>OX365949.1:40450177-41916701 GCA_947247005.1 Spisula solida
TTAGACATTTTTGGAAATTGGTTGTCAAATTTCCCTCCCATGTGCCGATAGTCCTGTCTAAGTCATTTGGGTGTACCCAGTCCGTACAATACGGGCCAAGTCTAATTCCCGCTACATTACTGTGACGACAGGGTTTATCAAATGCCCGTATATCGGGAAAGTCTTTATATCCTTTTCCACGTGCACCCCCCCCCCCCTTTGGTTGAAAACATTGACCTTGACCTTGGTTTAGAGGGTGTTGTTCTAGAGACCTAATCATCTTATTCTAAGGGAGCCTAGAGCAGACTGCATGGGCGATATTGGGGCGGTATTTGTTCAGAGATCGGTGCTCACAAAGATGATGAATTTATTGTACATTTCCGCTTCCGGGGTATAGATAAAGATGCTGACGAGATCTTGTTGTCGAGGATAAAGTTGACTCTCAAATATCCCAGACGTCTTGATTGCTTTTACATACAACTTAAGTCGTCCTGACGTGTTTTACACGTTTTGTATTAATTCGTTACGCGTGTCCTGTCGATATGGCGTGGGTTTTTATACAAGTAAGAATGCTGCTCACTTAATATATCACGTGGTTTTGTCATTGAGCAAAATATTAATCTAAGATATTGCATGTTTGATACATACCTTTCATATTGCTTCTATGTTACGCCATCCGAGCGATGTGAGCAGTTCTGCGTGATTTCATTAGGATATAAAACATAAATAAAAATAAATAATGTGACATGAGGGATATCATTAATTCACATTACTACGCAAAAACGTCACAACATCTTTTGACAGACGACTGTTAGAGATAATGTTCCGCAGACTCCATGAGGCGTTTTGCCACAGAAAAAATCGTAAACAATGAACGGTAATTCCTTAGTTTTCTGTTAAGAGATCGTGAGTTTTCACTTCTTAGTCTGTTTCCTAAATCATTAATATACTCATCCGCTCTTCTAGATAGAGTCATTCTTTACGCCGAATATACCGCCTGCGTTTTTGATCATCCATTTGTTACCGTCTCCATTGGCAGCGACTTCATAATGATGGCAAGTTAGCTTGAAAATAACTAAAAGATGCAACGAAAATGAGAAATATTTTCTCAGGATGAAACGATCTTCCAAGTTATTGTTTGCCTGGTTCGCTTAAAACGCGATGTTGTAATTTGACATCAGCTTTGTAAGATTTAATGTAGGGGAGACGTGTTGGTGAAAATGTGTCAGTTCCTCTGCCAAAAGTTGACGCTTTTGTTGCAAGTTGTTAGGAACTTGATATAATTGTTACATACTATTCGCGATCGATAGAGAACGTGTAGCATCTAAATAGTAAATTGTAAGATAATTAACATATTTCCTGAGAAAATAGTTTCTGTATGTATATATTTGAAGAATCTGCTTAACTCATTAGTCCATTGACATCTCATTTGCCGATAAGACAAATGCTATTTAGTGCACACCATCTCAATATTGGTTGTTTAATAAATTCATCATTGCTGATGATAACTGCTATTGCATGAAAATCAAATAAATGTGTCAACATGGTTCAGAATTAAAGGTTTCATCTCAATGGTTGTAATTGCTTCCAATATAAGTGTAGCAATACCACGTGACTTAAACATCACGCAAGGCTCGAAAACAAAATAGTATTTTATTTCTTCCAAGTCGTCTTCTATTCCGAGGCTTCAAATGTTACTGGAGAAAACGGCCCAGCTGCTGATAGGGTAGTGCAAAGCTAACGCTTTTCCCTTAGACTTGGGTATGTTTCATACTTGAAAATGTTATTCCCACAACTGGCTGATGGCGACATTATCTTCCTCAATAGCGGCTTATTTTCCGTTATCGGTCTTTTGAAATATAGAGGGGAGCATTATCAGACTATATTTATTAAGTTATTGAAGCAATTGTCAATCAGATATTACAGTAGCGTTACCCATCATCCTTCTGACCTCAGAATCATCCGTGTCTAGGGAACTGGACTAGCCACTAACGTTTGTTGATGTACAGCTTTAGGCCTTTGAAGTGTCGTTTGGATATAAAAAACAGTGATATTCCACAACAGAGCGTTTTTTGCCTTTAGACAATTAGGTTGTGTTTGTGCCAAAGAAATGTAATATTATGATGATGAATAATAAGCAAGATCTGTAGTGTTTTGTTTTTCAGTTTTATTTTCTGGGAAATTGAGCAAACGAACTGTTAAACTGTCATTTCGTGTAACATTATCAATCATGGACTCTCCCGGTAACTGTATACTTGGTCATAAACATTTCCTGTTCTTAGATTACCCACAAGTTGGACGATACAATCAACGTACGTAAGCGTAATTAAAATCATGAATTGTCTTATAACGGATAAATCAAACTTTCACTTCGTGATGTTTTTGTGATATCAAAACTATTTTCAACAAAACAGACACATGTTTTGTTAAACCACAGGCGTTCGTACATCATGTATGTTGATAAATGCTTGTATTCTAGTACAACATGTACCTTTATATTTATGTATGCGTCCGTAGGCGAGAATGTGGATAACACCCGGGTTTTGAATCCCAATCGTGAAAGCTCGGCCATTTCCGTTTGCCTCCGGCATATGCAATGCATAAAGGCCGAGGTGATCAGAATGTTTTGGATCCAAGACCGCCCACCAAGTGCGCTCTCATCGGCGCTTTGATTTGGGATCGACTCTAAGGAGAGTAACCAATAAATGCACAGTCGATAGCTTGATTGGCCAATGGCTGTTGACCAGATTCTGGGGTTTATTTGGAACCTCGTTAATGAATTTTAGGGGGAAGTTTTTATAGATTAAATACGTTCTAACGGATTCGATTTATGCGGAACCTGAGAACTTGAAATCGTACTTTCATGTACGAAAGGGTCAATAGGGGAGACCGGGGCTATGTGATACACGTTTCGGTTTTTTACTCTTTTATAAAACATGAACACACATGCAGCCCTTGTAATGGGGTATACATAAAACTGCACTTAATTTTGACCAAACACGTTCTTTAATTAATCAATTTAACTATGCAATAACAATTTACAGCTTGTGGAAAATGGTAAGTACATGTAACAAATAACCCCGTGTGTTGGGGACAAGTGTTACAGTCCCCGGGGCAAAATGTTACATGTAGTTAATTTCGACTACCCTGAAGCTTACCTCCATGAATCACGGACGGAGGTGAAGAGGCGAGGTAGGAAAGGTTGGGGCGGTTGAATTTTGATTGTTTGGAACATAGTAAAAAATTTCATACTTGTCCGCCCTTAGCCCCAAAAGGTCGGGGCAATTTGTGACACTTTACGAACTATTTTTAAGCGGTTGAAATTATTGATGCATAGTTATATTGAATAATCAAGTAACTTGCTTTGTCGAAATTAAGTCTAGTTTTATGTATACACCTTTATTAGGGCCGTATATGAGTTCACGCTTTCTAAAATGTTAAAGTTATAAAAATGTAACACATAGCCCCGGTGGCCCCTTTGTATTATGTAACAAATTGCCCCCAAGAACACTTGCGTGAATAAATCGCTCTATAGTAAATACCAAAGGTGGCCAAATCCCATTTCTTATTGCTACGGCATGCTTGATGTGTACTCAAACGTTGGCCCATAAGCCCAAATATGTACCAAATCTTGAATATAGAATAAATTGACATTTGAAAATTTGTAAAAATGTTACAAAAAAGCATGAAAATGTGTTTTCAACCTGTAACCCAATTTGTGAGGATTTGAACTAGTCGCGACATAGCGGATAAAATGGCGGCTCGAAAAATGATAACATCAACATGACTGATGATGTAATATAAGGACATCATAGGTTTGAAAATGCAGTGTAACATTTTGCCCCGTGTAACGCTTAGCCCCGGTCTCCCCTACTTTGTAGATACTTACTAAATATTTAGTAGGAATCTATATAAATACGATATTTGACAAAAACCATCTCTCATAAGCAACGCTCTCTGCATCAGTACAATTGTTTTTTTTTCAAACTGAACGATAACTAGCTAGGTGCTGTGAAGTGAAATTGACTCTTTGCATACTCCGGGAAACCCAGCGCGTATTTCATTGTATTTGAACCAAAGTAATGGCGGGAATGCGGACAGAGGTAACAGCAAGCTTGCGCATTCAAGAACCGCCCTCAGACAAATAATCGGAATATTGGTTCAATCAAAGGTTAAATTGCAAATATATTTACATTGTACATATTATAGTGTTGGACTCCGCCAGGTTTGTCTGCTGGAGCGAGCGTTCCCATTATTATCAACAGGAGCTCCAGAGTTGTCAGTATATCCAGATAATCACTGATAATTTCAGAGTTTTGAAAACTGACTGCTACATTATCATAGATAAATATGATCTGTCAACACAAATCAAATTCAATGGGAAATGTTATCAATTAGAATACTCTCGACTTCTGATCTTTCAGAGCATGTCTGTTTATTCGAAATGGCATTCAGGCTATCCGTCAATAGCGGAGAGCATTTGTGTTTCCTTTGAGCATCGCCATAAGCGACACCATGCAATGATATATTATTGACACTATTGTATGTAGCAGGTAAATGTAAAGATAATAAGTAATATTTTATACAATTATCGGACAAAATATGTTTTTCGATCATTTTGATTTGATTTGACAGTCAGGCTATCCGTCAATAACGGAGAGCATTTGTGTTTCCTTTGAGCATCGCCAAAATCGACACAATGCAATGATATATTATTGACAATACTTTATGTAGCAGGTAAATGTAAAGATAATAAGTAATATTTTATACAATTATTGGACAAAATATGTTTTTCGATCGTTGCGATTTGATATGACATTTAGGCTATCCGTCAACAGCAAAGATATTTACAGTTAGCTTGTTCTGAGCACTGTGGAAACGCACACCTAGCCGTACACCGGAACGTTTCACCTTTGATATATATATTTAATGTGCATTTAATAAGCATATTTTATCAAAATATATCTTAAGATATATTTTTGTATTGCAAGTAATGGCACCTCTTAATTGTACTTATTACACATACACTTGTATGATCGTTTCTTGTTTTGGATGGGTGGGGGATGATCGATTTGGGGGGGGGGGGGGGGTGGGGGTACAGATCAGATCGTATGTTCTCTGTCTGTCGTAGTGGACTACTGGCTAGGTGCTGCCATCGCTTCTTCATGACTTTGATTTATCTCTGTATTGCAATATAATTATATCACTAAATTAACTACTATTGTTACCAGCACATTAAAGTGAAAAAAACAACAATTAAAAAATCATCCGCTGGAACGCAACGAAAACTACCCATGACTGTGGCCGTCATCAACGACCAACGACCTCAACAGCGTAGTAGGCACTACCTAGAGTCCGCGTTGAGTGTGAGAGGTCGGGTTTCGGCCCCGTTGAGACGCGTCATATCAAATATCAAAATGTTACTATGATTTATAGTCTCTTATAATTCTTATTAGAATGGGTTTGTGCAATGTTTTACTATAGTTTGATGTGTATATTGTATGTATGGTGTACAAAGATGAGAATTAAATAAAAAATATATATCAAAATTTAATAAGAAATATAAAATCAATGCAACCAGTGTTAAGGTGTAGAACTTGTTTTACAATTGACGTTAAATAAATGAAAGTGTTGAATTAGACGCTTTTATTACAAAACTTACTAACCTTAGTATATTTATAATATTTCATATTGTACAATATACATGCATAAAAACAATGTGCATGCACATTTTGTCTTTGTAAATTAATAGTTACGTGTACATTTATATGTTACAAGGCCAGCTATTTAATGTTTTCAAAATTTAGTTGAAATCCTTTGAATTTACCGTTCGCTTACAAGTAGATTATGACCAAACCTTGTGTTGTATTTAAAAGCCATTCAGACAAATAGCGCCTAATTAAAAACACATATGTATTAATCACAAAAATAAGCTATGTCCATCAACGTTGTTCTGTGATGTCTCAACTAGAAGTCGTGAGTGCGGGCGATGTTTTCTTGACGTGTTCCCCGTACAAATAACAAACATTTTGCGTAACTGGCAATTATAATGCGTCAAAATTTAGTAGTCTGACACCTACCAAAATAACAAACCAACATGCGGAGTGTTTACGACTTTCTGCGGGTACATTTTGAGAATGTCTCGCTAACGACGTTTTAAGAGGAATTCCCGGAATGGCGGAATCTGAATGGTTGATCAGTTAACACAGGCGCTTGAAATTCTGCGTTCAGATCATGTAGACGCTTATAACAAACAGTGCAAGTAATTAGGTGCAGAACATAAACGGCAATTTGACTAAGTGTTCGCCATTGATATTATTAATTTAATTGAAATGCGCTTCAAACTTATCTTATCTCGTCAAAGTATTCAAACTAGGCGGGTTAATTAAACAGAAGTGCATATAAACGTCAATGAACCGCCACACCCACATATTAGTATATTTGTAGATTCAGAAATTCGTGGTTTGTTTGATTGATGTACAGTTCATGATTTTCGTACGTACCTGATCTCGTGTGGTGTCCGTAAGGGTCTCTTGAGACTTCAAAATCCATACGAACGAGCTCCCGAGTCCAAGATACGAGAGAAAAATGCTCACGAGTACGCAACGGTGTCTACGTTGTCCGTACGGGCTCCGCACGGACGCCGTACGACTTCACAAAAATCAACTTGTACGGGGCTCATAAGGGGCTCGTAAGGGGCTAGTAGGGCGCTTGTACGGTGTATGATACCAATACATTAGGGAATTATTACAGACTTAATCAATGCACGCGCATATTAATGACCTGATTATAATGAGCATTTCATACAAAAATCACGTATCAAATATTATTTACCAGTAAATACCCAGATTGTGGAAGGAATTTACGTCAAAAGAATATAATTGCGCTAACATAATATACTAGTATTCGAAAAAACATATTTAGCTTAACAATTACAGAAGTAGTTTCGTGGAATTGGGCCCTGGCTTTAAGCAAGCTTGAAAGGATTAGAAGCTTTTTGAGGGGAGAGGTCGGTGCGAACTAATTTCTATTTCATTTCAATAGTAATCTACAAGCCAAGGTGTCCTGTACTTTCTGCCTGCTGACTTTTTTAAGCATAATTGTACATATCTTAACTTGAATCAAGGGGATCAAGTTTGTTTAGTTTTCATTATATGAAATTGAAACCGGATTACACACTCGTGCAATTATGATCCATAGACTTGTTTCCCGTTCGAATGTACCGGGTACCAGTGCAGTTCAAATAGCAAAAAAACGAAATTGAAGAAACTTTACCCGTGTTCTTGCATCAAATTGCTTTAAAAGTTGTATTCGCAATACGCAAATGATGCAATTAATCATAATGGAAAGGATTTAAACCATGCAATGCGTCGCCTTGAGGAGCTTTTATCTACCACGATATGATTGCATGTGCCTCACACACAGCTTCTTGTTGATGGTAAACGTTTATTGAAAGCTTTGTTATATAACAGACGTAAATATTTACCGTCTATGGACAGACGCAGAGACCAAGTTTCCAGAATTCCCAGTCACTCTGATCACATCGGTCTTTATGCATTGCAATAGATAATTCGACAGAGACAAACGGAAATGGCCGAGCTTTTCCGATTGTATTCCCACCGCGCATAAAACAGACGCAAACATTTACAGCCTAGGGACCGACACAGAGACCAAGTTTCCATCTATCAAAATACAGAATTCCCAACCATTCTGATTACCTCGGCTTTTATGCGTTCCAAAAGGCAATATACCGTGAACAAACGAAAATGGCCGAGCTTTCCCGACCGTATTCCCACTGCGCAGAAAACCCGACTGTTTCTGTGCGCCAACGATGTTGTTCTCACATTCATTTATTGCACAATGCCGAACACCATCGAATGCCATTATGCACAAACTTGCTTGTTTGAAATTAATTGCTCGTGGTATTTTAATAATACTATTATGTATCTACATAATAAAATGATATAATAATATAATAACCGTGTTCCTCTGTTGGGGAGGGGGCTACACTCTCGTTTCTCTGTCTGAATATGTTCGATATTCCTGGGCACCGTATCTGGGTGTAGGCTGCACAACAACCAAGAATGAAACAGTCTCCTTAGGTAACCCAATGACAAAGGGAAGTTAACTGTCAAAGGGTGGCTGAACAGCCGACTTGCTGAAAGCGGCTCTCGAAAACTGGTAACTTATATTAATTTGTGTTTGGTTCCTATTATCATGTCGTCGTATCACATGAACTGTGTTTGTAGGCTTTAAAAACCGAGAATAACCGATTTTGAATTTTTGGTCCTTAATTTAGAGCACAGCTTTAGGGACCAAATGATGACGTTGATCCTTCTGTTTCTTATTTTGTTGATGATCACATGATGTATGTTATATATCATAGCCTAAGGACTTGTGTAAGAAAGTGTACCTAATAATTCGTATACGATGCAATGAATGTGGAGTTAGTGTTTTATCGCATAATATGACGACATCTAGAAATAATTTCAAAAGTAATGAAAATCAGAAATATGTCTATTTTTTATCTTAGCCCAAGTTGAAGCGAGTCTATACGTTCACTGGTACGAGCTATTTCATACAGTTAACACTTTAATTACGGAGAGAAATTATTTGCCGTCTTGTCAATAAACATAAATTTCTTGTCAATTAGTGGAGAACGTAGTAAATCGATGGGTTAATTTACCTCACGTCGGGCACGTGATCTCGTGCGATCTCGCACGGATTAACCAGGTGCGCAACATATTCTCTCTCGAATGGCACAAGAAAACAGACACTGACGTTTATGTTTTAAGAATTATTTACACTTCAACCATTCAATATTTTAATCCTGCAAGACATTTGGCATTTCCTCAGTTTATAGCATGAACAACATTAGAAGCTACTTCCGAACACTCTAATCAAATTATAATATATACACCCGTGCTAATGTTTGCGGGTTAATTATTACATTCGTTTGTGTCAAATAATTTGAGTAGTTTACTGAATTATCTATGACAAATACAAGTTATTGCCGCACTTATAGCTTGACTCGACGAGATCCTGCCATCCACTGGAATAACTCATCGTTAATGTTGATTGCCATTGTCTATATCGTTTAAAACTGTTAAAACTAGTTGCTTCGGGTAATTTACATATACATTATACACTGGGAACCATCATGTAAAACAAGATAACCATTGAAACCATTGGACACATTGATATTTCTACTTTGTGTTTGTCTTAATATTAAAGTTGCACAAATAGCAGCTCGAATGTCGTATGTCCAAGTTCTTAGCTCGCTGGTCGCAGCTCGCAGCTCGTAGGGCGCAGCTCGTAGCTGTTAGCTAGTACGCCGCTGCACGTAGTTCGTAGCTCTTTGGTCGTAGCTCGCAGCTCGTAGGCCGCAGCTCGTAGCTGTTAGTTTGTACGTCGCTGCCATAGTTCGTAGCTCTTTGGTCGTAGCTCGCAGCTCGTAGGCCGCAGCTCGTAGCTGTAATCTTGTACGCCGCTGCACGTAGTTCGTAGCTCTTTGGTCGTAGCTCATGAGTTTAAGTTGAGGTGGTCATATTGTCAAATGACGCTTCATAAGGCTACTTAGTTTATTTCAAATATGCATGCCTACTGTATATGTGTGAGTGATGTCTGTGGGTTGTCCGTGTGGTGTGCGGTCGTCCTTTTGGTCTGTGATTGCCTTCTGACTCTTGCTCCAAATTTGTTTGACTGACTGAGGCGGCATGCTATCGGAGTGGGTCGTCGTGTTTCAATAACTGTTCAGTATTTAGTGCTCTACTGTTTCTGATGAGAGCTGTTTTCCCTGTCCGATTATTGTTATATTTTTTCCGAAAACCACGCTTACTCAATAGTCATTACCCAATGTGATCTTGCATTCTGCCAAACTCTTCACTGCTATTACGTCTTGATCATTGCGACTCAGTGGGAGTTAGGCATATGTCAAGAGCGAAGCACAAGACGAATGTGCCGAAAGCAGAATACCTTAATCACCAGGAAAGACGCCAAACGATCGCAAGTACAAACTTATTTGAGTCTAGCTAATGACGTTAAATCATCACAAAGGGTTTACCTAGTAATACGTACGGTGTACTTAACATGGAAGCCATCTGATACCGGATTTGCAAAAGGGTGGAAGTTAAAGTTATTTAAGCTGATACATACCATCTTTGTACTCAAAATGTTTTTTCTTATCGTTGAAAAATCTTGATTTGATTTTTTATAACCGTTCTTTAGGCATTATTTACCCAATAATTGAAGGAAAAACTTATAGAATTAATATAATTGTAATAATAAATCGATTTCTAGATAGCTCACGTCTTATTGTAGATTTTTGAGGATTTATTAAATATTCGCTATCGGCTTTTTCCAAATATTTATTAGATCTATTTATCCCTAACTATATTATTTATAACTGAAGTCAGATGGATTCACTTGTAACGATTACGTTCAAGATCTTAAAATCATATTGATTAACATATTCTAACCGTTATCGCGGAATTTCAAGCGTCAAGGTTCGAAAATGAACACCGCAAACGGTCGATCAACCAAAACGACGGCGATAGTTTTCAAAACATTTTATTTAGCTTTATCAGCTGACCGTATTTAACTATTTATAAAACACGCGGATCTTAACAATTTCAAAATTATTTTTAGAAACGAAATAGTCGCCAATACTTTACAAACCTATGCCCTTAAATTAAACTAATGGTTCTACGTCGACTGCTGGCAAAATGATACGCAATAGTAATGTAGTATATACAGTAGAACCTCTCCAGAGCGACACTCTGTACAGCAACAACCTCTCTATAACAACACCTTCAAAATATCCCTTTTTAAGGCTATACATTGTATTTCCTACAAATTTTAATTCTGTAGAGCTATAACCTCTGAACAACTACCAATATTAGGACCTCAAAAAGGGTGTTGCTCTTCAGAAGTTGCTTTCTCATCATCCGATGATATAACGAGTGTTTAATACATGTACGCAATGGGTCATCCAAACTACATTTATACCTTGTAGACTTTCTCAAATTTTAACTTGGAAACCACAAAAATAAGAACAGGGCACCACAACAAACGATTATTAAGGATAGCCTCAACCGACCATCTTCCGGCTTTGTTTTCAAATTAATTAGTATTTTCATAGACAGCGCCATTTTTGCTTTGATATATAATTTATGATAAGCGCTAGGCGGAGTGTAAACAGTGATACCACTTATCAATCCGTATATATCAAAATATTATATACATGTAGCATTTTTCATAAAACACTGACAAGATCGTTAAGAGTTACGGCCCTTTAAACAGCAGGTGCTTCTTCATTTGTTTACATTTCGGAGTTATAAGACAATAATAGTTAAAATTACAAATATAAACTCTGATTGTGTAGGCATTTTTCTGTTTGTCCTAGACTCTTCCACACGTTATATTACGTTCATTTGCTAATCAGCTCTGTGGAACAGACACTGTTTGTCCTTGTGACCCGTAGTCCCAATCGGAACGGTCCGTACGGCATTTATCGCTACTGACGTACGCTAGACTGGTTCCCGTTCGAATATTGCGACGTCAGAAAGCAATCGGACCGCGGCACCTGTCTAACGTACGCCAGATAAACTGAACGAGGTGTTCCGAATGCCGTAATCCAAGTGTTCTTTTTTGTGTCTTTCATTTCCTGCTTTTTCTGTTGAATGCTGCAATCCCTGTCCGATTTGCTAATATATGTTTAATAAAACTATGCGATGTAATGACCGTGTAACTAGGTAAATCATTATTTTTTTATTTACTGTTATCCATTCAAGTGAGTCTTTTGATGTGCCGACATAAAAAGCGGGGCGTCTGTCATAACTTGGAAATATTTAACTCCACTTCTCAGCTCATTCATCTTTTCGTCATTTACGTTATCACACGGAAAATAATAAAACACTAAGTTTAGTACTGTTTAATTGAAAAAGCCTGAGCAACAGTCGTGTAAGAGCTAAATACTTTGATGAAAGGTCCCATAAATACCCATAAAATGATACCAAAGCTGGAAATATTTTACTATAATTTTGAACCAAAAATTACAAAGCTTGTTTTACGAAGGTAGAAATCATACGGGCATATCTGTTTTCGTTTTAAAAATATTTGGCTCATCATAATCAGCATTATCATTATGTTTCACAATTTGTAATGCCGTTATCATGTTACCACCCAGCTTCCCCAATTGGCTTCAGATGTATCCGCAGTTATTAAATACCAATTAGCTGGTTTCCACCAGTTTTGCGCCGATGCCAGATTTCACAACCACAAAAATGTTAGACACGAGTTCGACACTCGAGCAAAGCTAAAATAATGCGAACGCAGCTAGTCAACTCAACTACATGTAAATCGGCAAAAGTTGAGCCACTCTCTCTGTGATTATGGTGCTTTATTCGAGTAAAATGCACAATATGACGTCATCAGGAAGTAAATCACATAATGTGACGTGATAAGGGAACAAATCACATAATATGACGACACCAGGGAGTAAATCACATAGTATGACGTCACCAGAGAGTAATTAAATCACATAGTATGATGTCATCAGGGACTAATTCTCATAATATGACATCATCCGGGACTAATTCTCATAATATAACGACACCAGGGAGTAAATCGCCTAGTATGACGTCACCAGGGAGTAAATCACATAATATGACGTCATCAGGGGTGAATGAAATTATATGATGTAATTTTGAAATTACGTAAATATCTATGCAATTCATTAAAATGCCTTTTTGCAATATGAATTATGTCAGCTTTTGACGTGTCAATGAACGAAAAATCCTTTTGATTTCATGATGGCCATTTCCGAATTTATTCACACTCGATCATCTTCAGCACGTGATTCATTCGACCTCGTGTTTCTCCGTGTTTCTATTCACTGTTCACGCGATATTCATACCGTTAGAACGAGATATACACGTGTGCTTCAACAGTCCACGGAATGTTCACACCGATAAGATGTTTTAATTGCTTTTTTGACATGGTGGCATTAGTGAGTTTATTCCAGGCTCATTCAGAAGCTCTGAGCGTATCCCGGACGCTTGGTTTTCAAAATAAACACATATTTCAGAATTTCAGAGAAAATTAAAGAGATTATCACATAAATATGACAAGAACCTCCTGAATTATTTCACAATAATCTTGACTTCAAATCTTGTCAAAAATGAAGTTTCAATTCAATTATGAATAGGTTGCTTAAAATCTTTCATCATAAAATGTATCAACTTCATTTTTTATTTTATCGCACCTGTGTCGTGATTGTTTTAATCAACAAAATGCTATTAGAAGCTGTATCAAAACACTTTAAATGTGTCATACTTATGCATCTATATTGCTCATACTTTTAATTTAATAAATCAAATCAGAATTTAAAGTGCATTTAGGTGTTTCATTTTAATTTGCTTACGTCAACATTTAATTACAGCGGCGTCATATTTGATAAACAACCTAGTCACGTGGGCTTTTAAATTAAGTTTTAATGTCGGTTTTGATAAAACGCTACATTAAGATTTGTCCTTTCAATTCATATACCGTACTCCGTAAAAACCGGACTAAGTGAAAAAAATGATCATGATGTAGCATCAAAGAGTCAAGACCCTAATAGGCCTAAATAGTTTCTGGAAGGAAACTATTGTCTGCACTTGTGTCCGGAAGGCTGTAGTTGAATGTGATGTAGTTTTTTTTGTGTCATCGGCTTCTAAATTATTAACAAAGTCTGCGAATTTATTGAATGACCCTCGTATAGCATACAGTTTAAAACCAAACCAGCCGCGTCTTCTTTTTGTGTGACGCCGCAAACGGCAAAGTTCTCTATAGTACTACATGCACATGTACATGATTCAATTACAAAATGTTTTTTAAATTAAATCAATATACGTGAACTTTTATAGCTTTTAAAATTTTAACTTAATGCCATTTACTGGCCCGGTTTTCCTGGGCTGGGGAACGGCTCATTTTTTATTTTTTATTAACAACTTCATCGCGTGTGCTTTAAAATTCGGTGAATGAAATTCCAACCTTGTGCACATGTGGTAGGCATTGTTGTATCCCGAAAAATAAGAACTATTATTTTAATGATTATACGTTCATTATATTATAAACAACATAAAATGGTGGTGTAGTAGATATGTTAAGGTACAGAAATTATTTTTCTGTGATTAGCAAAACGTATGTCACCCACATGTAGGGGTCGTTAATAAATTGCAGATTAATATATTTGTACCTTAAAATAGATCTACCAGTATGTAGCTTATTTGAATAAGCTCATCCAACTGTCTTATAAACGCATTGACACTATACCATTACGAAAAATGCATATTTTCATTACATTTTTGTACTTTATAGTATGTATTAATTACGCTAGAACATTTTAATAGACTCGTGCTAATGTCTTAAATATACGCATTTGCCTCGTACCTTAGTTATATAAACGCAGGTTAATATTACAGTGTATATAATTGTGCTACATAATATCTGGATATTGCTTAAAAATCATGGTTAATGTACCCATCACAATGTCTATTTACCGGCATTAACATCGTTTTTGTAGCAACCAAAATATATGTTTTTCTTATTAATGCGCATTACCTTTAACTACCATTTGAATATCGCTCCGTCTTCATTGCACACTACAGCGTATGTCAACATCGGATGTCGAGCGTACAAGCAGTTTTTGCCAGCACGCTGGTTCGAGCACGTTGGAAATTGTACGCCGATATTGGCAAAACATGTTAACGTGACTGCCTCAATACCACCGAGTCCAATCGTTCAGTGTGGGCAGACGGTTCATAGCGCATGGGTAGACGGTGTTTTACCGTTAAAAAGATGGACCAAGGTTAGAAAATCGATTGTCATTTTCTTCATGTTACCTCTAGCAAATAGAGTTATGACCGAGGATAATTTTTGATAATTACGTTTTAATATTATTATCACAAATTGTATTTATTCCTCATAGTTTCTTAGAACATTCGCGTCAAATGAGCAAGCAATAGTGAATTTTACGTAAGTATACGGTGGACATAGGTTAGACTAGTGTTGAGTACGTTATGTACTCGCTACTTACACGTTAGACATCAGTTGTACATGCATACTCTATAATATCATTGTCGGCCGACTATTTGTCCAGGCTTTTGTGCATCCTCAATCCCTTCAATGTCCAAGCATTTTAGATTCGACGGTTTGGCTTCGATCGAATAGGTAAGCAACCACTCCATGAAACAAATAATTTGGACTATCATTTCCTCACATACCAGTCCGGAATACGTCGGAAATTTACCTGTGTAACGTATCCCTCCATGACAAGCATTCTTTACAGGCGTGGTGCAGCATGCAGTCAAAAAGAAGAATGCATATTTATACATACATACGACCGTATCATTACGATCGTAGATCTAGGATCGTTATTTATGAAGTCTTACAGAGAGAGCAACCTTTTTGTCACAAAGCATGCAGAATAATTTTCTTTGAACTTGTCTCTTTATCAGATCCGTATAATCCCGTTCTGGGAGGTCTTCATTTTTTTATAAATCTTATATTTGTTTCACATAAATTCTCTACAATTAATTTCAAACAAATACACGAAATGTCAGGACTTATTTCTAGCTAATTCCTATAGACACACGCTTGATTTGTGCTTACATCTGCCGCCAAGTATCAAAGCATTACGTGTGTACTGCTCCTTTGTGCAAAAATAACTAAAGCGCTATAATACAAAGCGAAGAAGATATTAATTTGCTGAAGGAGCTAATAAACAAATGAAGCGATCAAGTGAGATTATACTCGTTTTCGTGCCCCGCTTAGCCAGGCCGTCAAGGATGCGCGAGTCTTTGAGTGAAAAAAATCCCCGTAATTTTTCATTCCCTCATTCCTAATCCCTTTCAAATGTGAGTTCCGTCGCTTTAACGATTACACCTTTCACTGGTAATTTACCTTGATTGGATAATCTACCGTTTCAGTTAAGTTATATCTCGGATCGTAAGCATTTACTGATAAGCCTATCCAAGAACTATGTGTGTTTTTCATGAAGTGTGGTTCTTACGCACACCCATCAATTTGATTGTCGGTAATCAGAGTGGATGTGAACAGTCTTTTAACAAGCAATTTAGTCTGTCATGCCAATATCTGGTCGCCGTTAATCGTGCGGTTATACCAAATGTATATTCAGATATTTAATCAAAATGTAAGACATCAACGAGCTTCACGAAAAAAACGTGTATTTTCCCCGGAATATTTTGGCATGAAAAACGTGGAACTCGGGTAGAAAAAAACCCGTAAAAATCATGCATAAAGATTGAAAAATTTCCTAAATGTGAATTTGCTCCGAATAAAGCGTCCGTTCGTCCATCCACCTGTCCGTTTTCGTCCGTCCATCCGTCCGTTCGTACTAGCTGTTGCTTTTAACAATTTGCAATAACTATCACACTACAGTTAATCATGACCTATACTCATAGCATGTAAAGTGTAATGCAATTGGAAAAAAAACATACAATAAAACTACGCCGATCTTCTTAAAAACCCACAATACCAGACATAAATATTGATGGGTTGTTAACAAATAGTGTTTGCATCTTGAAATAGATAACGTATCATAATAACACAAACAAGTTTAGCATGAAATCAAAATAGTTGATATGACATCAATAGAATTAACGATTAGCTTCGTTCCTGATTATGTTTCTTCCGCTTTGAAGTTGCTTATTAATACAATGGGGGAATAGCAATAACCTAATTATTAAATCATTTCCACTTAACTTAACTTACGCATGTCACATATTAACTAAGTGGAATCGTTCATAACAAACTGAATACAACAATGTATCGAATACAACAAGTATACGATATCGCAAATTAATTATTAATTAACTGGTTCAGGTTGTGCCGTTAAGTCATTTCAAGTTAGGTCAATGTCACAAATCCAATCCGATCGCCGTCCGATGATCGATCGGCGTACTTTTTAACTTATCCAGTATTCGGGGCATTGTTGAACACAATCAAGTCGTAGCTTATACCTTGGTTACAAATCACCTGGGCACCAGACTATGTCAGTGTATATGATGTTTACCTGATGTCAAGTCGTAGCTTATACCTAGGTTACAAATCACCTGGGCGCCAGACTATGACAGTGTATCTGTGTACCTGATGTCAAGTCGTAGCTCATACCTAGGTTACAAATCACCCGGGCACCAGGCGATGTCAATGTATCTGATGTGTAACTGATGTTAATATCATACTGAGGAATCAAAATTATTCATATTGCATAAAACGACGAAGAAGCTTCAATGAATCATTTTTTCGGAGTGATCTATGATGCGCCGGTGACTGGACTATCGGTTATGATGTATAAAATAATGCAAAGTTTTAGTCCGATTCCCTGTGTACCTATGCTTCGATTGTATGACCGGTCTTTCCCCGCACAAGAGTAAGAGTAACAATAATGACATAATAATAGCTAATTATTTAACACAAAAAATAGACAATATAATTATTGGTCGCAGTATCAAATACCACGTTTTGTTATTGTATCAGAAGAGTCTTTGCAGTCAATCGTAATTCAGCATGAACGATTATTCAAATACCGATATATTAAATTACAAACCAAATACGATATTAAAATGTCCCGATTCTTCCAGAGGTGAAAAGCCTTCCACAATTTGGGTAACTTTAGTATTTTTTAACGTCAAACTTTGTAACCGCGCTGACAGTTTTAGTTTGAACCTTTCAACAATAATGTTATTGCAAGGGAGTTGGGTTGCTTTCACCTGTTGACACAGTGGTACACCCATAGCTCTGTGATCTTTGCAGAAAAAACCCTTAACTATAATAATAGGGAGCATACGATGATAACACAATTTGTATAAAATCTGAGCTGTTCACTTTAATTGCAGAATCTAAATGACAAATGGTGTAGTTTAAACTAATTCTGTAAGACAAAAATATGAAAAAAATAACAAAACATTATTTATTCGGATGCTTCGGAACTTTTGACAGTTAAAGATCTCATACGTCAGTCTGTAAATTGAATTATATAAATTAACACGAATTGACTTGCAAGAAAGCGAAAACCACATCTGTCTGAGCCTACATATGATTTATATTATAATAATTTTAGAAATTACTTCGGGAATGCCTCGTACAACATGTTTCAATCATAAAGTGATTGCACTTTGACAAATGGGGAGCACAAACCGTTTTATATTTTAGGAATCTCGTCTCTTAAAATGCATAAAGTGTGTTATACGTGCGATTGCAAACATGATATGTAATAATGCATGCATCTTACAGTCCATGCAGCTGTAAATCACTATATAATAATGTTTTCGCCGAATGGTGTGTTGAAATTGGTGTTATTTTTTCTACCTTCAATTGACAGAGGCTCTGTTTTGACTGACATTTAGGAATTGGTTTTGTGAGGAGATATGTCAGTGGGTAGAAAGAGATATGCAACTTAGTTACAGTCAGTTCCTGGTGATTTATTACAGGCATTCCGTTTCATTCCGTTCTTTGCGTCTTTGCAAATTACACGCACTATTTTGTTACCAAAGCGTCACATGATCAGTTTACTAATATATCACTACGCCAATAAAAAAATGTAATTTGCCGAGCAAAAATGATGCAAATTATCAATATGAGTAGACAAAAAACGCAATCAATCCTAGCGGCAAATAGCCTTCTGTCTTAATTTACAAGTTCATCACTCCGATTCCGTGTGTTACCGGTGTGAAAAAGTGCATGCTACGCATTCTGGTTCTCGTTTGAAACATGGGGGCACGTGCTTAACTCATTAAGTAGTCCGTCACTGGAATTACAATGAAATTAACAGAGAAAGTTAATTGGAAGTAGAGAGCGTAACGGATTTTGTATTATTCGCTTACACTACGGAACAACTTAACAAATGTTTAACAGTAAAAATAATAATCTTAGATGTCGATTCGATAACAGAGCCACGCAACCCGCCCGCAGGATACCACGATCAATCATAACTCACCATAGTATCATTTATTGTCGACAAAAAAACTTGGCAGTTTAACCGACCGGCACTTAGCTGTAGAAAAAGCATATGAGCTAAATGACGGCTGATAAGGATTTTCGCTGTATCTTTCAGCAAAACGCATAACAAGTCACATTTATCATCGTACAAAAGGGTCTATATATTGGGACATCAAACGTCTAATCCCGTTACTTCTAAAACTGCTCGTCTTCTGACTGGCTTCGCAGTGGGAGGTTTAAATACGATCCGTGGTAAAAAACACGTCAACTTAAGAACTCTTAAACGTTTGTGTGACATACTCCAAACGGAGCGTACTACGAAAATTTCAGCAGTTTTTATGTTTTACTCGTATTAGAAATGATCTTCACGCTCATCAGTTTATGAGCGTTATTGACAGTGAACACACAAAGTGCATTTAAACAGGCGGGTTTTTGAAATGTTGAACTGAAAAAACGCAGTTGTTAAAAACTTGAGTTGAATTTTCAGTATTTAGGATTTTAGTATAACTAGCAGAATTATTGTGATGCTAAGTAGTGAAACATAAGCTATTAGGGATTATAAAGCGCGTACCTTGGAGCAGTAACAACGTAACGAGGGAGGTACTAATACACTCATTTGTACACACCGACGCGTTTAGAAGCTGTATCTGTTCAGTCAAGATATGACTAAAGTCGGAATAGGAGTGAAACATTCATATCTTTATATTATACTTTTGAGTGGATATTCTAAAACATTTGACTTACGTTTGACTGACGCATTAAGTAACTGTTTCTGATTAAGTAAAGAAATAACTCAAATCGGAATAAGAGTGATAAGTTTTAATCTTTAGACTAATGTTTTTTAGTAGATATTAGAACTTTTTGACTTACGTTGGGTGGCAGTGTCATTTTATTTAAGTCAAGAAATAACTGACCTCGGAATCAGAGTGAAAAAATAATTGTTTAGACTTTTGAGTGGATAATCTTTTAAAACTTTTTGCGACTTACGTTTTAGTGAAATTTAAACTTGTAATTGGTACTAGGAGGAATATATACCGTACTATGGATAAGGATTTTTGAATATGGGTATGTTAAACTATATCGTTATTTTCTTGATTCAAATTTATTTAAGTTAATTTACAAGTCATCAATTTCAACAAATTTATCTCAAGGAGACGTGCCTATTACAATCCATAGTTCAACATTGGTACGTACTTTAACGATAACCAATATGTTATATGTTCGGTTTCGATGTTTTACATCATGTTTCCTATTGCAAAAAATCTACCAATCTACAATTATTGTAAAACCACTGAAAAGTCACCGCACACCAAATTCAATTAAAATGCAATGAAAATGTATCTTTTGCTCTAGACAAACTTATGCAATAAAATTATTTTGTTTGCGCAGCATAATTTTTTTGAATACGTATATGGGTGATTTTCTGACAGCCTTGTGGTTCGTTTACTTTAATCGTTAATTGAAGCTCTAGTTTTCGCATGATATAGACTGTAGCGAACAGGTTTTGCATGCTTTTAGATTTATAACAAGAGCAGTAATGTACTTATTATTTAGCTGTCATCTCGGATAATTATGTTACGTGGGCAGGGTTTATGTTATTCGATCGATTCTATGTAATTTTCTTTAACAGTACCACCTCAAAAATAAAATCATTTCAAAATTGAAAAGTACCACTTTCATATGTATTTTCACTTTTTTTGTTCGTAATTTAGCCCCTTTTTTATTACTGCTTTAGTAAAGGGGCAGTTCTAAAGGCTCTCAAGAGTTGACTTACGTTTAAGGTTAAAACCTCAATAATGAGACTAGTTTCTAAGGGGCCAAAGTGTGGTCTCGTTATTGAGGTTGAATAATGAGCAAACAAGCTAAAATGGACCTTAAATTGAATGTTGGTCTTAATCTTTAAGTGATCTTATAATTGTAGTGGTCCTAATTAAGATGAGGTTTTATTGAATGTATGTACCACTGTATCGCTGCTTAGTTGGAAGAAAAAGCGCGCTAATAGTAGCTAATAGTTGCATAATGTTTCATTTTAAAGGTACTAAGAAGTTGAAAGGTTTTTACCTGCTCGTAAAGTTAGCGAGAACACATGTTTTTTACAGTGCGATATACACCGGATATTGCACGACTGTGCACCGCATGCTTTAAAAAAAACTCTTTTTTAAAAAGATTGTATTCATACAAAATATTATACAAAAGTATATTTCCGTTTCCGCTTTGAGACAGCTGTACAAACTACAAACAGAATACTACTTCATTCCGATACAATGCATTATTGTGCTTCCCCACAGCTAAGATATAAACACGACACTGTGTTTAAAACGATGCTATGTTTACATTTGCTTTTCAGATATTTGTCAAATAAGGCCTTTTAAGAAATGATAAGATTTGTTAAGGAACATCGAGTAATTGTCATGTTTTTGTTAATCTCCCGCATGATAATTGCAACCTTGGAGATTAATTTTATAGATCTAAATCAGTCTCATTTAACCAGTGTTACAATGCCATTGTTATAAGCGTTCGCATAATTGAAATAATTATAACTTAAGGGGTCTGAATTCCGACTGAAACTGGGACGTCACATGGTCATGCTGGCGATATGGTAAAAAGGTAGTGGGCAAAACAGAATATTTTGACACGAATTTCTAATCGTTTGTGTTCAATGAAATAACTGCCAATCGTGCGTTTCATCATCAATCCTAGGATTGAATTTGAACTTTAGTCCATTTTTTATCGAACGTGCACTCCATCAAATTCTCAAATTCGCACCTAACTCTAGGAATGGTTTAGTTCCAGTACAAGTTGGATCGAAGCTGTTTGTAAAAAAGTCCCTATATCTGTGTCTGTCTGAAAACACTATCGTCTGATTGGTTGATTATAAGTGCAATCTTTAATTTCATCAATAGTATATATGGCTGTATTCTGAGACTCGTCGACAAACTCAATGGCGATGTCATATTTTACTGCACATCTCGTCTTTTACCTATCTTATCTTTCTGATTATACATTTTATCGTATTTTACTGCTAAAAACCATAAAGGAGCATAAAATTTAATGATTTAGTGATAAGTTTCGCAAGTTCCAGAAGATTTTCAGCGTACAATGGAACCTCTTTTAAAGGCATCTCAATTATAAGACGACCTCAACAATAAGACCGCATCGATTATTAGAAGATCTCAATTATAAGACGATCTCAATAATAAGACCACCTCGATTATTAGAAGATCTCAATTATAAGACGATCTCAATAATAAGACCACCTCGATTATTAGAAGATCTCAATTATAAGACGATCTCAATAATAAGACCACCTCGATTATTAGAAGATCTCAATTATAAGACGATCTCAATAATAAGACCACCTCGATTATTAGAAGATCTCAATTATAAGACGATCTCAATAATAAGACAACCTCGATTATTAGAAGATCTCAATTATAAGACGATCTCAATAATAAGACCACCTCGATTATTAGAAGATCTCAATATTAAGACGATCTCAATAATAAGACCACCTCGATTATTAGAAGATCTCAATATTAAGACGATCTCAATAATAAGACCACCCCAAGTATAAGACAATCTCAATAATAATACCACATTGATTATGAAACGATCCCAATAATTAGACCACCTCGATTATAAGACGATCTCAATAATTAGACCACATCAATTGTAAGACGATCTCAATAATTAGACCACATCGATTATCAGACGATCTCAATTATAAGACGATCTCAATAATAAGACCACCTCAAGTATAAGACAATCTCAATAATAAGACGACCTCAAATATAAGACGATCTCAATAATAATACCACCTTGATTATAAAACGATCCAAATAATTAGACCACCTCGATTATAAGACGATCTCAATAATTAGACCACATCAATTGTAAGACGATCTCAATAATTAGACCACCTCGATTATAAGACGATCTCAATAATTAGACCACATCAATTGTAAGACGATCTCAATAATAAGATCACCTCAAATATTAGACGATCTCAATAATGATACCACCTTGATTATAAAACGACCCTAATAATTAGACCACATCGATTATTAGACGATCTCAATAATTAGACCACATCAATTGTAAGACGATTTAAATAATTAGACCACCTCAATTTTAAGACGATCTTAATAATTAGACCATCTCAATTATAAGATGATCTCAATAATAAGACCACCTCAATTATAAGACGATCCCAATACTACACCATCTCGATTATAAGACGAACTAAACAATAAAACCATTTCAATAAATGCCGAGCATAGCCTTTATTTGCCAGTCAGCTTTATGCTGAAATATGGCAGGCATATATGTGTGCCCCACCCGGATTTGAACCCGGGTCGCCAGATTAGACGTCAAGCGCGCTAACCATTGAGCTACGGAGGCCACATATTAATAACAATACCACCTCAAATTTTAAAACCAAATTTTTAAATGCGTCTATTTTGTCCTTTATTAAAGGTTAAAGATCAGTAGATGTTAACGAATGTCAAATAACCAGATATGATGGTTCCAAAATAGTGTAAGAACTGTGGTTTTACTGTACGTTGAAATATAAAATGTAGGTGATTAATTATAGTCTTAATTAGCTGCGGTCTTTTATCTATGATATATGATAATTATCTATTACAAGTTATGGCAAGTCAGGATCTTAATCCCGCTGTTATGTTTCCTACCAGTATAAACAATAACGGAGTATCTCATTTTATCATAAATAAATTCGTCTAAATCTGATTTTTGTTTTTGTAATACCACCACCTTGAAGATTATGTAAGCCTATTACGATATGGGAAAATTGTTTTATAATCATGTCGCCTTGATTCGGCTACTTCAGCAAATTGATCTATAAACACAGCTTTATGTTTGGAGATTTCACCAATGGTAACGGTTTTCGTAGTAGATCTACTCAAACAGATTCGAGAAGGGACGTGAAAACATTTTTATCGAAAAGGGAGAGCAATTCTTGCAAGGCGATTGTGCAGAAACACGGACCCCTGGATGCCTATCCCAGTGCGTCATAGCGTGGACCGCAGACCAGATTTTTCAATAACTGGTCTCTATAAATAAAGTCTGTATATTCTCTGCCCACATTAATCGTATTGTGTCCGTACGATTTTAAGATCTCGTACGATTTTCAGATGATGAAGTCGTATGATATGCGTACATACATCACAGACAAGTCGTACAGAGCTTGCAGGGAACTTGCAAGTTGGGCATTGTGCTTTGTGTGTTTTTAATGTTTTCTGTGCTCGGCTGGTTAAGTTGAGTGCTGCCTTCCCTGTCTGACTTAATATACTGTTTTTGTATGGTACTCGTTGAAGGGGCAAACGGTGCTCACCTGGCACGCGTATATATAGTACTAAAATTGTGAACCAGCAAAATTACGTTTAACAATAACATCAAGTTTTAACGCTCACAAATAGCAACGCCTTTACAGTACAACTTTAGAACAAACGATCCCTTGTTAGCACCCATCGCAATTAGGAGTTATTTCTATACTACTTCGTTGTTTGTGATATTGCAAAATCAGTGAGCAAATACAATGTACAGGATGCGTTATTGTCTTATTGATAAAGTACATTTAAAAAGTTGTCTAAATTGATAAATTAATACCATATTTTATTATTTAATTTTCAAAGAAATATTTTCAAAAGTAATGAGTATTAGTGATGTGTTAGGATTGCAAGCGCTCAGGTATACAGATCAGTGCGTTTCCAGAGACTAGGAGTATTTCCAGACGTACAAGTAAATCATGCATGCTTGAAGGTTGCCGACAAACACTGACTGGTATTTCTTGATAATTGTGATTTAAGAATGCACACTTCAACAACCTATCAACTAAGAAATTAGTTTTTGTACTTCACATGGTGTTGAAATAAACTGACAAAACATTTATTCGGATACATTCTAACTTCGGATAAATTATCTAGAAGAAGCTCTCGAACTGCCATAGATGTGAAAACGTACACAGGCATGGTGTTGAAAGACAAAATAGCGATAAAAAATTGAAGGGTATGCCATACAGTAATGTTATTTTCGAATACCGAAACCGTCGCAGATATTCAAAACTTTCTGTTTGACATTTAACAATAGATTTAGGGATTTCCCGTGGAAACAAAAGCATGACAATACCCAGAAAAGGGAACATTGTTGGACGGGAGGTTTCAATCAATTATAAAGCCTTCAGAGACGCAGAATACCATGATGTTTGTCCATTTATAATATTATGTGTATATCCACCCAGTTATTCCAATTTTGAACAAAACAAATAGTTTGCTATAGTTTATGGGTTTTATAGCCTTTTACAAATAAATGCCCATTTTCAATTCAACACCCCATGTTTCAGCTACTTAAATATCTAATGACTGGCTAGTCATAATCATTACTTCAATATACATGTATAGCCATATATATATATATATGTCTGTAGAATGGCATGCAGTGTGTTTTATGTTTCAATTCCGTATCATGCTTTTAAAAAATGTCATTGTTTTAATTTACATGTTGTTATATGATATGCTGGCTCTTATGATGACCCTATAATTATCTAATTAAGCTTTATAGTGATTAATTATAAATTTAATTGATTAGCATTTTGATTTATACCTTCCTTTTATTGTAGATTCCATACATATCGGTTTCGCACATCCTTTCACTGAAACTCTTTTATGAAATTCCCCAATTATATATAAAATTATGATATTGTGGACGTCATAAGGGCCAAATTGCCATTATGCTTTTTTTCATTTTATGTACTAGTGTTCTTGTTCAACTGTTTATTGTTGAGGATCTCATGGAAGATTGCCATTTAATTTAGTTTTCTCGTAAAATAAAGTCTTTATTATTATTATTACCTTGTGTTCTGTCATTCCTCATTTCATACAAGTTCGACTCAGCTTGGGTCTGCACCTCTATGATCTTTTCTGTACCTCAAAATTGGTTTAATGATTACTCTATTAGATGAGCACAGTTATACATGTGCCAACCATGTCAATTACCTGAGTTGATATCCTTCACATGATTTAAAACATCGAGTGTAAAACGAGTTTTAAACTTGTTTTAGTGCTCATGTAGGCTCTGTCCATGTTTCGATGCAGGATTCGCACCCATTCCATGAATTTCTCGAATTCAACGTCACTAATTCAAGATACCATCTAGCTGCAGCTTCAAGAATTCGTGCAGTGGTAATCCTGAAAGTGTCACTTTCCTAGTAAAGGGAAGAACTGTATTTGTGAATGACTCCAAGGCTCTTTCATACCATTGTCCTGACTTGTTGCGTTATATAAACTTTACAGAAAATTCGCTGGCTTAGAATAAGAAGGTCGTAAGTACAAAATCAATCTTTTGAGAAAACGTCTCTTAACCTTTGGAAAAACAAGCTTTTTAAACTTCAGTTTGGTCAACATGACCACTTCCGATTTTCATGAAAATAGGTTCATAAGGAGTGCCTGAGATGCAGATTTCAAATAGGCATAAGTCTTAAAAGTACTTACGACCTTCTAATTCTAAGCCAGCATATTGTTACGAGCTACCCAGGATAGCTCTGCACTTGAACTGTGTGTTCCCTTCGTAACCTCTAGCACGGCAGTGGCTCTAAAGGCTCTGACGATGCCTTCAGCTGTGTACAGACGGACAGACAGACAGACGGACAAAGATTGACACAAGTGACTGCAGCAAGGCAATAATTTACTGATTGCTACCCTTAATTGGTTTACAAACAAGCCAGAGTATTAACATTTGATGCGATTTATTAAGTAATCACCTTAACAAAGCTTCTTGATTCTAGAAATATGTAAAATGGAAATAGATAGAAATATATATTCAGATCAATAACATAAAGGACTGTTGGAGGTGTCGGTGGCTTAATAAGGTAAAAGGGTAAGTATACAATCTGGACTAATAAAACAGAAGGACCAGTAAAATGTTAAGTGTAGCTCTAAATAGACTTAAATAGATCAAGGAATTACTCTACTACAAAAGCACTATTTAAAATGATTAAGATCAAAATTTATCAATAAGGATATGTTAAATAACTTTCTGTAAGGATAATTTACTTAAGTAAAACAAAATAGGGATATGCCTAACCTAAGGGTGTTGGATTGCTGAGTGATGATTCTAACAAATGCAGCTCCTTTTATACCAAAAACTCAAACAGATCAAACAGTGTTTGAAGTTTGATCAAACAAATAAACAATAAGGCCCAAGGTGGGGTTCAAACACTTCAAACACCTCAAACAGTAAAATAGATCAAATTTACACAGAGCACAAAGTTCCCAATTCTCATCCTAAATATCACATAAATACAAATCAGATGTTATGCCATGATAAAAATCAACCATAATTCAGTTATAGTCTGATCAATAATTTACTGGTTAAAAAGAAATTCAAACACCCCCCTAAGGTAGCCTCAATATAAAAGTGCACAGTTTGTAGAAGAAGAGTATGGTATGATCTGTGATGTCATCAATGACGTCATCAACATTATGACATCACACCTAGTCACATGATCAAAACATTAAACAAAATGGCTGACAAAAGCATGGATACTGAAGGCTACAAGCTTAAAATGTTAAATACGGACAAAATAAGGGATTTAAGATGAGGTAAGCTACTAAATTCTAAAGATAATACTATGAGTGCATGATATGATTAGACTTTAAATGCAAAAACGACCTGACAAAGAATAAAACAAAGCAGTATTGATTACAAAAGTGGGTGGGGAAACCTGGAATGCTGGATATTACATTACCCCCTCCTAACCAAGGCAAAGTTCCAACTGCCTTGCTTAACATCATACAAGAAGTAAATTAAACACACATAGATAAAATATCTAACAACTCAAGATCTTGACATGGAATGGGAAATTATGGCGGTAACAGCTATCAATTAAAATTCAATTAATACAATAACAAGATAATGTTCACAGTCTCACAGGGCTAAACTAAAAGTATAAATTAAAGTTCTCATTGACACTGAATAAGAAAAATACATTTTACATTAACGTTCCAAGTATCACTGGATAAATCTTCACAAAACCAAACTTAACGCCTCTCGTTACGCCTCCGATCGTCCCTGAATCTTCCTCCCTTTCGCCTTTCTCCCTCCCGTCTGGTATCATCCATCCTACTTCCTTTCATTGCCCGATTGTCTCTCCCGCTCCCCCTGTTCTCTTTCAGCCTGCTACTCTCGTGATTTTCACTCCTCTTCTGTTCGTCCTCTCTCTTCTTCTCTCCCTTCTTCTCTCCCTTCTTCTCTCCCTTCTCCTGACATACACACTTCCCTCTCTCCTTCTTCAACTCTCCAACCTCACGCCTCAACTCTTCCACCGTGCTCTGCAGCCTATTAATTAGCCCAGCATTTGCTAAAACTTGCTCACCGACCAGGACCCCAGCCTTCCGTATCATGTCACCTAGGACATCAGTGAACCTCAACCGGGTCTTCTTCCTTTTCTTGGCTATCTCAGAACTTCGTGATGACGCCGAACTGGAGCTGGAGCTTGAACTGGATGAAGACGAACTACTCGTCGAGGATATTGAAGGAGACCTCTTCCTCTTCAGTTGTAGTTGAACTGGAATCTCCAGCTGGTCCTCCTTGACCACCACTGGCACTGCCCCTACTTCTCGGATCTTCTCTTCCTCACCTTCGTAGAAATCTAACTCTAATGTCTCTTCCTCTAGTACCAACTCCTCTTCTTTCCTTTTCACAATCCTTAAATCTAGAGGTACATGAAGTAGCGGTACTGCTAACATCGTCTCATCGTTACCACCCAAGCTGTCATCCTCCTCCGTTTCCTTGCACTGCTCTTTCACCCTCAGGTCTATCGCTGCCTGGCGCCCCTCATCCACTTCCTCCTCTTTCTTCTTAATTCCGATAAACGCTCCCTCCATTGCTCTTTCAACAATATGTGCCTTCTCTAAAGGTAAGACCTTCGTCGACCACCACCTCCTACTGTCTTCCTTCGATAATACCTCAACATCGTGGTGATCCACCAGGAACGGATTATTACTCGTAACCAGGTATGGTGCGGAGTCAGTCACCTTCAACTCTTCCATCACGTTGAGGTGTCTGGGGTATGTTAGAGCGTGATGCTCTAAACTCTTCCTCGAGCGGCAGTGAAAAAGGCAAAGTCTACACCAAAATGGTTGCTTGTCATTAGGGACGTGCCACTTATAGACGTGGTCCTCTATCCTCTTCTTTGAGTTAATGACTTCATACTTCCCATCCTTCACACAGTGGAGACATCTGTACGCCCGACCCCGGATGTTAGCGGATGTTCCAATAGGCTTCTCCATATTAAGTACTGGAAAGAGACAATACAAGACAACCATGAATACTATATCATATAACCTATAAAATAGGACCTCATGTTACGCCACCGACACCATTTAACACTTCTACCAGTTCTTCCTGCCTTCTATCATACCAGTTGTAAAACAGCTGTCGCATCAAGAGGTTCCGCTGCAGTCCATTCATGACAAAAGAATGGCATCGTGCCTGTCCACCATTGACGAAAATAATCACGTATGGGATCTTCATCATCTATGGAAGCTGTAACGTTGAGTCCATCTGCCATCGACAAAAAACACAAAATAACCGTCTCGTCGGAAAATAACACGCAAAACTATCGACCGTCAGATTTTTTTCTTATTTTTTTTTTTTTTTTATTTATTTACTCATGTTCTGTACAAAATTTACAATGTTACAAGTTCAACATATTTTCTATTTTAAAACAGCTGTACCCTTCACTAATACTGAAGTTTTACACTGCGGCGGGTTCCTTCAATAATTTTGAGGTGCTGGTCGCCCACTTTGGAGGACTATTTCCTTCATAGAGCTTGAGTTTGTTGTGATGCACTACTCTTTCTTGTCCATCACTGTTCAACTGTAACACAAAGTTTATCTCAGACCTCTTCTCTCTGATCACATATGGTCCTTCATAAGCCTTCTGTAACTTGGGTGAAATCCCGACCTTTCTTGTCTCATGCAAGCACCATACAAGGTCACCCGCGTGATACTTGTGAAAACTCAACCTGGAATCATATATGTCCTTACTACGCTTCGCATTTACTTCCAAATGCTTTCTCGCAACCTCGTGAGCATGAAGCATCCGGTTCTTTAATTGCTGCACATAATCACTGTACCTGGGTAGTTCCTGCGTTGCCACACTTGCATAACCAAACATCAAATCGGCTGGCATCCGAATCTCACGTCCAATGCACAATAGATTTGGGGTGAAACCAGTGGACTCGTGTGGTGATGATCTGTATGCACCTGCCAGACAGCCTAGATTCAGATCCCAGTTTTCTTGTTCACCAACCAGATATGCCCTTATCATATTCAGCAGACTGCGATTGAACCGCTCGACTTGACCATTCGCTCGTGGGTTACGTGCACTAGTACGCGTCTTCCTCGTCTGAAGCATGTGGCAAAGGTCCTTGAAGAGTTGGCTCTCGAAGGTCGTACCTTGATCGCTGTGTAAGGTCAAAGGACATCCCCATCGTGCTATAAAGTTGTTTAGTATCATGGATGCACATGTCTCGGCTGTTTGATCAGGGACAGCTAACACTTCTACATACTTGGTGAAATGGTCAGCCAGCACAAGAATGTATTTATTTCCTCTAGGAGTCAACGGAAATGGCCCTGTGTAGTCTACCGCTAGAACATCCCATGGTGCGCCTGTTCTGAGGGAACCCATAGGAGCCCTTGGCGTCTTGCATGGCTTCTTATCTGCGGCACAAATGTCACAACTTCTCACAAATAGACCTATATCTTCCCGCATCTGAAACCAATGATAGTGTGGCGCCATCTTTGCCTTTGTTTTCTTGGTCCCCATATGACCTGCCGTGATTGAACTGTGCGACTGGAACATGACAGTATGCTTAAGCTCAAGTGGAACTATGAGTTGTAACGATTCTTCTGTACCGACGGCTGGTTTGTACACCTTGTACAGTACGTCACCTCTCAGTGTCAGTTTTTCCCACAGTGCCCAGTAGTATCTAGCTGCATGACTCTTGTTTCGCATGTCTTCGGGCTTTGGCCTTTCATCATGTTCCAAACCAGTTATGAGAAACGCAATATCTGGATCCCTTCGCTGGTAAGTAGACACATTCTCAGGTAAACATTCGCCAAGCCAGTTACGATTCCTTGCTCGAACACTGCTTTTAATCGGAGTACTTGAGGAGGTGTGAGCCATGCTGTCATCGATGGTTCGGATCTTCTCCACCCCAGTACCAGCATTGGGCATGTTTTCCTCTTGGGAGTTTTTGTACAGCCCTTTCGTCTCTAGTACCATGTTGTCAGCCCTTCGTCGGCATTTTTGGCATGGACCGCACTTCAGTGGCTCACTCATGTCAACCTGGTCACAGCTACAATCTCTTGGTGTTTCACAGCGGGACAGCGCATCACAGTGACCCTGCTTCCCACCTGGTCGGTACTGTATTTGAAAGTCATACTGTGCTATGATTTCTATCCAGCGAGCTATTTTACCACTGGGTTCCTTTAAACTGAACAGCCAAACCAGGGCTTGATGATCAGTCCTCACAATGAACCGTCGACCCAGTAGATACTGCCTGAAGTACTGTATGAAGTAGATGACTGCCAACAATTCCTTCTCAGTGATGCAATAGTTCTTCTCTGCTTTGTTAAGAGCACGGCTGGCATACGCGATCACTCTCTCTCGGTCATCTTGTAATTGAGATAGCACGCCCCCTATGCCTACCCCCGATGCGTCAACATCTAGGACAAAACTACCGGCTTCGTTCAAGGGATATCCCATAACGTCTGGACTGATAAGCGCTTCTTTCAAACAGCTGAATGCCTTCTCACATGATTGATCCCACTTGAATTCTGCACCTTTCTTTGTTAGATCGATCAGTGGCCTAGCAAGCTTGGCGAAGTCCCTCACAAAACGCCTGTAGTATGAGCCAGTAGCCACAAACTGCTTGACTTGTTTACAGTTGGTTGGTTGCGGCCATTGGATGATCTTAGCTACATTCCCCGGATCTGGACTCACTCCATTTCTTGACACCACATGCCCCAGGAAGACGACTTCATCTTGAAACATGTTGCATTTTTCTGGCTTTAACTTGAGACCCGCAGCCTGGACTCTACTGAGAACTTCATCTACTCTTTGAATATGCTGATCAAAGTCCTTGCCAAATACGATGATGTCATCGATGTACACGAGACAAGTAACCCATTGAAGACCTTGTAAGGCTAACTCCATGGTGCGTTGAAAGGTACTTGCAGCGTTATTCAGACCAAAAGGCATCCTCGTCATTTCATAGTGACCATACTTGCAACAGAAAGCACTTTTAGGTATGTCTTCCTCTTTGAGGGGGATTTGGAAGTAACCGCTTGTAAGGTCGAAACTGCTAAAGTGGCTAGAACCAGCTACTGCATCAAGACAATCCTGTACCCTAGGAAGGGGGAAACCGTCTGGCTTCACCAGGTCGTTCACCTTCCTATAATCTACGCAGGGCCGGATTGCGCCAGATTTCTTCCGCACGAGAATAATAGGGCTAGCCCATGGAGAGGTGCTCTTACGGATTATTCCTTTCTTCAGCATGTCCTCTATTGCCATCTTTTCGTCCTTGGCATGCGCAAGCGGTACCCTCCTTGGACGTTGCTTGACTGGTGCTGCATCGCCGGTGTTGATGCTATGTTCTGCCAGGTGTGTCATTCCTATGTCCCATTCATTTTTCGAAAATGAGTGCTGGTATTTGATCAACAGGTTGGCAAGCACGCTCTTCTCATGTTCAGTTCTATTCTTGGTGGACCTGCTATGTAGATCTACAAGATGATCTGGTAAATTCTCCAACGCCGACTCCGGGAGCGTAGCCCTCAGTGAGGTGTCCTCGCTGCTCAAATTTACCCGCCTCGCATTACAAATATTGTCACCTTCCTCGCTATTTTCTACATCAGCTATGACCTTTATTATTCTCTCAATTTTCTCAGCTTTCCCTATGTGAGCGTTCTGCAGTAGCTTAGTTTCTGTAGAAAACGGGTTCAATATCCGGACCTTGCATGTGACGCCATTATTTATATCCACCAAGGTTGACCCCATCATAAGTTGATACGTGTCTTTGAAGTTCTCTGTGGGTTCTATCAAGAATTCCGCCTGCTTGTCTTCATCATCTTCTTCACCTCTTGTGACGTATACTTCCACCACAGCCTCTGATAAACCGGGTATTGCAGCATCCTCGGCTACTACTACCTTCCGGGTAATACTCGGCTTACCGACTTGGAAACAAGGAATCTCAACGCCCCCTAACACTATCTTGTTCTTACTCAACAAAATATCGGCTGCACCTGTTTCACCTCCTCGCAAAACGTCATATCCAAGCAAGACCTCATCTTCTATTTCAGCAACCCTCGCCTCTTTCACAACTTCAAGTGTTCCCAGCTTCATGGCAAATTCACCTTTTCCCCAGTCTTTAATTGGAGCTCCTCCAGCACCCTTTAGCATAGCCGTCTTCTTCAGCTCCGGCTTGACATCTCTCTTAATCTTCTCATAAACCTGTGTAGATATTACAGTACGTGAAGCTCCAGTGTCCGCGGTAAATACTACAGGCACATCTTCCACATACCCTCTCACGTATATACCATCATAAAGACCCCTTCTCTCCGGAAACTTCATGACTTTTTCTGCTTTAGGTTTCTCTATTATTTCTTGGCCCAACGTCTCTACTGGGACCTCCCTTTGGCCGCAAGGGCTGGTCCTTTCCCGTTTAAAGTATTGCTGCTTGTCGATGAACTCGTGTTTTGACCTTGTTGTCTCGTATTCACTTTATCCGGACAATCACGGGCATAATGACCGAAATTGTGACAGTTATAACACTCGACCTGTCTGCGGGCCGGTGCCTTGCCTGGCACCCTTTGTGTGCTTTGCTTGTTCGCCTCTAACTTGTCCAGTCTCTCGAGTATCTGCAGCATGATTTCATCTCGGGTTTCATCTTTTCCGCCTCTGGTGACACGCATTTTCTCCTCTGTCGGGTTTCCTTGTTCCTCAGAAGTCCCTTGAGTCCAACCCTTGTTCATAGTTGCCTCACTAATGACCTGTAATTCCACATCTTGATCCGCATTTTGCTCATCACATGCCCTTCTGGTACTATCCCTGTTCCTTCGGCTATTCCTGGTCTGTATCATGTTCACTGCATAAAACACTGCCTCGTCTACTGTCTCAGGCTCTTTGTGGTACTCAACTTCAAATCTGACGTCATCGTCCCGCAAACCATCTAGAAACTTGCGCACCAAGTCTTCATCCCTTGTCTTGCGGTCCCGATATCCATGTGCCTTGTCGTATAAAAACTTCAAATCTGCTGCGAAATCCTCTGCAGTCTCGCCTACCTTCTGCACACGCCGGCTAAATTTCGCTGCAAAAGACCGGGTTGTCTCTATTACACGGTACCGACTATTCAGTTCACCCACCAACTCTCTGTAGTTCGACAAAACCGCCGGATGGAGCTGCGAAAACGCAAACTGGGCCGCTTGCCCATCGATACGTGGCAACAATTGATCAAGCTTATCGTCATCAGACCAGTTGTACCTTCGGGCTAAAATCTCAAACCTGGCCAACCAAACGGACCAATCTTCTTTACCCGTAAACGGCGATAATTTAAAATTACCCAGATCTACCCGCCGCGGACTGTTATATCTATCATTATGAACCCTAGGCACGCTAACATAAGTATCTCCTCTATTGGATCTACCTGGCCCCTGTGACTCACCAATACCCGAACCCCTAGTAGGACCATGACCACCTGTCCTGCTTCTATCACATGACCGATACTGGGCGCCGCTTCTGCTAACTAACTCTTGGACTTGAACTTCACCATTTCGCCAAAATTCATCTTGCTGACTTCCTCTGCAGCCATGGTAATCCCCTTCTGGTGGTGTATCCCACTGTCCATTCTGGTTAGCATCTGAAGGACCACTTCTTCTGTTAGTTTGGTCAGTATATCCCTGGGCCTGCTTCAGTGACTTGAGTTCTTTGGCCATATCTCTTAGACATCCTGTGATATCTCTCAGCATGTTAGTAGTGAGTGCCGCATCAACCTGGTCGCCTGGTTCACCTTCACTATGGTTGGATGCACCTTCGGACCTCACATCATCTTCATCAGTCTGTAAATTGCTTGTCTGCATTTCTGGGTTCTTCTCTTTGAAGAATATAGTCTGTTCACTATCTACCGCCTCTAGGTTATTCATCGTAGCTATCCGGAGTGCTGGGTTCGAATCACTGGATCCGACTTGAAAGACGGATCCCACCGCTGCCACCAATAAATGTTACGAGCTACCCAGGATAGCTCTGCACTTGAACTGTGTGTTCCCTTCGTAACCTCTAGCACGGCAGTGGCTCTAAAGGCTCTGACGATGCCTTCAGCTGTGTACAGACGGACAGACAGACAGACGGACAAAGATTGACACAAGTGACTGCAGCAAGGCAATAATTTACTGATTGCTACCCTTAATTGGTTTACAAACAAGCCAGAGTATTAACATTTGATGCGATTTATTAAGTAATCACCTTAACAAAGCTTCTTGATTCTAGAAATATGTAAAATGGAAATAGATAGAAATATATATTCAGATCAATAACATAAAGGACTGTTGGAGGTGTCGGTGGCTTAATAAGGTAAAAGGGTAAGTATACAATCTGGACTAATAAAACAGAAGGACCAGTAAAATGTTAAGTGTAGCTCTAAATAGACTTAAATAGATCAAGGAATTACTCTACTACAAAAGCACTATTTAAAATGATTAAGATCAAAATTTATCAATAAGGATATGTTAAATAACTTTCTGTAAGGATAATTTACTTAAGTAAAACAAAATAGGGATATGCCTAACCTAAGGGTGTTGGATTGCTGAGTGATGATTCTAACAAATGCAGCTCCTTTTATACCAAAAACTCAAACAGATCAAACAGTGTTTGAAGTTTGATCAAACAAATAAACAATAAGGCCCAAGGTGGGGTTCAAACACTTCAAACACCTCAAACAGTAAAATAGATCAAATTTACACAGAGCACAAAGTTCCCAATTCTCATCCTAAATATCACATAAATACAAATCAGATGTTATGCCATGATAAAAATCAACCATAATTCAGTTATAGTCTGATCAATAATTTACTGGTTAAAAAGAAATTCAAACACCCCCCTAAGGTAGCCTCAATATAAAAGTGCACAGTTTGTAGAAGAAGAGTATGGTATGATCTGTGATGTCATCAATGACGTCATCAACATTATGACATCACACCTAGTCACATGATCAAAACATTAAACAAAATGGCTGACAAAAGCATGGATACTGAAGGCTACAAGCTTAAAATGTTAAATACGGACAAAATAAGGGATTTAAGATGAGGTAAGCTACTAAATTCTAAAGATAATACTATGAGTGCATGATATGATTAGACTTTAAATGCAAAAACGACCTGACAAAGAATAAAACAAAGCAGTATTGATTACAAAAGTGGGTGGGGAAACCTGGAATGCTGGATATTACAATATTCTCATCGCATTGTTTTACAATTATTTTTATAGAGGCTCTTAGGGAAGACTGGGCTTGTCCAACTGTGTTCTTTAAAAAGATGGTTATAATTATTTTTATTATTCTATTTTCAGATCAGCGGCCCCTATACATGTGTATATTACTGTCATATATATCGGCTTTACAGAACGGAATTGATGTGGGTAAGTGTTGAAATAGCTCAAAATAGTAAAGTATCCCCCCTTACTACTCTCAAAAACTCCACCGGTCCTATCATGCGGATTACTCTGCTTTTATCCCTGTTTTGTTTGTTGCACATGGTAGTAATTAGGCTAAAATATTTGCAACATTAATTATCAGATCAAATAATAAATTTGGCTACATGCTGTTTACACACCATGGTATATAAATTGTTATGGCACTAACATATTAGGTAATACAGAAGTGAGAAATTTCATATCTAAAATCAATGATATTTCAGTTAAAAACAAGGATAAAGTCAGAGGATCTCAACTAGTTAGGACCGGTATGCTAATTGGTCTACCTCGGGCTTTATCTTACAAGGGAGATAATTTATATGTCACTTATGTCTCTCATTCAATGACACAGGGTGTGCAATTATGGCGCTTAAGACAAAACTTAACAAACTTGACTTTACATTTTATTTTCATTTGTAAAACTAGGTTCCATGACTACAAAAATTCTTTTCATTTCAAAATCTGTTGTTTTGATGACAAATTGAAAATCAATTTTAAAAATCGTATCCCTCGAAAACCAAAGACTAAATATTCTTTGATGTATTTTTATCTCTGATGGATCCAAATCCAGCTGAATCAAGTACTGAACGTACAAAGAAAATTATGGCATATTTTGTTAACTCTACAGCCTGCTAATTAATCTGTTAGGCTTCAAATTGCCCAGATAATGTAACCTTGCAATCTGGAGGTCTTAACAACAAAAACTCCACGTTTCATTTTATACAATGATCACGATGTGTTGCATGAAAACACTTGCACAAAATAATGATAAAACTCTCAACTTTATCACGTTATGTGTTCTGCTTGCAGACACGAACTCGATATTTTTTTGGAATTTAATCATTTTTTTATCGAAACAACAAGTGGATGTGAACTTGAAACGACATAACATGCATTTTTAGAAATTATTGATAATGCAATTTAACTGGGATTTTAACTGGGGGAAGTCAGAGCAGGTATCCATAAAAAAGAAATAGGTTTATTTGGGTTTTATTGAGTCATCATTACTCCTACGCAGACTGGGTTAGAAATGGATCATTCGAAACATTGTATTATTCGAATTGGAGTATTCGATTTGTATCACTCAAATCAATGCTTTATTCGAACTGAATCATTCGGGACTATACATTATTCGAAATAGATCATTCGAATGTTACATTGTTCGAGGTGGATAATTCGAAACCATGTATTATGCGAACTCGATAACTCGAAGTCCATGCTTCAGTCATACAGTTCCAAATGAACCATTCAAAGCCACACATAAATCTAACTGGATCAGTCAAAACCATACATTAGTTCGAATGAGTTAAATCGAGACCATTTAATTTTCGAAATAGAAGTTTGATCCCACGAATTCGATTACAATGTTTTTGCAGAGTTTCGACCGTTTTGCAATTATGCCCGTTCCGCTATTACGACAGTTCCGCTTCTTCTACTAAAATTTTGTTTTAAAATTATTTACCCATACGCAACAAGTAAGTTGATACTTTCATGCAATAAGGTAGTCGAATTAAAGTGACTGACAGCGTATTCCAAATAATTATACTAGATCTAAATCCAAGATGAAATTACTCCCCACCCACCCGTAAAATATACATTTGTACATAACATCTAAACCAATATCTAACGTAAGACATCTGCCACCGTGGGCACGGGTAATTGAAGGGTGTCTTTCCAACAAACTGTCATACCCTATACATCTCTGATAAGCCTTAATACGAAGTAATCACTATTTTGACTTACCCAGCGGTCGCGTATATCTAAACAAATATTGTATGGGTGTACTGATACGATACAGAAGACCAATCTACCATTCCTGCAACTTATAAGCCTTTAATGGCCACACACAAACAGCGGGCAGGTTTGACAGTTCTCATTTTCGTTGGATCTACTATCTCTATAAAATAACTAAATTTCAAACTTAGAAATCGCGATACACAGCTGTATTGTGACATGGGCTGACTAATCTTGTTACTTCAAAGGTTTGCGAATGTCAATTAAATACCTGATTTTAAACAGATCAGTTTGTTGCTATCTATATCATTAGTCTGCGTTATTTCACTGCTTATCAAAATCCTCAGCGATGCCTACAGACTACGCAAGTTTCGATCATGTTTCAAACCCTGCACGTGTAACTCAAGCTCAGATTAAATGAAATTATGTGTTTTTTTCTGATAACCACGGAGATGAATTAAATCTGAGGGGTAGAAAGCAATTGCACAGTTCAGTTCATTGATGCAGTAACATGATTACTTAATTAAAATCATAATTATATTAAAATAGTCTCAGTAATCGGAGAGAGCTATATGGTAGTGCACCTGAATTCCTGCTACATCGCATAAATGTCTTCTCTCTCGACGTCGGAGGTCGGTGACCAATCTGGCAGACAGTGGGAAAACCCAAATGACCACGAACGCGAACAAACATGTTTATAACGTAGCCCATTAATAGATACGCCGATGCTTTTTTCAGTGTGTTTTTACTGGTAATGGGCAAGAAATGCCTCATTATGTATTTCATTGAATATTGCGTTAGATATTAAATTTAACGTTTTTATTTTATGACACAAATTTAATCAGAGCGCAGTTATTGAAGTTATGTTTCGTTCAGAAAGGCCATATGGCCGAAATGTTTCAGATAAGGTTGTTTGTCAGTGTATTTTTTAAACAGATATCGTTATAAACGCTACAATGGATTGATAATGCATTGGACATGCTGTAAGGCACCAGTCAATTGAAACCACGGCCCCTAACCCCGGGGTAGGCCTGGGAATAGCGAGGAACGGTCACGTGCTTTTTACGCAAATTAGCGAGGAAATATGACCGTGACTATACCCGTGAGGTATAGGGCGGATGCAATTTGCCCGGGTGTTACCATCTGTATGACCCTTGGATGGCAGGAATTTTACCAGGGTTTGAAAAAACAAAAGTAAACATCCCCGCCATTCCCCGAGGTTGGGAGAGCCGATGTTTATAGAAACCCTCGTCTCAAACATACATGTAGATACCTCAGAGAGCTGACGTGAAACTCGGATCAAAATATGATCGAGGTAAAAATAAATCAAATGACTCGCGAATATAGATTTTATATCTTTCTATCTCAACATCTTATCAACAGTTATGGCACAACTCTGACAGTTTATAAATCTGTTATCCGAGGATTCATACATCATCATCGACAACACATTGTAATCTGTGGATGGTCAAACAGTACAAAACATAAACTCATAATTCTCTGTTCCAAAAAAACCCCCAGATGTTTAATGTTAAATTCCATTGAAAAGTTACCCCATCCCCCATTAACTCGAGCTCTTTTGAATCCATGTCTTTTAATTCACATTTTACGCAATAATACTCAAAGGAAAAAACATTAGGTTAAGTATTAGTTTCACTTGGTTTCATTAAAAGCAATTTTGATTTGAAATAAGAAGGTAAACTTCAGTCTAAGAAGCTTAGATAATTAGATAAACTGTAAACTATTTCTTATTCGTTGGGATTTAATTTCCGGTTTCATTTTGGAGGAATATCCCTTTCGTGGGGTTGTAGATACGTGGATAAAACATTTGAAGGAAACCCCGTTGTTACATGGTTTAATTGCTTTTATTTATCCTCGCCACCGGAAATCCATATGGGCGAGGCCCCCAGAAGAGGCTAGTCACTTTTGTTTTTGGGGGATAGTGCATGATACAGAAGATGCCCCAGTTCCAGAAGCATCACTGGTTCTTTTACATGCCGATGTAAAGCATCATACACGGGACCTCGCTTAACGTCTCGTCCAAAGACTGTTAGTAATTTTTGTTATGTTAGATAGGAAACACCGAAAAGCATTTCTGTTTTTGACCGTCTGGAGTAGGGATCGAACCGGTTGTTACATACCTGGTCAGACTAATTTCAAGGCCAAATCAAATTAATATTGTAGTCTCCGATAGGGTAGGTAGGAAAAATCTTTTCGATGATTTTTCTCAAAAAACCAAAGCTCCGCGGTTACTTCCAGCTAAATTCCAATAAAAAGTTTAGGGTCGGTCTCATATTGGATAGGTAGTGTTACCAGAACCCCACTATCATGTGTTTGGCCTAATGATTCATTTTGTCAAACACCTATACATGCACTAACTCTTTGAATTTGCGGACGTGTTAAATAACAAAACTTCTTTAGAAATACTAAACCCGTGTATAATACTGTTTTACAGTAAGTCTAGATGTATTACGATAACTTATTTCAATATGATACCAATAAATATTATTGGTAATAATAACCCTTTCCCCGATGCAACCTTACTCACGGAAACACTTGTACACGCTCTTAACGCCATCACAGCCTTATTACCTATTATCACCGAAACATAAAATGATCAAAGAGAACAGAACATAGTCAAGCACGTGCAATTATCATCAGCAGTATAGAAAAAGAGAAGTGATACTCATCGTCAACAAAACGTGTTTTACATATATTGCACAAAATAGCAGAATGATTTTGTTATGTTGTAATGCTTGCAAGTGGCCCATTACTGTAACACACTTGTGCATATTAACTTAGCAAATATCGTATTGATTGTTATGAGGCGTTTATCATGTTCTGGTAACCATGCATTCCTGTCTGCTGGATTGGCAGTTGTTATCAAATCGTATTTTTTATTTCAATATTTTGTGGGATATGCGGAATTATTATTACTGTAAAATCATTGGATTTCGTGGATGACTTCAACAACGAATTTAATCCCAAATGAATAGTAATATCAATAAATATGTCAAGTTTACAGTGGCTGCCATACTTGCTTTCACATATTTTGATCTTGTCATTTTTCATGAAATCCTAAATCCTGGAAATGATGTCCTCACGAAAATTCACACAAATTATTAGCAATCATTCAACAGATATCATACTTGTTTTTATTACATGTATATGATATGTAAGTAAACTTTCCAAAAACACAGTCTTGTACCTGACTTGTACTTTTATATTAATTAGAAACTTCGTAACAAAACTAAGAGGACACAAGTTGTAGTTTCACGTTTTGAAGGAAGTTAACGCTGGTATCATTTACGGCCGGTTTTGATATTTCACCTCGCCTCTGTAGTAAAGTGTCGACTTGACTAGTACTAAAACGCTCCACCACAAACGACCGACGACTTTTCCACATGTAGATGACATAACCATAGCCGATGTCATACGCCCGTGACCGGATCTTCCGCATTTTTAAAAAAAACAACAAAAAAAACATGTCATTAACAATAACAGTGATAAAAAAACGGTTGCATTGGTAATGGAACGATAGAAAAAAATTAAGACAGAGCTAAAATTCATCGATTGAAATGCTCTATATCGAGATAAACGGTATCAGACACGTTTGTGATAAATGTTTATTGGTATCACTTCTCTAGAACAGGCTAGTGTGTTCGTATTATTATATCATTGTCACTTTGGATGCTAATCTTTACGGAGTTCTGCATAAAACTGTCAGCGAAACGTGCAATAAATTTATTGTACTTTTATAATATAAAGGTCAAGGCTTTGTTTATTATAGTGACGCCCCTATTGAAAGGGCCAGCCAGTTTAACTTATGAGACACCTATCTTCCCTGCGCACAGTACCTCCCGAATCCCTTCTCTTATTGTCGGGCGCCTGACAGAGATGGACCAACGGTGTTTTTCTGTTTTATTCACTATACGCTTAAACGCTTAAAATCAAAACATTTGAAGTTGAATTTTAGTATTTAAATGTCTCTGCTTGATGGACAATACGTCATTAAATCATAATAGGAATTTTATAGCAAATGTACCTTTAATCTCTATTATTATTTATAGAGGTTTCGGGTTCGATCCCTGGCCGCGTCATACAAAAGACAACATAAAAATGATGCCAGTAATTCTCTTGCTAGACGCTCAGCAAAAAGGGGGAAACTGGCTTCTCTTCACCCATACTCTCGTGGCGATGGATAACACCAGAAATGAGGTGTCGAGAGTGATTAATATAAGTTGAAAAAACTTGTTTCACAATCGACCTAAAATAAATAAGTATACACTAATCTCTATCAACCAACGCCTTGCTATATGAAGCCACATTTTATGTATCAATTGAATGGCTGCTAGAAGCAGGTAGACTGTAACTATTGGCATTGTTCAATTGGAACGTTAAATTCTTGTAGACAGGTTTATATATTTATCTGACGCTGAATACCAGCCCAGTTTGTAGGTGGATGCTTTTTTACATGGCATATGTTACATTTAACGGGTTATATGTGTTTATTAATGCGATTTTGATATACAGAATATACTGTTTTTGTGTTTGTTGGCGCAATAAAACAACAAAAAGTAGTTCAAATTACGAAAATAATATCTGACTTTTTGCCGTCATTAAATATAGTTTCATTTCATCCAGCGTCTTATCATTGTCAGAATCTTTACTGTAGCAAGTTTGTGGCTCTAGTTGCATCTTTCATCACTGTACAAAATGCTACACGCATTCATGATTAAAAGGCAAAACTGCCGCGTGAGAATATATTTTGGATTGGGACTAGTTTATACAATAAAGTAGTCCCGAACAGTTTTATTATTGGCAGATCCTTTACTTTAGCAAGTCTGTGGCTCTTGTTGCATCTTGCATCACTGAACAGAATGCTACACACATGCATGAATAAAACGCAAAACTGTCGCGTGGGAATATATTTGGGATTTGGACTATTTTATACAAAAAAATAGTCCCGAACAGTTTTTTCATTATCAGATCCATTATTGTAGCAAGTTTGTGTCATAAGTTGCGTCTTTCATCACTGTGCAGACTGTTCGACACATTCATGAATAGATAGTTTCACCGTCGCGTGAGAAGTATTCTCGTATATGGCAGCAGGACTATTTTACAAAAGTAGTTCCCGAACAAATCTTGTAACTGTAAGTTGCGTCATTCATCACGGTACAAAAAGCTATACGCATTTAGAATAAAAACCATAACGCTGCCGCGTGAGAATTTGTTATGGCATTAGGACTATTTCACACAAAAAGTAGTTCCCGAACAGTTTTGACAAAAATCGTTCTTCTGTGATAAAGACCTAAACACCCGTTGGTACCGATGAGCAATGTTCGTTTAAATCTCGTGGCAAAAGGTAAAATTCTCGAGACACCGCCATTTTTTGTTGTTTCCCTGTGTGTTTACTTAGTTTATATTCAGTAAGTGATGTTTTAAATGAAATTGAATCGTAAAAGAGTCATGCTTGAAAAATCGCACACACGAAATATCGACCTTCTATCGCGAAAATGTTCATGAAGTTTAACGTCAAACCGTCTAGTGTCGCATTTTGTGTTATTAATGTTTCCGCACATAATAATCATTAATGTGATCAAGTATTTGTAGAATCAAACTTATTTTGTGTTAAAACTGTTTTCCGAAAGGTTTAGACACAGACAACGCTTTAATAAAAAATATACGCGCGATAATATCTCTGTAATCGGTACTACTTTGTGCAAAAAAGTAGTACCCTGCTGTTTTGTCGCAGTTCTTTCTGTGTAATCGTAATCAACGTGAGAATTTCACTTGAATAGTACTAGTTGGTATAAAAAAGTAGTTCCCCAAACCGTCTGCTAGATGAAAACAACACGATTTTCATGAAGTTTTGATCATCATAATGTATTTATTGTTTTGCCTATACACACTTGATAACTCTTCGATACTGTTTTATGATTTAATAATCATTCACGACGTTTCATGTTCTTGATAAATTTTGATTTTGAAAATGCGTGCACTTACAATTTAGCGCCATGAAAATGCATTCATTCGGCATTTATCAGCGCTATGTACCCTACCTATATCATTACTGCATATACCTTTATAATTAATAATGCACCACGCCTGTTATAGTGCATATTTAGTGCATATAAAACCAACCCAACTCTCTAACGAGATGAAATTTATACATAGTTTTATTGAAAGTTTTGAAGAACCACCAAGCCAACATCAACTTGGCTTATCAGTTAAAACTGATTATTTTAAATGCTATTCGCGAAAAGTATAACTCATTTATTTAGTCAGTAATTGGCAGAGCAGAACAGGGGTAGTATTCAATATTGATCTTATTTAATTGGGGAAATAAAGATAGCCAATCATATCGCCTGTTATTGACCAAGAGTTTAATATGGTGTGATCTGATTGGTTGTCCTTATGCTTAAGTCAAGTAAGATCAATATTGAATACCACCCAGAACATTTTATTAACTATCGTTCCATTTTACAGCAACACAAGAGAATACAATACATTATACAAGTTAATAATAAAATAATATCTTTATAGAAAGAAGATAGCACATTAAGATCATACAAATTATACTAAATAAGATATTTTTCTACAATGTGGTCTTCTATCTGAAATAACATATAAAATATATTCAAATATTAAAGCATCAATACATAAAAACAAACATTCATACATGCTTGTCTTTATGTATGGATGATTTAATATTTGAATATATTTTATAATTGGTCAATCCCTTAAATCGCTTGATGGAGACACATTTCTATACATGTGCACCATATTCTTGCAGACTTGTAGTGTCTTTTCTACAGTATAACATAGTATGTAGTTCTTAAAACTACAATAGTCCAATTCGATTTCATTCAGCTTACAAAATGGTGTAAGACGGGAGTGTTGAAATTAAGTGTTAAAACATGTGCACCTCACGAACGTCGTGTCACCTTGGCAACGTCCTCTTACATAGTGCACGATTCGGTGATATTTATAGTGCGTCGATGTTTTATATACATAAAAGAACGCTCATACTATATAGTGTATGCACTGAGCTCGTTCATTTCTAATTTGTCTTGCTAATAGATTCTTGATTGAGCCTGTGTGTGTACTAATTTATTACGGAGTTCGATTACAACGCGTTTGTAAAGATATTATTGAAACACACAGAAGTAATTTTGTCCGATTAAATGCTGAGGTAGACCAATTATTATGCTGGTCTACAATCGTAACAACTCCGGTCTCTCCATCAATGTCGAACGTCATCAATATCCGAGGTGTCACGATTGATTCGTCCAAACCAGCTTAAAGTCTCTGACTTTATCTCAGTTTCTCAATGTGCGTTCAATGTACGCTGACGACGTTAGGGACAGAAGTCAGTGACCTCTTCCGGATCAGGCATTCTATCCATTGGCAACGTGGCCACTACCTGATCAAACACTCTACCCATTAGCCACGTGACTACTACCTGATCAGACACTCTTCCCATTGACCACGTGACCACTTTCTGATTCGTTACTGTATCCATTAACCACACACCCACTACCTGATCAGCCACTTTATCCATTAACCACGTGACCACGTCCTGATCAGACACTCTTCTTATTGGCCACGTGACCACTACCTTATCAGACACTCTACCCATTGGCCATGTGACCCCTACCTGATCAGGCACTATATCTATTGGCTACGTGACCACTTCCTGTCCCGACACTCTATCTATAGGACACGTGACCCCTACCGGATCAGACACACTATGTATTGGCCACGTGACCACTGTACCTCCCTTCATATCACGTTCATACTTTCATATGTTTCATTTGTGTTTTTTAGGGATCACATACTGTAAAAGGGCTCATCGTAACACGGGAGTGACACTGAAGGTTGAGAAGGGAGACTATGGTCATATCGCATCAGCTGGCTACCCCAACAACTATACTACGGATGTCTACCACGGACATCTGTGTAACGTGGAACTTCAAGCTTGTAGCACGTGCAAAATACGATTGAAATTCGTTGAATTGAGATTTCCTGATTGTGAGTCTCGCCAAACATTGGTGGTACAACAGATAAAGAGCGTGTGTGTCACGGGGTACGTGTTCCTATCTTATCTTTTTATCTAATGTAGTTATTAATTTTAATTTCAATAAATACCAACCGGTAAAAGAAAACCTGCCTCCAGTACCGATAGACCGCCATTGATTTATATGCAAATATTGAGAAATTGGCGAATCGGAAATGGTTTTGTCCTTACTTTCGGAAATAAAAACTGAGAAATCGAAAGGATCTTTTGTACATTCGGTTGTTTACCAATGTTCAAAAGTCCCTCGATTAGGTTTTTAGAGTTATCTAAAGTACTTAGGTCTAGAAATAAATTGATGATGTATCTGTAATTTAGGAAACTGTTCATTATGCATAACTTTTTGAGATTGGCGACCAATGGCGCCCATTCATGGTTTTCTTCTGGTTTATTCACTGTGATAAATTCAGTACAACCTTCTCTTGACCAACAATCCGTCTTACACAACATGTTTTGTTATCCCGAATAATAAAACATACACATCTACATCAACAAGGTTTTCAACTGCAGACTTAACATTTCCCGACGGGGTAGTTACTCCTTAGAGTTCTCACTATAACTGTGTTTTTATTTCCTATATACAGATCAGTGGTACCAACAGACATGTTATAATAGGCCACTACCTCATTAGTAAGCCATTGTAGTTAATGCAACACGCCATACACGTGTCATTTTGAAATCAATGCTTGTATTTATTAACTTGTTTTTATTTATGTAAATAAAGGAGTATTCAGATAAGGTATTGTTCAAATATAATGCGTTAAGCGCCAAGCAAGTGACAAGATGGTCTACGATATATTTTGTATTCGTATTTGGTGTAACGCCGACGAGGAAGGGAACATCCGACCTTTTTGTGGTATTTACAAAGCATCTTAGTAAACGGAAGTTTCACCATTTTGCGATCGAGTTCTGTGTGTAGGTACGTTATTCTTTACAAGGCCATCGGCCTTAAGTACATATTCGTGTAAATGCAGGTAAATACAACAATCCTATTAAACACATGTATACTTACATTTCAGATGCGACCACCTTCGCACTTTTGAGGTAGATCAGCCGTATCATCGATCGACCGAACGGAACTACTTTTCTGACTCGGAGGGTGATACGTATGAAACCATGTCGTCAGGCGTAGTGATACAGCATTGTATGTCTAACGGAACTAGCACGGATGGGAAGCGATTCTATATTCGGTACGAGGTAGTTGGTACGTGCCGGTAGTATACTTTTTATTTCGACACAAATGTTTTGTCAGAATATGTTATTTATGTTATGAGCCGCGGTTTCGGATTATGGCGTTTACCAACATGTCGATGACGTCATCTGGATATTACGTCAAACACACGAAATTATAAAAAGTAGTTTTACATGATATTGAAATGGCACTGAACATCTTCCAAAAATCGATACAAATGTACACGAGTGACCTCCCCTGTTTACATGCAGCCAATCCATGTATTAGAGTTGTTTCCCTTTTGTGAGTTACTCATATAACAGGACCCATTAATCTTAAGAAACAGTCGCAAAGAAAATATTTTTGAAATAAAAAATCATGTGAATTTTAACGTTTTCTGATTATTTCTTTTAAGAAAAAGCTTATTTTTTATAATAAAACTTTTAAAATCTCATTAATTTCAGATGCCTTTACATAATCTATGACATTCATAAATGCGGGTAATAATTCATTCCAAATTCTGCCATTTTAAAAATATACACCTTGTTCACCCCAGCTTCCGGTTACCTTTCTGACAAGTATATATACCCACATAACACACACTATCTTCGTCTGACATTGATTGATTGTTGTAAACATTTCTGGTTCAGTTTTAAAATGCAGTCGTACTTTTGTTTCATGATAGTGTATCATAATTTCGCAATAAATCATAAATTCAAATATATTGCTCGTTGGAACCGTTCGACATAGTGTGTTATGGCAGCGGCTAAAGTACAGACGAGCCGACAATCATTTTTAACATTTTATATCACAATATTTCTATTTATAAGAATGCATTTATGTAGCATCTGTTTTCATTAAACGTTTAACCTACTGAACGACAAAAATAGTCATCATCATCCGGATTCAATGAGTCTGTCATATAATCTCGAAATTTATATACTAGTAGTTCGAACAATTTTACGTGATCCTCGAAAGTTATCCGTAGATATACTATTGCTAGCTTCTTGTGCGGAATATATCAATTTCTGAGTTATGCCATACCGGTCATTTAGATTAGTGCTTATAGTGGACCTCGTATAATTTCCTAATATATCTACTATGGAAATTAAATTACAGACAAAAATTCAACTGATAAGTTCTGCTTCTTGAAGGTTCGAGTACAGGTTAATTAGTTCGTACTATCATGATTTTTTATTTTTCTTTCAGATAAAATACAAAAGATATCGGGCACGATAACGGCGCCTCTATACAGTGCAGGGACGGGGTCTATTACGTCCCCTAATTTTCCATTCGGCTACGCCCTTAATGGGGAAACCTTTACGTACATGATACAGAATTTAGACCCCTATGGTCATGTTCGACTTGTATTCGATGATTGGGATCTTGCTGAGAAAAGTCATATTCAGGTACGCTGGTCATCTGGGATTTTCATACACGTATTTAGGGTTTAAATACAACGTGAGGGTTTCACTCTTATAGGTTCTGTTTTATCAAAGCACTTACGGAAATCATAAACTTACGTTCAATTTAAATTCTCTGTTATTTTTTAACAGCTTCACACTGTGGTAAAGGGTTGTTCAATAGTAATGATTATTCAGTCAACACATTCCTACAACCAATTGTCTGACGCAGTGTAAAGGTTTTAAAGAATAATTCAGAATTTAAATTTGATCGTAGGTTTAATATTTCCGTAAGTGCTTTGATAAAACAGTACTATGGATACTACCGAGTCACACAGCGCTAAGGCACCCTTACAAGGCTGCGTTTAGGTGATGGGTTTGAATCTCACTCGTCGTCTGAGGGTTCACATACGATTTTTATTATTAAATGGGTGTCACGGGTTCATTATTTAAAAAATAATATGTTAGCTTTACAGTAATGTGCTTTTGATAATTAATGAAATATGTACAAGTGTATGACTACTGTAGGTTTGAAATATTTAATGAAATATTTTTTTTATATTCACGACTGATTAATAGAATAGAATCTCTTTATGACTTCTATGGGTTTATAATAATTAATGAAATCTACTCGTGGCCACTGTAGGTTTATAACAGTTATGTAAGTATATTCATGACTAGTTTCGGTTTATGATGATTAATGAAATCTAATTATGACTGATGTAGGTGTGCGATGATTCTGAATGAAATCTATCATTGACTACTGTATGCTTTTGGTGATTAATGAAATACAACGAGTATTAATGAAATCTAATTATGACTGATGTAGATGTGCGATGATTCTGAATAAAATCTATCATTGACTACTGTAAGCTTTTGGTGATTAATGAAATACAACGAGTATTAATGAAATCTGATTATGACTGATGTAGGTGTGCGATGATTCTGAATGAAATCTATCATAGACTACTGTATGCTTTTGGTGATTAATGAAATACAACGAGTATTAATGAAATCTGATTATGACTGATGTAGGTGTGCGATGATTCTGAATGAAATCTATCATAGACTACTGTATGCTTTTGGTGATTAATGAAATACAACGAGTATTCAGGTTTATGATGATTAATGAAATCTGATGATTAATGAAATCTAATAATGGCTAGTGTAGGTGTATAAATAATCATTATTGTCATTAATCAATGGCTACTATTTGTATAATTATGATGATTAATGAAAATGAAATATGTTTATAATCACTATAGGTTTATGATGATTTATCGGGGCCAAATCGAGCAACGATCTATGGTCACAGAAAACGTCCAACAATTATGTCGAATGGAAATACATTAGTACTGGTGTTCAATGTTGGGACAGATAAATTCGCTTGCTGTAATCATATCGGATTCAGAGCTACATACACGTTTGTATCAGGTAAGTTAGAAGCACGTGAAAGAAAAATTGTTTGTATCATTACTGACAAACCTGTGTTAAAGACCTACTGTACACAAAGACTACTATTACAAATCCTGTCTGCAAAGACCACATTTTCGCCAGTGTTACCTTAAAGATAGTTTTGACTGTAATGAAAATTTTCTGTTGATAATATGCGATATGTACAGTAGTTCGAAATTATACATGCACACAGTGTTTAAAAGAGTCAACGTCCGGTTATCACAATAAGGAGTACACGTTGAATTATAGAGTCTTGCAATATCAGCCGTACAGTGATAGGAAATCACCTGATGTTTCAATCACAATAAGTCATACAAGTTTAATTGTATAGTATCCCAATAAGTCGTACAGTGATTTGGTTTATACGCGCTGATGTATATAACGGTGTTTGCTCGAATTGTGTTAGTTGTAACGTCGCTTCAATAGTTCTAGCAAGGATTTATTTGCTTTTATTTATCCTCGCCACCGGAAATCCATATGGGCGAGGCCCCCAGAAGAAGCTAGTCACTTTAGTTTTTGGGGGATAGTGCATGATACAGATTGAAGATGCCCCAGTTCCAGAAGCATCCCTGGTTCTTTTACGTGCCGATGTAAAGCATCATACACGGGACCTCGCTTAAGGTCTTGTCCAAAGACTGTTAGTAATTTTAGTTATGTTAGGTGGGAAACACTGAAAAGCATTTCTGTATTTGACCGTCTGGAGTTCTAGCAATATGGAGACTTTACTCTTTTATACTTGTACTCACGCTCTAATACACACCATGAGCATAAATATGGGGCTGTACTAGTTCCACTTTAATAACCGATTCTCGATATCGACATTACTCAATAAAACCCGTTTTTCCGGAACCGAAATTTCACGGTCAGGGGTTTAGGGAGCAATAAGCGGTATAGCGGGAGTGTATATAATTATTCTTTTTTCAACGTTTAAACATGAAAAACATATAAAACAAATATTACGCTCAGTGATTTCACCCGTCATCTCCCCAACGATAGGACCACCGTGCCCGGTACCGTTTCACTATGAGACAAAACATAGGCGTTCTGATTACACATATTCATACAGCCATTGTACGGAGAAAGAAATCTAAGAATCTTTAAACTATATAATATTACCACACGTCAAACATTTGTTTTCTCTATCTGACATTTTGAAGGTACTCTCACTTGACATGCAAGAAATTATGAATGAGAAAACAAACCATACACTCGTGGCTTATTGAATATTAACGTTTTTGATAAGTTACAGTTTTGTGCCGTATCAGATTAGAAAGAAATATTTCTACGAATACAAAACGGCATTGTCCGAACCTGAATGGTTCTTATAGTCAACCCGATGTGTTAAATTCCGTATCGGCCGTTCGTCTGATTTTACCAAAGAGAACCTGATTTCTTTATTTGACAGAACTGACTGAATACATCCGTCACATCAGTTTGTTTATATAGAACGTCGACGTTGAAAGATTTGATTGAATAAAGGGCACTGACAGATCAGCTGATAAAGTACATTACATTACATTCACTGTTAAAAACGTTATTTTTGTCAATAATCCTTAACATTTCTTTTTCAGACGAAAAATGGACGGAAAGACCGAGAACGGGTAAGAGGAATAACTCTACTAAAGCATTGATTATTCCTCAAACAATTTTGAAAGTTACCTCCCTTTTACTGCAAATAAGTAATACGAACATCGTTACTATCATGTTTTAACCTTAAGATATGCATGTGATATACATGTCTATTTACTGCTGTATTTCCACACCCGTCGTAAATATTAATCAAGTTCGTTCGTACTGATTTTATTTTCAAATTTAAACTACCGGTACGTGCAACCTGTTTGTGCTGTATACTTCACGTCAAAATAATGAAAATATGCAAGAATTGATCAAAACAAAAGTTACAAAACACACTCAAGCTTCTGTTCAATGTTTCGACTTTTAAAAAGTCATCAATAGGATTATAATTATAAGAAATTAAATAATCAACGTCATGGGTGTATGACGTCATTAAAGATTAAACTCAGGGTAACAAAACTATAATTTTATAGATTCTAAATTCCTAGATAATCGCATCAAGCTAGCCCCTATTTTTGATGATACCTAACTCAATTTTCTGGGGTTTTTTCAGATTGCAGTGAGTCATATCTCCTACAAACTGGTGGGGTGATTAAGTTTCATACAGATCCCATGGAGCTTCCCCAATGGTATGATTGTGTTTGGACGATAAAAAGATACATCGCCAACTTTCCTGATGGTGTTATATTGAGATTATCAGAAATAAATTTAGGAAAAGGTCAGTTCATTTTTTAATTTTCACTATATTGGCTACATGTACTGTCGTCGAACCGATTTAAATGTCAACTTAATTGATAAATAAGCAACTATCTGTCTTAAACAGCCATTGCTACATAGTTAAATATTAAGTTATCATTAGCTTAGAACTAAGGTCGTAAGTGCCTAATAGGACTCTTGCTTATTTGGAATCTGCATTTCAGTGCGCTTCTTATGAGTCTATTTTCATGAAAATCGGAATTTGTCATGTGACCAAATTGAAGTTTAAAAAGCTTGTTTTCCCTAAGTAAAGAGTAGTTTTCAGTAGTTTTGAGATTAGATTAGATTGCACCAGCCTTATATTTTGACACATACGAGTATATACAGACGAAGCTCTTGCAAGTTTTCTGTAATAAATTCAGTTTCTTCTGAAAGGTATTCAAGTGATTGAACACTGAGCTGGACATCAATACATAGTACTCGTACGTAGTTCAGGGTACTGTTTTATCAAAGCACTTACGGAAAACGTAAACTTACGATCAAATTTAAATGCCTCATGATTTGTTAACAATTATAAAGTGGGTAAATGGAGCTTCAATATTAATAAATGATTCAGTTACTAAACCCCTACAGACCATATCCATCACAGATATGCAGTTGTTAAGGAATTAAAAAGAATTTAAATTTGAGCGTAACTTTAATATTTTCGTAAGTACTTTGATAAAACAGTACCCAGGAGCCGGACTGAAGTTACCTAACTTGCCAACAATCTTAATTTATGCAAATGTAATATTTAATATCCTTTTTTCAGGCTGGATGCAAAGTGGTATCAATTCACTAGAAATATACGAAGGTGTGACGTCATTGGGTAATATGATTGCAAGATATACGACAGATAATTTTACCGCGGGTGACATTGTTTATAGTTCCGGTGACGGACTCTACATCCGGTTGCGTGGTGTTTTCAATATGGCGGACAAATTAAAAATGGTGTATACAGCTGTCAGCAATTTTACAGGAAGTAAGTAACAGGTCTTATCAAAGTCTGTGACATGTCTGTACAATGAATAATCTGAGAATTTAAAGTGTTGTTTATGCTACGGTCACAAAGCTCGTACGATATCCGTACGACTTTACCAACTCGAACGAGTCCACAATGTTTGAAATCCTAACGGTACTTTTTCATTCGTAGGGTCTGGTCACAGCTCGTACGGACCTCGTACGATTTATAGAGATGCAATCGTACGATATCCGTACGGACATCGTAATATCCATACGGACACCGTACGGGGCTCGCAAGGAGCCCGGCCGTACCTCGCACGGTGCTCGTAGATCAATCAGAGCTCGTAGATAACTCGTACGGTGTCCGTACGGTGATCGCACGATGGCCGTACGGTGTCCGTGCGACAATAATGGATATATTCAGCGAATTTTAATTATCTATTTTAAGACCCTGGTCACATTGATCGTACGAGCTCCGTGCGAGTCAAATTTTAGCAAGTTCGTACGGAGTCCGTACGGACATCGTAAACTCGTAAGGGCATCGTACGGATTTTTGTAACTCGTAGAGGACTCGGGAGCTCGGTGAAAATGTTTCACCGATCTCCGAGTTGTCTACGAGCTCGTAGAGATATTTGAAGTAGAAAGCTCCCAAGGAAGCTGTCCTCACCCAGTTTATGTATTATTATATTATGTAAGATGATTTTGGATTAGTTGATATTTCATGTCATGTTTATATATGTAAGAAAAAATGCATAATTGTCCCTCGACAGACTCTGAAATTCAGCCTATTTCGCCATAACGTTTTGAATAGTACAAAGGGTATATACACGTATGTGTCTCATGTGTACCACACCAAATATATATTTTTACCAAAAGAATTAAGTGAATGCAGTAGAAATAGGATATACATATATGTAGATGCATAGACAATGGTTTAATGTGTACTAATAAGTTCTGTGCACGAGAATCACGGAAATAACAACTATCATACACTGAGCGTGTGCGGATCCAGATGGGGTGGGCCTGGACCCTGGAATTGTGGTGAATTGTGGTCATGTAATACAATGAGAGGAGTACGTCTTGGGTGGGAGTCTACTGGGTACCAACTTTGATAAAATATTGCTGGTCGGACCCCTCTCTAGCAAAATAACCCGAATCCATTCTCATACATGTATTGCCGGGTGCCTGGCAGAGTTGGGCCTACCGGCGTCTTACCAAACGACTACATCAGTTATAACCTAACTTTCTCCGGGGTTTGAACTTTCGATCTCCCGCTTCCTATACGGACGCCAAAATCACCCAGCCACGGTCGCGGTAATATGTCATGGATCAAAGTCTGGTGCGTCCCTACTTGGAGAAAGGTTGTTGGTCGGATATATCGATGATGCTAATACGAGAATACGATGATGATAATACGAGAATACGATAGTTTGATGATGATGATAGTAGAATACGATAATGATAATACAATAATAGGATGATGATAATACGAGAATACGATAGTATGATGACGATAATACGAGAATACGATAATGATAATACAATGATAAGATAATGATAATACGAAAATACGATAATGATAATACAATGATAAGATAATTATAATACGATAATACGATGATGATAATACAATAATAAGATAATTATAATACGAGAATACGATGATGATAATACAATGATAAGATAATTATAATGCGACAATACGATGATGATAATACAATGATAAGATAATGATAATACGAGAATACGATAATGATAATACAATGATAAGATAATTTATAATAAGAGACTACGATGATGATAATACAATAATAAGATAATTATAATACGAGAATACGATGATGATAATACAATGATAAGATAATGATAATACGAGAATACGATAATGATAATACAATGATAAGATAATGATAATACGAGAATACGATAATGATGATACAATGATAAGATAATTTATAATACGAGAATACGATGATGATTATACAATAATAAGATAAAGATAATACGTAAACACGATGATGATAATGCGATAGAACGATGCTGATAATTACGAGAATACGATAATGATAATACGATAGCTCGATGATGATATTACGAGAATGCGATTATGATGACGATAATGATAATATGAGAATACCATAATAATGATATAAAAATACGACATTGTTTTCATGAATTAATCAGTGTTGTGTTTTTGCTGTTGGCAGAGTCTATCTACCGGAACTTGGATACATGATACAGTTGCAGTATCAACATAATAGCAGTGAATGTTATAGTGTGTACAACAATGTCATAGTGTGTACAACAATGTCATGCGTTATTACATGTACATTCGAAATAAAGATATTAAAAGTCTGTGTACAAATGTTGTTATACTCGAACAGTCTGTCTGTCTTCCAAAATTTTAATTTTTCAATATTTCAATATACACCATACTCATAACTATTCATTGTCATAAGTAAAGCAGTTGAGATAATGTTCATTATCTACATCTTAATGGCGTCCCATGCGATGCAAAACCTTGCAAATTTCCATATCCGTAAGGATATCGTACGATACTCGCACGAGTATTTCGTAGCTCGTGTGGTGTCCGCTAGAGCCTCGTGCGAGAGTATACAGACTTGAAAAATATCAACGGGCTCGTAGACAGCTCGGGTCACCGAGTCCTCTACGAGTCACGAAAATCCGTACGATGCTCGTACGATTTTCGATATCCGTACGGGCTCCGTACGGACGCCGTGCGAGTTCGCCAAAATCAACTCGTACGGAGCTCGTTAGGAGCTCGTAGTGCAAATGTGACCGTAGCATTAGTAGAGTCACAGTAAAAATATTATTTATATTATCACAATGAATCAAACACCTGTGCAAATCTTTCAAAATGTGTAATTTGTCTGTGTAAAGTCCTTTACGAAAATGTCCCTTTGCTTATTGGCCAGTGGCTATTTTCAATCATCGCCATCCTTTGCAGTCACGCAGCCTTTTTGACTTTGCCCTACCACTCACATTCATATACCTGTAAAATATAATTGGTGAAAAAATGACGGACTACTTTCTTTCTTGATCCGATGATGCTAGTTGCTTTAATAATGCAGAGTTGTGTCCGTCATGAAAATAATTCCTAAATAATTGGTAATTAATACAGTTGTGTTAACGATGACTTACTTTATCATTATGATGGGCTTGTAATTCTTGTATTTTCGTTTTTAGTTTTTTTTTAATTTCCAAGAAATCTACCCTTTTCACAGTATTCTGTCAAAATCACATTCTTGAATTACTTTAATTTTTAACATCGAACAGTTGGCTGTTCTTGATTTTTTGTTCTTTATTTGTCTGGAAATCTACTTGTTGACACCATTCTGTCATTATTATATACATTGTATAATCTTTTAACACTGTTTTGAGTACTTTGATTTCTCTATATTTACAGTTGGTTGTCCGTCCACAGCTGGATTTATGTGCGAGAATATGTGGTGTATACCCGATGCTCTTACATGTGATGGTGTCGATCATTGCGGAGATAACTCGGATGAAAATCCCGTATTAGTATGTGCTAAAACGGAAATAGAAGGTATTTACATAATACATACTATAAAATCACATATTTTCGTGGGTACTTAAATTCGAATATTTTGAAACAATTGCATTTTCGAGGGGTCAAAAATTCATGGATTACAAAACATAGAAGGGAAAACCGATGTTCTGTTTTTGGGAGGTCGATTAATAAAAAAAGCATTCTAGTTTGCCAATTTACTGGCAATTCAATATTAGGGGGTTAAATATCGTAACTATGTAATGCAATACGTACGAATGCATAACCAATTGCTGAGCATGCACATATTTAATGCGGGCATTGTTAACACTTTTGTTATGTACTTTTTCCTCCTCATATCGGTGGGACATAAGACGTGATGGGACATAAGACGGCAATGATATCTCTCCACTTGGACCAGACTTTTCTATTTTAAGTACCTCACCCATCAATAAACCCATGTCAGCTAGTTATGTTAAGCCTATGTCCCACTGAACATTTTTTGCCTCGGCGATTCACTCCCGATTTAAATTATGAGCTATCAGAACACCGGGAACAGGTTCCTCGTGGTCTAGGGGAAGCTTCTGGGAAGTCATGAGACAGTTTGTTACATCGGAAGGAATTATGATGAATCGGGTGGTATCGGAAGAAATCGGGAAAACATCGCCGATATGGAATTCCTCAGTGGGACATATGCACCTATCAATGTTTCCCCCAGGGGGGAGCGGCGGGCATACACGGGACTTTTGACAGAAGGCTGTTCCCGATAGGTGGGAATTTGACAGACAGAATGGTGCCGAGTCCCGGGAAATTTTTACTTTGGCCGAAATTTTGATCCCGGGGTATGTAAAGCATCTCCCAGTGAGGGGATTTTGACAAATTGCCCTTGCTCTAGGGTGGGAATTTAGACTTTGAAAAAGTAAAAATGTCAAATTCCCCTGGGTCAGCCCGCCGCTCCCCCTGGGGGGGAAACATTGATAGGTGCAATAGGCTTTACCAGTGTTCGTAGCCCGGTGAGTCCCTGGCCTACCTACATACTATTAAGTTGCTTTGTTATAATGGAATTTAGATGAGTTAATTGAAAAATATATAAATCAAACAATTACAAGTAAATACATATTTTAAACGGTACAAGAGAGACTCACGTACAACCTTACATTACAGATGATATAGATTGGATATGGACGTGGGATAAATCTGAGATAGAAGAACATACTATAGGTAAACTTTATATTCGTATTATTCTTTGTTTACTAAATTATCCAAGTATTAAAGTACGAGGGTCATTCAAAAATACGTAGACACATCAATTTTCTAGTTTAATTTTCAAGATAAGTAAACAAATCATTACTATGCTGTAGCTACATCTTTATTCGTCTCAATTCCAAAGTTTCATTGAAATCGGCCAGACCGTAAAGCTAGAAGCTTGTTCTACAGATTGTACCCATAGCGACTACGGGGCAAGTCCCAACGTCGTTGTTGACGTCATCAAATTTGGGAAATTCGCCACTTTTCTTTATTACCATATGGATTTGATTTGTTAATGATAGGACATTATTTCTAGTAATTTTCTACCAAATTTGATGAAAATCGGATGATAGATAGTTAAACAATCATTGGTGTCTACGTATTTTTTGAATGGCCCTCGTACATTTCATTTTATTTTTGACTACAACACTATGGTTTAAGCTAAAAACGACTGTGTATTACGTACATGTATTCTTCATTCGTTTCTTGTTATTTGTTTACAATACTTACGTTTACATTTTTAAGTTCCAAGGACCATGTCGTTTCATTTTCAATTATTTCTTTTGTGTTTTTTTGTGTAGCTCAATTTTGTTTGTCCTTGGTGTTTTAAAATCACATCTTAGTGGTAATAATGTTGTTTATCTGAACTTATTAAAAATATTTTTTAACTTTTCAGCGCCTCCAAAAACAACAACAGGGAATTCTTGTTTTGGAATGTTCCGTTGCCATGACGATTCAGCTTGTATACATCCTAAATTCACCTGTGATAAAATCATTCATTGTAATGATCGATCAGACGAGTCAGGCTGCAGTAAGTTTTTTTTCCATATTTGGTCAATGCTTTTCATATATTATTTAAATTAAGATTCGTACTCAATACGATTCGAACAAATGTGAGCTTTATGGTTAATACTATTCGAACTCAATATGGTTCGAACAAATGTGAGCTTTATGGTTAATAAGATTCATACTCAATATGATTCGAATAAATGTGAGCTTTATGGTTAATAATATTCGTACTTAATATGATTCGAACAAATGTGAGTTTTATGGTTAATACGATTCGTACTTAATATGATTCGAACAAATGTGAGTTTTATGGTTAATACGATTCGTACTTAATATGATTCGAACAAATGTGAGTTTTATGGTTAATACGATTCGTACTTAATATGATTCGAACAAATGTGTGATTTATGGTTAATAAGATTCGTACTCAATACGGTTCGAGCGAATGTGAGCTTGATGGTTAATTAGATTTCTCTTTATTTGTTACTGAAGGGTCGTGGCAGTTAGTATAAATACGCTTCAACATGCCATGAAAATGACAACAATGTCGATTTTTCTCTACTCATGTAGAAGTTGCAGGTTCCTTGTGGTAGGGTTGGTACCGGTCAGAATTCAGTCCAGGAAAACTGGTTAGGTGAATCTGGCGCCGTATGTAACTGAAACAAATTGTTAAGAAACGGCGTTAAATCTAAATGTAAATGAATGGTTGTTGAAGACAACTAGGACTGTGGTTACATGCCATTTTGATCACCGCGGCATTTAAGCACTTCAATAGATATGCTAACCGGAAAGAAACGGAAATAGTCGAGCTTTCACGACTGAGGATTGTGTTTAATGAGTTTCCTCTTATTTGCAGGTTGGAACGTATTTCACGGAACAGCCTCAAGAATACATTCACAAACATTTCCAGTTTATATATATGTGCCTTATTTGTCAGCATTGTCATTAATAATCTATCATTATTTATGTACGTAGCCTTCTAACTGTTTATAGATATAATTTATAAAATAAATTATTTTGTTATATTATCCTAGTGTTGTTTATTAAACAATTATAGATAGAGCACTAAAAACAAGGTTATCGAATTTAGTCAGGGGAGTTGCTAAAACCGCTGCAGTAGATCAGCGGTTAGTGCACTGAACCCGTATAACGGCGACCCGGGTTCTAATCCTCATCATGGCACCTCATACCCTTCCATAAAAAATGACAAAATCCCTTAACATTAATTTTTGTACTTCCATATGTGGAGAAGTTGCTGGGTCCTTTGTGAAAGGAAAAGTGAGTATTTGTTGGAGTAGAATCCAGGAAAACTGGTAGGCACATCTGCCGCCTTATGTAACGGAAAAATTGGTGAAAACGGCTCTAACAAACAAAGCAAGTTGATCTTGTATCATAACTGTGGTTGTAAAGAGTGTATTATCAGCAACAGCGTACCGGATAATTAAAAGGTCCGGCCTTATTTGTCATCACATCTATCACACGAGTGACAATGATATAACCCATAGAGTGACTATGATACAAAACAGATAGAGGGCAAACACTCGGATATACAATTGTAATGCCCTCTAGTATATTCGCTTCTCGGCTGAATAAGATAATCTTTATTATGTTATGATCCTTTATCTACTTGATTTCAACTAGTTACTGGTACTAAGTCGTCCTGTGTCCATTGCTTAAGAAGAGCGCTTCGTAGCGCTTTCCAATAGAGGCAATCCATGCCTTTTACAATTATTTGAACAAGAGTTACCCAACCCCGAACAAAGCGCTACGTAGCTCTTTTGATTAGCTAACGTGCTCCCGACTATCTGTTTATGTATGATGCTATATTACCACCATATAGATCTGGATTCGATGGATGGAATGGACTGGTTGTGTTCTTTTTTGTCATTCGCTAGGAACATGTGCTCTACATGTGGAAACGTTGTCAGTTGCGGCGGAAGAGTTTACTGATGAAAACTAAATTGGCCACTAACACCGATGAGCTGGTATCCAATGCCTTGAGAAGTGGTCCTTGTATTGAGGATCTAATCAATTACGACAGAAATGTTTTTGAATTGGATTGCTTCTGTTTGAAATTTGAATATACGAGGGGTGATCAAGAAATGATAGGACGTTTCTCATAACTTCTTACTCATCGCTTACATTTTTAAAAAACATTATCTCATAGGATAAGCAATTTATGCTCTATATACGAGGGTCATTCAATATATTCGTTGACAATCGTTCTCATTTCATTATTATTGCGTTTTAACTGGAAGTAAAAGAGTTTAGTTGTTGTTGGTGATCTCAAACAAAGCGTTAAAACAGAAACCATGTAACGCCTCCACGGTACATAGTATATTTAATATATAACTCAGTGAATGATGAAACATAGCTAGCGTTGCTATGAAAAAAGTCCTATTCTTTTTGGAACACCCCACGTATTTCGAGACGAGATCGCTTTATGATTTGATCCGTTGTGGTGGACATTTAGATACGAACAATAAGGCATCATTTCAACAACGAATGAATTATTTTATAGCAACATTTATTTCGAGTAACGAACAAAACACATAAATAAGCATAAATAAACAAATTCAGTTTCAATTGACGCAAAGGACAAGGAAAGTAAAACTACACAGTGAAACACGGCATAAACAGTTAGACCGTTCTAAAGGGCACATCTTACTTACTTTTCGAAATGATGACCAACATTTAGAAGTGTAAATAACCCGACACTGAAAAGTGCCAATCCGGAAGCCAGTGGATCTACGTATTGCATAGAATTATATTAATATAAAAACGTGTAGTTGTTGCAGAATGTTTGCCAAAACTGATATACATGTATCTCTTTTCTATAACGACAAGTCCTTGCAACAGTCAACAAACGAACGAAAGATTCGGTGTGAGATTCAAAATATTACAGCGTATGACGTCATCAACACTATTTTTAGCATCACCCGAGAATTTTCATCGAATCGTCATATTCAACACAATCTCCTTTTTCGGGATGAAAGACTTGTTGGTTTTTCTCACTTTTGCACTTGCTTTGAACTATGACTCTTTCCTCTTCGCATATGACGTAATACGGGGACCATTCACGACCTGCCCAGGGGTTCGTACCGTCTGGAAGTCCGACACAAGATGGATGCCGGATGTTGCATGGAACACAGTGAGCACTTGTACACTTCTCAGCAACATAGTCACCTGAAATACATACAATGTATAATATTACATCTCATAATCAGTTGTCATGAATATATGAAAAAACGATGTATAAGGGTTAATTCGTTGGCTTAGAATAAGAAGGTCGTAAGTACAAAATAAACATTTTGAGAAAACAAGACGAAAACTGTCTGAAACTTCAGTTTGGTCAACATGACCACTTCCGATTTTCATGAAAATAGGCTCATAACAAGCGCATTGAGGTGCATATTTCAAACATGTATGAATCCTATAAGGTCGTAAGTAGTGTTTACGACCTTATCATTCTAAGCCAGCGAATTGTGCGAAGAAAATAGGTAACTCAATAAACATGACTTAACATTTTATTGATATATAACATTAAAATGCATTCGTAGAAGCGACTATAATTATACACATCATTATATTGACATCCAGACAATTTTTCAGAGTGAATTTCGTTAAAATAAAAAAAACGGAATATTTTTCGAAGTGTCTATTTTTTCGAATTAGCGCAGTAATATTTCGTCTAGACGAAATGAATATATATAAATATATGCTTTGTAAAAAAGTGAGATGCTTCATAAAACAAGAAGTGCAACCATATTTAATTACAAAACGAGTGAAGACGATGGGTTACTTTTGATACGGAGTTTCAGTCGAGCCTGTCTGAAAAGAGCAGCACTGTGGATAGCAGCCCATGTCTCTCTAGACTGCTTAAATAGCATGGAAAATGATCTGATGATTGATGAAATAGGTGGTCCTTGCAGGCAGGTATTGTAATATTTATTCGAAGGTGATAATTTACACATATTTGACTATAGCTTCACATTATATAAACTAGGCTACTTACATGGACTTTTGGGTACTTCTTGGCCTTCTAAACAATCAACATCTTTGAAATTTTCACATTTTCCAGACTGTGTACTGAATAATTCCGGGTATGAGCATTCTTGTGGAACTAAAGTTGTGTTCCCGTCTGGAACGTTAATACATTCGGAATACATCGCGCAATTGTCCTCATTCGGTGACCTCTCGCCTTTTTTGCACGATCCAGAAATCTCGATTTTTGTGATATCAACATCTGACAATGCAACCAGCTCAAGTCTGGAACCTGGAAAAAATAAACATTTTAATGTTTTAATTTAGTCAAAAGTTCCGCTTAAATGGTCTTAATGGCAAATCTGTTCTAAAATGACATTAATATTGCAAAGTCTGCCGCGTGATGATTTCAAAACTACAATGTATTAACATGGTTTCATAAGCGGAAATTTACTATTATATTTATAACGGTCCTGGGTAATTCTCACAGTAAAACGGAAACATTTATGGAACAGGAAGATGTGGCGTTCCCCTTTATGTCCGAATCAATCATCTATCACATATTACATACATTTCACAGATTTTAGCAATCAAGGGGTGGTATTCGATATTGATCGTATTTAATTGAAGAAGAAGGAAAGCCAATCATATCGCCTGATACTGATCAATAGTTTAATATGGTGTGATCTGATTGGTTGTCCTTATCCTTGAGTCAAGTAAGATCAATATTGAATACCACCCAAGGTTTATAAACAGGTTATTCGTCGTTATAACCGAACATTTTCCTTCGGTATATGCAACAATTCGTTAAATATACGAAACAAACTACGTATAGTTGGAATTATTCATGCTACAATTTAATAAATCTAATAATTTTCAACATTTATGCTAAATTCATGCCTGTCACACTGATGAAAGAGTAAAATCCGAAATATGGATATGTAATACATTCGTTAAGTATGTGCGGATGTCTCTATTGATGAAATAAATATTTACGGTTACTGATAATACAGTAAAACCTCTGTAGAGCAACACCCTTTGGGATCTGCAAACATTGGCTGTTGTGTAGAGGTAGTTGCTCTACAAAGGTTACATGTAGAGTAAATATCACCTAAGGGATATTTTGAAAGTGTTGTTGTAGAGAGGTTGTTACTCTACAGAGGTGTGCTCAGGAGAGGTTGTACTGCAGCCAAGTATTACCATTATCTATAGAATTATTGTGACTCGCACACAAATAAACATATTCTGTCGCAGTAAACAACACTATAACGTTTAACATATTAAATAACATTTAATAATAATAATATTAAAATTATAAATCTATTACTTACAATCGTCGAACTCTGATCCTTTGAGAACACAAGTCACTTCGTCGGAACCAATCACGAAGCCGACGGGACAGCTATACGACACATATCGACCAAGCAAACACATGAAAGCCGACGAGCAGTCGTCGGGATGACGTTGCCATTGTAAGGATTCTGACAATCTAATTTCACACAACAGAGAAAACGCCGTCGGCAGCAGAGTGACAATCCCGACGACCAAGATAGACAGCGAAACAGAATTCATTTTAATTTTAAAATTAAAGCAAGCTATCACACAATTATATGAAAGTGATATTCAGTCAAAGCTTAAGACTATTATGATGTCCAAGGCAAATCCATCCAGTTTATATACCAACCGAAAACTAGGACACACTCGCCCACAAGTCAAGAATTCCCCCTACCTATGGCTATCCTATTTTTAAACAATCAAAGCGGTACTTGGCACATATCAGTACGGGAGAGCATCCCATTTTGATAACGAAATACAAACACGACAACTTGTTACTACGTATGATGAATGTCTACTAATCTTAACTTAAAATGGATACAAAATGTGTGAAAACATGACTGTTTAATATTTCAATCTATTCAACGCAGCAATTTCTGCCCAATACGTGTTCCCGCCCTGGTTGTTAAATGACGCAGCTGCCCAGCTATGTTAGTGTATATTTATATATAACGTCATTTGTTAATTATACTTCCGATATTAGTGTTTACTTTGGGATGATACAAAGTCTTAATTATGTAACTTTATTACCACAAGCACATACATCATAGGTATATGTAATTTATTTTTAAATTAAAATTAATGTATGTCTTACTACGCCGTACATTATTTGTCCTTTTATTCGTTCGCCTTAAAATACAACAGTCCATCAACCAAGCAAAGCATTCTTTAAATGTGATGAGGTAAAGCAACACTCGGATACACTTCTAGCCTTATTTCAGATACATGGTAGAGCCACATATCTGCAACCAACATGGCTGTTAGGCCACCGGAGTGTGTACATTCTCGACATATGCTGTCCGGTTCAAGTGCGAGAGGTCTCAGGTTCAATCCATGGCTGCAACAAACTAAAATCGTGGCACTGGTATGTCTCCCTTGCTTGGCGCTCAGCAAAGTTAGTTCCGGTTAATTGCCAGTTTGCAAGGTGTCCGTACCATGTGACTTGGTAGTCTCAATATGGACGAAACAGTGGGACGTAAACAATGTAAACAGCAAAGCAGAGGCGTTATTATAACTGACAACCGATTTAAAGTCGGTGGCAACAAATACTAGTACTCGACCCCGGAGGTCCAGAGTATTGTTTTTTGGAGCTCGCAGAAAACTTGTTATCGTGGTTGAAGAAGGACTATTTTCCAAGACAGGGTTGCTCCGGGAAGGTGTTTCAAAAACGTTAACAATCATTCGGCAATAAAAGGACCTCTTGCTAATGAGTCATATGTGCGCCAAATAACGACTCAAGTACTTTAAATACGACCTTAAAATAGTATGACTTCTGATTACATTAGCCAGTTCTTTGATGGTGCAATTTTATCATTTCCATAAATAGTATTTTATATAACATGAGTGTCTGACATAAGCAACAATGACGATGTCGAAATAAAACATGAAAGGAACATTACGTAATGTGTGTTCCATATTCAATTTTAGGACAGCCCTTGGGGATAGTTTACATTTACATTCTTAAGTAGGTTCAAGGGGACTACAGTGACATTCGTTGAACCTCAACGTTTATGACAACCCTTGTTTTTTACATTCTTAAGTTAGTCCAATGGTACTACAGTGACATTCGTTGAACCTCAACGTTTATGACAACCCTTGTTTTACATTTTTAAGTTGGTTCAAGGGCATTTAAATATAAAGTGTTACGGTGACATTTGTTGAACTTTTTTGCCATTTATTTGGACTTTGTTCCTGCGGCGAGATATAGAGTTGAGAAATGCGTGCTGTGTAATTTCAGTCCTCGGTTATCGCAGCGTGATATCAAACACATGTGTATCACTTTGGTTCAAATTGATATGTGATACGTGAGTACCTGCTCATAAACATAAGGCCGAACTTAAACTATTCTTTGTTACCCTACCCGACTTTTGTCTTCAAATTTGAGTAGTATGATATACTTCATTTACTCATGAGGTGAGACAAAAATAAATAGAAAAGGGTAGATTTATTGAAGCATGACAGCAATTTAATTGCAATTCTTACTCGTTCACAACAAAGTCAACATGACATTAAGAGCCAAAGGTTGTTGTTGGAGACATAGTCAATTGTATAAGGAACAAACTCAAAAGAAATAATTATGAAACATAATTTATTAACTTGTATCAGGCACAACTTTAATGACCTTCCAAATCTGAGGTAGAAAAATGGCAAAGTTTATTGAATATCTTTTAAAGTATACATTTTTCAGTCAAAATCTAAATAAGAGTATGTTCCCTGTAGCTATAATGTAAGAATGGTATGCATTTTGGCTCATGACATTTTCCAATTTGTGTGTTTATGAACAAGTACTGAAAGGCACACACCTTTTTTGTTACAAACTAATTTAAAAGGATGGCCCTTTTTAACCGTTGTTGGTGTAATGTTACAGTTATGGTACACATACAATACAAGTCTGCTTGAGCCTTTTTATTTTCTTAAATATTCTTAATTATTGTTTACCACCCTCCAACTTTTGTTCTCACTCTATGCCCTTAAGAATGGGTAGGTAGGTTGAAATGTTTTAGAATTGTTTCAGAATGATAATTATTGATCAAGACATACAAGTAATGAAGTATAGTAATTACTCTTAGGTAAAATAGGTACCAACTTTACAAGTAAGAAACAAACCCGTTTTCAAAAATTAACATTTAAATAAAATATTTAGGGTAGGGCAGTTTTTTCGGGTATGTAGTGGAAGGGGAAACAAACCATTTTTTGTTTTAGGCCTAATCGTTGACTATTTTTAGTTTAAAGGTGCTGCCTCACAGATTGGGCTAACATTTTTGTATATCGTGATTTTCCAACCTAACCAAGTATTGATGTAATAGAAAGCCACTGACGGTTGCTTTAAGAAAGATTTGGTGCAAAAAAGCAATTATTACTACTCTCGATGTCGCCCACTGAGTATTTTTTCTTGAAAAAAAAGCGCTAAGTTTCCTTCCAACATGCTTTGTGAACTATGTTATTCACTCGTCATCGAACTGTAACATCAACAAACTACAGCGTAAACATCAGTGAGGTATTTGATTTGTTTTTCGATTCGTTTTCATCAAATGCGAACAAATTTCAACCAATTTAAGTAATAGTAGTGTTAATTCTATAGGGTATTAATACCCTATAGAATTTTTGATGTAAAAATACTAGATAACTACAAAATGCCGAAGTTTCTCAAGTTATTTTAGATGTCAGTGTGGTTGTTTATGGGATATACAGACAACTATACCAAAATTACGCGAATATTTGACAATTTTATTTTATTTTTGCAATACACCAATATGTGAGGCATTACCTTTAAACTTCTCTTGTTATCATACTTCACTGTCTGAAAAATGTATAAACTACAATGTATTAACAAAACTGTCTCATTTATTTTAATAACATGTATACATTTCACATTGATTGTTATATCGCTGGCTTAGAATTAGAAATTCGTAAGTACAAAATAAATATTTTGAGAAAACAAGAAAAACTGTCTGAAAACTACTCTTCACTTATGGAAAAACAAGCTTTTAAACTTCAGTTTGGCCAACACGGCCACTTCCTATTTTCATAAAAATAGGCTCATAAGTAGCGCCTTGAGATGCAGATTTCAAATATGCATGACTCTTATAAGGTCGTAAGTCCGTCCTTCCAATTCTAAGCCAGCGATACGCTTACATATATTCTACTTAACAAACTCGGAACATAGTATTACGTGCCTTTGGTCACATGACTTAAAACAACACAATATTGTATCCCACGCATACATGTTGATTAAGATGCGAGTAATTCATCAGCAGCCAGTGGATAAAACGCTCCACCCAACGTTTCATGAAGGTTTTTGTCGAAGATTATAAGCAAAATCTTTGGATTGTGAAACCAAGCGCAATGATCCCAGTATTTTAACAACCAAAATTAAACAATTTCACTGGTAAATTCTTCAAAAGCTCTTGATGGGTATTTGTGAATGTTGTTAAAACATTATGACCTATAATTTGTACTATATAATATAAAGTATAATACTTAATATAAGAAATAACCAATTAAAGGGACTGCCTCACGTATTGGTTTATTGCAAAAAAAAATTAAATTGTCAAATATTTATGTAATTTTGGTATAGTTTCCTGTATATGCCATAAACAACCACATTGACATAAAAAATAACTTGGGAAACATCGGCATTTTGTAGTAATTTAGCATTTTTACACCCAAAATTCTATAGGGTATTTTAAAATACCCTAAAGAATTTGCACTACTATCACTTAAATTGCCTGAAATTTGTTTCCATTCGATGAAAACGAATTGAGAAACGAACCGAATACCTCACAGATGTTTCGGCTTTAGTTTGTTGAAGTTACAGTTTGATCATGTGTGAATTACATAATTCACAGAACATTTTGGAAGGAAACTCTGCGATATTTTCAAACAGAAAAATACTGAGTGCCAAATATCAAGAGTGATTTAAATTGCTTATTATATATATGCCATACATCTTTCATAAAGCAACCACCAGTGACTTTCTATTATATAAGTACTTGGTTTGGTAGGAAAATTACGTCATACAAAATTTTTAGCCCAATCTGTGAGGCAGCACCTTTAAAAGGACCATATAAAACCTGACATGGAAGGGCTGTACTCAACAGACGCAACAGAGCTCGAAAGACACAAATAAAACACACATACCACAAGCAAACGAAAACATCCTTTACCATGGGCTATCAATTTGATATACACTTTATCACACTCCCAACGCAACACCTATATTTTTCATCATTTCTCAATTATTTATAATGCGATTTGGTGTAATTTTCATCTTTCAATGAACTGATTTGCATATAAATTCTAGAAGACATGGAAAGAGTATTTGTTCATAAACACTCCAAATCTGAACTGTATCCATTAAATAATAATGAAAATATCATGTAAAATATAGGTGTGTTCACTGTGTTGCGTTGGGAGTGTTAGTGAGTATATACAAATGTAGTTCCGTTATTCTACTATCCGACCAACAATTTTTGACAGTGCCATCACTTTGTCAACAATCTATAAATAAGCAGGGTATATCCAAAACGGATTTATGATTATATGAGATAAAAGTAAGTCCTCATCAATGGTAAATCTCCAAGCAAGGCATGGTCCTGTGGAAGTGTTGGCTGCTTCTCACACAGGCGATCTTAGTTCAAGGCTTGTTGTAGACATTACACATACATTGTATTTAAACGTATTTTTAATAATATACGGGAAGCATATTTAATAATTTAAAACCATAATGAATAGGACACTATTCTTTTGTCTTATTATTAATAAAAGCTCTTAAAATTCACGTAATCTCTAAGACACGTTTAGAACAGAACTGATGTTGTTTTTTCATTATTCTTCAAAGAAACACTAAAATAATTTGAAACGTGTTCTGAGCCATTCAATTTAGCCATTTTATGTTTAGTAAAATGACAAAGATTTTGTGCTGAATTCATTTTTCACACATAGTTCGTATTCAATTGCAAAATAGTAACGAGCGGGAAAAAGTTACGCTGACGGGGCTGGAACTAGGAACCTTTCAACTACTAACACTGCCCCGTTATCCTCTCGGCTACGATGTGATGTAGATTATAGGTAAAGAAATGTAATGATAATCCACATTTTTGTAAAATAATATATAAAGTAAACATTGGATTATAAACACAATGTGGCGTCACTGTCAGGTATCCCTGGTCGGATAGTACATTCACACAATCCTTAAATGATAAACAAGTAAACGGATCTAGTTACATAGGTGGCCAACATTGGAACAAAAACAAAATGCGGAAGTACTTGACAATTTGTCCTGATTTGCCATTGGTGACCTTGGTAAGACGGTTAGTATTTACGTAGGACTACTTGTCGTTATCACAAATATGTTGGACTATAGTACAGAAAATATTTACGATGGTAGATTAGTATGTAAACGTTAAAAAGGGGGTCTCCTGTTCATAAATATTTGAAATACTTGACGAATATATGCCTTTATCTAATGACAAATGTACATATCACTTGTAAGTTAGTACGAAAAAGTTTCAAAAATATTTTAATAAGTTCTAATTAACGTAAATACAACGCGAGTGTTAACACAAAGCTGAATAATGATTTAAGGATCATATATAGAATCACATAGAACTGTGTCAATATTAGTGTAATTAATAGTTAATCTATTTCCTAAAACAAAAACAGTAACAGTCAGTTTACACTGATCACTGATCGCGACCACATCAATTTTAAAGTAAAGTATCAAGAACATTGAACATAAAGTATGCAAATATATCGATGGCTTAGAATGAGAAGGTTGCTTCTTACGACCTTACAATCCCATACATATTTGAAATCTGCACCACAAGGCGCTTCTTACGAGCCAATTTTATTTCAAAATTATCGATTTTGTACTTTCGACCTTCTCATTCTAAACCAGAGATATATTATAATAGATTTGCTCGCGGAATTCATCCAGTACGTAACATTTAATAATACTTGTATGATTCCAGTAATATTGCTGATATCTAATTAACGAATTTGTGATATAAGGGACATTCTAACAAGCAGACATGGACCTTTTTAAGAATAACATAATATACATGTATAGGGTGTCAAAAATACTAAATGCATAGTGCAACATCAGGTATCATAAGATGACGAATATCACCAAGTATAACTTTGACATAGATGAGGTAGCGTCAGAGTATTGTGATGTTCCTTTGAAATACAACACGTGGTAACAGAGCGCGGACATGACTATCATCAACATAGCAAGGACACTAACACAGTGAGATATTAAAACGTGTACATGACAATACCACGAATATGTTAAATTTAAGTCACTCCTCGTAAATTTGATAAAGTATTAACTTCAATGGTGATACATAAAATTAGGTCAAACTTTAGATGCAGAAAGATAATAATGCATCGTACTACTCAACAGAAAAAGCAGAGAACAGAAGGCACAAACCAGAACAGACAAAAAAGAAAGTCACAAGGACACAGCACAAAAGAGAAAGTTATCTACACAATTATTTACATGTATACGTAATATGAAATCCTGAATCTTTCCCATGAATGACAAAAACATCTTTATATAAAAGCTACGGTTATTACGGCTATACCTGACAATGGCCATTGCTTAGATGTCGTTGCTCTACAGAGGGATACATTTATAGTTATAGGTTTAGGGTAATTTTGAAAGTGTTGTTATGGAGAGGTTTGTCATACTGTACATTGAATATTAGGAAGTGAACTAACGATTATTATGTGGATGGTAAAACCAAGGAAGGAATGTACTGTTCTCTATGCATATTTGTAAAGTGTATACATATTAATAAATATATACTATAAGTTGACAGTAGTGGAAGGAATACATTGCAAAACATGTCTAACCGTAAAAAGTATTTTAGTAAGCAAATTGACAGATTAGTGGAAAACGCGTACAATGTTTTCGTCTAACCGTAAAAAGTATTTTAGTAAGCAAATTGACAGATTAGTGGAAAACGCGTACAATGTTTTCGTCTAACCGTAAAAAGTATTTTAGTAAGCAAATTGACAGATTAGTGGAAATCTTGTTCTCACTTTTATCTTCTGATAAAGTGTCAGACCCTTCACGTCAAGCCACACCAAATACTTGGATAAAGTTACAGGCGTCCGGAGTTACAAACAGTCGTAAGGATTTCTCATCGAAGTGCAAAGCTAGAGGCTTGATCTTTAAATCCTTAAATGATTCCTTCTTTGATGCTGTATCTTTCATCTGTATTGCATATAACTTCTCGGTAGAACATACACCAAAAGCCATTTGACCGGGACCAATCAGACAGAATGGTAACTTCCCCTTTAAAGCATTCAATACTATAGTTTTGCTATGTATATTTGTACCTCTAACCGTGATACCTTCTACTTCGTCCGAAATATATATTCTGGCAGTGTATCCAATGTTTACAACGGAAATATACTTTGGCCAGCCGATTTGTTCATACAAACTTCGCAGTAACACCCCATCACATCTGTATACCTCAACATGTCCAGGTCCCTCTCCGCGTTTAGGGTCAGGGCTTCCACCACAGCAAACATACAATATGCCATCACAATGCGCCAAACCCCGACATCGATCTCCAACTGGGAAGCTGTGATCCAGTGAAACCTCTTGACCAAGCAACACAAATTGTACCGTTTTCGTATTTATAAGAGATACAGCAAGATGGTCGCCACCAGCAATGCATAGACCAACCGGATTGTCGGGTAAATCGATCAATGTGGATACAATGTTTGAAACTTGGTCATATTTCTTAAGCTTCTTATTGACCAGGTCAGCCATGATAATGCTACCATCTTCAAGAGAACACATAGAACGTATCCTAGACTCTTTCCCATCATCCTCCATTTTTATGTACGTTTTACATACTTCCTGCATTTCCTCTACGGGCGCGTATTTCTCGATTAATGAAGCGAACTTAATCTTTCCTTCCATTATCATCTCAAGATGTATGTCTACATGAAGTTCAAGACTTGGTTCTTCGGAGGTGACTTCTTGTTCTTCAAGCTTTGGGACAATTTCTTTAACGATGTCTCGTTTCCTACGCTTACATGAGATGAATTTATCAGAATCATTCTCAGCTCTCATACGCTCCATAGATAACTCTAAATCTTCCAACACACGCTGTATTTCGGAAATGTCTTCGTTGATAGCCTCAGTCCTTTGTTTAAACATTTCTTCGGCTTTATCCAGTAATTCATGTTGCATATCGTCAAGTTGATCATTAATCCTACTTCGGACAGATTGAATTTCTTGTTGTATGGTATCTTTGTCCTCTAGCAGACTGGTAAGGTGAGCTTGTTTCCGAGTTTCCAGTAAACCAAACTTCTCTTGAAGGGATTTAATATCTTTTTCTAATTCCTTAAGCTCATCACTGTCTTTGAAGTTCAGGGCTACTTGTGGAATAAACTGTCTTCCGCATAAGCTACAAGATAGCATGACATGTTATCTTAGTAATAATCATGTTTAAAAAAATATATTTTGCAGCAATCATACACTTTTTTATTTGAACTGTATTGATCATGCTATCGGACTGAAGAAATGAAAATGAGACCGGAGACTTGGTGACAATATAAACACGTGGTACTCAAACCTACGACCGATACGATTCCGATCAGAACTCAATTAAATGAGTTTTTATCCTTTTTAGCTCCACTATTCGAAAATATAATGATTACCGGTACATGTATACCATACTAGCACGGCACTGAGAATAGTGGAGCGCGATGTTCGTGGCAGCTCTTGTTTATATGAGTGAGATAGTATACTATGTGCGGCAGCATAGCTCAGTCGGGAGAGCATTCGCTTTGTAAGCGAAGGGTCACGGGTTCGATCCCCGTTCAGGCAGCACATTTTTCTCACATTTGGCGTTCAACGAGGGGCTTCGCAATATGTAATAGATATTGTACTAGTTATTCGTCATAAGTGTCTTCTAAAGGTGCATCTACACGGTAAGTCTTGGTGTATAAGTCGAAGATGTACACTTCACAAGACGTACATCTTCCTAACTACACGGTACATCATGACTTATAAATCACACGTTATTTCTCTCCAAAACACTTGTTAACAATGGAGTCGGTTGAGGAAGACCTATTTATAGGACTGTGTGTGGTGTTGGTATGTATCATACTGGACGAGTTCTATGAGCAGTTCCGTTTCGGTGTTACACCAAGCTTTTTCTGTACTGTGGCGACTATCCAATAAATCTGTCGTACATCTCCCAAAAATGTGCGGTATAAGTGTACTACTCGTTGCTACACGGTACATTTTGACTTATAGATCAAGATGTATACACCAAAACTTACCGTGTAGATGCACCTATACAAGGGTTATTGTACAGTTTGGTGAGGACAAAGAACAAAATTGTCCGAGGCGAAGCCGAGTATAATTTACTGTTTGTCCTCATCAAAATTGAACAGACTTTGGAAAAACATTCCGTGAAAATAAAGAAACAATATTATTTGAGGATTTCAATATAAATTATGTTAACTGTCAATCTGTGAATGATACATGGAATCGCATCACTAACAGTTACAACCTTAACCAGCTAGTTACAAATCACACGAGAGACACTCCATCACCAACAACAATTATATATCACATTAACACTAACACCCTACAGCACATACTTGAAACCAACATCATCAAAGAAGCACTCAGTGATCACTTTCTAATATATTTTACTTACAAAACATATTATTAAATATTGATTTTCTGAGATCACTCGATGAAATAAAATTCGATCTCACACCAAAATCAACAAATATCCTCTATAGCACCAAACCTGCTACGGTAAGGAAGATCAAGTACTTTAAATAGTCAGATTGAGTTTTGAACATATCTTTATTATCTTATAATATGAGCTTTAAAAGGCACTGCCTTGAATGGGATATATCAAATAAACATATCGTAAAGCGCGGTCGTATCCAGCCGTGCTTGCAAGAACGTTATGTCTACTTACAAAACGTGGGTAAAATTTGGGAATTCGTACATGATGAGTACCGCCGCCGTATGCATTTTGGGAGTCGGGGCAGGGGACAAGCCCCCTTTAGAATATTCTAAAGATCAAAGTAAACACATAATTACCTGTGGTCTAAATTCATACACGTAGAACAGCCTACTGTATCATCTCGAGGGCAGTAATACTCGATGATCAGTCCTCCATGGTGTGGACATCGCTGTGTTGGCGAGGCAAGCACCTGTAATTGTTGACATTGATATACCAGCTTGTGTCTTCGTTTAAAAACGCCCTTATGCTTTATCAAACATTTCTGACAAAAATGTTCTTTACAATCAGTACAGTATTTCACAGAAACAATGTTCGTGCCACGTTTTTCACAAGGAGAACACGGGCTGAGGGCGCCGACTACATCTTTACCCCCACTAGCCATTTTTATCCGATTAAAAAAGGTGTTTCAGATTCAAAAACAAAATAAACACGATCAACATACGCTGGTATCTAGTCCATTACACTGGTTTCTAAAAGAAATTTTTGTGTCACCTTTTAAAGCATTTTAGTTGGCACTTAAAATCTTTACGCACATTAAAGATTCTTTTGATATCACTGAACACATCTTGTAGACGCGCTGTGTATTATTACTTCAACTTCACTATCATTGTGCGCGAACAAACTAAACTCTGTTTGTTATATCTTAGTAACCTGGTAGACACTGACACTATGATATATTATCAATTTATCACCGACTGTCAATTTTAAGCAAATGATAGCCCACTATAATGGTATCACACATGTTGATATAGAAGCATGTATCTTTTGACAAAAATACGCACATGTGCACGACGATCATTCAATAAATTTCTAGACTGGGTTTCATCATTTTGATACCCAATGACACAGAGAAACGCCAACTAAACCAATCACAACACACTTACCACTGGACCACGGCCATGGCTCAGTCCATTATCACAGCACACTTACCACTGGACCACGGTCGCGGCTCAGTCCATTATCACAGCGCACTTACCACTGGACCACGGTCGCGGCTCAGTCCATTATCACAGCACACTTACCACTGGACCACGGTCGCGGCTCAGTCCATTATCACAGCGCACTTACCACTGGACCACGGTCGCGGCTCAGTCCATTATCACAGCACACTTACCACTGGACCACGGTCGCGCTCAGTCCATTATCACAGCGCACTTACCACTTGACCACGGCCTCGGCTCAGTCCATTATCACAGCGCACTTACCACTTGACCACGGCCTCGGCTCAGTCCATTATCACAGCGCACTTACCACTTGACCACGGCCTCGGCTCAGTCCATTATCACAGCGCACTTACCACTGGACCACGGCCATGGCTCAGTCCATTATCACAGAACACTTACCACTGGACCACGGTCGCGGCTCAGTCCATTATCACAGCGCACTTACCACCGGACCACGGTCGCGGCTCAACCAATAATCACAACACACTTACCACTGGACCACGGCCATGGCTCAGTCCATTATCACAGCGCACTTACCATTGGACCACCGTCGCGGCTCAGTCTATTATCACAGCACACTTACCACTGGACCACGGCCATGGCTCAGTCCATTATCTCAGCACACTTACCACTGAACCACGGCCGCGTCCATTATCACAGCACACTTACCTCTGGACCACTGGGCCACGGCTCAGTCCATTATCACAGAACACTTACCACTGGACCACGGCCACGGCTCAACCAATAATCACAGCGCACTTACCATTGGACCACCGTCGCGGCTCAGTCTATTATCACAGCGCACTTACCACTGGACCACCGTCGCGGCTCAGTCTATTATCACAGCACACTTACCACTGGGCCACGGCTCAGTCCATTATCACTGAACACTTACCACTGGACCACGGCCACGGCTCAACCAATAATCACAGCGCACTTACCATTGGACCACGGTCGCGGCTCAGTCCATTATCACAGCGCATTTACCACTGGAGCACGGCAGCGGCTCAGTCCATTATCACAGCGCATTTACCACTGATCCAAGGCCGCTGTTCAGTCCATTATCACAGCACACTTACCACTGGAGCACGGCAGCGGCTCAGTCTATTATCACAGCACATTTACAACTGGACCACGGCCGCAGCTCAGTCCATTATCACAGCACACTTACCACTGGAGCACGGCAGCGGCTCAGTCCATTATCACAGCACATTTACCACTGGACCACGGCCGCAGCTCAGCCAATTATCACAGCAAACTTACCACTGGAGCACGGCAGCGGCTCAGTCCATTATCACAGCACATTTACCACTGGACCACGGCCGCAGCTCAGCCAATTATCACAGCAAACTTACCACTGGAGCACGGTCGGGGCTCAGTCCATTATCACAGCACATTTACCACTGGACCACGGCCGCAGCTCAGCCAATTATCACAGCAAACTTACCACTGGAGCACGGTCGGGGCTCAGTCCATTATCACAGCACATTTACCACTGGACCACGGCCGCAGCTCAGCCAATTATCACATCAAACTTACCACTGGAGCACGGTCGGGGCTCCGTCCATTATCACAGCACATTTACCACTGGACCACGGCCGCAGCTCAGCCAATTATCACAGCAAACTTATCACTGGAGCACGGTCGGGGCTCAGTCCATTATCATAGCACACTAACTGTTATAATATGGACAACTCTAGTAATATCATTCACTATGATAATCTAAGTTACTTCCCTTGTTATATACGAGCCGTTCTCCAGGAAAACCAGACTTAATGACATTGTATTAGTATTTATAATAACGTTTCAATGACGTTTGCGACGTCACTAACAAAGTAGGGGGAGTGGTTAGTTTTAAAAGTGTGTACCTTGTAATTTGATGTTATATTTTGCTAAAATAACAGAAACTGTTTAAAAGAGTATTGTCTTACTAATGCTTAATTATCATGATTTTCATATTTTTGTCACTAAGCCCGGTTTTCCTGGAGAACGGCTCATATATATGTTGCCTGCCTCTTGAATCCAACTCACTGTCTGTTAAGAAATCACTGAATAAACAAAGTTAGAGCACAACTGTCTTGTAGTTCTAAGAACCCAAATAGCACTATAAAACTCTAACCACAGGACCACGGCCGCGGCTCAGCCAATTAACACGGCGCACTTACCACTGGACCACGGCCGCGGCTCAGTCCATTATCACAGCGCACTTACCACTGGACCACGACCGCGGCTCAGTCCATTATCACAGCGCACTTACCACTGGACCACGACCGCGGCTCAGTCCATTATCACAGCGCACTTACAACTGGACCACGACCGCGGCTCAGTCCATTATCACAGCGCACTAACCACTGAACCACGACCGCGGCTCAGTCCATTATCACAGCGCACTTACCACTGAACCACGACCGCGGCTCAGTCCATTATCACAGCACATTTACCACTGGACCACGACCGCGGCTCAGTCCATTATCACAGTGCATTTACCACTGGACCACCGTCGCGGCTCAGTCCATTATCACAGTACATTTACGACCGGACCACGACCGCGGCTCAGCCAATTATCACAGCGCATTTACCACTGGACCACGGCCGCGGCTCAGTCCATTATCACAGTGCATTTACCACTGGACCACCGTCGCGGCTCAGTCAATTATCACAGTACATTTACGACCAGACCACGACCGCGGCTCAGCCAATTATCACAGTGCATTTACCACAGGACCACCGTCGCGGCTCAGTCCATTATCACAGTGCATTTACCACTGGACCACCGTCGCGGCTCAGTCAATTATCACAGTACATTTACGACCGGACCACGACCGCGGCTCAGCCAATTATCACAGTGCATTTACCACTGGACCACCGTCGCGGCTCAGTCCATTATCACAGTACATTTACGACCGGACCACGACCGCGGCTCAGCCAATTATCACAGTACATTTACCACTGGACCACCGTCGCGGCTCAGCCAATTATCACAGTGCATTTACCACTGGACCACCGTCGCGGCTCAGTCAATTATCACAGTACATTTACGACCGGACCACGACCGCGGCTCAGCCAATTATCACAGTGCATTTACCACTGGACCACCGTCGCGGCTCAGTCAATTATCACAGTACATTTACGACCGGACCACGACCGCGGCTCAGCCAATTATCACAGTGCATTTACCACTGGACCACCGTCGCGGCTCAGTCAATTATCACAGTGCATTTACCACTGGACCACCGTCGCGGCTCAGTCAATTATCACAGTACATTTACGACCGGACCACGACCGCGGCTCAGTCAATTATCACAGTGCATTTACCACTGGACCACCGTCGCGGCTCAGTCAATTATCACAGTACATTTACCACTGGACCACCGTCGCGGCTCAGTCAATTATCACAGTACATTTACCACTGGACCACCGTCGCGGCTCAGTCCATTATCACAGTACATTTACCACTGGACCACCGTAGCGGCTCAGTCAATTATCACAGAACATTTACCACTGGACCACCGTCGCGGCTCAGTCAATTATCACAGTACATTTACCACTGGACCACCGTCGCGGCTCAGTCCATTATCACAGTACATTTACCACTGGACCACCGTCGCGGCTCAGTCCATTATCACAGTACATTTACCACTGGACCACCGTCGCGGCTCAGTCAATTATCACAGTACATTTACCACTTATAAAAAATAATCTGCCTTAATATTTATAATACAAATGCATTTCTAAAGACAAGGCGACTCTCGGGCAAGATAAAAAACATTAATTAAACAACAGTATTGAAACTTTTACTGAAAACATTGCTAAAACTTTCTGATATTTGTGTTATGCACGGTTTTCCGGCTTTCACTGTTGTTGGAATAAAGTAGAACTAACGACTGTTCGGATTTCCAAACTTTGTATTTTGCGCGTGAGAATTCTCACAAGTCCACAATCAACAATAGTATAAGAACAAGATATAGTCAGTGTTGGTAAAATCCAAACAAATATAATTTTAACTGCGTAATTGAATTCTAATGGAATACCATTGATACGTTCAGCTTGGAGAGCCAAGTTCGAATACCTCCAAAATCTCTACAGAACGTCGACTACAGTGTGTGTGTCTTCTGTGTTAGCCAATCAAATCATTTCATACAGTTTATGCAAGTTATTATCAACCAATCATAAATGTGGGCGTAAACTTTCGGACATCTGCTTTACCTAAACAGACCGCGTTCCTATGTGACGTAAGATCTGTACTTAATCGATTTGTTAATTCGGAATATACAATAATCGTGTCATCAGTCATATCTATATTACATATAAGTATCTAATAAAATTGCCAGATACAACTTAGTACCCTGATAATCTAATCGTTAAGCCTGCAGAAGTGAAATTTGCATAATTGTAAAGTCTGTAAAAGGTGATAAAAATATTTCAAGTAGAATTATCAGATGTTGTCAGCGTGATACTTTATCTGTTTCTATCCTTCTTTGTTTCATACATTACTGTTCATTTCCTATTTTCTTTCTCTTTCTAATTTGTACAAAATATCAATTTAAAGAATACAAAACACTAAATATATTTAAAAATGTCCTCAAAAACTTACACACAAAAATGGCCTGAAAATGCCGCATTACACTTACTCCCCCTCCTAATTAACTTCATTCCTATGAAGTTGCATAAATACGCTTAAATACTTAAAGACCTATATTAGTCCTTCTTTATTTCTGGACCAGAACTTTATAGAAGGAACCGCATGATGTCAGCAGGAGATCACTATCAGTGTTTATCTAGGGTCATAAAACACCAAAACTGGTCAATGTAATTAACTAGAGGCCCTTATCTACTGAATATCTATAGTACTGTGCTACTGTATGTACACTAGAAAATATGTGTCATATTATGAGTTTGTTTTAAATTTGTATATTTAGATACCGGTATATACATTTATTTTTGTTTCTATCTAGTTTGAGTGTATAACAGCTATTCAGCCAAAATGTTTATAAATTTAGCAATTTTATTGTCAGTTTAATATATATAGATAAAATAAGTTTAAATAAATTATTATATGTTTAAACTAGATAAAATTAATATGTAAAATATAAAACTAACATTTGAGCACACTGAAATTACATACAAAATTTAATACAAATAAATAAATGTATATAATAGTTTATAAATTTATTTTTTGTTTTCAAAGTCCTCAAAAGTAATTTTTTTATATTGTTTAAATGTATATTCACACTGTTTCTCTACACATCACAAGTGCAGTGGTAACACTAGGCTATGTGAATTGTGAAATAAGTGTCAACCCTGTGGTACATCAATTATAACACTTGTGGTAGAATATTATCTAGATTACTTCAATTAAAATTAAGGGGCCAATAATTGCCTACTTACTTTTTACATTGTTATTTTCTCTATATATCCTAGTATGTTTATTGTTAAGTTTCCTATGTACATTAAATATGCTCTATGTTATGTTTGATCATGAAGTTGTTTGCAATAGCTCATATGGGACTTTATTTTATTATACACATGCTTTATAACTTCCTGTCATAAAGGGAACTCTTATTGTTTTATTATCTACTATTAGGGCCTCTAGTCAACTAATTAACAGAGTATGCAATATTATGTAATATTACATAATAGGGGGCAATACTGGTAGATATCTTATAAATCAGAGACTACATGCTGAGAAAATTTAGACCAATTATTGTTGGACCAGTGCCATAATATACGTCTTTAAGTAATATTCTCTAATGGAATTTATTACCTTATTTGTCTATTTTCTGCAAGTATTTTATGTCAATTCTACTGTTCTATAATAAAAATATCCTCAATAAGCTGAAAACTATGTTTCAATCTGCCATATATGCAGCAAACAACAAATTAAATGTTTTATACATCAACCTCTGTATAACAATAATCTCTTTAAAGCAACAACTGCAAATTGATACATACAAAAGTAAGATTTCAATATCATATATACAACATACAACTTTTTACAAACAGAGTTCAGTATTCATCCTATTTACTTGTCTCCAATGGACACTTGTGTAAAACAACCAGTATTCATATTTTCAAATATGAAGAATTGTACATATGAGTTCATAAGTCAAATGTATGGTAGATCTCTATACTGTCCTTTGCATAATTTGTTTAATATAAATATCACAATATAACTTCGCAAAATAATGTCACATGTAAATCGTTCAATATTCTGTTGCACAAAATGTTCATTTATCAATTTGTAGGTAACATTTCATCATTCATGTACATTCTAAAATTGACTAAATTATTGATGGGTACTTTAAATTATTTGAAATTAATATTTACCATTCAATACACACAATTTACATAATTATCCAAAATGTTTCTGATAAAATCATTGTCTGTTTACACAGTCAATGAAAGAGCCTGCCTCGAAAGATGTCACATTATCATCACAGACGGCTGCAAAATGATTAGTTTTTCCACATATCTCACATTTGTTGTTTTTCGCAAAACAGTTTTGGAAACGGTGATAAACATCACTGCCGCATTTTCTGCAATTAAATTCCCGGCATGGTCTCGGCGGCCTGTCATTGTTGCCCTTGTACATCTGGCTTACAGTGTTAATCAGTTCTATTTTTGCGGATTGGTATTGCTTTCGTAGTTGAAGTGAAAAATTAGATAATTTTTCACAAAATTTATTGTATTCATCGATGAATTCATCATCACGTTTTGACTTTGCGGTCATCTCCATTATTTGCTTATTTAATTGAGCAAATTCTATCTTATTTTGTCGCATGTTGGACACCAAAACGTTGTTTTCTTCGACCAAACGTGCATTCTTACATTCCAAATCACCAATCCGGTCTGAGTATGATTCTAACTGTGATTTGAGTTTTGAACTATCATAGTCAATTCTGTTCTTGTCTTGTTCTATTGCTTGGCGACGACGTTGTTCATTATGTACTTGTTGTTTTAGCTCACCGACCTTCAATTCAAGTTTGACATTTTGCGTTTGTGCATTTGTGTGTAAATTAGCTATATAGTGCATACGTTCTTTGTAGTTGTCTTTCATTGCTTGGTGTTTGTCAAGACACGTGGGTAGTTCATCATTGTCGATGCTGTGGAATGGAAGCGACTCTGCGGTCTTTCGTCTGATGAAGTTTGTCATGCGCTCTTGGTCCCGTTGTTTTGTTCTCACCGATTTTTCTGTTCTCACGGTGCACATACGAGCAAAATGCCCAATTCTGTTACAACGATTGCATTTTGCATTCCATGCGTGACACTGTCCAAAATGACTATGTCCACACCTCTTACACTGTAAATTTTGTCCAACCATATTTCTGTTGAATATAAACGCTTCTTCTGTATGGGAAATTATTCTCTAGTGAATAACACTCGCTAAGCTGTGAAAGTCCAGAATGAATATATCGGTACCCGGTTTCTGTCCACCATATGTTATGCACGGTTTTCCGGCTTTCACTGTTGTTGGAATAAAGTAGAACTAACGACTGTTCGGATTTCCAAACTTTGTATTTTGCGCGTGAGAATTCTCACAAGTCCACAATCAACAATAGTATAAGAACAAGATATAGTCAGTGTTGGTAAAATCCAAACAAATATAATTTTAACTGCGTAATTGAATTCTAATGGAATACCATTGATACGTTCAGCTTGGAGAGCCAAGTTCGAATACCTCCAAAATCTCTACAGAACGTCGACTACAGTGTGTGTGTCTTCTGTGTTAGCCAATCAAATCATTTCATACAGTTTATGCAAGTTATTATCAACCAATCATAAATGTGGGCGTAAACTTTCGGACATCTGCTTTACCTAAACAGACCGCGTTCCTATGTGACGTAAGATCTGTACTTAATCGATTTGTTAATTCGGAATATACAATAATCGTGTCATCAGTCATATCTATATTACATATAAGTATCTAATAAAATTGCCAGATACAACTTAGTACCCTGATAATTTAATCGTTAAGCCTGCAGAAGTGAAATTTGCATAATTGTAAAGTCTGTAAAAGGTGATAAAAATATTTCAAGTAGAATTATCAGATGTTGTCAGCGTGATACTTTATCTGTTTCTATCCTTCTTTGTTTCATACATTACTGTTCATTTCCTATTTTCTTTCTCTTTCTAATTTGTACAAAATATCAATTTAAAGAATACAAAACACTAAATATATTTAAAAATGTCCTCAAAAACTTACACACAAAAATGGCCTGAAAATGCCGCATTACATTTGACTGAATATAATGTGAATGTAATTGGATATGTCTAAGCATTAGTTAAATCTTTTAATGAACATGTAAACGCATGCTTTATTTTCGGTGCTCAAACGTTTTGCAAAGGGAGGTAAACGTGTTGAAACTATTTTGGCGCTTTTTGTGTTATCGTTCGAATTTGGCAAGGGAAGTAACTCCAGATTAGTGTATTGTATACGATACTTTATTTGTACAAGTTCACGAAAGAACCGGATAAATCATCGCCTATACACCTATCCTCTCACGATGTAAGCTATATAATTATTTATTATTATATTAATACATTTAATTTAAACGCTGCGGTTTATGACCAGCTTCTGAATTAACTCAAATATGTTCGTGATTTGATTCGTACTCAATATGTTTCGTACAGTTAATCATTCGCCCAGAACTTGTTTTGGGGCTCAATTTCGTAGTCTATAGTTTTCGAATAGTATCCACTACTACCAATCATTCATTTAACCACTCACACACGCATGAACGCACGCGTGCGATATTTATGAATATGCATTCTAACACAACCAGCACTTTCACATATAATCTTGACAAAATAAAATTGCTAGATGGAAAGTTCTCGAGTTTATTGATCATCCATCGTGTACTTACGGTACTATTATATGGTTTAAACAGAGACTGTAGATAACGTAGTCTCGGGTTTAAACTATGATTTTGGATCGTAGTGTTTAAGGTTCGTTCTGTGTTATTCCTTCAATGAATTAAATACCCTTTTTGCATAAGCAGCCATTAGTCTCATACATCATTTTGTAGCTTAAAGTTCAAATAATCTGTATAAATCAGTGTTTTTATTATATTCACTTGCAAAAATTTCTTTATAAAAAGTTGATTACATAATAGGTTTACATTTTGAAAAATGTCAGTCTCATTTATTAGGTAAAATGTTAGAAAAATTAGAAATTTTAGTTGTCAAATATTTGATCAAGGTTGTGCCTGCCCATTTATTTAAATAAAAGTCAAAATGCATTTATTTTGAACAATAAAATACACCAACATGAATTAAAATATATCACATGTGTATGCGTACAGTCCTACTTTTAATAAATCCTAAATAGTTAAGGGTACGGTGGGCCCGATGGACCAGATAGTTGTTGACTTGTCAAAAACCGATTTTATCGGGTCTTTAAGACTTAAACTCGATTATTTGGACAAGTTTTAAGTTGATATTCCTTTCCAATGTAATTTATTTGTTTATATGCCAAAGAAATGGCTTATTTATCTTTATTTTTTGTTCCGTCCGTAAGCCGGTTTCTTTTGACATGGGAAAAACTACTGTATTTGGTCAGTTTGTGAGTTTAAACGGTTAAATATTACAATTAAAACTACTTGTAGACGATAATATAGCATGGTAGTAACCTCACGCCATACGTAAACTTACCGAGCACTTTGAAACATTTGCACGGACTATTCGTGTGGATTGAAATATTTTTGACAGCTGTGTAATGACCGATTTTACACAAACTGTAGGTGATCGAGCAAAGATCCAGGCAATCGGATTACAAAACAGTGTTTGCAATGATTATACCAACATAATTAACATAAGGATTATTTAAAAAACGCATATTGCTTTTGTAATTTAGCTAAAAATAAAGTGTGTCAGGAAGCCTCGTAACACATCTCAGATTATCAATTCGCTAACATGTGCAGCATGTGTTGAGATAGGAAAATGCTGATGTTGGTGTTTCATTGGGACTAAATTAAACCGTAAGTAATATATATATTGTATTCGATGTCATCATTCGTTATAAACGACACAATGAACACCGCATCATAATGGTTTCGTCGATAAAATGTCGCACTACTTTACTTCATCTTTGGCGCATGCATATAAATTTGCTACACAGCGCGAAATTCGAAAATAAACAAGATGACAACTGTAATAAATACTTGGATTTCTATGTTGTTATTGTATAATCGTTTGCAAAGTTGATATATTATGAACGCAATAAAGTTCATTATTCGATCTGGCAATCGATTATGTTGATTACTATGTTTGAAAAACATGTTGCTGTACGTGTACTGCAGTGACAAGAGGGAGCAAACATGGCGACTTCCGTGTCGAAATTACACATCGACGTGAAGGTGTTTTTCTCGTAAACAAAACACCAGCATCTAATTTCAAGCCTGGCATGCCCTGGCGACGATTGATTATAAGTATATCCAATGATTTTGAATTATAAAATACAATAATGATAACGTTTGACATTTTGAAAAAAATGTATTTTTTCATGCGAAAATCGCCTTTATTTTATTGTTAGCATTTTAATTAGGCGACTATATGGCACATTTCACATCACACGCAAGTTCTACAATGGTTTCATATTAGGTATGATAAAATCAGATGGCATACGCTGTTTGAAATAGTTTTTTCAAGTGTGTGGTTTTTTTTCAAGCATTTTCAAAGGGTAGGATAACCTTAACAATCATATACATGCGAAAGTTGTACATGTAATGCATTCTCAGTAATATGTATACATGTATTTTCAGGATGTACTAAACTTTTGGTTTACAAAACAACGAACACAGCTTACCCACCCAAATAATTATGGACGTCACGCAAATACATACTGTTGGCAAAATATTTGAATGTGTAGTTTGTAAAGCTTCATTCAGACACAAAGATCACCTGATCAGTCACAGGAGAAAACATACAGATAAAAACCCAGATATTGGTGGATCTAAATTCTCACGCCAAGGTGAACTGACCATTCACATGCGAAAATGTACTGCTGAAAAACTGTTCAAATGTGATATTTGTGGATTAGCATTCACTCAAAGTGGAAAGCTGACCGTTCACAGGAGAATACATAATGGCGAAAACACGTATACATGTGATGATTGTGAATCTTCATTCTTACAAAAACGTGATCTGATTAAACATATACGAATTCATATTGGTGAAAAACCGCATAAATGTGATATTTGTGGATCAGCATTCACTGTAAGCAGCAGTCTGGCAACTCACAAGAGAATACATACTGGTCAAAAACCTTATAAATGTGGTGTTTGTGGAGTTTCATTTAGACGCAATTCACATCTGACAATTCACATGAGTATACATGCTGGAGAAAAACCATTTGAATGTGGTGTTTGTGGATCTGTACTTTCTTCCAAAAGTAGTCTGGCATATCACATGAGAAAACATACTGGTGAAAAACCGTTTAAATGTGATGTTTGTGTAGCTGCATTCCTGAGCAAATGGTCTCTGATAAATCACATGAGAGCACATACTAGTACAGGAGAAAAAACATTTAAATGTGATGTTTGTGGATTCTTATCCTTATATAAAGGTGGTCTTACCAATCACAAGAAAATACATACTGTGACAACAACACATAAATGTGATGTGTGTGAATCTTCATTCGGCTGCAACTCTCTATTGATGAAACACATGAAAAAACATGAACTATATAAATGTAGTATTTGTGGATCTGCATTCTCGGAAAAGGCTAACCTGGACAATCATACAGTAATTCATACCGACACAAAACCGTTTAAATGTGGTGTTTGCAAACTTGCATTCATAAACGAACGTGATTTTACCAGTCACATGATAATACATCCAGGAGAAAAGCTATATGCATGTGATCTATGTGGATCTGCCTTCAAATGCAGAAACACTCTGTATTATCACAAGAAAGTACATTCTGGTGTAAAACCATATAAATGAAAGGTTTGTGGAACTGCATATATACAATCAAATGACCTCACCGGAGAAAAACCATATAAATGTGATATGTGTGGATCTGCGTTTGCAAGAACATGTCACTTAAAAACGCACACGAAAACACATACCGATGAGAAACCGTTTAAATGTGAAATTTGTGGATCTACATTTAGAGAAAAGGGTACTCTCAACAATCACACAAGAAAACATACAGGCGAAAAGCCATTTAAATGTGAAGTATGTGGGTCTGCATTCACTCGAAAATATATTCTAGACAATCACATCAGAAAACATTCAAGTGAAATAAAAATCATCTAAAATGTGATTTTGGTGAATATGCAGTCTTCGACAATGATAGCCTTTTTAGCTCACCTGTCACAAAGTGGCAGAGTGAGCTTTTGTGATCACTCTTCGTCCGTCGACCGTCCGTCCGTCGTCCGTCCGTCCGTCCGTCAACAATTGCCTTGTGTAGACTCTGGAGGTCACAATTTTAGCCTAATCTTTATGAAACTTGGTCACTATGATCATCTCAACACAATCTAGGCCAAGTTCGATATTGGGTCATCTTGGGTCAAAAACTAGGTCACTAGGTCAAATCATAGAAAAACTTTGTGTAGTCACTAGAGGTCACAATTTTGACTTAATCTTTATGAAACTTGGTCACGATGATCATCTCAACAAAATCTAGGTCAAGTTTGATATTGGGTCATCCGGGGTCAAAAACTAGGTCACAAGGTCAAATCATAGAAAAACCTTGTGTAGTCCCTAGAGGTCACAATTTTGCCTTATTCTTTATGAAACTTGGTCACAAGGATCATCTCAACAAAATCTGGCTCAAGTTCGATATTGGGTCATCCGGGGTCAAAAACTAGGTCACAATGTCAAATCATAGAAAAACCTTGTGTAGACACTAGAGGTCACAATTTTGGCCTAATCTTTATCAAACTTGGTCAGAATGATCATCTCAACAAAATCTAGGTCAACTTCGATAATGGGTTAACCGGGTTAAAAAACTAGGTCACAAGGTCAAATCATAGAAAAACCTTGTGTAGTCACTAGAGGTCACAATTTTGACTTAATCTTTATGAAACTTTGTCACCATGATCATTTCAACAAAATCTAGGTCAAGTTTGATATTGGATCGTCCAGGGTCAAAAACTAGGTCATAAGGTCAAATCATAGAAAAACCTTGTTTAGTCTCTAGAGGTCACAGTTTTAGCATAATCTTTAAGAAACTTGGTCACAATGATCATCACAACAAAACTAGGTCAATTTCGATATTGGGTCATCCGGGGTCAAAAACTAGGTCACAAGGTCAAATCATAGAAAAATATTGTGTAGTCACTAGAGGTCACAATTTTGGTCTAATCTTTATGAAACTCGGTCTCAATGATTATCTCAACAAAATCTAGGCCATTTTAAATATTGGGTGATCGGGGGTCAAAAACTAGGTCACAAGTTCAAATAATAGAAAAACTTTGTGTAGTCACTAGAGGTCACAGTTTTGGCCTGATCAAATTCGATATTGGTTTATCTGGGGTCAAAAACTAGGTCATTAGGTCAAATCAAATGAAAACCTTGTGTAGTCACTAGAGGTTACAATATTGGCCTAATCTGTATGAAACTTGGTCACAATGATCATCTCACCAAAATCTAGGTCAAGTTCGACAGGTGAGCGACCTAGAGCCCTTTGGGCCCTCTTGTTAGTTATCAGTATATATGCTACCGGTTAAAAGCCATTAAAAGTTTATGTTTATGGATTTACATTTGCACGGACATGATAATCGCACAGATTTCAGGCGTAAGACATTTGCATTCGTTAGCACATGACTTGACCCATCACATGAGATCACATTCCAGTAAAAACACGAGGCATAATAATATACTCAAATTTATATGGGTGAACAGAACAGGATCTTTATTTTAGCACAAATGACTCAGTGCACAAAATATATACAAAATGATATACACGTACATGGATGATGGCGTTAATGGAATTAAACATTAATGAGAACATATTTCATGATGAAACAGCATTATTTGTCAACAATACGGTAACGAATATATACACATGAGGAGCAGTTTAGGCTCACAATAATATAATGTTGATTTTATGATAAGTAAAATAATGTTTTAATGTCATTTACAGCATGTTTATTTTACAACAATATGCGTTCATGACAAATATATTACAAACATTGTGGTGTCATAATAACATTAAATGTTCATGACTTACTACATGTAGTAGTTTGTACGTTAAATTACATGAGAAGAAACCTATAAAACACAGATAGAGATTGTGTACATTTACTGCATGGTCATTTTGTACATTCTTTTATTTGTTTTTTTTCATTATTGCTATGTTACTCCATCATCAATATTTTAAATACATGTACATATAAATATATTTTCCATCCAACATAATGATTGTGTTATACTGACTTATTGTTGTTGATTAACCTGTTCTAACTTTTGTGTTAAGATTACTTACTATTGATCAGTTATAGTAAATCATAAAGCTTTTGCTGCTTAAAGAGAAGGGAACGTTCTCTCGTTACCATCAAACTAACCCGCCTTTAACAATGAATAACATCACTATTCAACACGAAAGTTACGTGCAAAAAAGTGTAAAAGAAATAGTATTGAAGCAAAATGATAAGCATCGACCACAACATAGTTTCCATTGGTTTTTTGTCCACATTAATTCAAGAATACGTACCTCACTTTACGGAATATGCCGAGTGTACGAGTGTTAACGGTATATGCCGAAAAGGTACGAGTGTTAACGGTATATGCTGAAAAGGTACGAGTGTTAACGGTATATGCCGAAAAGGTACGAGTGTTAACGGTATATGCCGAAAAGGTATGAGTGTTAACGACGACAGTTAGAAGATTATTTTTTGAAGACGTTAAATGTGGTACTTTTAAACATTTCTAAATGTTGTTATTTAATTTTGCGTGAACAAAACATTCCTAAAAAATAAAACCAACAGGGATTATCTCTGAATCAGACGAAGTGACCGGATATGGTATGCGAATGTTATAATAACCAATCTAATTGGACGATGGATATCCTCAAATATGCATGGGCCATGTAAAATTTTACAAGCTATAGCAAACAGCCTACCCTAGAGTATCGGTCTATTTGATTAGTTTCCCTTGGAACTTTACATACTAGAACTTGAAAAAATACCCTCAACAGATTTAAAAACGCACCAGTATAAAAAAATTACTGAATTTTGTCAAAACTCATTTAGGCTGAAATTAATAGTTGACAGTTTCTCTCCAGTTCATAATCTTTAACTAAGGCAAATAAAATGGAAATTTTATATTCGGAATACCCCGCCAGCTACACTTCTCTGAGTTTGCATGTTTTGCACGTGCAGCTCGATTGCGACAACATAACGGATCGATATTGACTTTCAATTGTACACTGTATGTTTACACATTGAAAAAACAACATAAAAATATTTTCTAACGGTATTTTTCTGCTTCGATTAGCTCGAACTATTTGTTCGGATGCTTTTGGGTTAGCTGCAAGCTAAAATGGGTCATGATGTCGTAGCTTTGCGGTCTAGCTGCCACCACGTATCGAGTGTGTGCTAAGAACATCGATTCTTGGCGAATATCAAGTCTAAGATCAGACCAGCCGAAGGTTATGACCCCTAGTCAGGGGCAACATTACACAGGCTGTGTCACTCGAATGGTTCCGCATTACTGCACACAGTGTCAGATGAATGCTGGGAGTCAGTGGATTAGTCCAAAGTACATTATTGCATTATTCCTTTAATAATTATCAATAAAAAGGAAGATCTTTTAAGTACAATTTGGAACGATTTTTGTCTGTTTCATTGGTATAGTGGATATTTCGCCCGATGTCAAACCAAAATATCCTCGTTCAATTCACAGCACGGGAGAACTCATTTATAATAGGTTTGTACATAAATAAATGGTATTGGTCGGAGTAAACATCATTCCTGTAATAGAATACCCTTCCCTAGAGCTTCAATGTGAACTTTCCCATGCAGTCATTTTGACAAGAACATAATTATGCAAACGATTCGTTTTACGGCATAAACGCATACATTTACTGAAGTTCACATGTGTCATCAATGTAAATTTGTTCAAACTTTTGTGTCCTTCGATTTTACCACATTATAATGTTGATACACTTCGGTAAATACAAGTTATTCTCATTATTATTTACCTGCGAGCCTTGAGCGAGCATTTATATTGGATAGCATAAAGTAAAAAGTCCATGGAGGGGCACGTGACCTGTTCTCGATGGTTTACGATTTCAAAAAAAAAATCCAAAAAAAGATGCATTTTGTAAGAATGTCGTGAACCAGACTAATTCCATTATTCCATGCGGATAACATCGGTCTTTGTCGCATTGCAATAGTTTATTTACCGAAGAAATCAGAACTGTCCGAAATTTCAGTGAGCGCAGGCAATATTGAGACCATGGATCTAAACAGCAGGTGACTGCAGCTGCAGAAGCACAGCGCTTCCCAGTCAATTGTCATGGAATTATCGGAATTGGTTTATGATCTTTGATATTGTTGAACACTGAAAACATGTCTTATGATAATACCTTTTAATGAACTGATCATACGAGGTTTTATTCATAAGCATATAAATATTATATGGAACAAGGGAGTCATAATATGCAATTAAGTGTCTTGAAAATGGTTTGTTATACATGAAATTATCGTGCATATAGTTTTCCCAATTTGAAAGCTACCGGCCTATCGCGCTTATTTTGTTCTCACAATTTTGAGATGTTCATGCTTAATTTTATACACATCAGGGTACTGTTTTATCAAAGCACTTACGAAAATCTTAAAGTTACGCTCAATTTTAAATTCTTTATAATTCTTTAACAACTGCAAACTTGTGACCGATATGGTTTATAGTAGTTTATGAACTAAATCATTATTAGTACTGCAGCTCCATTAACCACACTTTGTAATTGTATACAAATGATAAATAATTTAAATTTGATCGTAAGTTTAAAATTTCCGTAAGTGCTTTGATAAAACAGTACCCTGGTGTTGAATTATGCAGATAGAAGGTCGATGATCCTGTCAATTCTCTGTCAAATGAAGTCGGTACATCATTTGCTCGCAGGAACTATTTGACTCGTATTATTTTTGTTTTTCTTGAATGCAGTCATCTACTTTGATTACTTTGTGAAGATATCGAAAGCTCATTCTGCATTCTCGCACAAAAACTAAATTTAACAATCAAACAATAATGCATATACTTGTACAAATGTGGTGTTTGCGAAGATGCATTCGTGAACGAACGTTATTTGACCAATCACATGAGAATACATACAGGAGAAAAGCTATATCAATGTGATACGAGGGTTGTTCAAATTGGAATACAACTAAGCCCATAAAAAGTTATCCTTGATAGATTCTAATGAACCAAACTTTTGATCCCATTGCCGTATTCATCTCCGATATATATGGGAAGTTTTATTCAGTTATTCCTTTTTTAAAATGCGATTTTGTTATCATTCCTGTGTACACTGTGCATATACTGGGCATGGACCAAACGAGATCTTAACGTAACTGATATTTTTCCGACAATGTAATTTAAGAGTCGTTTGAAACAAATAAATATCACAGTGGATAATGCTTGACAAATAAGGATGTTCGGAAAGCTCAAGAACCTTCACGCTTCTCAGAAAGTCGCGTTAGTGGCTGCTGCAGGTGGAGGCCCATTGCTCTGCGATAGCATGTCATCCTTCAAATATTTGGCTTGGTAGCGATTTTCGAATTATTTCCTCAATTTCTGAAGGAATTTACCTTTTTTAAGCTTGGCAATTACCCATTGTCCATTTTATACATTAACTTTAATGGTAGAAACTTGATTTATATGGAAATATGTGTACATTTCTACTGGCACCCATGGTGCGTTTTGCAGTGCATACTTTTGTTCTGTCTTTGCTGGTCCATATTTGTTTATGGATCTGTCGCATGGAAGACAAAATGAACCCGTGTCTCATTTGTGGTCCTTACATTTGCAAACGGTCTACTTTTTTTATCTAGAAACTTGTTTTAATTATTTTTTTGGACAGTTTACAAGGGCATATGTACTATATTTATCGTCCTAATTTTTGTAATATACTTCGTAATTGTATCAATAGCTCCTAATGATGTGCCAACACATTGAGCTACTTGCCTAATTGAAAATACTCCACCAGTTTCCAAAAAATATTTGATTTTCTCAACCCTTTTCTTGTATGTTGAGGTATTTGGATGGCGTCCATGGGGTTCATTTCCAAATAAAATTACACCACTTTTAAATTTCTTAAACTATCAAATAGCTGATGAATAAGATATGACATGCCACCATTTCACCATACAAGTTATAATAAATATTGTAAGAAAACATACCGGTGAAAAGCCATTCAAATGCGATGGCTGTGGGTCTGCATTTAAACGAAAACATTCTAGAGACTGTCACATGAAAACACATTCTGTCGAGCAAAACATTTAAAATGTGGGTTTCTGTCGTCTTTTGTATTTGATACTGATGAACAATCATACAATTATTATAATTATAATTTGTGGACCACGACTTTAACCAGTCATATATGAACACATTCCAGTGAAAAGCCGTTTAAATAAGATGTTTGTTGATCTACATAGACAGGACAATCACTTTGGGAACACATTCTCGAGAAAAAACGTTTGTAATAATAAGCAAAGGGGATTGGAACGTTGTCCTGAAATCCCATTAAACATGTCGAATATTAATACCTACGGATGAACAATGAGTGAAGTACATAATATAATCGTGATATAGAGGATCTTGCATGAGTGCTCATTACATACGAGTTTTAGTAAACGAGTGGACAAAATAATATGACACGAGGCTTTGCCGAGTGTCATATTGTTTTTGTCGACGAGTTTAATAAAACTCGTATGTAATGAGCACGAATGTAAGATTCTATTTATCACATAACCTTAAAATATGCACATTATTGTTAAAAAGGATGATGTACGCTGCATAATTATGTTTCAGCCAAAATTTGGCGACGTTGATATTATCCTGACGTCATTTACGAATCTATGCATGAATAGGCTAACGTCACGTCAAACTAATTTAAATATTTATTGCACAGTCTGGGAGTGCCGAACGATATTTACGGCACGGCTTTCGGCACTCCTGGGGCCCGTTTCATAAACATATCGTAGCTAAGATGCGATATTATCGTAAGTTTTGGAGATACGATAAACTTATCACTACGATAAGAGCGTTTCATAGACGCTGTCGTAACTCAACTATCTTTGCTACGATAAATTTTATCGTAAGTTAGGGAAAAACAGCGACACCGTCTAAGTATTAATCACGTGATACCAAACAGACGACAAAATTGTCAACTGCTGTAATAAACGTTTGGGGTGATGGGAGTACCGCGTAAAGGATGTTGTGAGCGATAGTTTTTCAAGTACAACGTCAGCCACAGATCGGGCACGATTTTAGGCTGAATAAGGAAAATGTAAGTTGATCAAACAGTGTAAACTAGTGCCGTCCTTGAAAATCCAAAACTGACCGTTTTCGAAACGGAATTTAGCTATGTTTTGATTGTCCAGAGTTACTCCCCTTTTAAATGTGTCACCATTTGCATAGCAAAGCAGAAAATCGTCTAAATTTAGTTGAGGTTCCTTGTATAATCTCGCAACAGTTACTAGTAGCTAATTGGCAATCAATTCAACATTGGTGTTGACTTCAAGAAGTATACAATATTTATACATTAGCACGAAGTTTAATTAACGTGCGTTACATTAGGTAGGTTTATGTGAAAACAGTTCTTTAACTTTGCCATGGTCAGATTCACCATTGTCTATAGTCCCAACCGAGACCAAACGTATCATTTCATTACGTTAGGTCCAACAGTCTATAAAGTTGTGTCCCGTGGTTGGGACTATATTGTCAAGGCTTGTGTTCTAATATTTCTATTGTATGCACATACACTTGGACCATTTACATGGCTGAGCGCTATGTAGCGCTTTCCTGCCTTCTATATTTAATTGAACGGGTGGTAATTGAATAAAGGCGCTTTGTAGCTCTTTGCTTAGGCAACGGACAACTGGGATCTGGACACCGCCCCCCAGCTACGCACCTGGATATATTTTTAACATCAACACTGTATACCCAGACCCATACACAGTACACTAATCACACAAACATAAATGAACGTATCTGGGAAAAATAAAAAATATTCGTAGATGCCTTTCTAGCTTAGAAAAATGTATTGACGTAGAAATAATATGTACTAAGGCATGGCCTTTAACGGAGATTTTTTCTTTTATATATATATATAATAAATTAATGTAGATTGTATGTATCTATGTATGTACAGTTTACATAAAGAAACATGTATACATTTTAACTACAGTCATGTACTTAAGGGTAAACAGGAATCAAAGAGCTGAAAGCTCTGAGGTTGTTCAAATGTATGTTATTCTGATCACCCCGGCTTTATGCATTGCAATATTTAGTAGACAAACTGAGATGGCCGTACTTTCACGATTAGAATTAATGCATGCAGGGAAAGTACAAATCAAATAGTTTTCTGCAGCCAGAAAATTTACTGGTATTGCTTAGGATGTGGTTTTTTTTGCAGTTAGGATGCTGATCAAAAAGATAACATTAAGTCGGACAGGGATGGCTTCACGCTACTTCACAGTCGAGCACAGAAACATAAAAATATACAAGGCACAATGCCCAACACCCAGCCGAGCGAGAAAAATGATCCGCCCAAATCCCAGCTGTCAAAAATCTGAATGAAACAGTTTCAGCAATCAAAAGGCTGAATGCCCACTCAACATGACCTAGTTTCAAATGTAAAACTGCGGAAAGATACAATAATAAATAAACACCGAAAGCCCCTGCCGAATGACTTAGTTTCAACAAGCAACAAGCCTTAGTCGAGTGTCACCAAGTTGACCTAGCTCAAAATAAGCGGAACACCCCAAGCTGAATGACACAATTTAAACAACCCAATTTAAACAATTAGTATGCCAAAGTGAGCAACCACTCTATATGACCATTCCGGTGTATGTTTAATTTTATTAGTCAGAATAATAAGCAAAATAATCAGAAATGTGTAATATCGAATACTACGACAGGGGCGTAGCCAGACTTGAATTGACTCATAAGCCTTGAAGTTGGTGGTTATGGTTGGGGGTCCTCACGATTCATGAAAATTTGAGACTTATATTCATACATAATGTTACGCACGTGCGTACGTCAGTATCGCTGGCTACACACCTGTACGTCACTGCGGCTCTTCGATGAGACCGGAAGACTGTCTTGAGTCCCGTCGTACTATAGCGTTCTATAGAAGCGTATGGGAACCAACCCAAAAACCGGAAATCCATACCTTTTCAGCTATTAGTGGGGCGAAACTTCGGCCGATGACGGAAAGACCCGAGTAGTTACGATTGCCGGGAAGACAATCGGTACGGCCTCTACGACATTTATAGGCTGCTGATTTAGGAAAAAAGCCTTTTTCTACTGAAAATGTCTATAATTATGTCAGATTATAAAGTTGATTCTCTTCTGTTGTTGGAGATTTTACAAACTACATCTACCATCATGGTATTTAATTGGCATCTACCTAATGATGCTAAGAATGGTTGAATTTGGCAGTATCAAAGATCATACAAACAATTGGTGTCGTGCTTGCGGTCGGTCCGATAGTCTGACAAATTATCGGCTGACCGCGGTATCAAGTGTCGTTTCATCCAGGTTTATCATATTGTCAACTGAAGGAATAATTTTACAATAAGCAATCGAGGATCAAACCAGACCTCATGGGTGAGAGTTTAAAGAATGCAGACACTCGAACCACAATGCCAAACAGTTAACCGAACAGCTGCCGTCAGTTGTAATCACTCACAATAAAAATGCTACAATATGTCTTTTTTCGATGAGATGGTGGGGCACCTGTTCGACATAAACTGTTGTCAGATGCCATAAACTAAAACAGACCATTCACTCTAAGCGTTGGGTTCATTTGTCAATTAGGCATTCTATGCAGAACCAGAAGTAGATGTACCACACAGTGTTTGGTATTATACAACAAGACTTAGAAAGCCTGTGATAGACCAGAGAATTTATAGTAGATAACCTATCGTCCTATGCCTAGACAGTGTGAAGTGGGGTGGTGGGGTATAATGTAAACTTAAAAACAAGAGGTAACATGTTATGGATAGCTTCCATGCGTGTGGGCACATAAAATCAACATTATGGTCATTGGATAACTGATCAAAGGCAATTGGTAATAAAACAAATGCACAAATTTAATGTTATTTTTCACCAAAAAAAATGTCCCGAGTGCTCTCCCTTGAAATGTCAAAATGGAAATGTTTGCGTCAATTAAAGACAAAATAAACAACTTGGATTGCGAACTATTGGACGAGTATCGCATTCATATAGATATTAAAGAATAAAACATACTTTACCTGGGTCATCTTGGAATCGAATCCGGCGAAGGCATTTGATTGGATTTCTTATGAGCGTTGTTTTCATTTCCAACATTCAAGCGTTGACCGCTCGTTCTACTTTGTAACCCATAACGGACGGTTCGTCCCAAAACTATTCGACACTATGTTTGGTAGCCAAAATTCACTGAATTGCATTCTAATCGGGATCATTTGGCGGCCATTTTGGTTTGAGTTACGACAATTGCACCGACTAACCGAGTAACGAGAATTTTTAGCATTATTTGCGATAATCTTAGTTACGATAATTTCTATGAAACGCATTTTACGAGAAAATTTCTCTTACGATAATAGTTACGATAAGATTTGCGTAAGATATGTTTATGAAACGGGTCCCTGGAGCGCAGGTTATGTGATAAAATATAATTACGTATTTCAGAATTTCAATTATTGGCTTATTTCCACCATTGTATAGCACAGAAAGTTTGACTTGATCCTGGCCTTTATGCATAAATACTAGGTTCTGAGTTGAATGTATAAATTTCCACGAGAAAATCGTGCAATATCGGTCCTTTCGGTTTGTGTTCTCATTATACATCGAGTGTCTTCGTTATACTTCCCGCTATAGATAAACCACAATCGTTCGGGCGTAACTGTACTTTTAATAATGAAATAATCCAGGTAAAAGGGGTGCATTCGGAAAAGAAATATATTATTTGAAATTGTAGCTTACATCGTCCTCCATGGCGCAGTAGGCTAAGCTACTGCTTATAAAACTAAATATATTTTTTGCTTGGGTTCGAATCCCACCCATTTTGAATATTTTTTTAATTTGCTAAATAAAACATTCGCGTGCATGTCTATTTTATATATATTTCTAAAATATATTTATTTCCTTTGTACAATTTGTCTGTATATTAATCCTTGAAAACACTACCACGTCAAGACTGTTGAACAGAGATATCGGTCAACGGTCACCCGAACTGTGCTCACTGTATTACCAGAGTAAACGCTTATCAATGTTGAAGTTTCTACCGAATATTCTTAGAGTGGTGATTCAAATTCTAATTCCAGCGAAACCAATGATGAAAATAGTTTGTAATTCAACCCGAGTGTCATATGAGCAAAAAATGAATAAATACAATATCCAGGGCAGGCTAAAATCGTAAAATAAACTAAACAAAGCAACTTTGTATTTAACCTTAAACGTAATTTCATTATTCATTAAGTAATAAAATATATGAAAAAACACTCATGTATTATGATAATAAAATTATTGAAAAAGAGTTCAGCAGCGGACTCGAACCCACAGCCCATATAAAAAGAATGTTCTGAGTACAGACTAGTTCAGAGCAAAGATCATCTTAACCACTAGGCCACGCTGTCAACTTGAAAGATAACGTTAATTTATAAGATATATTCCTAATATATTAGAAAAATAACGGTAAATATCGTTTCAACCTTAGCAAATGAACTCGCCCAAAGGTCATATTTCGAAGGTCGTTGTACATCTATAATGCAAACATACAACCGTGATTGATTATAAATATAGACAATATATAAACCTATATCGAAGGTCGAGAATCGTGTCAAATAATCCGTAGCATATACATGTTGTAACAATATAATGATTTATAAATCACAGCTGGTGCAATTTCAAATAGACCATTAAGTGAAACCATCCATGTTGAGCTTTTGCTATTAAAGATTGTTTTGTTTCATTTTGTCACTACATCATGGTACTATAGATACGTAGAAATTCGTGTATTGGAACTTTGTTGACTTTAGGTGCTCAAACAGTTTGCAAAGAGGTAAACGTGTTGAATCTAATTTTGAAACTGTTGGTGTATTGTATGCGATACTTTATTGAACATACTGTATGAGCGGAGGAATAAATCACCTTGAGCATGAACTAATACAAGAAGCAGAACTCGGCTTCTGTTCGGTTTTCACTTTTTAGCTCACCTGTCACAAAGTGAGCTTTTGTGATCACTCTTCGTCCGTCGTCCGTCCGTCGTCCGTCCACAATTACTTGTGTAGACACTAGAGGTCACAGTTTTAGTTTAATAATTATGATACTTGGTCACAATGATCATCTTAACATAATCTAGGTCAAGTTCGATATTGGGTCATCCGGGGTCAAAAACTAGGTCACAAAGTCAAATCATAGAAAAACCTTGTGTAGTCCCTAGAGGTCACAATTTTAACTTAATCTTTATGAAACTTGGTCATAATGACCATATCAACAAAATCTAGGCCAAGTTCGATATTGGGTCATCCGGGGTCAAAATCTAGGTCACAAGGTTAAATCATAGAAAAACATTGTGTTGTCAGCAGAGGTCACAATTTTGGCCTAATCTTTATGAAACTTGGTCACAATGATCATCTCAACAAAGTCTAGGTCAAGTTCGATCTATGGTAATCCGGGATCAAAAACTAGGTCACAAAGTCAAATCATAGAAAAACCTTGTGTAGTCACTAGAGGTCACAATTTTAACTTAATCTTTATGAAACCTGGTCACAATGATCATATCAACAACATTTAGGTCAAGTTTGATATCAGCACCCAATTGTATAAACGCTGGTTAAATTTTAACCGCGGTTAAAGTTACCAAAATGGTTAAAAGTCTGGTTAAATCGTAGAAACCGATTGTATAAAAATCTGGTTAGTTCTAACCATGGTTAAAAATGTGGTTAAAAGTTACCCACCTCCCTTAGCTGGGTTACGGTTAACCAACACTTTAACCAGATTCGAGGAAAACAAAATGGCTGCCATAATCGCCCGCTTCGAATGCAATTTACGCATTTTCAACTAATAAACGATGGTTCGAATGGTTTTGGGACGACTTATTAGCCTAGGGTTACAAAGTATAACGGGCGGCCATCGCTTAAATTGTGTGAAGGTTAATCAACATCAAGAAAATCCAATAAAATGTCTTCGTGGACCCAGGCCATGTTGACCCAGGTAAATGCTTGTTTTACTCATTTTCTAAGAATATATGTTATACGTTTATTGTTCCATTTGATAACTGTATCTTTAATTAATGTGTTGAAAACTATTTTCTGACATTTCAAGGGAGAATACTCCAAAAATAAACAATAACAATACGTCGAATTTTGGCGATTTATTTCATTGTGCCATACCAAACTCCAGTAATTAAATACTTAAATATGCATTGTTTTTATTTAAATAACTGATATAAACGTCATATAGGCCTATCTCTACGTTTCACTTGATTTCTTCTTATGTAAAAACGCTGCATCATGAATGTAAGCCAGTAGGCCTACCCCACCCACTTATTTTGTGTTGGTCCTTCATATGTGAGTTATCTACGGTCTACCATTTAATACTAGGCCTATATCTACATAGCCTGGCACAATCAGTCATGTCTCTTTTAGAGGGTACCTTACTCTGAAAGATACAGCTGTAGGTCTACATGGATGTGCATGGTACTGAGCTAAGCCTACGGAAACCTGTTCGTGCCATGTCACATGAAATGTCAGTCGTCAAATATGTGTACATTGTATCGTCTTGATCACTTTTCATCATATGATGTGTCGTGTCATGTCGTTAAAATGCTGGTATAATGATGGTGTCCATCATTGCGACAAAACGATACATGTACACAGCCCTAATATTGTTAAGCATAACTCTGACACTCTTTTTATTACATCTAGAACTTTGAGCAGAAAGAACTAACTACATGTATACCAAGTGGTATAATATTGGAATAAAGAAGAGAACATAGACCTACTGTCTTTTACTGGTAGAATGATGTGTGTGGTGTTATGTATAACCATGGAAAAGAATTGATCAACTTACATCTTTACACTCAAAACAAGATTATGGATAAAATGGTAATAAATATTTCTAGTACCCAGTACATGTCCTTTTCCACATTAACATAAATGTATATAATTATATATTATATAAAGTGCAAATGTACAACCTCTCAGAGCAGCCCACCGTAAAGCAACATTTGAACAACCTCTATAATAACACCTTTAAAATTTCCTCAAGCTGATACTTACTCTACATTTAACCTCTGCAGAGCAACAACCTTTGTACAAGGGTCAATATTTGCAGTTCTCAAAGTGTGTTGGTCTATAGAGGTGTACTATAGTTGTAAATGCATACATGTTTAAAATATAGAAAAACATAGAAATCTAGTTAAATTGTATGACATGTAATATTTTGCCATTTCTAGCTGTCTGCTGAGCATTGAATGATTCATTATTAATTTGATACAATACATGTAGGCCTACAATTATTTTTCAAAACCGTAGCATGTTTATTCAAATAAAGTGCATTCTGCAATAATTGTAGGCTACATGTAAAGTTCAACATTTTTGGTTTTATTTATCAATGTGTAGAAATTGTGAATTGTTTTATGCATATTTCAGGTAGTATATGACCTGCTGGTGCACTGGAAACAGTAGACCTTGAATCCAATAGAACACACCGCATATAAACTAAATCATTGTGCGACTTATTGGGATACTATACACTTCAACTTGTATGACTTATTGTGATTGAAACATCCGGTGATTTCCTATCAATCTACGACTTATTGCAAGACTATACAATTCAATGTGTATTCCTTATTGCGATAACCGGAAGATGACTCATTTATACACTGTGGAACATACAATTATAGTGTCCTGAAGAAGCAAGTTGACCATTCAGAGAACACTGGATACAGGATAGAAAGTCAGAGATTCCAGAAGACATTCTCTATAAATAATGCTGTCCAAAAGCCTAAAACATTCACATTCCCCCTTACACAAATATACAGTGAATCATTTGTTAGGAATGACCACCTGCCAAGAAAGACCACCATTATAAAACATGTCTTTAATAATAAAGACCAAACATTTCTCTCACATAAGAAAATTTAAATAGATACTTTACCTGTCACAAAAGACCCATGGATGGTCTTCATAAATGTACATGTATTTGATTGTTAAAAGCAGCTTTTGATTGTAATTTCAAACGCCATCTGTTTAAAGTGGATTTATTGTTTGTTTCTACAAGTTATTTTATAAAAGTCTAACATCCTCTTTGTGTATATATTACAGTACAATTTGCATAATACATGTATTGAATTTATCCTCATAATTATCATGTACACATTAAATACACAGTCATAATACCATTTATTCATTTCAAAGTTATCTAGCTATTGTGATTAACATATTTTTTCAATGATACTCTTTGTTGAGGATAATTTTCAAATTGTATCCTAACAGTGAACTCTCATCTTTAATCCAATCTCATAATTAATAGTTTGTTCTAACCCCTATATCAAGATCAACTCAATAATGAGACCATATTTCAAGGCTGGTATGACTATTGTATAACACAAACTTAATTTCATATGAAGACATTCATGACTAAAGTAGAATTATGTTAAACGTCTTTATATATATTATTGTTAAGATTTTATTAAATAATTGCTTAAATATGTTTTTTCCTTGAAAAGGGGGTATTGGAATATAATTTTAGGTTTTGATGTGGATTAATTTCCTTTATTTCATAGAAAATAATGGTCAAGAGGTATATATTATATATAAATACTGTGTTTCTTGCATACATGTATTTTCAAACATAAAATGTATTACTTGGCTGAAATTAAACTGACATCACTAGAATACTGATTCCAGCAAATGACTGGTTTTAGCATGTCCACCCAATGAACTCACTGGTTTAAGCAATCAATATGCCTACGCAACTGACTGGTTATGTATCATGAACCGACATGTTAAACCGTTCAATAGGTTGACTTAAGCAACTGACTGGTTATGTATCATGAACCAACATGTTTAACTGTTCAATATGTTGACTTAAGCAACTGACTGGTTATATATCATGAACCGACTGGTTAAACTGTTCAATATGCGTACTCAAGCATGTGACTGGTTATGATTCATGAACCGACTGGTTCAATATGTTGAATAAAGCAACTGACTGGTTATGTATCATGAACTGACTGGTTAAACCGTTCAATATGTTGAATAAAGCAACTGACTGGTTATGTATCATGAACCGACTGGTTAAACTGTTCAATATGTGTACTCACGCAAGTGACTGGTTATGATTCATGAACCGACTGGTTCAATATGTTGAATAAAGCAACTGACTTGTTACGAATTAACTGGTTTAATATCATGAACCGACCGGTTTAATATGCCAATTCAAGCAACTGACTGGCTTTAATAGTTTGCAACTCGAGCAACTGATTGGCTTTTTTATGTGGGCTCAATTGTCGGACGGGTTTAGTATGATGAAACAACTGGTTTAATGTGTTATTTTCAGCAACTGACTGGTTAAGTATGCAGGCTCAAGCTCCAAAATGGTTTAAAATGTCGATTGGATAAATTGACTGTTTTTTTATATCGACTCGATAAACTGACTGTTTTTGTATGTCGACTCCATGAACTGACTTGTTTCGTATGTCGACTAAATGAATTGACTGGTTTAGTATGATGGTTTGTTATATCGACTCGATAAACTGACTCGTTTTGTATGTCGCAATATACAGACTGGTTGTATTTGGCAAATCAATCAACTGACGGGTTTTGTATGTCGACTCAATCAAATGACTGGTTTCGTATGTCAACTCAACTGACTGGTTTCTTATGTCAACTACATGAATTGACTGGCTTAGTACATGGGCGTAGGAGCGTCTTCAACATTGGGGGGGCCAACTATTTGGGAGGGGGGGGGGGCGAAATTTTTTTTTTTAGATATGTGGGGTCACATTTAGTGTTAATAAGCTATGGAGAAAGTTGGTGTTTATATTCACTAAGGTTAGGTGTATCTACTAAGGTGTTTGCTTTTCAAAATACCGGGTAAAAAAATGAACCCTATCATAAACTAGTATAGTAAGTAAGGGGGTCCGGGGGCATGCTCCCCCGAGAATTTTTTAAAACATTGGACCAATCTGGTGCGTTTTGAGTTAAGTTTTTGGTAAGATCAATCAAAATTAAGTCCTTATTTTGTAAACATTTTTACGAATTATTGAACAGATGTCCGAATTCTAGTGGTTTAGTAAGGGGATTTAACATAGCAATGACAAAGTTTAAAAGCAATATAGGAGTTGGTGCAAACTTTATCTTACAATGTATTTCTGTAGTCCTTGTAGTTCTTTTCAACAGTTACGTAATCGGGTGATAACATATTACATAGATTAAAATCATTTTGCGAGCGCAGGGAGCACGAAAATTCACATTTTATACCTTTTAACCAATGATAAAAGGCAAATTACCTATTACAAGACTATTTTAGGCGGAAAATTATCAATATGTTCTGAATTATTGGGGGGGCCAAACGATATGTTGGCCCCCCTGTCCTAACATTGGGGGGGGCCTGGCCCCCCCTTCTCCTACGCCCATGTAGTATGATGAAGTTATGTTTCATATGTGCAATTTCAAACATCACTCATTGTTAAATGCCATATGTATGTGTTATATATTCCTTGTGTATAGGTCTTTGACCTGTTTTGTGCAATAAACTTTGAAACTTTCAAGTCACTGCTTTATTTTGCTGACTCAAGCGATCGACTGATATAGTACAGTGGCTTAAGTAACTGACTGGCTTAGTATGTTGGTTTAATGAACAGGGCCGGTATTTATAAAGCATCTTAGTAGAAAACTAATAATTTCTTAAAGTCTTAAAATTTCTTTAAGTGTATCAGCTAAATAGTACTACCAATGATATTAACTGCTTACATTGTTTTTCTGCATTATGTATAGTCCGTTTAATCAGGTCTGTCACTTGTATCATAACATTGTATTTTTATTGTTTTAAACGTTTTGATCCGAGAAACGGACAGTGCAAACCAATACCATATTCAAAAAGGCACATACTAATACACAAAATATCTATTAAAATAAGACATTAATGAGCGAAATTTCAATGTTTATGTACATGTACTGTTATGTAAACAAGTGCTCGACCTCAATAATCGATTTATACTGTAGTCACTAAGGAAACATGGGTTATTCTTCAATTTGTGGTAAATCTCCACACTGTGAATTTTTTACTTAATTCAAAATATTTAAGTTTTTCACCAAGATGTTTTATAAATACAATCCCTGGTTAGTTCAATATGCTCTCTCTTGCCACCAATTATTAATCCCTCGCAATAAAGTGGGAGGGGATTATAGGAATGGTCACTGTCCATCTGTCTGTGTGTCCGTCCATGCACTCAATAACTTTTTACTGCCTGGACCGAATTGTGGAAACTCATTGCGAATGTGTAGCTAAAGACAATATGTAGAACCCACATTTCAACCGTGCCAGCTCAAGGTCACAGTTCAATGTCAAAGGTTTGAACCTTGCATTTTGTGTCCACTCCATAACTTTTTAACTGCTAGTGCTAGGTGGAATTGCATTGAATGGAAAGAAAATATGTTATTAATAAATCTGACATGCAGAACCCACATTCAACCTTGTCTGGTCAAGGGCACAATTCAAGGTGAAAGGTTTGAACCTTGCATTTCTGTCAGGTTCTTTACTTTTTAATGCCTGGACAGAATTGCATGAAACGTGCAAGTGTCTAACTAATGAAGGTGATCTGCAGAACCCATGTTTCTATCTTGTGGAGTAAAGTTTTATTCAAGCTCACAGTTTACTATCCATTAATGCGGTGAGGCCTTTTTTGGGACTGCCTTGTGTTAGTTTAACAACACAAACAATGACTTGGTTCAAATCAAACTATAGGTCCAAATTATATGCCGACTAAAGAAAGTGACAGGTATATTACAACAATAATTTAAAACACAGTTTAACACAAATTTATTTACACCATACATAGAACATTAAAATAACAAGATGTGTTTGTAAAACATATACGCCCATATGGCAGCACAGTAGTCAGAAATGGTTTAGGTAACAGTGACCTTGACATTTGACCTAATGACTTCAAAATCAATAGGGGTCATCTACTTTTGATGACCATCCTCCATGTAAAGTTTGAAGAGGACATCATTTGAACAGTCAGAAGTGGTAAAGGTCACAGTGACATTGAATTTTGACCTACTGATCTCAAAATCAACCTTCATGTAAAGTTTGAAGAATCTAGGGCAAATCGTTCTTAAGTTATTGAACGCAAACCTTTGGTCTACCTACCGACAAGTGCACAGCAATATACCCCCTAATCAAAGTTGGAGGGCATTATTACTTAGCATGTTTATGGTTGACTAGCTGCTAGCAACAGTTCATGAAGATCTACAACATTTAACAGGTGCAGTATGGAATTTACAGCAATTCTGAGGATAGCTTGATCAATGTGGCTTCTTTGCAACCATCAAATCCTCAATGTTCAGATATTTGGATATCATCTTGTTGGAAACCGAGTATAATACAACCATGGTTGACATTTCAGAAGTTGAGTGGAGCCTTAAATTAAAAAAAAAGTCTGTAATACATTCTATAACAATACAATACATTGTATATACTAGTATCCTTGAAAGTCATTTTAACTTGAAAAAATATTTGTGTTAAAAGCAATGATAATCTTTTAAGCATTATTATACCAATGTGCATCTGAGTAAAGTTATAATTGAAATCCATTATATCATCAATGTGCAACTTTATGTAATCTTTTTATTACTAGCACTAGTAAACTAGCTTTTTTTATTATTATGTACAAATTATCGCACTGTAACACAAAACAGAGTTTAGTGACAATACCTGATCATGTTTTGTATAGCTAAAACTGCTTTATCACCATCATCATCATCAAGTGGAATAATGTTTCCTGGAAACTTTTTCCTGAAAAACAATATGAAAAGTTGATTATTACATCAAGGGATAATCAAATGTGATATCCTTACACATGCAATTCAAGAATGGCAATTTATTATTTAAATTTTATAAGTAAGTACTGGGTTTATAAGGAGGAAAAATACACCAAACTTGGGACTCAAACCTTCAACAACTGGTCTTGTTAGTATGTAGCTCTGCTAAGTAAGTTAGCCAGGGGCCAGTCTATGAGTCATTCTCCACTATCACTACACTCATTCCCTTTTATTTCTTAGAGCTCTCCATCATGCAGAGGTAACAATGGATATGCAGACTACAGGTTCATGTATGAGTCTGCCAGGCATGTCTGACACCATTTTACAGTAATGCACCAGTCAATTGAAACCTCACCTGGACCCTGGGGAACAGCGAGGATTTTTACTTTTGCTTTTTTCAAACCCTGAGTGTAATCCCTATCCCCCTCCAGGCCATACAGATGGTAAATAAAACCCCTGCAAATTACCTGGCCCTATACCTCATGGATATAGTCATGGTTATAGTACCCGTTATTTTCACATGAAACAAAAGCCCCGCAATGCATGGATATTGGAAATGTAAGCACATGGGACCACTACCCCCATGCCCTTCCCCATGTTTAGGGGGTCCCGTGGTGTGATTTCGATTGACTGGTGTGCAAAAGTAAGGCGGTAAAAGTGCTTCCGGGGTTGGGACTGGAAGCCACAATCAAATACCATTATATTACTTATTCACATAGCTCAGTGAACTGAGCTAGCCAGCACCCGTAGTAAGTCAGTCTCGACAGTACAGTGAATGAGGACTTCTATAACACTCTTGAAAGGGGGACTGTACAGTGGTTGAGTTTCCTTGCTACTGTAAATTCTAAGCAGATTTAATAGTTGGTCTACTGGGCCTTTTGATTCACATGTAGTATATTGCGTCCATTCACAGTAACTACATACAAAACATTGAACAATTTTAAAAGCATGGCGGTCATCAAGTTGGTTTTCAATTTCATACAAAAATATCACTTCCGGGTTTAACAGTAACCAAAACACATCTTTTACACTAACGATGCAAGTAAACGATGGTTGAATAAAATATTACTTACTAAGCAACGTTTGTTGATAATGATGTAAGCTGTCCACTCGCCAACAGACATGTAACATGACGAAATAAACAGATTTTATCCTGGAAATATTCTGCTCGTCTGTCAGACATGAATTTTATCAGGGGAGATCACTGTAAAGTACCATCAGAATCGCCAGAATATCGTTGTCGTCATGTCTCAAAAACGAGTGAGAACCCATTCGACAGAACTTTCACCAAAATACGTCTTCCACAATGTCAAAACGTTCTTTTTAGTCATACAGAATAGGTTTAATCATTTTTCAATTAGTAATGGCGCCATCTTTGATGACGTGTGTTGAATTGTGGGATTGCGGTTACTTTAACCAAATGGTTAAAATTCTGGTTAAAATCCTGGTTAAGTAACCACGCGGTTAAACTCGTTTATACAATCCGTTTTTCAGTCTGGTTACCTAACCAGATTTTTAACCGTTAACCAACTTGGTAACTTTAACCACGGTTAAAATTTAACCAATGTTTATACAATTGGGTGCAGGTCATCCGGGGTCAAAAACTAGGTCACAAGGTCAGATAATAGAAAAACCTTGTGTAGTCGCTAGAGGTCACAATTTTGGCCTAATCTCTATGAAACTTTGTCAGAATGATCATCTCAACAAAATCCAGGTCAAGTTTAATATTGGGTCATCCGGGGTCAAAAACTAGATCACAAGGCCAAATCATAGAAAAACCTTGTGTAGTCAGTAGAGGTCACACTTTTGGTCTAATAGTTATGAAACTTGTGCACAATGATCATCTCAACAAAATCTAGGTCTAGGTCGAAATTGGGTCATACGGTGTCAAAAACTAGGTCACAAGGTAAAATCATAGAAAACCTTGTGTAGTCACTAGAGGTCACAATTTTGGTCTAATCTTTATGAAACTTGGTCACAATGATCATCTAAAAGAAATCGAGGTCAAGTTTAATATTGGGTCATCCGGGGTCAAAAACTAGGTCACAAGGTCAAATCACTTCAATATGTCATTGGGTCTAAATGTGATGTAAAATGTAAAGCATATATAATATAAAGACAATATAAAAACCTTGTACATGCAATAGAGGCTACCATTAGGGGTGCATGAACTACTAGGACAGGTGAGCGACCTATGGCCCTTTGGGCCCTCTTGTTATACTTCTCTCCTGTTACAAAGAACAAATCGTGGCACTTTCTATCATAGGCACATGACTTCAAACTGTCCTATGATACACTCAGATAAAAGGGTACACTCCAATAATTTGAAACCATGTGCTTATGCTTTCTAGCTTTTTTGAAAGCTAAACTTGTTGTGCTTACGATAAGAGCGGAGGAGTTGAACACCTATTCATTATTTTCCTGCACGATGTAAGTGATACGCTGATCGATTTTGAAATATTTATTATTATTACTGTTAATGTTGAAGTTTGTGGTTTATTATTAGTTCTTTGTTAAGTTCAAATATTTTCGGATGTGATTTGTACTCAATATGTTTCGTACTGTTACACATTCGCTCCGAACTCGTTCTAAAAAATGAGATCTCAATTTCGTACTTAAAACTTTTCGAAATCAAAAGAATTTCGTCCTTCTACCGTGCAGTAAGTAATCTAATAGCATTCACTGTTCACTGCAAATTAATCATCCACACACAATGTGAGGTGATCCCGGGACGCTTTTATTTGTAAATTTTAGAGGTTAAAAGTGCGATATTTGAAAGCTGTATAAAGGTAATACATATAGCATAATGCAGGTGGACTAGTGGTCTAGTGGTAAGGACAACTGACTGGTGATCTGAAGGGTGTGCGTTCGATCCCTACTCCAGACGGTCAAAAAGTGAAATGCTTTTCAGTGTTTCCCACCTAACATAACTAAACTTACTAACAGCTAGTCTTTCGGACGTGACATTAAGCGAGGTCCCGTGTATGATACTTTACATCGGCACGTAAAAGAACCAGGGATGCTTCTGGAACTGGAGCATCTTCTGTATCATACACTATCCCCCACTAAAGTGACTAGCCTCTTCTGGGGGACTCGCCCATATGGATTATCCGGTGGCGAGGATAAATAAAAGCAAAATAAAAATTGCAGCTATTATTACAATTTTGATAGTATAACTAATTGTGAGAATATGCTCAATGTCAAGTAATTCCCTTACTCAATTAACAATTGACCGACATTTTTTTCTGATTAGCTATTAGCACCTTTTAGCTGCGTTATGCAAACAAACTTGGTTAATTAACACCTTTGTCTAGTCTACAAACATGCTGATAGTGACACTCAAATTTATGTCTCAATTGAGACGTTAACTAGATGTATTCTGCTAACTTCCTTGTTAGGTGTTAATTAAGCAGGATGTGTCAATTTTGCCAAAGGAAATTGCAATCATGTCATTATTTTGTTTGGCTTAAATCTTAGGTATACGTTATGTATAAATGCTGGGACAAATTACCAAACCAGCATATTCATCTATGCTACGACACTAACCACGCATTGACTTTTAAAAATAATATTCTTACGCTTGCTATAGAGGTATGTTCTATTATGTTTTTATTCTTCGCTAAAATTAACCACAAGTGACCGTCGGCTCAAGGTCATGGTCAGAATTCAAGGCCAAATGTTTGAACCTTGCACTTCGCGTCCGCTTCATAACTTTTTAACACCCGGGTTGAATTGCTTGTAACTCATGGAAAACTTATTAAGACGACATGAATGACCCATGTTTCTACTTTGTGGGTCAAGTTTTAACCAAGCTGGGTGGCATACAGTCACCGTACACTATCCATTAATGCGGAGGGGATTATAGCCGTCTTCTGGACTGTCTTGTTATAATAAACATAAATAAAGTAAAACAAGACAAACTCCAGAATAGCTCAATTCAATAATCATTATTGTTATAATTCTTATTATCCCCCACCGTAATAGTATCCGTCCGTCCGTCCCATATTCGGAGCATAACTCTTAAACTGTTTGTGGTATTGACTTGAAACTTGGTATGTGAATAGATACCATAACTCTATATGGTCCAGTTTTGAAATTATCTCCCCTTCTTTAATTTAAAAAGATGTTTTTGTCCAGAGCAAAACTCTAAAACTATTTTAGGTATTGACTTGAAACTTGGTAGGTGAATAGACAGCAACTAGGAAAAGTGCAGTGACCAAGAACCATAACTCTATATGGCCCAGTTTTGAAATTATCTCCCTTTGTTTAATTTGGAAATAAATTTGACAAATTCCTGAGGGTCGTGGGTTCAAACCCTACTGGGACCAATTTTTTTTTTATTTTTTGTAAATGTGTGTGTAATACTTTGTATCTAATCATGCATTTATACTGTTATATGGTGGAAAACATTAAACAATTTTTTTTTCATTATAGAAATTTATTCATCGTTAAGGTAACTTGGGTAGCTGAAATTGAACCCATCAGTGTATAACCATATCAGGAAATATCAAGTCGGCATCAGGTTTTTTAATAAAAACCATTATGCTACATTGAAAGTATACATATATGTAAAGGATATTCATATCAAAAAATGAAAAAATATTTATAAAAGGTGTTTTATTTCCAATTGAAAATTGTCATTTTTTGTGTCAAATGGAAATGCATATGTTAAAGTTTAGGTACAGGTTTTTTAACCTCCAATATCTTCAAAGTGCATTGACATATTGCTTTAATACTTATTCACCATCATGACGCCAACCCATACACAGGGGGTAGGTAACATTTTGGTGAAATTATGCCCCCTTTTTCAACTTAGTGCAAATGTTAAAGTTTAGGTACAGGTTTTTTTACCTTAAATATTTTCAAAGTGCATTCACATATTGCTTTGCATACTTGTTCTCCATCATGACCCCAACCCCTACACAGGGGTGGGAAACTCTATCAAGCATTTTGTTGAAATTATGCCCCCTGTTTGACTTAGAAATGCAAACTTCAAAGTGCATGGATATATTGCTTTGATACTTTGCATACTTGTTCACAATCATGACCCACCACCCATACACAGCGGTAGGTAACTCTATTAAGCATTTTGATAAAATTATGCCCCCTTTTTTAACTTAGGCAAATGTTAAGTTTAGGTACAGGTTTTTTTACCTCTTATATTTTCAAAGTGCATTCACATATTGCTATGCATACTTGTTCTCCATCATTACTCCAACCCATACACGGGGGTAGATAACTCTATCAAGCATTTTGTTGAAAGTATGCCCCCTTTTGGACTTTGAAATGCAAATGTTAAAGTTTAGGTGCAAGTTTTTTTACCTCTTATATCTTCAAAGTGCATGGACATATTGCTTTGATACTTTCATACTTTTTCACCATCATGACCCCAACCCATACACAGGGGTAGGTAACTCTATTTAGGATTTTGATGAAATTATTCCCCCTTTTGGACTTGGAAATGCAAATGTTAAAGTTTAGGTACGGGTTTGTTCACCTCTTATATTTTCAAAGTGCATTCACATAATGCTTTGCATACTTGTTCTCCATAATGACCCACAACCCCTATACATGGGGTGGGTAACTCTATCAAGCATTTTGTTGAAATTATGTTAAAGTTTAGGTACAGACCCCAACCCCTACACAGGAGAAGATAACTATTTAGCATTTTGTTAAAATTATGCCCCCTTTTGGACTAAGAAATGCTTATTTGTTTACCTTCATGACCCAGAGGACTTACACATGAGAAGGTAATGGTCCTGCAAAATTTGTCAAAATTATCCCCCTTTTTCGACTTAGAAGCCTCAACCTATACACAGCAGAGGTAAATGCTGCTGTAATGATGCATTTTGTTTTGAATATATAATGATTGTACTATCCCAGCATGGCGCTGCGAATAGTAGAGCGCGCTGTTCGTGGACAGCTCTTGTTTTATATCTAGTCCTGTTTCTATTTAGACCCATAAGTGGCAATCATATACGGCGGGGGGAGGCCATGTGATCATGGCTCTTGTTTTTAATTGGAGTGCATTGTTCAAGGGGACAAGTGAGTTGAAACTTACAGAGAAATAAAGTTCAAATGAGCAATTAAATATGTCAGCAAATGATATCAGTCACACTGTCGTCCTGATTACAAATCATACAAGGGCATAGATGGTTGTTAGCATATGTCGTCACTTTGTCTCTTGTGAGTCATACTGATCTGTTCCAATACATAATGAAATTTGCTTGGGCTTGAGTGAAGGGGTTTAGTTCACATTTTCTTGTAATCTTGTAGTTAGGAGTCTAAATATTATGATCTATTTATGTATTTACTATACATGCAATCTCTTAATGCATTGTTATCAATATGTATACATATATTTTCAGAATGTACTAAACTTTTGGTATACAAAACAAAGAACACAACTTACCCACCTATCAACTACATGTAATTATGGATCACATGAAAAAACCTGTTGGTGTCAAACCGTTTAAATGTGTTGTTTGTAAGACTTCATTCAGACGCAAAGATCACCTGATCAGTCACAGGAGAATACATACAGGAGTAAAGCCATATAAATGCGATATTTGTGGGTCTAATTTCTTGCGCAAAGGAGAACTAACCATTCATATGCGAAAACATACTGGAGAAAAACCGTATACATGTGATATTTGTGGATCAGCATTCACTCACTGTGGAAGACTAGCCATTCACAGAAGAATACACACTGGAGAAAAACCGTATGATTGTGATATTTGTGGATCTGCATTCTTATGCAAAGGTGATCTGACCAAACACAAGAAAATACATACTGGAGAAAAACCGTATAAATGCGATACTTGTGGAGCTGCATTCTCACAAAAAGGTTATCTGACTGCACACATGAGAACACATACTGCTGATAAACCGTATACATGTGATGTTTGCGGAGCTTCATTTAGATGCACATCGCATCTGGCAAGTCACAGGATAATACATACTGGAGAAAAACCATTCGAATGTGGAGTTTGTGGAGCCGTGTTCTCACGCAAAAGTTACCTAACCGGTCATATAAGAAAACATACAGATGAAAAACCATTTAAATGTGATGTTTGTGCAGCTGCATACCTGAGAAAATGTTCCTTGATCGACCACATGAAAGTACATACTAGTACAGGAGAAAAAATATTTAAATGTGATGTGTGTGGATTTTTATCCTTATATAAAAGTGGTCTGACCAGACACAAGAAAACACATACTGGGACAAAAACGTACAAATGTGATGTTTGTGAATCGTCATTCGACTGTAGTTCTTTATTGATGAAACACATGAGAAAACATGTAGTATATAAATGTAGTATTTGTGGATCTGCTTTCTCGGATAAAACTAAACTGGACATTCATGCAATAATGCATACTGACACAAAACCGTTTAAATGTGGCGTTTGCGGAAATGCATTCGTGAACGAACGTGATTTGACCAGTCACATGAGAATACATACAGGAGAAAAGCTATATGAATGTGATATATGTGGATCTGCATTCAATTTCATAAATTCTCTGAATTATCACAAGAAAGTACACTCTGGCGTTAAGCCATATAAGTGTAAAGTTTGTGGAATTGCATTTAAACAAACATCTCATCTGGTCAATCACATGAGAATACATACAGGAGAAAAACCATATAAATGTGATATTTGTGGATCTGCATTCTCGCGTAATAGTCATCTGGCCAGTCACATGAGTAAACATACGGGTGAAAAACTGTTTAAATGTGATATTTGTGGTTCTGCATTCGCATCCCATAGTTCTCTGGCCAAACACATGATAACGCACACTGGCGAAAAGGCGTTTGAATGTGATGTTTGTGGATCGGCATTCGCACGAAAAGATACCTTGAAAAGGCACATAAAAACACATACCGGTGCGAAACCGTTTAAATGTGATGTTTGTGGATTTGCATTTGCTGAAAAAGGTACTCTCACCAATCACATGAGAATACATACCGGTGAAAAGCCTTTTAAATGTGAAATATGTGGGTCTGCATTTACACGAAAATATATGCTAGACAATCACATCAAAACACATTCAAGTGAAATGGAAAGCATTTAAAATGTGGTTTTGGGGGATCTGCAGTCGACAAAGATGGTCTTACTTGTTTCTTGTAAACGTGAATTGTCTACTAGTGAAAAGCCGTTGAAATTGTTTTTTTATGGATTTGCATTCGCGCGGACAAGACAATCACCAAGAGTTTAGAGCAAGACATTTGCATTCGTTAGCACAGTTGGTCTGACCCATCACATGAGATCACATTCCAGTAAAACGACGTAACATATGAATATTATATCATTATGGGTTAACAATATGAGTTTATGTCATAAAAGTATATAGTGCTGAAAAACCACAGTATACAATCAGTGTAGCAATACCACGTGACTTTTGACTACAGCTACAAGAAGAAATTTGCAAACATTGGAAAATAAAATAGCCATAAGTATTTTATTTCTTCATCGATTTCTATGAAATATACGCCACGCTAAGGGGGGAAGTATTTGCTTCCCATGAAATATAAGATTTTTTTCAGCAGCTTTATCGATTTTTCCATTACCCTGTGAAACCTACACGTTCCACGGTTTCTCAGGGTAATGGACAAAACGGCACATCCGCTGAAAAAGATTTTATATTTCACGGAAAGCTAATAATGTTCCCCTTAGCGTGGCGTAGATTTCATAGAAATCGATGGAGAAATAAAATACTTATGGCTACATTTGTGTTCCAATGTTTACAAATTTCTACTTGGAACTGTAGTAAAAAACCACGTGGTATTGCTACACTGACAATGTAATAACAAAATGGTGATACTAACGTTAACTGTTCATGACCGATACATGTAAAAGTGTTTGTATAGTTTGTACTTCAAATTAAACGAGAAAAAGCTGTACATATATAGGATTTAAGAACATTAATTGTATGGTTATTTTACACACTAATTTTATCGTTTATTGTCATTATTCGTAATAAAAAGTATAATCCGGCTTCACCACAAACCATTTACAAAGTAAATAAATCTATTTTTTATCCAACCGTCTTGTGTTATACTAACTTGTTGTTAATAAAGCTGTTCTAACTTGTGTGTTGAGTTTATTGAGCGTATAGAGAAAAGCTTGACATGGCTAAAGAGACGGGAATATAGCCAGACCAATGTATAAATATACATCATATTATGACGTACGAAATGGGTCATAAATACTTCACCCTGCACCATGCTTAAACCGTTTAGCATCATGTTCAAAACTTTCATAATCATGCATAAACTTACTTTTGACCTTTCCGTGCGTACAACGATAAATAGCAGGATGTAGGATTCCTAAAACCCAGGGTCATGCAAAATACCGTTGGTTATTAACGTACACGTCTTACCAATAAGAATCGTTGCTACTTCAAAGCTTGTATATGTCACTCGTTCAATTAGTTAAATTATGCATTTATCCTCACCACCGGAAATCCATAGGGACGAGGCCCCCAGAAGAGGTTAGTCACTTTAGTTTTTTGGGGATTGTGCATTGTACAGAAGATGCCCAGGTTCCAGCAATATCCCTAGTTCTTTTGCATGCCTGATATCAAGCATCACACACGGGACCTGGGTTCTTGAAGTCTCGTCCAAAAGACTATTACAATGTAGTAATTACCACCGGACCACTTGTCCACCCCCATTTAAATAATCGAACGTGTGACATCATATACATGTTAAACAGTTACAACGACTCTGATTAGTTAGACAAACAAACGTTTACAACCAAAGGCATTTTGCATGACCCTGCATCATGCTAAAACTTCCAGCATGATCCTAAACCATTCAGAATGATGCTTAAAGTTTCTCCTGCATCATGCTGGCAATTTTCTGATATACATAGATATATGAGAAACAATGATAAAGTCTGGGGATACTTGGCCAGGGACTTTATCTTACAACGAAGGTGATTTATATGTCACTAATTCTCATTCGCAGTATTATTTGATAATGCATGCCTTGTCAAGGATGTGTATTGCCTGTAGTCAGATAAGCATCTACTATTAGCGGGTACATCTCTTCCGGTTGTGATTAGGATTGTTATCATCTTGTCTGTAGCCAGACCACATGTGTTCGGCATGTGGATATGACATTCGTGGTTCCCTCTGCAGCCCAACTTCATGTACACAGTGCTCAACTGACTGCAACATCATACATGTTACATGCTTGACTCACACTACGCTCTGGTATGATAATGTTCCACTCAATCTTGAACAAACTTTTAACCCACCCTTCCCGGTCATGTAATTAGCTAAGTTATGGCTAGGTCGCAATTAACAGCGGTCGATCGGCTTAATTGACCGATAAAGGTTACCGAAAAATTGCCAAGCTTTTTTAAAGACTTTTGAGGAAACCGCAGCCCTGGATTCAACGAAACTGGACGCACGTTTGCAATGTGATGTAGACTGTTATATCGTACGTATGCTGAGGTACTATACTGATAACACCTTAGTGGTGCCAGGTCGGCGCCAGTTCGAGTCCCGCTAGATAAACATAAACGAACATCTTTATTTGCACTACATTTGACTTGGTACCCGGCTGATGCAGCATACAGGGTATCACGCATCAATATATTTGTGGGGGTACCTAACTTTATCAGGTATTACTAGTTTAACTGATTAATACGTTGGAGCACAATGTTTCAAAACTAAATTGACTCAATCATGAATGTTTCAACAATTGTCTGTGTTGAACAGTACATTCCAAGGCAGTGTGATTTTAAGAATTGAGGAGAAGAGAGTATCATGATGTCACTAACAGAATAAAAAACCAAACTACGATGGCAATAAAATACAAACGTTTGAAATACCAACACATTCTAATTTATCAGTTGATCAGGGTATATTTGCACATTTTCTCAGACCAGGTGTCATGCTGATAGGGCACTGAGCTAAATAGTGCGGTCAATTAGATAAGCATCAGTGCAACACAAATCTGAATATTATCTTGTTCAAATCATAGAACTGTGTGTACACAGATGATCGGCATTACCCAGAATAAAACATGCTACATGCTTGACTTACTCTATATATATATTACACTCTAGTATCAAAGTGTTTCACCGATCGATACTTCCAGCCAGCCGTGGAAGTTCGCCCATTGCTGTTTTTCTCCGGTAAATATACTGCAATGTATGAATGCCGAGATGATTATCGTGAACTACATGTACATGTATACATCAGTGTGTGTAGTAGAAATCAATGCGCTGTTGAGAACGTACTTTAACCTTGAGTGTGGTGTGTAAGTGTTGTGAAGGTTTAGCAGTAAAGCTAATTAATTCGCTGTATCACTGATTTATTTATTGTTAAACTTATTGTGGACTTTATTATTCTAGGTAAGTCTAATTTACACGATCTTTTAAACCAATCTACTAGTATACTCTGCAATCAGGTGACGAATTAGATTAGCACTGATTATGCTATACAGTTGAATTATTGCATATATTTGGTAGTCTACAGTCCAGTTAGGGTATTTTGAGAATGACGTTGACGTTCATGTGTACACAAAAGATTACAACCATTGTCTGAACAGGTAGAGCTAATACAGTATGTTAGTTAAGCATTGAATTTATAGCTGTCTGTGTAAGCCTTTATAATTGGTTTTACATCGTAATAGTGTACTCGACCGCTGCGTCACTCTATTATTAGCCTGACTGGACTATATCTAAGGCTTCCAACAATTTCCGCGGACAAAGAGATCAAGAAATAAGGATGTAAAACTATTGACAAGAAAATAATAAATTCAAAGCATCCAACAGCGCTGCAAAATTGAAACTATACATGTAACAACTTATCACATACGTACTATGTATTTTCCAAAAAAGATAATTTGTTCACTTACTTTGTGGATTGCGCAGATTGTGTCTATAGTCAGTTTGAATTATAGTGTTTAATATAAAAATCAAAGCACTGAAATTGCTGGTAGTACAGGGTTTGTTCCTGAGGTCAGACAATTTGTATTATCAGCAACTGAGTAAATGACAGGATCGCCACAATGGTTCAGTGGTAAGTAGAAATAAGTGACAAGTGGAAATATTCAATTCATCATTACAAGTTGAGATATAGATCGTTTTCAATATTTATCTGGTGACAATAGTATGATTCTGTTAATAACGTTTTCTACGGGAGGTAATCTTTATCATTGACAGGGTGGTAACCTCGAAAGCGCTTTGCTCACGCTACAGACATTCTCGATACAAGCAGGCCTGGTTTATTCAGACTTGTGCCTGATTTCCAGTTTTTGAATCCTGAATTTCCCTTCTTTCGTCATATTAAATTATTGTGTTTCAGGCTTTGAAACAGAGATTTTCAGGTTTGAGAATGATTGCTAATTACTAGTACCAGGCCTGATAACACATTCTTGTAAATGCCATTAATAGAAATGCGTATACGTATCTTTACAGGATGGTGTACTCGTACTAAACTGCTGCATTAGAAAAGAACGAAAATACAAGCAAAAAAAAGTCAGTATATAAAACACATGATCAAGTAGCACACTGCTAAGGAATAAAATAAAACGACCAGTGTGGGCAATTTGTTTCGCGCCGTAGACAATAGATAGTACCCTAAAGTGCACGGATCTTCATTCCAGGTTTATTATCAACTTATAATGGATCACATGAAAAGTCAAACTGGTGAAAAAACGTTTAAATGTGTTGTTTGTAAAGCTTCATTTAGAAGTAAAGCGAATCTGTTCAGTCACCGGAAAATACATACTGGTGAAAACCCGTTTGAATGTGATATTTGTGGATCAGCATTCATGGATAGCGGAACACTGACCATTCACAAGAGAATACATACAGATGAAAAACCATATGGGTGTGATATTTGTGGATCAACATTATCGTGCAAAAGTAGTCTGACCACACATATGAAAATACATATGGGTGAAAAACCTTTTAAGTGTATTGTTTGTGGATCTTCATTCTCACTGAATTGCTATCTGAACATGCATATGAGAATACATACAGGTGAAAAACCATATATATGTGATGATTGTGGATCTACATTCTCGCGTAAACAGTATCTGACCACTCATATGAGAATACATTCTGGTGAAAAACCATATATATGTGCTGTTTGCGGAGCTTCATTTAGACGCAAATCACATCTGACCAGTCACGGAAGAATACATACCAGCCGGGAAAACCCATTTGAATGTGGTGTTTGTGGATCTGCATTCTTATATAAAGTTAGTCTGACCCATCATATGAGACAGCATATTGATGAAAACCCGTTTAAATGTGATGTTTGTGAATCGTCGTTCGGCTGCAGTTCACTATTGATAAAACACATGAGAAAACATGTACATGTAGTATATAAATGTAGTATTTGCGGATCTGCATTCTCCGACAAAGCTAAACTTGACATTCATACAATAACGCATACTGACAAAAAAACGTTTAAATGTGGTGTTTGCGGAGATGCATTCGTGAAAGAGCGTGATTTGACCACTCACATGAGAATACATACAGGAGAAAAGGTATATGTATGTGATATATGTGGATCTGTATTCAAACTAAAAATGTGCCTAGCTCAGCATAAGAAAATACACTCTGGTGTAAAATCATATAAATGTAAGGTTTGTGGAACTGCATTTATACAATCGAGTGTACTCACCACACACATGAGACGACATACTGGAGAAAAACCATATAAATGTGATATTTGTGGATCTGCATTTTCGCAACATAGTGGTCTGACGAGTCACATGAGAATACATACTGGTGAAAAACCGTTTAAATGTGATACTTGTGGTTTTACCTTCGCATCCCAACGTTCTCGGGACAAACACATGGTAACGCACACTGGCGAAAAGGCATTTGAATGCGATGTTTGTGGATCTGCATTCGCACGAAAAGATACCTTAAAAAAGCACATGCGCACACATACCGGTGAAAAACCTTTTAAATGTGAAATTTGTGGATCTGCATTTGGAGAAAAGGGTTCTCTCATCAATCACACCAGACAACATACCGGTGAAAAGCCATTTAAATGTGAAGTATGTGGTGGTGCATTCAGACGAAAATATAGCCGAGACTTTCACATGAGAACACAACATTCAAGTGAATAATATATCTTAAATTGGCGAATCACCAGGGACACGGTGTTTTGTGAATGTTGAAAAGTGAAGCGAGAGGCCACAAGAAAAGTGACGATATTTTCCTTAATAAGAATACCAGTATATAAATACTCACCCAAAACTGTAGATCTTGTCCTACTTCTCATACGTACTTATCATTTCCTGATATAAATCACTAGGAACGATGTTGGAAAGGTTTTAATTGTTTCTACTGTACAGTGCTGTGCAAAACGTAAACAATAATAAATAATAAACATAACACTGTACAGCGCCGAGAATGCAATTTCTGTACAGCGCTGTGTTTTGAACTGAGTTTATTGCCAAAGTTCTTTCTGTTTTTTCGCTGTAAAATTCAGACACCAATTTCATTCTTTTAAGGTCATAATTGTATTGAGTGACATATCTTGCTCCTTTTTCAGATTTTGATGCAACGTTAAAGGGTACAGTAAATGATGGCAAAATACTTTGCATTAGTGTGATTAAACAACTGATGGACAGATTGTTATAAATGTCCCACACCCTCATTCTTTGTCAAAGCATCATGAAATGTTCATGCCACACGTGTATAAAAGCACTTCGGATCATTTTAATACACGCACAACATGTTACACAATAAAGTCAATTGTCATATTTCTATTTTGCTCTGGACAACCTCAACATGTATTATATGTACAGTTTTTATAATTTAAAATATGCACTATCTAGAGAAGTATGGAACTTTAAATTTTTTAATGTAAGTATACACACACTTTGAAATATTGTTGTATGTCGTATTATAGAAACTGCTTGTTGTTATTATTATGTACATATATTTTATAACAAAAACACCAGCCAATGGACTCCACTTTGTAATATCAAATTTCACATTTAGCAGTTGGTAATATATTCCACTAAAACATACGTTTCTTGCAGAATTGAGTTTGCGATTGTGACAATAGCAAACACTTTTGATAGTTCCAGTTCTTAAAGCCTTTTTAATCGATGATAAATATTTCAGGGTTGATATTGTAATGACTGATGTAAAACAACTTTAAGGCATTTTAATTTATAATATTAAATTATGTACATGTATGTCTTTCAACAATTAAATTGAATTTAGCAAACCAATCATGTACTGAATCTCATTATGAAACTATGTTTTTAATTGAATTAATACACATGTAATATGAATTGAAGAAACTGTATATATAATCTACGTCTTAATGAAAATGTTCAATAAATTAATCTTTACAGTTGAAACTTGATTTTCCTTTAAAATTCATTGACTCAGGACCTGTTGTCAAAATTGCTTGTAATAGAAATACCCTAAAAAGTTGTAAACACGAAATGTGTACTGACCAGCTCATATTCTTATCAGCTTGTTATCTTTACCTGTTGTGAATAGCTTCCAGTGTAGAGTATTAAAACACTCTTGGTTGATTAGTTGTAATAGTTACTGTTGCATAACTCTTAATGGGAGATATTAGTTAGTTATCTCCCCTTACTACTCTCTAAAATTTCAAAGGTCCTATCATGCGGATTATTCTGCTTTTATCCCTGTTTTGTTTGTTGTGCATGGTAGTAATTAGGCTGAAATATTTGCAACATTAATTATCTGATTAAATAACAAGTTTGGCTTCATGTTGTTTACACACCATGGTGTATACATTTTCACGGCTTTAACATACATGTAATAGGTAATACAGTAATAAGTGAGAAATTTTATATCTAAAATCAGGGATATTTCTGTGAGAAACAAGGATAAAGTCCGAGGATCTAAACTATTTAGGTACCACAGTGCTAATTGGTATACCTCGGGCTTTATCTTACAAGGGAGATAATTTATATGCTACTAATGTCTCTTATTGGCAACAACCTAAGAAATGGCATTTGATCCACTGACTGTTAACACGATCGGTATGCTGGTGGATATGTTATGATATTGACATGGATAAGCACGCAACTCAGAACTCGTCTCCATAGCAATAATTAAGAGATTCCTGATGTCAATCTCAATGCAGGCCCATTCTGTCCAGACTTTTTGTTGATTAACATTAATTCGCGTTCCCATAGAGAAAACCAATGTAGTCATTTGGCTTACAAGGTCAACGGACCGTAATCTGATAGACTATGCCTGGAACGTACGTCAATGGGCAATAACTAGCCGCCAGGTTCAATCAAACAACATAAATGAGGTTCGTGAGCATTGCATGAAAATTCGGCCTGAGTACCTGAAAACATAATAATATGATTATTCGTATGCACGCATGTATTTGCGTTGTCAGGCTAATAAGTTAAATAATGTCACTCGGAGACATGCACGCTATTTAAAGCGTGTCAAAATAAAACAATCCGAAGAAAACAAAAACATTTTTGTAACATTAGAGTTCATTCAAGTTTTTCCACCTTAAACTTACTTTCCGGTTTAATAATTTGAAGCCATAATCGATAATCAATATGCATAGGTAGCAGTGAACATATATTTGCCATTTACAGCGCATGCTTCCAAATGAAGTGTTTTCATTAATCAGTTATCAAAGTTGATAATATCATATAAAAAAGTATCTATTGGTTTCATTTATAAGATAAAATTAAGTGACATTTGATGGAGTGTTCCTGCCTCCACCGAGGTATAAAACTCGCGCCCCATCAGATTTCTCCTTGGGATGCTGCGGCAGATAGGGGCGGATGTACTTTCTTATATCAGTCATTCTATCAACAAGTGACTCCTGACTGAAACTTAATAATTTACAAATTGTCAGAAATGTTTTGTCCTGCACATGACATAAGACGTTTGCACAAAACTGGAACCACTAAACGTCAATCACGCTGTTTGTTACACTTTACGCGGAACTTGTTTTTGTGATTACCAAGAATTTTTAGATATAAAATTGACATTTATGTATACAATCTACATTTTGTATTTTAATTACTGTTATGTCAAGCTAACACGTTGCTAATGTTAAAAACCTTTGTTTTGGACAATCAACATTTGTAAGTTTATACTGAACTATAACTGAGTACATTGTGCGACGTTTTTCTCGCAATTCTGACAAATCAGTGGACAAAAAAGTGCGGTTGCCTTTACGACAATAGATATAAAACAACCGCCGAATTTTTTTTAAACTTTAGATCACGGGCGTTGGACAACATCGAGGGGCAAAGAAAATAACGGCATTTTTCAAGTATGTCTCCGATTTCAAAATCAAAATGATATATGTAAATAACGATAAAAAGGTATGTTTACCATTTGTCTTTTGCGGCTCTTTTAGCGATAACCATTTTTAAATTATCCTCAAAATTTCATGTTTTATTTGTATACCCCCATCTTTGTTTTGCACATGTAGGTTGGTCTGTCGGTCGGTAAACCAAATGGTTTCGTTCAATTACTCAGGAATGCTTTGCCCTAGGATCTTCAAACTTTACATGGAGGTTGGTTATCAACAGTAGATGACGCCTGTTGATTTTGAGGCCAAAGGTCAAGGTCAAATTTCATGATTTATTTGTAACGTCATTTTTACGCCCGTTGTACTAAATCAGGGGACAAAGAAAAACTTGCGGCATTTTTCGAGTTTGTTTCCAATTTGATAATCAATATTATTTATGGAAACAACGATTCTGACATTTTTTATCTTGTGAATTTCTTTGCAATAAATATGGTTAACGCTTTTAAAAACGCGACACTTGGGTATGTTAGTATATTTTAGGAAAACAAATTCTCATATAAAATGTAAATAAGCTATAAAACAACATACCCAAGTGTCGCGTTTTTAAATCCGTTTAGTATAGTATAAAATAATTGCCGTAGTTGACTGTTTTACTTTTACATAGAGGATATTACATGTGTGTCTTTCCATATTGAATTTATTAAACGAGTTGAATAAAATAATAAAATGAGAGGCTCGTGTTCAATTATCGTGCCTCGTTTAATCCTCGTTTCTCACCCTTGGAAATCCAGACATGAGATAAAGACGCGGTATTTGAAATGAGGCACGAGAATCAACTGCGAGGCATGATGCGATACACGAGTATTCCACGATATTAGATATTAACTTGCAATAGTTTTGGATCTAGGGCGCGATTAAAAACGTGATAATTCAATTTTTTATTCTCATGTTTCGTATCGTGCCTTGCGCAATTTTCGTATCGTGCCTCGTGTTCAATTCTCGTTTCGTGCGTCGCGCAATTCTCGTGTCTCGCCCTTGGACCGCGATACACGATATTTAAAATGGCACTTACAAGATTCCGTAAATCCAGGAACCAACAAACTACAGCGTAAACATCAGAGAGGTATTTAGTCGTTTAGCAATTTGTTTTCATTTAATGCGAACAAATTTCAGGGAATTTAAGTGATAGTTGTGTTAATGCTTTAGGGTATTAATATTATTATTACTATTATAGTGGACTCGGCCGTTGCGTCATTGGATTCTTACCCTGACTGGACGATATGTGTTTCATGTTTTCATATGCACTGCCCTCCAAAGGTTCCTCCACACTCCTCAAAATATAAGATTTACATTTGTACTTCAATTGACCAACACACATGTAAAATGTACCGTTTTTGCAGTTAAATAATTACCTAGTATCAACCAAATAAGAAAAATTGATAAAAATCAATTATTTCATAGGTTTTAAATAAAAAACGTGAGGAAAGCAGCATTATTCCTATAAATCCATGAAAAATCAAAGTACCATCTTAGTTTGAAGGAACTTTTTGAGGACAGTGTATAATAAATTCAACAAGAGCCGTCAGAGATGGCTGATGCTCACCACGGGGTGTTTGTCACAGAAAAAAATGCTCCAAAAATAGGCGGGCAACCCAGGGGGATAGACATTTTCAATTTTTTTTGGATGTCTAAATCCCCACCCTGGGGAAAATGCTTACTGTCTTAATCCCCACCGTGCAGCATAGTTTTTAATCGGGTTACTTTAATAAAAACACAAATAAGACTACCGCTGTCGTCTTTCGCACTGTCGAAATTCACAGACCAAAGTCTATTCCCCGGGACTCGGAGTCGGTAAGGTTATCAAATTCCCGTCTATCGGAAAGATTCGTCTGTCTTATTCCACCTGTATCCCCGTCGCCCCGGGCGGGCGTAATATTGACTGGTGTATAAGTATGCAAAAATAAAGAGGAAAAACTCCAAAAATATGCAATGAAGAGTTCTGGTTTTTGGGCAGAGTACTTCCCCCTCAATGAGATATAAGCACATGCAGAGTTTCAAATTAATAGGTGTAATAGTTTTTGAGTTACCATCCGGACAAAAATATGTCAGATGGACAGACGGACGGACGAGCTTAGCGGTGAGTATATGCAAACAATTTGGGGAGTGTAAAGCATGATTGCTGAATTAATGTTTCTATAAACATTAAACTTAGTTTCTGTATCTCTTCTGTTTCTATGTCTCCACAGTTTTGTTATTATTTCTTGAATCTGGTGTATCAACTCACACATGTGTTGAGCATATGGTCATTTGAAGCAATATAACACCAGTCAGTAGGAGAAATATATTGACGTGTTGAACACTTGAGATCGGGCAACTATTGGTGTAACGGTTGGGTTACAAGAGGCTGGCAGATTCTACCAGACTTGATAAACACAAGCCCAAAATAAAATCTGGCTTAAATTGAAACTAAAAGTATAATAACTAATTGACAAAATAGATTATCTAGTCGGGTAGCCAGACTAGCTGAGGTGATCAGAGTGAATTATCAATCGTAAAAGCTCGCCCATTTCCGTTTATCTCCGGTAAATATATAGGCTGTTCCACTCATCTGATTAGCTAATGTACTGTACACACTGTATGTGTAAGAGTGTGTAGTGCATAAAGGCCGAGCCTATCAGAATGTATTGCCATCGTGAGTTATAAGGTGTGTGTAGTGGAAATCAATGCGATACTGAGAACGCTCTTAAACATTTCCAGTCAGTGTTTTTAAGTATAGGCGAGTCACTAATGCATTTATCCGCGCGAGTTTTCGTTATTGTACCGTAAGAAAAATAACAACTCTTGATTAGACAACCGGTACGCACGGATACTAGTATTCACGGATTATAAGTTAAATGTACTAGGCAATAGTGTGTAAATGTTATAATAGGGTTAGCATCATATTGTTGTGTATACAGATTTAAGTTATTAATTCGCTGCATCTCTGAAATATTTATTGTATGACTTATTGTCGACTTTATTATTCCAGGTAAGTTTTATTTACACGATATTTTATAAATACCAATCCTTACTAAGTAATCAGGTGACCGTCAAAATTGATTATGTTATACTGTTGATTTATTGTCTACCCACAATTGATTTATTGTCTATCTACACTTGATTTATTGTCCATATCTACCATTGATATATTGTCTAACTACATTTGATTTATTGTCTATCTACAGTTGATATATTGTCTAACTACATTTGATTTATTGTCTATCTACAGTTGATTTAGTGTCTATGTACACTTGATTTATTTTCTATGTACACTTGATTTATTGTCCATATCTACCATTGATATATTGTCTAACTACATTTGATTTATTGTCTATCTACAGTTGATTTATTGTCTATGTACACTTGATTTATTGTCTATCTACAGTTGATTTATTGTCTATCTACAGTTGATTTATTGTCTATCTACAATTGATTTATTGTCTATCTACAGTTGAGCTACTGTCTATCTACACTTGATTGATTGTCTATGTACACTTGATTTATAGTCTATCTAGAATTGATTTATTGTCTATCTACCATCGATTTATTGTCTATCTACAATTGATTTATTGTCTATCTACAGTTGATTTATTGTATAATTATCTACAATTGATTAATTGTCTATCTACAATTGATTTATTGTATATCTACAGTTGATTTATTGTCTATCACCAATTGATTTATTGTCTACCTACAATTGAGCTATTGTCTATCTACACATGATTTATTGTGTCTATGTCCACTTAAATTAATGTCTAACTAGAATTGATTTATTGTTTATCTACAATTGATTTATTGTTTTTCTACAATTGATTTATTGTCTATCTACAGTTGATTTATTGTCTATCTATCGTAAATTTATTGTCTATCTACACTTGATTTATTGTCCATCTACCATTGACTACACTTGATTTGGTGTCTATCTACCGTTGATTTAATGTCTATCTTTAAGTAGTCTATATGTTTGTAATACTTAAATTCATTGATCATCCTTACCTACCAAACATGTTAAATTTACTGACAAAAAACCACAAATGCAAAACATCCAACAGCGCTTCAAAATTGAAACTATATTCATTGAACAACCTAACACATATTTACCATAAGAAGATAATTTATTCACATTATTGATGGTGCAGATGGTATATTTAGTGAGTGTGAATCATAGTGTTTCATATAAGAGACTGTGCGATATTCTTGTTCTTGTAAATTATATGTCATTAATAGCAATGCGTTACGTATCTTTTCAGGATGTACTGGTAAAAAACTTCTGAATTATAAAACATAGAAAATACAAGACAAATTCAGTATATAGAACACCTTATCAGGTAGCACACTGCAAGGGAATACAATAAAACGACCAGTGTGGGCAATTTGTGACGTGCCGTGGGAAATAGATCATACAGGTAGAGCGTGTGGATCTTCATTCCAGGTTTATTATCAACTTATAATGGATCTCATGAAAAGACAAATTGCTGAAAAAACGTTTAAATGTGTTGTTTGTGAAGCTTCATTTAGACACAAAGCGAATCTGTTCATTCACCGAAAAAGACATACTGGTATAAAACCGTATAAATGTGATATTTGTGGATCAGCTTTCTTTGAAAATGGAACACTGACCATTCATAAGAGAATACACAATGGTGCAAAACCGTATGGATGTGATATTTGTGGATCAGCATTCTCGTGCAAAGGTAGTCTGACCACACATATGAAAATACACACTGGTGAAAAACCTTTTAAGTGTGTTGTTTGTGGATCTTCATTCTCTCAGAAATGTTATCTGAACACACATATGAGAATACATACTGGTGAAAAACCATATATATGTGATGATTGTGGATCTACATTCTCGCGTAAGCAGTATCTGACCGTTCATATGAGAATACATTCTGGTGAAAAACCATATGTATGTGATATTTGCGGATCTTCATTTAGACGCAAATCACATCTGACCAGTCACGGAAGAATACATACCGGAGAAAAACCATTTGAATGTGGGGTTTGTGGATCTGCATTCTTGCACAAAGGTAGTCTGACCGGTCATATGAGAAAACATACTGGCGAAAACCCGTTTAAATGTGGTGTTTGTGTAGCTGCATTCCTGAGCAAACTGTCTCTGACAAATCACATGAGAGTACATACTAGTACAGGAGTAAAAACATTTAAATGTGATGTGTGTGGATACTTATCCTTATACAAAAGTTGGCTGACCAGACACAAGAAAATACATTCTGAGACAAAAACGTATACATGTGATGTTTGTGAATCGTCATTCGATTGCAATTCTCTATTGCTGAAACACATGAGAAAACATTTACTACATTTTGTATATAAATGTAGTATTTGCGGATCTGCATTCTCGGACCAAGCTAAACTTGACAACCATATAATAATGCATACTGACACAAAACCGTTTAAATGTGGTGTTTGTGGAGATGCATTCGTGAACGAACGTGATTTGACCAATCACATGAGAATGCATACAGGAGAAAAGCTATATCAATGTGATATATGTGGATCTGCATTCAAACTAAAACATTCTCTGTATTATCACAAGAAAGTACACTCTGGCGTAAAGCCATATACATGTGATGTTTGTGGAACTGCATTTACACAATCATGTCAACTGACCAATCACATGAGACGACATACAGGAGAAAAACCATACAAATGTGATATTTGTGGATCAGCATTCTCGAGTAATCGTGCTCTTACCTGTCACATAAGAATACATACTGGTGTAAAACCGTTTAAATGTGATACTTGTGGTTCTGCATTCGCATCCCGAAGTATCCTGACAAAACACGTGATAACACATACTGGTGAAAAGGCATTTGAATGTGATGTATGTGGATCTGCTTTCGCAAGATTAGATACTCTGAAAATTCACATGAGAATACACACCGATGAAAGACCGTTTAAATGTGATGTTTGTGGGTCTGCATTTGCACAAAAGGGCACTTTGACCAATCACATAAGAAAACATACCGGTGAAAAGCCATTCAAATGCGATGTCTGTGTGTCTGCATTTAAACGAAAACATTCTAGAGACTGTCACATGAAAACACATTCTGTCGAGCAAAACATTTAAAATGTGGGTTTCTCTCGTCTTTTGTATTTGATACTGATGAAATATCATACAATTATTATAAATATAATTTGTGGACCACGACTTTAACCAGTCACATATGAACATATACCAGTAAAAAGCCGTTTAAATAAGATGTTTGTTGATCTACATAGACAGGACAATCACTATGAAAACACATTCTGGAGAAAAACGATTGTAATAATAAGCAACGGTGGTTGGAACTTTGCCGTGAAATCCCATACAACGCCGCTGATCAAACATGTCGAATATTAATACCTGCGGATGAACAATGAGTGAAGTACATAACATGATCGTGATAATATAATACGTACATGTATTATGTAGTTCGGTATTTCAATTATTGACTTATTTCCACCATTGTAAAGCACAGAGAATTTGAATTGATCCCTTTATGTATAAATACAAGGTTCTGCGTTGAATGTATATATTTCCGCGAGAAATTCGTGCAATATCGGTCCTTTCAGTTTGTGTTCTCATTATACATCGAGTGTCTTCGTTATACTTCCCACTTATGAAAACATACAACCGTGATTGTAAATATAGACAATATATCAGCCGTTAAATTACGCTAATCAAAGGTCGAGGATCGTATCAAATTATCCGTACTATACACATGTTGTAACAATATAATGATTTATACATCACAGGCGGAGAAATTTCTAGTTGACATTAAAAAGTTAAAACCATCCATGTTAAGCTTTTGCTATTATTAAAGATTGTTTTGAATCATTTTGTCAGTACATCATATAGGTAGAAATGTGTGTAACGGAACTTTGTTTGACTTTTGGTGCTCAAAAAGTTTGCAAAGGGAGGTAAACGTGTTAAATCTATTTTTGGCACTTTTGGTGTATTGTATGCGATACGTTATTGTGCTTACGGTATGAGCGGAGGAATAAATTACTTATTAGAGAGGTTGCGAAAGGCAACGTGTAACGTGTACGTGAATACTATTTTTGGGTATTTCGTCATCCAGGTATGTGAAGTTTCTACAAGTAACGGACGTGTGACAGACGAAAATATAATGTGTACTACGTCACACAGGAATGCGTATGCACGGAAAACCCAACGTTTTATCAGTAGTCTCAGTGAGTTTATATAAACACTCATTATCGATTCACGAAGAAATCATGTTACAATTGCCATGTAATGTTACACGTACACGTTGTGTTTCGCAAGTCAATTTTAATTGCAACGGGTACGTATACATGTACGAGTTTCAACACGTACACGTATTCGTACACGTTCGAATCGCAACCTCTCTATTAATTGTAAAATTTACGTGTAAGCATGAACCAGTAAAAGAAGCAGAACTCGGCTTCTGTTCGGTTTTCACTTTTTATACTTCTCTCCTGTTACAAAAAACAAATCGTGGCACTTTCTAGCATAGGCACGTGATTTCAAATTGTCCTAGGGTACACTCAGATAAAAGGATACCCTCCGATAATTTGAAACCATGTGCTTATGCTCCTAGCTTTTTTGAAAGCTAACCTTGTTGTGCTTACGATAAGAGCGGAGGAATTGATCACCTATTCATTATTTTCCTTCACGTTGTAAGTGATATGTCGTTTGATTTTGAAATATTTATTATTAATACTGTTAATGTTGAAGTGTGTGGTTTATTGTTAGTCCTTTGCTAAGTTCAAATATTTTCGGATGTGATTTGTACTCAATATGTTTCGTACTATTACACATTCGCTCCGAACTCGTTCTAAAATAATTTGGTCTCAATTTCATACTCAAAATAGTTTTCGAAATCAAAAGTATTTCGTCCTATCGTGCAGTAAGTAATCTAATAGTATTCACTGTTCACTTCAAATTAATCACTCACACACACTGTTAGGTGATCCTGGGACGCTTATATTTGTCCCGTAGTGATCTGACCCGTCACTTGACTAATTATAAAATCTAGTGGTTAAGAGTGCGATATTTGAAAGCTGTATAAAGGTGATACTTGAAGCATAACGGTTTGAAAATATTATATCACGCATTCCTAAAAATGCAAGAATTGACAGTTATTTAATGAGTCTATTGACTACATGTGAATTACATAGTGTCTACCAAAGCGGTAATATCAATTGAATGTATGTATGACGTATTTATAATGTACCTACATGTTGTACTACATGGATGTCTCTAGGATCAAATCAATTTTTGTTCTGTTTCCAAGTAAAAGTATAACTAATTGTTTTAATTTTGTGCGAATATGCTCACTGTCAAGTAATTCCCTTACTCAATAAAAGTGACCGATGATTTTTCTGATAAGTTAGCACCTTTTAGCTGCAATATGCAAACAAACTTGGTTATTTAACACCTTTGTCTAGTCTACAAACATGCTGATAGTGACACTCAAATTTATGTCTCAATTGAGACGTTAACTAGATGTAGTCTGCTAACTTCCTTGTTAGGTGTTAATTAAGCAGGATGTGTCAATTTGGCCAAAGGAAATTGTAATCATGTCATTATTTTGTTTGGCTTAAATCTTAGGTATACGTTATGTATAAATGCTGGGACAAATTACCAAACCAGCATATTCATCTATGCTACGACAGTAACCACGCATTGACTTTTAAAAATAATATTCTTACGCTTGCTATAGAGGTATGTTCTATTATGTTTTTATTCTTCGCTAAAATTAACCACAAGTGACCGCCGGCTCAAGGTCATGGTCAGAATTCAAGGCCAAATGTTTGAACCTTGCACTTTGCGTCCGCTTCATAACTTTTTAACACCCGGGTTGAATTGCTTGTAACTCATAGATAACTTATTAAGACGACATGAATGACCCATGTTTCTACTTTGTGGGTCAAGTTTTAACCAAGCTGGGTGGCATACAGTCACCGTTCACTATCCATTAATGCGGAGGGGATTATAGCCGTCTTCTGGACTGTCTTGTTATAATAAACATAAATAAAGTAAAACCAGACAAACTCCAGAATAGCTCAATTCAATAATCATTATTGTTATAATTCTTATTATCCCCCACCGTAATAGTAATAGTATCCGACCGTCCGTCCCATATCCGGAGCATAACTCTTAAACTATTTGTGGTATTGACTTGAAACTTGGTATGTGAATAGATACCATAACTCTATATGGCCCAGTTTTGAAATTATCTCCCCTTCTTTAATTTAAAAAGATGTTTTTGTCCAGAGCATAACTCTAAAACTATTTTAGGTATTGACTTGAAACTTGGTAGATGAATAGACAGCAACTAGGAAAAGTGCAGTGACCAAGAACCATAACTCTATATGGCCCAGTTTTGAAATTATTTCCCTTTGTTTAATTTGGAAATAAATTTGACACATTCCTGAGGGTCGTGAGTTCAAACCCTACTGGGACCAATTCTTTTTTTATTTTTTGTAAGTGTGTGTGTAATACTTTGTATCTAATCATGCATTTATACTGTTATATGGTGGAAAATATTAAACAATTTTGTTTGCATTATAGAAATTTATTCATCGTTAAAGCATGAAATATGGTGGGTGGGGTCATACAAAATGTTATATCTTGATAATTTCAAGGTGAACCTGTATTTTATTCGGTCTAAGTATGTGTTTAACAGTATAAAGAAAATGTTTGGGTAATTGATAGTGATATATGCCCATTGATTCGAGTTTTATTCAGGAATTTAGACATTATATATTTTGTAGAATGAAAAAAAAAGTTTTTACAACTATGTTGGTAATATAATTATATGAACAAATCTATCTTAAATAGCATCTTCTGCTTGTGATTAATTTTGTTTTTATTCATATAACTATTAGGCACATTGGACATCATTTCATTTAAAAACTTAAATTAAATTTGATGATTTTATAGACATTTTAGTCAGTATGTTCCTCACATTTTTTTCGACAAATTGCAATTATGGGGGTGATCAACCAAAACATTTTCCCTTCTATTGAACTATGCCTGGTTCCATTTCATTAATTAACTCTTCATTTATTTTCCCTAACATCTCTTTCCTTATTTAGCTCCACTATTCGTAGAATAAGGGGAGCTATTGCAGTCACCAGAGCGTAACACTTTTGTTAAAATTTAGGTACAGGTTTTTTAACCTCTTATATTCTCCAAGTCCTTTGATATATTGCTTTCATACTTTGCATACTTGTTTGCCACCATGACCCCCAACCCATATGCAGGAGTAGGTAACTCTATCCGGAATTTTGTTGAAATTATGCCCCCTTTTTAGCTCCACTATTCGTATAATAAGGGGAGCTATTGCAGTCACCCGAGCGTCGGCGTCAGTGTAGGCGTCGGCGTAACACTTTTGTTAAAGTTTAGGTACAGGTTTTTTAACCTCTTATATTCTCTAAGTCTTTTAAGATATTGCATACTTGTTCACCATCATGACCCCAACCCATATGCAGGAGTAGGTAACTCTATCGGGCAGTTTGGTGAAATTATGCCCCCTTTTTTCAACTTAGTGCAAATGTTAAAGTTTAGGTACAGGTTTTTTTTACCTCAATTATTTTCAAAGTGCATGGATATATTGCTTTGCATACTTGTTCTCCACCATGACACCAACCCCTACACAGGGGTGGGTAACTCTATCGAGCATTTCGTTGAAATTATGCGCCCTTTATGACTTGGAAATGCAAATGTTAAAGTTTATGTACAGGTTTTTTAACCTCTAATATCTTCAAAGTGCATTGACATATTGCTTTGATACTTTGCATACTTCTTCACCATCATGACCCCAACCCATACACAGGGGTAGGTAAGTCTTTCAAGCATGTTTGTGAAATTATGCCCCCCTTTTTCAACTTAGTGCAAATGTTAAAGTTTAGGTACAGGTTTTTTCACCTCTTATATTTTCAAAGTGCATTCACATATTGCTATGCATACTAATCTTGTTCTCCATCATTACTCCAACCCATACACAGGGGTAGATAACTCTATCGAGCATTTTGTTGAAAGTATGCCCCCTTTTGGACTTTGAAGTGCAAATGTTAAAGTTTAGGTACGGGTTTGTTCACCTCTTATATTTTCAAAGTGCATTCACAAATTGCTTTGCATACTTGTTCTCCATAATGACCCACAACCCATATACATTGGGTGGGTAACTCTATTAAGCATTTTGTTGAAATTATGTTAAAGTTTAGGTACAGACCCCAACCCCTACACAGGAGAAGATAACTATTCAGCATTTTGTTGAAATTATGCCCCCTTTTGGACTAAGAAATGCTTATTTGTTTACCTTCATGACCCAGAGGACTTACACATGAGAAGGTAATGGTCCTGCAAAATTTGTCAAAATTATCCCCCTTTTTTTCGACTTAGAAGCCTCAACCTATACACAGCAGAGGTAAATGCTGCTGTAATAATGCATTTTGTGTCGGATATATAATGATTGTACTATCCCAGCATGGCGCTGCGAATAGTAGAGCGCGCTGTTCGTGGACAGCTCTTGTTTTATACAATGTATCTAGTCCTGTTTCTATTTAGACCCATAAGTGGCAATCATATACGGCGGGGGATGGCCATGTGATCATGGCTCTTGTTTTTAATTGGAGTGCATTGTTAAAGGGGACAAGTGAGTTGAAACTTATAAAGTTATAAAGAAATAAAGTTCAAATGAGCAATTAAATATGTCAGCAAATGATATCAGTCACACTGTCGTCCTGATTACAAATCATACAAGGGCATAGATGGTTGTTAGCATATGTCGTCACTTTGTCTCCTGTGAGTCATACTGATCTGTTCCAATACATAATGAAATTTGCTTGGGCTTGAGTGAAGGGGTTTAGTTCACATTTTCTTGTAATCTTGTAGTTAGGAGTCTAAATATTATGATCTATTTATGTATGATTTATTTCTCTGCGTTAAAGGAAAACGAAATGTAACGAATGATTTTATTTTGATATGTTTAAGCTGCTAATAGTAAACCAATTACTTTGAGCACAGCAGAGATCAAGTTTACAGGAAATAACCCATCAGCATCTAGTTGTCATGACATTATTTCTCATTTGACCTTCAAACATAAATAGACAATCAAGCCCACAATATAATCTAACTAAAACTGCAAAAAAAATGAAAATAAATGTTGTTTGATGGATATAATATAATATCTAATCGGCAGCAAGTCTATCATAGTATTTACTATACATGCAATCTCTTAATGCATTGTTATCAATGTGTATACATATATTTTCAGAATGTACTAAACTTTTGGTATACAAAACAAAGAACACAGCTTACCCACCTATCAACTAATTATGGATCACACAAAACAACATGTTGGTGTCAAACCGTTTAAATGTGTTGTTTGTAAGGCTTCATTCAGACGTAAAGATCACCTGATCAGTCACAGGAGAATACATACTGGAGAAAAACCATTTGAATGTGATATTTGTGAATCAACCTTCTCGCGTAAATCTGATCTGGCCATTCACAGACGAATACATACTGGAGAAAAACCGTATACATGTGATATTTGTGGATCAGCATTCACTCAAAGTGGAAGACTGGCCATTCACAGAAGAATACACACTGGAGAAAAACCGTATGCTTGTGATATTTGTGGATATGCATTCTTATGCAAAGGTGGTCTGACCAAACACATGAAAATACATACAGAAGAAAAACATTATAAATGCGATACTTGTGGATCTGCATTCTTACAAAAAGGTTATCTGACCGCACACATGACAATACACACTGCTGAAAAACCGTATACATGTGATGCTTGCGGGGCTTCATTTAGACGCAATTCTCATCTGGCCATTCACAGGAGAATACATACCGGAGAAAAACCATTCGAATGTGGTGTTTGTGGATCCGTGTTCTCACGCAAAAGTTACCTAACCCGTCATATGAGAAAACATACCGGTGAAAAATCATTTAAATGTGATGTTTGTGCAGCTGCATACCTGAGAAAATGTTCCCTGATCGACCACATGAAAGTACATACTAGTACAGGAGATAAAACATTTAAATGTGATGTGTGTGGATTTTTATCCTTATATAAAGGGGGTCTGACCAGACACAAGAAAATACATACTGGGACAAAATCGTACAAATGTGATGTTTGTGAATCGTCATTCGACTGTAGTTCTTTATTGATGAAACACATGCGAAAACATGTAGTATATAAATGTAGTATTTGCGGATCTGCATTCTCGGATAAAGCTAAACTGGACATTCATACGACAATTCATAGTGACACAAAACCGTTTAAATGTGGTGTTTGCGGAGATGAATTCGTGAACGAACGTGATTTGACCAGTCACATGAGAATACATACAGGAGAAAAGCTATATGAATGTGATATATGTGGATCTGCATTCAAACTCATAAATTCTCTGAATTATCACAAGAAAGTACACTCTGGCGTTAAGCCATATAAGTGTAAAGTTTGTGGAATTGCATTTAAACAAACATCTCATCTGGTCAATCACACGAGAATACATACAGGAGAAAAACCATATAAATGTGATATTTGTGGATCTGCATTCTCGCGTAATGGTCATCTGGCCAGTCACATGAGAATACATACGGGTGAAAAACTGTTTAAATGTGATATTTGTGGTTCTGCATTCGCATCCCACAATTCTCGGGCCAAACACATGATTACGCACACTGGCGAAAAGGCATTTGAATGTGATGTTTGTGGATCGGCATTCGCACGAAAAGATCACTTGAAAAGGCACATGAGCACACATACCGGTGAAAAACCGTTTAAATGTGATGTTTGTGGATTTGCATTTGCAGAAAAAGGTACTCTCAACAATCACATAAGAATACATACCGGTGAAAAGCCATTTAAATGTGAAATATGTGGCTCTGCATTCACACGAAAATCTATTCTAGACAATCACATGATAACACATTCAAGTGAAATGGAAAGCATTTAAAATGTGATTTTGGTGGATTTGCAGTCGTACTTGTTTCCGGTAAACGTGAATTTTCTACTAGTTAAAAGCCGTTGAATGTTTTTAATTAATTTTTTATGGATTTGTATATGTACGGACTGTACAATCACACAAATTGTGGAGTAAGTCATTTGCATTCGTTAGCACAGTTGACCTGTCCCATTGTAACAAGTGAATTTGCTACTGGTTAAAAAGCCATTACAATTTTGTGTTGATGGATTTACATTCGCACGGACAGAATAATCGCACAAATAGTGGAGTAAGACATTTGTATTTGTACGGACAGGATACTCGCACAGATTGTGCAGTAAGACATTTGTATTTGTACGGACAGGATAATCGCACAGATTGTGGAGTAAGACATTTGTATTTGTACGGACAGGATAATCGCACAGATTGTGGAGTAAGACATTTGTATTTGTACGGACAGGATAATCGCACAGATTGTGGAGTAAGACATTTGTATTTTCATTTGTACGGACGGTTGACCTGACCCATCCAGTAAAACCACGTAACATATGAATATACAAGTATATGGGTTAACAATATGAGAGTATGTCAGAAAAGTATATATAAAATTATTATAGTTCTGAAAAAAACACAGTTTATAATGTACATTTGTAACGTTAAATGTTTATGACCGATACATGTATACACTGCGCCGAAGTTCTAATTGGCCACCCTATAAAATTTGATACTATGTGATATATTCAATCAATACATATAAAGTTGTGTTATGTTTTCATTCCACACATTAATCTATCGATTTACAGAAATAAAACACGTGCTCAGGTACAAAATCATCCATGCGGAACGGTAAGTTCGAAATTGGTTTAATACACGTGGTGCATGTGCAAGGTATAAAATATGCCCGTATTTTGTTGGAACACATCCTCTGTGGATCTCCTTTTATGAAAAACTTAAAACCTTGCGAGAATGAGCAACGGGAACGCGCTCAAGCCGTCAGATGTATGCATGCACTTCAATAAATTTCTGTTTGACCACGTGTTTTTTAAATGTATTTTAGAAAAAGTGTTTGCAGAAGAATACAAATAATCCAAAACCCGATGATGTCTACTTAGTTACATTGATAGGAAAACATGTTTCCCATAGTAGTTTGCGCTAAATTAAACGTAATTAAAGAGTTTGCAGATTTTTAAAAAGGCGTGTGGCACACTTCGCTGTTTTGGGTGGCGGTACTTATCATTCGGAGGGCTTTGGCGAGTTCCACATATTCAATCTCTCAAAGTTTGATGTTTTTCATAAAAGACAATCCACAGAGGATACATTCCAACCAAACACAAACATTTTTCATCCCGTGCACGAGTAACACGTGCACAAAAGCCATTTCGCACTAACCGTTCCGCATGGATGATTTTGCACAAAAACACGAGTTTTATTTTTGTTAACGTGTGGAATAGAAACATAACTCAACTTCATATGTATTGGTTGAATATATCACATAGTATCAGATTTTATAGGGTGGCCAATTAGAACTTCGGCGTAGTGTAGTTTGTACTATGAATTACGCGAGAAAAAGCTATAAAACGCATATAGAGTTTTAGTACATTAATAGTATGGTTATTTTACACATTTATTTAATTGTTTGTAATTTCATTATTCGTAGTAAAAATTATGATCCGGCTCCACCACCAACCATTTAAATAAATATATTGTTCATACAACCTTCTTCTGTTATTCTAACTTGTTGTTGTTAATAAAGCTGTTCTAACCTGTGTATTTAGTTTATTGAGCGTTTACAGAAAAGCTTGACATGGCTAAAGACACGGGAATATAGCAAGACCAATGGATGGATAAATAATTAAATGTACATCATATTATGACGTACGAAAAGGGTCATCAATGCTCCACCCTGCGCCATGATTAAAACATTTAGCATCATGTTGAAATTATTCAGAATCATGCTTAAACTTACTTTAGACCTTTCCGTGCGTACAACGATAAATAGCAGGATGCAGGATTACTAAAACCCAGGGTCATGCAAAATACCGTTGCTTATTAACGTACATGTCTTACCAATCAGAATCGTTGTTACTGTAGAGCTTGTGTACGTCACAGGTTCAATTACATGTAGTTAAATTATGTTTTTATTTATACTCGCCACCGGAAATCCATATGGGCGAGCCCCCCCCCCCCAGAAGAGGTTAGTCACTTTAATTTTTTGGCGATGGTGCATAAAACAGATGTTGCCCCCAGTTCTAGCAACATTCCTGCTTCTTTTGCGTGCCTGGTGAAAAGCATCATACATGGGACCTCGATTCATGAAGTCTCGTCCGAAAGACTAATTTTTGATATGTTAAGTGGAAAACACTGAAAATCATTTCTATTTTAATCTAGCTGGAGTTGGGATCAAACCCACAACCTTCGGATCAGCAGTCAGTAACTCTTACCACCGGACTGCGTGTCCAGCCCCATTTAAGTAATTGAACGTGTGTAATCATAATTTAGAGTCATGTTTAACAGTTACAACAATTTTAATTAGTTACACAAGTAACGTAACGTCAAAAGTTGCGACCCATAAGCGTAACACAAATTTGGAAAAATTATGTAGTTTATACACGGTAAAAGGGGTCACCTTAATGCTATAATTTCATATCAGGCATATTTTTATTTCATGATATATATTTAAAATACATACCATACTAACATTTAATCATATTTTAAATGTTATACAAACGCTATAAAAGTACATATTAGTCACTTTAATAACATCAAGAAATAACTGGGTTTTATTATTTCATATGGCGTCAAATTTTTTAAGTTGGGACAATTTTAAGGTAATTCACAACTCTTAAATTTTTCTTAAACCCATAACAGTTTTGCTCGGCTAGTTTTAAAGATATTTTTAGATTTTGGGGAAGCCCCCTAAATTTGATATTTGCATTTTAGGGAAAAATGACATTTAATTACACGAAACTTGGCATGCACGAAATTTCGTATATGCGGAATCACACGATAACGTTTGTTTTAGAATATCCATGTTATGTGTATTTTAAATGATATTTTTAAATATGTGAGTTTTCATTTTTAAATGATACGAAAAAAATGTTGAACAACATACTGTTTTCATACATGCAACCAGTAGAGTAACTATTATAGAAGTTTATCCAAAATGTCATGGCAGTTGCTCGGCTAGATTTTTTAAATTGACACTTAAGGGATTTCGGAAATGTCGAAAACCAGGAGAGTTTTTGAAATACATCAACGTTTTGAATACGTTGTATCCTGTTTTCGCGATAATTTGTTTTTGAAAAAAGTGTATATTTAAAGATGAGGCCAGTTTTAGCTATATGCTCTATATATGCTATATGCATTACCTTGTCTATATTCCTACGAAATAATTGCAAAAGAACCTTCCTCACAAGTGGTCGGGATGCCTGGTAAACAAATATAAAATCTTGTGAAGGCGCATTATAAACGTCGTAGCTAGAATTCGCGAGTGTTGGTGTTTCAAACATTTTGAATAAATGACAAATAAAATGTCAGCCATAGTTTTTTTCTGCAAGTTTATTATAGTATAATATAGCAATTACTATACAGTAAATTCGCGATTTTAAGACATGAGAATATGCTGACACATCAATTTTAAGTTTTTCGTACTATTTCATCATGGTAGTCAGACGCTTTCAATACGTCTTATTTACACCGATTTCAAACGTCCGCTCAACTGAAGAGTGTACAATCACCTTAAATACTAGTACTTACTCATCTGTAAAAAGAAATATAATCATTGTAGGCATTTCAAAGACAAGACCCTTATTTTAAACAGGAAAATAAGCGAAATTGGTAAAACATTAAAATACAAAAAGCAACTATGGAAAATTCTTTATTTTTGTATATTAAAATACTAGAGGTATTTTAGCAAACCAAACCAATCTAACAATAATTAAATTTTATGTGATAACGATTTAATCTCGTCATTTTAAAGCTCAACATGTCTTAATTTTAAGCTTTCTTAAGGGGAAATTACATAACACACTTGTTGCGGAAAACACATCCATCCTGTTTTTAACGTATGCACAACCGTCTGAATTACACCACTAACTTATACACGTTCAAAGAAAAAGCAAGCGTCATTTTCTGAAATTTCAGATCCGCAAAATGAAATAATTTAATAAAAGGTACCGCGTCTTTAAAATAAATGTTAAAAATTACATACTATGCTTTTTGGCATTTTTTACAAGCAATTCTAGCTTTGGTCGCAACTTATACCGCTACATCAGTACGTAAACAGCCAATGGCACTTTGCATGACCCTGCATCGTGTTTTTAAAACTTTCAGCATGATGTAAATCCTTTCAGCATAGATCTATGAGAAACAATGATTAAGTTAGAGGATACTTGGTCAGGGACTTTATCTTACAACGAAGGGGTTTTATATGTCACTAATTCTCTCCTGCAGGATGATGTTGGTAATGCATGCCGTGTCAAGGATATGTCCATTGCCTGTAGCTCATTTGACTAACAGGTAATCATCTACTCTTAACGGGTACATCTCATCCGGTTGTGATTAGGATTATTATCATCTTGTCTGTAGCCAAACCACATGTGTTCGGTATGTGGATATGACATCCACGGCTCCCTCTACGCCCCAACTACATATACACAGTGTTCAACTGACTGCAACATATGTTACTTGCTTGACTCACACTACACTCTGGTATGATACTTCCAGTCAATCTTGGACAAACTTTTAACTCACCCTTCTCGGTCATGTAATTAGCTAAGTTATGGCTAGGTCGCAATAAAACGGCGCCCGATCGGCTTAATTGACAGATAAAGGTCACCGAAAAATCGCCAAGCTTTTAAGGCTTTTGAGGAAACCGCAGCCCTGGGTTCAACGAAATGTGCGTCACGTATGTTTTCGTTGAAAGCAGGACTGTTTACAATAATTATGTATATATAGCTGTATATATAGACTGTTATATCGTACGGATACTGAGGTACTATACTGATAACACCTTGGTGGTGCCAGGTCGGCGCCAGTTAAACGAACATCTTTATTTGCACTACGTTTGACTTGGTACACGGCTGATGCAGCATACAGTGTATCATGTGGGGGTACCTAACTTAACCAGGTATTACTAGTTAAACTGATTTATACATTGGAGCACAATGTTTCAAAACAAAATTGACTCAATCATGAATGTCTCAATAGTTTTCTACTATGAACAGTACATGCCAAGGCAGTGTGATTTATCATGATGTCACTAACAGAATAAAACAAACTACGATGGCAATAAAATACAAACGTTTGAAATACCAACACATTCTAATTTATCAGTTGATCAGGGTATATTTGCACATTTTCTCAGACCAGGGGTCATGCTGATAGGGCACTGAGCTAAATAGTGTGGTCAATTAGATAAGCATCAGTGCAACACAAATCTGAATATTATCTTGTCCAAATCATAGAACTGTGTGTACACAGCTGCTCGGCATTACCCAGATTGAAACATGCTACATGCTTGACTTACTCTACATATATATTACACTCTAGTATCAAAGTGTTTCACCGATCGATACTTCCAGCCAGCCGTGGAAGTTCGCCCATTGCCGTTTTTCTCCGGTAAATATACTACAATGTATAAAGGCCGAGTTGATTATCGTGAACTACATGTATAACAGTGTGTGTAGTAGAAATCAATGCGCTGTTGAGAACGTACTTTAACCTTGAGTGTGGTGTGTAAGTGTTGTACAGGTTTAGCAGTAAAGCTTATTAATTCGCTGTATCACTGATTTATTTATTGTTAAACTTATTGTGGACTTTTCTATTTAAGGTAAGTCTCATTTACACGATCTTTTAAACCAATATACTAGTGTACTACTCAGCAATCAGGTGACGAATTAGATTATCATTAGATTATGCTATACAGTTGAATTATTGCATATATTTCGTAGTCTACAGTCCAGTTAGGGTATTTTGAGAATGACGTTGACGTTCATGTGTACACAAAAGATTACAACCATTGTCTGAACAGGTAGAGCTAATACAGTATGTTAGTTAAGCATTGAATTTATAGCTGTCTGTGTAAGCCTTTATAATTGGTTTTACATCGTAATAGTGTACTCGACCGCTGCGTCACTCTATTATTAGCCTGACTGGACTATATCTAAGGCTTCCAACAATTTCCGCGGACAAAGAGATCAAGAAATAAGGATGTAAAACTATTGACAAGAAAAACATAAACTCAAAGCATCCAACAGCGCTGCAAAATTGAAACTATCCATGTAACAACTTATCACATAGTTTTTTACGTACTATGTATTTTCCAAAAAAAGATAATTTGTTCACTTACTGTGTGGATTGCGCAGATTGTGTCTATAGTCAGTTTGAATTATAGTGTTTAATATAAAAATCAAAGCACTGAAATTGCTGGTAGTACAGGGTTTGTTCCTGAGGTCAGACAATTTGTATTATCAGCCACTGAGTAAATGACAGGATCGCCACAATGGTTCAGTGGTAAGTAGAAATAAGTGACAAGTGGAAATATTCAATTCATCACTACCCGTTGAGAAATAAATCGTTTTCAATATTTATCTGGTGTCAATACTATGATTCTTTTAATAAAGCTTTGTACGGGAGGTAATCTTTATCATTGACAGGGTAGTAACCTCGAAAGCGCTTTGCTCACGCTACAGACATTCTAGATACAAGCAGGCCTGGTTTTTTTCAGGCTTGTGCCAGAAGACTTGTTCCTGATTCCAGTTTTTAAATCCTGAATTTCCCTTCTTTCGTCATATTAAATGATTGAGTTTCACGCTTTGAAACAGGGATTTTCAGGTTTGAGAATGATTGTCAATTAATAGTACCAGGCCTAATAACACATTCTTGTAAATGCCATTAATAGAAATGCATATACGTATCTTTTCAGGATGGTGTCCTCATACTAAACTGCTGCATTAGAAAACAACGAAAATACAAGCAAAAAAGAGTCAGTATATAAAACACATGATCAAGTAGCACACTGCTAAGGAATAAAATAAAACGACCCTTGTGGGCAATTTGTTTCGCGCCGTAGAAAATAGATAGTACCGTAAAGTATACGGATCTTCATTCCAGGTTTATTATCAACTTATAATGGATCACATGAAAAGTCAAACTGGTGAAAAAAAGTTTAGGTGTGGTGTTTGTAAAGCTTCATTTAGACACAGAACGAATCTGTTCAGTCACCGGAAAATACATACTGGTGAAAAACCGTTTGAATGTGATATTTGTGGATCTAAATTCTTGCGCAAAGGTGATTTGATCGTCCACATAAGAAAACATATTGGTATAAAACTTTATAAATGTGGTATTTGTGAATCAGCATTCATGGATAGCGGAGCACTGACAACTCACAAGAGAATACACACTCAGTCTGGTGAAAAACCGTATGGGTGTGGCATTTGTGGATCAGCATTCTCGTGCAAAGGTAATCTGACCACACATATGAAAATACACACAGGTGAAAAACCTTTTAAGTGTGATGTTTGTGGAACTTCGTTCTCTGAGAAATGCTATCTTAACACACATATGAGAATACATACTGGTGAAAAACCATATATATGTGATGATTGTGGATCTACATTCTCGCGAAAAAAGTTGCTAACCATACATATGAGAATACATACGGGTGAAAAACCATATATATGTGCTGTTTGCGGAGCTTCATTTAGACGCAAATCACATCTGACAGGTCACGGAAGAATACATACCAGCCGGGAAAAAACATTTGAATGTGGTGTTTGTGGATCTGCATTCTTTCATGAAGTTAGTCTGACCCATCATATGAGGAAACATACTGGTGAAAAACCGTTTAAATGTGATGTTTGTGTAGCTGCATTCCCTAGCAAAAGGTCTCTGATTAATCACATGAGAGTACATACTAGTACAGGAGAAAAAACATTTAAATGTGATATGTGTGGATTCTTATCATTACACAAAAGAGGTCTGACCAGACACAAGAAAATACATACTGGGACAAAAACGTATAAATGTGATGTTTGTGAATCGTCGTTCGGCTGCAATTCTCTATTGATGAAACACATGAGAAAACATGTAGTATATAAATGTAGTATTTGTGGATCTGCATTCTCGGACAAAGCTAAACTTGACATTCATACAATAACGCATACTGACAAAAAACCGTTTAAATGTGGTGTTTGCGGAGATGCATTCGTGAAAGAGCGTGATTTGACCACTCATATGAGAATACATGCAGGAGAAAAGGTATATGTATGTGATATATGTGGATCTGTATTCAAACTAAAAAATTACCTAAATCAGCATAAGAAAATACACTCTGGTGTAAAACCATATAAATGTAAGGTTTGTGGAACTGCATTTATACAATCAAGTGAACTCACTACACACATGAGACGACATACAGGAGAAAAACCATATAAATGTGATATTTGTGGATCTGCATTTTCGCAAAGTGGTGGTCTGACCAGTCACATGAGAATACATACTGATGAAAAAATATTTAAATGTGATACTTGTGGTTCTGCATTCGCATCCAAACGTTCTCGGGCCAAACACATGATAACGCACACTGGCGAAAAGGCATTTGAATGTGATGTTTGTGGATCTGCATTCGCACGAAAAGATACCTTGAAAAGGCACATGTGCACACATACCGGTGAAAAACCGTTTAAATGTGATATTTGTGGATCTGCATTTGGAGAAAAAGGCACTCTCATCAATCACACTAGACAACATACCGGTGAAAAGCCATTTAAATGTGAAGTATGTGGTGGTGCATTCAGACGAAAATCTAACCGAGACTTTCACATGAGAACACAACATTCAAGTGAATAATATATCTTAAATTGGCGAATCACCAGGGACACGATGTTTTGTGAATGTTGAAAAGTGAAGCGAGAGGCCACAAGAAAATTGACGATATTTTCCTTAATAAGAATACCAGTATATAAATACTCACCCAAAACTGTAGATCTTGTCCTACTTCTCATACGAACTTATGAGTTCCTGATATGAATCACTAGGAAAGATGTTTGAACGGTTTTAATTGTTTCTACTGTACAGTGCTGTGCAAAACGTAAACAATAATAAACATAACACTGTACAGCGCTGAGAATGCAATTGCTGTACAGCGCTGACAGATTTTTGGCTAATTCTGCAACACAGCGCTGTACAGTTTTGAACTGAGTTTATTGCCAAAGTTCTTTCTGTTTTTTTCGCTGTAACATTCAGACACCAGTTTCATTCTTTTAATGTCATAATTGTATCGTTAACACTTAAGAGTGACATATCTTGCTCCTTTTTCAGATTTTTGATGCAAAGTTAAAGGGATACAGTAAATGATGGCAAAATATTTTGCATTAGTGTGATCAAACATCTGATGGACAATTTGTTATAAATGTCCCACACCCTCATTCTTTGTCAAAGCATCATGAAATGTTCATGTCACACGTGTATAAAAGCACTTCGGATCATTTTAATATACGCACAACATGTTACCACAGGAACTTGCATTTATAATTTGAAAAAAAAAAGAAAAAAAAATTTGAATTTTTTTATTTTTTTTTTCACTAGGCCTACTGTACTATTAAAATATATATTTTTTCATTTTTTTTTTCAAATTATAAATGCAAGTTCCTGTGATGTTACACAATAAAGTCAATTGTCATATTTCTATTTTGCTCTGGACAACCTCAACACGTATTATATGTACAGTGTATTATAATTTTAAATATGCACTATCTAGAGGAGTATGGAACTTTAATTGAAAGTTTCATGTAAGTATACACATATTTTGAAATATTGTTGTATGTGGTATTATAGAAACTGCTTATAGTTATAGGTATTTACATATAGAAGAGATCACCGTATTCATATGCAAAACGCCCACCGGTAATCTATTGGATGAATGTACAATAAAAACCTGCCATTCACCAATAGCTAGCGTGGTGGTACTTATCCCTTTGTATACAAACATGAACTCTCATATACTGTCGATTCAATCAGTAATACTAATGAGGGAACTATCCCATTCAAAAGAATAGGGGGGTTTATGTATTATATTATATAAGAGATACCTTCAATCAATAGTATAATACTTGAAAAGAGTTTTTATATCGTCTCGTTAGTCGAGTGGGTAGCCATGTCGCTAAATTATATCAGATATTTTGTTGAAATTTTGTTCAATTTCGCCACTGGTTGGACACCCATCCGAGTTACATACATTTTAAAGTGTTTTTTTCTTATTTACAAGTACCGTATTTTGCATTTGTAAGTAATATCATAAAAAGAGACACGTGGTAGGTATGTAGATTTATTGTGTGTTATGTTTTCATTTTATCTAGCAAGTTGTATCTATTCAATTATTTTTTTATCTACAGTACAATAATCATACAATTGTATTATATATTCACTAAGACATAAATAAATATCATTGTGGTATCGATTCAACAGTAGTATAGTATAAGACTTTATAACATATGGATACTTGTAATAAAAAAAACACTATTAAATTGTGGGGATCGAACCTACAACTCAGAATAAAATTAAAACTTGTAGGAAGTGTGCGTATCCACTACAGTACAGCGCCTTTGATGTATGAGATACGCATTGAACACGATTTGATATCAAACCCAGTGAAAGTTTACCTGTCAGAAGAGTTTATGTTGATAACGGTTCTCATTTGACTTTGAACGCACTATATACATGCAAGTATTTTATAACAAAAACACCAGGCAATGGACTCAACTATGTACTATCAAATTTCACATAGTAGCAGTTGCAGTGTAGCAATACCACGTGACTTTTGACTGCAGTTACAAGAAGAAATTTGTAAACATTGGAAAATAAACTAGCCAGAACTATTTTATTTCTTCGTCGATTTCTTTGAAATATACGCCACGCTAAGGGGGGAATTATTTGCTTTCCTTGAAATGTAAAATATTTTTCATCGGCTGTGCCGTTTTGTCCATTACCCTGTGAAACCGTGGAACGTGTAGGTTTCACAGGGTAATGGAAAAATCGGTAAAGCTGCTGAAAAAAATCTTATATTTCACGGAAGGCAAATAATTTCCCCCTTAGCGTGGTGTATATTTCATAGAAATCGATGAAGAAATAAAATACTTATGGCTATATTTGTGTTCGAATGTTTACAAATTTCTTCTTGGAACTGTAGTAAAAAACCACGTGGTATTGCTACACTGAGTTGATAATATATTACATTAAAACATTCGTTTCTTGCAGAATTGAGCTTACGATTGTGACAATAGCAAACAGTTTTGATCTTATAACGAGGCATGTAGACCAGTGTGGATCGGAACTGGCCGATATTCCAGTTTTTAATTTCTTTTTTAATCGATGATGAATATTTCAAGATTGATATTTTAATGACTGAGATAAAACAACGTTAAGGCATTTTAGTTTATACTTTTAAATAATGCATGCCTTTCAACTATTAAATTGAATTTAGCATACCAATCATGTACTGAAACTCATTATGAAACTATGTTTTTAATTGAATTAATACACATGTATTGTGAATTAAAGAAACTGTATATATAAGCTGCATCTTAATAACTATGTTCAATAAATTAATCTTTACAGTTGAAACTTGATTTTTCTTTTAAAATCCATTGACTCAGGACCTGTTGTCAAAATTGCTAGCAATAGAAATGCATGAATAACCTGAAAACACGATAGGTGTACTGACCAGTCTAGGGAAAAACTGCTGAAAATCTTCAGAATGGACAGTTTTCTTCCCTCTGTCTTACCAGTGGGAGGTGCAATTATCAATAATGTGCTAACTGATTACAGTAATTTATGATGATGTAACTGCACACAAGTTTTATCCAGGTTATGTCCTTGATACTTTATCTAATCTTTACCACCTGTGTAAATGTATCTTAGCTTCTAGTATTCTTTTTATGCCCCCGTATCGATAGATTGGGAGGCATATAGTGATTCACCTGTCCGTCCGTTCGTCCGTCCGTCCGTCCGTTCGTCCGTCCGTCCTGGTTAACCCAAATTGACCGTTTCTTCTAGCATCTTTATGGCTTGTTACAAAGCTTCCAAACTTGCATGGATGTTGTATATGAACACTCTCCACACACCTGTATCACCTGACCCCATTTTGACCTTCACCTTGACCTAATTTTGGACTTAGACTTATTTATGGACAAGGCTTCCACAGGGGGCATAAGCGTTTATTGAACGCAGTCTTGTTAGTTGATGTTTTATGACAATGAGTATTTTGTGAGCAGGGCTGATTATGAACTTTTATAGATGTCTACTAATATTGTTGTACATGTACAAACTTGTATGAAATCTATAATTACTCATAAAGGGATAGAAATGTGCATTAGGAAAACAATGGTCTATACAAATATGCTTAACATAAATTAATTAATTTATATTCAAATAGAATTATTGTACATGTATGAACATATTTATTAGTTCTCTGTGATTGATACGTTGTACTCAATTTAGATGTGTTCTCTCTGTTAAATACCATTCAGCAAAGTGTAATTAAAAAACATATTCTCCAACTGGACACCCCAACTACACTAGTGAAATAACTCCTTACAAAATTACTATCGAGTTATGGCACTTGACTGTACACTTGAAAATAACATTGACCAGTAACACTGACACCCATGTCTTTTGCCCCTCGGTCTCTGGAAAGACATCTCCAGGCGGTGCATCCATCTGTCAGTCTGCGGGTGAAAATACCGGTAACCTGGCCATCAAATAGTAACCGTCCTAAATAAATGCTTAGCAATGTCTTTATTTTGCCAATTGTCGGTAGATCACTGGTCAATGATTGTACAAATTTAGTTCGATCTAAACTTGATTCTATGCAAGGCCTGACACGGGAAAGGTTTTAAGTGACACTTAATGGTTACAAATGATCGAAAACACATATTTTTAACGTACTTGTAAATAATTGAACTGTTGCAAAATACATAAATTTAAAATTAAGTTTTATACTGTTGTAACATAAAACATTTTACTTAATATTTATGATAATCAATAATAATAATAATAAATAAATTTATGTTTGATGTTTAGTGAAATACTTTGAGTATTAATTAATGTACAGTCAGAACTCGATATAACGACATTCGATATACTGACAAATTCATTATACTGACATCATATTTGGGGACAAAAGTATTAAAATGCTCTTTGTATCAATTCAGTATACTGACATATTCGTTACAACGACATTTTTCTTGGAAACGAACAGCGTCGTTGTATCGAGTTCTGACTGTATACATTTTAAAATGCATGCTTAAACAATAGGCTGACTTATCTTGTTTTACACTCATTAAAAGTTATAAGTACACCAACTTGTTACGCTTGTATCTTTTTTATTATACACGATAACTTGTTCATGTTTTGCATGTGTTCATACAAGTAGTATAAAAGCAATATCCGATAGTTGGATATTTGCATTTGGCTTGGTGTAAGCAGTGAACCGTGAACTTTCCAAATTCATAAAAATGCATGTGCACAGCCATGTTTATTGTACAAAAGTCTTGAAATGTTGACTACACGTTGTCCTGCAATACCAAAACCTAAAAAAACACAACTTCTGAGGAGTTCCGATTACAAAAAGGACAAGAGATGTTTGTTAAACATACATGCCTCATGATAGCCGAATAGTCATGTATGCTTAAGGTCAGTCTGACCTTGACATTTGACCTATTGACCTACAACTTTGTAGGCGTCTACTGCTGATCATCGGCAACCTCTCTGTAAAGTTTTACTATCTTAGGACTCACCGTTCTAACGTTGTGGATCTGAAACCGTTGTGCAATCGAAGGTCAAGGTAATTTTGACCTTTGAACCTAGTGACCTCAAATTAAATGGGGATCGTCTACTGATGATGAGCAACCTCAAATTCAAGTTTGTTTGCCCTAGGCCAGACCGTTCTGAAGTCATTGATCCGAGAACATTTGGTCTACCGTACGACCGAACGAAATGCATATGTTTTTAAGTAATAAACCCCACATCTACGATACGGAGACAATTCCTTAGATGTTTAAACATAATAATTTTAAAATAAACATAATTCACACATTCTTTAGTTCTATATCGTGTAATATTTCAAGCTAGAAACAAAATGATATACGCTATTGTGTATATATCGCTATTTACTGTGTTGGTGTACTTATAACTTTTAATGAGTGCATGTATGTTGTTCTGTCGGTCGGTAGACCACATCGTTTCTGTTCAATAACTCAGGAATGATTTGCCATATGATCTTTAAACTTTATATGTAGGTTGGTCATCAACATTAGATGATCCCTATTGATTTTAAGGTCAATAGGTCAAAGGTCAAGGATGTTATTGTGACCTTTACTATTTCTGAATATTCAAATGGTTTTCGTTCAATAACTCAAGAACGCTTTGCCCTAGGAACTTCAAACTTTACATATAAGCATAAGGTTCAAACCTTTGACCTTAAACTCACAGGTAACTGTGTCAATAAAGAGTAAACAAAAAATGTTTTTATAAAATTTATAATATCTTAGAAAGGTTTATAACACAGTCACTGAGGTGCAGTTTGTTTTTAATAATCATTTCATTAATACTAGTGTTATTTTAAACATATTTACATAATCAGAAACTAGGGAGCTTCGTCTTGATATATATTTTAAAAATCCGTCCATAAATAAGAAGATAAACCCACAGGGCGTGAAATCACTTTCTGTTTTCTTGTTTAGAACATCATGTCGTTTCTATTGATGCACCTCAGTGATTGACTGGACATCGTGGTATACATTTCAGGGTATAACTTTTTAACTAGTTCAGTGTAGCAATACCACGTGGTTTTTGACTACAGCTCCAAGTAGAAATGTGTAAACATTGGAACGCAAATGTAGCCATAAGTATTTTATTTCTTCATCAATTTCTATGAAATATAAGCCACGCTAAGGGGAACATTATTTGCTTTCAATGAAGTAAAAAGTCTTTTTCAGCGGATTTGCCGTTTTGTACATTACTCTGTGAAACCGTGGAACGTGTAGGTTTCACAGGTTAATGGAAGAATCGATAAAGCTGCTGAAAAAGATCTATCTTACATGGAAAGCAAATGATGCCCCCCTTAGCGTGGCGTATATTTCATAGAAATCGATGAAGAAATAAAATACTTATGGCTATTTTATTTTCCAATGTTTACAAATTTCTTCTTGTAACTGTAGCCAAAAGTCACGTGGTATTGCAACACTGTAGTTGACCAATTTCGATGAGATTTCGCATGCAGGTAGTTCTAACGATGGTACATATGAATGCAATTACTTTATGCAGATATTGAAAGCATATTCTTGTTTTTATACCCTGAAAATTTGATCTCTTTAGTATAAATACACCTTTCTAAGATAACATAAATTTTATAAAATAGTTTTAGCTCTTTATCAATGATACAGTTATTTGTGCTTGAACTGTGATCTCAAGCCAGCACGGTTGGAAAACGATTATATGAAGTCAGCAAGGGAAGGCAGCACTCAACTTAACCAGCCAAGCACAGAAAACATTAAAAACACACAAAGCACAATTTCCATCTGAAAACACGACATCCCGTCCCGAAAGTCTGCCGCCTTAGTTAGTCAAACTAAAACGGAACGAGAGCCAGGTGACGAGAAAATAACAACCGGACATTACACACCACAAGGACACTCTACAACATATATATAGTATACATGCAATTTTGAAAGATACGAAGCAGCCTTGTGCTGGACTACGAAATTGCAGAATGGCACATACAAAACGAACAAAGTTTAACAAAAAGGCACAATGGCGAAATAGTTTTGTATTTTTGTATTTTTACTATAAAGTGGACAATACATAGAGGGAGGTTGACTAAAGGGCTTCCATCTTGGTACGGACATCGACAAATGTCACTGGGGGCTTAAACGTTTTACAGTGCACCAAACTTCACACTTACCCAATAGACAACCTTATAGCACATTACAGTAATGTCCCGCCATGTAATGCCCTCTAACAAAAGGCCACAGTGACAGGTAATAAAAGAATGTAAAACATGAAACATTATATAAATAACGTCCATCGAGTTGGACAGAAAGTACTCAATAACCTATCAGAAGTCAGAGCAACAAGAAAGCAAACGATTTAAGGGTACGACAAGACAATGTAACAGACAGGCACCAATGCCAGCCGTCCAAAAAGGCCTGATGTTAGGCATATCATAGAGTCTGTATATTGTCCGGTCATTGCACAATGAAATAGGAAGCATAATGACGAGCTGTAAATGGACCCACTACTAAGCATGTAGTCCTTTGCAAAATTATTAAAGGGTCATAACCTCTACTCAGAAACCGTTTTATAATCTTGATATACACATATATACACATGGAAGTGACTATGACCCATTGGTAAAGCACATCACCATAAAAATTCAGGCTGAGACAGACCTTGTCGCAGAAGTGTCTTTACATTAATACCATATTTAGAAATGATATCTGAATTACACCTATAACATTTTGCAAAAGTTTTACGAAGTTTATGGAAGCGATAGCCTTGTTGCAGTAACTTATTAGTAATACAAATATTTCGAGTATTAAAGTCTTCCACTCGAGAACAAGCTCTAGCAAAACTGATTGAGAAGCTTAAACACCATATGAAGTTGACCGCGGAACATCTCCATCCAAGTGTGTATAATTTACAGTATCAAAATTAAAATCATCTCTCTTGTAGTAATGTGACCTGCTTCTGTTGAAAGATCGAGGTCTAGGAATGATGCGCGTGTATCGGATGAATTAGCTTTATTTAGTGTTAATTCGTCAGGGTAAATTTTTATGATCTTACACGAAAAGTAAGGATTATCAATATTTAAATGTAATCAAGGTATCGGGAAGTATTATTAAACGCTTAATTTCATCAGATAGGTGTTCGCGTACGTAACAGTATAAAATATATTGTGTTTGTTTTTGTACTGCAATTTATCGTGTTGGAGTTATACCGGTATATTTTATTTTAAAAAGTGTGGTAGTTGAACATATGAAACAGTTCACCAATGTATTTTTTCACTGATTTATGAAGTTCGCGTTATTTCATCCAGACTGTATTCTCAGTTATAGTGTCCCGTCCGAATGCGAATGTATTCTACTTAGTATACGTGGTTATAGTGAAAGTCGTTTTTTAACATTTTTTGCGACAATTTAATGGTAAACAAATCTTAACATGTCCGACCATCTTTGTCCGCTATTGCAGATCGGCGAAAATCTTTTTTTACACGTTTCTTTTATCAGAATGTGTTTTTATATGGCAATCTCGATTAGACCAAATTCACATGTCACAGTGTCACAAGACCATTTTAGTCGAACACTGCATGTCCACTTAATCACATTCTAATTGCTTTTTTATTTCACTTGAATGTTGTGTTCTCATGTGACAGTCTCGGTGAGATTTTCGAGTGAATGCAGACCCACATACTTCACATTTGAATGGCTTTTCACCGGTATGTTTTCTTGTGTGATTGGTCAAAGTGCACTTTTGTGCAAATGCAGATCCACAAATATCACATTTAAACGGTTTTTCATCAGTATGTATTCTCATGTGAATTTTCAGAGAATCCATTCGTGTGAATGTAGATCCACACACATCGCATTCAAATGCCTTCTCACCAGTATGTGTTCTCATGTGTTTGGCCCGAGTACTTTGGGTTGCGAATTTAGAACCACATATATCACATTTAAACGGTTTTTCACCCGTATGTATTCTCATGTGACAGATAAGACGATCCTTGCGTGGGAACGCAGATCCACACACATCACATTCAAACGGTTTTTCTCCTGTATGTATGTTCCGGTGATTGGTTAGATGACCGACTTGTTTAAATGCAGTTCCACAAATATCACATTTATACGGTTTTTCACCAGTGTGTACTTTCTTGTGATTGGTAAGACAATTACTTTGTTTGAATGCAGATCCACAAACATCACACGCGTACATCTTTTCTCCTTTATGTATTCTCATGTGACTGGTCAGATTACGATCGTGTGCGAATGCATTTCCACAAACACCACATTTAAACGGTTTTGTGTCAGTATGCGTTATTGTATGAATGTCAAGGTTAGCTTTGTCCGAGAATGCAGATCCACAAATACTACATTTATATACTACATGTTTTCTCATGTGTTTCATCAATAGAGAAATGCAGCTGAATGACGATTCACAAACATCACATTTATGTGTTTTTGTCCCAGTATGTATTTTCTTGTGTCTTGTCAGACCACATTTGTATAAGGATAAGAACCCACAAACATCACATTTAAATGTGTTTTCTCCTGTACTAGTATGTGCTCTCATGTGAGTGATTAGGGATCGTTTATCTAGGAATGCAGCTACACAAACATCACATTTAAACGGTTTTTCACCAGTATGTTTTCTCATATGACCGGTTAGGTAAAGTCTGCGTGAGAACACGGAACCACAGACACCACATTGAAATGGTTTTTGTCCGGTATGTATTCTCCTGTGAATGGCCAGATGAGATTTGCGTCTAAATGAAGCTCCGCAAGCATCACATGTAAACGGTTTTTCACCAGTATGGGTTTTCATGTGTTTGGTCAGATAAGATTTGCACGCGAAAACAGATCCACAAATATCGCACTCAAAAGGTTTGTCGACTGCATGTGTTACCATGTGCTTGGTCAGATCACCTTTGCCCGAGAACGCAGATCCACAAACATCACATTTATATGGTTTTTCACCAGTGTGTATTCTCATGTGATTGGTAAGTCTTCCACTTTGTCTGAATGCTGATCCACAAATATCACATGTATATGGTTTCTCACCAGTATGTATTCTCATGTGCGTGGGCATATCACTTTTGCGTGAGAATTTAGATCCACAAATATCACATTCAAATGGTTTTTCTCCAGTATGAATTCTCCTGTGCGAGACCAGATGTTCTTTGCGTTTGAATGAAGATTCACAAACAACACACTTGAACGTTTTTTCACCGAAAAGTTTTTCCAAGTGATCCATTGTTTAAATAGGCAAGGAATAAAGACCCGCAGTTTCTACCTATGCTATCTTTGTCACGTGAATTTAACATGGGTTTCACAAAGCAATGGCGCTTAACAAACTAACCACACTGATTCCTTTATTCCTATGCAATGTATTATCATCATCATACATCAGTGCTTAGTCAAGTTCCCAGACTGTGATATCACAGATGAAGGATACTCTGGTGAACGAGAATGTATATAATTTGATCCGGTATTCTATACACTAGCAGTGTTTTATCAACCATTTTATCAATGTTGTTTGTTGAAAGGTCAGTATGCGTTATATGTATTTCATAGTGCACCCAGCATAAGTTAACCGTCCCATTGTTTTCTAATGCAGCAGTTTAGTACGAGTACACCATCCTGAAAAGATATGTATACGCATTGATATTAATGACATAGTTTTTACATTTTACAAGAATGTCTTACAGATTTTGCTATTCAACAATACGATTCAAATAGGCTATATACTTAATTATACACCGTTCACAATGTTGTTTTAGTGAATAAATTATCTTTTGTCAAAGATATTTAGTACATAGGTGAAAGTTTGAAATTCTGAAAAACTGAAGTCCTCAAAATTGACAATCTATTAGATAAAATAAAGAAAAACAGGCTTTTTGGTACTCTCAAAAACCTGAAGTTCAAGCATGCGCCTGAAAACATTCACTCATGATAGTGTGTTATAAGTTATTCTGTGTAATTTCAACTTGGTAGCGCTGTTGGATGCTTTGCATTTATGTTTTTCTTGTCAATACATTTTTGTACTTACAAAATCCTTATTTCTTGACCTCTTTGTGGGCGTAAATTTATGGTAAGGATGAAAGATTGATAGATTTATTTCTATATACAGAGTACAATTTACAAACTTGCATTAAAACAATAAACAACCATGCATGCAATAATAAAATTTAATGGCAATCAACATTACATGTAAAGGATGACACAAAAACACGAATAATTCTTATAGTTCTTATTGTTATGTAATGACCCTGTTCTCCTAATTTAGTGTTTGCAAAGAATCGACTATTGGTTTTCCCAGTGCTCAAATATAATGAATTACGTACGAACACGTTTTTAATACATCCAGACGCCCTTGTATTAGACTGGAATCACCTTATTAATTTAGGTATCATACGAGGATCAATTATTAATCAAAACGTATTCTACAAGGATCAGTTATTATTTAAAGTATATCCTACACTGATCACTCCTCGCTGAAGAGATGTACATTGATATTGGTGTTATTAATTATATGATATAGAGGTGGTCATGAATTCACGACGAAAAATGTTGTAAAAATGTTGTGAATAAAATGTTACCAAAACCGTTCTGTATTGTTGTTACACGACATTATTTCCATTGTGGTCCTTTGACATATAAAATATATAATAAAATGTAGACATGAAAATATATAAATACAAAAGCTGTTTACATCGAAGAGTACTTTGTACTTAATAATGTCCAAGGTAGTGAAATGCGTATGATTAAACTGTTTCTGCTGTTATACGCTGATGATATTGCTATATTCTCGGAAACGGAAGCTGGTATACAAAAAGGATTGGACACCTTAAATAATTAGCGTGTTAAATGGAAGCTGATAATTAATTGCAACAAAACAAAAATCATGGTATTTAGAAAGGCTGGTCAACTTCCTACACACCTTACCTTTTATTTATACGAATACCACATTGAATTAGTCTCTGTATTCTCATATCTTGGAAACATCTTTACCCCGGGTGGCTCTTTTGCAGAGGCAGAAACAAATTTAGTTGGAAAAGCTCAAAAAGCAATACTTTAGATTAAATAGATATTTAATTAAGTACACTGACGTTTCTAAAATTCACAGATTAGAATTATTCTCGATTGTAAAAAATATAATGATTTACGAGAAATTTACATCAATAGATTCTACTGGATACGACCAAGCATACTCAAGTTAAAATCTACAATTAGAAACTTACGCGTTTTTATTTTTTAAGCATTTATAATAAAACAGGATGAAATTTATTTAACATTATGTTTTTCAATGTAATACTTACGAAAATATCACATTGGAATATTTATAATACTAAATATTCGTGTGTCATGAACGGTCAAAATGCCTATTGATTTGTTTGTTTATTTACGTTTTCATGATCATGTTCTACCAAAGCAATGTATATATTGAAGATGAATATTGATTCTCTGCATGTTTAAATGTTTCACAATTGTGTTATTATTTGGTAAACTATGTATCCCTTCTCCGCTGTGCGACCTAGCTAACTATCTTTCCATGCTTTCATTCCCAACATGTTGTGTTGCCATCTATATGTAATGTTATTATATCATTATGACTGTTGTAAACCATTTTTTTACACCATGAAACATTAACCCTTCTCCGCTAAACGACCATACTTTATCCACTCACAATTCACGTGTCCACAAATTGTTTTTTCTCTATTGTCTCCCTTTGTTTTGTTTTCGTCATATTTTCATATACATTTATACGTGCCGTTGTCATGCCGTTTGCTTTATATGTTTTGTAGTAATGTGTGTATATCTGACAAGCGTCTGGCCTATAGATACTTTGAAATAAACTTACTATACTATTTATAAATTATGTTACAAGAACTTTACGTAAACAAAACCCAGTATGTACTGAAATGATCCATATTAATTTTATAAAATTTTATACACAACTTTCCGGGGGAGAATGCCCCCGACCCCAAAGCACAATAGTGAATCCACACCAATAGGGGGCTAGCTACGCGCCTGTAGATAGACAATATATCAACTGTAAAGCATCATCGGCACCTGATTAGTGAGTATAGGGGTTTAAAATATCGTGTAAATTAGACTTACCCAGAATAACAAAGTCCACAATAAGTTCTACGATAAATAAATAATAGGGGATGCGGTGAATTAATAAGCTGTATACATAACAATAGAATGTCAATCCTATGCTTAACATTTACACACCACTCTAAAACACTGACTGTGAAGGTCAAAGTACGTTCTCTACAGTGCATTGATTTCCACTATGAACTATTCTCATCGCCTAGGCCTTTTATGCGGTGCAGTGTATTTAGCGGAGAAACACGTGTACGGGGATGGGCGAGCTATTACGATTGATAGTACATGCTGGAATTTGGAATTATCGATTGATTAAAAATAGTATCTCTGTGTGACCGCAGGTAGTAATTGGATTAAATAAGGTCGCGGGGAATACAGCATGTATATAATTGGCTCATGTTCGGGTTCCGACAGGGCGCGAGTAGTCAAGCATTTTTCTTGGACAAGAAAGTCGTTCTGTGTCAGTCTCAGGGCCTTGACAACATACATGTACATTGAAAACAGCATCAAAATATAAGACTGAAACCTTGGGTTGTGGAATAATGGGCCTTTGTTCTGCCCCCAATCCCTCCAATTTTTAGCACAAAAAATACAAAAGTGACCAATTTTACCGCTTATTTATTTTATAACTTCACAGCATATACATGTATGTATTAATAATATATTCTTAATACTAGTACATCTAGAAACGCAACGTTTTATCCCCCTTTTTTCTTACTTGCATTGTACATGTATATTTGAATTTTGTGTAGTAGTGTGGTATAATCTTGTAGAAACTTCGCCATCACCCAAATTTTATCGATCGTATAACGTAAACCCGAGCACCGATATAATCACAAAAAGCATGATTTCCACGTGCACCGTTTGCGCATAATAAATTAAAGAAATAAAAATCTGTTCCATCACCTGTGACGTATCTTAAATCATGACGTAACAGTGTGGTCACATGACTACTAAATCTAGCTATGAGGCGTTTGTTGTTCACGAGGGAGTGCGCATGATCAACAGGAAGGCGATACTACGATAGTGAAGAGACGAAACTACGATGATGAAAAGTCGAAAGTACGATAGTGAAAAGTCGGAACTACGATGATGAAAAGTCGATAGTACGATAGTGAAAAGTCGATAGTACGAAACAACGATAGTACGATAATGAAAAGTCGATACTACGATAGTGAAAACTCGAAATAATATCGAGTTTTCACTATCATACTGTCGTTGTTTCGAGTTTTCACTATCTTACTTTCGACTTTTCATCACCGTAGTTTCGACTTTTCATTATCGTACTATCGTTGTCTTTTCACTATCGTATTATCGACTTTTCACTATCGTACTATCGCATTTTCATCATCGTACTATCGACTTTTCACTATCGTTGTATCGACCTTTTCTAGCTATGCGGCGATGGCCCTAACGGGACACCGTAAATAACGAACTCATAGCTGGCTTGAAATTCGATCTCAGCTGGAAATTCGACATTTTTGTCAAGTCGAATTACGAACTCAGAGCTGGCTGGAAATTCGAACGCAGCTGGCAATTCGACTTTTGTCATGCCGAATAACGAACTCATAGCTGGCTGGAAATTCGAATTCAGCTGGAAATTCTATTTTTTGTCTAGTCGAATAACGAACTCAGAGCTGGCTGGAAATTCGAACTCAGCTGGAAATTCGACATTTTTGTCATGTCGAATAACGAACTCATAGCTGGCTGGAAATTCGACTTTTGTCTTGTCGAATAACGAACTCAGAGTTGGCTGGAAATACGAACTCAGCTGGAAATTCGACTTCTGTCATGCCGAATAACGAAATAAGCGCTGGCTGGAAATTCGAACTCAGCTGGAAATTCGACATTTTTGTCAAGTCCAATAACGAACTCAGAGCTGGCTGGAAATCTAACGCAGCTGGCAATTCGACTTTATGTCTAGTCGAATAACGAACTCAGAGCTGGCTGGAAATTCTAACGCAGCTGGCAATTCGACTTTATGTCTAGTCGAATAACGAACCCAGAGCTGGCTGGAAATTCTAACGCAGCTGGCAATTCGACTTTATGTCTAGTCGAATAACGAACTCAGAGCTGGCTGGAAATTCTAACGCAGCTGGCAATTCGACTTTATGTCTAGTCGAATAACGAACTCAGAGCTGGCTGGAAATTCTAACGCAGCTGGCAATTCGACTTTATGTCTAGTCGAATAACGAACTCAGAGCTGGCTGGAAATTCTAACGCAGCTGGCAATTCGACTTTATGTCTTGTCGAATAACGAACTCAGAGCTGGCTGGAAATTCTAACGCAGCTGGCAATTCGACTTTATGTCTAGTCGAATAACGAACTCAGAGCTGGCTGGAAATTCTAACGCAGCTGGCAATTCGACTTTATGTCTAGTCGAATAACGAACTCAGAGCTGGCTGGAAATTCTAACGCAGCTGGCAATTCGACTTTATGTCTAGTCGAATAACGAACTCAGAGCTGGCTGGAAATTCTAACGCAGCTGGCAATTCAATTTTATGTTTAGTCGAATAACGAACTCAGAGCTGGCTGGAAATTCTAACGCAGCTGGCAATTCGACTTTATGTCTAGTCGAATAACGAACTCAGAGCTGGCTGGAAATTCTAACGCAGCTTGAAATTCGACTTTATGTCTAGTCGAATAACGAACTCAGAGCTGGCTGGAAATTCTAACGCAGCTGGCAATTCGACTTTATGTTAAGTCGAATAACGAACTCAGAGCTGGCTAGAAATTCTAACCCAGCTTGAAATTCGACATTTTTGTCAAATCCAATAACGAACTCAGAGCTGGCTGGAAATTCGAACGCAGCTTGAAATTCGACTTTATGTCTAGTCGAATAACGAACTCAGAGCTGGCTGGAAATTCTAACCCAGCTTGAAGTTCGCACTGGTAGAAAATTGAATAACGAACTCGTATCTGGATATTGGACACCAGCTGGAAATTGGCGTGGCTATGTGAATATCGAACTCACCGCTAGCTCGTTATTGGCGTGCAGCTGGAAATTCAATATCTATCTACGATCTTCCAACTTCCTGCCAACTTCTCGGAGCTAATATTTTATTCTGTTTTCTTGGTACAAGTCAACTTACCCCAGTGTCGCAGGTTTTTTTTGCTTTTATTTATCCTCGCCACCGGAAGTCCATATGGACGAGGTCCCAAGAAGAGGTTAGTCACTAAATAAAATCTTCAGTTCTTGGGGAATAGTGTATGATACAGAAGATGCCCCAATTCCAGAAGCATCCCTGGTTATTTTACGTGCCGATGTAAAGCATCATACACGAGACTTCGCGTAACGTCTCGCCAGAAAGACTGTTAATAAGTTTAGTTACTTTGGGTGGGAAATACTGAAAAGTCTGGACCGTCTGGAGAAGGGATCGAACCCAGATACTTCGGATCAGTAGTCAGTAGCTCTTACCACTGGACCACTGTCCACCCGTTGCCGACGGTGTTTCTTTTAGTTAATCAATATTCAATTAATACACGTCATGTAGAACAACACGTGTTATTGCACGGGTATTACTTTAGTTATATAGCTAATTGTTTACCATGCATAGGACATGGTGACATCTGCGCGCAGTTAATCAATGCCGAAGTTAACTATAAATAATTATAATGAGTATTCATTTAATATGAAGAGCGTTCTGTTTCGAAGAATCAAAGCTCAAAACACAAAAGGGACTATAAAATCCAGACCCTTTCTCAGATTAACGAAATAAAATATTAATTTGAAAAGTATCGGGATGTCATTGTTGTATAACTTTTAATCATAACTATCTTTTGTATATGGTTTCTCCTACGATTTCGAGCATTGGGTCGTTGTTACATGTCCGTTTCTTCCGAGCGTAAAAGGTGCGTGTTATGAGTTCGGCTATTAATATATTTATTCGATATAAGAACAATTAGTGTTCGTGTGCCTGAATGATTGTTTGGCATTAGAACTTTTGTCAGACCGGGGGGGGGAGTTCGAATCCTACCGCAATATACATATGCACGTTTACAATTTAAATTTAGTACACATTTTTACATGCACAAAACTTGTCTAAATATTGGCAATTATAATTACCAACTTAACCACGTTAGACAACTCGACTATCGCAACAAAAGGTCGCGTCAATAAGTCTGTGAGAAACGTTAGTATCAAGAGTCCAGTGTCCTGTAAGATGAAACGCAGTTCAGCGCTTAATTAAAGCGTACAGTACTGGCTCGGACGACAGAAAGAACATAAGTAACGCCTTTATTACGGTATGAATCCCGATACACCGCTTTTCAGTTCCGTGGGAGAATTACTCTATTGTCATATGACTCTGGCGGAACTGAAAACAAATGTTACACTCAGGATACATGAAATATGAATGCCATCCGAGCGTTACATCGGTCTTCAGTTCCGTCAGCGTCATATGAAAATAGAGCAATTCTCTCACGGAACTGAAAAACGGTGCATCGGGATTCATACTGAAACTGACCAGCATAATGCTCGGACATTTCAGTTTCGACCTAGCGCTATCGTTGGCTTTCATTTCCGTCAACTGTGATGAACCTCCGACAAAACTGGGAAGCGGTATATCTGGATTACAACTCAACTCAAATTTATTGTAATTTAAGGCCACCGGCCCAAAATACACACATTCAACGTACACAATGTTTATAATTTATAGACATATACGAAATATGTTATAGAAACACATGTATCATGCAGTCAATTTGTGACAACGCTTTAATTACATGATTAAGTGGCATTTTAAACACATTGCATGACACGTCTATGTTCCATTGCAAAGTACAAATATTTGGCCGCGAGTATACTGTGATCATTGAGAATGACGAGAAGGAGTCGATATACGGTGAAGGCTATCGGTTGTTCGATGGGCAGCTGTTACAAGACCCGATTTCAATCCCTTATAGGAGAAAACTTTCACTATAGATCGACCACATGTTGCATCAGCTGATGATCGTAAACAAATACCTCGTAATAAGTTCGATAATGATTTCAACGTTGATTGTGACGTTGAATAGTATCATATCAAAGACCGAGAGAAAAATCTGTAGTTTTTGCTTCTTTTTCAATGAAAATTCAATTATTAAAACAACCTGTGGTTTATTCCTATTGACATGGTAACGGCTGTCGTACAAATCGACGGTGGCGAATATATTTGAGTACGAACTTGCACGCGACATCCGGGGTATTTTGCGTATATATACCACACGGAGGCTGCGCTACATTTAGTGACATTATAATTCAGAGAGGGTAAAATTAATTTATTGTAGCGAAATTTAGATCTAGCAAGTTATAAATATTTTTTTTCAAACTATTTTGCAATTTTTAGATAATATTGCGGGGGATTTTTTAAATGGCTGCAAGTAAGTGAGGATGTAATCGCAGGAAAGCGACAGGAAACTGATGGAACTATTTCTAAGACGACGTAAGATACAACACAGTAAAGCGGCTGGAAACCGATGGAACTATTTCTAAGACGCTGTAAGATACAACACATGAAAGCGGCTGGAAACGGATGGAACTATTTCTAAGACGACGTAAGATACAACACAGTAAAGCGGCTGGAAACCGATGGAACTATTTCTAAGACGCTGTAAGATACAACACATGAAAGCGGCTGGCAACGGATGGAACTATTTCTAAGACGCAACAATATACAAAAGTGGCTGGAAACCGATGTTACCCTTTCTTAGTCGTCGTTTCATGCAACATAGTCCGATTGGACTTACTTATACTAATACCCGGAACAAGCGCTTACGGAAAATACGCTTCACATTGAATCAATGGCTGCTTCCGTCCCGTGATTTCGGAAGAATTGTCTGGATTCGCGGGGAAATTTGGACATGATAATTGAAAATCGGGGCTCGCTTTTCTATTGAAACAAATAAAATTATCGGTCGAAAGACGGGGACTTGGACATGATGCCAGGAAGATACAGGATGGGATTCACAAAGCATCTTAGTGGAAAACTTGAATATGATTTACTTAGGTTAAAATTTTGCGCTGCGCACATTTACCTACAATGTGAAAAATAACCCGTGTTTTCTTATTTATTACCTTTAAAGTGATTATGGTAGCTCCTTATGCAATGCCTAAAACGATGCAAAACATAGATCTTCATGTATAATTTACATATTATATAACATCTTGGTTGTATTGTTTAGCCGATACGCTCAGGGAAATCTAATGATTTTAAGATTTTTTCAGTCTAATTTTCTGCTAAGATGCTAAATTTGTGAATACCACCCTGTTTGTCAAAGAGAAATTATATTGAGCGGACAGAATAACATGTGCCTGTACCGGAACGTGCACGGGATGATGATCACCAACTTTTACACCATGCGTCGATGTGACGTGTCGTATGCCTTATAATTAGCGGAGTAGTTCAACTGTAATGACACTGTTAATCCTATAAGGATGCTACAGGCGAAGGGGTGCAAATCGTTTTATACCATGGATAGCCACTTTAGCGCCATTTGAATGGTGTGCCGTTTTTGTCGTCAGTATACAGCTCTCTTTGAAGCATATGAGAAACATATCTACATTTGCAGAGGACACAGTGAAGCAGTCAGTTACAGAAATCGTCGATGGGCACATGTCTTGATACTAGTAAAATATTATGTCTATGCAGAATTTCGCTGTTGGCACAGGTAGAGTGTAAACTATATCACTATATCTGTGATAACAACGACGTTTTCTTAGTCAAATCACCGAGAATACAGTTACATTTGGTGGATTGATTTTCGTTCATTTCGCGGATGAACTCGAACGTGAAATTGAATCCCCTCAAATAATTGACATCAACATACGTAACAAGATTCAAATCCCTCAGAGGGGAAACGTTCGCTATAGATTAACCACATGTTGCATCAGTTTTTCTTACAATATTTTAAATCCTCGAATTAAAAAAACAAATTACCATTTTCTGACTAAAATCTGCGAATTATGATACCCGCATCCTCATACATCAGCGGTTAGTCAAGATCCCAGACTATATGATATCACAGGTGAACGAGAATGGATACCCGCGAAAATGATTTTTTCAGTAGATGGGTACATGAACGGACTCGCTGATTAAATACTAACGGCATGTACTTGTATGACGACTCACCCATCATCCACGGGGTCCCATCTTTGTTCACGAGAAACCTGACGGTCGAGTGCCTTTGTGAATTATAGGTTAGAATTTGATGCCTGATGAGTCAACGGTTTGGTTCAACTTTTGGCAGTCATCCAACTCTTTGTGTGGCTCACATAGGCACATGTCAGGAATCCACTTTCAGAGCTGACCCCTGTGCCTATAGCGCTTATTTATCCCTAATGAGGCGGAGATGTACATAACCTGTTACACCAGCCCCGTTTGCACACGGTCGATAATCATAACGGTTATTTAAGAAATAAAAATCTGTTCGCGTATTTTGTCGGTGAATAAAACATGGGCAGGAGTTCGGATGCGGAAAAATTAAATCACGAGTGCGTAGCACGAGTGATTTAATTTTCCGCATCCGAACGAGTGCCCGTGTTTTATTCACCGACAAAATACAAGAACAGAGTTTTTATTTCGATTCTAAATACGATAATATTCCGCACTATTTAACTGCGCGCATTCTATTTTCACCCATTTGACATTGAACCTAATTCCACGCTGAAATTGAGTGGCTTATTAGCTGGTACAATTACCTCCCTCGTTAATGCAAACGACCTTCGTAATTTTCTGAAGGAAAAAAACACATTTTAAACATTGAAACAATTTTAATAACACGAGCATAGTGTATCTATGTCATGAAATGAAAAATATAAATGAATTGATTATCAGAAATTTTTATGAATCTTAATTTCGAGAGTATATTGGAGTTTCTAAAAATAGATGCGTCATAGCTGTAACACTGGATTCTCGTGAAACTCGCGGTCCGTTAAATATTTACTATAAAGTTTACGTTCATTCATTCATAAATAGGTCATGTGATACGGGGCGTAAATTGTAACAGCCAATTTGTTACCATGTTTTATGGGGGTAATAAAACATGGTCAGGTCTTCTCTTTGTTTAATGGATTAATCCGCAGATCGTGTTAGAATGGTTTATATAAGCGTGTTTTCTGATTATCCACTCTACAAATTTATATAGACCCGCGCGTCTTATCGGACGCTGGTCATGGGCCAGAAAGTTGGACATGTAGTTTCAACCAACGCTGGTGTCGATGCAAACGGCCCGGTATCACTTACAAATGATGGTACAGCTGTTATCCATTTCTGGTGCTTGTTGGACAAGTCAATACCTCACTTCATACATTAGTAGTCGATAACTCGAAAACAGCTGAAGTTGTAGCCACCGTGGCTACTATACAGTTCTCATTGCACACTTTTCTCACCTAGACTTTTCTATACGTTACAAAAATACGTCTTTTTTACAAATTATGAAGTGATTCACCAAGTACAATGTCGTTATTGATCAACCGTTGTATTGAAGAATACTATAATAACTTCATCAATCAACTTCCTAAAATTCGTGAGGTTGCAGGTACAGGGTAGCAATACCACGTGGCTACAGTTACAAGTAGAACTTTGTAAACATTGGAACACAAATATAGCCATAAGTATTTTATTTCTTCATCGATTTCTATAAAATATACGCCATGCTAAGGGGAAAAGTATTTGCTTCCCGTAAAATATAAGATCTTTTTCAGCAGTTTTACCGATTTTTCAATTACCCTGTGAAACCTACACGTTCCACTGTTTCACAAGGTAATGGACAACACGGCACAGCCGCTTAAAAAAGATTTTATATTTCATGAAAAGCAAATAATTGTCCCCTTAGCGTGGCGTAACTATATTTCATAGAAATCGATGAAGAAATAAAATACTTATGGCTATTTTATTTTCCAATGTTTACAAATTTCTTCTTGTAACTGTAGTCAAAAGTCACGTGGTATTGCTACACTGAGGTATTGTAAAATCATTTAATTTCAACGGGACCAAATTTCATGATTTTAGTGAAAAGGCCATTTCCTGGGAATCTCGTGACTATTCTATGAGGATTCTATTATGTTTGTTGCACAATCCAACCCAGTGTCAATAGCTCTTCTGTAATCCTGTACACGTACATTGTGCGTTCCAGTCACATCGGGTGGTTTTAGATACTTGACAGTTGCACGGCCCAAAAAACGATTTATGATTCTAGTAATCCTAAGGACTCTATTTTTACACCAATCCTAAACATTTTATTGGTATTTGCTTGAATTAACTGTAGATGGTTGCTTTTTCAGTGCATAAAATCGATAAAAAACAGAAACAAAGTTTTTCCCAACTACCTACCCTATTTATCAGAATGTTATCGGAACCACACTATTAATTTGTTTTAGCCTAAATAAAACGGTAGTGGAATCAAAGCACTGATGGGAGAGTAATGTGGTGCAGACTGATTTGTTTGAACTGCCAAAGATGTACAGGGTGTTAAAATAGTTCGTTCTCAAAATTTAAATTCATATAAAGTTTCATTTGAGCTATGTACGTAGCAGACCATGCTAATTTCTTACTCTAATAGTGTCATTTAATGCCAGAGAGATAAGAACAATGGTAGAACCCTCTGGATTTCAAACTGAAAACTTTATAGTCTTGTGAGGTCAGAAAAATAAAATATTGAAACTAAAACATTGAGAACAAACTTGTTTAACACCCTGTACATCAATTGCATGAAAATTTTATTGGTATTTTGTCAGAAATCACCACGGACAAAGATCATGTACAAAGCCACAGATCAATGACTTTCAAGTGCAAAAAATCAATATTTTTAAAAAAATTAAATGTTTTCCCTACCTATAATAGTACCCGATTTATCAGAATCACAATATTAATTTGGTTCTTGGCCTCAAAGAAGGTAGTGTATTTGCACAATATTATAGTGGGGTTTATTTGAACTGTCACAGATGTGCATGATTGTGTGGTCAAAAACATTTGATAGTTATGTTTGATGTACAATACAGCTTGTGCACTGTGTAATTAATGCACCTGTAACCACAGGTAACTGTATCCTTGATAAATAGTAAATGGATTTTTTAAAATTTATATTGTACTATATAATACAAATTTTACATTTTTCTTTTTACTCTTTATCAACTGTGCTATAGACTCAAATAAATAAATTTTGCATGTTTTTCTTTTTACTCTTTATCAACTGTGCTAAATTAATTTGCATTTTTGTATCTTTTTACTCTTTTAAATATTAATGATAAAATTACCTGTGTCTGTGCCAGTTCAAATACTGTATACCGGTAGCTGATTATTTCCGCGATTGTATTATTTCGCGTGTTTTGCACCAAAAATGGGTGTGTATTTTTTACTGTTTTTAATTTCTGCTAATTGCGAAATGGAAATAATAATTTTTTTGCCTATAATATAAATAGCTCTGTATCACAAAACCAGGCAAGTGCTTTATCAATATGTTATCAAAATCATGAATATACATTTGTGCAACGAAAAATGTTTTTCAGGCAGAAATTTCCACCCAGTAGAAATAACCAGCTACATCGTAAACCAAATTACACACCAGTGAAATATTCTAAAGAGTAATTTTGTTGTCATTTAAATGTACAACTTGACTTACAAAGTCATCACTACTGCATGACTTGTCAAATCCGTGTTAAAGACCACCTTCAAACACAGGCCACTATTACAAAGTTCACAAACTTTCTGGTGTAATTGTTCCCTTATTAAACATCCTTCCGATTTTCTTTCATTAATCAAGTATCAACCTGCCTATAACTAAATCCCAGTCAACCATTCATATATTAAACACGTACAATCATGAATGGTGATACACTCAAATATTCCTTAAAAAACTTTGGCTTGCCTGTAAATGGGGATATTTCTTGACTAGTGTGCACTGGATTGATGAAATTGAGTTTAAATGCATTGTAAATATGCATGTTATGTAGTGAAACGGGAAAATCTGGAATATTTTGGTATTCTTACATTAATACCAAAGTGAAAGTAGATAGGGTAAAACCCGGATTGAATCAGTCCGGACATGTGTAAAAATAAGTAGACAATGTTTGAAGGACAAAATCTTTCTTAGATACATGACCCCCCTTTTTTATTGTATTCTTTTGAAGCTCTAAGGTACTTCTTTCAAATGATATATGTCTCCCTGCTGGCCATAGACTAAAAGATGTAAACTTTTGGGGCCTACCATTGTAACTTTACATTGGACTAAAGAGCAAATTTATTTGGTGGTTTCTAACCTACAAATGGGAAGCAGTCTGTCTACTATTAAAAAGATCTAACAGAAAAGGGAAATAACCAGTCCAGTTTTTGTATCCAGAAGAAAAAAGAACAGGCCCACTTTTTCCAATTCTCATTTGACAGAGCTTCTTTACCTGAATCCCTGGGAACTTGACTGGTGAATGTCAGGATCGGATTTTCCCAGGAAAAATCTCTGACTGGGGGAGTACATGTATGGCCTGTTACACACGGCTACAGTTTTTTTATTCAGAAGTAAAGTAAACAAGCCTGGTTTTTCCCTGCAAAAATCCTAAATGGGGGAGTATAGGGGCCTGTTAATCAGGGACTTGCCAACACAAAACAACACTAAATTCTCACTGTATATTTATTCTATAATAATGTACAACAAATTTATCTTATGAAGCAAATAAATCAGATGCAGTAATAATAAAATAACTTAAATAATAAAATTGTCATAATAAAAACAACAAAATCATGTACACATACAACTATATGTATATAATAGTTTATCTTTGAATGTACATTAAAGCACAATCATTTATGTATTTACTGACATAAAGCAAGCAACAACAAGTATTAGGTAAAAGAAAAGAGGCCATGATGTCCCTATAACGCTCACCGGAGTCATAAAAAACACCTTTTCCATAGTGACATAATTAAAATTGAATGAATCTACTTTATTTATATGCAGCTTCATTTTATATAAGTTTCCAAGATTTTTACCTAGTTTCCCAAGCATTGAACATAAGTTTCAACACATTTACCTAGGTTTCAACCATTTTACATTTCACCTAATTTCAAAGCTTTTTACCAAAGTTTCTAACCACTTTACATGAATTTCAATGCTTTTTACCAAATTTCATAACAAATACGATATGAATCCAATAATTTTCAAATAATTTGTTTGGAGATGTAATACACAGTACAAGCAGTATCTAGTCAGAATAATCAATACAGAAACATGATTGGAATTTATTTTATTTGAACAATCCTTGAAGATGGGCGGATCCAGGAAAACTTATGAGAAAATATAATATAAATTTCCTCAATGAAATGTCATTTGAATTAGCGCATGTGGACAAACAGACAGATAAAGAGTGACTACTCAACATAAGCACTTCATGCCCATGGTGAGTTAACAAGTGAAGTTGATTCAATGATCATATCCAGAGAATAGAACAGTCGCAACTCCTTATTACAAATTTTGAACTGGTAGACCAATGTTTGTTGTATTAAAATTGTCCTTTTCACTCCAACTCATGGTTTTTTTTGTAACTTCTAAAATATGAACACGATACAAGTACACGATCATTTCAACTTAAAAACCTGTTCCAAATTGATGTTTCTATGGTGTTTGGGGCAAAACTGTTCGAGGCATCAAAGTTCTACTTTACTTTAAATGAGCTAAATTGAGACTTTATCGAACAATGGAACCTCATGAACATACAGACAATTCAATGAATCAGGTTCCAATCTCCCGAAGCATCTCAACTTGAGCTAAATCTCATCTCAAATATTGTCATTCATCTTTGAAAGTAATTTCCATGAGAGACTGGACTCAAAATTGGCATCACAAAACAGAAACATTATTCAGGCTAATAACAGTAACATTTCTAGAGTTCGAACTTCAGATTAATCTAAAATTCAGATTCTGATTTGAGTAAAATCTCAATTTCATTAGAGATTTCTACTTGAGATGCTTCGGGAGATCGGGGCCTGGTCTTTATGAAGTTAGTAATCTACAGAACACAGAGAGTTTTCTGAACTGAACAATCACAAACAAGGGATTAAAACTTTCAAACTCTCTCAAAGTTTTAAATCATTCAATCATTATTTTTAAACTTTAAAATTTCTTCTCACACTCTGAATTACATTCAAAACAAATTGATGGCACAGGTTTTTAACTGAACCATTTGATTTTATAATATCAGACAATGGTGATTTGTCGACCCTCTAGTCCATCAATATGTGACTTTTTTGACAATTCATGCCCCCACTTACATTGTAAATTATTTCCAATAATGAGTATGAATGGAGGGGAGACAATCCAATTAGGGAAATGGACTTAACAAGACATCTTAATCAAGGGAGATCATTCTTGATATTTACCCAAAAAATTACACATTTAACTCTTATCAAAGAAGTGTATGGTGTAGATTAGTCTCACAATGCACCAATCATATGCTTAGATTTCAAAATGCAGCATTACTATTGGTTGATTTTACATCTAAGTTCTAAAACAGCCTATCAAAATGCTTAGAATTCAAAATGCAGCCATACTATTGGTCCATTTTACAACTAAGTTCTAAAACAGCCAATCAGATGCTAGGATTTACATACTAGACATCAAGTGTAGGTTTTCCAGTGTCAGTATATCGTTATATATCGAGACCTGACTGTACAGGGGTCAATGCAAAATCCAATTTGCCAGTTCATTGGTTTGGTAGGTCTAATAATCCAAGTCGTCTTATTAGCGGGAATATGCGGTCAAGTATGAAATCATATAATGAACAAACAATAAGAACATTCATTCATACTCACAGCCATACATATACATGTATACATACACGTCTTTCATACAATAAATGTCTATAAATGTATTGCACATCAAGTTTGGAAGCGATTGAGCGAAGTCAGAATCTATACATGTAAAACGGTAACATAATTCAATGAATGAATCTATCTATAAGCCTATAATAAATTGGTTGGGTAAAATAGTCAAAACCCGCATTAAACGAACTATCCAACCATAACTTCAGTCAGACATGTGTCCGTAATCACCTGAACTAAGCAACCGCTTGTCTAATATACAGTAAAACATGCATAAGTGGCCACCTCAATTAAGCAACAACCTGTCTTATACAGTCAATATTACTAAAATTCCACAGGGTCACGGGACACCTAGGGGTGATTTTGTTCTTGAGGATTTACTGTATGTATAATTTATAGCCTCATATAGACAGTGCGTAAAGTTTCCACACAAAAGCAATACTCAGCGTCAATGAAAAGTTACCACTCTTTTGACTCTTATATTTTAAAATTCAGGTTACACTATGTTAAAAGCCGAACACCACTCAATTTGCCCTTACTGTGTAGTCACAGCTATCCTATTTAACAATATTCAAATGCAAACACTGAAAACTTTTATACCAATAGGTCATATTGTATACAAAATACAGAGGTATATATAAGTGGTACCTTTTCAGTGACGCTCAGTATATATCAGAACAAATGGTGGTCGTGAACAAATTTTTTTTTTAATTTATTCATAATGTTTATCACTTTTCTGTTAGTAAATTTCAATAATTTGTTACCAAGTCACAACCAAGTAAACAGCGCAACACAAATTTCTTTCTGTGACTAGATAGTAAGTTTAGTACTTTAGGCCAATATAAACTAATAGCTTGATATTTATCCATTTTTGCTTCATAAGAGGGGGGAAGGATTTTCATATTTTATCAATTTTCCAAAACACAATTTTGACCGTCAATTCTTTTCTTGTAATAATCTTAGTAAGAAAGTACTTATAAATGGTTTATCTTGCAGTTCTTCACAAGAAAAGCAACAGAAAAGGTTTTAGCCATTTCAATTTTATTTGGGTTTTGACAAATTTTGATTTGGTATTTAATAAAACTAATTAGGTAAATGATCTTTATGTACCATTTTGCACTAATAGTGACATTTTTTACTCCCTCCTCTCAACATCTATTGGGTTTTTAAGAAAATTAATTGGGTAATTACCCCAATACACAGCTTAAAACAGGGTAATAGTTACTTTTATGCAAAAGCAAAACATGCAAGGATAATGATCTACCAATTAATCTATCCTGGCCTAAATAAATTCTCAAAAACATCTAATATAAATCATCACAATTCTCCATATTAATTATATTATCTAGGCTATCTATGCTCGTCTTACAATTATTGGTCCCAAACACACATTATTACAGGACAGATCAGACAGCTTCGGCCATCTTGAATTTTTCATGGTCACACTAGTAGAAAATACTCAAATATTGCGAACAAGGAGGGTGGATTATAATATCATTACATTCTAAATAAACAATTAAAAAATGCCGAGCATAGCCTTTATTTGGCAGTCAGCAATATATGCAGGGGTGTCAACAGAGCGAAATTCAAAATCCTGAAAATCATATGCTGCTGACCATTTTTGCCAAACAACACGCCTACAACCACATTGTTTCCATATTTAACTCACTTTTTATTGAATAAAATCCTTCAGAGCAGATTAAATTGAGTCAGTAGACTGGGGATTTTATTTGGGTATTTTTTCTATCAATCAGACTAATACAATGAATTATCTTACTAAAGTAAAATAAAGTAAAACAATGAATTTCTTTTTCCTTTGAGAATGCCAGGCAGCAAGAGAGTAACATACTCGCACCCAAATTCAGATAACGGTACTGGTTGGCGAGTAGTTTCCGACGGCGAGCAGTATCCGACATTTGATATTTTTTCGTATTTAGCGTATCACTTCAATTAAATTGATGCGTGTAATTAAAGAACTACATCATAGCAACACGTGTGTGGCAAAAAAATACAATTCACGTAAATAAAAAAACAAAATAAAAAAATACCCGGTAATACAATGATAATCTTCACCTCTTTTGTTGGGGGATCAACTGTTTACGAAAAATGCGCATGCGCAATGAAACAAATAAGTTCATCTATTTATAGCCTTGTGATTGCCCGAGTTGTCAATAAAGCTTATTTTAGCTTACAACAGGCATCAACGGAATCGGCGACCCAAAACGGAAGTCTGCAAAAGAATATTATTGACAAAATACGTCGTTATTGACGTCTAATTAATTGACGTCAGAGTTTTTTACAAATTGGAAAACGATATGACTATACATCTTCATTCGTCGTCTGCGTGTACTCTAAACTACGATAGACAACTCTAAAACGATATGTACAGTCAATAGGAGTTAATGCCCCTTATTTTAGAGGCTCAATACGGGGAAAATAAAGTATCATTAGTAAATAAATGCGAAATGTCGGCTACTGCTACTCTTCATGCAATTAACGGCCTAAAATAGTGACCCCTTTGTGGCCCCAATTACAGTAAACTGTGTTACGTTAAAAGTACCAAAAAAGTGACAAATAGTTCGGACTTTAGCTCAGGATTATTAAAAGGTAAATTATTTTCTTCAAAACCACATCGTATCCTAGAAAAAGGGAGAAAACATGCAAAAAGCCATATTTTATGCATTGGCCTTGCATAGGCACTGACCATCTGACTACCAAACAGGGCAGGGAAGTGTTTGTGTTGATGAGTAATGCTACATTTAAGGATGACAAATTTGGCCTCAATAGACATAATTATGGGGCTGGTTATTAATGGACATAATTATAGGGTTACTAAATAATGGACTTAATTATGGGGCTCCTAAATATAGGACATAATAATGGGGCCCCTTAATATAGGACATAACTATTGGGCTCCTAAATAATGGACATAATCATGGGGCTCCTAAATAACGGACATAATTATGGGGCTCATTATGAATGGACATAAATATGGGGCTCGTTATTAACAGACATAATTATGTGGATCATTATAGATGGACATAATTATGTGGCTCGTGTTTAGCGGTACAATAAGCATAATACCTAGAAGTTGATTCAACCAAACAATAAAAGAGTGGTACAAATATAAAACTTGTGGAAATTTTACACAAAAACCAGGTTTTTCAAACAAGGGTCATACTTCTGCTGAAACTTGGTACCATTTGACCATTGAAATGACCCCTGAAATTCTTAAAAGCCACAATTTGACCCTTAGAATTTTTACTGAAGGGTAATATTTTCTTTAATGATGGTATTTTTGCTATAAAATGATTTTATAACCAGTGAATAAAACGATTATCAAAATGACCCTCGAGAATCATCACCTAGTTGAACCTCCGATACCAAAACCCAAGGGGCGCATTTTACATACTGATAAATAGTCCTGGGGTGGTATTCAATATTTATCTTATTTAATTGGAGAATAAGGATAGCCAATCAAATCACCTGTTACTGACCAAGAGTTTAATATGGTGTGATCTGATTGGTCGTCCTTATCCTTAAGTCAAGTAAGATCAATATTGAATACCACCCTTGTAAAGGTTAATCATTTTATTATTGACACAGTTTTAAAAAATACTGTAAAATTACTTATTTTTGTGGGAATTAAAATTTGTGGATTTTTGTAAATTGTAATTTCATGGCGTCATGAATTTGTGTGAATTTGTGTATCACATAACAAGGTAAGGGGAAACCATTGTTCCACATTTGGAAGGTCATTTAGCCATGGGGATAACATTTTGTGGTCAACCACGAAATCAACGAAAATTAACTCCCATGAAAATGATTGAATTAACAGTATGTGGGATATAAGACATTCTTGATGCACGCTCAACTGCCAGTGCACCAGTCAGTCTGCCGAATATGCCAATCAGATATATCTATATTTTGCTGTCAGAAAAACTTGGCTAATAATCATTATGGAACATCCCTCACTAATATCACACACACAGCTTGGTTGAATAGATCATGATTGAACGTCCCTCACTGTTATCACACATGGTTTTGTCTGTTTTTGTAAAGTCATTTCCGTGACGTCGTGCAGATAGGTGACAAACACTGCTAGATTGTTTATATTATACACACCGGGCTTTCCAAAGGACACCGATAGAAGAATATTCTGTGTTTCTTTCGGAGACAATTGGAATTGTTTCAATGTTTGACCGACCCAAGCAAATCCACCTGCTGGACTTTCTACAGCTACGCCGGTGTCTGCATACTCGTTTAATCTGAAATGTACCGAAATCAAGCATACCATTTAAAGGCATATTGAGTCAAAGGTTAAAGGTATAAACTGCCAGCTAGAAACATCATTAGTAAGTGCTAGTCACCCACTTAAAGCACTCAACCTAGAAGATAGGGATATTTTTTCCTTTTTTAGTACACAGTATACCAGCAACTTCTCCACATGTTGAGGAAAATCAACATTAAAGTTAAAACTTCATAGTAGGGTTTCCCCTGCCTCAGCAGGGAACTGAACCTGGCTGATCGGGTTACCTATCCAGACCACTAACCACTGGACCATAAGTGTGCATACAGAGAACTGATTGTTCTTGGCATTTGTGTCTAATTTGAATGGAATTTCTATCTACAGTTTCCCAGTTCAAGCTTTAATTAACAATTTGATTTGAAAAATTTCTACCATAAAAAAAAGAACAGACAATTTCAGTGTACCTCACATCATGAGCTTGAATCTAACAAAAAGTTAAACTCAAATTTTATTTGTAGAAATTTTTAAGGATTTTTCCCTCAGAGTCAGAGGTCATTGACCAATTAGGCAAGGAAAAAGACGTAAGAATCAAGAACCTACGACTGTTTCAGTCGAACACAAACAAACAAAACAAACATTGATAAATTTAACCAAATTTAGACAGTGATGTTGGTTGTTTAATATTTCCCAAAAGAAGAATTTTTAACTAACTATATGGAAATTCATAAACATAAGTGAAATAATTGTTACCTAAGCTGAGCTTTACTTGTATCGACCAGTACACTCACTTCAGCATCTGATTTATTCTCTAACACAACAGTAACATGAACATAACACAACCTGAAATAATCATACCATAATCAGTTTATATACGACCATCTCATATACCCAAAGAGTAGTTTTCAGACAGTTTTTTCTTTTTTATTCAAAATATCAATTTTGTACTTAAGACCTTCACATTATAAGCCAGCGATATGGATGAATAGTTACTGAGTTGGGTATCAAAGTCATATTCATTCATCAACTGACCTGGTGGACAAGTGGTTTAGTGGTAAGGGCTTCTGACTACTGATCTGAAGGTTTTGGGCTCCATCCCTACTCCAGCCAGGTCAAAAACAGAAATGCTTTTCAGTGTTTCCCACCTAACATAACTAAAATTACTAACAGTCTCTCGAACAAGACGTTAAGTGAGGTCCTGTGTATGATGCTTTACATCGGCATGTAAGAGAACCAGGGATGTTTCTGGAACTTGGGCATCTTCTGTACCATGCACTATCCCCCAAGAATTAAGAGAACTAACCTCTTCTGGGAGCCTCGCCCATATGGATTTCCGGTGGCAAGGATAAATAAAAGCAAATAAACAAACAAGAGATGTTTGTAAAACATGCATGCCTGCATGGCAGCCCAATAGTCAAAATCAATAGAGGTCATCTACTGTTGATGACCAACCTCCATGTAAAGTTTGAAGATCCCAGGTCAAAGCGTTCTTGAGTTATTGAACGGAAACCAATTAAATAGTCAGAAATGGTAAAGGTCACAGTGACCTTGACCTTTGACCTACTGACCCAAAAATCTATAGGGGTCATCTACTATTAATGACTAACCTCCATGTAAAGTTTGAAGATCCTAGGTCAAAGCGTTCTTGAGTTATTGAACGGAAACCATTTTATATGACCTACAGACAGACCGACAGACATGTGCAAAGCAATATACCCCCTAATCAAAGATTGGGGGGGGGGCATAACAACTGACCTGCATTTAGAAAAGCAATTCTTGATCTCAGTCTGGTATTGTAAGGTATAAGATACAAGTTGTGTCAGAACTTCAAATGCTGGTTTCTTCACCTCATCCGTCGTCTCCTCTTTGATAAACTTCAATGGTGGACTTTCTTTTGGCACCTAAAATATTAAGGTCATTTATCATATGCTATCAATGGATTATAGGGATTTATCAGTAAATAATATTTTCATTGTTCATTATTTTCACTCTTTTTTAGAAGCTGGTTCCAGTATCATACTGAAAAAGAAAAGTAACGTCACAGTGACCTTTACCTTTGACCTAATGACCTCAAAATCAGTAGGGGTCATCTACTGTTGACGACCAACCTCAATGTAAAGTTTGAAGATCCTAGGGCAAAGCATATTTGAGTTATTGAATGGTAACCATTTGGTCAGCCGACCAACAGACAGACCGACAGACATGTCAAAAGCAATAAACCTCTCATCTAAGATGGGGGGGGCATAATTATATGGATAGATTGTGTCGACTTACCAGCATATATGGATAAGATGTGAAGATATAATCTGTTTTATCTACAATAACATGATGTTGTCCCACACAGATACGTTCACTACCTGAACTATCTACAATATGTGCCTGAAATAAATAGCATTAATGCCATGTTTCGCAGAAACTTTTGCATGATGAAAATGCACCTGAGATTTCATTAAAATGAGGCAGATTAAAATGAGGCAGATTTTCCTTACTTAAACTTTTGACTAAAATTAGAAGTTTATATACAGTTTTCAGTTATTTTACTTGTATGACAATACCATGCATGCTTAATAAAGATAAATCATAAAGATATTTAATCTACATAATATTTGTGATGATTTTGATAACGTAAACAACAAATGTCAAGTTTCAGTATGTCCAAGAAATGCGCGAGATTTTATCAATTCGCCCACGAGTGTGCGTGAATAGACTCTAAAATGTGCGAGACTCATGCATGATAAGGGAGATCTGGCATGTATGAAATAGTGGGATTAAAGTGTCAACACAGCATTTCCGAAATGTCGGATGGCTTGAAATAATCATAAATTTCATAATACGTCTCATTGACAGTATTCCAGTCATTATTAGAAGATGTTGCCATTTGTTTGTTTATTAGGGCTTAATATGTGTGAGACAATATTATGACAATAGATAAAACACTGTATTACCTGCCAGAGTATAATTAAAGATATTCCTAATTCTATTGCACAATTCAGTGATTGAAACTCGTCTACAGTATTGGTACAAAGTGGACCCTGTGATGGTGTCGAGGCTTGCGACGTTTCCTCGTCCAGAGGTTTTAACTTCACACTTGACCTCTCATAGAAATCTCGACATGGGCTTTTACTGCTTACAATCTAGAAAATAATCCAGACATCAAGATTTAATCATGATTTCACAAATGTGTGATTCCAAATTTGTTTTTAAAATTTATAAAGTTGAAATAGTAAATCTAGTAAGTTGGAAATCATAAGTTAAGATATATGAAGTTCAAATTTTGAATTTGTGATGTTGAGATTATGACTTCATAAAAAATTTGTTTTCGCTTTTGAAAGGTATATAATTTTTTTTTAATGAAAGATAGCTTGACAGAATCGTCCTAAGAATGATTGAACTACGTAGAAAATAATTGCCTGTTTTATGAGACGTCAGAATGTTTATTCTGGGGCCAAATCTGTAAAACTATACAATGCAACATTTTTAATTCATATGACAAACTGCCAATTTTTTTTCATAATTTTAGCAACAATTTAGAATGTAAATGCAGTAGTTCTTCGATGCCTCAAACAGTTTTGCCTCAAACACCCTAGACACCTAAAACAGGTTCTTGGGTTCCGGCAAAATGATGATGCACTAGCTTACAGCAGAAGCCTCATATAGATAGATGGCATTAACTATTTTCTTGCTGTACACTATACAATGTTTTAAACATGGCATACTGCATGTTGGAGTTGAAAAAAAACATGTTCAGGTAGGCAAACTTCATGAGTTGATTGTGTTGCTAAAATAGACATATGTGTTTACCTTCTCAGGACTGTAAGAAAGATCAGTAAATGACGTATCATCTGTAGAGGAAGTTTCCGTGTCACGTAGATTGACAGCTTTCAGACATATTTGTAATAATTCTCTACTTCCTATACGTACATCTGTAACAACAAACACACATAATCAACGTTAGAATCTTTTCTTAGTCACTCTACAGAAAAATCTCAATCTAAGCTCTAAACCTCAACTCAAATATGAGCTCTTAACCTTAGCTCACTTATTTATTATGAGCTCTCAACTTCAGCTAAATATGAGCTCTAAAGCTCAGCTCAAATATGAGCTCTCAACCTCAGCTCAAATATGAGCTGAGAAGCTCAGCTTAGTATGAGATCTAAACCTCAGGTCAGGTATGAGCTCTAAAACTCAGTTTAAATGTGAGCTCTGAACTCCATTTCAAATATGAGCTCTAAACCTGTTTAAATGAGCTCTGAACCTCAGTTTATATATGAGCTCTAAACCTCAGCTCAAATATGAGCTCTAAACCTCACCTCAAATAAGAGCTCTAAACATCACCTCAAATATGAGCTCTAAACCTAAGTTCAACAAGACTGCGTTCAATAAATGCTTATGCCCCCTGTGGAAGCCTTGTCCATAAATAAGTCTAAGTCCAAAATTAGGTCAAGGTGAAGGTCAAAATGGGGTTAGGTGATACTGGCGTGTGGAGAGTGTTCATACACAACATCCATGCAAGTATGAAAGCTTTGTAGCAAGCCATATTAATGCTAGAAGAAACGGTCAATTTGGGTTAACCAGGACGGACGAACGGACAAACGGACGGACAGGTGAATCACTATATGCCTCCCCATCTATCGATAGGGGGGCATAAAAATTCTATCATATAAATACTTAATCCATATGTGATTTTATTCAACATATTAATCTTATACTAATTAATCCATTATTATCGAATGATAAAACAAACCAATGAGGTCCGCAGCTGAAAGTACCTTATCTATTTGTTAGGAAAGGAATTACCATTTTCAATACGGCTACCGATTAACCGTTTTCGCTTCGATTTAATACAATCGATTAACTGGTTTGAGAAATTTCGGGCAGGCAAATAATATGAGGGTCCCTTTATCCGACATTACGAACCCGTTTGTTGACCGACAACAGGCGGATGGGGTCAAACGACAGGGCAGTCTTTCCCCTATCCTTGCGTCTTAAGTGGGCTCTTCTGAAGTAAGGGGTCGCATAGAGAATGAATGACAAAGGGAGGCTGTTTTTGTGGACTGGTCCTAAAATAAGGTAAGTATATTACCAGTTTTAGAATGTGAGGTCAAGGATTATAAGTATATTACCAGCTTTAGAATGTGAGGCCAAGGATTGTAAGTATATTACCAGTTTTAGAATGTGAGGCCAAGGATTGTAAGTATATTACCAGCTTTAGAATGTGAGGTCAAGGATTGTAAGTATATTACCAGCTTTAGAATGTGAGGTCAAGGATTGTAAATATATTACCAGCTTTAGAATGTGAGGTCAAGGATTGTAAATATATTACCAGCTTTAGAATGTGAGGTCAAGGATTGTAAATATATTACCAGCTTTAGAATGTGAGGTCAAGGATTGTAAGTATATTACCAGCTTTAGAATGTGAGGTCAAGGATTGTAAATATATTACCAGCTTTAGATTGTGAGGTCAAGGATTGTAAGTATATTACCAGCTTTAGAATGTGAGGTCAAGGAATGTAAATATATTACCAGCTTTAGAATGTGAGGTCAAGGATTGTACTGTCCACTGTTTACTGGCGCATGATATTTGTTTGATCTCTATCTCCTGTACATGAGGTCGGCCAGATTGTTGCTGAAATAGTAAATCTCATATACAATACAGGGGTTCTACTGAGGCCTAATGCCCAATCCTGAAAAAAGACGCACATGTTTTGGATGCCATTAGCACACATCCCAAAACCAAACCTCTATTTAAAACATTGTTCTATTGTCAAAATTTAGCATATGGAAAGTCAAATGCCCATAACTCAGTCAATACTTGGCATTTTTTCATTAAATAACTTTTATTTCCTGAAGAAAAGTCCATTCTTTCTAAAGCAGCAAATCCAGAATTCCGGATAAATCAAGAAGTGTAAAAAAACCTGACAATTCTACATTAATTTTATGGAGTAAACACAGGTCCTACAGAGACATAATGCCCACTCCTGACAACGAGTAGCAAGCCTGTTTTGGGAGCCACTAGCACATATTCCTACACCAAAACTAAGTTCTACCATTGTTCAATTGTTAACATTCAGTTCTACCATTGTTCAATTGTTAACATTCAGTTCTACCATTGTTCAATTGTTAACATTCAGTTCTACCATTGTTCAATTGTTAACATTCAGTTCTACCATTGTTCAATTGTTAACATTCAGTTCTACCATTGTTCAATTGTTAACATTCAGTTCTACCATTGTTCAATTGTTAACATTCAGTTCTACCATTGTTCAATTGTTAACATTCAGTTCTACCATTGTTCAATTGTTAACATTCAGTTCTACCATTGTTCAATTGTTAACATTCAGTTCTACCATTGTTCAATTGTTAACATTCAGTTCTACCATTGTTCAATTGTTAACATTCAGTTCTACCATTGTTCAATTGTTAACATTCAGCTTATAAAATTCAAATGACCGTAACTTTGTTAACATATTTAATTTTTTCATCAAAAAACTTCTATTTTCAGCAGAAAAAAGTTCATTCTTTCTATTGCAGCAAATCCAAATTTCCAGATTATTCCAGAATCGCAGATCCCCGAGTAAAGGCAATAAAGGCTGGTTAGTTGAAACTCCACATATTATATCAACATTCACGTCAAGGCTAAATTCTGTCCAATAAGTTCAAATCTGAATTTTTGTTCTGATATCAAATTACATGTACACTAATCAAGCCCTTTAAATTTGTAATTCCAGGTAACAGGGTAAAGAAACAAATCTTTATCACATAACATGCGGTCCAGGAGTGCCGTAAAGCCGTGACGTAAATATCGTTCGGCACTCCCAGACCGTGCAATAAATATTTAAATTAGCTTGACGTGACGTTAGCCAATCAATGCATTGATCCGTCACTGACGTCAGGATAATATCAACTTCACCATGACGTCGCGCTCATTGTACCGCTAAATTTTGGCTGAAACATATGCAGCGCACATCATCCTTCTGAACAATATTGAGCGTTTTCTAAGGTTATGTGATAAATAGAATCTTACATTCGTGCTCATTACATACGAGTTTTATTAAACTCGTCGTCAAAAACAATATGACACTCGGCAAAGCCTCGTGTCATATCATTTTGTCGACTCGTTTAATAAAACTCGTATGTAATGAGCACTCATGCAAGATCCTCTATATAGTGCATGTTTCTATCAGGTTTTTACACAGGGGTTCCACTAGCTTCTGAATCTGAAGGGTCATTTTGATACTTTTGACTAAATTTTACAATATTATAGGCAAAATACTCATGAATAAACCAAAATCTTGAGGTCAAAATGTGGCTAATTAAAAATTTCAAGGGTCAAAATCCCTAATCCTGAGTCAAATGGAACCCCTGTTAAACATCATAATCTATGACAAATTCACAAAACAAAGCATGTCCTACCTGACTAAGGTTTTCCATCTCACATGATATAAGTGTCTGCCGGATACTCGCACTATCATTGGAATGTCGACACGCTTTCTGAGCCACTGCTCTCACACTTAATGACTCTACAGTACTGACTAGAACATTATGTCGTAATAAACGATACCTGAAGTATAAAACATACAGTTGTAAGCATGTAAGGTCAAAATAAACTAGACAGGTTTTTAACACAAAAGTGTATGCCTCCTACAAAGGGTTTGACAGACTGACGGACACAAGACGAAGAGTAATCACAAAAGCTCACCCTGTCACTTTAACGGGTGGTACAAAAACGTATGTCTTTCACTAAGGGCCGTAACTCCAGCAAAAATTATTCAACCTCAAATTCCTGACAATGTGCACAATAAGGCTTGTACTAACTTTTCTTTAAAAAATATATAAATAAGGGGAAGAGTGAAGAATTTTCTTTTCTTTTAAAAGAATAGTTAGAAACATTTTATGTCGAGCATAGCCTTTATTTGCCGGTCAACATTCTGCTGAAATATGGCAGGCATATGAGTGCCTTCACCCGTATTTGAACCCGACTCACCAGGTTAGACGGCAAGCGCTCTAAACATTGAGCTATAGAGTCTATCATATGTTTTTAAGAAATTACTACCTGATACATGCAGTAATTGAGAGTAGGAGCGCAAGATATGGAACTAGATGTTGGGAGAATTGCGCACAAATTTGATAGACAAGGGACACACAACACAAACACTTTCTAAGAGTTATTAAAATCCTTCCATGTGTATACATACCTAGGTTTATCTGACTTCTGAGCTGATTCGTAGTAAAACAAGAAATCTATTTCATGATTCCCGCCGATATCATTCCCTCGAATCCATAACTGAATACTTGTTGAACCGTTTGGGTGCAGAACCCCGTCGGGAAGGTCAATAGGGGTCACACGCCCGATACTGTTACTATCACAATTAACACAATGTAAATCAGCACTAGCACTGCCTGTTTGATAAACCCCACCACAATTCTGTTTATTTAAGACTGATCCCAACACGAAGCATTTTGGATTGCTTGATGCTACCGACAGTTTATGCATTGGACTTGAACCAACGTTGGTAAAACTTAACGTAACCGGATGCACCTCTCCACATAGTAAAGTCTTCGGAAAGTTTAAAAACGACACCTGAAATTAACAAAGTTAACTTAATGAAAAGGTTTGACAAAAACATGTACATGGCATTCATATAGCACAAGCAGTCAGCCTGTCTGGTCAGCAGCATTAACTAGCCAGGGTTTCCTACTGAGGCTGAATGCCCAATCCTGAAAATATGAAGCATGTCTGTTTCAGGTGCCATTCAAATGCATCCCTACACCAAAACCTTGTTTCAATCATTTATGTTTTGTTAAAATTTAGCATGTGAAACTTCAAATCACCACTCAGTCAATATTTGGTACTTTTTCATCGAATAACTTTTATTCCTGCAGAAAACTTAATTCTTTCTTCTGCAGCAAATCCCAATTTCCGGATTATTCCGGAATTACAGGACCCCTGATATAGGAAGCACTACTCACCTGTAACAATGGCATTTGTTCCTGTATAGTTAGGTCCAGTCGTCTGTCGGGTCCGTATGTTTTACATGCCATATCTTCCTTCTTATTATTCAATCTCGGACCTTGAACCTCGATCTTTTGTTTACCTCTGACATATACCGTGCTTACGTAGCTAGCTTTTGGACCAGCTATAGTACTACCAAGAGGTCCACTAGGGCCCTGTGAAGGGGCCATAAATGTTGTAGCTGAACTACCCAGGTTATACGTTATCCCATATATACGTAGTTCCCCCATCTGTTGCGGGGCTAACGTCATCTGGACCTGAAGTACATCATTAACAGGCATGTTTAAATCAAAATATACATAATTTTTATAAACAATTATTAGTAATTTAAAAGCCATGACATTAAACATTGTTAAAACAGTTCCGTTCATCACCTATTCATGACCTTCAAAATTTAAGCTGAGAATTATCTCAAATTGAGATGTTTCGGGAGATCGGGGCCTGTTGATACGTGTTGATTAGACCTAACAGGATCTAGCACAGAAATATAAAACAAAAAGCAAAACGTTCTGGTTCTGTACTATTCTCTAAAAGAAAGACAACTCTTACAATGGAGTAAATAATGTGGCTATACATGGTTAACTCCCTTGGTCAATATCAACATGACCAACACTCTGTGTAATACTTACGGCTAGTCGATCATTCCCTTGTAGAACAATCTCCTTCACAGTTTGTCCGTGTACGATCTCGTCTGATAAATTATTCTGTAATCATAATCAAATAACACTCATCAGTTTAACACTATAAAAGGGGTTTCAACACAAAAACCTACGTCTCCTACCAAAAATTGAGATTTTGCTCGACTCAGAGTCTGATTTTGAGATAAATCTAATACAAGACGGAGCTCTTCAAATTTTACTGTAATAAGTTCAGAATAATGTTATTGTATTGTGATACCAATTTTGAGTCCAGATTCCCATGGAAATTAACTTTAAGGAGCATGACAATATATGAGATGAGATTAAGCTCAGGCCCCGATCTTCCAAAGCATCTCAATCTGAGCTAAATCTTATCTTAAATACAGTACTCAAAATTGGCATCACAAAACATTAACATTATTCTGAGCTCATTGCAGTTAAATTTCAGGAGCTTGAAATTCAGGTTGAGCTTAAATTCTGATTCTAATTTGAGCAAAATCTAAATTTGAGATGAGATTTCTACTTCAGATGTTTCAGGGATTGGGTCCTGATTGAAATGACAATTAAGCTCATATTGAGATGCAATTAATCTCAGATAGGGACGAAAATTAAGCTCAGATAGAGACGGAAATTAAGCTCCGATTAAGATGACAATTAAGCTCAGATTGAGATGGGATTAAGCTCAGATTGAGATGGGATTAAGCTCAGATTGAGATAAAGCTCAGATGCTTCGGGAGATTGAGGCCATTAATTGGTCTATATGGATAAAAATACTGACTATACATACTGGGCATACTCAAGTACAGGGTGCTATAAAAGTTTTTTCCCAAAATTTAAATTGATGTTCACAGTGTACAATTTCTTACTCTTATAGCTTCAATTAATACCAGAATGATCAGAACAATGCAGGGGTGTCAACAGAGCAAAATAAAAAATCCTGAAATCGTATGCTGCTGAACATTTTGGCAAACAACATGCCTTCAACCACATTATTTCCATATTTAACTCACTTTTTATTGAATAAAATCCTTCAGAGCAGACTAAATTGACCATAACTTTGCCATTTCTTGAGATACTTTTATCAAATAACTTTTATTTTGATCTGCAATCATAGCTCTTTCAGGATAGATAAATACGGAATTCCGGATTAATGAGGAATATTGACACCCCTGAACAATGGTAGAACACTTTGGAAGTTTACCTGAAAATATTTTACAATCTTCCGATGTCAGAAAAATAAACTTTTGAAACTTCATTTAATACCAGAACGATTAGAACAATGGTAGAACACTTCGAAAGTTTACCTGAAAACTTTCCATTCTTCTGATGTCAGAAAAATAAACTTTTGAAACTTTAACGTTGAGAGCAAACTTTTGAAACACCCCCTACATACCTTAGCTGTCACCATATGCTCGTTAGTGATCAGTTGTGGCTTATCGTGTGTAGAAATGGTCGGCAAGAAACTCCAGAGTAGCATGACATCAGTCAATGTTAAGGCGACTTTTAAAGGATTCACCAGATAAAATTCGACTGTGATCGGTTCTGAAATACGTATATAATTCATGTATGTACAGGGGTCAGGTGTAAGAAATCATTACAAGTTTCTCGCGTAAAATGTATCAAATTATGCAAGAACATCAAGCATTATCACATTATCAATTCATAAATTTGTGTTTGTAGTACATTCCGGTGGTGTACATATCAATTCAGTTTCACTTTCATGCTTTAATAATACATGGGTGTCAATAGAGCCGAATTAAAAATCAGGAAAATCATAGGCGGCTGACCTTTTTGCCAAGCAAGAGGCCTTCAATGACATTGTTTCCATAATTAACTCAGTTTGTATCAAAGAAAATCCTTCTTAAAAGATTAAATTTACTGTAACTTTGCCATTTCTTGAGATATTTTCATCAAATAACTATATTTTGGTCAGAAGCCATTGTTCAAGCAGGAATGATAAATCTGGAATTCCGGATAAATCAGGAAAATTGACACCCCTGATTATAATATTCTTAATTTTTTTCTTAATAATAATACAATATGAACTAAGATGTTTACATTTATAAGCTTAAGTCTAATCTGTCTTGAGCAAAGAGTCAAGAAATCAATCAAATGGCTTTCAATCTTGAAGTGAGTGCTATTGAATACATGTGTCTTCCGGATTGAAAAAAGGCGGACCATATCAAAATCTTCCAGACATGTCCATCGGACTGGTGAATTTCGGCATGACAACCTTCAATACATAAATGACTAATGGGACTGAATAATATTGCCATACCTCTAACATAGCCTACAGGACTGTATTTATTATCCGTATCATTAGTATAGAGTTGTAAGGTAGGTCTATACACCAGCGGTAATGATCCACCATTAGCTGTGGATACTAATAAATCCTCTAATATCTTCCATCGACTAGTGTTACTCTCCGATTGTTCAAACCATACACCCGTAGCAAACATCTTCTCGTCTACAATAACAAGGTTCCCACAAATATTTTGACATAAAACTTCCTGACTTTTCCCTGATTTTTCCCTGACCACACACACCAGTTTTCCCTGACTTTTTAGAGCAATTGCGTACAGAAGCATCTATTTGTTCGGACAAAATATGACAATAAAAATAGAGAAAAGGAAGTTATATTAGCTTTATATGGAACAAAAAAGTTTAAGTTATTAGTTCTAGGACTGATGATTTACAAAGTTGTTACAATTTAGAACAGTCCAGAGCAAGCATAGGGGGCGAAGAATTTTTCTGTTTTTTATCTACATAAGGACTTGGCAGTTTTTTTACAGCTAAAATAAAGAATTCCCTGACTTTTCCCTGATTTTTGCTCAATTTTCAGATTTTCCTGACTAATTTCAAAATTCCCTGACTTTTCCCTGACCTTGAAAAATTTATGTTTTCCCTGACTTTTTTTCCCTGAATAACATATACTATAAAATCACATATTTTCGTGGGTGTTGAATTTCATGGAGTTTGATAAAAATGCACTTTCTTGGGTTGTTAATTCGTGGTGTTCAAAACATGAAAGAGTAAACCCACGTCTGAATTTGAGAGCTCGATTAATCGTGGGGATCAGATTTGAATTTCGTGGTCGAGTTCAACAACGAAATCAACGAAAATTCAACTCCCTCGAAAAATAATTATTTTACAGTAAACATACATTGATATGTCTGTCTAAATTCAAGAATTTTCAGATAAATTCAAGTACAATTTTGACAATTTTTCAAGGCAGTTTTTAATTCAAGTCTTTTTCAAGGTTGAAACCAAATTCAAGGACTTTTCAAGGTCTGTGCGAACCTTGCAATTGTATCGGATGCTATAGTGCGCCCAGGATAATGTGAAAGGCGGGACCATTTGGTATATTCCACAAACTTTAAGGTGGATTACAATTATGTGCACGATTATCAGTGAGATGTATTAAGTACAATACTGACCTTTTCTGTTTATTTAGTGATTTGTAAAACCTATTTTGCCACAGTTGACCAAACCGATTAATGCATGGGTGAAAGTTTGAAATTCGGAAAAACCTGAAATCTTCAAAAATTGGCAATTTATATAGGGAAAATAAAGAAAAACAGGCTTTTTGGTACTCTCAAAAACCTGAAGTTCAGGCATGTGCCTGAAAACTTTCACCCATGTTAATAATGTTTGTAAATATCACATTATCCTGGGCTGACTACCAGTATATAAGAAATATGATGATAGAGATACATACTTTGTGGTGGTTGAGGACGTGCACCCAGTAAAACCTTGGTAGCGTTACTATCTAATACAGGTAGAGGTAACTCTGGTAACGTGTTACTCTGCAAACCAGTCTCTTCCGATTCCTGTACCAATAATTGCTGTAAATTATACAATTTACAAAATTAATACTGTAAAATCAATCATACTGTAAATATCTATATATTCGCATATCTTTATTTTGCAAATTACATTAACAGACTTTTCTCCCAGCTTAATTAATTTGTGGTCAAAATATCTTCATGATATAGAAGTATATATTCACGGATTTATGCAAGTCGGCCATTACACATGTGGAGGAAAAATCCTTATTAATGACCTTACGCAACTATGAATTTTACATAAAACGAAACCTCATTCATGTCGTCACAAAGGCATACAAATTCTCACACCTGAATTCAAGGACTTTCAAGGGTAGAATATGTATTTTCAAGTTATTTTTCCATACATTTACCGATGTTAAATTGTACGAGAATGCCATTATGCACAGTCATTTTATACACTATTTCTAGTGACGTCATACACAAGAATACCTGATTGCGCTCAATTCATTACACACCAGTGACATTTACACACATACATTTATGTACTTTTAATTTTTGAGAAAAAAACCGCTTCAGTTTCATGTTTTGTTTCCATACACTTTTATGGATATTCAAGGCTGTTTGTGCTTGAATTCAAGGATTTTCAGTTCAATTCAAGTACCATTTTATAATTTTTTCAAGGCAGCACTAAATTTAAGTTCAACTGTTCTTTTCAAGGTTGAAACCAAATTCAAGGACTTTTCAAGGCCTGTGCGAACCTTGTGAAAGAATAGAAATCAGTTTAAGCTTACCCTATAGACAAACAAGTATTCCCTCAAGAATGCATTTTGTTGCATAGGAGTCTGTTTACTGTCTTCAATGAGTAAATGCTTGAAAGCTGCCGTGGCATTCTCTAGTTGCTTTAGATTATGTGACTGGCGACCGATAGTGAAGTTAATATGATCCTACAAATATAGAATATATATCAAGACATATATCAACATGTTCTATGAAGTGAACCTACTAGCAATTTCCAAAAATTCATTGAAACCAGTGTTCAAGACGAGTTAGACTACTTTCAAACAAAGTCCAAAATCGTTTTCTGTTTATTTGAGTTAAAAACTGATTCTCAACAATGTTTCTCAACAATGTTTCTCAACAATTTTCTCAACAATTTTTCAATTGTATGCCCTGCCAATTCACTTGTTTTCCTGGACTGTATCCGAACCTGTACTAATTTACCTTCCACAAGGAACCAGCAACAGGAGGAGAAAAATTGACATTGTTGTCAAATTTTAATGGAACGATATGACCTGTCGTGACCAGGAATGGAAATTGAGTCACTGGGTTAACAAACAGGTGCACTAACTACTGGACCACAACTGCGACTAATTCCCTGGCTTAGAATGAGACTCATACCTATTTGAAATCTGCATCACAAGGTGCTTCTTTTGAGCTTTTTTCATGAAAAAAGCTTGAATTTCATTAAGTAAAGAGTAGTTTTCAGACAGCATTTTGTTATCTCAAAATACTGATTTTGTACTTTTCACCTTCTCATTCTAAGCCAGCGAATTATACATACATGTATAACAAGTTTGATGCCATACCTCAGATAGAGACCATCCTTTGCCTTTATAGATTTGCAAGGATTGACTGTACGCCCTCAATGCATGCTTTCTCTGTAAACAAAAACATTAACAAACTTACATTAATTTTAAAACAGTGAATTACATAACTGTAATATTTAAACAAGTTGGGAAGGCTTTTATCCTGGAACAGCTTTGACATTTTTTCAGTGTTTCCCAATGATACCCAACATCAAGAGGAGAGACAGTTGTATGGTACAAGGAATCCAGGTGTGCTACCCTAGCTCTTTCCAAATAGACTCCTTGGTTCTAATCTTTTTTTTTTTTTTTTTTTTTATACTAATTTATTTAAGGTCGATTGTGAAACAAGTTTTTCCAACTTATATTAATCACTCTCGACACCTCATTCCTGATGTTATCCATCGCCACGAGGGTATGAGAGAAGAGAAGCCAGTTTCCCTTTTATGCTGAGCGTCTAGCAAGGGAATTTCTGGTACCATTTTTATTTCGTCTTTGGTATGACGCGGCCAGGGATCGAACCCGAGACCTCCCGCACTCGAAGCGAACGCTCAACCACTAGGCTATCGAGGAGGCGGTTCTAATCTTTAATATGCCCGATGTACTGCACCCATCCACGCAAGAACATGCCCTGTGTACAGCACTGACCCATGCACACAGAATTTGACATGATCCTGATCTTTATGCATGAATATATGACAAGGTACTTACGATGAATATATAAATGTCTGCGAGCAAATCGTGCAATATCGGTTCTTTAGATTTGTGTTGATATTACACATTGAGCGTCTTCGTGATACTCCCCGTCTATGAATACATACAGCCGGGATTATAAATAATTTATCAGCTGTTAAATTATGCTAATTGAAGGTCGAGTGTCGTGTCAAATTCTCTGGACTATACCTCTGGGTTACCAACCAGCTCATCTCTAGTTAGTCGGAACTCGGAAACACAAAAAGGATTTCAGAAATGACCAATTCCTGGCTGAGATCGTTATCCACTTGACAGGGGTGTCAGCAGGGCCAAATTAAAAATCAGGAAAATTGTATGCGGCCGACCATTTTTGCCAAACAAGAGGCCTTCAATGACATTGTTTCCATATTTAACTCAGTTTGTACTACAGAAAATCCTTCAGAGCAGATTAAATTAACCACAACTATGCCATTTCTTGAGATATTTTCATCAAATAACTTTCATTTTGGTCAGAAGCAATTGTTCTTGCAGGAATTCCGGATAAATCAGGAAAATTGACACCCCAGACTTGACCACCATGCCACACATATTTTAGACGAAGAACTCACCTGCCCAGCTTTACTGAACCGATGTCCCGCCAGGATCATATGGAATGAGTATTTCCTCACCATAGCACTTCTCATATTGATAAAACAATGTGCAGCCTGCTCTAGTAATAATGCACTCCGTAAATCTGATTCCTACAAATAAATGTAAATGTAGCTTATTTTAGGTTGATTGTGAAAATCTTACAACTTGTGAGAATCATCACTCTCGACAGCTCATTCCTGATGGTATCCATGACTACAAGTGTATGAGAGAAAAGAAGCCATCTTTTTTTTATGCCAAGTGTCTAACAAGGGAATTGCTGGTAAATTATTTATTTAGGCTTTATTTTCTATGACAAAGCCTAGGAGGGATCCAAGGATCGTCTGCACTTGATCAGATGGATAATAAAATACCAGTATCTAATACATGTCAACGAATATCAGGATATTTGGATATTGGTAGGCTGTTCCAAATATCCTGATAGAACATTGGTATCCAATATTTGTTACATCATTTGGAAAAGTTTGTATCTGAAAACATTTACAATAGACAGCATCTTTTAACACCTATAACACTAATAGAATCAATTTTGTGTCGGTGTTAATAAATATGGTCAAAGGGATTTAACAATATTGGTTCGATGAGACACATTTTTCTTAATTTTGCTTAATTCAAAGTCAAATTTGACTGAAGTGAAGACGTATACCAGTAATAGTAAAGATTAATTAACACATGCTGTACCTCACTCATCATTTTAATAAATTGCATAGCCGCATCTTTGTACTTTCCACGACTTTTCAATGCTTCTGTACTGACCAACGTAGCTCTGACTGCGTACGGAACATTTCTGTAAGGGTTACAATCTAGTATATTAGTACATGCAACGTATTGTAATAATCATTACAATTCATAGAAGACAAATTTTACTGATTTCCAACACATTGTCTGGAAGACGACTTGAACAGCTATTATAAGATAATCTTAGGACCCTTAAAACTGGTCGGAAGGGTTTTTGATGCAAGCACGGATGTCACCCACGGCTGTCAGAGCCATAACTCTGGTAATAGTCATCCATCCTAAAAGTCCTGATAATAGACACATATAGGTTTAGTCCAAATTATTCATGCAAAGTTTAATTAAAATCGGCAAAGCGAACAACGGAGCAGGAATGGAAAGAACTTGGATGGAACAGTTGGGCAACAGCCAGGACAGTTGCCAAAGACAGACCACAGTGGAGATGGCGCACCAAGGCCTTATACACCAATGGGTGTGAAGAGGATAGGTGAGGTGAGATGAAGTGGTTAAGGAGAACAAGCGTGGACAAACTTTGAGACATCCACCCAGACGGACAGACAGACTTCCAGCACAAAATCAATATATCTCCCCCATTATAATACCTGTGAGAGACATAACTTACCCAGGGGTTCCACTAGTTTCTGAATCTGAAGGGTCATTTTAATACTTTTGACTAAATTTTACCATTCGATAGACAAAATAACCATGATTTTTTAGAGAAAATGACCATCCAAACCAAAATCTTGGTTTCAAGTGTCAAAACCCCTACTCCCGGGTCAAATGGAACGATTAGTTTATTGAATTTTTGGTTGTAATTAGATCCAACAGTTCAATTTCAAAGATCTCACAAAACAGCTGGCATTAACAATTAAAACTGAGATGGAATTCTGTTTTTGAAGCAGCATTAGCCCCTACCCCTGTCACCAACGTAATTTATGACACATAAAAGAAGTGAAGTACTTACCGACAAGATTGCAGGTATGTGGTGATGGCTGATTCCATATAATGATCTGGGTATGATCTTTGACTCTGATTACCCAACATAAATATCGCCAGGGATGCCATCTCCTAAAATAACAAGTCAATAAGAATGTCAGACAATGATATTCAGTTATACATGAATATGGAGTAATTACTTTCTAAAAGAAAGTTAGAAAGTTAACCTCTGATGAATTTAGATGAGTTATCTTCTTTATATAAACAAGTCAACTTCCAATAATCGCAATAAGTCATATACATTGAATTGTATAGTCTCTCAACAAGTCATACAGTGACCAGAAATCACAAATGCTTTTCTCACAATAGTTATACACGTTGAATTGTAGTCTCCCAATAAGTCATACAGTGACCAGAAATCACAGATGCTTTTTCTTGCATTAAGTCATACACTTGAAGTATATAGTCTTCGAATATGTCAGACAGTGACCAGAAATCACAGATGCTTTTTCTTGCAATAAGTCAAACACGTTGAATTGTATAATCTCCGAATAAGTCATACAGTGATTAGCTTTAAAAGCTGTGATATACACATACCAGTGCTCCTGCAAAGTGAAGCCAGGCATTATCGTTGTTGAAATCCCGTTTAGCTGTATGATAGGTCTGGTACGCAAAGTCATAGAGCTGAAATAGGAAGGCAAGATCAGCTAATCTTCTCATCTGTAATTCTGGAGCATCCTTGGAATACCTGAAACATTTTACCAGAATTGAAATCCCACGGTAAAATCAGAAATTCGCGAGATCAAAATTTCGCGTTTTTTCTTTTGCGCTCAACTGAGACAGTCGTAGTTAGGTTTTATCCCTGCCTAATTGGCCAATGACCTACAGCTTTGAATTTGTTATTCTGAAGTAGTTGGCAAGGTTAAAAATGTTCACGATTTCAAAGCTTAGGAAAGAACTTCTTTCTGTGTTTTACTTCCGTAACCCTACTAGCTCTTTCTAATAAATAGACTACTTTGTTCTCTAGCATGCTAGGTGTATAGCATCGATAAACATGAGACTACTTCTGGGTTACCAGTCAGTTTATCACTAGAAATAATATTAACATAAGATATTCAGGGCTAGAGGAAAGGGTCAGAAAACAAAGTTGTGTGTTAGATACTTACAAAACAGTGGTTTCATTACTGGCAGCTTGTTTTTTGTGTTAGATACTTACACTACAGTGGTTGCATTACTGGCAGCTTGGTGTGTGTGTTAGATACATACACTACAGTGGTTGCATTACTGGCAGCTTGGTTTGTGTGTTAGATACATACACTACAGTGGTTGCATTACTGGCAGCTTGGTTTGAATGTTAGATACTTACACAACAGTGGTTGCAGTACTGGCAGCTTGGTTTGAATGTTAAATACTTACACTACAGTGATTTCATAACTGGCAGCCTAGTTTGTATGTTAGATACTTACACTACAGTGGTTGCATTACTGGCAGCCTGGTTTGTTTTACTAGGATTTCCACCGAATAACTTCCTAGCTGTACCAAACAAAGACTTTCTTATACCCGTTCTTGACATCAGCTGTGTGTTTAAAATCAAGTAAATATTAATATTTGAACAAAAAACATGTAAATATGCAAGTATTCATACAAGAAGTTGCTCACCTAGTTTCATAAAGATTAGGCCAAAATTGTGACCTCCAGTGACTACACAAGAGTTTTTTATGATTTGACCTAGTGACCTAGTTTTTGACCCCAGATGACCCAATATCGCACTTGATCTAGATTTTGTTAATATGATCATTTTGACGGAGGTTCATAAAGATTAGGCCGAAATTGTGACCTCTAGTGTCTACACAAGCAAATTGTTGACCAACGATTGATGAAGAGTTATCACAAAAGCTCACTCTGTCACTTTGTCATTTGACAAAAATTCCTGACAATATGCTTAACTATGATTGGTACTAAGTCTTCATGTGAAATTCCTTTTAAATTCTACTAATGGTTCAGGAGAACTAGCACGGATAAAGTTTATTTTATCCATCCAGACAGACGTTCGGACATGCAGACTGACAACCAGCACAAAATCAATGTCTCCCCCACTATTTAAGTAATGCCTTACCAAATCATTGAGTGTCCTCATTTGACGTTCAGCCCATGGTATAAGTGCACGCACTGCAAACTCGTGCATAAATATCCGAACTCTATCCTGATCGCTGGCTGTAAGACACATTCCATGGCCGGGGAATTTGGTTTTATCCACACCACCAAATGACGAAGATTTCGACATAGCTGACTGTATACTGTTCAGACTACTTAATGAGCCGCGGTAGTCGGTGGTAAAGTCTAAAGTAGGGCTCTGTAGGGGACTCTCATTGGTCATTGCTAACGGATGATCTACGACATTGTTCACTGAGCTCATTCCATCAACACCTGCAATTAACAAGAGCATGGGTAAAAGTAAGAAATTCTAAAAATCCTGAAAAAGTGAAATCCTGAAAAATTGGCAATTTAGTATTATTTAGGTAGGAAAGATAAAGAGATCAGCCTGAAATTCCTAAAAAATCCTGACAACTTTTACCCATGCAAGAGATACATTCATACCCCCAAACAAGGCATTTTAAACAGTTAATAAGTTTGTAAAAGAAACTAAGAGCTTGACCTGCATTTCAATAGAAGTTATTATCTGGTCACTTTCATAACATGCAAACCTATCATGGAACTACCGTCCGCAAATTCATAAAATCAGCCAAAATTTGCGAAATAAACATCACACAGATATAGATTTAGTGATTTACAGTATGCGTTTTAATGATTAACTAACAAATCATTTATAAATCATGCCCATGGTGTGATGAGCCTCATGAACAAAAAATTATTGTCATAAAACGCATGCATTGAGTGATAGGGCTCTGTTGTAGGCATGCTTCAACTCAGCTGATAAACAAACCATGCAAGCAATGTTACCCCAAAGGTCACAAACAACTTAGAACACAAAGCAAAACAAGAGATGTTTCTAAAACATGTATGCCCCTATGGCAGCCCAATAGTCAGAAATGGTAAATGTCACAGTGACTTTGACCTACTGACTAAAAATTATTAGCGATAATCTACTGTTGACCAACCTCCATGTAAAGTTTGGAGATCCTAGTGCAAAGCGTTCTTGATTTATTGCATGGAAACCATTTGGTCTACTGACCATCAGACAGACCGAAAGACAGGCCAACAGACTGACAGACATGTCAAAGATGGGGGGCATAATAAGTAATAAAGAAGATTATACGAATATTGTAAAATCACATCATTTTGCGGGCATTTAATTTCATAGATTTTGGTAAAATGTAATTTCATGGGGATGTAAATTCGCGGATTACAAAATATTGAAGGGAAACTTTAAAAAGTGGAAGGTCTATAAATAGTTGGATGACGACTGACTGACAGAGTGACAGAGGGCAAACCGGTAAGGGGAATAACAAACACAGAAGATCTGACAAAATAAATAGATTTAAAATCAAACAAGACGGAACAGAACCTTCGTCAGAGTTATAATTAGAATCCCCTGCATGCATGTGTGTACCATTAGTTCCTTCGTCTAGCTGTGTGGGAAACATTGGATCTTCAGCTCCGCTACTACCACCAGCATCGTAGTCAACACCTTCCTGAAATAACACCAAAAAAACAACATTAAATACCAACATAACCAAAACCTGCATTAAAATAGACCTGGGGTGGTATTCAATATTGATCTTATTTAATTAGAGAATAAGGACAGCCAATCATATCGCCTGTTACTGACCAAGAGTTTAATATGGTGTGATCTGATTGGTTGTCCTTATCTTTAAGTCAAGTAAGATCAATATTGAATACAACCCCTGGGGGGGGGGGGGGTCGTTTCATTAAACTTCGTACTAAAAATATTTTCTTAGCCTTACGAAGGTTTCGTACGAACTTCTTACGTAAAAGTAAATATAAACATAACCAAAACCTGCATTAAAATAGACCTGGGGTGGTATTCAATATTGATCTTACTTGACTTAAGGATAAGGACAACCAATCAGATCACACTATATTAAAATATTTGTCAGTAACAGGCGATATGATTGGCTGTCCTTATTCTCCAATTAAATAAGATCAATATTGAATACCATCCTTGGGGAGGTATTCACAAAGCGTCTTAAGGGAAAACTTAGACATTTCTTAAAATCTTAAAATTTCCTTTAGGTGTATCAGTTAAACAGGTGAATAACGATTATCAAATTTTTACTTAGTTTAGAATCATTATGTTAAGAGCTACAATACTCACATAGAAAAACATGGGTTATTTTTCATTTCTTGGGAAATATGTACAGATCAATTTAATAGCTTAAATAAAAATATTTAAGTTTTCCCTTAAGATGCTTTGTCATTATCAGCCCAAGCCTCTATCTCACGAAGCATCTCAATTCAATCCGAGCTAAATCTCATCTAAAATATTGTTATGTGTCTTTATTACATAACCTGTGGTCCAGCAGTGCCGTAAAGCCGTGTCGTAAATATCGTTCGACACTCCCAAAGTGTGCAATAAATATTTAAATTAGCCTGACGCAACGTAAGACAATGCATTGATTGGACCATGACCTCACGATAATACCAGCGTCGTCATGACGTGGCGTTAGTTGTACCGCTTAATTTTGGCTGAAACCTTTGCAGCATTCATCATAATTTTGAACAATAATGAGCGTTCTCTTAGGTTAATATGTGATAAATAGAATCTTATATTCATGCTTATTACATACGAGTTTAATTAAACTCATAGACAAAAACAATATGACACTTGGCAAAGCCTCATGTCATATCATTTTGTCCACTCGTTTAATAAAAGTTGTATTTAATGAGCACTCATGCAAGATCCTCTATAAAATATTATGCTCTCTTTCCAAGATGAGTCTGTACACTATAAACACAAATATATCAATCAAATGTTGGCAAGAGAGACTTCCAGGAATTTTCAAAAAACATCTGACTTTTTTTCTTCAAAAATGTCAGAAATTCGGAATCACAACAGCTGATGATTAGACAAAACACTAACAGGTGACTGACATTTGACCTGATTTCTGTCAGTTGTCAATCTGATTATCTTTTAGCCATACATGCACATAAGACGGACAGAATTTGTACTGGGAAGAATACAAATCAATGAAAACCTACACCATAATTATAGACTAAGGCCTCGACAAATATTTTAAAAGCACTCGTCCTGCAAAACAGACACAGAAGAAAACCCTTATATCTTACTTGTCCTGCTAAATAAAGAAGGAAAATTTTGCAGGACGAGCGGACGAGTAGATTTATCGAGGCCTGCATAAGAACATCCCGAGTACACTACAAGTGTACAAAGTCAATACATTTCAATCTGATTTAAATGTAACAGTAAATAATATAACAACAAAAAGCCATGCATACAGACTTATACTAAAATGTTGAAATAAATCTAACACTTCAACAGTAACTAGAGGGATTTTCAACCCAAAAATGTATGTCTCCCACAAAGGGCCATAATTTTGACAAAAATTCTGTACCATATGTACAACTAGACTTGGTACCAAGCATTCATGTAAAGTTTCAGGTTGTTCAATGCAGGTGACAGTATGATACAGCTAAATTTATAACACAATGTGCTGGTTTAATTCAGGTGATAACTAACACAGGATTAATTTAATATACTATAAATCGTTTTTTAACAACATAAGAAAGATACAGTACTGTAGAATCATTTAGTTTCCTTTGGACAAAATTTCGAGGTTTTTGAGAGAAAAACCAATTCGTGGGTACGAAATTTCAAGGATTTTAGATTTCAAGAAAAAAAGCAAGGTCATATTTCACACATTGTCAAATTATCAGAAATCATTCAAACATCAAACATATATAATAATTGTTTTATTACATGTTGATATATGCCAAGTAAACTTCCCTTATACCTGACTGAACTTGAAAGCAAGTATGGCAGCCACTGTAAATTTGACATATTTATAGGTATAATTATTCATTGGGGATTTAGTTTGGTGGTTGAGGTCATCCTCGAAATTAAATCTCCCTGAATATTAATGATTTTACAGTACATTAAACTTGGTGCCAAGTTGTTGGTCAGCATATTAAAGCCCTGATATAAGCAAGCAAAATACTGACATCTGCTTACACACAAAGAATAAATAGTGTGCATTAAATCTTTAACCGACTACACAAAGCCACAATGTCTATATAATTCACTGGTACACTGAAATGAAGCTTGACTAAGTGAACAAATCAAGCAAGATAAACTGAATGAATCTATCTGCTTCTTTATGCAGCAAACAGAGGGCCCCAACCCAGGGGAATGGCAAGGATTTTTACTTTTGCAAACCTGTGGTAAAATTCCTGATGGTAAAACCCTGCAAATTGCCACTCCCTATACCCCAAAGGTATAGTCATGGCTATATTTCCCTGCTATATTGGTCAAAAACAAAAGCCCCACACCCCTGTGCGGGGACACCGGAAAGGTAAATACACGGGACAATTCCCCAACTAAAAAGTGTACTGTTTCATCATTATAGCATAACATACATGTACTAGGAACAGAGGTATAATAACAAACAATATCATTTTAACATTGTTAATTTTATTATTTCAAAAGTGAAAAAAAAAATGGTTACTGTCTGTCATGCGTGCGATGTCACAAAAAAAACTGAAACCTGACTTTGTGGCACACAATGAATAATTGACATAGTGTAACAATATACAATGGGTGAAAGTTAGAATTTCTGAAAAACCGGAAATTCTCAAATATTATCAATTTATATAGGAAATTAAAGAAAAACAGAGTTTATGGTACATCCAAAAACCTGAAGTTCAGACAATTGCCTGAAAACTTTCATCCATGCTTGTATATCTTGACTACTGTATCTCCCTTAGTGCATAAATTTCATAGACGACAGCTGGACCCAATATCAATGGCTATTATTAGGGCTTTTGCCATCTAATTACCATTTTCCCCAAGTGAATGATGGACGGAAAAATAATTACACTTACACCAGAAATTGAGCATTATATCGCCAAGGCGACAAAAGTAACCCGAAATAATAAAGGAGAACAAATGCATACACAAATGTATAAAACAGTCAGCAATAAAAGAAAATACAAGCGGCATATAAAGACTTACCCAAGCTATAAAATATTTAGCCTTTTGTGGCCTTTTCTGTAAAAAGTTACATACAACAGAATTCTCAAAACGTGGGAAATAAATGGATAATATTAAATGAACTCATACCAACGTTTCCATGGTTACCATGTAACAGTTAATATAAATGTTACGAAAAAAAGTGGGATAAGTGGGGATATAGAAAGCAACAGTTAAACACTATATATAAGTTTTAATTAAAACTTAAATTCGGATATTTATAAAACAGATCTACTTCGGTTTAATACATGTACCATAGTACTAAATTCAAAGCAAGTAATCAAAGCATTAGTTTGCAAGTTAGTGAAATAGCCAAGATATTAGTAGAGCTTAAAGAACAAAGCAATTTATTATTTGCTTTCAATGGATTATTGAGTTTTTTTCAGTGAAAATAACAGTGAAATTACCACTTTGTTATTTTCACTGTTTAGAAGCTGGTTCCAGCATCATGCAGGAAAAGAAACGTAACATCAACGGCACTGGGCTTTAGAATATGCATCACGTCATCATGAGGTCATAATTCTCACGTTGTGATGTTCCAATTTCGAATTTATTTCCAATTAATTTCCAATTAGGCCAATTAAGGCACATTTTAAGAGAAATTGAGGCATATAATAACAGAAAATTTGTTGATTTTTAGTGTAAGATCACTTTTATATCACTCGTGATCACAGAAAATTAAATTTTCAATATTGATTTTCTGTGTTCACTCGGTGAAATAAAATTCAATCTTACACCAAAATCAACAAATATCCTCTATATATTCCGGCCATATTGTATTAGTAATAGGAATCACCCGCTCAAGAGTCATTTTAACTTTTGAAAATTTAAGCTCAGGTATCAAATTTTCTATATTGAATATCTACAAATCTATTTACATACTTTTTTTAGGACTTTAAGTCAGGAGTCTTTTTGACTTCTCTTTTAGAAGCTAATGCCAAACTTAAAATATTCTTTGTTTCCACTTCCCGACCCAGGCAGATCTAGAATGGCTAGGTAGGTAGGTTTAATATTAATTTTTTTGGAATTGTTTCAGAATGATTGTTATTGATCAAAACAAACAAATCATGAAATTATGTTATTGGTCAAGACAAAGGAATTAAAAAATTTAGTAATAACGCACTAAGGTAAAAACCAAGTCTTAAATTTAAAATAGGTACCAAATTCGCTAGTAAGAAACATGCCTGTATACAAAAAATATCATTTTCATCCCCAATTTTTCATAAAAAAAATATTATTTCAATTTTGGCAATTAAATATTTTGGGTATGGCCGTTTTTTCGGGTAGTATGGAAGGGGAAACAAACAATATTCTATTTTAGACCTAATGAAAGCCCCTAATGCTTGAAATAGCAGAACTTTGGAGTAAAGGTTTAAGAGTAAAGGGTTGAGGATTGATTTTGTCTGGTATATTTATATACTTACTCCAATATCTATCTTCTTTGGTAAGAACTGCCCCCAGGGATCTGGTAGACTTGTATCCATCTTGATTGAGTCTACCGCCGTCAATGAACGTGAGTTTATTTGTAATAAATGACAACTCTGATGTCCGAACGAGGATTTCATACTTTGGTAAACTGCTTCAGCCCTGTAGAACAAAAAGAAAGAAAACAATATATTAAGTGTTAAACAGTAAAAATAATACAGTCAGGTCTCTATATAAGGACACCCGATATACTGACAAAAAGGGTTTTGTACCTGTTTACGATATAAATCAAATAACGGTGTTTTATGTTCAATTGATACATCGTATCAAATATTACTGTATCAGTAAAATAATCAACCAATCACAAATACACATGGAAACTAATGAAAATTACCATTAAAGTAGAGTTTTGTCAATGTCCATCTGTTTCGTTACAAAATGTTCTGGTCAATTCAAACAAAAACTTCTGTGAATTTAACCTCTAATTTGTGGTTAAGCAATCGATATAAAATTTGTGAAAACAGAGTTAACCTTGGACCTGTGTGCCATTAGTCTTGTTTTAATTTTGTCCTGCAAGTGAAATACATATTGCAAGTCTATATTTTCCCATTTTAATGTTTTATTGCTAAAAGAAAATATAATTTTATGCTATATCGAATATGAATCATTTTGTACTGAGACAAATATCTTGGTGATCATTCTTACTGATATGCAGCCCTACTGACAAATTCACTGTAATAATAATTATGACTTTATTTATAGAGGATGACATATTTGGTTCTAGACCAATTTTCAATATGGTCCACATCAGCATGGAATTTATACATTAATTTACGGGAATACATGATAAATATGAGCAGAAGAAAACGTAACAGAATAACTCATTGAGTCAATAATAATAATCAACTAAACAAAAACACATCAGAATGATGTTAATTTAAAAGATATGGTACAAAATATGATAAACCAAATGTAACTTTTTTTATGTTTCCTTGATAGGGTCTGTTATAAGGCATCTTGCCCAGGAGTGGTATTCAATATTGATCATATTTAATTGGAGAATAAGGATAGCCAATCATATCGCCTGTTACTGACCAAGACTTTAATATGGTGTGATCTGATTGGTTGTCCTTATTCTTATGTCAAGCTAGATCAATACTGTATACCACCGCAGGTCAAATGTTAACAAAGGGCCCTAGGTTGCTCACCTCTCTGAGTTTTTCAACATACTCATGAAGATTTGGCCATAATTTTGTCCTCTAATGGGTTCACAAGGGGTTTTCTAAGATTTGACCTAGTGACCTAGTTTTCCACCCCAACCGGTAATGACCCAGTTTCAAACTTGACCTAGGTTTCATACAGACAAACATTCTGACGAAGTTTCATCAAGATTGGGCCATACTTGTGTCCTCTAATGTGTTTCCAAGCTTTTTCTAAGATTTGACATTGTGACCTAGTTTTTGCCCCAACATGACCCAGTTTCAACTTGACCTAGACTTTATACAGTCAAACATTCTGACCAAGTTCCATGAAGATTGGTTCATAATTGTGTCTTCTAATGTGTTCACAAGCAATTTTTGAAGGACAGACAGACGACGGACGAAGAGTGATCACAAAAACTCACTTTGTCACTTTGTGACAGGTGAACTAAAAATATGTGGTTTTCCCAAAAAATGAACTAATTCCCCATATTACCAACGCAGCTTTACCAAAATACTGATACGTTCATGTTGTACTCTGGGCTTGAAAGCCCCGCCTTATAGAAATGGGGACTTACTTCAAGGCTTCAGTTGATACAACATCATGCACCAAAACGTAATACTTGAGTATATTTGGTGAAAACCAGTGTGGTAGTTTGTTGGGGAACTGTGACTGCTGCTGCTGTTGACTGCTAGACAATGTTTGGAACATCGCTAGGGGGTCAGTATGATTGGAAGACACGACAAATAAACCTAAATATATGTCAAGGAACATTTTATGAAAACTTTTGAGGATAAACCCTGAACATCCTTCGATGGTGAGATGGTACTTTATAACTTACTTTGAGGCTTCAGCTTCCACGACATCATGCACCAAAACAAAATACTTGAGTATATTTGGAGAGAACCAATGCGGTAGTTTGTTGGGGAACTGTGACTGCTGCTGTTGTTGACTGCTAGACAATGTTTGTAACATTGCTAGAGGGTCAGTATGATTGGAAGACACAACAAATAAACCTAAATATATGTCAAGGAACATTTTATCAAATCTTGTACATGGTTCTTGTTTGTGCCTATTGTGTGCTGCTGTTTCCGTTGCATGCTGCCTTCTCTGTTATTATAGCCTTTTTGAGGATAATATGTTTAACATAATCCATAGTTGACTGATTATGTATTCATGGACAGGAGATTGTACAGCGGTTTCAATTCAGTCTGTGAATTTAGGATTTCCAACTACTAGCAAAAGTGAATAGTTAATTAGTTATTTCTTTAGACTCTATATTACATATTTCCTGCAGAAGTTACTTGCCCGGACCAAAAATTACCTGGTCAACTTGACAAGTGCTCATTTTGCAGACTGTTTCATTTAAATTTAATTTCACTTCAACAAAGTCAAAATCCTTGATAAAAAAATTCCAACCAATATTTTGTATTTCCCATGAATTTCTAACTTCTTTAGTTTTTTTTAACATTTTCTAGGCAAAAACTGGAAGAAGTTGAAATTCTAGAAGTTGTCCATGACAAAACAAAATCATCATTTATATAAAAATATTTAACGTTTTTCTATGACAACTCAAGGTCTCTAGTAAAACCCTGTTTACTAATATTTATCATGTATAATTATATTGTTTTATAGCATAAAGGATACATGCAAGACAATGTTTGAGAAACTCGTGGTCAGATGGTGGTAAGGTCTGCAGGAATACTTCACGGTAAGCTTCAAACCAGGGTGTCGATGCTACAATATTAATACAATACAATTATTACAAGTACCGAAATTCAGTAACAAAATATAGGAAGCCACATATCTCTGACTCAAAAACAGTTACAGTATAACCTCTCCAGAGCAGCCCTCTGTAGAGCAACAACCTCTCAACAACACCTTCAAAATTTTCCTTAGTCAATATTTACAATAAATTTAACTTCTGTAGAGCAACAACCTCTAAACAATGGCCAATATTTGCAGCTCCAAAAATGTGTTGCTCTACAGAGGTTGCACAGTACATCCTTTAAATAAATGTCTATGGACAATTAAAAATCAAATGTAAATGTGTAGTACAATCATTTCCAACTCCGATTTTAATGACTGTCAGACTCAGTTCATTGGATAATCTTGAGTTCACCAAATATAATATGGCTTGAAAAAATATTATGTCATAGGCAAGCACAAATGGAAACTTTAAAACAAATATTTTGAATAAATCAATGACAGTCCATGTACTACGATGTAGGTTAAGTTCATTTGTTTGTTTGTTGAAGATTGACTGACCCTGAGACAGTCTTAAGTGCATGGTCAATGGTTTTTTGGCCAATGACATCCGACTTGGAGGAACAAGTAAATTTTAAATAAGACATAAAAATACTGTAAACCAAGAAATTATTTCTTGCGATTTAATTTCGCCGAGTTCGCAAGTGGTAGAATTTCGCAAAATTAAGTTGCCGGGAAACTGCTAAAAACATTAATATGGACATTAAAAACTTAGAAATGCGAAAATGTGTAGACACAAATATGCGAACGATCAGCAAAACGCGAAAGTCCTTATTCACGAAAGTAAATTGGTTTATAGTATATTGACTTACATTTGTACCAATGACAAGTTTAAAGTGTTTGTATGAAATAAAATCTGAAAGGTGACAGGAATATTAGGATACTTACAACTGAGCTGCAGGTCATAATCTCCCACAGTGAGCACATTGCCCCGGCTTCCTTCAGATAACTGTGGTTGTTCATTGTTGACAGCATCATTCATCAACTTTTTAGCCGCCACAGCAGGTGGGATCTGGCTGTTCATATCAACTACACCAATACGTAAATGCTGCACAGTATGCTGTACATTGTTCGGGTCCTTTATGTGAGCTGCAAATATTAGATCAATTTTTATGTGATGATAATATATGTGATGACAATTCTATCAAAAGAATGCAAGTTTTTCCATTTTTATACAGAGTGTCAAGCATTAGACGCACTGGAACAGTGGTACTAAACCATGTTTTCTCTTCTTTAGTATGACACAGATAAATTTAGCCTATAGCAGACTGCTGCATAGCAAAGTGTGGAGGGTTATCAAAGCTGTTCATTGCACAAAAAATAATCTATTAAAATTTTCAGGACCGGATCTGTCTCGGGCATTATTGCAAATGTATCTGTCAGATGCACTCAAGGTATACTGTATTAAAATGTATAGAAACCATTTTTGTGGCATTTTTGTGATACGGGACTCTTTCGGAATAGACTCCTTGGTTCCAGAACCGGATTTTACGGTTAGGGGGTAGCAATAGGCCTTATAGCAGGAGTGTATATATATTTTTTTTTCAATGTTTAAACATGACAAACAATTACAACAACTATTGCACATTATCATTAAACATCTTTGTTTTTAAACTTTAGCAAGAATTATCTTAAAAAATGCTTTATATTTCAAATATTGCATTTTATTCTACACTGCCGCATCCATAGCTTGATACCGATGGCGAGAAAATATCTCATTTTTCAAGTTCAACATATTATTTAGGCAGAGCTACAGATAAGGTTTTAGTCCTTCGGGTATTTTACCCCAAATTTTAATTGGGTATTTAATAAAACTCAAAGGGGAAATGATCTTTTATAGGCAACAACCAACGTTCCCCTGAATTGATTGTATAGTGTTAACCAGTCGGCCACCATTGCTGGCAGTGTGTCGTTGCAAAGACATAGGTAAAAGATTGATAACGCTTTTTGGCAGGTCTGAGCAGCGTCATGAGTTTGACAAGGCAGCAGCCGGACCCGAATAAAGTCCGAGATGCTGAACTTGAATGCAAACTATGGCAGAATACACACAACAGCCACTCATTCAGAAGGATAACAAGTATTTATATTCTCTAAGAAAATTCAATGCGTCATAAATATTCACAATGATTTTACCAGGAAGGTACCCACCTTCAGTTTTCAGGCGTGTAAAGGGTTGGACAAGCTGCACGAATGACAGATTATTTTTCTGACAAAGCAGCTCCGCATCGTTGCTACAAAGAACGGCAACTTGCGGGCTGAACGTGCTTTGGACAAATTCATGTGCTGTCTGTTTATGCTGAGCCATTTTATTCTGTCAAGTTGAAAGAAACATAAATTTAGACATTTTGGACAAAATACTAAATTTTGTCAAACAACATTCACTTCCTGCTTTATTGCGCAAGTCCGGAAGTGGGGTGGTAATGGTACGGTAAAAAATGCTGCTACACGGAAACCGACTATCGACTTATTATCGGTTATATTTTTATTTTATGTTTTCGGTATTAATTTTTTAATACTAAATTTGAAATGATACGGTGTTATGTATGAATTAAATGGCGACAAAGTTAAAATGTACATTTTACCTTTTTGGTTATGAATAAGTTGGGGGTCATTAATTTTTCTTTGAATTGTATTAAAATTACTTTCTTTATATTTAATAATCTTTTTCAGCGTAAGCTTTCTAGCTTGAATGTTGACCTACTTAACAACCAATGCAATGTTTATAAATATCTCGGGAGTGAATAAAATACCGGAAATTGATTGAATAGAATATTGTATTCTTTTCACAAAAGGTTTTGCCCGGTTTTAAATTATTGCATTTTCTTTTGTGCTAAACTTATAGTACTATACTCGCCTGTCTGTTATACCATAACTTTAGTTGTGCAGTGTACTCTAAGCAAGAACAATATTTTACTGTTGAGCTTTATGCGACCTCTTACTATACCAGCTAGCAACTATAGGAGGGATTCACAACTATGTAGTATATTCCATCAACATAGTCTGCTTGCAGGCTATGTGAAGGTCGGTCAAGCAATGTAAACCAGGGCTGTTAGTTGTTAAAAGTACTATTGTTTTGAATTTGTTTTAAATTTCTAAGCACAAAATAAAATGCAAATAATTAGTTTGTTAGAAAAATATGTTTTATCATATGAATACTATTATACTGAATAAATTAACATTATTTTGTATCTTGTAAAACAACATGCATAATTACTTTTTTAATTAGCAATATATGTGACCATGTTTTATACTCAGCTTCCATTAAACTTCTTGACATCAATAGATCATGTACTTCAAAATCATCACAAAACATACTATTTTATTATTCAGATAAACTTAGGGTGTACTTCAGTTTTTTTAATGGGGAGAATACAATAACGTGAAAATGCATGTTTCTAGGGTAAACTTCACAAATGCCATAGACCATTCTTCATTTCGTATATTAAGTGTGCAGTCAACTTAATTGTCTGTACTATAAAAGCATATTTTATCATTTCATAGCTGTATGTTGTAATGTAAATATCTTCATCCCAAGTATGTAGGGTAGTTTTTTTACCACATGTTTGACGTCGCGGTAGCGTAATAAAGCCATTAATTATTTTTGATAATACACTAGTGTAATAAAGCTTTGACGTTACGTCACTCAAAGTATAGGCGACGTCGTCAAAGTTGCGCGTTTATTATAGTGAAAATAAGTAGTTATTTTATGTTTCGACCGGAAAAGGCTAACGTAAGATAAAAAGAACATTACACTTGTGACTTTCCACATTGAATTTATTCAACTCGTTTAATAAATTCAATTTGAAAAGACACTCATGTAATATCCTCTATATAATTATACAGGTGGACAAAATTATCAAAGGTAGACAAAACCCCTCCGCTCGGCCACATGTGTGGTAGACAAACTTTTAGCTCATCCATTTTTTATATGCGCATGTTTTCCAGTATCCCACATAAACTGTTACTTTTATGTATTATATAAGTAACGGGAACTGTCTGGCATAATACAAAAATGTACAGCGTTTCGTTTGGTATATAAACCAATTAAAACTAATTACATCCGCAAATGTATTGAAAAATACATGTAACAATCGCAGACTGTCATTAACTCAACGGTGTATATCTTTTTAAAAGCTATGTCTTGTTAATATGCGCATTTTTTCCAATATCCTACATAAACTGTTACTTTAATATATTATATAAGTAATGGGAACTGTCTGTCATAATACAAAAAATGTACAGCGTTTCGTTTGGTATATAAACCAATTAAAACTAATTACGTTCGCAAATGTATTAAAAAATACATGCAACAATCGCAGACTGTCATTAAACTCAACGCTGTATATCTTTTTAAATATATTTCTTGTTTTCAATGGATATGTTCGTAACGTCGGTTCCGCACACTGTGTGGGATGTTCTACTCCGAACAACTTACGAACAAAACGGAACTCTTTTGCACAATGTGCCAAATGCTCTACTCCAAACAACTTGCGAAACTTAAATGTGACTGTTTGCCCGCAATGGCCCCTAATTGGAAAATAAATGTATGCTATTGCGATAGGAATTTACTATAAGACCCACCTAAAACTCCGAATACTTTCAAATGTGGTCTCCAGCTTCGGCCTCTTTATGCTTTTATCACCAAAAAAAAATGGCCGAGAAATTGACGCGTAGGTACAAATTATTTTTATGTATGGTAAATTTTAATTTTAGAGTTATCGTCAAATTAAAAAACACACAAAATAATTCGATTTTTCACACAACAACATGGTGTTTTTACTTTTAAAAATATTTTTTATTGTTATGATCAAGGGGAGTTAACCATGTCCGAAATTGCATTTTTTATCCAAAGTCGATATTTCTAAACCTAAATAATTTTAATTGGGCTTGTTCCTATCACTGTTTTCTTTATTACTGTGTCCGTGATAAGAACATAGACTTGAAACCGAACTGTATCAGCGCAGCGGGGCCATATATGCATTAGCAACCTGACAATCGCCCGATGAACACACGGCATTATTGTGTGATTTAAGATTCTGCTGATGTCATCATTAGTTTATTCTGTTTGTGACAATTTTAATCAGATGTTAAAAACATTGATTGTATTGTAATTCCACACATCCAATCTACACATGCTGAAATTGTCAGCAAGATCAAACACGTATTGACCGAGCTATCAGCAAATAAACAAGTGTTTACTTATAAGTTTTGCCGAGTGTAGACTATTCATATAATACTTATGTTACTATATATAGTAACACATTTGCATTGAAAAATAAGTATTATTTATAGAATAATACATGTCTGAGCAGTGCCGGGGCGATTATCACTCAATGGCACTGCTCAGACATGTATTGTACTGTATAATATGTTGTTGCTTTTTCATTATAACTAACCACTTAAGAAGACACACAATGCAATTATGTTACTTTATTTAGTTACATAAGAATTGTGCGCCCTTTTAAAGTATTATCAGCTTTTGGCCCGCCTCGCGCATGGCTATTATCACTGACAATAGCCCTTGGAAGACGTACACGCGCAACGTTACGTCATTTGCATCTCAAAAGTGGCCGGTGCCAAGCGTAACCATATCCAACTATTTGTCTCATTTGTATTGAATGTGTTTTCAAGTCGACCACAGTTACCTTCCCTTGACTGGTGTTATACCGGTTTTAATCTGATCGATCTTATCTCGATTGCGTAATCGCGCTATGCTAACCCAGCGGGTTGTCGGAGTGTATAAATTAATGTATATCATTTGCTGGAGGGGTTTTGTGCGTTCAGTTACACTTTGGTATTTTTGACATTTTGTATATGATGCATACCAGGATCTTTTTTTTGGGCATATCTCTGTCATTATGAAATTTTGTTCATAAGGTAGGTATCACCAGGAACATTTAAATGCTTCCATGGTATCATTCAGAATTCGTCGATCATGTGTGAGGAATCTAACAAGTATGCATTTGTTATACTAGTAACCGCAATACATGTCACGATATGTATACTTATTATCATGCATATTCGATGGATGATAAAAAATAAACGGTTACTAGTAACTGTACAATGCTTGAGTATGTGTGCAATATCACAAAGTACAGTTTAAATGAAATTTAGCAACCACTGCTGATTTTTCAAGTATGTTGTACGGTTGATTGTTCAGTTGCATCTTCGAGCCATAGACCATACAATTATGGAACTGGTTTTTTAATATCTTGAAAAATAAAAAAGTTATGACAATTTTAAGTTCGTGAAATAGAGCGTTTTTTTCTTGAATTAAATAGGAGAATATTCGCGCGCTTGCGGACAAAACTCAAATTTTCCCTCTTATTGTCACAAATATTTTATTTTTTCAAGATATCGGAATGAAACATTTGTTCAACTTATTTATGTTTACTCTCCAATTGCCTCGCCCGAAACTACATCGTTTCTAGGCTCTGCATTATTGCTAGTGTATTAGCGCTATTGCTATTTTTAGACAGGAGAATCCAAAACCAGCGTACAGCGAGGCAAATGTGATAATGTAAACGGGTTTTTAAATGCATTGTATATAAAACGCTCGTGTGTTAAAAGAATGACTTGTATTATTAATTAAAACTCTCGCACTATCAATATATCATATTGATTGAAACAAATAAATAATGACCAGTCAATAGAACCATGAAATATTTAAACCTCATACAGTGTGTACTCGTTTAAACCTTTCAACACGTAGCCTTCATATTCACTATAAACTCTGCTATAACTCTCTACTGTCTATACAAACAAGTAAACTTTCATCAGCCAATGAAAATGTGTATCAGGGTTCACAGCAGTTTTGTAAAGGTCAAATATCAAAATATTCTAGTAGTTTAAGCAGCGTGTGAATGGTAACGGTTAAGTGGAAATCAAAGCGCTGTAGGGAGCGTAATTTATGTTGGACACGTGCTTTCAAAGTTATGAAGAGTTGAAATGTTAAACAAATACTAAATCAGTTTTCATTGTTTTAATCAAATCATAACATCAATCATATAACCAACAAAGTCATATATTCATTTTCTAGTTATCAAAAAATGTAGTTTGGCTATTTTGACCTGAACCTGACCTTTATGCAAGACTATATTACAAGGTTCTTGCTTTGAATACATGAATATCAATTTCCGCAAGCAAGTCGTGCGATATCGGTATTTCAAATTTGTGTTTCTAGATTGTCTAGACGGATTTTTTCTCACCTTTTTTGACGTTTAATTTTCATTTTACAATTCGTATATATTCAATTAGGTGGTACAACGTGTCAATTAACCAGTTTATTTGACAAGTTGTGAATGACATGAATCTTCATTTTTATGTCTCACCTGTTCGATTATTATAATTTTAAATTATGCGTGAGCTTATGACATTTCACTTTTAATTATTTTAATGCATGTATTACTTTCCAAATCGGCAATAAAGTCAAAGTTTCAAATCTCTAAAATCATAATAAAGTATGTATACAGGAAATATAGCGGTTATAGAAATATAGCGGTTATAACCCTTCACGCGAATGTACCACTTTTATTACCCCACATGCTGTGACAATCGCAGCGGGGCGCGTCATAAAACAATTAACAATGCGCAAATTAAATATGTGTTTTACTTTTTTACTAAAAAAAAATGATACCTGTTTTAATAAACCGTAAAAAGGGGGCAGATCTAATTATCACATTTCTTATTTCAAAACACCAATCTGACGGGAAGATTTTAAAATTGTACCAATCCATGATCAGATGGATTTAAATCTACACCTATTTTCTAAAATCTAGACATAAAATCCGTGTTTAGGCTACTAGATCTAAACGAGATGGGGCTACACTGAGATTTTTATCCCAAAATGTGAAAAACAACTTTTTTTAGAATTTTGCATCAAAACATACAGCAGAATATAGCAAATTTTCTAACTAAAAATGAATACCAATATAATATGTTTCCGTTTTAAAATAACAATGTTACGGAGAATTTAAGTGATAGATCTACGCGAATAGATCCAAGTATCAATTACGGAACATGTCATGTCTTGTAAGTGTTTTCTTAAATGAGTAGTTTTAATGAAACCACAACAACATAAGTATTATACTGATCAATGAACGGCTGAGCAGCGTCATTGAGTGATAATCGCCCCGGTAGATTATAATTGCCCTCGGGCTAGCGCCCTCTGGCAATTATCAACCTACCGGGGCGATTATCACTCAATGGCACTGCTCAGCCATGTATTATTCTATAAATAATACTTATGTTATTATATATAGTAACAAATATGCATTGAAAAAAAGTATCATGCGCCCTTTTAAAGTATTATCAGCTTTTAGCCCGCCTCGTGCAGGGCTAATAACACTGATAATAGCCCTTGGAAGACGTACACGCGCAACGTTACGTCATTTGCATCTCAAAAGTGACCGACACCAAGCGTAACGTAGGCCTTCTTGAATCACTTGCAAACCAGATTGATAGATTTGGACATGCAATATAGCACATTTTAAAATTGTATAAATCGTTGATCAGATGGATCTAAATCTACACATTTTTTCTAAATTCTAGACATTAAATCCATGTTTACTAGATCTAAACTGAGATTTTTATATTCTTCCCAAAATGAGAAAAACAACTTTTTTCAGAATTTTGCATCAAAACATACACCAGAATGTAGCAATTTTTCTAACTAAAAAAATGAATACCCATATGATATGTTTCCGTTTTATAATAACAATGTTACGGAAAATTTAAGTGATAGATCTACGCAGATAGATCCAAGTTTGACAATTTCTAAAACGACGATGGTTTTCCCTACTAGTATCCATTACGGAACACGTCATGTCTTGTGGGAGTTTTCTTAAATGAGAAGTTTTAATGGAAGAACAACAACATAAGTATTATACAGAACAATGAATGGCTGCGCAGTGCCATTGAGTGATAATCGCCCCGGTAGATATAATTGCCCTCGGGCTAGCGCCCTCTGGCAATTATCAACCTACCGGGGCGATTATCACTCAATGGCACTGCTCAGCCATGTATTATTTTATAAATACGTAAAATATTGAAATTATCTGTGCTGGCTTGTAATATGGATAGTTCTGTTCTGTTCTGTTTAAACTGTTTATTACTATTACCAGGTAGTTGCATTAGACAATACTTTCAATAGTTTATCATTGCAAAATACCATTGATTATCATTGTTGAACAAAACAAACAAAAGAAGTATTGAAAACATTTCTAACCTCCCTCTGATATGATAACACTGTGTGGTCGAAACTTTCCTACAACCAATTTTCCTACAACCCACGTATCTGATATCTGACCTTAGTCCGTATTATATTAACTACATGAGCCATTGTTGCAGATGCTCCTGACTTGGTATCCTTCATGATCAAGCACGATATGACAAAACTCGACTTTAGCCATCTAGTATCTACACAGATGACGATGATAATGATAATTTTGATGGTTCTGTTGTTGCCGGTACTGTTGTTTCTGCTGCTGTTGTTGTTGTTGTTGTTACTGGTGTTGTTGTTGCTTGTACTGATGTTGTTGTTGCTGCTGTTGTTGTTGCTGCTGTTGTTGTTGCTGATGTTGTTATTGCTGATGTTGCTGTTGTTGTTATTGTTGTTGGTACTGATGTTGTTGTTGCTTGTACTGATGTTGTTGTTGTTGCTGCTGTTGTTGTTGTTGTTGCTGGTACTGATGTTGTTGTTGTTGCTGGTACTGATGTTGTTGTTGCTGCTGTTGTTGTTGTTGTTGTTGTTGCTGCTGGTACTGATGGTGTTGTTGCTGGTACTGATGTTGTTGTTGCTGTTGTTGTTGTTGTTGTTGGTACTGATGGTGTTGTTGTTGCTGCTGTTGTTGTTGTTGCTGGTACTGATGGTGTTGTTGCTGCTGTTGTTGTTGTTGCTGGTACTGATGTTGTTGTTGCTGTTGTTGTTTCTGTTGTTGTTGTTGGTACTGATTGTTGTTGCTGCTTCTTCTGCTGTTGCTAGTGTTAATGTTGCTATTGTTGCTGCTTCAACTGCTTCTGTTGTTGTTTCTGATGGATGGATGAATGGAAAGCAAGGGAGATTACCCATGATGAGACGATTTCCGTTAAACGATTGTAGTGGATTAGTCCATTCCAGATTAATGACGTCATAGAACAAAATATAACGACAACATAAATATTGAGAATCAGCTGGCGAATTATTTGGCAAAATGAAGTTTAAGTTTAAGGATGAACACACTCATGGTAATGTAATAGTGTATTTATATACTTTTCTTTTCATATTTCATGTTATCCTTTCTTTCAAACAGTTGGTTCGACCAATTTTCGTGTGTAACCTTGTTTGTTATGGTTTTACAGATTCGCGAAAACCGAAACGAATTTGGAAATGTGCGTAAATTCCTTGTTTCGCTACCCTAGTGAGTCTCTAGCTTTGATATGTAAATGCTTATTTCCGTACAATTACAGCAAAGTTCCTATCAGTCGAATTGTTTTATTATTTCTAGATAAAAATTTAGCCTCGGGCAGATGTCATACAGTGATGAGTAGTAGGCCATCAGGTCACATGATTGCTAGATCAATTTTTTTCATACTTCAACTGTCACAAATATTATTAATAGAGGCAGGAGTAATGTAGGGTGGCATGGTGGTCGAGTGGATAACGCTCTTGATTATAGATCGAAGGATCCCGGCCTGGTTAGAGTTTCGGCCGGGGCACTTGAACTTGTGTTGAAGTTGGCAATTTCAGAAAATTAATGTTTTTCAGTGTTTCCCAACCAACTAGAGATGAACTGGTTGGAAACCCAGAGGTAGTATCACGTGTATCGGTCCTAGCTTGTATGTATCCACCGTTAAACTTAAAGAACCAATATCCAAGGAGTCTATTCCCTTGTATCACACCTATTTGAGAGTCAATCCACAGAGTCTGTTTTTGAATTCACCATATCGACATTACAGGTTAAAACCTGTTTTCTGGGATTACGGAATTAATTGAGCGACAATTAGCGAGATATTCCGAATGAACGTCAGAGGGGAAAACTGATATAGCGTATCTATATAGAGCAATTAGAGTCAGTGTACTCGGTTTCGCACTGTTCACGGTTTCGCACACCTATTTTTCATCTCGATTTTTTTATATTTCCAATGTAAATATGCATATGCACTGTCATCTTATTTGAACGTGACTTGTTTTTGGAAGTTGACTGCACGTGGATGTATCTCTCGCGGGATCTCGCTTTCACAACGGCAGGCGTAAACATAAACAAATCCTATGTAGGTCAGTAGGGCAGTTGTAAAACTTCTTTTTTTTCCTCACTTTCACAACAATTTTGCAAACATTTGGAACAGAATCGAAGAAAAATATATGCTAAACCAGAAAAGTAAATAAACTTTCCCATATCGAGTGTATTTTACATGATAATGACTATTTTCAAATTATTCTCCTAACTTACAACGGTCAAAAGTAAAACAACTTGATTCTTTCTTATTAGTAAAAAAACTTGTTCCAAAAGTTAATCGAGTAGATGGGTTAAATGGACCTTGTTCCAAAAGTTAATCGAATATTTTGCTCTAGTTCAGAATATCACAAAGTCATGTGTTCTAGCAAAAGATTGTTTTTTTGCATTTAGGTTAGCAATGCCAAAAAAGTACCGTTGAAACTGTTATGTCTCATGCTGTGTGTTTCAAATAGAATTTTGCAGGTGCCAATACATTAAAAATCGGCAAATTTGTGATGAATGGTGAGTTTGTTGATCAATTAACATTTTTTATTAAAAAAATATAATTTATTTGTAAATTTTCTTTTCAAAATTATGTGTGCAAAACCGGGTACAAAATTGTGCAGAACATGTTCCATATTGTTAATAACAAATCAAGCTCACCAAGAGCATGATGTCCTTGACATTCACCAGCGTAAATACAAAATTTTAAACATTCAGTTATCTTCTTTCTTTTGTTCTAAGTGCTTTGAAAATTTTTACATTGCAAATAATTTACGAGGTTAAATGTGAAATAAGTGTGCGAAATCGGGTACACTGACTCTAGTTACAAAAATCGCGATTATTTTAGCCAAAAGATGAGAATTTGTATAAAGTCTTGCTTGAAGTTGAACACAATGACAACATAATTTTACGACCTCGCTGACAATAGTTTTGCCTTTATAATATGTTTAACTTGAAAAATGCTTATATTCTCTCGCCATCATATCGAGCTTTGGAAGCGACAGTGTAGAACAAAATGCAATATTTCTAATATAAAGCATTTTTTAGGATAATTCCTTCTATTTCTAAAGTTTAAAAACGAAGATGTTTAATGATAATGTGCAATAATTGTTTTATGTGTTTTTCATGTTTAAACGTTGAAAAAATAAAAAATATATGCACTCCCGCTATACCGCGTATTGCTCGCTAACCCCCTGACCGTGAAATTCAGGTTCCGGAAAAAGGGGTTTTACCGAGTAATGTCGATATCGAGAATTGAGTAAGTTACTTGGGGTATATTTTGGCTAGTTGCACATAAAATATATGATTCTCATCACAACTCTTCATGCCAAGTACATCAGGGAACTTTATTGATATTGATGCTATAATTCATTGTATTTGTTGTTTTCAGATCAAAGGAAAGCTGAATCCACAAAGATCAGAGACAAATATCCAGAGAGGATACCGGTAAGAATGCATTATTGTATTTAAAAGCTTTTTTAAGACTACATGAAAGTAGTTCTAATGTTACAGTACTCTGATAGATTGCAAATTAAGATATAAGTGAAGATATCTGGTATCAACTGTTACACTTGATTTGATTTTACCCCTGAATATCATTTATGATCTGTTTACACCCGGCATTGAATTTATTCTTGTATCAGGGGCCTTACTTTTCAGGAATTATTTGGAAATTCAGACTTGCTTCGCTTGAAAGAATGAACTTTTCTGCAGAAATTAGAAGTTATTTGGTTAAAATTTCAAAGTACATATTACCTAATTGTGACAAGTTTATATGGTCATTTGAAGTCAAGATTCATGAGCTGAATTTTTAGAATAGAACAGTGTTTGAAAGAAATAGAGCTCTGTCCTCATAATAGGGATGTTCATCATGTGTGCTTATTGCATCCGAAACAGGCTCACATTTTATTGGCAGGATTGGGCATTACAGTGTGCATCTGATCAGCAGAACCCCTCTAATATCTATATAAATAATTCATAAAATAGTGCAATCCAGTCCAAAGTTGCCCTTAAAATTCTACCGTAGCCCCAAGTGATACTTCTGATTGAAGTTTAAATTTATGTAATTTTTTTATTTTAGGTGATAGTTGAACGTGATCCAAAGTCACAAATTCAGGACATTGATAAAAGGAAGTTCCTAGTTCCAAACGATATTTCTGTTGCACAATTTATGTGGATTATAAGAAAACGAATCCAGCTGCCATCAGAAAAAGCAATTTTCTTGTTTGTTGAAAAGGTTCTTCCTCAGTCAAGGTGAGTGTTAAAGGGATGTCAATATTCCTGATTTTTACTCTTTTCATAAATGAGCTATGGTGTCTGACCAAAATAAAAGTTATTTGATGAAAATATCTCAAGAAATGACAAAGTTATGGTCAATTTTATCTGGTCTGAAGGGTGTTCCTTAATAAAAAGTTTTAAAAACTTAGAAGTTATATAATATTATAGAAAAAATGAGGTTTAAGGCCTCTATTTTGGCCAAAATGGTGGACTGCATGTGATTTTCAGTATTTAATTTGCCTATGTTGATATCCCTGGTGTTAAATCTTCATGTTCATATTTAAACAAGAATTACTTAAATTTGTATTTTGTTCTTCACCTTTTTCAACACATTTTTTCGGTCATACCAGGACTAACACTGGCTAATATTTTCTTGGGCCAATTTTGGCATTGATCTGTTTCAGTCCATCTTCATAGTCAATTTAATTTACCTCTCATTTAAAGGGGCATGTCCTGGAACTGAAGTGTCTTGAATAGCAATCAAATTGGTATCATTTTAATACCTAAGTCAAATAATGAAAACCCTGCAAAAAAGTTACGAAATATCCCGCCTTTTAAAAAAAAATATATATATTTCAAGAATAACTAAATATCGTTGTCGTCAATAAAAGTCTGACAGCCTTTTATTCAAATCGATATACAAAATATAGAAGCGCGCGTTATAAAGTAAATTTCAAGTCAAATTCTTCTTCGACATTTTGGTAATAGTTGGTTTTACAAGTGATTAACGCAATTTTGTTGTATGCAAACCAAGACACTCCAGTTTCTGGGCATAACCCTTTAATTAGTTTATAATGTCTATCCTGAATTGGACAGATATCAATAATCATATGGTATGGACACAGTCATGTCACTTCCAATTAAACATTTACTGTCCTACAAGGTACATGTACACACAGGCCTTGAAAAGTCCTTGAATTTGGTTTCAACCTTGAATTTTAGTAAGTTCTGCCTTTGAAAAAATCCAAAATGGTACTTGAATTTAACTGGAAACCCTTGAATTTATGCAAAGGGCTTGTATAATATACATTGAAGTGTATTGATGTTGTCAAAATAACACATTGTCTGCATAAAAAACATCGAAACAAATCCTTGAATTTGGATGTAAGAACTGTGTATGAACCATGTTCTAGGGATAACTCATCCTGAATAGTTTATTGCATGGTTGAAAGTTTCAGGATTATGCCTGAACTTCAGGTTTTTGAGTGTACCAGCAAGTATGTTTTTATCTATTTTCCCTATATAAACTGTCCATTTTTAAGGATTTCAGGTTTTTCAGAATTTCTAACATTCACCCATGTTATTGTTTGACTTTCAGCGCGAGTATGGGACAAGTGTACGAAGAGCACAGGGATGATGATGGCTTTCTTTACATTGCATACAGTGGCGAGAATACGTTCGGACAGTTATGAGTTTATGGATGTATAAAACATTTCGTTGTGATGTTCTCATATTTACATAACTTTCATTGTGGATTCATGTTATTGATATCTAAAGTCATTTGGTGATAAATGTCAAGAAATCAAGAAATAGTTTTAACCAATTTTTTTTAATCTGTAACTTATCATTTGGAATAAATGTGAATGATTTGCTTGAAAGATGTTTTGCATATTTTAAGTTTTATTTAATTAGGTTAAATGTCCTGAAAAATCAACTGCTGGTTTCATTTAAATTAGTTGGTTAATGATTATTTGCAGAATTTGTATTTTTTCGCATGGATAACTTGTGGTAAACATAAACCAGTCTGATGACTTCAGCTGAGAATCTGATTGGTTGGTTCAGAGATCAATTTTGAAATTAACCAATGGCTGACCTGTATTTGTAAACTGGTCTGCAAACTTTGTATATTTTTATAATCCTGCTATAAGTATGGATTCATCTATAACCAAACTACGTCAGTGAATTAAGTCATGTTCCCAGGTGAGGAATATACTGGAGAATGAAAATGCTGAACTATTCACGTTGGGTCTGTTTCATAGACATATCTTAGCAAAGATTAGAGTAGAGATTTTGGTAAGCTATTTTGAGCAAACTAAGACAGCTAATATATTTGAGCCAAGTTATATAAACTGGAATTATCATAAATAATCAGGGGTTCCACTAGCTTCTGAATCTGAAGGGTCATTTTGATACTTTAGTACAAATTTTACCATTTTATAGGCAAAATACACATGATTTTAAGAGAAAATGACTTTTCAAACCAAAACCGTGATGATCAAAATGTGGCCTTTTGGAAATTTCAAGGGTCAAATGGAACTTGTGATAAACTATCTTTATTTTACATAAAAAATGTACTGGTATAATTATATTCACCTATTATGCTCATCATTGACTTAGTATGCTCTATATCATGTAAGGAAACGTCCGATCATTAGCTAAGATATTTCTATGAAACGAGACCTTGGCATGTATGTGTATGTTGCCCTTCCATGACAGTTGACCATACCTATATGTTTAAGCATCAATGCTGTTGAAGAAGATTTGAAACTTTCCTGTTGGCATTGATGATGATTTGAAACTTTCCTGTCTGCATTGATAACGATTTGAAACTTTCCTGTCTGCATTGATGACAATTTGAAACTTTCCTGTCTGCATTGATGACGATTTAAAACTTTCCTGTCTGCATAGATATGATAATATTTGTGTATATACATTGTGTATAGTAGTTTCAATCTGTATTCTAATCCTTTCTTTCTTACTTTTCTTGTATGTGGCCATCCTTTAAATGGTTGTTTACTGTACTCTGACCGACAATGCTAGCATGGATGAGTGGGTCTACAGGGGGGGGGGGGGGGGTCTGAGTCTTACTCTTGACAATGAATGGGTCTTTAGGGGCCAGTCTCTACATTGTAATTCTATCAATCAAACAATGCTCAATTTGCCTTACAAACCTTTTGTCTCAAACTGACCTAGTCCTATGCTTGGTAACAGTCTGTTTTCACTGTAGTCTGTCTCCTTGAACACTTTGGGGGCTATACAAAATTTAGGCCAGTTGTTTTGTTCATAGTGTGATATAATATACATTCATTATACATTTTTTGTATAGTTTATACAATAATTATAAACCTGACTGTATAAGTGATATCTTAACATTGTAATAGTTTTTTCATAGGAGTTGGACCCCGGGCCTGTGTGGTTGGGTTTCATGCTCAAGTCCGCTTTGCAGAAGGATAGACTTTAAAGTTTAAAGGGTTGACCATTATGTAGTTGGGAAACCAATGATTTGCTCATTTCTGGTCAGTCAGGGTACGGAAACAAATGTGTTTTTTGGATGTGCCTGTGTGGTGTTATAATTATTTGGATTATATGATTTTATGGTTTATTGTTTGAATGTTTGGGCATATTGTATGCAATATATTGTTTTGTCTGTAAAGTGTATGTTTGTGCCGTAATATTGTTTTCAAAAACATATTATGGCCGAGTGTTGTTTATATGTTTTCATGTTTTTGTATCCATGTTTAAACATTCTGAACAAACAAAGTGTTTCAATGGTAGTTAAACATCATGGGGGAGCATTTTCAAGAATTTTGCAGAAATGTGATTATCACAGATGCTTTTGCTCGCAATAAGTCATACAAGTTGAATTGTGTAGTCTCCCAACAAGTCATACAGTGATTAGGTTTATACGCTTATAAATTCAAGTAATTTTATTCAGTTGATTTAGTTATAATTTATAAAATGTGGGTTGTTCTCATCAACATAATGTTTGAGTGTGAGATTCTCAAACTTGAGATCAGTTTCCAAAGTTAAATCAAAGTTCAAAATGTATTTACATGTATGTCCAAATATTACTATCTTAAAGTGTTTAATTAAGTTCATTTGTATTAAGATTAGATCAACTGTACAAAGAACAATAATTATCAAACCAACTATAAAAAATGTACACAAATAATGTTTTTTAGATTTGAGATTATTCCTTAGATTTATTTAATCTCAGACCCTGTGTTTGTTGGTAATCCTATCTTTTAAGATTTATAGTTTTTATTAGTTTATGGGAGTTCAAAATAACCGTAGTCATGTACATGATAAAAAGCTTTCTACTGTTAGCTAATTGTTTTCTACTGACTTCTGTCTTGCAAATTTTCTACACTTATTGTGAGAACTTTGTCTTGTCTAAAGAAATACTGTTGCACTGAATTTAATTATTTGTTGTTTTTGAATGCCATGTAGATACAATAAAGTCAGATTTATATTTACTATGTTGTTGAGTGTTTATGGTATTTCTAAGCTCACTTGTATATATCGCTGGCTTAGAATGAGAAGGTCGTAAGTACAAAAACACTTTTTTGAGAAAACAAGAAAAAACTGCTGCCTGAAAACAACTCTTCTTATGGAAAACCATGCTTTTTCAACTTCAGTTTGGTCATCATGACCACTTCCGATTTTCATGAAAATAAGGAAGCTCATAAGCAGCGCCTTGTGATGCAGATTTCAAATATAATTATGAGACTTATAAGCAGGGGTTTTAATTTTCCTGATTTATCCGGAATTCCAGATTTATCATTCCTGAAAGAGCAATGGCTACTGACCAAAATAATAGTTATTTGATGACACTATCTCAAGAAATGGCAAAGTTATTGTGAATTTAATCTGCTCTAAGAGAATTTCTTTAGTACAAACTGAGTTAAATATGGAAACAATGTCATTGTAGGTCTCTAGTTTGACAAAAATGGTCTGCCGCTTACAATTTTCCTGATTTTTAATTTGGCCTTGTTGACACCCCTGTATAAGGTTCTCATTCTAAGCCAGCAATATGTTCTGTTTTAAGTCCCACTCGCGACTGATCTTTCAACATTATTTCAGTCCTTATGAAGACTACCCAGTTACATTATCCTGACACTGGATAAACTTACCTGGAACAAATTATGCCGAGTGTCTGTCAAGGGAGGGTGATATTATTTATACCAGCGAGTTCCACTTTTAACCAATTTGATACGCCGCTAACTGGTATCAAACCTGAGACCTCTCATACTGTAAACCAATTTATTTTCGCGAATACTAACTTTCGCGTTTTGCTGATCGTCCGCATAATTTTTAGTTTTTAGCTCACCTGTGATCACTCTTCGTCCGTCCATCAAAGCTTTTGTGATCACTCTTCGTCCATCCGTCCGTCAACAATTTGCTTGTGTAGACACTAGAGGTCACAATTTTGGCCTAATCATTATGAAACTTGGTCACAATTATCATATCAACAAAATCTAGGTCTAGTTCGATATTGGGTCATCCGGGGTCAAAAACTAGGTCACAAGGTCAAATCATAGAAAAACCTTGTGTAGTCACTAGAGGTCACAATTTTGACCTAATCTTTATGAAACTTGGTCACAATGATCATGTCAACAATATCTTGGTCAAGTTCGATATTGGGTCATCCAGGGTCAAAGCTAGGTCACAATGTCAAATTAAAGAAAAACCTTGTGTAGTCACTAGAGGTCACAATTTCAACCTCATCTTTATGAAACTTGGTCACCATGATCATATCAACAAATTATAGGTCAAATTTGATATTTGGTCATCCGGGGCAAAAACTAGGTCATAATGATCATGTCAACAATATCTAGGTCAAGTTCGATATTGGGTCATCCAGGGTCAAAACTAGGTCACAATGTCAAATTATAGAAAAACATTTTGTAGTCACTAGAGGTCACACTTTTGACTTTTAAAATCTTTATGAAACTTGGTCACAATGATCATTACAACAAAATCTAGGCCGTGTTCGATATTGGGTCATCTAGGGTCAAAAACTAGGTCACAAGGTCGAATCATAGAAAACCCCTTGTGTAGTCACTACAGGTCACACTTTTAGCTTAATCCTTATGAAACTTGGTCAGATTGATCATCTCAACAAAATCTAGGTCAAGTGTGATATTGCGTCATATTGGGCCCTCTTGTTAAGTTTCCTGCAATGTCTGTATTAATGTGTTTAGCACTTCTGCATAGACTTAATTTCGCAAAACTTTCCCACACATGAAATGATTTCGTGGTTTACAGTACTTGAAGTGGACGGCAGATGCTTAACCACTAGGTTATCAAATATGAATAAGCACACCTGTGACAGGCTGAGATTGTCTGATCACTGTTTGTCCGTCAGCAATTGCTTGTGAACACACTTGTCACAATACATGTACGACCAAATCTTTATGAAACTTTGGTCACAATCATCATCTCTAATAAAGCTTGTTGGGTCAAAATATATAAATTTTACAAAAAGATTCTCTCTTAAACATTGATACAGTTTCGTGTGGTTTCAAGTACTTGTACTTGGTCGAACAAAGAAAATGCTTGTTTTCAAAATAATACTACCAAACCTGTCAATACCAACACAATGTAGTCACTAGAGGTCACAATTTTAGCCTAATCCTTATGAAACTTGGTCAAAGTGATTATCTCAACAAAATGCGATATATTGGGTCATATGGGACCAAGAACTAGGTCACTAGGTCAAATCACAGGTCTTGCATGTACTGCTACAACAGGTGAGGGCCCTTTGGGCCCTCTTGTTATAAAGAAGTCATTTGACTTGTCTGTCCAAGGTCTATATTGTGAACCAGTATTTGTTTTGGGTAAGTCTTTTTTTGGGTTAAAAACTGATTTTATCGGCGTTGGTGTCTCTGGCTTCTTGGGGACGGCTTCGACCCCCGCGAGAAGCAAACACCCCTACGACCCCTGATCACACGCTTGCCTTTCCCAGACCATTGGCAGCTATGTACTACAGTTTGTGCTTCAGTCTTCATGAAACTTGAGCGATGCGATTTAGATCAGGATTATAGGAGAGATCACCGTATTCATATGTAAAATGCCCACCAGCAATCTATTGGATAAATGAACAATAAAAACTTCACCAATAGCCAGCTGGTGGTACTAATCCCTTTGTATACAAACATGATCTCTCCTATAGATAGGGCAACTGGGCTACAGGTAAATGTACCATTGATGAAGCTTTTTGTAAATACAAATTTGTATTCACGGTTTAAAACTGCTTTGGAGCATACAGACTGTATTCTTGGGCAAATTTAGTGAAGGGGGACCACCCCGTTTAGTGCATATTTTTTGATCGACCCAATAATCTCCCTTTACAGACTTAAGCAACACCGTTTGGGACGCACATTTTGGTTGTACCAAATTTGTTATTCTGGAAAGGTAAAGTTTCATGTTTTTGTATTGTTAATGGTTATACTTCTGAAACAAAAATATTGAGTTGCTTTAGAGAGATTGTTGTTCTGTGTAGGGCCGTTCTGAAGAGGTGTGCATTGTAGCCTACATGCAAATAAATGGTTGCTTTTATAAAACTCCAACGCGATAAATTCCAGTACAAAACAAGCACAATATTTTCAGTAATTCTGCGCAATGCCTAGAATAATTGATGTTAATTTTTGTGCTAATATCAAGTCCCGCATATCATAGAAAGGACATAGACAGGGCTTCGTTCGTACGTGTTTAAGAGTAAATTATAGTATCTGACTAAAAATCTAATAAACGTTTTGAATAAAATGCGACCTAAAAATGCGTGTCACATGTTGCGTCAGGAGCAAGACAGCAGACCACTAAATGTCGCTTCACCATTGGTCAAATTTATTATTGTGAAAAGAACCGACCAATCAGATGCTTAGGTGTCTAGACTTGGTTCAAACAAGAATATGCAAATTGCATTACTGTTTAGACAGCTGTATCCAAGCAATATTTAGAGCATTCGGATTCCATTCTTTTCAGATCGGATTCGGTATCGCCAAACTATCACCTAAATTGGTAGATCGCAGTTTACCACTGGGCATATTTCGTCGCCCGAGAACCATAGTGTTCTATCGTCATTTTTACAAAAATGAGTATTATATACCGTTGGAAAGCTCTCGATGAGAGCTATGTCACAGTGACCTTGTCCTCTTTCGGGAACATCTTTATATTTAGATATCAACAGATCCATTTTGTTCTATTTGCAATTTTCATGTTTTTCTTGAGATTGTTCTATCTGCGTTTTTGACCAATGGATTGCTCCCATCAAGTCACGTGATGTTAACAAAAATGGGTGTATAATGTTCTATCTGCAGTAGACCGATTACAAGTGCGGTATGTTTGAATCAACGATTCTTCATGATATTTGGAAGTGTTCCTGAGATCTACATAAATAAAACACACCAATTTCTGTTAGAATTCGCCCACAAACAAAAAAGTTATAAAGGCTATTAAAGCCCTGAATCTTAAAACCTGATTTTCTCGAAAACAAGAAAAATACACATAGAACACTATGGTTCTCGGGCGACGATTTATAATTGCTGTTTGTCCTGGAGGAGACATGAGCAATATGTACACGTTCCTGATGGACGGAGATATCTCATTGTCTATAACTATGACCTTTGTTAGTTACTATATCATCAGTTGGAAAGTAACATAGCCTACAGGGTGATCCATTAATTCCGCACATAAGTACATGCTTATAACTTCAACATCTTTGAAGCTGTTATATAAAAAACATGCAATTGCAGAATATATGTGTAAGTTTTGTTCTGATCTCAATGTGGCCACCCATTTTCTCTGAAACGAGTTTCAAACGTCGTTTTAAGTTCTGTACATCACCTTGTTGCATGCAGCTTAGGTAACCAGTCTCTTTTCCCGACAAATCGAATGTTTCATTTCATTGGACTTATCCAACAATATTCCATCTTGGAGGCACAGGTGTATTTGGACACACTTTTCAAGTTTTCTTTTCACTAAAATCTCAGATTTTCCAATTCATAATGAAGTTTTATGATTTCTGAGTTTCATACATCTTTGAAATACTCAAGTTTATGACGTCATTGATGATATCATCACTTTGACTGTACAATGCCAAATACGTTTTTCATTTTAGCAGAAATTTGTAATATATTACCTTTCCAACAATACCAAATTTATATGTGTAAGTAAAGAAATAGTGATGTATAGGCATTTACTGATGTGCATAATTAATGGTTCAACCTGTATCTTCTTTTTTGTTTTTACTAGTTTTTACGATTTATTTGCTTTTATTTGTCCTCGCCACAGGAGACTAATAAAGGCGACGGCTACAAGAAGTTGTAAGTGGTTGTAGTGATTGGGTGATTGTGCCCGATACAGAAGATGCACCAATTCCTGCGGCGTCCCTGTATTTTATGTGCCTGATGTATATCAGCACACACGGTACTTCGGTTTTTAAAGTCTAATCCAAAATTTAATTATGTTAGATCGGAAACACTGAAAGCATGTTTTGTTTTTATCTGGCTAGAGGCTCCTTCGAATCGGTTTTAAAGTATTGTCCAAAAGTTAGTTATGTTAGGTCGGAAGCGCTGAAAGCATTACTGTTTTTATCTGGCTGGGGTGGGATCGAACTAAGCACCTTCGAATTAGCATCCTGTTCTTGCCACGTGACAACCTAACCACCTGAAACGATTCGTTTACAGTAACATCGTTATTTTTCGAGGGAGTTGAATTTTCGTTAATTTCGTTGTTGTACTCCACCACGAAATCTAATCCCCACGATTAATCGACTTCTCAAATATCGAACATGGGTTTATCCTTTCATGTTTTGTAATTTTGTTTGCTTAATATGACGTTATTTCTGGCCCACATGGAGACATAGCTTCTTTAGCCCCTTTATTAGCGGCTATAGCAACCCCTTGTCCTCCTCTAACCGTGATTGTCTGTTGTGTATATTCTTTGGAAATGTTATCAAAATAAGTACAAATCTGTTGCGATTGAACCTAAAGACGAAAATGAGGCAACACAAAGTATCTAGATACACTTTAGATGAATGTGTATAACTCTGTTAATCAGGTCAGTCACCCTGTTTACTGATATATCAATAACATTATATACAGAAACAGGAAGCAATTTCTCTTATTAACGTCTAAATTTAATAGCTACTATATACTAGTAGGTTAGTATGTGACTATCGAATAAAGTATTGGTTTTCACTGCCCTTTTTTCCATTAAAATGTTTAAAACAATAAAAATACAATATTATGATAATGCATTATTTGTATACAACTGACAGCCCTAAATAAACGGACTGCACCTTACGTATTATTTATTTCTATAACATATCAAACTATACTTTTGGAAGCGACCTAATATACCTAAATTTGTAGAACTTATGTCATCTGAAAACAGAAATATTATTATTAACCTCTCTCAGTATATTTACAAAAGTCTGAACGAAGAGATGCGGAATATTATGTACGTTAACATGTACATTTATCCTACTATTCTGTACGAAAAACAAACCCAGCATACATTATAAATTACGTTCTTCATACTTTTTGAGATTACTATGATGCAAGCTTAATCTCATGCGAATAACTATATTTAAAGTTACAGTGTATTTGAATATAACTCTATCTATCTATCTATCTATCTATCTATCTATCTATCTATCTATCTATCTATCTATCTATCTATCTATCTATCTATCTATCTATCTATCTATCTATCTATCTATCTATCTATCTATCTATCTATCTATCTATCTATCTATCTATCTATCTATCTATCTATCTATCTATCTATCTATCTATCTATCTATCTATCTATCTATCTATCTATCTATCTATCTATCTATCTATCTATCTATCTATCTATCTATCTATCTATCTATCTATCTATCTATCTATCTATCTATCTATCTATCTATCTATCTATCTATCTATCTATCTATCTATCTATCTATCTATCTATCTATCTATCTATCTATCTATCTATCTATCTATCTATCTATCTATCTATCTATCTATCTTTGTAGGTGTAATGCCTCAGATTGAAATTAAAGTGTAACAAAGTATCATACTATCGCGTATATTGTCCTCAAAAGCTTTCTATCGTCGATGGATGATCAAAGACTAAGCATATGTAAACAGAAGAAATTTAGTTACAGTACAATCTCTCTAAAGCATTTACCTTTCAGGAAACACAAAGCTAGGTTGTTGCACAGATATTGTTGCTATGGAAAAGTTTCATTGAGTGTAACTCGATTTAATCGATTTGCAAAACGAACCGAATACATAACTGATGTTTACGCTGTAGTTTGTCGATGTTACAGTTTGATCACGTGTGAATTACAATGTACATAATTCACAAAGCGTGTTGGTAGGATACTAAGCGCTATTTTGAAAAGAAAAATACTCAGGACACAAGAGTGGTTCAAATTGTTTAATTGCACCAAATATTTCATAAAGCAACCGACAGTGGCTTTCTATTACACCAATACTTGGTTTGGTTGGAAAATTACGATATACAAACATGTAAACCCTATCTGTGAGGCAGTACCTTTAAAGTCTAAAAGCATAAAATAGAAATGAAGCTCTGCATCAAACACTAGTACCATTTTAGTTCCTTTTTCAAAGACTTTGGTATGCAGCGGTCACTGAGCCAACCCCAGTTACATTTGCCATCTTAGTGTGACCTTGACATTTGAGCCTTCTACAACCGAAGCTACAGAGGCGGTTAACTTGCAACATGTATAAACATTATTTCAAATAGTTTACGTTAATGAATGATACTTCTGTTAAGGGTGTAACTATCATACCATTCTTTGTATATTCCTGAGAATTTTCATAGAATGTATTGCCTTCACTACTGAAAACGTTAAGTCCATATTCATTCAGTCTTTTCAAAAGCCCAAGTCTCTTTTTACGGACGATTACTTGGTGTTTTCGTAACGCTTTCCAATAGCAATCAATAGCTTGCTGTCGGTTGCCCTTACACTGCGTATGGAATTCATTGTCATAAAAATGAATTTCAACTTGAAGTTGCTTCACACGGTTGAAAGAACCAGCTTTTAGCATTTCGTCAAAAGTCTCCCATTCCATTCCTTCAATATCTACTTTCAAAATGTCGATAACTTCCTGAAAAAAACCATTAAAAATAATGATAAAAATGATGATAACAATGATAAAAACAATGATAACAATGATAACAATGATAACAATGATAAAGATAATGATAACAATGATTATAACAATGATAAAAATGATGATAACAATGATAAAAATAATGATAAAAATGGTAAAATTAATGATAACAAATAGAACAGGAAAGGCAATCCTCAACATAAACAAAAGGCACAAACAGGGGTCGGTTGCCTAAGCAAAGCGCAACCGAGCGCCTGTATTTATTCTGTTACCCCCCGTTCTATATTAAATATAGAAGGCAATAATTACTTCCGTGGAAAGCGTTACATAGCGCTCGCCCATGTTAACGGTCTCCAGAACAGAGTATAGCACGGAGAATTTGATTTGATCCTGACCTTTAGCCTATGCATGGATATTTTACAAGGTTCTTGCATTGAATATATAAATTTCTGCGAGCAAATCGTGCAATATCGATCGGTCCTTTAGAGCTGTGCTGTTATTAGTTATTACACATGGGGCGTCTTCGTGACACTTTCCGCCACAGGTCCATGAAAAGTGTCCAATACCGTCTATATATACATATTTAAATATGTAAATATAGGTGGGCTAGGTCACTTTTCATGGACCTGTGCTTCCCGCTTACGAAAACATACAACCGGGAATATAAATACATGTATAGAAATATATCGGCGTTTAAATTATGCTAATAGACGGTCGAGAGTCGTGTCAAATTCTCTGGACTATACCAATGCGATCACGCGCAACTAAAAAAACAGAAACAGTATACGTGCTTTCTGAAAGAAACAAAGCAGTCTTGTGAGTCGCCAATACCAATGAGTGAGAGGTAGGAGCGATTTGAAAGACATTCACTGAGTTTGTGATACATGTACACTTATTACAAATAGAGCGTCGCATGTAGTATTTTGAAAACAATGACATGCTTTATTGACGTATGTGGTCTGATAATATATGATTTCATAGTAATGTAAAAAAATATTTCTTAATATTTTTGCACAATATTTCATTTGTAAATCACGAATAGATATACGTAATCGGAAATTATGTGTTTATGATTATATTTTAACGGATATTTTCACAATGATACTTGTACACGAACTTTTGTTTGTTTATTTTGAAAAAAATGCTCAGGTCGAAACGTTAATGAATAAAGAGTATACACCATGGGTGGTTCTTATTAACAATTCCCTGTGGAATGAAATCAGAGTAAAACACTTACGTTGGTATGATTTAACTGTCTCTGTGTTTCGTCAAATGTTTTTATTGTCCAACCTTCTTTGTTTACATAATTTGAAGCCCCTAACCCAATGGATGTGAACTTGCATCCCACAGGGGCATTGATGGCTTCAGGTTCCAATTTGCCCATGCTGAAATAATGTTAATATGTTAATATCATAGAGTATTCTACTGTTTCTTTCTGTACAATGTAACCTCTATAGCGTCCAACAACCTCTCATATTCAACATAATAGTTTCGTTCTAGAGGTAACTTACTACACATTTTGTAGTTGCCATGACTTTGTCAATATCCTGGGAGAGGGCTTCAGTACGCATGAAGTTTATAAACGAGTCAACTTCCGGTTATCGCAATAAGCAGTACACGTTGAATTGTATATAGTCTTGCAATAAGTCGTACAGTGATAGGAAATCACTTGATGTTTCAATCTCAATAAGTCATACAAGTTGAATTGTATGGTATCACAATAAGTCGTACTGTAATTTGGTTTATACGCGGTGATAATGTTGTGATAACTTGATAGTGTACCTAATTCCGTTGTGTATAGTATTTGAATTGAAGTAGATTACCTGATATTACCGAATAAAATGACAACATAATGAATTAGATTTCTTACCTTGGATCAAAGGTAAACACTTTACATCCAAACAATTTGATGACACTTTCTTCGAACGTGAAGTCATTATCAGACCTGCAATAAGGAGAACATAATAATAATAATATTATTAACAATAATAATAACAATAATAATAACAACAACAACAACGACGACAACAACAACAAAAACAATAACAACAATAAAAAGGTGGTAGAAGAAGAAATGTGCAAGTTCCTGTTTTCTTCTATTTTTGCATTGAAATTTATCGAAGAATACATTTGTCTCGATTATTGAATAACATCCGGTTCAGGAAATTGCATGCATGTACATTATTCCAATTAACAAAAATGTGCATTAATAATGTATTTCACGGTGCACTATCACGTGGTCTATGATATCACAATTGGGTGTCGCGCATAGAAAATTTGATAAGGACTTGCAACATACAAAAGATAATTCACAAAAATACGATTATAAATAATACTTATCTACTGCAAAACAAATGCTTTTGTACGCCCAGGATAATAAGAAAAGCGGGAAAATTTGGTACATTCCACCAAGGTATGACTCAGATATGCACGATTTATCAGTGATGTTGTTAGTGTAATACTGACCATATCTGGTTTCTAAAGTAATTTGTTAAAACAATTTTGCAACAGTAAAACCGCTTCATGTTTGTAAACATCACATTATCCTGGGCGCACTATAACAGAAGGTCGAGAGTCCGGACTATATAAGCCACGTGTCGCCTTGTTATTTATAAATGATGATCTTACCCGAACGAATATACTATGCATGATTTTGCAGGACGTATATACTCATCCAGACAAATTGTTTTACCAGTGTCGCCTGACTTCCTGAACACCTCCCGTGTATTACACTTTATTTGTGTTGAATTTGTGAATCTGAAAAAAAAACAAAAAAAAACATGTACGTGTACAGAATCCTCTGCATAATTAAAACATTCGTACAAGGCTGACATTATAAAAAAGAAAATTCTAGTCGAGCGCCAATGCTCTGACTCCCCGCTCCCTGTGCGGATTCCGTCAAAATCACTCGGCCATTAAGGGGGGCGGTCTATATAATAATTATGACAACCAGGATATCTTACCATGTTCCTGGATTGAACTATCAACCCTGAACTATCAATCCTGAACTATCAATCCTGAACTTTCAACCCTGGACTATCAACCCTGAACTTTCAACTTTCAACATGGTAATATACACTGGCTAAGAAATAACTATAATAAAATACCCACTGTCCAAAAAGATACATCAGATCTTGTGCGTTCATGGATCCCATCGCATCGTCTGAAGGAAATGTAAAAGGTGTGATAGCGACCATCGGTTCATTGGTTGTACTTGATGTTCCGTTTGCATGACTTTCTGGTGATGTAAGATCGGGTCTGTGTCCAGCTGGTATACCCACACTCGACTTATTGTCCTGTATGAGGAGACCTCGATGCAAACCTTTTATACCTATGATGACCATATCTGAGGAACAAAATGTACAAATAACTTTAAATGAATAAATATACCAATTTTTTCATACGAACACACGTTCAAAGGCACTTTAAATATAGTGTTGCAGACACATGGTCACATGTGCATCCTCTACCAGTGCAGATACAGCATGATCTGACCAGAGGGACAGACTGAGAGAAGACCCCTGAAGGGAGAGAGCGGCATTAGATACAGGCATGCACGGCGCTGCAGAATAGCCAGTCTGGTATTTTAACATGTCCGGTGTATAGTACCGATACACAGCTTCCTGGCACCGTTACCCAGATACTTTGCAGTACACACAGTCAGATACAGCTGGAAATATTATCAATATTTCCGACAAGTCCAGTTACCATGCCGGGGATTGAATCCACGACCTCTGGATTGACAGTCCTAGTGCGTTACGACTGAGCTATAGCCGCTGTTAGAAACAATTGGCCAGACACCATTATGTTTGTCAGACGTTTTTGTCGATGGCTTTCAAGTCAATCCATTTAACCATGTGGTTTTAATTCAATATTAAAATTGAGTTAATGGTAAATGATCAAGCTAACAACTGGCGCAATGCCCCTGATTCATAGGGGAAGGAATCCCTGCAATTTTCAGCAAAAATAGGGTTACTGTAAACTAATTTACTTTCACGAATACTAACTTTCGCGTTTTTTTACTTTCCCGCAATGTCCATATTAATGTTTTAGCACTTTCGCAGCAACATTATTCGCCGCGACATTCTACCAATCGCGAACTCCGCAAAATTAAATCGCGCGAAATAATTTCTTGGTTTACAGTATCTTAACATAACTGAGACATGCTAGTCAAGCCTTTAGAGTCTGGTCAGAACACTCCTTTGAGTAAAGGACCCCCTGTGCAATTTAGCTAGTTAGACCTCTATGGGGAACAAGCTTGATCCGTGAATGAGTATGATCAAGGTCACATTGAACTTGGTCTCAATTTCGATGGAATGACCCACATGGGTATCAGTTAATACGTGCTCTCAATGAGAAATAGTACCCGACCCAAAGGGATTCGACACGGTTAAAAAATCCATAACTACTATTTAAAAGACAGGGATATTACTTTTTGACTTGCCCTCAAATAACCAACTCAACATTATGTCCAATATTTCAAACAGGTCGATTGCGATCATTTAATTTGCACTGTACATTTCACAGCAATATAATATCATACATAAGAAATGGGCAATGGTAGTAATGAGAGGCTTAAAGCCTCCAAAAAACAAAACTTTTATCAAAATCCGTAAACAATGTCGCCGGTGAAGATGTACTATGAGAAGACGTTTATAATATTTAAAGTCCCATTAATTATCTCTCCCAAAACGTTTCCCAATCATCCTGTAAATAGACTAAATACAAGAAAAAACACAAGGAATTAATCAGGATATTTCTTACATACGACAACGACCAATAATTGACGACAGAATGTAAGCTATAGCTGTCGAAATGTTATGCAAAAAATCGCATTTAGTAAAATAAATGTATGGAAGACAAAATACTAATTTTGCAAAACTATGAATTGTGCATTTATTGTTTACTTTTCGTCATTTTGTAAACAAACCAGTTAAAGGCTGTATTACGTTTCTTCCATCTTATGGTGTTTCTCAAATTTGGGACTCAACTAAAGTGCTAAAAATGCACCATTTTGCGGAAAGGTTACTAAATTATTGCTTTTTGAAAATAGCCGTTTAACATAGAGTCAGTCATTGACGTACAGGTACTACTGACAAAATCTTACAAACCCCAAATTCATTTATGCTCGTTTGTAAATACTATCATTTGTATTGTGATGAGGTGCTGTACGCACAGGTAACTGTATCCACAGGAACTTGCATTTATAATTGTAAAAAAAAAATGAAAAAAAAATTGTAAAAAAAAAAAAAATTTCACTAGGCCTACTGTACTACTAAAATACGTCTATAAAATGCAATTATAAATGCAAGTTCCTGTGGATTTTTTTTTCATTTTTTTTTCAAATTATAAATGCAAGTTCCTGTGCTGTATCATTGATAAAGAGTAAAATTCTAAGATAATTATTATTAATTTTATAAAAAAATGTTTTGTTTACTCTTTATTAATGATACAGTTACCTGTGGCTGTATCCACACATTACAACAATATTGTGTACTGTTCGTATCAAATAAAACAATAAAATATTACTTACACGCAAATAGTGTTATTCCAATAGGTCGAAGTTTCCGTAAATATGTTGTGTTCATTATTAACAAAATTCACTACACATGAGTTTCGTGTACACCACAAGCTAGTGTCAACCGCGTAAACATATAAGTCGTCAAATTTCCTTTTTTTTTTATTAAATTAGTAAACTGTCAATCATTTGACATTTTAAATACAATATTAGTGTAATTTAACATAATTTAACAAGTTGAGACGCTGTTGTGTTTGATACAAGCTAGTATAAGCCTTAGGGAGTTTTGGTTACGCTAATGCGGAAGTAGTTTGGTATTGTATATCCCCATTAAGCTATAAACGGCTATTTATATAAAGCAATGATTTGGTTACCTATCTGCAGAATGATGTATTTCGAGCACTTTAATTGAGTCCCAACAGAGGAAAACACCATAAGATGGAAGAAAACGAAATACATCGTCCAGTTGGTTTGTTGAAAAAATAACAAATTGTAGCACGATTTATTGTCTAAGGAAAGCAACTCTTGCAAATTATATTTTGTCATCCATACATTTTACTTAAATGTGGTTTGTGGAATACTATTTCACAGGTATTGTTAACATTGTCGTCAATTATTGTTCATTTGTGAAAAACATCCTGATGCAGATTAATCCTGCTCATGCTATTTATCATTGTTCACACAGAATGGTCGGAAGTAGGTATAAGCATGATGTAGGAATCCCAGTATAGGTTTAAACTATTGTATAGTCATGCATACTATATGCATACTATTTCTACATAATCCTTTGACTAACCGAAAGTAAATAGGAGACAAAGATTTGATTGTGGGAGGTCTCGGGTTCGATCCAATCCGCGTTATAACAAAGACGAAATAAAATGGTATCTATACGCTCGACAAGAAATGACCATTGGCTTCTTTTATATCATACCCTGCTGACGATGGATAACATCAGTAATGAGGTGTCAAGAGTGTTTAAGTAGGAAAACATGTTTCACAATCGGCAAAATCCAGAACCAATGGGCAAATATGTTACAAGAAGGATCTATAGATATTTTGTGCAGGAAAAATTTCAGACATATTTCATAAAGCGTCGAATTGTTAATGGAATATACCATACATGTATGCACCTTTCTCGTGTAAATGCCTCTTCGCACAGGGCTTTTACTGTAAACTAGTTTTTGAAGGAAAAGCGCGGCATGATTATGCTTTATCACCAAGTATATTCTGTAGAACTAGTCTTATGCTACTTATTTTAAGTTCCAATACTTAAATCTTATTCAGTAGACCATAGGTACGTTTCCAGGAAACCCATGTGGTCAGTCATACTACAGTACATTAATGTTGTACCCTTTAAAGACGTCAAAACATTAACTTTAATCTTGAATTTAAAAGTTAAATAAGCGTGCAATGTGTGTAGGAGAGTTCATTGAAGGTTTTCTGTAAGTTTCATTAGGCCTTTTCGACTGGGCTGTTTCGTGAAGCAAGTTTTAGCCTGGTTCCCGTCCCCACAATTACAGCACTACTACAGTAATACAATTGTAAAATTAGAACGGGGACCAGACTGTAACCTGCTCCACGAAACAGCCCAGTCGAAAAGGCCTATTGTAAATGGTTATGTCAATAAAAAGGGATAGAGTAAATTGCATTTCTTTTCGAACACCCCTCGTATTACATTATGAGAAATGATTATCGATCGACAATTTATAAACCACACAAGGGTTAAACAAAACTGGGATAGCAAAAAGTTATAATTCGCTATTTATAGATTTATTGATTGTACGCGACAGCTTATCAACAAAAATCGATAACGTCAAACATTGTATTGAAATTGTATTGAAATATCACGGATCAAATATGGCGCTTGACAATATATAAAATTCTGAAAAAAATGAAAGGTGTATTTTTTCCATATTTTTTCGTTATTTTTACCTTAACGGATACTGTTTTAAGTATTGACAAAGGTGGGTAAATAGTTATATCTTATATACTCGATTTTAATCTTCTTTTAGAGAGTTTAAGCAACTTGTAAATAATTGGTTTGAACCTTTGAAAAGGGATTTTTTCTGAACGGTTGTGTTTTGTTGAAATTTACGTTAAGCGTTGGATCAACAGGACAACGGACATTCTTTAATAACTTAAACATTCATTTTCTAATGCGGACGATATTTTTGTAGAAAGCGGACCAAGTTATGATATTGTTTTTCATTTTCTAATATTTTTGTATAAATGCATGTGTAGGCTATATACACAAATGCTGCTCAAAAATCCGTTCACAAAATTTAAATTGGTGTATAAATCAGGTTTATCAATGCTAGTGAAACAGTGGTACAATTTAATTTCACATACATTCAAAACCACAACATTATGACCGCAATAATAAACGAATAATAAACGGCCTTGGTTATAGACTGAAATGTTTACATTTCGCTTCTCATTAAATTTCTAGGATAAACAAATTTTATAACATATGTATAACAAGAGCGATATTTCTTTCCTTAGGATACGAGTATATGTATATATAAGGTACTGAAAACAACCAGAATATAATTACACGAATGGGCCCGGAAATCATTCTATTTTCGTAGAATTAACATTTATATTCTAATGACCACTTCGTGAACCTTGTTGAATATATGACTAAAACCTTATTACTAAATATATACATTTTTATTAGTTCAATTTCGCATTTAAACGGTCACAGCCATCAAACTATTCCTGAAACCTCTCACTATCGAGTCGGGCTCTAACCACAAATACCTAGGTCAGTAACTTAAAACACACGCACGCACGCACGCATGCACGCACGCGCACACGCACACGCACACGCACACGCACATAAATTAATGTACTTATCAAATTATAAAACACGTACAAGCATGTACCTACAAAAACATTGTTGAAAAACACCAAGCATATTCTACGTATAGATCAACCACGAGTTTTGAGCCGTGACGGGAGATTACACTATTTAGTCATGGTGTGTGAATTTACTGGTTGGGATGCCTTTAAAATGCGTTGATATATATTTTTGTATGACATGACATTGTCAGTATCGCTGGCTCAATCGGTAGAGAGCTTGATTTTCCGTCTAAGACATGCCAAGTCCTGATAACTGCACTTTTTTCTCAACTACTTTTTTTTGTTTCTCTTTCATCAAGAACATAAAGACATTGTTTAAAAGTCATTTTAATATTATGACTTTTCATTATACATGCGTAGTATAAATAAACCGATTTCGATAATCTGACCGTTTGTTTATATACGAAGGCTATAACATAAACATAATACAGGTGATCCAGCTTTGATAACATGCATGCAAGCTCTTTATTAGGCTACACAAAGCACACATTTTTCAATTGCAACCATAGCGCAGTTGTCATAGCAGATAGTTACAAATACTATTTGAATAACGTTTCAGGTTCAACCCCCACACTGTCTCTTTTTTTTAAAAAAAACCGCATATAAATAATTTGTTGCTTATACTCGCTGTTTTGTTTTGTTTTATGGTATCAGGCTGATAAAAGGTATGAAATTAAATTCAAACAGAAGAAGTTAACTCAGACGAACAAGTTTAAATATTGAATATTGATCTATATAATGTTATATCGAATAAAAAATAAAATAATATGATAAATTCTGCAAAATAAAAAAGACGACTTCCGCTGGGCTTCAACTCAAAACGACAAATATAATTATGTCAACGCACATATCCACTTAGCCACAGAGGCACTGGAATATAACACGTTGCTATACTGTTTTTATCGAGTAAATGGATGCAATTTTTCTTTAACCCGATAACAAAACATGCTCCCCTAAACGCTTTGAATGCGCTGAAACAAGAAATCCATGTTATCGAAATCGGTTTATAATATACATGTACATTTCGCTGGCTTAGAATTAGAAGGTCGTTAGTACAAAATCAATATTTTGAGAAAACAAAAAAAACTGTCTGAAAACTACTCTTTACTTATGGGAAAACAAGCTTTTTAAACTTCAGCTTGGTTAACATGACCAATTCCGATTTTCATGACAATAGGCTCATAAGAAGCGCCTTGAGATGCTGATTTCACATATGCATGAAGTCTTATAAGGTACTTACGACCTTCTTATTCTAAGCCAGCGATATATTATACATTTCAGACTACCTAAATCTGGTATGTGACACGACGGTGTATGTTGGGGCTAGTCGGCTACTGGAATCTTCCACGGCGTTATTTTACGAGCCCAGCACAGCATGTTACTACTCTGCTCGTGTAGATTCGGGCAAGAAGGTCATGATACTTGTCAGGTAGGTGTTAAATTCTGTATTAATGGCTATACAACTACAGTACAACCTCCCCGGAGTGGCCATCTTTAGAGCAACAACCTCTGTACAACCTCCAATGTTTGCAGCTCCCTTTACAGAGGCGGTAAAGTACTGTATAAATCTATTTCATCGCGTCGTATTATTGAAAATGTATTTATGCACACCATAGAAGTATAGAAGTACATGTATGCACATCACAACAGATATGACGATACGAACGCTGGTATCCAGTTTTTCTGCAGTTGTCACAGCGTACATGGACACCAGTTCCGATGCCGTCATACCCGTTGCGGCTAAGCATGGCCGCTGCACAATATTCTCTCTATATCCTTTCCGCAACCATAGCGTACTAATGCAGACTCGCCGAGATGACAATTTCGGCCTTCCGTAGTTTTCGATCTAAAGGCCCAAATTCGGGAATTTGTCATGGGTACACAGGCATCCCAGACTTAAAGATATTACGGGCCCAAGGTCGTACACAGGTTTTTGGGCCCGCTGGACCCCTTTAAAGAGGGAACGTAGATTTTCCAAAACTGAAATTACTGGTCCTACCCGCCATTGCGGTACGATTCCCTGTGGAATTGCATTAACATTTAGCGCCAAAACTTTTTATTTTCTATAGAAGGAATATAAGGCTAGACAAAGGGGTCAGGATCAGTGCCCTAAAGGGGCCCAAAAGTAGGCCTACCAAGCTAAAAAAAAAAAAAAAAAAAAAGTTTTTTGCGCAAGGGTCACCGTCACATCGTCATTTCCGGTGACCTTTAGTCGAAATGATGACAATTTTATCTACTTTCACTTTGGGACAGGTGTTTAGCATCCGGATGTATCGAGTTTTTATCAGTACTGCAATTCAATAGTGTCTCAGGGACGAGGTATAGGGACCATTATGAATGGTTAATGAATAAGGATATAGGGTACACTTAGATCATTTGTAATCATGTGCCTGTGAATACGACACAACAAGAGTACATTCAATCGCACATCTGTTATAACGATGGTATATATTGCACATTTATTAACAACAAAATGCAAAAACAAGGTTTTTTGATCATAGGTCAGCGTGCTTGTTTCGGAGTTATCAGCACTTGAAAAATTATGTAAATGTGGAGGAAATACACTAATGTCAAGGGCAAATAACTGATAAAAAGGTTCAGTGACATAAGATTATTTTTTTCTGTTTCTTACATGATACTGTGCTCTTATACAAAGGTTGGGCTAATTTTACAATTAGGGATTTGTGCCTGATCTTTTATACAAGAAATTGTTGTGAATACTTTAAATCACAAAGCGCACCTGTGGTTCAAATCCATCTGTAACAATTGTATTGTTTGAGGTTTCAATACGCTCGCGTGGTTATTTTCAATTGTGTAAAGACACGCATCGTATGTAAAATTGTAAATTAATATTCGCAGCGAATTAATTTTCGTTAATTTAGAGGATGAATACCGACTCAATCGCGAAATTAAATCCCCTCGTATGATTTACATCAAAACACGTAGCAAGATACATGCCGTATATTTCGTTCAATATTTTAAATCATCAAATTTAAGAAACAACCAAATTACCATTTTACCAAAATTCTCGAAAATTGAAACTCGCGAAAATTAATAACTTACAGTACATTGAGTATTTTATCCGATCAACGTCATTAAGTTTATATAATATAGTACTTATCATGTAATATTTGCCAATATTGAACAGAGACTTAAATTTATCAAGTGACCTTGACCTCACTAATCATCTAAACATGCACTGCAATATAATTATTAGATGAATTATCTTGCTTATAGTATTTCAACTGGTTCATAGATCAAACTGCACATTGTGGTCGACATTTTGTGTTTTTTATAGATCGCTGTACTTGGATCTTGAAATAAATGCACATGGCATAAGATTGTCTCCCCTTGTTGCCGTTTTACTCTTCATATTCCATTTAATCCCATTCTTGTCGTTTTTTCTAATTATTTCTCATTTATTCCCTTTCTTGTCGTTTCACTTATTAATTTCCATTCATTTCCCTTCTTGTCGTATTACTAATTATTTCACATTGATTACCCTTTACCGAGTTTTCTCACTTTGTTATTGACTTCTGAAGTTCGCAGAGAAAACATACAGCTCGCTTGGATAAACAACTTGGAGAGAGCGTTGCATTTGTGTTTTTAAAGTGAATTGTAAATATTTATTTACAAAAGTTTACTAATGCGATTCATGTTTATAAGTAGAGAGCGTATGTAGTGCAACCTCTCCAGAGCGGCTCTCCTTGGAACAACAACCTCTTTACAACAAAACCTTTAACGTTTCCCTAAGCTGATATGAACTATAAAGTTAACCTCTGTAGTGCCACAACCTTAAAACGACGGACTATATCTGCTGCTCCTAAAGTGCGTTGCTCTACAGAAGTTGTACATAATTATATACATTTGTAATTATTATCCTAGTTTGAGGTCCGGGGGTATTCCATATTGATCTTATTTAGTTGGAGAATAATGATATCCAATCATATCGCCTGTTACTGACCAATAGTTTTACATGGTGTGATCTGATTGGTTGTCGTTATCCTTAAGTCAAGTAAGATCAAACTGAATACCACCCCTGGGCGACCGAAGACGAAGATAAAAAAGAGCGGACTGATAGGGGGGAGGGGGCTTAGGTTTTTTTAAACGTTTGGCGTTTATTATACATGCACTGGCAGTTTTATTTTTGTCTTGTTTTACAGATTGTTTGAGCTCGAATCTGAAGTGATGGGTGCATGTGTCGATTTTGTCAATTTTCACGATGGTTCAAGCACCGGAGACGCAACCTTGAACCCGGCACCAATATGTCACGAAGACGCTGCCGGTAATTACACATCTACAGGAAACGAGTTGACAGTGTACTTTGAGACGGATGCTACTGGAGCACGGCGTGGATTTGACTTACTCATTGTCGCAATATCAATAGGTAAAAACAACACAACGTTAGTTAACATTTATTGTTCATTTGGTTTATATGCTTTTAGTTATTGTTCAACTGTTTATTGTTGAGGATCTCATGGAAGATTGCCATTTATTATAATTGTCAAATGAGTTTCCTCGTAAAATAAAGTCTTTATTATAATTATTTATCCTCGCCACCGGACATCCATATGTTAGTCACTTAAGTTCTTGAGGACACAAGTTTAAAAGCTTACACCAAAACACGGCTTTATATCATTATCTGCGGACCTTGAGTCCCGCACGTCTTTTAAACGCCTTACGTGAATTGTCTAATGAGGGGCACGTGCCCTGTTCTCGTTGGTTTATTGTCTTATATTTCTTTCTATTAGCACCGTGCAGTACAGGACAGTTTGCTTTAAGTGAATTATCTATGGAGGGACACGTGACCTGTTCTCGTTGGTTTATTGGTCTTATAATTCTTTCTTTTCAGCACTGTACAGAACAGTTTGCTTTAAGTGAATTATCTATGGAGGGACACGTGACCTGTTCTCGTTGGTTTATTGGTTTTATAATTCTTTCTTTTCAGCACTGTACAGAACAGTTTGCTTTAAGTGAATTATCTATGGAGGGGCACGTGACCTGTTCTCGTTGGTTTATTGGTCTTATAATTCTTTCTTTTCTGCACTGTACAGTACAGAACAGTTTGCTTTAAGTGAATTATCTATGGAGGGGCACGTGACCTGTTCTCGTTGGTTTATTGTCTTATATTTCTTTCTTTCAGCACCATGCAGCACAGGACAGTTTGCGTGTAACAACAGTATCTGTATTGACGAGTCGCTACATTGTAACCGGTACGATGAGTGTGGAGATTACAGCGACGAAGACGGTTGTGACTGTAAGTGTATGCTAACTTCCAACTCTTCATTGCAGTTACTTCCCTTGACGTTCAAAAATGTCTTTCTCCTAAAACATTTTGCTATTGCATCTTTACGCTTCTTTGCGCCTCTTTATGTATCCTTACACTTCTTAAAGCTTCCTTGTGCCTCTTCTTTATGCATCCATTTGGTCCTTATGCCTCTTTATGTATCCTTACACTTCTTAAAGCTTCCTGGTGCCTCTTCTTTATGCATCCATTTGGTCCTTATGCCTGCATCATTACGCTTCTTAGGCCTATTTTTCCTTACGCTGCTGTATGCTTTTTTACGCATAATTACGCACCATAATGCCTCTTTGTGTATCTTTGTGTATCTTTACACTCCATTGTGCCTCTTTATGTATCTTTGTGTATGCTTACACTCCATTGTGCCTCTTTATGCCTCTTCATGCATCCTTACACTCCATTTTGCCTCTTTATGTATCTTTATGTATATTTATGTATCTTTATGTATCTTTACACTCCATTGTGCCTCTTTGTGTATCTTTACACTCCATTGTGCCTCTTTATGTATCTTCATGCATCCTTACACTTCATGGTGCCTCTTTATGTATCTTTACACGCCGTGGTGCCTCTTTGTGTATCTTTTCACGCCGTGGTGCCTCTTTATGTATCTTTACACTCAATTGTGGCTCTTTATGTATCTTTACACTCAATTGTGGCTCTTTATGTATCTTTACACTCCTTTATGCCTTTGTATGCATCCGTTCGCTTCTATAGACATTTTTTAAATTAGCACATGCACAACTACATTTACCGCACTTATGGACACTTGTTTTCTTGTTCCGTTGGTATTGATACAGAGGTTGAATAAATCACCAACTGTTAAATGTGAAAGCTGTGTATAAAGTAGGCTACATTCTACTCTTGAGGTGGTCTTTAATGCATGTTGACTGCTTATATAGTAAAACTAATCACATTTCTACGCTGATGTCGTGATGTTATAGTATTACGTTCCGACAGACGCAATAAGACGCAAAGTAACACAACTGACCATTTTAAAGTTACTGTAATATTAAAAATCCTTCTCATGTGCAAATTGTACATGTATAGATATATATAGTAGATCTACTTAAGTAAGCTCCAGAAAGTTCCACAAATTACCCTTAAGAACATTCTAGAATATGCTATGATATTCAAGTAAACATATTGTCTATCAAAACCTGGAACCTTCCAGACCCTCCCATACTATTCCAAAAGTAACAACAATTATGAAAAAAACATGTTAACAAATTTAAGGTCATTTAAGTACGTTTATACCAAACAATATTATAGACACACATAACAATATCTTCTATCAATCCAATGCTAGCCACATCTGCGCAGCGAAATGCCAGACCAAATATTTCCTTTTCCTTGAAATGCCAATGTGGTTTATGATGATTTAATACGCAAGAGTTTTAATTATTGTGTCTTATTTGCAGACACCCATCTGACCGGAACCCAACCAAATGATGCCGCGCCGCTTATTATTGGTCTATCTATCGGAATCCCTGTCGTCATAATTTGTTGCGTGCTGATTGGCTACTGGTGTTGGAGGTACCATAGATGGCGCCTTTTTGTGAAGCGCCCCCTGACGGCACCGGAAGTCACGCAAGATGGTTCAACGTTTGAGACCACTTACCCGGTTACCAATGTTTACTACAAACAAAGGTTTGTGTCTTTTTGTTGTTGCGTTTACAGTCACGTGACATGACGTCATAACGGATTTTTTGAAAAGGTTAAAAGTTATTGCTGTTGCAACTTTTTTTTAATGTTTTAAGTATTTACGGTTACCAAGTCATTCCAGTTCAACCGAGATGATGGTAGCGTCCAGTGTTGTGGTTAATATGACGTCAGTTTCTTGTCAACATCCTAATCAAGAACAATAACTCAACTCAACGAATCTTACCTTCTGTCACGCGCCTTTTAGATTTAACCACTCGTTGTTTTATATATTAACGTGATGGACAGATCAATTGTATAACCTCCCACTAATATCTATATATATATCAAAATAAAATCCCACATGTTCATTTCCACTTTTAACCGCAACGAATCTACCGACAAAGCAAATATGACAAGATATGTGTATCCTTAAAGGTCACTTGTGATCGATTCTTACAGCTAATATATTACGTCTATTATTCCAGCAAATATAGATTAGATCATAATTTATATCTAAAGCTAGTAGATTCAAGATCTATTTCTTTGTCACGTAAGTTTTGTTTCAATCATGTGGACTATCTTGGGTGATGCAGATATATTAATATATTTAGAATATAACGTACATTATGAGCCAATGAAAACGCCAAAATGCAGGATGTTATAATCATTCTAAGTCATTTAGAACATAATTATTAAGTAAATATTAATGACTAAAAAGGACTCGCTTCGCTACGCTCGCTCCGCCCTTTTTAATCATTAAAATTTACTTAATATGTTCTAACTATAACGTAGATCTGTAACTATAACTGTATTTACTTGATAAAGTTTGAATCTTTACAGGTACCAGTCGCTCTACAGTAACCGCAAACCCATGTCTTCAAGCCACGTCGTCATACGCGACGTCACTCTAAGTGAACCAGGCTCTACGTCAACAAGAAAACCAGATGGTGACGTCACTGGATCAGAACATGGCTCCACATGAACCAGATGATATTTCTCATACGCATTTGGTTTCAACTCGCCGTAAATAAATGATTTGCCCTAGTCACTGATCGACCCGGGTACGGAAGAGAGTCGAAGGTTGGGAAGCGGCCATGTTTAGCCGCAACGGATATGACGTCACAGGAACTTGCATCTGTGTTTGCAATGTCAACTGTAGAAAAACTGGGTACCAGCTTTCGTAACGTCATATCCGTTGCGGATAAACATGGCTGCTTCCCAACCTTCTACTCTCTTCACTACCCGGGCCGATCAGTGACTAGGGCAAATCATTAATTTACGGCGAGTTGAAACCAAATGCCTTTGATATTTCTTGCCTTCTTGCATGTGACATTGAATATTCAAACCATCTAAATTGTATATGAATCTGTGACATTGCTCTCTTTGATCTATTCTAACACCACAAACAGCTGTACCTTACTGTACACAGAAGAAACGGAATGAACATAACGTCGGCTTAGGATTATTTTGAGCTACAAAAAAATCATTTATTGAGATAATTACAACCCTGAATTCTTAATATGTTGAGCTATCTAACGGTAATCCAAGCACACCTTGGTTTCCTCTATGTGTACGAGGTGTGTCCAAAAAGTTTGTAGACATCCCAATTTAAAAGATATCCGGCGTCCTGAAAAATTCTTTTTCACCAGACCTCTATACTTTATTACAAAATACATATTCTGTAGCAATTTCACTGAATATAATATAAAAATAAAAACAATATATGACATTTTATATATCATGGTTTTGCTAAGCGGCGCAGGTCAAGTTCGTTAGTTAGCACGTTTGATATAATGTCATGGTAATTGCGTAATTTTGGCGCGATTATATTGACGTTTGTGAACGTGCCACGAGGTTGTGTTGATGTCACGTCCGCCAAGTATCATAGCAATAGAACACCTGTACGTTGAAAAAATAAACTTTTATCATAAGGACCTAAGGAATTATTGGAAACGAAAATGACGTCTTTTGACGTCGAAGAACAACGGACTATCATTAAATTGTGTGTATCATTGGACAAAACACCGGTTCAAACCATTAAAACACTTCGGTCTGCAACTGGCAAGGATTCCGTGTGTAGAGCACTTGTGTACAAGTGGAACAAGCGATATTCAAATGGAAAAACGATTAATAAAGCGTCCGATAGTAGCGGACGACGGAGAATTATAAACAACGTTACTGTGACGTCTATAGAAAAGATCGTCAATAAGGATAGAAGTGTGGGCATTCGTGAGTCTGAATTGAGCCGTGGGACAGTAAATATTATACTTAAGCAGCAGTTAGGTATAAACAAGGTATGGGTGCCAAAGGTTGACATATTTCGACAGAGGCAGGCAAAAACATTGATAACGGTGGCTGCTACTTTGAAAAATTGTGACAATTTTAACGTTGTTAATTTACGTTGCGGACGTTACTGACGTCACCACCTGTGCCGTTCGGGTACGAGTGATTACACTTGAATTATTGTAGAAAAACCATTACTCCACGCATTTAACTGAAATTTTCTGTGTTATATGTAAATGCAAAGTTTTTTGTAATACTGAAGTTTGATGTGGGTATGTTGTTTTGGTTTCATTTTATCACAAGTGTCTACGAACTTTTTGGACACACCTCGTATATACATGTAGGTGAAACTGCTGGTTGTGTGAATCGATGCATCGAAATATCGATGCATTGCGATTCCGAGTGTCCCGATAGTATGGATCGATAGTAAAGTCTCGATCCAATGGCTATCGCCGATAGTTAGCTCAACTATCGATAGTTACGATAGTTTCCTTTTTTTTAATAAAGTTTATTATATTTAAAACAACTTCCGTTTTCGTTACAAAAACTCATTGTAAATAACCACAAGCATCAAAACAGCCACATGGACCAATATCGCCATAATTTTATTAATCAATTTCTGTCAAATTCATTTTAAATCATTTCCACAAATAGTAGTTTTGTATGTTGTACAACAAAGTGATATCTTACACAGTGCAAACTTGCATTTACAAGTTAATCTCTGGTTTTCAAATCTTGGCAATAACTTTTGCAATAGTGTCGCAATAGTCTCCAGCAATACAATAGTATCGCAATAGTACTTTCAGCAATAGCAATAGTATTGCAATAGTCAAAATTGGACTCAATAGTCACCCCTAGTGAATCTACGATAAAACACACGTACATATCTATCATTTCTTTTTGAATTGATTTATATCGATACTATATTTTACCTAGTTGAACGTACAATTGTTATTGTAAACTGTTTTTTCCACATGATATAACGAATATTCGGATATCAATTTGCTATCCGGATATTTGGAGCAGAATACGAGTATCCGAATATCCGGATATGCAATGACATCCTCAGTAAATTAGCAGTTACAAGACTCACAAAGATATACACTGCCCACCAAAAATAAGTATACAGATGTTGTTTGCCCACTTACTTGCCTGTAATAGTACTATTTGCGGAACAGTGAATAAACAATATACATGTGAAGAAAAGGTATATTTTTGTTTATTAAATGGAAAGGCCATACATTAATTGGTACCCTAGGAGCAAAATTTAAAGTTTCTTTGTTCCTCTTGAATGGTAACTTTGTCACAAAAAGATGGAAAATTCCGCCTTTTTGATCACATGGTTATTTTAGTTCAAAACATCTTCATGTTTAGTTCTATCTCTATTTTGACTCATTTAGTAACTGTAGTTTCAGAAACTAGTATAATTGTGATCGTATGATAAACAGATATTGAATAATTTCACCAAGTTTAATTTTGCAAAAAAAAATTACTGTATACTTATTTTTGGTGGGCACTGTAGGTATAGACAATTGTGATGGTGACAATTCTATTTAAAGATGACATATGGTCTGGCCTAGCATATACGAAAATTATAAGTATAATGTTGAAGGTCAAGTCAATTGAAATTTAAAAGTGCACCGCGTAGCATTATTAAAATTACCATAATAACGACCCCATATGATTTTTACAGAATTGAGTACAAAATTTAGCAAATGACAGGCCCGGTGCACGAACTTCTTGATATCTTAAAAACGTCTGAAAATGTACAATATATTTGTATGGTACAAATACAATAATTTCTAAGAAATTTAAAAGTACATGTACATCACACCAATTAATTTTAAAATAAGTACTGGTGTCTTAAATTGCAATCCAAAATTTTAATATAGATTTATCAAAAATTTATATTAAGTTCCTTCCCTCGTATGATTGAGCTATTCGTCATTTTCGTTTGAATTACTTTTGATGCCTGGTGGTACAAAACATGTGTGGCAACACTATTGCATTTAGATATAAATTTATTTTTGCATTTTTTACATAAGTTAGTTTTGTTTTATATTTTATCATTTTTGAGTCATTTTGTATATTAACAGCTTAACAAATAGAATGCTGTTTTCATAATATATAACGATATGACGTCATAACCCATTTGCTACAAAACGTGATGCAACACTTTTGCATTTTGATATGAATTTATTTTTTTGCATTTTTATATAAGTTTTTCATACATTTTTACGTGTTTTTTTTTGTGTCATTTTTGATATAACTCTAACAGTTTAACTAATGCAAATGTATTTTTGAACAGCAGTGGTATTCGTTATGACGTCATAACCCATTGTGTACATCAGCTGAGACTGCTACGTGATGCTGTTCCTTTGTTATGAACCATACCCAGTGTCATGTTATGGCTTCAACTATAGTCCAGTCAGGGTAAGAATCAGTGACGCAGCAGTCGAGTCCACTTTAACGGTGTAAATCCGATTATAAAGGCTTATACCGTACAAACAACTATAATTTCAATGCTAAACTAACACACTATATTTGCTCTACCTGTTCAGACAATTGATTTAATCTTCTTTTTGCGTACACATAAACTGCAACGTCACTGTCACAATATCCTAACTGGACTGTAACTATTATCGTAGTTAGATTTCTAATCTGTTGTTTATTATTTGTTGTTTCTTTAATATTTATTTAGATACAGTAAAACCTCGGTAATACGAGCAGCGTTTATTCGAGCAACCGGCCTAATTCGAGCAAATTTCAAAGTCCTGACGAATTTGCTATATATTGGCAAACGTCTTTTCATTATAAACACAGTTACACTTAGTCATAACAACAATTCATCATAGATTTCGGATATTTCGAGCACCTGGCTTAACTCGAGCGTTTGGCTTGTCCCGATGGGTCCTCGAGGTAGCGAGGTTTTACTGTAGTTAGATTCGCAGGCGAATCAATTGTATTTGTTGGAGAACCTCGGACATTTCAGTGAGTCTTGAGTTGCCGAGATGTTCCGTTTTGTATGATGTGTGTAGAATGTACATTTAATTTACTCATCGTGATAACGTTTAATACATTTCGTTGTGATTATTTATCCAACTAACTTATTTTTCCTAAATGCTACAACTCTTCTTTATTCATGATATATAAAAAAAACTTATTGTTTCACTAAATGCAACGAAATTTGTTACTAACATATGGACTGTTAAATGTGTGTATTAAATTGTCCAACGACACTGACTCACGATTGAAAAGCAACTTTATACTATACCTTAACATTAAAAAATAAAACAAAATTCATTTACACTTTAAGTAACAACGTTATATGTCTATATAACTAAAGCTGATCGATGAAAAAACGAACCCGGCATACATTTCTTTGCGATGAAGGTGCATTTGAAAGCAAATATACTAATCAAAATTAAATGTCGCAATTTTGTTTGCCTTTGAGCTTTTTATCAGTCGGTCGAAGGAACTGCATTTTTAATGATTTTATTAAATGTCATTATTTTTCTAAGTTAATATCATAAAACATAGAGCACTTTCACAGTTGGTTACAGTACAACCATTTTGTCTCTACGCAAAAAAAAACAAGTACGTATACTCAGTACATTTAAAACGCACATTTTGTGCAATCCAAGTACTAATGTACAGTACTGCTTTATTTTTTTTGACACATATTCTATGCAATACCTTTTTAATTTGATAAAAACACAGCATACGTGTTGCACAAATGTAACACAGTGGTGGGTTAAGTGCATCAGAAGTCATGCCCAACTTTACAAAACATTCAGCCCTCCCGTTAAGCCAAATTGACTTCCTTGAAAATCGATAAAAAATCGATATCGGTTTTGCTGTGAGACAATGTGATTCTGATGCGGGTCAACACACCTAGAGCAAAAAGGTCGTGTGCGTTTTTAAATGTACTGAGTATATAAAATTATATATCATTACAATTATTCATGGTACATAACTTTTGGTTAAACAACGTTTATTTTACGTAGATACTTTCATTGACATTACCGGTACAAAGTCATACCCACAGTGATCTTACTTTTTGTTATACATGTACATGTATTTATAACACATAGGACTGGTAGTAATACGGCAGAATCTGGAAAATAATTTTATATTTGAATATAGGCGCATAACTAACAGTTTTCAGAACATGCATTAAAAATAGGCGCATACGGCTTGTCTATAAGCGCATATCAAAATAAGCGTGTATAATTTGGCTAAAGTATTATAAGCGCATATCAAATATAGGTGCATAAAAGCGTCACTGAAATTATTTTAAGCGTATGCGTTAATTTTCCAGATTCTACAGTATGCTACATGTAGTAGGCAGTAATCATACAAAAACATTGTCTACTTGATAGTAAATTTGTTGGACATGAATACTATGTAATATTATGAATTACTAACATTTTTGATATCTGACTTTATTTTTTCAGTAACATTTCCAGAATAAAATCGACATAGTATATTTACTCTTTTACTTTTGAATCGCTACACTTCACTGTCATATCTCAAATGTACCAAACTTGCGAACGAAGCATCCAAGAAAACACAACCCCAACCTCCAACGTTATATGTAGAACAAACATTATGCTGAAGAACAGAAATGTATTAGACTGGCAGACCATGAATAAAGGTTATATATCCAGTGAAGACAGGCTGCACGCACTTAACAGGCATAGTCAAGCAATTATCCTCCGTCTGCATACTGGAAACTGTGGTCTGCGGGTATAACACACCATAGTATTAAATTCTTGGACAATAACAGGCGATATGATTGGCTATCCTTATTCTCAAATTAAATAAGATCAATATTGAATACCACTCCTTGTCTCTTTTCTTGTACTCTTGTCATTGGCCTATCTTTCAGAGAATAAACCGATTAACCACATTAAATACAAACAATGACATTTAGTTAGTAATAAATCGTACATTTGTTTCAAATCATCCAGACTAATAACAATAACAACGCCAATTAGTTTACAAATCATGCTTATTTTGATGTAATTTGGACTTTGATAATGTGAGCTGAGTCGGTTCCCATGAACAATGACATTTGTTTCATAGTCTGTAGTCAATAAAGTTCGTATATGTACGAAACAGAATTACGAAACAAATCACAAGTTACTTACTAATTTAAAAGATTTCTGAATTTTTTTTTCAAATTCGCACATCTAAGGGCAGATGAACCATGGTTAATTTCGTATTTCCTTTGCTATCGAGATATACATGTGTTCATACTATACTAAAAGATAAAAAAAATAAGCAGACGGGGGGGGGGAGACAGCACACATCAGAAGCAAATACAAGCATCTGCCAAAACATGACCTTCCAATCCGTCTCCGTCAGTCTTCAAATCCGGGACAAAGGCCAGAAGACAAGAACAGACAAAAGAATGACCACACGCGACAAGGACATCCCACAAACGACACTCAACGGATACAGTGTACATGCATTTTTGAAAGAAACGAACCAGTTTTATGCTGGGCAAAGAAAGTTTTCTAAGGCTTGTGCCTTTCTCTCCAACTCATCAAAGGTCATATAATAGTATTTTACGTCCCTGTTGTGCGTCTCAAAGTTGTATTTGGAAGAAGTCGACTTTTTGGTCAACTTAAACTGTTCAAGCACAGGATGTACAAATGTATCCTGATTTTGAGAGAAGCTTTGAACAATGAATACGTAATTAATTTTGTCGGGACATTGCAGTACATTGATATTATCTTATCTTAGCCTATGTTTTCATGGTAAAACTTTTATTGCACTTAAGTTGACCCAAAAAATGTAAAATCTGTACACTGACCTTATAACCACTGAGATACTAAATGCTGTGCAAACATCTATGTATTATATTATATATTGTGTACATTAAATGTATGCACTAGTTTTGAGGGCATTAAGATAACCCACCGTGGGTATATAAACTTATGTGGTAAATTTATGACATAAAATGACATTTTAACAACGAGTTCTGTATTTTAAACCTAAAACAGATTGTTATGGCGAGTGCTACATCAGTTTGGTTATTATTTCGTTTGGGTGTCGTTTAGAGCAGTATCTGTACATGTAGGAATAAAGGATGGATATACGTCTGTTTATAGTTGTCGCAGGGATGTGCATAGTTTTATCTACGGGTGTAAAATGCGAACCAGACGACAAACTAACAACCGTTGGTGAAAAGGAAGGACTATACATGCGTTCTTTAAAACCTTTAGTGATACCGATGTTTACAACAAAGACGTATAACGTCAACGTCACGTTGCCATGCCAACACATTGGTCAATGGTATGGTGTATCAGCAGTAAGCGCAAACACGGAAGTGTTCCGTATCCATGGTAACCATACGTTTGTTTTTCGATGTTCGTTGCTTCGAAACGTAACAATTAACGATCCTGTGCTTGCATACAAAATTAGAACCAATGGTCCGGGTACAACAAAGTCAGAGGACAAAAACAACGTGATTGATAAAGGCGTCATAGAAGACGAGATTGTGTTAACACTTGAAGGAAAGTTATTAGGTATATCAAATTTGGAGCTACATATACACATTTTAGCTGACGAAGATACCAAAGTAACCTTCAACAACAAAGTACATCGTTCTATCAGTACAACGCCAACAAAGCATCATTATGTTCATCCTAACAATGATGACGTCATTCTTGATGACGTCACATCAGAACATATGCAGACACTTCAAGTATTAGTTCTAAGAGTGATGCGACCCGTTGACAGGATATTTATGATCATTGTGCCGGTATTTATTTTCATGGTTACAGTGGGTTTTGGATGCAAGTTGGATTTGGGAATTGTCAAAGAATGCGTGAAGAAACCGATCGCTCCGGGGATTGGCTTGTCCTGCCAGTACATCATCATGCCCCTTGTAAGTTATGTTGACATGTAATAATAAGATTCTTACATCATAACTTTGTGAGAGTCTGTTGTTCACTCTACTTGTTTACCTGCATGACTTCATAAAAGGAGTACCTTTCCTACGTGACGTCACTTTAATCGGTAGACCTGTATCAAACGTTATAAAACGCTATTTTTGATGATATAGATAAAACAGTTGATCATGCTAGAATTTACAACAATCCACCGCTATCTTTATTGCTTAATACAAACTTAATATACGAGGGGTACTCAACAATTACGCGGATAAACGCTCTGGAATTTTTGTAACGAGACCAGTATTGCTGAAACTTTGAAAGAAATAGGAACACTTTTCCGTATATTTGTTGATCACCCCCAAATATATGACTTGTTTGTATACATGAGATAATGTACATTTTATTGAATCGTAAACTTTTTTCACTATGAAACTGGTTTGTTTTACATCAAATTCGGTTCATGTTAAGTACTGCTATTTATGACCCATGTTGAGTTTCTGTCTATAGGGCATACCGACCCTATGTTTTTGGCAGGTCGAACATTTTTACACGTCTGTCCACCCGAGATAAAACAGCAAAGTGTTTACCGTTAAAATACATCTAAGTTTTATTAACTTAATATTAGGTTTTAGTGTTGGCTTATTTAAAATTTAAAAAATAGTAGACAGTCGGACAAGGACGGCAGCAATCAACTTTACCGGCCGAGCACAGAACAACTTCATTATGTAACAAGAACGTCGGTTAAACTTTGTTGAGACGAGCATCGTTATTACAAACGCCTGGTTATCTCGAGTAAATTGTGAATGATCGGAGCATGCTTACATGATAAAAATGTTTTAATTTAGATCTAAAAAAATATCAGGGGTAGTATTCACAAAGCATCTTAAAGAAAAACTTAGACATTTCTTAAAATCTTAAAATTTCCTTAAGTGTTTCAGCTAAATAGTAAAGTCAAGATTATCGTTGTTTTACATAGTTTAGAAACACTGTGTAAAAAGCTACAATAATCACAAAGAAACGATGGGTTATTCTTTGTTTCTTGGGAATTAAGTGCAGCTCAATTTTTTAACTTAAGTGAAAATATTTAAGTTTTCCCTTAAGATGCTTTGTGAATACCAACCCAGAAGTTGTGTTTAAAGCTCTAGTCATGTAAACACGGTGTTAAATTATATAGGCTTATAAACTCACTATTGAATACCAAACCCTCTTCTAACTTCTCCGAGCTTACTTAGTTACCGTTGCCCAGGCCCAGAAATGGACGAGCATTTACATAATTAGTTATTAATTACATTGTATGTAGACGCTATGCTAAAAACCTTCACCTTTTAATTTTCAGATAGGTTTCTCTGTGGCCAAACTAGTACCGGATATAGATGCCGGGATAGCGCTGGGTATATTTGTATGCGGTATATGTCCGGGAGGGGGCGTGAGTAATATCTACACGTACCTGTTGGACGGAGACGTGTCTTTATCCATCACCATGACGTTCCTCAGTACGGTCGCATCCATTGGTAAGTGTACCATGACGTCACAGTCAAACCAGTTTGTAAAAACCGCCAATGGGAACAGCTAAAATGCGTACTAGTTGACATGTGGTCTCGATCAACAGTTTAAATGTCATTATTTGTTGTGGGAAATTAAATGTGTAGTCCTTGCGGACAGGATGCGTAGTCTTTGTTCGTAGGTGGTATTTAACACAGGTTTGCTGTATAAACTTAATGTACCAGGATCCGTGATTTTGACACTCATGATCGCTGACAAAATTAACGTTTTGTTTGTATTTGAAAAACAATCATATCCTCGGAACACAAACATAACATTCAATTTTTTTTGTATTTAAAAATCTGACGTCATTTTTATGAATTTCTGACGTCACTTTGGTCATTTTCAACCAATACTCACTGCCTCTTTCGGAAGCAACCTACAACTTCTCCGAACTGTGAAGGACATGATCGCGTGTAGCTAATAACATAAGGTGCCCAATACGGACTTGTGCTCATGACCGTGTAACCCCCTAACCAGCTTGGCCAGCCGATGAGGTGGTAGATGTATACAAAATGAGTAATGATAATATATAGTGTTAACATAGGCACTTGGTTTCAAATTATGGTTTAAAATTATCTGAGTGTACCCTAATAAAGAAAAAAGGTGTGCAGCGGCCATGTTTAACCGCAATGGATATGACGTTACATGAACTGGTATCCGTGTTTGCTGTGACAGCTGTAGAAAAACTAGATACCAGCTTTCGTAACGTCATATCCGTTGCGGCTAAACATGGCCGCAGCACAACATTCTCTATATGTGGGGAACATTCAGATAACTTGAAACCATATGCCTATAAGTGGTATATTATTATTCCTCTTTTTATTTCAGTGATGATGCCGCTATGGTTGTACACTCTGGGTACATTATTTATAACGGACCAATTCCACGTGTCTATTCCATGGACAAATCTAATACAAATCATTGCGCTAGTTACAGTCCCGTTATTTGTTGGAATATTTCTAAAATATAAGTTTCTAAAGGCGGCATTGTTCATAATCAAAGTACTGAAACCATTGACTATTTGTGCAATTCTTGTGCTCATGGTATTCGCGTTCTATTCCAATTGGTATATCTTTAAACTGTTTACACCGCTTCACATTCTGGCAGGATGTCTTTTACCATATCTTGGCTATATGTTTGGCGGAGTTATCGCCACTTTATTCAGACTGCCAGCGCCGAGGATAAAAGCCATCCTCCTGGAGACGGGCATGCAGAATGTGGGCGTGGCTTACCTTCTAATGGTCACATCGCTGCCACCACCGCATGGGGATTTAGCTTCTGTCGCTCCAATGGCGTCAGCTGTAATGACACCGGTTCCGCCTTTTATAGTAACAATAATATACATTCTTTACAAGAAGTGCTGCAAGAAATATCAACCATTGGATGTAGACAATGAAGAAATAACTGTAAAAGCAGACGAGTACTATGACGATGACTATTTATCGAAACTCCCTGAAAAACTGGATACAGCTCAAAGAGAGACAATATTGTAAAGGAAAATACGGACTGAAAATAGTGTACATTATAATATAATATACTCATAATAATGTATTCTAACACGATCTGCGGATTAATCCATACACGCATAGAGGAAAACAAGCTTTATATTATTACAAAATACACCTGGCTAATTGGCTGGTACTATTTACGCCCCACAAACAGCAAATCCGCATATTTGTTCAAAATGACAAAACAAATCAATAAACTACATAATAAGCATTGGTCGAATATACTGTTACAGAATGAATAAACGTAAACTTAGTAGTAAAAACTTCAACGAATTGCGAATAAGGTAGGTTGCACGAGTATTCAGTGTTACAGCAATGACGCATCTATTTTTAGAAACTCCCGTATAATCTCGACACTAAGTTTCATAAAAACTTCTGATAATCGATTCATTTTTCATTTCATGCAATAAATACCTTATACTCGTTTTATATGAATTGTTTCAGTGTTTTATATGTGTTCTTTCCTTCAGAAAATTACGAAGCTCGTTTTCATTAACGAGGGAGATAATTGTACCAGCTAATAGCCACTCAATTTCACTGTGGAATTATGTTCAATGTAAAATGGGTGAAAATGGAATGCGCGCAGTTAAATAGAACGGATTATTATCGTGTTTAGAATCGAAATAAACCTGTTCTTGTATTTCGTGATTTATTTTTTCCGCATCCGAACTCCTGTCTGTGTTTTATTCACCGACAAAAAACAAGAACTGAGTTTTATTTCTTAAATATATTCATGATACTATAATGTATTCATGATACTATAATATATTCATGATACACTAAGCGGCTATGAAAACGCAACACTAATGAAAATCAAGATAACTTTTTTATTTATTAATATTTCTCAACGAAATTTTGTGTGCGTGTTATTGGCTACCCATGGATTTAGCTCGATGTTCTTTCCATCTTTATTCGCTACAATGGTGCATTGAACCATGAAATGGATAAAATGAAACACGTAAGAGGAATTGATTGTACAAAAATGTACGATGCAATTATTATTTCATGTAAGGTCAATTTGAACAGTCAATCAATCGACAAATTCGAAAAACACAAAATCAGACGGTTTACCACTCCGCAACATAGTGGTCGTGAAGTTTCAAAAACGCTTGATAGCAATGTTTCAGATTTACCAAACAATACTACCACTTTTACAGTCAAGGGGAAGTAGTTCTGGATAGAGATAGAGTGAATAAAATTCATTTTTTCTTAATCTAAATTGAACTTTGTGTTTATCGGTGTTTTACTTCATTTCTATCTCCGTGATATGCACGGACACTTGTTCCCGAACTTTATACGAAGAATAGGTACACATCGGCATTAACAATCTGAAAAACGCAGAAGGGCATAGGGCATAAAAGTTGCTTTTGTTTATGACATCATTGTTCTATTGTGGCTGTAAAGGGTATTATCAGATTATCATCGAATGAATTGGATTGTTATGCCATAGATCTTAGCTACACATGCTGAAAATTTCAGCAACATTTAATGCATATTGGCCGAGTTATGGGTAAATACATACATGCATACATATAAGCTATGTAAGTGTAAGTGTTGTGTTTTCAAAGCCGCTCAATGTAATATAATATATTCATTATAATATAATATTATCCATGATAATATAATATATTCATGATAATATTATATATTCATAATAATATATTCATGATAATATAATATATTCATAATAGATCTAGTACAATATTATCCATGTTAATATAATATATTCATAATAATTTATATTCATAATACTAGTAATACATGTACATGTATACATGTAATACTTAATTAATTAAAATACTATAATACATTCATCATACTATTATATATTCATAATACTATTATATATTCATAATACTATTATATATTCATAATAGATTATAATATAATATATTCCGTGCAGTGTTGATATTATCCATTTTTATGTATATGTATATACAAGGCTAAAGTTATCTCCGGCGAGCTATACCATGTACTCAAGTACGTTAAAAATAATATTATATTGAAATAAACGTTAACTGCAATAACTGAAATACTGGACTGGAAAAAGTGTGATAACTGAAATACTGCACTGGGAAAAGTGTGATAGCTGAAATACCGCACTGGAAAAACGTGTAAAATTTGCAATACTGCACTGGAAAAGAATGCGGTAACTGCAATACTGCACTGGAAAAAAGGGCGATAATTGAAATACTCTTTGGGAAAGAGTGCGACAACTGCTATACTGCACTAGGTGTGATTTTTGTACCACCAAGCCTTCAGCTGAACTATGATACAAAGCAAATAGAGAACAAAGACTCGGATATCTTATTAATTTTAATCTCGGACCACGTCCTTACCTATATAAGAAAACTACATGTTCCAGTTCTTTATTTTTAACATTTTACTTTGATAATTTTTATAATATTGTACATTGTACATGTATAATTATTAATGTCATTGGCTTTTCAATATTGGCATACATTTGTTTTTGTAGATGATTGTTTATTATTTATTTCAATTTTTATTAGGCAGCATTACAAACGCCCGAGTGAACGAACACTTTGAACATCATTTGAACACCTCTTTATCACGTGAACGTTAGCGGCAATTGTCTCATATTTTGTAACCGGGGTGAAATAAATCAGTTAAATTCTAGTAACAAAAATATTCTCCTTAAATTATCTTTATATAATTATATCAAGGAAGCTTTATGCTTTAGAAAAGCTATATTGAATACGTAATTACAATTTTTATTTGCTTGGGTTTAAGGAAGTGACTATTCTTACGGGCCCGTAAGAATTACGTAAGAATAGCCTCTCAGGCTCTACCGTAAGAATAGCGATACCGCCCGCAAATGACTATTCAAGTACGGCTGTTTTATTTAAATGTACCGATCTTCTATAAGTAATTTTCGATCTGTTACTTCTGTATCTTAACAATAGAATGTTAATTAACATACGGTGTTAAATTATCGCTCCTACGATGCATGATAAAAACAGTGACTTACTTTGAATGCCTATGACCGGAACTCGATCTCTGCCTCCATGATTACAACTGTAACACTTTCTTCGGAAGACGAGGATTTTTCTCCAATCACGAAATTAAGGAGGAAGCCGTAGTGGTTATCATAGTGATAAAGCGTATATTTTCCGTTTAGATTATATGCACCAAACAGTTGCTCAAAATCTAGGAATTTTAAAATTTACTCTTCCAAGCGTTATACGACGAATTTACTGTTTGCTATTCTGCTCCGTGGAACAGACTTGGAATTTAACACCTAAAGTTAATTAAACATTCTTTTGTTAAGATACAGGTCGAAAATTACCTGTAATTTCTTTACTCAAAGTTACAGTACAATGATAATGATACATCACGATATCGACATTACTCGGTAAAACCCGCTTTTCTGGAACCGGAATTTCACGGTCAGGGGGTTAGCGAGCAATAAGCGGTATAGCGGGAGTGTAAATATTTTTTCTTTTTTTTCAACGTTTAAACATGAAAAACATATAAAACAATTATTGCGCTTTATCATTCAACATCTTCGGTTTTAAACTTTAGCAAGAATTATCCTAAAAATGCTTTATATTGGAAATATTGCATTTTATTCTACACTGTCGCTTCCGATGCTCGATACCGATGGCGAGAAAATATACGCATTTTTCAAGTCAAACATATTATTGAGGCAATAATATTGTCAAAATAAAGTCAAACCCTGTGTCCTTGTGAGGGTAACAATGCAGTCAGGTCCAAATAAAGTCAAACCCCGTGTCTCTATGTCCTCGTGTGGGTAACATTGCAGTCAGGTCCAAATGAAGTCAAACCCCGTGTCTCTATGGTCTCGTGTGGGTAACATTGCAGTCAGGTCCAAATAAAGTCAAACCCAGTCTCTCTATGTCCTCGTGTGGGTAAACATTGCAGTCAGGTCCAAATAAAGTCAAACCCTGGGTTTCTGTGTCCTCGTGTGGGTAACACTGCAGTCAGATCCAAATAAAGTCAAACCCTGTGTATCTATGTCCTCGTGTGGTTAACACTGCAGTCGAACCAAATAAAGTCAAACCCTGTGTATCTATGTCCTCGAGTGGGTAAACACTGCAGTCAGGTCCAAATAAAGTCAAACCCCGTGTCTCTGTGTCCTCGTGTGGGTAAACACTGCAGTCAGATCCAAATAAAGTCAAACCCTGTGTCTCTGTGTCCTCGGGTAAGTAAACACTGCAGTCAGATCCAAATTAAGTCACACCCTGTGTTTCTGTGTCCTCGAATGGGTAAACACTGCAGTCAGATCCAAATAAAGTCAAACCCTGTGTCTCCGTGTCCTTGTGTGGGTAAACACTGCAGTCAGATCCAAATAAAGTCAAACCCAGTGTATCTATGTCCTCGTGTGGGTAAACACTGCAATCAGATCTAAATAAAGCCAAACCCTGTGTCCCTGTGTCCTTTTGTGGGTAAACACTGCAGTCAGATCCAAATAAAGTCAAACCCCGTGTTTCTGTGTCCTCATGGGTGTAAACATTGCAGTCACATCCAAAATGAAGACAAACCCCGTGTTTCTGTGTCCTCGAGTGGGTAAACACTGCAGTCAGACCCAAATAAAGTCAAACCCCGTGTTTCTGTGTCCTCGTGTGGGTGACATTGCAGTCAGATCCAAATAATGTCAAACCCCGTGTTTCTGTGTCCTCTGGTGGGTAACATTGCAGTCAGATCCAAATAATGTCAAACCCCGTGTTTCCGTGTCCTCGTCTAGGTAAACATTGCAGTCGGATCCAAATAATATAAAACCCCGTGTTTCTGTGTCCTCGTGTGGGTAACACTGCAGTCAGATCCAAATAAAGTCAAACCCCGTGTCTCTATGTCCTCGTGTGGGTAAACATTGCAGTCAGATCCAAATAAAGTCAAGCCCAGTGTCTCTATGTCCTCGTGTGGGTAAACATTGCAGTCAGATCCAAATAAAGTCAAACCCAGTGTCTCTATGTCCTCGTGTGGGTAAACACTGCAGTCAGATCCAAATAAAGTCAAACCCTGTGTATTCGTATCCTCGTGTGGGTAAACACTGCAGTCAGATCCAAATAAAGTCAAACCCTGTTTATTCGTGTCCTCGTGTGGGTAACATTGCAGTCAGATCCAATTAAAGTCAAACCCTGTGTATTCGTGTCCTCGTGTGGGTAACATTGCAGTCAGATCCAAATCAAGTCAAACCTGTGTTTCTGTGTCCTCGTGTGGGTAACATTGCAGTCAGATCCAAATAAAGTCAAACCCTGTGTATATTTGCCTCTGGTGGGTAAACACTGCAGTCAGATCAAAATAAAGTCAAACCCCGTGTATATTTGCCTCTGGTGGGTAAACACTGCAGTCAGATCCAAATAAAGTCAAACAATCGTGTCTCGGTGTCCTCGAGTGGGTAAACACTGCAGTCAGATCCAAATAAAGTGAAACCCTGTGTCTATGTGTCCTCGTGTGGGTAAACATTGCAGTCAGGTCCAAATAAAGTCAAACCATCGTGTCTCTGTGTCATTGTTTGGGTAACATTGCAGTCAGGTCCAAATAAAGTAAAACCCCGTGTCTCTGTGTCCTCGTGTAAGTAAACACTGCAGTCAGATCCAAATAAAGTCAAACCCCGTGTCTCTGTGTCCTCGGGTAAGTAAACACTGCAGTCAGATCAAAAAAAAGTCAAACCCCGTGTCTCTGTGTCCTCGGGTAAGTAAACACTGCAGTCAGATCCAAATAAAGTCAAACCCCGTGTCTCTGTGTCCTCGTGTGGGTAAACACTGCTGTCAGATCCAAATAAAGTCAAACCCCGTGTCTCTGTGTCCACGTGTGGGTAAACACTGCAGTCAGATACAAATAAGGTCAAACCCCGTGTCTCTGTGTCCTCGTGTGGGTAAACACTGCAGTCAGATCCAAATAAAGTAAAACCCTGTGTCTATGTGTCCTCGTGTGGGTAAACATTGCAGTCAGATCCAAATAAAGTCAAACCCTGTGTCTATGTGTCCTCGTGTGGGTAAACATTGCAGTCAGATCCAAATAAAGTCAAGCCCCGTGTCTCTGTGTTCTCGTGTGGGTAAACACTGCAGTCAGATCCAAATAAAGACAAGCCCCGTGTCTCTGTGTTCTCGGGTAAACAAACACTGCAGTCAGATCCAAATAAAGTCAAGCCCCGTGTCTCTGTGTCCTCGGGTAAGTAAAAACTGCAGTCAGATCCAAATAAAGTCAAGCCCCGTGTCTCTGTGTCCTCGGGTAAGTAAACACTGCAGTCAGATCCAAATAAAGTCAAGCCCTGTGTCTCTGTGTTCTCGTGTGGGTAAACATTGCAGTCAGATCCAAATAAAGTCAAACCCTGTGTATTCGTGTCCTCGAGTAGGTAACATTGCAGTCAGATCCAATTAAAGTCAAACCCTGTGTATTCGTGTCCTCGTGTGGGTAACATTGCAGTCAGATCCAAATAAAGTCAAACCCTGTGTTTCTGTGTCCTCGTGTGGGTAACATTGCAGTCAGATCCAAATAAAGTCAAACCCTGTGTATATTTGCCTCTGGTGGGTAAACACTGCAGTCAGATCCAAATAAAGTCAAACCATCGTGTCTCTGTGTCCTCGAGTGGGTAAACACTGCAGTCAGATCCAAATAAAGTGAAACCCTGTGTCTATGTGTCCTCGTGTGGGTAAACATTGCAGTCAGGTCCAAATAAAGTCAAAGCATCGTGTCTCGGTGTCCTCGTGTGGGTAACATTGCAGTCAGGTCCATATAAAGTAAAACCCCGTGTCTCTGTGTCCTCGTGTAAGTAAACACTGCAGTCTGATCCAAATGAAGTCAAACCCCGTGTCTCTGTGTCCTCGGGTAAGTAAACACTGCAGTCAGATCCAAATAAAGTCAAACCCCGTGTCTCTGTGTCCTCGTGTAGGTAAACACTGCAGTCAGATCCAAATAAAGTCAAACCCCGTGTCTCTGTGTCCTCGAGTAAGTAAACACTGTAGTCAGATCCAAATAAAGTCAAACCCCGTGTCTCTGTGTTCTCGTGTGGGTAAACACTGCAGTCAGATCCAAATAAAGTCAAACCCCGTGTCTCTGTGTTCTCGTGTGGGTAAACATTGCAGTCAGATCCAAATAAAGTCAAACCCTGTGTATTCGTGTCCTCGTGTGGGTAACATTGCAGTCAGATCCAATTAAAGTCAAACCCTGTGTATTCGTGTCCTCGTGTGGGTAACATTGCAGTCAGATCCAAATAAAGTCAAACCCTGTGTTTCTCTGTCCTCGTGTGGGTAACATTGCAGTCAGATCCAAATAAAGTCAAACCCTGTGTCTCTGTGTCCTCGGGTAAGTAAACACTGCAGTCAGATTCAAATAAAGTCACACCCTGTGTTTCTGTGTCCTCGAGTGGGTAAACACTGCAGTCAGATCCAAATAAAGTCAAACCCTGTGTCTCTGTGTCCTTGTGTGGGTAAACACTGCAGTCAGATCCAAATAAAGTCAAACCCAGTGTATCTATGTCCTCGTGTGGGTAAACACTGCAATCAGATCATAATAAAGCCAAACCCTGTGTCTCTGTGTCCTTTTGTGGGTAAACACTGCAGTCAGATCCAAATAAAGTCAAACCCCGTGTTTCTGTGTCCTCATGGGTGTAAACATTGCAGTCACATCCAAAATGAAGACAAACCCCGTGTTTCTGTGTCCTCGAGTGGGTAAACACTGCAGTCAGACCCAAATAAAGTCAAACCCAGTGTTTCTGTGTCCTCGTTTGGGTGACATTGCAGTCAGATCCAAATAATGTCAAACCCCGTGTTTCTGTGTCCTCTGGTGGGAAACATTGCAGTCAGATCCAAATAATGTCAAACCCCGTGTTTCCGTGTCCTCGTGTAGGTAAACACTGCAGTCGGATCCAAATAATATAAAACCCAGTGTTTCTGTGTCCTCGTGTGGGTAACACTGCAGTCAGATCCAAATAAAGTCAAACCCCGTGTCTCTATGTCCTCGTGTGGGTAAACATTGCAGTCAGATCCAAATAAAGTCAAGCCCAGTGTCTCTATGTCCTCGTGTGGGTAAACATTGCAGTCAGATCCAAATAAAGTCAAACCCAGTGTCTCTATGTCCTCGTGTGGGTAAACACTGCAGTCAGATCCAAATAAAGTCAAACCCTGTGTATTCGTGTCCTCGTGTGGGTAAACACTGCAGTCAGATCCCAATAAAGTCAAACCCTGTGTATTCGTGTCTTCGTGTGGATAACATTGCAGTCAGATCCAATTAAAGTCAAACCCTGTGTATTCGTGTCCTCGGGTGGGTAACATTGCAGTCAGATCCAAATAAAGTCAAACCCTGTGTTTCTGTGTCCTCGTGTGGGTAACATTGCAGTCAGATCCAAATAAAGTCAAACCCTGTGTATATTTGCCTCTGGTGGGTAAACACTGCAGTCAGATCCAAATAAAGTCAAACCCCGTGTATATTTGCCTCTGGTGGGTAAACACTGCAGTCAGATCCAAATAAAGTCAAACAATCGTGTCTCGGTGTCCTCGAGTGGGTAAACACTGCAGTCAGATCCAAATAAAGTGAAACCCTGTGTCTATGTGTCCTCGTGTGGGTAAACATTGCAGTCAGGTCCAAATAAAGTCAAACCATCGTGTCTCTGTGTCCTTGTGTGGGTAACATTGCAGTCAGGTCCAAATAAAGTAAAACCCCGAGTCTCTGTGTCCTCGTGTAAGTAAACACTGCAGTCAGATCCAAATAAAGTCAAACCCCGTGTCTCTGTGTCCTCGGGTAAGTAAACACTGCAGTCAGATCCAAATAAAGTCTAGCCACGTGTCTCTGTGTCCTCGTGTGGGTTAACACTGCAGTCAGATCCAAATAAAGTCAAACCCCGTGTCTCTGTGTCCTCGGGTAAGTAAACACTGCAGTCAGATCCAAATAAAGTCAAACCCCGTGTCTCTGTGTCCTCGTGTGGGTAAACACTGCTGTCAGATCCAAATAAAATCAAACCCCGTGTCTCTGTGTCCTCGTGTGGGTAAGCACTGCAGTCAGATCCAAATAAAGTCAAACCCTGTGTCTATGTGTTCTCGTGTGGGTAAAAATTGCAGTCAGATCCAAATAAAGTCAAGCCCCGTGTCTCTGTGTTCTCGTGTGGGTAAACACTGCAGTCAGATCCAAATAAAGTCAAGCCCCGTGTCTCTGTGTTCTCGTGTGGGTAAACACTGCGGTCAGATCCAAATAAAGTCAAGCCCTTTGTCTCTGTGTCCTCGGGTAAGTAAACACTGCAGTCAGATCCAAATAAAGTCTTGCCCCGTGTCTCTGTGTCCTCGGGTAAGTCAACACTGCAGTCAGATCCAAATAAAGTCAAGCCCCGTGTCTCTGTGTTCTCGTGTGGGTAAACATTGCAGTCAGATCCAAATAAAGTCAAACCCTGTGTATTCGTGTCCTCGTGTGGGTAACATTGCAGTCAGATCCAATTAAAGTCAAACCCTGTGTATTCGTGTCCTCGTGTGGGTAACATTGCAGTCAGATCCAAATAAAGTCAAACCCTGTGTTTCTGTGTCCTCGTGTGGGTAACATTGCAGTCAGATCCAAATAAAGTCAAACCCTGTGTATATTTGCCTCTGGTGGGTAAACACTGCAGTCAGATCCAAATAAAGTCAAACCCTGTGTCTATGTGTCCTCGTGTGGGTAAACTTTGCAGTCAGATCCAAATAAAGTCAAGCCCCGTGTCACTGTGTTCTCGTGTGGGTAAACACTGCAGTCAGATCAAAGTAAAGTCAAGCCCCGTGTCTCTGTTTTCTCGTTGGGTAAACACTGCAGTCAGATCCAAATAAAGTCAAACCCCGTGTCTCTGTGTCCTCGGGTAAGTAAACACTGCAGTCAGATCCAAATAAAGTCAAGCCCCGTGTCTCTGTGTCCTCGGGTAAGTAAACACTGCAGTCAGATCCAAATAAAGTCAAACCCCGTGTCTCTGTGTCCTCGTGTGGGTAAACACTGCAGTCAGATTCAAATAAAGTCAAGCCCCGTGTCTCTGTGTCCTCGGGTAAGTAAACACTGCAGTCAGATCCAAATAAAGTCAAGCCCCGTGTCTCTGTGTTCTCGTGTGGGCAAACATTGCAGTCAGATCCAAATAAAGTCAAACCCTGTGCATTCGTGTCCTCGTGTGGGTAACATTGCAGTCAGATCCAATTAAAGTCAAACCCTGTGTATTCGTGTCCTCGTATGGGTAACATTGCAGTCAGATCCAAATAAAGTCAAACCCTGTGTTTCTGTGTCCTCGTGTGGGTAACATTGCAGTCAGATCCAATTAAAGTCAAACCCTGTGTATTCGTGTCCTCGTATGGGTAACATTGCAGTCAGATCCAAATAAAGTCAAACCCTGTGTTTCTGTGTCCTCGTGTGGGTAACATTGCAGTCAGATCCAAATAAAGTCAAACCCTGTGTATATTTGCCTCTGGTGGGTAAACACTGCAGTCAGATCCAAATAAAGTCAAACCATCGTGTCTCTGTGTCCTGGAGTAAATAAACACTGCAGTCAGATCTAAATAAAGTCAAGCCCCGTGTCTCTGTGTCCTCGGGTAAGTAAAAACTGCAGTCAGATCCAAATAAAGTCAAGCCCCGTGTCTCTGTGTCCTCGGGTAAGTAAACACTGCAGTCAGATCGAAATAAAGTCAAGCCCTGTGTCTCTGTGTTCTCGTGTGGGTAAACGTTGCAGTCAGATCCAAATAAAGTCAAACCCCGTGTCTCTGTGTCCTCGTGTGGGTAAACACTGCAGTCAGATCCAAATAAAGTCATACCCTGTGTCTCTGTGTCCTCGTGTGGGTAAACACTGCAGTCAGGTCCAAACGGAGCATAAGTCAGATATAGTACTAGTTAATCAAACAAATGCCCCTCGGCTTCTCCTCGGACAATAATGTTGTTTGTCCTACCCTAACTGTACACTAACCCTTGTAAGAAGACACTTTTGACGAAAAACTAGTACAATATCTATTACATAATGTACTACATTTAACCTTGATGATAATAATAAGGAACGATTAATGCAGCGAATTCATGGCATCATGGAATCAGCATAAAGGCAGCACTTTCTTATGCAAAATTCTCCCCTAATCAATTACAGTACATGTTAACGTTAACATGACAGGATTTCACGCTGTTAAATTTAAGATTTGTTTCCCTTTGACCACATTTATAATGTAGCTTTTTGTAATTTTCAGAAATCACCAAGTCACTTGTCCTAGATTTATGTTTCATTACAGAAACGTATAAATGTATAATATTTATTTAACCAGATAGTAAGCATATAGTGAATGTTAATTTTTACCAAATCAAACATGTTAGTATTCATGGGAAACATAGTCTTACAAACATTCATATTTAGACACAAATTATCTATAAATACGTTGGATGTAATAGATACAGTACTAGTTATTCGTCAAAAGGGTCTTTTTACAAGGGTTATTGTACAGTTTTGTGAGGACAAAGAACATAATTGTCCGAGGCGAAGCATAATATTTGTCTTTTATTTTGTATTTAAAAATAGACAATCCATGAAAATATTTTCAAACAGGTTCATATAAAAAGCTTCTAATAGATTGTTAACTGTTTTGTGAATGTTAAGACAATGTAATTGATTTATACTTGAAAAAACTGATTGTATTATGATATGATCCTTAACATAATGACATATTTTCTAGTTTAAACATACATTTTTTCACATGGATTTATTTATTGATATAGTGTTGTATTGAAGTGATACTATGTTTCAAGCTTACAAGTGGTTTGTAGTTCTGTTTCAATTGCTACCGATAATAATACTGTAAAATCATTCAATTTAGAGAAGTTTTACTCTGGGGATTATAAAAAAATAAGCCATTGTTGTATAGTTGTTTGGGTGTAGATAAATTGTGAGGATTGAATTTTATGGCAATCAGTTACTATGTCGTTTATTTAATTGTTACAGATTTGTCAGTTTTCGTCTAATTGACCATTTATGGCTTTAGGCAATCAGTTACTATGTCGTTTATTTAATTGTTACAGATTTGTCAGTTTTCGTCTAATTGACCATTTATGGCAATTATTTTATGAGTGAAACAGTTTTCTTATAGCTCCCAAAAGTGTCCGCAAAAGAGATTCCCTAGACGTAAATCGCTCTCACCACGTACTGCCAGGTACAGGTCCAAACCAGTATCAAGGAGTCGTTCTACAGACCGACGTCGACCATATGCCACTAACAACGACCACTCAATCAACTCTTCGTTCAACCGTCCTTGGGACCAAGGAACCAGACCCGATAATAGTAGATCCAATACCCAGTAGGACATACGGGGAGATCTTACGACTGTGTCGAATGATAACATTAACATTTGTTCATTAAATGTAAATGGTTTGAAAAAACGCATAGAATATCCCGATTTTATCGATTTTGTTAAAAAATATGACATTCTCTGTGTCTCAGAGACGCATATGGATAGCATAGACAATGTAGACATTCCAAATTATACTTTTATCTCTAAACCTAGATCTCAACGTTACAAACGCAAATCTGGAGGCATTGGCATTTACGTCATTGATAAATTACTCCCATTCATTAACATCCTAGAAAATGACTCGGAGTATGTTCTCTGGATCTCAGTCGATAACAACTTTCTTGGTCTTGACGAAAATATCGTACTGGGAGCCATTTATATACCCCCCGAAAACTCTCGTTTCTTCAACGACGATTTGTTGTCTGATTTTGAAAACGAAATAGCTGATAAATGTTCTCAATTTAAATATGTATACATAACTGGTGACACTAATGGAAGAACTGGTACCCTGCGCGATTTTATTCCCTCTGACAATCACTTCAGCGACATATTTGATATCGACGAAGACTCACAAGCCCATTTCAATAAATATAGTGTTCTTGAAAACCTATCTATCCCTCTTGAGAGACATTCACTTGATACAAGAACAAACACACTAGGTCTAAGGCTTATTGATACTTGTAGAAACAATAATTTATTTATATTAAACGGACGTCTCTCTAGTGATAGGAATATAGGTGCGTGTACTTTCAGAGATAGATCTGTTATAGACTATGTATTAGTAACTGCTGAATGTTTTGAATTTATAAAATACTTCAGCATAATCCAAACAGATACTCTGCTATCTGATGGACATAATGCACTACACTTCACCATTTCCGTCCCCAAAATACAATACGCAAAGGATCAACCAAAAACCCATTCTGGATTACCCCAATGGAATAACGATCTAGTAAATAATTTCATAGATAACATTGATACTGAAAAGGTTATCTCCCTTGAACACCAGCTACGCCACTGCTCGCCTAACACACGCACTATTGAAAAGTAACTGTGCAATTATCGGAAATCTTCACTAATGCCACGCGCCTTACCTTCCCTAAACAAACATCGAACCGTAGTATGAATAAACCGATTTCAAATGAAAAAAATAAACCCTGGTTCGGAAAGAAATGTCACAAAGCAAGACAAAATTATCACAGCGCCAGAGACAACTTCCGAGCTAACCCTAACGATGATAATAAAGTAAGATTACGAAACGCAAGTAAAAAATATAAGCGCACAATGAATTACTATATTAAACAACACAAACTTTCTAATAGCGATAATTTGAGAAAACTCAACACGAAAGATCCAAAAAAATATTGGAAGTTTTTAAATAACCTTAAACCAAAAAAAACTTGTCAACCGACACCATCTGTCGATGACATGTTTAAACACTTCAAGGTCGTTAACGAAAACACAATCGATGATGACAGATTTGAAAATGTTATTCAACCACCTAATACAAACTTATTTTTGAATTCACCAATCTCCGAGGCAGAAATCCTCAAATGTATATCAAATCTAAAAAATGCGAAAGCGTCAAGTCAGTACGACAACATCCTCAATGAGCATATAAAATCAACTAAAAATATATTCCTCCCTGTGTACCGATTATTGTTCAACTCTGTACTAGATACCGGTTTCATCCCTAGCTCTTGGTCCGAAGGCATAATTATACCTATTTATAAAAACAAAGGTAACCCGAATGACCCGAGCAATTATAGACCTATAACCATTTTAAGCTGCCTTGGGAAACTATTCACATCTGTCCTGAATAGAAGGCTAACGAATTTTATAGACGAGTGGAACATACTCGAAGAAAACCAAGCTGGTTTTCGAGCAGGGTACTCCTGTACTGATCACATTTTTGCTCTACATGCGCTTGTCGAAATTTTAAAAAAGAAACGTCAGAAGCTTTTTTGTTGTTTTATTGACTTCTCACAGGCATTTGACAAGGTGTGGAGAGCTGGGCTATGGCATAAGCTAATCCAAAATTCTATAAATGGAAAATTCTTTAACGTTATTCAAAGTATGTACAAAAATATTAAATCATGTATCCAACATAATGGAGAATTATCCGAATCTTTCATATCCGAAATCGGTGTCAGACAAGGCGAGAATCTATCCCCTGTTCTATTTTCTATGTTCTTAAACGATCTGCAATCGCATATGTTTAGTAATGGTTCCGTCGGCGTAGAGCTTAAAGATCCATTAGATCTCACACTTTGGCTTAAACTATTGATCTTACTGTACGCTGACGACTCTATTTTACTATCAAATTCAGAAACCGACTTCCAAACGAGCCTTGACATTTTTCATAATTATTGCACAAACTGGCACTTGAACGTTAATGGCACAAAAACAAAAGTAGTCATTTTTGGAGCTCGTCAGACAAATAGGTTTCGATTCACATTAGGCGAAACCCTTCTTGAAATAACTAATCAATATCATTACTTAGGAGTCACTTTCTCAAATAATGGCTCATTCTTGAAAGCTAGAAAGCACGTCGCCCAACAAGCAACAAAAGCAATGCATCTACTATTCTCAAAAGCAAATAATGCTAACCTACCAATTGACCTTATTATCAAACTCTTTGATCATACCGTTCTTCCTATACTAACGTACGGAAGTGAAATTTTTGGCTTCGAGAATCTAGATATTTTAGAAAAAGTGCATAACCAATTCCTCCGAAAAATCACTAAAGCGAGACGTTCAACACCTATATCCTTCCTGTATGGCGAACTAGACAGGTACCCAATATCTATCACGGTTCAGAGCAAAATTATTTCATTCTGGAACCGCCTTTTAGTAGGTAAAGAACAAAAGTTAGCTTTTCAAATTTATAAATACATGTATAATCAACCAGATAATAATTACAAGTGGTTAAATAAAGTAAAAGACATTTTATCCACAGTGGGACGACCAGACTTATGGGAAAATCAATTTTTTATTACTAACAAGGATCTCCATAAGCAAATAAAACGTACCTTAGTTGACCAATTTAAGCAAAATTGGCACGCCCAGCTCTCCAACTCTAACAAAGGCAGTATCTACTTAAGTTTCAAAGATAACCCTCTCTTGGAAACATATCTACTTAAACTAACAGAATACGATTACTTTAATCTTTTTAAATTCAGAACTGCGAATCACTCTCTCCCGGTAGAATGTGGTAGATATGACGGTACACCATACAATGACAGACTGTGTCCACTATGCGACAGTGGCTCAGTGGGTACGGAAGAGCATTATTTCCTAAATTGCCAGTTTTTTAATCAATCAAGACAAAATTGTCTCAATACTGAACTTCTCCGACACGATATATCATTTAAAACCCTTATGATGTCAACGTCTGTAACTATATTAAAGAAAATCAGTAAGTTTGCTGACATAATAATGAAACAGTTCAAGAACGATTAATTCTAATGCCTCCATACTTGTTTCTCATGTATTTGCTTTTTGTTAAATCACGTATTGTAAATTACCTACCCATGCCGACCTTTTATATTGTAATGATGATGTATTCTTCTCTATCTTAATTATATCCAGTCAATAAACATTCATACCATTGTAGTAATATTGTATATAGTGGTTAAACTTCACTTGGTAACCGTGTATGAATGGAATCACGTGACAAATATCACGCTTGTATATATAAGCCACGCCCACTTAGTAATGGACCGTGCTAGCCAACACGTGCTATTGTTTGTTTTGTTATTTAAATGTACTATGTATCTGTAATATTGTACACTTGCTATTGTAATGATGAAATCTCCCCACACCCCTACCTGTATATATGACCGGAAGCCCGTATTGTTTTATGTATATATGTTTGTTATATATCCCCATGTTGTATAATGTATACCTGGGTGTAATAAAGTTCTGTTCTGTTCTGTTCTGCTTACGAAAATAATGTACACTTTTTGAATGGAATCAGTGGGCGTGTCGGAGTATAAAAGATTACATTGTCCGTGCATAATTATTGTACGCCTACCTTCTACGTTTTCAGAAAATACCCAATACCTTGGTTTTGATGAAATCTGAAAACCAGACGGTTACGTTCATTAGCATAAACGACTTCGTCAAATAAGGTAAATATTATTTTGTGCTGTTCTTTTTCTCTCAATTTTTAATGGTTTAGTGGTTGATTTATTTGAAGTTGCATGTTTTTATAAACTTAAATATAGTTCGTTTGATTAGGTTACATATAACTCTTGCATTAATGGTTCACAGTGGCAGTGATAATACTGGACTGCTGTGACAGTGATAAATACTGGACTGTTGTGACAGTGATAAATACTGGACTGTTGTGACAGTGATAAATACTGGACTGATGTGACAGTGATAAATACTGGACTGATGTGACAGTGATAAATACTGGACTGTTGTGACAGTGATAAATACTGGACTGTTGTGGCAGTGATAAATACTGATAAATACTGGACTGTTGTGACAGTGATAAATACTGGACTGATGTGACAGTGATAAATACTGGAATGTTGTGACAGTGATAAATACTGGACTGATGTGACAGAGATAAATACTAAACTGATGTGACAGTGATAAATACTGGACTGATGTGACAGTGATAAATACTGGAATGTTGTGGCAGTGATAAATACTGGACTGTTGTGACAGTGATAAATACTGGACTGTTGTGGCAGTGATAAATACTGGACTGTTGTGACAGTGATAAATACTGGACTGTTGTGGCAGTGATAAATACTGGACTGTTGTGACATCGATCGATACTGGACTGATGTGACAGTGATAAATACTGTCTAAGAAAGTACACTCTAATATAAGTGCATACCAGGAGCAGTGCACACTAAGAGAAGAGCACACTAAGAGCAGCACACACTAAGCAAAGTGCACATTAAAAGCAGTGTACACGCGGAAATAGGGATATAATCATTCTTTCAAACCTTGTCGATAGGTCGGTTAGTACAAGGGGCTTGCATCTGAGTTTCTTACTTGATTGGCTGATTGACTGTGAGTGATAATTGAACTTTATTGATTCTGTGGTTAACTATCTTCAGTACGGCCAAACTATTCGTGGTGAATAAAGTACACGTTATCCTACTGGCTTCTTATTTTCGAGTATAAACGAATACCATCGAGTTGGAATTACTGCTAATTTAAAACATTACATCACACAATGATTTATTAACAAATATGCATGAATATGTACACTGTGGTATACCGTACACTTGAGTAATGCGATTACATATTGAGTAATGTAGTCATAATGTTTTCCAATACTCCGTACACTAACATAACACTTGACAATACCCAAGTGCACTAAACACATTTATTCTCCATTTACTTGCATCTGTTTCGGTAAGTATCTTTATGTAATTTTTTTTTTTTTAAGAAATGTGGACTAAAGATAATGTTGGTGGCAAGTGAGCAGCGGCCAATTCAAAACAAAATTATAGTATTCAACCTCATCCTCACTATCCAGTGTATACTATACCGCAGTGGTGTTGGTTGAAGCATAGGGGTATGTATCGACTCACTGGTCTCTCATTCACTAGATATAGTTAATTATATCTCGTGAATGAGAGACTGGTGGTGTCGATTCAGACCCGTATGGGTTGAAAATAAATAATTGATTTCGAAATTACTTGATAACAGGTAAACATGAAATTGACGATTGTAAATATACATAGACCAGTGGATCTAGATGGATTGGATATATACTATTGGTGTATGTTTAGGTTATGCATGTTTATGTACTTCTATCATAGAGTTTGTACAGTAACCCCCCCCCCCCCCGTTTAGCTACCCGAGTTGAAAATTTACCTATAGTAGTGTGTTTTGAACAATTAGTTAACATTCATTTAATTTGGATTAGAACCAATTGAAGACAAATTGAATTGGATTACCGTATAGCGGGTAATTTCTGCGGGTTTTTATTTCTGCGTTTTTTGCGGTTTGAGGCTGTCCCGTAAAATTAAATTCCGCAAAATTAAACATCCGTAAAAATTTTGTTCGCAAAATTTAACTTCCTTATTTTGCTTCAATATACTGGTAATATACATTTAATCTATATCTTTCTAGTGTTTTGTTACTGGCTTATTTTTCACACGTATAGTGATCGACTGTCTTTGTTTGCTTGTTTGTTTAACAATTAATGAATGGTATGTGTTATATCGGTATTGACCCTCAATACACGTTGATGTAAGTTTGACAACTGGTTCAATTTGCAACACTGTAGTTTGTGTATAATTGTATTAACGATATAGCAATACCCGGTTTCTGAAATCCGCAGAAATTAATTCCCGATTTTCTGGTAGGTCGCAGAAATAAAAACCGCAGAAATAAAACCTACCCATTTTAGGCCTAAATCGCAAAATTTTCTACCCGCAGAAATAACCCGCTATACGGTATTTCAGAATAAAATCTGATCATATCTTACCGCCAGTCATTCATTGTGTATCTTTTTTCAGAAATTCCTCGATCCTTCGTGATCTCAACCGTATCAAGTCCAATGGCTGACATGGCGCGTGTAGAAGAATTGTTGAGGACATATCCATCTTTGTTTGTTTCACTACAAGCCGCAGGTATTGACAATGAACTTGTGTCGTTAGAAGCTCTTCAAAATGAAGATTTTGAAGATATAAACTTGAATGAAAGTAGAACCCAGAATGTTGTTTCTTACGCTTACTTCGTTAAAGGGAAAAAGGCTAAGGCGTATGAGAAAAACGATGAGGTGTTACATAAGAATCCTGGAAATGTCATTGCTCTTTCTAACAAAGCCTGGTTCTTATTTAAGGATAACGAACTTCCAGAATCTGAACACGTTTGTCATGAAATTGGGAGAACAAGAGATATCGATATGTTAGTTGCAAGAGGCGAGCTGGCTTTTGCATACTCAAAATTCGGTTTGAAAACGTATGATTTGGCTGTCAAAGAATATGAGAAACTTCTAGAAGAATGCAAACGAAGTGGTGCACTAGATAAATATTTCTGCATGTGGTCTTTCGCCTTGTTTCTCCTATTGCACAGAAAAAGGAAGGATAGTAAAACCTTCACTGAAAGCGATGTTTCGTCGGAAAGCAGACGATTAAAGATACTAAGAGATGTCACTAAAATCCACACAAGAGACGACACGGCTAAGTTGTACCAAGCAAAATGTTACGCAAACATATGTAGAATCCGTTACGATCAAGTATGTATGCAGTACACGGGAAGAGACAGGTATATTCAACTACGACAGGAACCATTACAGGCGATTGAAAAAGCGTATGAATTGGGAAATAACGATGTTTATACATTAGACTTAATAGGGAAATATATGAAGTATTATAACGAAAAGGTCCAAGATTCTATCACATGTCTAAAGCGATCCATTGAATTGAGGGAAACTTCAAAAGGCTACCATCGTTTGGCTATGGCTCAAAAACGAGAATTAGAGAGCAGAGAATTCAGAAGACAACCGAAACGTGCACCAGCACCACCAAATGCGCGTTACATCGCAAACATAATGAAATGCCCAAGAACACCCGCTGTATCGTTATTTCATTACAAGAATCATCCCCTGATGAAAGAAGTTCTGAATAATCTTGACAAGTCTGTTGCGCTTGACCCGAAGAACATGGATGCTTTTTACGACATTGGATTGACGTATCGGCAAATTAATGAGTGTGGAAAGGCGTTGGAAAAATTTGAACATATTTCGAGGTTTCGAGAAGGTCCCCAGACGTTGCTACAAATCGCAAATGCCTACGAGCAGTCAGGTTATTGTATGGCTGATATGACTGAAGCTGCTACAGTCCCCGCTGCCCAACGAATTGGGCTAGGTAATAAGATGCGTTCGGCATTCAAAAAGTCGGTGGAACTATCTTGCAGTCTTGTGAGAATGGTACCTTCATTAGGTCAGCTATGGGCAACACCTCCTACATTGTGCCAGTTATTGACAGGCACCACTAGAACATCAAACGAAGTCAAGGAACTGATGTTTCTCGGCGAAAGGTTAAAATCGCAGTCAACACTAGATATCCTCGGGAAGCTGAGAGGTCTCGGTAAACAGTTTGAAGGCAATGATAGACGAATTCGGGATCTCATTAACCAGTTGGTCGCTGCGGGAGACTATGACGATGCTATATTGTCCATGGAGCTGCTAACCTGCCTTCCTAACGGATATGATGCTCTAGATGATGATACATATACTGACACCTACATACGCGGTGGTTTGGATGCATATATGTCTGGTGAAGCGTTGCTAGGTCGCCTACGCGTCGTGAATGCGCTTACCTTCAGGAAAAATAAGGCCCAGTTGAGAACAGGAAGAATGGCGAACGAAGTAGTAGATGAAGACATTGCGAACTTGCAAGGGACCGAAGTGATACTCATCTATCAAAATGATACACTTAAAGATGCGGCTGATAAACTTTCAAGTGTATTCAAAGAAGTTGGAGTGAAAATATCTGCTTACTCTCCTTCCAAAGAAATCGTCTGCGACCCCGACACTGCAGCAATGAAAAACTACATAACACTTGTTGGCGGCGGGACTGTCTCAGCTCCTGAAGTTGGGGCCGATCTGGAAGAAGCCATGGGGGATTTGACCATCAACAACTTCGACACTAATGTTGATCTGATGTTTGAAGATTTGGACAGACGAACATATGGTAAGCTGTTGGTTGTTAAACTCCAAGCAGATACAGATGTTCCTGACACACTGCAGGATTTTCTCAGCCTTACTTTCCGTGCTGAGAAAAATAGAGAAGCCGGATGTTTGGATAAAGAAGATCTGGATTTTGTTGTTTCGTCATTGAAGGGTATGGCGAATATATAACATATCTGAACTCTGATCATAATTAAAGGGGTTGTCAACTGGTTTGTGAGAGACATTGTTATAATTACTTAGTTTAGCTAAACACGAAGATAGAAATACAAACCAAGTTAGCATAGTCATATGAGTTGCGTGAAGTTGGCAAGGCATTGAACATTGAACATTGAACTTTTTTGATTGAATGTAGTTATGAGAAGCAACATTGAACATTCGATTTTTTTTAATGTAGTTTTGGAAAACAACATTCAACATTGAACATTCGATTTTTTTTTAATGTAGTTATAGAAAGCAACATTGAACATTCGATTTTTTTTAATGTAGTTATAGAAAGCAACATTGAACATTGAACAGTCGATTTTTTCAATGTCGTTATGAAAAACAACATTGAACATTGGACATTGAACTTTTTTGAATGTTGTTATGAGAAGCAACATTGAACATTCGATTTTTTTGAATGTAGTTTTGGAAAACAACATTGAACATTGAACATTCGATTTTTTTGAATGTAGTTTTGGAAAACAACATTGAACATTCGATTTTTTTGAATGTAGTTATAGAAAGCAACATTGAACATTGAACAGTCGATTTTTTCAATGTCGTTATGAAAAACAACATTGAACATTGGACATTGAACTTTTTTGAATGTTGTTATGAGAAGCAACATTGAACATTGAACATTCGATTTTTTTGAATGTAGTTTTGGAAAACAACATTGAACACTCGATTTTTTTGAATGTAGTTTTGGAAAACAACATTGAACATTCGATTTTTTTGAATGTAGTTTTGGAAAACAACATTGAACATTGAACATTCGATTTTTTTGAATGTAGTTATAGAAAGCAACATTGAACATTGAAAATTCGATTTTTTCAATGTCGTTATGAAAAACAACATTGAACATTGAAATTTTTTGAATGTTGTTATGAGAAGCAACATTGAACATTGAACATTCAATTTTTTTGAATGTAGTTTTGGAAAACAACATTGAACATTGGACATTGAACTTTTTTGAATGTTGTTATGAGAAGCAACATTGAACATTGAACATTCGATTTTTTTAATGTAGTTTTGGAAAACAACATTGAACATTGAACATTCGATTTTTTCAATGTCGTTATGAAAAACAACATTGAACATTGGACATTGAACTTTTTTGAATGTTGTTATGAGAAGCAACATTGAACATTCGATTTTTTTTAATGTATTTTTGGAAAACAACATTGAACATTCGATTTTTTTTAATGTAGTTTTGGAAAACAACATTGAACATTCGATTTTTTTTAATGTAGTTTTGGAAAACAACATTGAACATTCGATTTTTTTAATGTAGTTATAGAAAGCAACATTGAACATTGAACATTCAATTTTTTCAATGTCGTTATGAAAAACAACATTGAACATTGGACATTGAACATTTTTGAATGTTGTTATGAGAAGCAACATTGAACATTCGATTTTTTCAATGTCGTTATGGAGCCGGTTGAGTGGGGAAGCAAAAGAATGGGCATTAGACGAGCTTTCCAACGCGCCCTCACATGACTGGCTGTGGTCATTTTAAACAGAAGGGGCACTTCTCAACCCACGAGAAAAGTCAGTCTCGAAGCCCCGCCGCTAGCTTCGGCCCTACCAGCGAGCTCCCGCGACACGGGCACACAAGCGTTCTATCGCAGCACCCCTACCTATCAAAGCTCCAACCTGCCGGTAAGAAGCCGATTTGCGGCAAGCAAACGGTCTGTCTCGAAGCTCCGCCGCTAGCTTCGGCCAAACCAGCGAGCCCCCGCGACCCGGCCAAGCAAGCGTTCTATCGCAGCATCCTACCTATCAAAGCTCCAACCTGCCGGGAAGAAGCCGATTTGCGGCAAGCAAACGGTCTGTCTCGAAGCTTCACAGCTAGCTTCGGCCCTACAAGCGAGCTCCCGCGACCCGTGCAAGCAAGCGTTCTTTCGCAGCACCGCCGTCCTCTAGGGCACTTTATATGTCGAGCGGTAAGCCGAATCTGGCTTGTTTTTGATCGTGTCAGACCCCTGCCCTACCCGGCGCATTCGGTCTTGCACACTCAATTCTATCGGCCAGAACACTTCGGCAGGGTCAAACGCTTTCGAATTTGTGGGTAAGCCGAATTTCGCAACATTTTCATATTTTGAGCCTTTCTTGGATTTTGCCTCCTCCCTATAATATCATCCGGGACTTCTACGTGGGGTGACTATTACATTCTTTTCGTCGGGCGGTCCTTTTTCTTAAAATGAAGACAGCCAGCCATGTGAGGGCGCGTTGGAAAGTTCGTCTCGTGCCCGTTCGTTTGCCTCCACTCTAAACCGGCGTAGGCAGTATGTGAACGATTTTACGGCGTGTCAAATTGCCGAGCTTTCTCGTTCAGTGTTTTCCGCGCAATTTCCCTTCTATTAACGATCTATCAAAGCTTCCGAGATTGCACCCCGCGTAAAACTTTTTCATCTGACCTCCGATCCGGCAAAGTGAGAGCGCGTTGGAAAGCTCGTCTCATACCCGTTCGTTTGCATCCCCACTCAACCAGCGTAGGCAGTATGTGAACGATTTTACGGCGCGTCAAATTGCCGAGCTATATCGTTCTGTGTTTTCCGCGCAATTTCCCTTCTATAAACGATTTATGAAAGCTTCCGAGATTGCACCCCGCGCAAAACTTTTTCATCTTATCTCCGATCCGGAAAAGTGAGGGCGCGTTGGAAAGCTTGTCTCATGCCCGTTCGTTTGCATCCTCACTTCCCTATAATATTTTCTTGAAAAAATGACAAAGTATTGGTTCTACTGTGGTGCGGTTGAAATTGACAAGCTCTTACAAGCTTCTTAACTAGGCAGCCGAATCTCGCGACATTTTCATATTTTCAGCCTTTTGAATGTTGTTATGAAAAACAACATTTTATTGAGCATCTCGTGCATCACATTCATTTTAAAAATTGCGAAATCTTCGATATGCTGTGCTCCACTCAGAAGGTGTGTATGAAGCATTGGTTATTGTCGCTGAATTATGCCTGGTCATTATGTACAGGATTGAAATCCCGGTATTGTACGGACATTTTCTTAGTAATCTGCCGTTACCCGTAGTGGCATCTCCGTCTCAGTTGTGTCTTGACACCCAACCTGGCTGTACATCATTTTAACTACATTGTATAACTACCGAAAATAATGTGTCCGAACTATGCTTATCACTTCGTTCGGTGCACTACGGACAACTACTCGTACTATTTATGAGGTTCAGAAGCAATTATTGAACTTGAGTGCGACACTCTGCACTCAAAATTGACAAGACTTAGTTCAAATACAGCTATAAATACATTATTTACTCCAAAGTAAGCCACTGTTAATATTCACTAGCGACATAACATTATCCCAAATTCTTTGTAGCAAAATTTGTCACAATAACAATGAACCAATAGAGTGGATTTCGATATTTGTGTGCTGATTGTAAGTATTGGTTGTAATTACGGGCCCTGAGCGTCAAACTTCTGAGCTCAGCATTTGAGGATATTACAAGTTGAACTTCCTTTTAAATACAGAAAGGGAATTTCCAGAATGGTTCCAGAAATTTGCTTTTCCCACTTGAGCACAAGACTACTGCATGTTGTTTGGTCACCTTTCGCCGCTCTCTGTAACCGCTCTTGGGTGTCTGCCTCGTGGACAATTTTACATTCAACTTACCGCAACTACACCTGTCGCCTCCTGTACGAAACGGGGCTATACCACTTTACCGGAGATCCACCGGCCCTCAACCTTGTTTGACCGTAGTGCATGTGCCATGCCGGTGCGCTAGGGTTAATCACGGTATTGCTACGGTAGATACACGGACATTCCCTTGTATTGTCCTGTTTATACCCGGATTATGCCGATACTTGATATCACTCCCGGTTGTATTAAACGTTTTAAAAACAACCGGCGGTTCATCACGGTCTATCACGGATTGTCCCGGTGGATCCCGGATGTTCATGGTGCCGCCACGTGTGTCTCGCAGGTTAGACATGCCACCCCCCCCCCCCCGGAATCACAAACAGGAAGACACCGGTGACTGTGAGAACGGGGCTTAAGCGGTCCATCACTGTTTATCACGGATCATGCTAGTTGATCCCGGATGTTCACGACGAAGTAAGGGTGGTTGCCCCGGTAAAACACAGTTTCCCTGAACTTCCCAAACTGAGACATAGAGAACTAGGGGTTTTGGAACTTATCTTGAATTTCTGTTATGTCGTACATGTAGTAACTTAGACGGTCCCGAGAAATTCGTGATAACGAGAGTCGACTGTACTTACTACAATGTAGTTTGTTGAGCTGTAACTCTTGGCTATACGTACCAACTTTTACGCGGCCTTTGGTGGTTACACAACACCAATTAGCATTATTGTTTAGTCCAATGAAATACGTTTTAGCCACAAATGATGACCAACCGACATTTATTAAAAAGTTAAAACAATATTCAGTTTAACCGTATAAAGGTTACGACAAAGCATCAAAATGTTCCGCTGCATTTTTCTTCTTAAAAAGAAATGTTTCTTCCCATGTCGGTCTAGACATTTTAAATACTAATTTCAAATTTCATATAATTTGACTTCCGTAGTTTACGGAAGTCAAATTATTAACATGTACATATTTTTGAGAAACGACCATTTATACTATTGTGGAGTGAAAGGAATACAGGAGTACTTCTGATCAATAGAATTACCCTGCGAAAGTCGGCTTCATTTCGCTTACGATAAGGCTGCAAAATTTTCCGCTGCATTTTTTCCCATAAAAAGTAATGTTTCGTCCCATGTCGGGGCTAGACATTTTAAATACCAATATCAAATTTCATTTAATGCTATTCCGTAGCTTACGGAAGTCAAATTATTAAAATGCACACATTTTTTAGAAACGACCATTCAAGCGATTGTTGGGTGCATAAAATTCAACGGAACTTCGGAACGATAGAGTAACCCTGCGTAAATTGGCTTCCTTTCGCTTACAACAAGGCTTCAAAATTTTCCGCTGCATTCGTTTTTAAATAGGAAATTAAATGTAATGTTAAAGTATGTCTGTGTTATATTTATTTATAAATGAAGTTAATTATAATAAAACGTTTACGGAGCACTCCTGGCTTCATTACGATGAGGTATGTACTATATATGTCTTCGAAGTTTTAGTCTACATGGAATATTTATATATATATATCTATTTCTCTTTTGAGTCAACGATTAAATGAATATACTGCACAACTACTGAAGAGTAACGCCCTTTGCGAGCAGCAAATATAGATCGTTGCTTAAAGCGTGTTTACTGTCAACAATGTCACACGAGTTACTTTGATTCGCCAGAAAAGGGGAACAGTATAGTTTGTATGTGGTCATTTAGTGATACAAGATTGCTATGTATATGTGTAGTGGTAATGTGTCGATAGGCTTTATGATCATTTATCTATATACATGTATTATCATGATCTACAATAACTGTCTCGAACATTTTATATATTTTTATAAAATTTGGAAATGGAATGCATTGATCACCGCAAGAATATCTACTTATTAGCGCTTTTAAAAAAACTATTACATAGACCAAAAAGAACAAATGTCCAACATTTTAAAACACTTCCCAACCAGCCTCGTCGGGAAATTCACACGTGTTCGTTAATTGGGATCTGTATTCTATTAATTATTCTGTAACAAAAATTATGGGTGTATAGCTAACTAAGGTAGCTGGTCAGGCTGTTTAGATAAGACTACACAAGTGGTGGTCATTTATAATGGGTCATTGGAATCAATTACATGGTGCTGTTGATACTGACCTATCATTCTGAGACCGCACATATCAAAGGGAGCTCCATTTGGAGCTCTTTCCTGACCACTGTATGTATGAGTGTATTGGCCGTGGGAAATTCAACATCCCATCTACGTCATCATTCAATGAGATTTCATTCCTTCATAATTTACGTCATCCATTTCTTTATGGGTGTTTTTTGTAACTTTTGTCACTTTTTAACGTTCATTGTGAAACTGAACTAGTAATTTATGTGGAACCAATTATAAGAGATCTAGGTTTACTTTCATGTGAGGATAATAGTCGGATTGTTATTTCATTTTGCAAGGAATTCCTTATAAGTCTGAAGACAAGTAGTAGCCTAGATGTACTAAACCGGTTATAGAGATTGTAGATCCACCTCGATATCATTGGGACCTACATTATATATCGTACATTCTGCATTATAATGCATTTTTTTCAAAGATCGAATTAGCAACTGCGAACTGGAAGCCAGCGTCCAATTCGATTATCACTGTAGACTCGAATCAGCAACTGCGAACCGGCAACCAGCAGCCAATTCAAATTTCATTATAGGGTCGATTTTGCAACTGCAAACCGGCAGCCAGTTGCCAATTCGAATTTCCTAGTAGACTGCGAACAGGCAGTCAGCTATCTCGAATCGGCAACTGCGAACCAGCAACCAGCAGTCAATTCAAATTTTACTAGAGGATCGAACTGGCAACTGCTTATCGGAAGCCAGCTATCAATTCGATTTTCACTGTAGATTCGCATCAACTGCTGCGAACTGGCAGTCAGCAGCCAATACAAAATTTCACTAGATGATCGAATTGGCAACCGCGAACCGGCCGCCAACTGCCAATTAGAATTTTCTATATACTGTATGAACTTCAGCAATTCATTTTCGTTATCTATAATTGATAAATAAGAAAATTCATATGAAACCTTAATTATTGTTTTCACGCGAAAACATCTGCATCATTTGTAAACAAATAAATCTAGCGACCCGTTTAGCAGTTTGAAGAAAAAATAGACACCTCAGCAAGCCTACGGACCAAGGGATCAGCAATTATTATTAAAACATAAATATTAGTTTTATTTTGGTTACGAACATTATCCATCCAAAAAATGTAAACAGGGTGGGATCAATAAGCATTGAAATATGTCTATATACGGTCATCAATTAATTGCTGCAATATTCACGGAAACAAATTTATTCATTGTATAATGCTACGGTCACATTTGCCCTACGAGCTCCGTACGAGTTGTTTTTGGCGAACTCGCACGGCGTCCGTACGGATATCGAAACTCGTACGAGCATCGTACGGATTTTTGTGACTCGTAGAGGGCTCGGCGACTCGGTGAAAATTGACAGATTCAGCGAGCATAGAATTGTAATATCTTTATTTCACATGACATTGTTGTATATACACTATAACATGCACTGCTATTTTGCTGATACTGCAACTGTATCATGTATCCAAGTTTCAGTAGAAAGACTCTGTCAACAGCAAATACACAACATCGAAAACAATAATCATAATTTAAAAAGTAACGAAAAGTTACGTTTGTTGTTATGTTGAAGCTGAGCATAGGTACGTGGGAATGTGTGAGTTGTCGGCCTGATTGCCTGAAGATTACTAGTGCATGTAGCTATGTGTTATTTTCAGTAGTTATCCAATTTTCACTGCTAGATTGTGTGATGCAAAGTATCTGGGTGCGATACCACAGATTATTCCGAGTATAATGAATGGTTCCGCTACACACGAGACCACTAGTACCTCTGGGTTTCCAACCAGTTCACCTCTAGATAGGTGGGAAATACATGTTCATGAAGTTGGCAGGCTAGCGGCCTAGCAGCGTGAAGTTGGCAGCCTAGCAGCGTGAAGTTGGCAGTCTAGCACACAAGCAGCATGGCAGCGTGAAGTTGGCAGCCTAGCAGCGTGAAGTTGGCGGCCTAGCGCCTTAGCAGCCTAGCAACGTGAAGTTGGCGGCCTAGCATCGTGAAGTTGGCGACCGAGCGGTCTATTAGACTAGCAGCTTAAAGTTGGCGACCTAGCATACAATATTTCGTAGATCCCACTTTAGTCATCGCATGTCGACACTTAGAATATTTCAAACGGCAATACAATATTTTCCCCGCAAAATTACCGTAAACTGTTTTTTTCTGTTTGGTGTAGCCGTGTGAGAAGCAAAAGAAATCATCACCACATTAATTTATTGAATCTCGTTTTACAGCGATTTTCATATTTCAGTCTATGGACAACGCATATCGACACTCGTTAAGGGCGTTATTTCGTATTTCCGCTTATATAAGTGGGAAAGCTGGTCTTTCATACCTTCATGATCATGGATGCCATCAGGAGTGAGGTATCCAGAGTGGTTGATATAATTTGTATGAAATAGTAAAACAACCGACCTAAATTAATTGGCATGAAATGAATAACTTTCACTTAGGCTAAATAAAAAATATGTGTGGTTCAGGAAACATTGGTGAAAAACAGGGTAGGTAGGTAGGCATTGTTTTTAGATTCAGGTGTTTTTACCGGGAAAATAGTTCAAGCCATAGCACTGTATAAATTAGTATCGTTGACGGTACTTAAAGTATGTACATACAGTATCTCCGACTGACAATGAACATGTCTACATGTATTTGATAGAAAAAATAAATATACATGTTTTTACAGAAAATAAAAACGTCAGTCTATTATAACATGATTGATGTACATATCATACAGAATCGCCTACAATAATAAAATTTAGCAATAAATACCAGAGACTGTAGTCTCTGTAAATACGTAAATACACAGTTTCTGTCGGAAAGAAATCTACAGCAAAAAAATATAATCATGGTCATAAAATACATTCAAAAATAGCAGACTTAGTTAAGAAATTACTGGTAGACAAATTATTTTTCTCCAACAAATTTTGTTAGAAAGGACTTGAATGTAAGCCGAAACACTCCTTAAGACTTTCTTAATTTTATCTCATGAATTATTAACCTTATTTCCAAAGCGAGCAAAGTTCGAATCCCGGGGGAAGTTAGGTTATAACTGAAGGAGTCGTTTGGTGAGACGCCAGCTAGTTCATGAATGGTTACCATAAGCCCATCTCTGCCAGGCTCCGGCAATACATATATGAGAATGGGTTCGGGTTATTTTGCTAGTGTGGGGGTCTGACCAGCTATATTTTATCCAAGTTGGTACCCACTAGATAAGACGACCACAATTCCAGGGTCCAGGCCCACCCCATCTGGATCCGCACACGATCAGTGTATGATAATTGTTATTTCCGTGATTCTCGTGCACAGAACTTCTATTCAAAACGTCATGGCGAAATTGGCTGAGTCTGTCAAAGGACATCTATGCATTGTCCTTGCATTTATAAACATAACATGCAATACCAATCATTATATAATCATCTTACATAATAAAACAACACAAAACATTGTTGAGGACAGCTTCCTTGCGAGCTCTCTACTTCAAAAATCTCTGGGAGCTCGTAGACAACTCGGAGCTCGGTGAAACATTTTCACCGTGCTCCCGAGTCCTCTACGAGTTAAAAATAATCATCGGGATGCTCTTACGAGTTAACGAAGTCCGTACGGACTGCGTACGCACTTGCTAAAATTCGACTCGCACGGAGCTCGTACGATCATTGTGACCAGGTTCTTAAATAGATAATTAAAAGTAGCTGAACATATCAATTATTGTCGCACGGTCACCGTACAGACAGCGTACGAGTTATCTGCGAGCTCTGGTTGATCTACGAGCACCGTGCAATGTACGACCGGGCTCCTTGCGAGCACCGTACGATGTCCGTATGGATATTACGATGCCCGTACGAATATCGTACGATTGCATCTCTATCAATGGTACGTGGTCCGTACGAGCTGTGACGCTACGAATGTACAAATACCATCAGGATTTTATAAAGTGTGGACTCGTACGAGTTGGTAAATTCGTACGGATATCGTACGAGCTTTGTGACCGTAGCATTCATGTTCGGTACTCGTGACAGGCACGGTACCTTCTAATCCGAAAAAATAATTCTCCTAATTTCAAAGAAACAATTCTCAATCTGGCACATACAGTGTTGCATATAGGCTGTATAATTCATGCTAATCTATAGGGCTGGGTACCACCAAGATAAACATATCGGGGTATATCACAGTTTTCCTCAAATACCACGGTATATACCACGGTATACAACCAACTTCATTATAAGACTAATGATACGGTCACATTTACCCTACGCTTTCCTTACGAGCTCCGTACGAGTTCATTTTGGCGAACTCGCACGGCGTCCGTACGGATATCGAAGACTCGTTGGAGCATCGATCGGGTTTTCCTAATTCGTAGAGGACTCGGCGACTTGATGACAATGTTTCAACGAGTTCCCGACTGTCAATTTCAACCGCCCCACAGCATCTCGAAGAATTCGCAATTTTTAAAATGAATGTGATGCATGAGATGCTCAATATATATCGCGAACTTGCTAATAATTAGTAATGAATCTTATGATCCTTTCGATTTTTTTCAAACTTGTTCAATGTTCAATGTTGTTTTTCATAACGACATTGAAAAAATCGAATGTTCAATGTTGCTTCTCATAACAACATTCAAAAAAGTTCAATGTTCAATGTTGTTTTTCATAACGAAATTGAAAAAATCGAATGTTCAATGTTTCTTTTCATAACAACATTCAAAAAATTTGAATGTTCAATGTTCAATGTTGCTTCCATAACAACATTTGAAAGTTCAATGTTCAATGTTGTTTTTCATAACAACATTCAAAAGGCTGAAAATATGAAAATGTCGCGAGATTCGGCTGCCTAGTTAAGAAGCTTGTAAGAGCTGGTCAATTTCAACCGCCCCACAGTAGAACCAATACTTTGTCATTTTGTCAAGAAAATATTATAGGGAAGTGAGGATGCAAACGAACGGGCATGAGACAAGCTTTCCAACGCGCCCTCACTTTGCCGGATCGGAGGCCAGATGAAAAAGTTTTGCGCGGGGTGCAATCTCGGAAGCTTTCATAGACCGTTTATAGAAGGGAAATTGCGCGGAAAACACTGAACGAGAAAGCTCGGCAATTTGACGCGCCGTAAAATCGTTCACATACTGCCTACGCCGGTTGAGTGTGGATGCAAACGAACGGGAATGAGACGAGCTTTCCAACGCGCTCTCACTTTGCCGGATCGGAGGTCAGATGAAAAATTTTTGCGCGGGGTGCAATCTCGGAAGCTTTCATAGATCGTTGATAGAAGGGAAATTGCGCGGAAAACACTGAACGAGAAAGCTCGGCAATTTGACACGCCGTAAAATCGTTCATATACTGCCTACGCCGGTTTAGTGTGGAGGCAAACGAACGGGCATGAGACGAACTTTCCAACACGCCCTCACATGGCTGGCTGTCTTCGTTTTAAGAAAAAGGACCGCCCCATGAAAAGAATGTAATAGTCAGCCCACGTAGAAGGCTTGTAGGGCCAAAGCTAGCGGTGGAGATTCGAGACAGACCGTTTGCTTGCCGCAAATCGGCTTCTTCCCGGCAGGTTGGAGCTTTGATAGGTAGGATGCTGCGAAAGAACGCTTGCTTGGCCGGGTCGCGGGGGCTCGCTGGTAGGGCCGAAGCTAGCGGTGGAGCTTCGAGACAGACCGTTTGCTTGCCGCAAATCGGCTTCTTACCGGAAGGTTGGAGCTTTGATAGGTAGGGGTGCTGCGATAGAACGCTTGTGTGCCCGTATCGCGGGAGCTCGCTGGTAGGGCCGAAGCTAGCGGCGGTGCTTCGAGACTGACTTTTCTCGTGGGTTGAGAAGTGCCCCTTCTGTTTAAAATGACCACAGCCAGTCATGTGAGGGCGCGTGGGAAAGCTCGTCTAATGCCCATTCTTTGCTTCCTCACTCAACCGGCTCCATCACGACATTGAAAAAAATCGAATGTTCAATGTTCAATGTTGCTTTCTATAACTACATTCAAAATCAAAGCACTGAAAGCACTACTGTGTGGCGTACTGATGCCATTAAATCCAATATCGAATCCAGGTTGTATCATAATTTTATGTCACAGTTCTGATAAGCCCACCCTTACTCAAACATTTGTGCTGCTAAAGCACCAAGAAAACCAGCAGTTACCTGGAACTTACTTAAGTAACTATGCTGAGCATCAATGAAGGGATATTTAAAAAAACCATTTTTAACGACTTGGAGAATTCGACCAGTGTCAAGATAAGTGACTGTTTATTCTCCGTATGACCACGCATGTTAATTAAATGTATATGACACTCTATATTAACGTATGTAAAAGGGGTAAACATATGGTGTCGCTCACACATATCGATCGGCCGATTAATGCTTTAAAAACAAGTTTTACATTTTATAAAACTTTAAAGTATTAGCTTTTAAAACAAGCTTTAATAAACAAAATCGATCGAATGTTAAATTAATAATTGATGATTTTCGACCGTTGATTGAATTTTTATTTGGTATAAAACGGGATATTTTAAACTTACTTTTACGCGGAACGGATTCTTACTCGTCGCCGTGGATTTAATGATTAGGGTATCGTATTAAATGTTGTCTAAAAGAGAGACATATATCTCTGCTTCATTACAAGCTTTAAATATTCAAAATCGGATAATAGATACGAAAATTATGAGGTCTTATATAAAGCAGGGTAGAAATTGACTAGTGCGTTTAACGCTTACCGCGGTAACATTGTTAATCGGCCGATCGATATGTACGTAGAACTATTTCAGTTCCCCCCACCAGCTATATATAGCATCAAGGTTTGTATACAACATAATTAGGTCATCGTCTGCAATGTGCAGCGGCGGAGTGATTTACATACGTTACAGTATACGATTGAAAACCGTGGGAACTATTTTAGATTCCCGCCACCAGTGAGAACATTCTTTGGTAGTAAAAATATAGTCCGTTGCGGAATGATTTGCTATAAATATCCTCTAAAAATAAAAGTCTGATATAATTGTTGGTCTTAATATAAGTAAATGTTGGTAATGTAAACAAATCAGGTCCAATGACACGTGTAACCTGTGTTGCATGCGTGTAATATTGTTCAAATAACAGAACTATTTATTTGCCGAGGCCTAATGCTTTAAATTGGTCGTAAGCTGAAAAGTGGTAATATCATTGTGCGGCGTAAACGCCACACAAAAATCGAATGTTCAATGTTGTTTTCCATAATTACATTCAAAAAAATCGAATGTTCAATGTTGTTTTCCAAAACTACATTGTTGCTTCTCATAACAACATTCAAAAAAGTTCAATGTCCAATGTTCAATGTTGTTTTTCATAACAACATTGAAAAAATCGAATGTTCAATGTTGCTTTCTATAACTACATTCAAAAAATCGAATGTTCAATGTTGTTTTCCAAAACTACATTCAAAAAAATCGAATGTTCAATGTTGTTTTCCAAAACTACATTCAAAAAAATGAGATGAAAAAGTTTTGCGCGGGGTGCAATCTCGGAAGCTTTCTAGATCGTTGATAGAAGGGTAATTGCGCGGAAAACGCTGAACGAGAAAGCTCGGCAATTTGACGCGCCGTAAAATCGTTCACATACTGCCTACGCTGGTTGAGTGGGGATGCAAACGAACGGGCATGGGACGAGCTATCCAACGCGCCCTCACTTTGCCGGATCGGAGGCCAGATGAAAAAGTTTTGCGCGGGGTGCAATCTCGGAAGCTTTCATAGATCGTTGATAGAAGGGAAATTGCGCGGAAAACACTGAACGAGAAAGCTCGGCAATTTGACACGCCGTAAAATCGTTCATATACTGCCTACGCCGGTTTAGAGTGGAGGCAAACGAACGGGCACGAGACGAACTTTCCAACGCGCCCTCACATGGTTGGCTGTCTTCATTTTAAGAAAAAGGACCGCCCGACGAAAAGAATGTAATAGTCACCCCACGTAGAAGTCCCGAATGATATTATAGGGAGGAGGCAAAATCCAAGAAAGGCTCAAAATATGAAAATGTTGCGAAATTCGGCTTACCCACAAATTCGAAAGCGTTTGACCCTGCCGAAGTGTTCTGGCCGATAGAATTGAGTGTGCAAGACCGAATGCGCCGGGTAGGGCAGGGGTCTGACACGATAAAAAACAAGCCAGATTCGGCTTACCGCTCGACATAAAAAGTGCCCTAGAGGATTTGCCCACCCACGGCGGTGCTGCGAAAGAACGCTTGCTTGCACGAGTCGCGGGAGCTCGCTTTTAGGGCCGAAGCTAGCGGTGGAGCTTCGAGACAGAACGTTTGCTTGCCGCAAATCGGCTTCTTACCGGCAGGTTGGAGCTTTGATAGGTAGGGGTGCTGCGATAGAGCGCTTGTGTGCCCGTGTCGCGGGAGCTCGCTGTTAGGGCCGAAGCTAGCGGCGGTGCTTCGAGACTGACTTTTCTCGTGGGTTGAGAAGTGCCCCTTCTGTTTAAAATGACCACAGCCAGTCATGTGAGGGCGCGTTGGAAAGCTCGTCTAATGCCCATTCTTTTGCTTCCTCACTCAACCGGCTCCATAACGACATTGAAAAAATCGAATGTTCAATGTTGCTTCTCATAACAACATTCAAAAAAGTTCAATGTCCAATGTTCAATGTTGTTTTTCATAACGACATTGAAAAAATCGAATGTTTAATGTTTAATGTTGCTTTCTATAACTACATTCAAAAAAGTCGAATGTTCAATGTTGTTTTCCAAAACTATATTCAAAAAAATCGAATGTTCAATGTTGTTTTCCAAAACTAAATTCAAAATAATCGAATGTTCAATGTTGTTTTCCAAAACTACATTCAAAAAAATTGAATGTTCAATGTTCAATGTTGCTTCTCATAACAACATTCAAAAAAGTTCAATGTCCAATGTTCAATGTTGTTTTTCATAACGACATTGAAAAAATCGAATGTTCAATGTTCAATGTTGCTTTCTATAACTACATTCAAAAAAATCGAATGTTCAATGTTGTTTTCCAAAACTACATTCAAAAAAATCGAATGTTCAATGTTGTTTTCCAAAACTACATTAAAAAAAATCGAATGTGCAATGTTGCTTCTCATAACAACATTCAAAAAAGTTCAATGTCTAATGTTCAATGTTGTTTTTCATAACGACATTGAAAAAATCAAATGTTCAATGTTCAATGTTGCTTTCTATAACTACATTCAAAAAAATCGAATGTTCAATGTTCAATGTTGCTTTCTATAACTACATTCAAAAAAAATCGAATGTTCAATGTTGTTTTCCAAAACTACATTCAAAAAAATCGAATGTTCAATGTTGTTTTCCAAAACTACATTAAAAAAAATGAGATGAAAAAGTTTTGCGCGGGGTGCAATCTCGGAAGCTTTCTAGATCGTTGATAGAAGGGAAATTGCGCGGAAAACGCTGAACGAGAAAGCTCGGCAATTTGACGCGCTGTAAAATCGTTCATATACTGCCTACGCTGGTTGAGTGGGGATGCAAACGAACGGGCATGAGACGAGCTATCCAACGCGCCCTCACTTTGCCGGATCGGAGGTCAGATGAAAAAGTTTTGCGCGGGGTGCAATCTCGGAAGCTTTCATAGATCGTTGATAGAAGGGAAATTGCGCGGAAAACACTGAACGAGAAAGCTCGGCAATTTGACATGCCGTAAAATCGTTCACATACTGCCTACGCCGGTTTAGAGAGGAGGCAAACGAACGGGCACGAGACGAACATTCCATCGCGCCCTCACATGGCTGGCTGTCTTCATTTTAAGAAAAAGGACCGCCCAACGAAAATAATGTAATAGTCACCCCACGTAGAAGTCCCGGATGATATTATAGGGAGGAGGCAAAATCCAAGAAAGGCTCAAAATATGAAAATGTTGCGAAATTCGGCTTACCCACAAATTCGAAAGCGTTTGACCCTGCCGAAGTGTTCTGGCCGATAGAATTGAGTGTGCAAGACCGAATGCGCCGGGTAGGGCAGGGGTCTGACACGATCAAAAACAAGCCAGATTCGGCTTACCGCTCGACATATAAAGTGCCCTAGAGGACGGCGGTGCTGCGAAAGAACGCTTGCTTGCACGGGTCGCGGGAGCTCGCTTGTAGAACCGAAGCTAGCTGTGAAGCTTCGAGACAGACCGTTTGCTTGCCGCAAATCGGCTTCTTCCCGGCAGGTTGGAGCTTTGATAGGTAGGATGCTGCGATAGAACGCTTGCTTGGTCGGGTCGCGGGGGCTCGCTGGTAGGGCCGAAGCTAGCGGTGGAGCTTCGAGACAGACCGTTTGCTTGCCGCAAATCGGCTTCTTACCGGCAGGTTGGAGCTTTGATAGGTAGGGGTGCTGCGATAGAACGCTTGTGTGCCCGTATCGCGGGAGCTCGCTGGTAGGGCCGAAGCTAGCGGCGGTGCTTCGAGACTGACTTTTCTCGTGGGTTGAGAAGTGCCCCTTCTGTTTAAAATGACCACCGCCAGTCATGTGAGGGCGCGTTGGAAAGCTCGTCTAATGCCCATTCTTTTGCTTCCTCACTCAACCGGCTCCATAACGACATTGAAAAAATCGAATGTTCAATGTTCAATATTGCTTCTCATAACAACATTCAAAAAAGTTCAATGTCCAATGTTCAATGTTGTTTTTCATAACGACATTGAAAAAATCGAATGTTCAATGTTGCTTTCTATAACTACATTCAAAAAAATCGAATGTTCAGTGTTGTTTTCCAAAACTACATTCAAAAAAATCGAATGTTCAATGTTGTTTTCCAAAACTACATTAAAAAAAATCGAATGTTCAATGTTGCTTCTCATAACAACATTCAAAAAAGTTCAATGTTCAATGTTGTTTTTCATAACGACATTGAAAAAATCGAATGTCCAATGTTCAATGTTTCTTCTCATAACAACATTCAAAAAAGTTCAATGTCCAATGTTCAATGTTGTTTTTCATAACGACATTGAAAAAATCGAATGTTCAATGTTGCTATCCATAACTACATTGAAAAAAGTTCAATGTCCAGTGTTCAATGTTGTTCCCCATAACGACATTGAAACAATTTGAATGTTCAATGTTCAATGTTGCTTTTGAAAACTACATTCAACAAAATTAAATGTACAATGTTTAATGTCGTATGTAGTGCCAACTTCACGCTGCTAGTCATATGGCAAGTACTCAGATGATGGCGTTATTAGTGTTCTCCATACATAATTATGTAAGAGATCTTTGTAATTTCGTCACTGAGGGGTATGGCGAATATATAACATATCAGAATACTGAACATAATAAACGATATTGTCAACTAGTTTGTGAGAGACTTACTACGTTTAATAACGCTATCATCAGAGTACTTGCCATATGAATATACCGGTACTAACTTGATTTGTATTTCGTTCTAGGTGTTCTCAATATATATGTACATTTATAATTAAGATTTTGGTTTGTTGAGATTTCATTACAATAGTAGCAGAGTAGACAGTAAAAGTGTTGTATCATACTTGATGAATGCTATTATTTCTTTGAATGATTTAAACAGGATAATAGGCACCTTTTGGATTCCATCGAATATGTAGGTAGCTTTAATTTCTTTCATTTTTATTTGTTTGGGTTTCCCAAACAAATACAGAAGTCAATTTCAAACGCGTTTCCTTAATATCTTAGCAAAATAGTCCAGAAATATTCAATTGAAGACAAAGTAGTTCCACATATATGCGTTCTGTGCGCAAAAAAATGTAATTTCTCATATGAGTTAACTATGCTGAGTATATGTTTCTTATAATAAGGTTGTTAAATTCTAAAAAAGCTAAATAATTAAAAAGAATATGAATTAATTAGAATTAAAACGCGCAGTGATTCTAAACATATGAAGCCATGGCGGTTAAAATCGTCCCGATTTACTACGTACGTAAAAAGTAGTTCGTTTTTCAATGCGATTTTTTTGTTGAAAAAGTGATTATGAAAAAACCCACACAATATTCTTAAAACGTTTCAAGTATTCTTGTTATCCAGGTTATCTATAAACTGTATGTCTGATTAATAAAATAGCGCGTATGAGTATCATCTTCGTTCATAATCTGAACGGTCCGAACGGCATTTACACATGATAAAACAGTCGCCATTTTGTTCCATTTTGTTCCTGCGAGAAAAGAAATTTTATAGTTTTTTCTGATTACACGACGCTAGTACTTGGTAAGCAAGGAAAATCGTCTTTAAAACTCACAATTAATGTTCGATTGTTCTCTCCGCAGAATGTGACCAATCCATCTCCACTTTCTCTCTTTGATGGTCTGGATGATTGGTTCCTATTTGGTCTTCCTCCACAACTCCAGATTGCTGATCTTGTCTGGCCATCGTATCTTAAGTATACTTCTAAGGCATTTGTTGACGAAAACCTGTAGTTTGTGATCTAGCATCTTAGTGTGCTTCCAGGTTTCCGAGCCATATAGGAGTACCGCCTTGACATTTGAGTTAAATAGTCTGATTTTGGTGTTAAGCCGTATGTTGGTGTTGTTCCATACTGGTCTTAGGGACGAGAAGACGAACCTCGCTTTTCCAATTCTGACTGTAACATCTTCATCAGCCCCACCATTCCCACTCACAGTGCTTCCGAGGTATGTGGAGCTGTCAACATCAGCTATATCTTGTCCTTCAAGTCTGATAGGATCATCGTGGAGAGCATTTATTCGTATACTCTTTGTCTTCTTGATGTTGATCTCCAGACCTGTTGTCCTCGCTATGTTTTGAAGGGCTTGAGTCTTTTCCTGGATGTGCGCATATGAGTGGGAAAGGAGTCCGATGTCATCCGCAAAGTCAAGATCTTCAAGCTGTTTTGTGAAGGTCCATTGTAGTCCTCTTGGCTGGCTCGTCACTCTTTTCATAACCCAATCTATGACCATTGTGAATATTAAAGCAGACAGCAAGCAGCCTTGTCTAACTCCTGTAGTGACAGCGAAGGATGGGATGAGGTCTGTGTTATGGATTACTTGACAGATGGTGTTTTTGTAATAGCTTTGGATGATATTAACTATCTTGACTGGGATGCCGTAGTTCCTCATAATCATCCCTTTGGTTGGGCGATCTATCATGTCAAATGCCTTACGGAAGTCGATGAAATTTATGTAGAGAGGGGATTGCCATTCCAATGATTGTTCAATGATTATCCTAAGTGGTGCAATTTGATCGGCACATGACCTTCCTGTGCGAAATCCTGCTTGTTCATCTCGCAACTCTTTATCCACTGCCTTCTTCAAGCGTTCTAAAATGATTCTGGTTAGAACTTTACTGGGAATGGACAGGAGCTGGATGCCTCTCCAATTATTGCAGTCGCCTAAATCTCCTTTCTTTGGCAGTTTGACTATCAGACCTGTCTTCCAATCCGCAGGAACTTCTTCCTTTTCCCAGATGTCTTGTAACAGCCCTAACATGATGTCTGCTGTCCCTTCAGCGTCAGCTTTGAGGGCTTCTGGCGGGATTCCATCTGGTCCTGGAGCTTTGTTGTTTTTCAGCTTTTTGATGGATCTGATGGTTTCATCTCTGCTAATTGGACCTGTGTCTATGTCAAGGTCTTCGCCCTCAGGTATATCAGGGGAATTGTCTATAGGTGTTCCATTTAGTAGCGTACTGAAATGATCTCTCCATCTTTCCAGTTGATCAGATGGTTTTGTCAGTATGTTCCCGTCTCTGGTTTTCACTGGTCTGTCTGTGTTTACAGTTTTACCTGACAGTTTCCTGCTGATGTCATACAGTGTCTTCATGTCTTTCGTTTCAGCTGCCTCTTGTGCTCTTGTCGCTAACTTGTCCACATGTTCTCTCTTGTCCTGTCTTGTGCTTCTCTTCACTTCTTTCTGCATGCTGCTGTACTCTGCCTGGATGTTACGCTTCTGTATTCTTGTCTTCGCTTGAAAAAGTCGCTGTCTGATTGCTCTTTTCTGTTCTATCTTAGTGATGGTACGTTCTGTCAGCCAACTTTTGTATATTCTTTTCTTGAAACCTAACTTCTCTCGACATGCAGTCTTCAACGTTTCCTTCACTCTTTCCCATTTCTTTTCTACAGAGGAGTCATCCATCTCTGCAAGGGCCTGGAACGAAATCCAAGCGTAAATGGGGCATTTTCCAGTTCTTTCAATATGTATTCCGTCGGATGAATTTTTGGATCGTCAGTGTATGTTAGACATTTTTTGGTATCATTATTACCAAATAGCTATGCTTTATAGGCGTATAGTTGCCGAATTACATTCATTTGGTGCTGTTGTAAATACAATTCAAATATTTATATAAGTCATTTCAAATTCACCCTTCACTCATGTACCGACTCCATTGACGAGTGTCGTTATCGAACGCTACCCTTCAATGCATGGCATTGAATGCAAGAAATCGGGAGATACTAATATCACGCAGTTCAAGAGAATTTTAACGATAAAATTAAGCTAATGAGACGTATGATGTTTACATATATTATAGTTAATAACTCCAAGATATAATTCAATATACAATATAGATCTACTTCACTTCTTATTCAATTCAGAATAAAGCAGGCATCTATAGTCTCTAAATAAACGAAGAACATTTTATGGCTACAAGCTTACAGCCTTAATTTAAAATTACTAAATTAAACTACTTTAAATATATTTTAATTGATGCCATGCGTTTGTCGATTATTCAATTAACAAATGTCAATAAGATAGTATATCACACATTTTCACACTTGACTGGTGTAACTCTAACTAGGTGTTACCATCGCCTTAGAAACCACTGACCCTTATTCGCCGTTTTGCCGCTCAAATTGGTAGTCAATATTTCAGCTACAAAATTTTAATTCTCGTGCATATTTTTCATAAAGTTTTGCCTTTACTCGCCAAAAAATATTGGGGCGGCGAGCGCTGCCCCTGTCGCCCCAGTCGCGACGCCTCTGTCTGTATCCACTGAATCAAGTGACTGATCAAGACAGACAAGTATTCACAGACAAGTACAATACATGTGTAATTTCAAATATAAGAACCACAATTATAAACGTTTGAAATCATTTGTTACCAGCTTCATTAAGGTGAAATTATAATCCCAAGAGTTTAGAAATTCCCTGCCTGCCAGTTTAGGATTCAATTATTGATATTGAAGGAAGAAAGCTGTGTCCAGATAGCAGGCTCAGTAGAGCATTCGCATTTTCTAAGCAGATGATTCTGGGTTTGAGCCCCGGTCCAACTACATACTTTTCTAACCATGTTACATTATTAACGTTCCCACAGGTATTAGTTTCATTCCATTGTTTGAGTGTTGTATAGTCACAGTGTCAAATATTGTGACTAAAAACGGTCACTTTCCGGTACCTATATATAATGTTTTAAGTTGTTCAAAGAACAACTAGTTTTAATACATATCAACAATTGCAACCCATTTTTACTGCCTGAAACTTCTTTTCTATGCCACAAATGGACTGTGCCACATTAAGGAAAGTAAACCGGTCAGCCAGCAATTACAAATTTGCGTATCTTTCGCCGATGCAAAGGAAGCATGTAAACCGGCAAAATAGTTCTCTAGCTACTCTACGACACATGGAAAATCCATAATATTGAGCACTACTCTTTATGAACTGTTACAAAATAGTTTATTAGGTTTGATTAATCAGTCAGTGGCATAGCCAGCAATACGGACGTATGCACATGAGTAACATTAATTTGTACAGTAGAAATATAATATGGCAAACATAGCATTAAATACCCAAATTTCACAATCCTGAGGACCCTTAACCATAAGAACCAACTTCAAGGCTCATGTGCCTGTCCGTAGTATCTGATTTTACACGTATCTGAATTATTTGGCTAATTATTCTGACTAATAAATTTAAACGTGCACCCGGTGACCGGTATAAATTCGATCAGCATCCTAACTGCAGAAAAACACATCCTAAGCATTTCTTGTTAATTATCTGGCCAAAGAAAACTGATTGACTTGTACTTTCTCTGCATGCATTCTTATTCATTCTAATCATGAAAGATCGAACATTTCCGTTTGTCTCCGGTAAATATGCAATGCATAAAGGCGGAGGTGATCACAATGGCATTCAATCGAACAACCTCAGGGCTTTCAGCGCTTTGATTCCTGTTTACCGTTCAATACATGTAGTTAATATGCTTACATGTTTTCAGGGGGGTTTCGCCTTAATATATAACAGAGGCCTGTAAAAGGCCCATTCCTGATTGAAAATTTCTTTAAAATCATGCAGTTTTCCCTAAAAAGTTATACCCTACTTTTTTCCCATAATCAGGAAATACACCAATATTTTTCCCAAAATATAGAGTCTAAGGATCCTTCCCAAAATGAACAGAAAAAGCTGAACTTCTACCCTACTCTTTACCCTACTTCTTTGTCCAATCAAAAGCCAGGGATTTTCAAATTTTTGGACCTCTAATCTATTTATTTGTGCAATGGACACAATATCTAGTAAGTGGTTCATGAAGTAAATCCATTTATTAGGACAATTTTGCTGTGTCCATATATGGAAAACTAGACCCGCCTTCCCCCTAAATTGTACAGTTATTCCTATATCAGCAATTACCAGCTTATATACGAGGGGTGATCAACAAATACAAGGAAAAAAATCCTAATTTCTTTATTTGTCATTGTAAGTGAATGAAATTTTCTATACACGAAGATAAATGTATTTCAAGTTGATTCACCGCTGATCATCAATGTTAACCAAAGTCGGAACGAATGCGGTTTCCTATATTCTTTGATATTATGCGGCCCAAATTTTCATATTTTCCAACGTTGGACGTCGTATCATATGTGCGTTGGTAATTTTTTAAAGGGTGGGTTATGAATACTACATTCATGATTTCAAAAACAAGTTTTAATGTCACAATTCCGTTTTAGAACTATTTGCTTCAAAGTCGTCAGAAAATGAGTGCGATACAGAAATCGGCGATGAAGTGTGGTTGTGATTGAAACGTCGTAACATACTAATGGCAATATTGCACAAAGCAAGAACAACCGGGGTATGTAATAGCAAACAAAACAGGTGTATGTTTGGTATATTTATGCTATCATATGTAGCCGTGTGAAATCAATGCCGACATGCAAATAGGCTATAGGACGTCAATAACAAATTACGTCATCAATACTAATGATCTCCAATAGCTAATTCTTATAATTTACATGTAAGTTGTAAAGGAAAAAATGAGTTTCGGTTTACAGGTCTATGAAGTGTATCTGGTTGTACAGCTATTTTTTAAAGTTACAGTTTCTATGTTGTTTCCGACCAAATTTTACCTCGAGTTTAATGTTTTATAGCTATGTACATTGTGTATTTGTAATACCTCGATCTTTTATACGACCAATTATTTTAAGTGTTGGTCACGTTATAAAGATTTCAAAGCATATTCCCGCGTATTTGTTGATCATCCCTCGTACATACAATCTTGCCTTATTTTACCATCATTACTCCATTAATGCATAGGGATTCGACCCGATAAAAATATCTTTCACATCTATACTATGAATATCTAAGACAGGGATCTTACTTTATGACTGACCCTCATATACCCAACTCAACATTATGTCCAATATTTGAAACAAGCCGAATACAATCATTTAATTTGTACTGCACACTTCAAGACAATATAATATTATACATAAAAAATACAACTTTTATCAATACACGTACACAATGTCGCCTGTGTCGAGCATAGAATGTTCACAAAATGCGTAAAACGCGGTTTGATGCGTTTTACGCATTTTGTGAACATTCTATGCCCGACACAGGCGACATTGTGTACGTGTATTGATAAAAGTTGTATTTTTTCTGTATAATACTATATTGTCTTGAAGTGTGCAGTACAAATTTAATGATTTTATTCGTCTTGTTTAAAATATTGGACATAATGTTGAGTTGGGTATATGAGGGTCAGTCATAAAGTAAGATCCCTGTCTTAGATAATTATTCAAAGTATAGATGTGAAAGATATTTTTATCGGGTCGAATCCCTTTGCATTAATGGGCATGCTATTGTTTGCAAACAAAAGCATTGGAAATGACACCAAAAAGTGGACGGGTAAACTATAAGCCGGTTATAGATCACATATTAGAATAATAAACGAATTAAGTACGGCGTTCGCTTCGCTCACTTGTACTTAATTTGTTTATTATTCTAATATATGATCGATAACCTATACATAGTAGATACATAGAATCTGAATTAATTAATATTCAAAAAACTTCTCCGTTAAAGGCCACGCCTTAGTTCACATTATCGTTTAATGTTTTGCATGCATGATTATCATTCCCCGCAAAAGGCGAAGGATAATAGTAATTGTATGCGTCCGTCCTTCTGTCCGATATTTTGTCCAGAGCATAACTTGAAAATTATTTAAGATATTGATTTGAAACTTGACATATCAATAGATGGCAACTAGGAGAAGTGCAGTGAAGAAGAATCATAACTCTATATGGTTCACTTTTGAAATTATCTTCCCTTGTTTAATTTTATAATAGATTTTTGTCCAGAGCATCACTCTAATACTATTTGTGATATTGACTTTAAACTTGATATATTAATAGATGGCAACTAGGAGAAGTGCAGTGACCAAGAACCATAACTCTTTTTACACCCAGTTTTTAAATTATCTCCTCCTGTTTAATTTTTAATAGTTTTTCATCCAGAGCATAACTCTATAACTATTTGAGGTATTTACTTGAAACTTGATTGGTGAATAGATGGCAACTAGGAGAACTGCAGTGACTAAGAACCATAACTCTATATGGCCCAGTTTTGAAATTATCTCCCTTTGAAGTTTGATTAAGCACCCATTAGTAACAACATTTATGCTGGGATGGCCATGTAAACGTGGCTCTTGTTAAAGTTTGCAATAACACCCTCTAATGGTTAACTTTGAATCTTGGAGAGATTCATGAATATTGCATTGAACCGATCGTGACACGTGTGAAGAAAACATACTCTACACTAGTCTATCAGTCTCTAATTACTGTCTATTGCCTATTCTGCGCTTTCACACACGACTGCACTGTCCGACAGCCAAACGAGAAGAGAGCCACCACGCCAACTCAACTCGCCGTTAAACATGGCATTCCGGACTCGATAAAACCTGTACCCAGCTGTACTGTACACAGACCGGAATCCAAGAATCACTACACTCCCTCCGTCTTTGTCGGAAAGCGCTGGGATTACCAGGGTTCCCACGGTCAGAGAAAAATCAGGGAAAAACATAATTTTTTCAAGGTCAGGGAAAAGTCAGGGAATCATGAAATTAGTCAGTGAAATTTGGAAATTGAGCAAAAGTCAGGGTAAAGTCAGGGAATTTTTCATTGGAGCTGTCGCTTAGTGTCATTTCCTATGATGAAAATACCTAAGACTGAAAAAGATTCTCGCTCGCTATGCTCGCTCAGATTATTTCTAAGATGTATTGAATTAATGTTAATCAACATACTGCTAACCTAACCTCTTTTGTTCCATATAGAGCAAATACAGCCTCCTTTTCTCTATTTTATTGCTATATTTTGCTCTAACAAAAAGATGCCGATGTCTCCCGATCGCTCTAAAAAGTCAGGGAAAACTTCTCTGTGGTCAGGGAAAAATCAGGGAAAAGTCAGGGAATTTTGACTTAGAAAATGTGTGGGAACCCTGATTACCACTGAATTAAGAAATTTAGTCCCACAATGTTCCAAAAACACTAAACATAGGCAATTTTAAAACTTTAATTTAAATTGCCCCATTCAAAACTTAAAACTGATTCGTTTTTAGACATTATCCCCAAAAACCATTCCCTCTGAAATATGGAATGTGTTAGCCATTTTGCAAATTTAGTCCGTAATTAATGGCGGTCAGTTCGATATTTGGTCATCTAGTTTTTTGCTCACCTCAGCACTTCATACTCGTGGTGGATCGCGATCCGTCATTCACAATTCAGTCAAAACATCCTCTACGAAACCACTACTCTCCGGAACTTCATTCTGTAGGTACAAATACCAGTTTACCGTTCTAATTTTGCAGAAATTGTTGTTGGATGACCCACTTACAAAACCCAAACAAATCCAATGCCTTCACCGCCTTGATTTTTATTATGTTCCTCCTCATCTACAACAGCATTTTGTATAGATTAATATATGCTATAGAATTATTTGTTTGAATTATCTTTGTATTAATAGTTCTTGGTCACGTGCTTATTTATACATAATTGTAATTGTATGCAAACAAGATGATGTACGCCGCACAATTCTAAATAAAAGATGTTCTGCTCTTTACTGTTCTTAACCTTTCTTGTCCTACTTCTTAACGATGAACACCAGTAAATATTTACTGACAGATTAATGGTGTTATTGAAAGTCTTGAAATAATCACTATCATATTACCGCATGAGTCTTAGCCAATCCCCTAACAATGACATCGCGACAGAAAGAAAGAATTTCTGTTTAGTTAATTAATATAGATTTTTCGTTGTGGAGTTACAAGATGATACTAGATTATAAACATACATCTTGGAATAATCACTATAATGTAAGGTTTGGCGTCAATACCACAATATCTTAACACACCAGAGGTGTTCAGGGGTGTTAAAAAAGATCGAGGAAGTTTTGGCTGCTGGACGTCGTTTGACATCGCTATACGAAACACTAGCGTTAGTTCAAATTTCGGTCAATAATATTGTAACGTGCCGGGCGGACAAACACCAACAAATCCCGTCAGTGAAAAGCTAGCTCATCACTAAGTGTGATTTATTGGACATATAGCGGACTATACGCCGGCCGAAAGGCCTGCGGATAATTGATCCGCATTATGGTAACACCTGTCACATGATTAGGTCAGTGTTCGAATTCACTAATGGATTTGGAAATTTGTGTTACAATTCTGCACTGAAAGAATGATACAAATGTACTGACAAATGGCTGCCAATAGAATAACAAAAGTGGTTTAAAATGCGATATTTGGCAGCTCTTAAATTTTCTTTTATTTTTAATGATGTTTAAAAATATTCCAAAAACTAGAGTAAGCCCCTATCTAGACAACATTAAAAAATATAATAATTATCAAGGCAGTATGGGAGGTAAGAACTCTGTTGCTTAATAACAGAGGTATAACCTTCCCCTGGTTTTAACTTTGAACGCCATCTTGGAAAACACAGCGGCGAAAGTCACAGAACGTGGCAGGCTGCCTAAATCAGTTAAATTAACTGTTTAAACTACGAAAGTACTTGTTTTAAATAAGGAAAGTCGTATTTTATACACATAACGTAGATATACAATGAACTTAAAAACGATAGCAGGTTCGTATCGTCCTTCGTTACTTCGTACCCAATATTTCGAATCAAACCGCTATCGAGCGCTTTCTTGTGCAACGGGCCGCTTCGGTAGCACTCGCCTAGCAAAGTGTTAAGAAACGGTATGCTATCAGCAAGCACTGCTCGCTCGTAGCGTGTCGTTGCATAGAGGTAGGAAAGCGCTCGGTAGCTCCTATTTCAAACGGCTTGGTTAGGTTACGGGCTCCAGGTTCGTATCTTCGTAACCGAACAATTTATTGTACAGTTATGCACATAAAAAAAATCCAGTACTAGATGAGCATGTTACAAATAATGTAGGACAACTGACATAGTCCGCTGAAATAGGCTGAGCCTTATTTCGTATTATATGCCATTCAACTCTAATGACAAACTACAAGGTTTGCAATTTGTGCATAATTATCCAATTACCTCCCTTTATGCACCCAACAACCGTTACACTATCGATACGTGAGTGGATCCGCATAAAAAGAAACTTACCAGAACACAGATCATAGTATGAAAATAATATAAATGACACATTTCTACCACGAATTTAATGAACGCCCCTGGTATTTCATCCATGACACCATTTTCAATACAAATGTATATTCTTAAGAAGTAAGTTCTATTAGTTTTCTGATCACGAATGTGACCTACCATTCGTGTTACTGTGATTGATAGTCTCTTATATTTCTTATAAGAATGGTTTTGTGCAATGTTTATATAGTCCAATTAGGATATTGTGACAGTGACGTTGCAGTTTATGTGTACGCAAAAAACACAACCATTGTCTAAACAGGTAGAGGAAAGTTTAGTATGTTAATTTAGCATTGAAATTATAGTTGTTTGTACAGTATAATCCTTTGGTTTGGTTTTACACCGTTATAGTGGACTCGACCGCTGCGTCACTGGATTTTTATCCTGACTGGACTATACTATATAATATATGTATGTTTGATGTACACTAATGAGACCTAAATAAATTACCATCTCCAATATCAGGACCTCTATTATAGAGAAAACATATAATTTGCTGTCGTTCTGACCCAATACAAATTTGTTTATGATTAAAAAGATTTTGTTACTAATCACAGTCTAAAATATACAGTGCGTGTCAATTTCTGCCCACAACGATCATATTTGTTATCTTAGGGTCACTCTCACTTTGCGTAGAATTACACCAAAACTTACGACAGAAAATGAGAAAATTATGTTTAGTAAAACGCATTAAAATTTTACGCAAATATTTTCGACGTTCGCCAAATGTACCGAAAATTTAGAGTTAGTGTATTGTTTTGATAAAACACGGGCGAGCGCTACGTAGCGCTTTCCACGGGAGGTAATCCTTGCCTTCTATATTTAATTGAACGGGAGGTAACTGAATAAAGGCGCTCGTTAGCGCTTTGCTTAGGCAACGGACCCCTGGCCCCAATTCCACGAAACAACTTAAGTTATTGCTCAGCTGAGACTGTTATTTTGAATTTATTATGTGACTACTAGTATAGACTTGTGATGTGGATTGCTACCAGAAACTGTGTATTTATTGCTAAATAATGATATAGTAGGTGATTTTTGTATGTAATGCTCATGGAAATCCGACAGTAATGAATAATAAAGAACGTCATACTTGAGCCTGTTATAGCAGACTTAAGTTTTTGCTTTAGTTGTTTATAACTTTAAAACACTATTTTCTGTAAAAATTGGACTTATTTTGTATTGCTCTATTAAATAGGCATCTAACTGTGATGAAACAGTATATACAAGTATACATTAAAGTCATTTAACCTGCAACATATGTTTTTAAAATAGCAGTCTCAGCTGAGCAATAACTTAAGTTTTTTCGTGGAATTGGGGCCTGGTCTGTATTCTGACCAGTAAAAACTTACCATTCCACCGGGAACCAGCAACATCTCTACATGTCAAGGATTATAAGTCTTAGTGAATTTTTTTTAGAATTATGTCATAAGAAGCCATGTTGCTTTTAGAGGAAGTGTGTTTACAGCTTTTAACCACAAACCCCTGTTTCCTCACTTTAAGAAATAGTAATAAATTTGTACCAGTGTTTCGCCGTAGACTAAAGTATGTTCAAAAATTCATGAGGAAATCTTTATCTACAAGCTTAATTGACACGCGATCGTCGATGCCCCACTGGTTCACTTCAAAAGGTGTCTATTTAGACTAATTTGTTGTTGTTACAAATATGTACTGTAATCATTGTAATAAGATGGTTTCTTATAAAAATAACGAGTATTATATACATATTACTTATCAGGGCAATTTGTCGTTCATCCGTATAAAACTGTACTATTACCCGCGTAAGCTGTTAATTTTTTATAAAAAACGAGTACTATATAAAAAACACATGTTTTCGAAGTTAATAGTGTATGATAGTATTTAACGCACGCACGCACGCACGCACGCACGCACGCACGCACGCACGCACGCACGCACGCACGCACGCACGCACGCACGCACGCACGCACGCACGCACGCACGCACGCAAAATACAAGCATTTTACAAAATAAAATAACAGCAAATGTAAGCAGCACTTAGATTACCGTTATCCGTATAAGCTTCTAATGATTTGATGGTTGAAATTGACATGATTTACCAAAAATAGCATGTGTAATATACTCAATTATATAAAAAGCATACGGATTCTCTCTAGCAGGGTGCTTTCCGGACTGAAATAGTACATATTGCTATAAGGCCCTGTCACACCACAGTGCGTTTCCACTGCGTCATCCCGGCGTTGTTAAAATTTCCAGAACGCCGTGTGATCGCCTGAAAAATCTGATATTTTCGTGTAACTTGACAAGTCATGGCGTTCTCACGGCGACTAATGCGTTGCTACCGAGTTCACGCGGCGTTCCTACGGAGTTCTATTGTGCGCCTACGTAGTTCTATTGCGTGCCTACGGAATGCTTGTTGCGACTGTCGGCGCTCTCACAGCGCGTCCACTGCGTTCGTTGCGCGTTCACTGTACCTTAAAGGCGTGAATACTGCGCTCTTACAAGCCCCCACTGGGTTTAAAGGTGTGTTGAAGACGATTGCAATATATAATATTTGTAACAATAACATCTTTATCTTTTGTATGTTTGCACTCGAACAGGTTAGACAATGCCAGCAAAACGCGCGGGAAAATCTGCTAAAACCAGAAAACAAATAGGAAAAACTCTACCTCCATCGTTAGAAGATAGCACAACAGATAAACTGTCATCAACCAAGGATCCCATGGATAATTCACCACAGGCATTATGTTCGGGCACTACCTCTAACACTGCTTCCCAGGGTATCGACCAGCAGCCAGCCAAGACCATGCATGAAATTCGTGATGAATCACCAAAGTCGCAGTCATCTAGCTCCAGCACTCGACCTAACAGTCCCATCCAGCCCCAAAAGAAAGCCAAGACTGTTACAGACTTGACTATTGACAAAGAGGAGGATATGGCCATATGGTTAAGTGATAACCAACAGTTGTATAACAAAAAGCTAAACGCATACAAGGACATTAGAAAGAAAGATGTTCTATGGTATTCCAAAGCAGATAGTCTGGGAAAGGACGTTCAGGTGTTAAAGACCTGGTACAGGTCAATTCGCAACAGCTTTACCCACCAAATGCACAGGAAGTCTGGAAGTGGCACGACCGAATTGACAGAGTGGGATCATTGGATCCTTTCGAACTTCGATTGGTTGAAATCCCACGACATCGAAGTCAAGAAGAAACCAACAGTCAGTGTAAGTAGACCGAACTTTCTAACGTTTCATTTAATTTGTAAAATGAACTATACTTAATAAAAAAAAGTTAATATGTAATATCGGACTCATTTATGACGTGAGCGATGCAAACCCACTTCTACATTTAAGTAACGATTATCTGTCGAATAACAAACCGTACACGTATTCAGTATTGGGGTGCTGTAGGTATTTGCTACCCATATGCGTTTTTTTATCAAGCTATTATATGTTTAACATGCATGTATAAGGTTATAAGTAAGTAAGTTTATTTTCAAAGTATCTATAGGCCAAAGGCCTGTCAGATATACACACATTGCTACAAAACATATATAGCAAACATGGCAACGGCAAGTATAAATGTACATATGAAAATAAAACGACAACAAAAACAAAGTTATATCATAATGTCACATCGTTATGTTCCTGGAATGTGTACTTGTACTTGTAGTATGTTGCTATTTTTTGTGAATGTTTCTCACCCTGTCTGCTATAATAACACCTATTATTATTGTTTCGAATGAGTCCTTTATTGCTATGTTTTATACTTACAGCTAAAGCAGAAACTAGCAGACACAGATTCAGTTGGAGACGTAAACGACAAGCAGTTACAGGAGCCAGATGACACAGAAATAGTAACAACCACTCGTGAGCTTTTCGACCCTCCATCCCGGAGATCAGCAAAAATATCCTCAAAGAAAGCCAAGGAGGAGGAGCGACTGTTGAACACTATATCGACCAGGGAATAACAATCCGTCGCTTTCCAGACTAAAGTGTTCGAGCTGCTTGCCCCATCCAAGGCAACAGAAGTGACACGTTACGCCGATTGTGCAAAGGAGGTAATGGTGAGCCTACATTAGTCCCTTTGGCTATGTTTCAATAATCGCAGTTACAACTCCGTAGAGTCGTTGTGAGAGCGCAGTAAAACAAATAATACTCCGTACAAGCGCCGTAGACGCGCATAAGAGTCGCAGTGACATCTCCAAGAGCCGTGCAGTCTCCGTACAAACGCCAAGTACCACAGTGGCGTTCTCGCTGCGATCTCTCTGCGCTACCGCGGAGTTCCCGTGGCGTTGATAGAGATCGTATTGCGCTTCAACAGCGACCCTACAGCGCGCTTTTCAGAGCGCCGACCGGCGATTGTTTTGAGCATACCCTAAGTGCGCGCCGTCACTCGGCGTTCTACGCGATCCCACCGCGTCCACTAGCGATGCCACTGCGATTATGCGGCGATGCTTGCGATCGAACTGCGCTGCGCCGGTGTTCTGAAAATATTTTGGACGCCGTACCGTCGCCGTGAGGATGCTCAGTCTCGTTTCGCAATGTGATCGAACAAAATATCACTATGTGATCGAACAAAATATCACCCGGCAGGCCTATGGGGACAATACATTGAGAGGTCACGCAAGGTGCAATATTGTGTAGTTGAAACTTAATCTCCCAGTAAGGTAAAATACCGCATATTGCATATATACTGGAAAAGTTTAGTTTGAAAGCAGTTCCACCAAAGACCATCTTCAAAGTCAAAGGTTGTTTTGCTAATGGCTATTTTTTCCACTGAAACATGACGTTTCGGGTGGTTCGTGTGCCAACAGGTCCAATGTAGTGTTCAACGCACATACGAAAATCTTAAAGTTACGCTCAAATTTAACTCTTTATAATTCTTTAAACAACTGTAAATTTGTCACGGGTATGGTTTGTAGGGATTCAGTAACAGAATTATTATTAGTATTGCAGCTCCATTTACCACACTTCATAATTGTAAACAAGTTATGAAGTATTTAAATTTGATCGTAAGTTTAGAATTTTCGTAAGTGCTTTGATAAAACGGTACCTTGTTCAGATTATCCAGTTTATGGTAGTTACGATAATATCTTCACACAAGGGTTGTTAAAAAAGTTCACGGAAATGAGTTCTGAAATCACCACTGGAAAACCACGTTTGTTCTAACCTCGGTCAGTAACAACGATCAGTTGGTGCATAAATTTGAAATAAATATTCATATAGTCCAGATAATTTGACACGACTCTCGACCTTCTATAAGCATAACTTAACAGCTGATTATAATCCCGATTGTATGTTTTCATAAGCAGAAAGTATCACGAAGACGCTCGAGATGTAATACCAACACAAATCTAAAGGACCGATTTTGCACGATTTGCTCGCGGAAATTTATATCTTCACCGCACGAACCTCGTAATATATTCATGCATAAAGGCCAGGATCATGTCAAATTCTCTGAGCTACTGTCAAATTATTAATTTTCGCGGGTATAAAATTTCGCGGACTGTGGTAAAATGGTAATTTGGTGGTGTCTTAAATTCGTGAATTTAAAATATTGAAAGAAAAATCTCTTGTTACGTATTTTAAGTTCAATTATTCGAGGGGATTTAATTTCGCGATCTAGTTCATTCGCGAAATCAACGAAAATTAGTCCACCGCGAATATTAATAATTTTACAGTATACACATTCTGAAATTTAATAACGACTCATAATGCCGAATAGAGGATTTTTCTAGCATTTTGTGGGCACTTGTTGATTAGCCCTCGTATACCAATCACGATAGCCTATAGTTCGCCGGGGATAACTCTAGCCTTATCAATAAACAAACAAAGCAAATTATAAACACTGCACGGTCGACTGGCCGCCAGTTATCAGTGTCGATTTAAAGAGTATATCATTAAAAGTATATATGCACAAAATTGAACAAAAATGAATATCGAAAATTTATTAAATTTTCATTTTTATTTGTAAACAAAGGCTAGTGTTATCGCCGGCGAACTATAGTAGCTGTTGTAGCGACCGAAGTTTGCCCTATGGCTGCGTCATGTCACGTGTTCACCATTTATAAAACTCACTCATGCTCTCCCAGAGTTAGATGTCATTCGAAATGTCGTGAATGGTTCATATATTAAGTTATAGAACAAACAAGTCACAAAGAATTGCAAGCAATACAGAAGTACCTACCGGTTTGAAGTCATGGCTTTTAAATTATGTTTAATGTTTCTGTTGCCATAGCAACCACATTTTTTGTCAGAATAAAACTATATCTAGATGGACATAATCCCCTTATTGACCCCTGTACACATACCAAGTTTAATGAACTTAGCTTGGAATCTGTTTGAGGTTATGCCAGGATCCAGATTTTTGACGGACATACAGACAGATGGACAGACTGACGGACAGAGGGAAAACCTATAGTCCCCTCTGGTTGAAAAACCGGTAGGGGACTAATAACATCTACAAAGCATTATCATGAGGGTATATATAAAGCCAACATCACACTAGCTTTGCGACAGCCGAACATCTGTCCTCGATTATCACATTCAGAAGCACCCGTTTGGAAATTGCTAGTGCTTTGTGCGACTGCCGTAAGACTGTCCTGCGAATTCCTAATGCCGCAAGATGAGTGCAACCATCACAAACCAAATTCTTATTTATTGCGATTTGTCGAAACCGTACTTTTTCTGCTATATTCAAGCGACACATGAGCGTTCGGTTTTGTCTGCGGGGTGGTTGTTGTTTTTGTTTTTAATTTTCTGGTGTAAGAAATCGTGAGACCAAACCAAACGTGCGGTTGATGTAACACATGTGTTCTTATGATTGATGTTACATTGGCCCTGAGGACTGAAATTGGACCGGAATATTGGTTGCACTGGTATGGTTACTATTCGCATGCTGGCTGTTAGATGGCACCACTCTGTTGCTACAAATCTTTCCAAGACAGCATATTCTACAGATTGTCTTGTTTAGTATTTCTCGAAACTTTTCACAGAATGCTAGATATAGTACTGGGTTGGAAATTGTGCTGAGTACCGTCATCAGCCTACTGGCAACATGCGGCCATTCTTCGAATTTTGACGAATCGTCGAGTCCAGTGATCTCCTGGAAAAATATTGAAAGAAAATAGGAAGTGTGTTTTTAAGAAATTAAGACGATACTTTGACAATCAACGAACACATTATACAATGTAATGCAAAGTTAGGATAATGTGAAAGTGACGTTTTATTTTATGTGTACACAAAATATTACTAGTACAACCATTGTCTGAACAGGCAAATTGTGTAGAGGAAAATAAGCATAACACAGATTTTAACTTAAGTCAAAAGATTTAAGTTTCCTTTTAAGATTCTTTGTGAATATAGTACGGAGAGTTTGACATGATCCTCGACCTTCTATTAGCATAATTTAATAGCTGATATATTGTCAATATTCATAACCTCATATTCATAAGCGTGAAGTATCACAAAGACGCTCGATGTGTTATATCTCAAGGACCGATATTACACGATTTACTCGCGGAAATTATTATATTCAACTCAAAAACCTTGTAATATATAAAGGTCAGGGTCACGTCATAATATCCGTACTATACCAATTCAATTCAATTCTTTATTTCCCTCTATGCAGAGGATATTGAACACAGTATGTACAGGATAACAAAGTATAAAAAGTTATACAAATATAAACATGAGCATGATAGTAATTACATTAATATGTGATTCTCAGAAGACACGCCCTGTGGCTCATCAATATTGCAATTTGGCCTAAAATCTACAAAAATCATACATGAAACATTGCTTGTTTTGGCCTACATTTCAATACATTCCTAGTCAGTGTACAATATATTATGATTTTATTGCTTCATATTGTTCATATGTAAGTTTTATTATGATGTGCAGTGTGACTTTATGGGTTCAAAACCCACTATGGGTGTAAACAATTTCATATTGATATGTTGGTGCAGTTTATCCATCTCTTATAATGGCTGATTTTTTGGATAAAATGAATGTTATAAAGATTTTTTCAATGTCTATTATATCCAACTTATGATACAGTTTCAAAGTGTATAGCGAGATGCTATCATTTTCATATCATTATCCCTTACAAGTAACCATAACCATAGACCGTATGGTGGTGTGTAATGATAAGTTAAGATACAACGCATGTTACGACTGGCTCTTGTTGATACAAGTTTTCACATACTAACATTAATTTATAGCATGCTGTTCCATTACACCAAAGTATTCAACTTAATCGCTGAATTTTAGCCATCCAAGTTCTAAGAAAAGTTCTTGTGATGGTGCTGCATAATCTTGATTAAGAATTACTATATGTATACTCACCGTCAGAGCAAACAGCATGAAGTATGGTGTCCACAGCAACACGAACAAACCAGTCAGGGAGATGAGCATCTTCAGAAGTTTGATTATTCTAGTAGATACCATATTGTTCATTCTGTCTGTAGTCGGAACAGAATTTTGGCGGACGTCTTCATCAGAATGCGCGCGCATCGTTGTATTCCGGAAACGCTTTCCATGTTTCCAAACGATGACAACAACCCGGGTGTAACAGGCGATTATGATGACTAATGGTATAAGGTAGCCACAACAGAACGCAAACGTGGCATAAATTGTTTCAAAATGTTCGACGATTCCCTCCGATCCGCATGCAGTGTGGTTATTGTCATCACTATAGGAGTTGTAAATGTTATACTCATATATTTGTGGCGCCGAGAAGCAGATTGAAGCAATCCAAATGAGGACTATTGTAAATATGGCACCACGACGGTAAAGTTGTTTCTTCTGCACGACACATCTGTACCTGTCTATTGCCATAGCAACCATGGTGAATATCGCTGACATTGATGTAAACAGTGGTATAAACATAACGAACTTACAGGTGAAGGTGTCTGCAAAGTTACAACAAAAATATATGGTAAAAATATCATGAAATATACCGTGTTATTTAACAATTACCTATAACTATTATAACTCAAGTGACAGATAATACCTAATCGAACATGGAAGGCAAAACACTCAACAAAAACAGTAACACACGGAAGGTACAAACACATACTAAAGATACTTTATTTTACCAGGTATGTTTTTGACAATATAAATCAGTATTCCATAAGATCCTCAAATAACAGGTACAAAAAATCTGACAGGGAAGGCATCACTCATCAGAAGCAACAGAGCACGAAATCTTACAACCCATACCACCTCAAGTAGTCAAATAATTCCAGATCAAGAACCAGAAGACAAGAGAAGACCAAAATGATACAAGAACAACTACAGAAAATGAAAGAGAATAAATGAAACTGAACAAATACAAAAACAAAAACAGAACACCCCACGTCATAGTCCATGAGCCACCAATAGAAGACCCCCCCCCTAGGGAATTTTGGTCACTATATTTTTCTGAAAGCATATGGTCCCTGGAGTATTTTCCTGAAGTCTGCACTTTGGCCATTGGGGCGTTAAGATTTTTGGGGGTAAAACGTCAAAAAATATAAACGAAAAGTACAAATTTTCGGAATCGGTTATCTACAATCTTATTTATTATGCTATTTTAAAATAAATCTCTGTAACAGGTAGATATTAACCTGTCCTATTGTGCAAAATGGCTTTTTTGGGGTAAAACGCTAAAAATTATAAGAGAAAAGTGCGAATTTTTGGAATCTGTGGAAAGCCATGTTATTACGCAAAGTGTGATATTTTTGGGGTAAAACATCAAAAAATATAAACCGAAAAGTGGGAATATTAGGAATCTGTAGATTACAATAAAACCATTCTTATGATAATATTTTGTAACTAAATAATATTAATGTGATAAATTTGTAGTAACATGCAGTTTAAGATTTCAAATATATATTACCAAATGAGATCCTTTTGGGGAAAATTACAAAAATAATAAATGGAATGTGTGATTTTTGGGAATTGGTGTCCTAGTTGTAACTTACGACCATCGGGTACGGACATTCCTAGTCCTAATGGGTATTCAAAATTACATTCTAACCATATATAGGCAGTTCTGGTACTGTTGGGTAAATTATTATTAAACCACTAAGTACATCCATACCTAGTCCTAATTGGTACATACGACCAACCATTACATGCAATATTGGTTCTATTTAGCACTAAACAACCCTATACAGACATCAGTTGTCCTATCGGGTATTAACTACCACCATGCACAGTCCTGGTCTAATTTGATAGCATAGCCAATACCATTCCTAGTTCTTTTTGATATTCAAAATCACCATACTTATACAGATATTGCTGGTCAGGCTGGGTACCCATAATCACTAGTAGGTACATTCATTCCTCGTCTCAATGGGTAGTCACACTTACCATGTTCTAATTGGGTACTCGTAACTGCTTATTGAAGAACATACATGCCCAGTCATAGTGGTGACTTACATATCCATATAAAGACATTCCTTGTCCTATTTGGTACTCAAAATCACCATGTTCAGGCATTATAGGTGAATTGGGTACTCGTTTCCACCATGTACATATATTGCTGGTCGTAAAGAATACTCATAACCACTAGGTTCAGACATTCTCGTTTGATACTGCCGATCATCAATTGACAACTCAGGCGCGCCATGTGGCTACATGCTTGGCCTTATTGACCACTCATAACATATGTACTACTCGAAACCTTCATGTACAAAATCAGTTGTCCGATTGGGAACTACCAACTACTAGGTGCGACCATTTGTTGTCCTATTGGGTAATCACTACCCCCGTGTACAGACTGTGATGTTCTTATTGGATACTCATACATACATTCCTAGTCATAGTGGGTACCCCAACTACCATGTACATGCATGCCTGGTCCTATTGAATACACAAAACTACAATGTACAGACATTTGTGACTGGGTTGGGCACTAACAACCACTAGGTGCAGTCATATGTTGTTCTATTTGGTCACTGCTACCACCATCTACAGGCAGTCCTGGTCCTATCAGGGATACATAACCACTAGACGCATACATTCATAGTCTTAGTGGGTACTCAAAACCACTATGTTCATGCATAAGTGGTATAATGGAGTCCTCACAGCCACTATACTCAGCCATTATTGGTCCCTGTGGGTACTGACTACCATGCATATACATACATTCCTGGTCGTATAGGGTGCCAATAACCACGATTAACAGACATTCCGGTTTAGGATAGATACTGAACATCATCATGTTAAGACATCTCTCAACCACTAGTTACATACATTATTGGTCTTATTGAGTACAGAAAACTATTGGGATCACACATTCCTTGTCCTATTGACACCATGTAGAGACATTCCTGGTCTTTAAAATTCAGCAGTGAGCATGCCTAACCCTCAGCTGTGACCATTTCTTTTTCAAATTGGGTAATCACTAACTCCATGTACATGAAGCATGGTCTAATTAGATACTCATATCGACTAGGTACATACATTTCAAGTCCTAGTGGGTACCCACAACTATCATGTCCCATGCATTCCTTGTCCTATTGGATACTCCAAACCACAATGTACAGACGATTGCAGACGGATTATGTACTAACAACCACTAGGAGTGGTCATTTTTTGTCTGATTGGGTCATGATTACCACGATGTACAGACAGTCCTGACTTTATTAGGTACTCATAACCACTGGATACATACATTCCTAGACTAAGTGGGTACCCATAACCACCATGTGCATGCATAAGTAGTGTGATAAAGTACTTGCAGCTACAATACACAACCGTTATAGGTCCTATTGGGTACCCATTGACTAGTACATGTACATACATTCATGGTATTATTTGGTATGCATAGCCACTATTCCGGATCCTGTTATGTACATACATTACTGGTCTTGTTGGGTACAGACAACCATAAGAAGCACCCATTCCTCGTCCTATTGACGACTTAGTGCCTAAGTAGAACATTCCTGGTCTTGTTAGGCAATCATAAACACTGGGTAAATCAGTCCTAGTCAATGTATGTATTCACGACCACCTTGCACATAAACTCCTAGTCTTATTAGGTAGTCATAACCATTAGGTACATCCATCCTAGTTCTAATGGGTACCCACAACCACCGTGTCCATGCATACTTGGTTGTATTTGGTACTCATAACCACTAGGTGCATCAGTTAGAGGGTACCCAATACCACTAGGTACAGGTATTTCTGGTGCTGTAGGGTACTGACACACACCATGAGCAGACAGTACTAATGGATACACACATCCATGGTCTTATAGGATGTGCACTATCATGTGGTATCTCATTTATTGCACTATGTGTACTGGCAACTACAAGGTCGAGAGATTCCTGGTCCACTTGGATATTCACAACCACCCAGAACAGCCATTCCTGATACAACCATGATGCACAGCCATTGGGTCACAAGGAATTATAGCTGTACAATATCATTTGAAAAAAAAGAATGTATATTTACCCCACCCACTCTTGTAAAATACATGTAAGTATAATTAAACACAATCCATACAAATGTTACTGATGCCAACTATAACATACATTGCAAACAAAGTGAAAAATGGAAATATATTTCAAAATCATATTGTGAGTACTTGTAAATAAGTAGAACGGCTGTTTTCAATACTTTAGTCATTTTGGCGGCCATTTTGATGGCCATTTTCCATAATAGACCCACCTTTTGTGCATTTAAATGTTAAAATACATTTTGGGAATATGCCTTCATTGGTATTCACAATTGCAATTAAAATACAGTAAGGCACAATGTGTTATAGCATAGTTAAGTGAATACATCGTTACAATTTGTACACCATTTAAAAGCAGGGGAGATAATCTTATTTTTGCTTTTCCTGCTGAACGCCCCAATGTCTGAAGTGCAGTCTTTGGGAAAAGTATTGGTAGGTTAAAGCCTTTTATAATTACCAAAAAAAAAAGATCAATGACACTGTATTCTGCCATTACAGTGTACCGATTCTCAAAATTTGCACTTTTTCATGTATTTTTTAATGTTTTACCCCAAAAATATCCCATTTGCATAATAACACGGGACTAAAATTTTGCAGACTTAAACTATGAGTTAATATCAACCGATGAAAGTGTTTAATCCCCTGACACCCCAACCCCGATTCATCGCGATACTACCCGATATAACGAATTGTCCCATTACTTCCTTGAATCTTCCCATAAACTACGAGAAATCTGTTCCCGAAGATGAATAGTTTCCATCGGGATTACATCGCAGAGGCAACAGCAGTTATAACAAACCTCCGTTACCATCCTTACTAAACACATTATAATAACAAATAGCATATGATTATTTCATTTTGAAACAACAAAATGTTTCCCAAACATTGTGTTGTATGGAAATCACACATACAAAATATTCTGTATTTTGTGAAAACATAGATGCATCAAAATCCATCGTGAGTGGATCGGAGCTTGTAGGACGTTACTCTGTTGACATTAAACATCGAGTTGGAACATCCAATGGCATAAAACTTGACTTGTTGTGAACTCGTGCTCGTACCTGTATCGTTGCCAAGTTACAATTTTAGTATTGGTAAAGAAACATTGTTGGAAGCGGAGAAAGGCAAGGCTATGACATTAGTTAATGTTTTGGAGAGCCAGATACTGAAATTGAGGAAAGTATCAAATGCGTCTGGGCTAGTCATGGCCAAATTTATTGAGTCATTATCCGAATTCCATTACAATGTTTTGGTTATATAGGTTGGTAAAACTAACGTATCATCTTCAAAGTTACACTCTTTCCTGCAAACAATAGAGGTGTTAATTTAAATCTTAATCATGCACACATGCAGACAATTATTTAGAAGCTCTCTCTATCTCAAGACACACTGATGCCGTGGAGTATTGCTGGCTGAAAATGAGGACCCACATACTTTATTATATCCAAATGCTCACGGGGCAGTTGCCTTGTTCATAATATAACGTAGCATGTCAAATAAAGCACCATGTTTATATGCACCAATAATTCTGCAATTGTAATGGCATTCAGTTACCTATTATTACTAGAGATTATTGATACATTCAAACTAATCTACCAGTAGTGTCTTTATTGCATGACCAATAATTGCTGAAAACTAGAAGGCTAGCACAATACACATACATCTATAGGCGAAATATCAGAGGAACCGGTAAGTCACTGGATACATCGGCCTCATGTAGACATTTAACATACCTTATTATTGGTTGGCATAATTCATCCGCATGGATGATTTTGCACAAAAACACGTGTTTTATTTCTGTAAATGCGGAATGAAAACATAACACAACTTTATATGTATTGTTTGAATATATCACATAGTACTGTCGATTCAAAGATATCTGTCAAAACCGCCAGAATGTTCCATTTCTTAATAGGTAAATGTATGTACATGTATTGACTAATCAGTGCTCTTTATTTTACTCATACCATATTTGACCATAGCTTTATGTATTAAAATAAGCGTAGAATAGTGTTCTTAGCGTAGTGCGTTAAATACCTGGCATCAGCATTAATCATTGGTGAAATCCAAGTAAAGGTTCGAATTCAGTCTGATACGCTTTTTCTTCGGTTATGCTTTTTATAATATTTTTCTGATGTTTTTATATCGACCATACTTGTCTCTGCGAAAAAAGTAGCTGGCTCGATATAGATACGCTATGGTTTTTTTATATTTTCTAGTACATTGAATGCAAAAATTTCCAGCTTCGTTAGATGAACTCAATCCCAGTGTGATGGAATACAAATGCGAATAGATCTAGTTTATTCATTGTATGTATGTTATCACCGGAATGAGCAAAAGCATTACTATACGAGTACAAGTCATAGTTTAAGCAAAATTAAAAAAAAATCTAGCCATTGTGTGGATTTGAACTCGCAGTAAATTGTATACATTTTCAAAATAAGACTCACAAAACCATAGCTGTTAAACCACTAGGCGTATAGGGCAGTTAAAGTTTTGATCATTTAAATGTACTAAGTATAGGTTAGAGTTTATTAAATATTTTCTTCAAGGATTTGAACCTTAGCGAGCGAAGCGAAGCGTGGTTTAAATCTTTGAAGAAAATATTTTAAACTCTAACCGACTTAGTGTTGGCTCCGCCTTGAATAATTAAGACTCCAAGAAGCACGAGATTCACGTGCCTGTAAATCGGGCAGTACATGGACAATAATTGGCGCGAAAGAGACGCGTTTAATGGTCAAATAGACGGTTACATTTTATTAGGTGTGTTTAACTTTAGACCATGGTTAGTCGCTGTAAGCCAATCAACGCATTGTATTTCCGTGGTAAATATAACAGAGACTACGGTTTAAAATCGTCTATTAAAATCGAGAAAAACGCTCATTTAGATCGAGAAAGTTGTCCATTCAAGTCGATAAAATCGTGCCCAATCAGCATGATTATGTATATGCTCAGCACATTTAAAACCGCAGCACATAAATTATACATTTCATGGTTTCGAGCAGAAAACAAATGCACGGATGGAAAATTAACAGCAATAATTAACTATATTTTCCATCAGTTCTGAAAGTTACAAACATACTGTAAATCCACAAGTAATAATGTGTTATATACAGCCTAAAATAATACATGTACATATTTCTTTCTATATCCAGCCAGAAACCGGTGTAATATTATTCAATTAAATTAAGCATCCGTGGTTTTTTGTTGTTGAAAAAATATTAGTCCAGTAATTATACGGCCAATTCGAAGTAGGTCTCCATTTATACATGTTACGGCTAAACGAGGACGCTTTCTATCACTTGATAGGCTGATATACATAGAAAATAAAATAAACGCGCCTTTTGAGTTTAATCCTAAGCGTTATATTTGTGTCATCTTCGGTAATGTTGCAAGCATTAGGCGAACGTTGCATGGAGAACGGATTCGAGATAGTAATCGAAATTGGCACTTGAGTGATCAACATTTTCTGATCCTGCTCAGTGCGACTATACAGATCGTGGATGGCCATTGACATGTTGTGCAGTCCGACGGAAATACGTGTAGCTGTTGAAACATCTCACAGTGAGTCAATTATATGACGGTATCTGCATCAACCATCCCATACATATATTCGCCTTTTTCTGAGTATCATTTCAGAACAACATGTAGAAAATAATCGTGTTTAACCGTATATGTATACTAATTAAGAGCAGTTCTCTGAGAGCACCAAATTTTTTTGGCCACGCAATCTCTCAGATTTTGATAAAAATGTGTTAGTTGTGTAGACCGACCCCATATTTTAATTTCAAATTTTTTCCGTTTCTTGAAATTCCTCTCTGTTTCCATAGCAACCGGTCTTAAAGTTGGGAAAATGTGAAAAAACTTGAAAAAGAGACCTGTTCTCGAAATATTAATTATTTTTCCAACAATTGCTATAACAACAAATATTTAAAGTTATAATCATAAACTAAAGTAAATAACCTAACAATTGATAGCAAAAGAAAACAAATATATACTTTAGTAATTTTTTTATAGCCTGTTAAACTCGAGGTTTTGAGGCAAAAAACATGATTTTGTGGTCTTTTTTACATGCATTTATACAATAATCGCAGCATTACTCAATATAGCCATTACTATAGGTGAATGAGCATAGAGTCAGTCTACAAGTATAAAGAAAAACATTTGTGGGCACTCTAAAAACAAATCTACAACTCCAGCCAGAAAATTGACAATTTTGAGAAATTTGCTGTAATTTGGTGGTCTCTTGCCTAAATTGATGTCCCGAGTGCTCTCCCTTGCGAAAATAACTCTTCAATTCAAAATGGCGGACATTTGACTTTTGTTTTATAAAGTCAAACTATTCTTTGGATTTACAGTATTAATAGGGTGACAGCAATCTGTTTTGATCAAGATTAAGACTAAATGTTCTGATGTTCTTTTTATGATTTATTGTTATTCTGTATATTTCATCTAAACATACATCATTGCAGAGTCTGTTTACTTTCATTTTTAGAAATTGGAACTACAAAGTACATGTATCTGATTATGATTGAGGAGACTAGACTAGCACTCGAAAATGTTCTTTGACAGAATACAGGTACATTTATTAGTATAATATAAATTAATACTAAACTTAGTTTAGAATCCATGTTAGTAGTCTCCATATAAAATATGTTTCTTTCTTCAATTGGGATTTATAAATTGAAATGGACAGCACTTTTGTCAAAAGATCCATGACTAAGATTGTTATCATTCTTCTTCAACAAACATTTTGAACCTTTCAATTAACTGTTACATTGTTGGTCTTAGTTTTAAATTCACCTCATAAAATAATGATGTTATATGCTTCTTTGGAACAATTTGGAACAAACTCATTGACAAACATGGGATTTCTTAATTTTAATGACATGTATATAAGAAATAATACATGTCTAACTCAGTAACTGTAATGGCTATAATTATTACCTCCCTGAAAATACCTTTTAATTAATCATTGTTTGGAAAGGTAAGTTTGAATTGTATGTTTCCATTTTATCAAGGTTTTAATTTCCTTTTCTTTTTGTTTTCCAGACTTCAAGACCTCCAAATCATACACGAAAACGGATTTTAAGTTTGATATATCTTCTTGGCTACATGGATCATGGACACTTGATCACCATTCTAGTGCATACTACATATCTATTCAAGAACTAATGACTGAATTTCACCAGAAAAAGTTCATCCGTTATTTTACATAGTGTTTAGAATTACCTTAATGAAAAGTTTATATCTGAGTGAAACTTTTAATAAGATGATTCAACTGACTAAACTTTTTATGCACCAGTCTCAGCTGGATTTTGATAATTTGTTTGAGAAACAGAATTGGTTCAAAACTGTCACATAAATGAGTTTGGTTTAAACAAAGGTTTTATATAGGCCATTTTAATGAACTATAGTACAAACAAATTGATTTAGTCCTCAACCCCTCTATCAGCATGATTTAGTAGTTGATTTCTTGTCTACAATTTAATTGCATCTGATGTTTAATATGCAGAGAACATTATAAATGTCTACTATAATCACTAATCTAAATCTCTGCGGACATTTGATACATGTATATTCTGTGCAATAAGCTTGTAAATATATTCATAAATAAAGGTTAAGGATCATGTTAATTTGTTCCAGCTATACCCTAATGTTCAGATGTCATATTTTACAGTTCAGTTTATACATGTACATTGTATATCCTATCAAACAACTTCATCATTGAATGACTTGCATTGACAAATAATTATACCCCTACTGAGTACAAGTGTTCAAACTTGTCCGTCTGTCTGCCGGCCTGTCCCTTTTTAGATTCCAGATGATTACTTAAGTTAAGAATGAGATATTGTGATAAAACTTGCTGTATTGGTAGTTTACGTAAATATTCTGCTCAAGTTGGAAAGTGGGGATGGTGGGGTCAAGGTCACAGTCAAGGTCACATACTGAAAACAGAAAATCCTTTTCTAGACAATAATTAGTTTAGGAATGAGAAATTGTGATGAAACTTGCCGTATAGGCTACCGTAGCTTATGTGAATATGCTGCTCAAGTTCAAAAGTGGGGACAGTGGTTTATGTGATGATTAAGCAGCATGGTTCCAGTTGTACTTAGTTGTTAAGCTACAATGAAAATGTGGTTCTGTAACAAGACGGTGCTGTTGGGGTATTATTCGTCATCGTCTCATGTGTGGCATTTCTTATTTCGCATTTATTATTTCATGTAGGTGTACTGGATGAAATTATTCTAATAAAAAAAAAATTCTGTTTCTGTTGTATTTTTTATATTATGACTATTTTATTTCTTTAATATACCATTTATCAGTAATACATGTAGTAGCATTAGGATTATATAATGAAAATGCATATCCTTGAGAAGCTGAACGGATAAAGCTAAATTAATATAGCTAAATTCGTCCCTTTGGCGCAACAAGGTTGTATCTCTCTATATAGTATATAGTAAGATACAACCTTGTTGCACCAAAGGGACGTAATGTGGACCATGGGAAAACTTTTCGACTATGAAAATGGGAATCTACTATAGTGCGGCCAAAATATGATGGCACAATAACATTTACACATGCTAATTAGCCGATGGGTTCATTTTCAACAGAAAGGGGTGCTTATTTACAGTCAGGGTCAATAAACGCTTGTTTCGTATTTCGTTTTCGCATTATGAGCAAATATACAAGTTGATTTTACATGTGCCTCGTTAGCTCAGTCGGTAAAGCGTTGTAAATACAATAATATTATGGATAGAGGTTACTGGTTCGAATCTCACTTTTGTGCATTATTTTGGTAATGCATTGTATTCTTCAGTTCTAGTAAACGTTTTTTCTTAGTATATCCCATTACACGTTGATTATCTAGTTACATTTTTTTCATTCGTATACTTTCTCTATTCTGTATAATTATTATATAATAGTTTATTATATTTATCTGGAACAATCAGTTATAAATTAATATTCTGTACGTATACATGTATATATAAATTATATGAATCAACATTGTTCATCAGCAGTGTTTGTGATAGAATCATTTTAGAAATCTGCAAAATCATCATCGCTATCACCATCCGCCTCGTCTTAATCACTGTCATTATCATCATCATCATCAAAAGCATCCAGTGAGATTTTGTTACTTCTTGATTTACCTACACTATTGTGCAATTTCGTCGCCTTTATTCACGAAACCGTCCTTTCTGATACCCCTGTCATCGCGGTAGTTTGTTTCCTTTGACAGGACAACAGAATCACTGGCAGTTCTATTTATGCCACTCGTCTGCAGTATTCTAATACGTTAGACATAAAGTATCTTCCTTGTTACGCTAAAACGATACGTTTAGCCATAGTTTACACAGTTTATCTGGTTGTAAGTAATACACCCACAAATACAAATACAGTTTTGTGAAAAGTGTGCGGAAAAAACATTCGCGAAACAAAAAAGTAATAAAAAAAGATTCTGATGGGATTCGAACCCGGACCGTCCGCGTTGAGATTAGAAGCGTTACCACTAGACCATATAATAAGCACAATGATCTTCGTCTTTAATTAAATAAATTAAATTAACTGAACAAGCGCTTAGATGACCGTGATTTATTTACTTACCCGCGCTTTGATATGGACTAATCCAACCAGTGACGTTTACACAATGTTATTGTGCCATCATATCTTGGCCGCACTATACATTTAAACCATTTGACTGCATAAGTATGATCATGATAGTAATTCTGCAGCTAAAATGGCTTTCAGATAGATACAACTACACATGTTTGACATTTTTCACAAATGGTTGCCATGGTATCTGCTGTGAATTATGTCTTTGGCACTAAAAGTAAACATTAGAATGATGCTTAATAAAGGCAATTATATTAGATTGTGATCAATCTCTTGTTTATTCAGTAAATTCTAACCATAAGGACATCTAGTACCTTAAAAGGAGGTAACAAATATTAATATTAATTAATAGGCCCCATCTCAACATTGACCACACATAGTGCACACAGTCACCATAAATTGTCACCCTAGCGTTGATAATTTTTGGATTATACCAAGATAGTCATGTAACTACTTCAGTATCCATAGCAACCACATGTTTTGTCAGAATAAAAAATATTTGAGTGTACATGAAATTCTTATAGACTCAATTCCATATACCAAGTTTCATAAACCTAGCTTGGAAACTGTATGCGTTATGGCAGGATCCCAGATTTTGAAGTATTTTCACTGTTTTCGTATCCATAGCAACCAGAATTAGCAACAAAATAAAAATCAATTAGATGTACATAATCTCCTTATTGGCTCTCACTTACATACCAAGTTTCATAAACCTAGCTTGGAAACTGTTCGAGTTATGTCAGGATCCAGATTTTTGACGGATGGACTGACAGAAGGTAGGGGCCTAATAAAGCGTATATACATTCTATGAAGAAATTGTGAACCTAATAAATGATACAAATCAATAAGAATATGTAGTATTTTGCCATAAAGAAGAATAAGTAATGGTACTAGAATGTTTTCCAGCATATTTGACAACTCCGAGCCAATAAACAAACATTTTTTGATATTTTTTTTAAATGGTTGCCATGGCAACAACTTTGGAAGTCATTTTTTGTAATTAAATTGAAATTAAAATGAAATACTACGAACATAGAATGTTTTTATCATGGGAAAATAAATGTAAATATAACATTTAAAAAATAATAGCAACTTGTCTTAGAAAGAGAGGTAAACAAGAATTTACACAGCACATATTTTTGGTCATATTTGGTGTTTTGTTAAAAAAAGGTTTCCGGAGTGCCCAGCGATTTTATTTCATTATATGATAAACCAAGGTTAGGTCTTTCAGAAAATATGCACCACTGTGTCTAGTTTTGCTGCGTTATAAAATTATATTACTTTAAAAATCGCCGTTTTTAACATTTTTCAAAAAAATGAAATTCTGCGAAAGTGCCTACTTTTGTAACAACCATTGAATAGTATTTAGTCAATGTAAAATTTTGACTATAGTTCATTACGTTTACCTGATAATATCTTTATTCAATAATGCAGACTAACTTTTTCTGTATATATTCAGTTTTCCAGCAAGGGTAGTACAAAACTCGTGTTTTACGGAAATTTTCTACTTCAATTAACCCGATTTTGACCACAAACTTCAACATCCGTTACCATGGTAACCGGAAGTGTTAGGAATAAAATGAACCTCAATACTTTGTATGTGCATGGATACAACTAAGTCCTGAAAGTTTCAGGAAAATCGGTGATTATGCGTGCCGCAGCCCTTCTTTAAAAATTTGGTTTTCTCAGAGAACTGCTCTTAATAGTTATACCAGGTAATACAATGTACTTCATTTTAGGCCGATAGTGCAGTTCTCACACACTGCACTCTGATTCATAGCATGCATTCCAATCACCTGCATTCTACCACTGACCAGCATTTAAATTTGTCATGAAATACTCGTTCATAGTTGCTCGCCGAGAGAGTATCTCACTTTCATACGTTTACTTTGTATTTGATTTTTAAAATGCTGTGCTTTTAATTGTTCGCAGTATAACATACCACATGGTCTAAGCCAGATAGAAAGACTCGTGGGGCCGTCTATACAATATAGACACTCGCTGCGCTCGTGTCTATATCGTATAGACGACCCCACTCGTTTTCTATCCTATACATAAACTGTGTGTATTTTATTATAAAGTCGGTAAAGTTTGAATTGTGAAATATATTGATACCCCCGTTCAAACAAATGGTTAATACTACACGCCGTCTCTCAAGCTGCGTTTGTATCGATGGGTGAAACCACAGGTAACTGTATCATTAATAAAGAGTAAACCAAAATATATTGTTTTTATAAAATTTCTAAGGTGAGGTGCATTTTGTTTTAGCGAACATTGCATGGATACTGGTGTTATATTAAATAGTTTTTCATAATAAAAAAATAGAGAGATTCGTCTTTAATTTGATATCAATATTTAAAAACCCGTCCTTTAATAAGAAAATAAATCCACAGGGCGTGAAATCATTTCTGATTTCTTGTTTAGAATAGAATTGTCGTCTTCATTGAATGCACCTCAGTGATTGACTGGACACCGAAATATACATTTCATGGTATAACTTTTTAACGACATCGTTGATCAAATTCGATGGGATTTAGCATGGAGGTAGTTCTAACAATGTTGTCCATGAATGTAATTACTTTATGAAGATACCGAAAGCGAATTTTTGTTTTCGGTACTATGAAAATCTGACCCCATTAGTACAAATGCACCTCGCTAAGATAACATAAATTGATAATATTTTTTACTCTTTATCAATGAAACAGTAACCTGTGGTTGAAACATAGATGACCAAAAGAACAGGGTGCTATTTGCATATCACACGAAGTTCATGAATAGGCGTGGTCTATTTGCGCATGTGCAGTGGCTACATTTTACTTCTTGGTGAAGACGCATTAATTCGAAAAATAGAACGTTCTTCATGGATAAGACGACGAAAATCGAGTCCGCTGATTGGTCGAAAAAGTCGTGCAAACACTAATGAGGTTAGGACATGGTCCTGACACACCTGTAATAATCGATCATGTCGAATGTTTGTTTACGCGGTTGTGACAGATAACTTTGAATCAACAGTATCAGATTTTATAGAGTGGCTAATTAGAAATTCGGGGTAGTGAATGTGTATAAATAAATGCGTTAAACCCAATACTCTTACATACATATAGCATTCGACTCTTCAACCCCATGTCTGGTAATTAGCAAACATCCACAGCCCTACGAATCAGAATTTCAAAAACTGAAATTCTATTTTCAATATAAAAAATAATGAAAATTCAGGGTGTGAAAACCTGAAATTCAATTTTCAACCGAAGTTTGCTTCAAAAAAACACACAAAATCAAGCCTGATTATTGTATCTTTGTACATTTAAAACCCACACCTAAGCAGTTAATACTATTACGAACGCATGAACGTTGGAAAGTGAGTATGGTTGCCCGGCTCGATGTCTGGTAAGTATGCGATATTGTTTTTTTCAATAACAATGATCATGATCAGTGTGAGTCAATTTGAAAAAAAAACATGTACCTACATATTTCTGTTATTATACATTTCTTCTATATATTTGATATTGATGGATTGCTGTTCGCATTTGCTGTGCTTGCTATGGTGGTATTGACTGTAATATGGGGAAAACAATTTAACGCCATTGTTCAAGCAGTAAACATGCAATGAATATAGCCCAATATGAACAGAATAAAAATTAAAAGGCAACGATGACATTTGGGTTATCCATTATAATTATAGAAATGACTATTACAGTAACGGACGTTACATTTCAGTATAAATGTATTAGAAGATTCAGGATTGTGTGTCAAAATTAGTTCTATGTGATTTCCCTTTTTGAAAATAACATTAATGCTTCAGATTACAACAAATAGGTATGTCATTTGTTATTCGGTTGTTTTATGCAACTTTATAGGGTAATAACGGAGGTTTCTTTTATCATAGTGATGTTCAAAACGTGATCATGTACCAATATATTCTAAAGAAGTATATATAAAACACAAACTGATGCATTTAAATAGTAACACAGATTAGAAATATATATTTATTTATTTAGGTCTCATCTTTGTACAGCATACATACAATATACATATCAAATCACAGTAAAACATTGCACAAAGCCATTCTAATAAGAATTATAAGAGACAAAAACCACAGTAACACTAATATAAAATTGTTACTCTACACACATTTACTTAAACGGATACTATAAAAGTATAATTACCATAAAGTTATTTACATAATTATGTAAAATCAAGGAGCAGTTGTTAATCTTTGAAACAAAATGTTTTGTTAAAAAAGAAAACTATAAAAATTGAAATAGAAAACGAGTAATAATGCACAATTAACTCGGTCAGACCGTAGTTAAACTGATTAACAGCTGCTTCTTAACAGGAAATAAAACATATCACAAGGTACATGTAATTATAAATAATATGGGAATTATTTACAGAGGTAAATATTTCTCTTATTTAAAATATTATGACAGGTTTTGGCACAAATTCTAATAACTGCCTGATTTGTAAAAACAAACTTCAGTTTAGGGGAGTTCAGTTAGAAATGAGAAAATACAAATATGCATTGTAGCCAAATGCACTTTGGTAACGTAAAATACCACGATTAGTAAGAGAAACATATATTGCAGTAACTAATTTGTTGCAAACAAGTACTGTACATTTCCTATCAATTTGTACAAGAAATAAACATGACTGCATGACACAGTGAGTTTAACTTATGAGTTTTAACCTTTAAAATGTGTTACATTTCAGGACTATTAGGGCGTTTGACCATTATACCAATAAACGCCAATAAAAAAGGTTGCCCAAGGGTAATCCCAATGCACCCACCTGATTTTATACAGTGAATCAAAAGAAAAAAAATATATACCAAAATTCCAGGGTCAAGTCTACCTGGCTGAGACTAAAAGGGTTGACGGTATGGCTTCTGCCTTTGTATGAACAGTGTCATCAGGGGAGTACATGATGTCAAATGCACCAAACCGCTCACTTGCCCAAAAACCATATTGAACAGGACATCGCAAATAAGGCACTTTTGCGTTCGACACACAGGTATTCGGCATGTTGGCTGTGACCCCCCCCGCCAGTGAACCACTCTACAACCCATCCAGAGAGCTTAAACATGTTTAAATAGTGTTCAAACAACATAACATAACATGTACCAACGGGTACCAACATGCCGAATACCTGTGGTTCGACTGAAACAGTTGTAGTGTGTGACTATTCTGTTTTACTCCTGCCTAATAGGCCAATGATCTCCGACTTCGAGAAATTAAATGGTATTTAAAACCCGTAACCAAACCGGTACAACAACAGGTTATATAAGATTGATAAACATGGAACATATGTTAGCAGAAAGATAATATTATCTCGGACGGTGGGCAAGGCAGCAATCGACTTAACCAACCGAGCACAGAAAACATAAAAAAAACATACAAAGCACAATCCCCAACACACAACCGAACGAGAAAATACTCTACTCAAGCCCATTTGGCAAAAAGCTGAATGAACTAGTTTCAGCAATCAAAAAGCTGAATGAACTAGTTTCAGCAATCAAAAAGCTGAATGAACTAGTTTCAGCAATCAAAAAGCTGAATCCCCAAGCTGAATGACCTAGTTTTAAAAGTAAAACGGCTGAAAAACCTAGTTTTAGCTGTCTGAAGTCCTAAAAAGTTAAAGAATAACACTATTAAAAAGCTGAATGCCACGGTTTCAGCTGAATGATCTAGTTTCAGCAATAAAAAAGCTGAAACCCCGAGCCGAATGACCTAGTTTCAACAAGTGTAATGCCTTAGTTGAATTACCCAGCATCAACAGGCCGAGGGCAACAACTGAACGCCATAGCTACAGCGAAAACCACGAAGTAGGAGTTCAATGACATATCAAGTATCAGAGAAATCAAGAGGAACACAACAAGACAATGTTACACTAGTAGTCACATAGCAACCAACACCTGTCGTAGATGCTTACGGTTAGACATATTCATAGAGTACATATTGTTGCCGGTCACTGCACAATAAAATCGGAAGCATAATGGAAAACGGTAAATGGACCAACCACTAAGAATCAGTTTTTATAGACATCTGCAATTAGTTTATGTGTGTTCGTTTTGCAACAAGAAGTACTTTGTTTCATTTGCTTGATTGTTCATTTTGATACTACATTTGTGTAAGTAACATACATCGCAGATGGTTAGATTCTACTGCGTGTTGCTTGGGATTTCAGCTTTTTGATTGTTGTAACTTGTTCATACAGCTGTTTGATACCTGGGACTTGGGTGGACCATTTTCTCGTTCGGTTGTGTGTTTGGCATTGTGTCATGTATATGTTTGTGTTCTGTGCTCGGCTGATTAAGTTGAGTGCTGCCTTTCCTGTCCGACATAGTATAATCTCCTTGCCTTATGTTGTTCTTGTTCGTTGGCTCTTACTGCTGTTATGCGTGACTGAATGAGGCGGCTGACTGTTAGAGAAGTGTTTCTTGTTTGTGTCGCTGTTCTGTTCTGTTCCAGTTTTGACTTGTTCATTTAATGTGCTTGTAATCAGAGATTTAATTTTATTATTATTGATCTTTATTTGTGTTCTTCGTGTTCTTCTGTTTCTGTTAAGTACAGCCATTACTGTCTGATTTGTAATTATATTTTCTAGAAAGCTCAAGCCTGTGGAAATAATTATTTTACATGACTGTATTGATTCTAAAATACCGGTAATAACAAATATCAGTATGTGAGCTTTTATGGTCATATTTTGTGCGTCGTCCGTCCGTGCGTCAACAAATTTGTTGTAAGCATCATTGCAAGACATGGCTTCTTTACCTGAACTACTTATCTCTTCGTCGTGGTGCCCTTTCAAAGTCCAACGGTATAAGTGATTCATATCATTTGAACAAGACAATTAGGTTAGCTAAATTTACAAAATATTTATAGAATATTCTATGTAGGGGCTCAGGTGAGCAACATAATTATGCCCATCTAGGTCATCTTGTCTATTACTGGAACAATACATAAACATGTTCGTGTTAATTATGAAACACTTATGTAGATCATGATTATACGAGGAACGACAGATAGAAAACTAAAATGTTATCCGTCAGCCGGTTGGTTTAGTTCTGTCTGTGGATCATTCGGCCGGTTAATTGACATTAGAGCTGTCGATACGTCGGTCGGTTGGTTTGCGTGCTGTCTTTCGATCCGTCGGCCGGTTGGTTTACGTGTGTGGTCTGTCAATCCGTCGGCCGGTTGGTTTACACGCGGTTTGTCGATCCGTCGACCGGTTGATTCACATAATGTATGTTAATCTGTCGGCGGGTCAATTCACGTAACTATGTTTATGTCGAATCGTTGGCTGGTTAACTCATGTGTGGTCTGTCAATCCGTCCGTCGGTTGATTGACGTGTTTACCGTCCAACTGGTCGGATGCTGTCGGATGAATCGAACGTTGGTAAATCAATTTAACATTAACATTATTATTGAACGTTACCTCCATAAAAGTCCTCCTGGTCAGATGTACTGGACTTCAGGTGTAGAGGTGTGACAATGGCTGCGTGTAGAACGTCACTGACCGCCAGATTTGTCAAGAAGATATCCGTTGAAGCTCTATATTTGCCAAACTTTATCACGAAATATACAGCCAGTACATTCAACAGAACAGCTTAAATGAAAACAGTAATATTACAAGTAAACAGGAAATGTACTGGTAATATTTTGATTGATATAACAATCTACGTATGAGGAAGTAATTCAAAGCGTATTACATTCTGAAAGTGTTGCTATGGAAACATAGAATTCAATAAACTTATTCACACTCCAAACGCAAAACCTTTATATTGAATAATTCGGGCGCTTCGCGCCCGAATAAATTTCGCAATAAGTCAATGTATCACGTGGTTTGGTCAGAGTTTGAATTCACTAATGGATCTGAAAATTTGTGTTACAGTCTCGGAGTCACAGAATGATACTGAAAAATGGCCGCCAATAGAATAACAAAAGTTACCTAAATGCGTTATTCTGTAGCTCATAAATTTTCTTTTATATGTAAATGATGTTTAAAAATATTCCAAAAACTCTAGTAGGCCTATCTAGAACACGAAAAAATAAGGGAAATAAATACTATGTTGCTTCGTATAGCATTTTGATCGACCGCCATCTTGGAACGCTGGGAAAACAAAGAGGAAACACATAACGTGACAGCCTGCATATAATCAGTTATTGATCAACTGATTACGCCATGAAAGTACTTGTTTTAAACAAGGAAAGTCGTATTATTATACACATAATCAGCGTAGTTATACAGTGAACTTCAAAACGAAAACAGGTTCGTATCGACATCGTCCTTCGTTACTTCGTACCCAAAAATGTCACAATTTTTCTAATGACTGTACATTTGAGCTATTCTGTAAAATTTAAGATATTATTCGCTAAAATAGGCTGTGCCTTAGTTCATATTAGTGTAAATATCACTACATTTTTCATTATTATCATTGTCAATATTTTTCTGAATATTTTAAGTGATATTTAAGAAATAAAAATATGTTCTCGTATTTGTCGGTGAATAAAACACAGACAGGAGTTCGGATGTGGTTATATTAAAATTTAATCACGAGTGCGTAGCACGTGTGATTTAATTTTCCGCATCCGAACGAGTGCCTGTGTTTAATTCACCGACAAAATACAATAATAGAGTTTTTATTCCGATTCTTAACACGATAATATCTCGTACTATTTAACTGTGCGCTTTCCATGTTCACCCATTTTACACTGAACATAATTACACGCTGAAATTGAGTGGCTTATTAGCTGGTACAATTACCTCCCTCGATAATGAAAACGACCTTTGTAATTTTCTGAAGGAAAGAACACATTTTAAACATTGAAACAATTTCAATAACACGAGTACGAGTATCTATTGCTTGAAATGAAAAATATAAATAAATTGATCATCAGAAGTCTTTATTAAACTAAATGTCGAAAGTATATTGGAGTTTCTAAAATAGATGCGTCTTGGCTGTAACACTGGATACTTGTGCAACCTGCCTTATTCGCAACTCGTTTCAGTTTTTACTACAAAGTTTACGTTGATTCATTCATAAATAAGTCACGTGACATTTATTTTCACTGAACTACTTTTAAATCGAACATGTTGATGTTCGATGTTTTGTAAAGAAACGAAACATATTTTTGGAGTTTAATAAAGAAACAACTATAACAGTATATTCAATAAATGCTTATTATGTATTTTATATAGTTGTTTTGTCATTTTTGAGCGCACAAACAAATATGACCAATTTGCTGTTTGCGGGGCGTAAATAGTACCAGTCAATTTGCCAGGTATATTTTGTTGCGGTAATAATGCACAGCTTGGATTCCTCTTTGCGTATATGGATTAATCCGCAGATCGTGTTAGAATCCGGGATAATTGATAGTTTGTCATAATGCAATATTTTCAATGAGCTGTATCTTAATCTCCTACTCAGTATTGACCATCCATAGAGTTTATGGGTGCCGCCATTTGGGCCAGCGATAAGCTCCTTTCGTCAAGTTTACGGGGTACTGTTTTATCAAAGCATTTACGCTAGCGTAACTCTAAGTTTTCCGTAAATATTGCGTACGTCGATAATATTTGCGCAAATGCGTTTTACTAAGATATTTTTTCTCATGTTTTGTCGTAAGTATTGGCGTAATTCTACGCAAGGTCGGAGTAAGCGTAAATAGCAAATATGAACGTAGTGAGGAGTTTTTGCCACGCACTGTTGATTTTCGACCGTCACTTGTTGTTATAGACCGTGATTAGTAATATAAACCTGTTTAATCATCAAAACTTATCGAACTTTAATGTATATTTATTCACTCTGGTTCCCGTTATATTGGTAATATTGTGGCCCGGTCTACGTTCAATATTCAATATTTTTCCGTAAATGTATGCAACAACTTGCGATCGTTTAGTAAAACACACTTAAGGATTTGCGTAAGTGACAAATATTTACGTAAACTTACGCGACATTTACGCAATGTTAGTAAAACAGTACCCAGGTATCTAGTGACGTCACCACGCCAGTTGATACAGAAAGCCTTGTATACTTGATACAAGTCAAGTCATGGTTTCCTTGGCCAGATAGTGTACGGTTGTACATCTCGCAAAATGTGTGGTAGAAGTGTATTATACAGTATGTTTTGAATTAACGGTCAAAATGTATATACCAAAATGAACTGTCTCTAGACGCACCTTAAGCCAGAGTGACACATAAGGCAATCAGGCATTGAAACGTGGTCACGCGCCTCTCCATAGCCAAATCACTTAATGCATTAACATTCGGCCTCTATATGGGGGGCACAGCTAGCTATTGGGATGTTATGGTTGGGTGTGTGTGTGAGGGGTGTCCCCTGCCGGCGAAGATGTTTTCGCTTTTAACCTCTAAGGGTATGTAGGAAATGTGTATCATTTTGACTGTTGATTGCAATAATGTATAATGTCTTCTGATGACAATGAGGATTTATCTGCAGTAGGAGCAGTTGGATATCAATGGGAGCCAGAATATAATGAGGAAGAACAAGAATTAATTGCTCAAAGTGCCCAAAGTAATAACACTGTAATGTCCTAATCTTAGGTGAAATATGGCGGCTCTCCTAGTCAGAGAAAGTTTAATTACCTAGCTAATTAGGATGTGCATAGGGGGCTATAAACATTAATTTTGATAAAAGTTTGGGGTTCTTTACAACATATCACAAAATAAAAAAATGCTGAACTATCGCTTTAAAGGGGCATGCCCAGAAACTGGAGTGTCTTGGTTTGCATACAACAAAATTGCGTTTATCACTTGTAAAACCAACTATTACCGAAAAGTCAAAGAAGAATTTGACTTAAAAAATAATTCTATAACGCGCGCGCTTCGATATTTTTTGTTTGTTTATATCGATTTGAATAAACGGCTGTCAGCCTTTTATTGACGACAACGATATTTAGTTATTCTTGAAATATCTCTTTTTTAAAAATCAAGCGGGATATTTCGTAACTTTTTACAGGGTTTTCATTATTTGACTAAGGTATTAAAATGATACCAATTTGATTGCCATTTGAGACACTTCAGTTCCAGGGCATGTCCCTTTAATTCCCAATAAGATCAGTTTCTTTGACCAATCATTGGACATGTGCATCACAAACATAATGGTAAGTTTAAAAGATAAATAGAAATATGAAGTAAGCTAAATAAGCTTAATTGGTATTGGTCAAAACACAAATAACGTACTAGTATGTTAAATACATATGAGCCGTTCTCCAGGAAAATTGGGCTTAGTGACAAAAATATAAAAATCATGATAATATAGCATTAGAAAGAAAAGACTCTTTTGAACAGTTTCTGAAAATTTAAGCAAAATATAACATCAAATTACAAAGTAATAGACTAACCACTCCCCCCTACTTTGTTAGTGACGTCGCAAAAAGTTCATACATCCAGTATTTGATGAGTTCTCGACGTAAACTTGTCAAATTTCTATTACATTTTAGAATAATATTCCTTTTTAATAAAACATATCTAAGTCGTAAAGTTTAGCTTTTAGGTAAACGTAGCTACCTTTTTTAACCACTAACCCCTCGTTTTCTCAATATGGATACTCTTCAGAAATCGGTCACCATAGCAACGACAGAAGACATTTTAACATGATTCATGAGAACAAAAAATCTAAGACATTGTTCTATAGTATCCAAGAACTTAAACTGAAATCAAAGTGCATGACTTTATTGTCATTTATGTCACTAAGCCCAGTTTTCCTGGAGAACGGCTCAATTATTATTATTATTATTATTATTATTAGTTCTGAGGACATAAGCCATAAAATTCTTATTACCTTATTAATAGCATTCATTTTATGATTATATTTATTACGGAAAAAAATAAACTATTGCTAATATAATACACTAATCATTATAAAAATAAAAAAATAAGAAACAGTTTTTGACAACATAAAAATGGATCAATGAAAGTGTCATACTTACCTATTACACATAGAATTAACAGAAGAGTAATATAGGAAGGATACTTTCCAATGTCTCCTTCACCACCGCCCGACATTGCAAACACTAGACAAATCGGTTAAAGCGCAGGTGGAAAACCTCGAAGGCAGCATCCAATTTGTCAAATAAGTTGGTATTTAAAAATAACTATAGACACAAGAAATGTGACTTTACGCGGTTAATGATTAGGAACTACTAGAAGTCTCTGTTGTGAGAATAATCAATAATCAGGAGTATTGGTAAAAAAATTAATACATTATAATACAATAATTATTATACATGTATCCAAACCCGAAACATCAGTGATGGCATGTATTGTAAAATTTCCTTTCACTTATTTGTCTTCTTCGCGTGTTTTTAATTCATGCATGTGTACATGGATTACGTTGTGGGAAAGTAAATAACTCATTACTGTAAAGCCCCATTATCTCTCGCAAAACTTGTTTCCGATCAGCCAATAAATAGACTAAATACAAGGAATGAGCATGTTTTTCATAAATGGCCAATACTTGACGACAGAATAGAATGTTAACTATATATGTCGAATTAGTATGTCAAAATTAAAATTTAGTAAAATGTATTGAAGACAAAATCCTAATTTTGCAAACGTTGCTTCCCTTAGACTGTAAAGTATGCATTTATCGTTTACATTTCGTTATTTGTTTACAAACCAACTGTCGACTGTATTTCGTTATCTTCCATCTTCATTTCGGACTCGTATTACTCGTACTACGTCACATGTCCAACAATTTGTGTCACGGCAATATTCCCATTTTATTTAACTAACAAGTAACAACAGTTATCTTCCTTATTTGGGACTATACCAGTTTGAATCTGATCGATCTTATTTTGATTGCGTAATCACGCTGTGCAAACTCCACGGGTTGTCTGAATGAAATTAATGCCTATCAGTTGCCTAAGGGGTTTTTGCCCTCACAGCAAAAATTATTATACATTTTATATTTTTGACATGTTGTACATACGAAGGGTACTTGCCTTTGTCTTTATGAAATAATTTAGTTTTTAGAACATGTATGATTAAGACTTCGTTGTCGATTGTGTGTGTTGCTACTATGTACATGGAGAACATTTATTAATTATGCGTTTGCATGACGACATTTGTATCGTCTATATTCCGTGGGTTATGAAATTAACTGTACAAATATTATGTACAATCGAAGAATAGAGTGTATAGTGTATATCCGTTGTATATAATAGATTTAAGCGGAAATGTCACACAAATAGGCATTTTGACATTTAACTGACTTACCAGCGATTTTATGATGAGAAAAAAATTCAATTGTATGATAATGGTTGTTCAAAACAGTTGGTAGCTCAGTCCAAATCAATAAAACAAGGCAACGTGATTCTAAGCGATGGTATAATAGTAGTAATCTTTCTCCGCCTTCAGATCTTAATGATACTATAAATGCTTGTAATACGATAAAATACGGTCGAATAGGTAGAAATTATTTGAAATGAAAAGTGATATAGTTTCAGTAATCGTGTCATCTACTTTTTCAGAGTCTTTGTATAAAATATGATCTGGTCATCATTCGTAATTTCTAAAAGACGTCATTTGAGTTATGCATCACTGCTCTTCTTTTATATAAAAGTAATTGATCGTGGTAACTGTTTATCAGTGTATTACCCTACAAATAGGTCATTAACTCAATATGATCCACAATGATGCTTATCACATCAATTCAGTATATTAGATTTTAACATTCGATATTTTCTTTCAATAAAAGACGCCATGCGCATATGGCTTTATAATGCCACGCCTTTATTGTTGTTATTCACTGGAGCCGTGAACATTAGAGAAAACTTACTAACAGAAATGACCTGTTCTATCGTTGATCACTTCTCTTGCCAGGGGAGAATATCGTGAGCAACGTTAGACAAATCACAGGTGGTCGTTTTGTATTTAATCCATTTATGTATTAGTCACAGCGGTTACATTATTGCCATTGCCATTTGAAAAATATCACAGTACGATATGAAGATCACGTGACAATGCGCCAAACATGGCATCATTTGCGAAAATGGTCATTAGTCTAAAGAGTCCATAGATATTCTTTCACAACGAAATATACAATGTTAATAGTTAATATGAATGTTTTACATGTTTTTTTATATCATTTATTTTATTGCTGTACATTAATAAAATGTTGAAATTATCAGGGTATCATTTAAAGTTTTGAGTGCTAAAACTTTTATATGTCATAAGTTGTCATATTTCTGTTTAAAACAGCGATGACCGATTATATCGCTGTACAGCAGGCTATTTGTGTCCGAACAGGCTTTTGGAATGAATCTTTTTCTTTGGGGTTCTGTTGGCGCAATGTATTCAAGTCAGTTCATTTCAACAGGACTGGTGATAAAATATACTCAAATTTGGATGTTGTTAGGTGGTATGTTCGAGTCATTATTTTTATCATCTCTTATATCTCACATTTGGACGAATGGCAACACTGTATGATTAATTGTCATATGTTGTATGTATGTACACTTCGTAATGTGTTGATGAGATGTAAATAAACTATTTATCTTTTTATCTAAATTTTGATATCGCTATTAATAGTATATCCCGTACTTTGATTATCGTTCTTGTGAGCGGGGCTTAGCTAAAATGCACTTACTTACTTATTGCCATTTATGCCTTCTTTTATGCCTTCTTGCCTTCATTTGTCCTCTGCAATGCAACCTTTGTGATGGGATCGTTTTCCTTTCTTGTCACATGTCCTAAAAATGTCCACCTTCTTCTTAAAAGTAAATTATGACCAAATCTTCTTGTCAACATTGGTTTAAGAGGCATTTGTGGATATTGTTCTTGGCCAACAGATTCTGAGTATCTTCCTTAAGCTGTGGTATGACAGATTGATCAGGTCATTTTCAGTCATTCTTCTACAATCAGAGTCACATAGAAGGGTTGAAACACAGGCCTAAGAAATTACAATGTATATCACAAAATACACAGTTTTAAAATGTCCCATCATTCGGTCATAAAAGTATGTAAAGACAACAGGATGGAAACGTTTTTTCTGACCCCTACACGAATCCGCTATTCAACGCATCAACGGGCCAGGAAATAGTTGGAATCGGGTCTACATAAAACAATCAATATATCTACCATTTACCGTGTTTAAGTTAAATTTTAGGCAATATCCGTATTCGAGTGGCTGTTTTGGATTTCATAACTGTCATTGTATACAATTAATTCTAGTCTAGTCTCGCAGTGAATGGTAAGGCATTGTGTCATTAGCGTAAATTATATAAATAGAGGATATTACATGAGTGTCTTTCCATATTGAATTTATTAAACGAGTTGAATAAAATAATAAAATGCGAGGCTCTGCCGAGCATTTTATCGATTTTTTTCATCGAGTCACGTTTTAGGCATCAGTGGCAGTCCTTCTATGTACACTAGTGGTAATGGCGACCCATGGTCTACATTAGTCTGCTTTGGTAGCGGAAAGGATATTGGATTTATAAAACGAGTTGAATAAAATAATTTTTTCATCGAGTTTAATAAATTAAATGTGGAAAGTCACAAATGTTCTGTTCTTTTTATCACATGTTAGCCTTTTCCGACCGAAACATAAAAAGACTACTTATTTTTCACTATAATAAACGCGCAACTTTGACGACGTCGCCTATCCTTTGAATGACTAGACGTCGCGTGATAGCTTTATTACACTAGTGTATTATCAAAAATAAATAATGGCTTTATTACGCTACCGCGACGTCAAACAAGTGATAAAGTCTAATAATGTTCCCATTTTATCATAAATAGATAAACATAAGCATTTTTAAAAATTTGTACTTTTAATTTTTTTACATTACAATATTAATTAAAATAAATCATAATTTTTATACAGTTTAAAACCTTGTTTATTGTCATATCATACTTTACTAAATTAACTTTCCAGTATAAAGCTGTGACAATATGGGACGCTTTGCCCAGTCAAGTTAAAAACACAACGTCAGAGAAAATGTTTAAATCTATATATTAAAATCATACTTATCCGCAAATCTAACAAAGATAAATTAAAAACACTCGGGTTATTGCTGTTTACCTATTATATCAGGATCTTTTAATACACTATTCTAAATGTCAGTATTTACTTTTTTGTATTGTCTGCCATTTTATTGATGCTTTTAAATGTTTGTATATATTTATGCTTGTTTTGTTAGATGACTCCATAGGCTTAATATCATCGGAAAATAAAGTTAATATGAACTAATTCACAGCATATTTTTAGCGGACCTACATTATTTGTAACATGCTTATCTAGTACTGGATTTTTTTGATGATGCATAACTTTACAATAAATTTATAACCTGGAGCCCGTTTCCAAAAGGCGCTACGTCTATGCAACCTACAGAAACGGTCCGTTGCACAGGAAAGCGCTCGATAGCGGTATGATACGAAATATTGGGTAGGAAGTAACGAAGAACGATACGAACCTGCTATCCTTTGTCAGTCCGATTGAATATTTGTCACCCCGATCAAAATGAAAATATATCTGTCTGTGGATATTGCACGTTTTTCAATTTGTTTAATTCTAGTTCTACTTAAATCAGTGGTAACTAATTTAAAAATGCATAATTATATATAAACACAGATAACAACTGATTTCAAATAGGCCTAATTTGATATTTTACCTTTTTATACAGTAATGGGTTGCATGAGTATATCAGACAGTACTTTTGTTCAAAAGAAAAGGCTATTTTCATTTCAATTAATCATATTACGATTAAATATCAAACATCTTTAAGCTTAATCACCTTTTCTTGTTAAATAAATCCTGTTGCAAATCGTCAAAACATAAAAGATATTCAGACGGACAGTTCCGGGTTTTATTGTATCCAATAAGAACAACAACAACATGTAATTGGTTTTCGCGACCTTTATCCCGCGAATATTTTTACATTTGTTGACGATTTTGGAGGGATTTTCTATTACATCTCGGCGAGGAATTACGAAAATGCATTCGTTTTACTTTCTTTACAATAACCTACAACTACGATGTGGAATTATCAGTCCGGGATACGTAAAGACCCGAAACGGACTTTATACTAATTGTATTGCAAAGGGAAGTAACCGCTTTGCGAAGGGTAGTAACCTTCACATGACAACTTCAACTTCACTTCAAGTAGCCGGAACATGTGTCGTTTTTATTAATTTTTGGTTAAAGATTGGTTGATATTTCGCACATATGAACGATTCCCGCTCGACTTACTTCGTTACCTCAGAGTAATCATGTGTCTCATAACAGTTTGTAGCATCGTTTATTCACTGAAAATGTTAAAATTTCCTTCCGAAGCGGGCAAAAAAATGGCTGCCTTTTTTGTGTCCAAACGTTTAGGAAATAGCCCTCCCCATCTAAAAGATCGGTTGCACAGCAACCATGGAAGACTGATAATTATTTTCTTTTCTAGACAGGGGCCTACGCTAGTTTTTGGAATATTTTTGGAATAAACATCATTAAAACATAAAAGAAAATTTATGAGCTGCCGAATATCGCATTTTAATTTTTTTTGTTATTCTATTGGCAGCCGTTTTCTAGTATCTTTGCTTAAGTGCGGGATTTTAACACAAATTTCCAAATCCATTAGTGAATTCGAACTCTGACCAAATCACGTGACATGTGTTATCGTAAAGCGGAACGACATCCGCAGGCCTTGCGGCCTGCGTATTGTCCGCTCTTATTATTATATCCAAATAAGTTAGGGAAGTTAGCGGTAATCAGCGTGTCGTTTGATATTCACTGCGGAACTGTTTTTAAATTTCTAAACAACGACATTCATGAAATCCAAAACAGCCACTCGAATACGGATATTGCCTAAAATGTAACTTAAACACGATAAATGGTAGATAATAATAATAATGATTGTAGACTCGATTGCAACCGATTTCCGGTCCGATGATGCGTTAAATAGTGGAATCATGCAGAGGCCAGAAAAATGTGTTTCCAACCTGTTCTCTTATTTATAGTAATGACCGGATGATGGGGAGTTTCAAAACAGTATTCTGTGATATAATTTCTAAGGCCTGTGGTTGAAAGTACAGCCTTGATAGTGTTTCAGTTTGGTGTTTTTGCTATGGAGAGATTCAGTTCAACTTATTTATTTACCACAAGAGAAGAATATATAGAGTGTTCTTCATGGATTCGACGACGGAAATCAAGCCTGCTGATTGGTCGAAAAAGTGGGGCACGTACTAAAACATACTAGAATTGTATCCAATCGTGAAAGCTCGGCCATTTCCGTTTATCTCCGGTCTATTGCAATGCATAAAGGCCGAGGTGATCAGAATGGAATTGTATCTTGTCGTAACAGTGGATAGGTGTCAACTATAAGGGGAGGTAACTACTCCGGGAATTTCGGTTGAAACCAGTGTACTGTTTTATCAAAGCACTTAACGCCAATCTTAAAAATGTGCGCTCAAAGTTAAATTATTTATAATTCTTTAACAACTACACTTTGGAAACTGTTATGGTTTGTTGGAGTTCATTAACTAAAACATAATTATTATTGCAGTTCCACTTACCACACTTTGCAACTGCTAATAAATTTTATAGGATTTAAATCTGAGCGTAACTTTAATCGTTTTATCGTCAGTGCTTGATTAAACAGTACCCAGGTATATATACATTTAATTTCGTATAAATGCTGACGTATAATAGTAACAACAACAACAACGATAACAAAGAAAACAACACTATTTTTATTCAGCATTAAGAAATAAAACATGCTTCTAGACTACAGATATACATGCATAAAGTAACTACATGTATATGTTATAGATACAATATGATGATAAGTAATAAAACAAAGGATCGCGCCAGCTACTTTTAACTATATTAAATAATATCATAATTATAATTTCTCAAGTTACAAGAAGAGTTTGTGTAATCAAACATGTGTAAAGATCACATTCAGTAAAAGACCGCTATTAAATTTAAACCTGTCTTGAAAGACCACCATCAGATTATTTCTAATGATAGATATAATTAACCTGTGAACAAATACCATTTTTCTGTTCCCATGGGTGATTCTTATATAAGCCAATTTTGACTGTACACGTTTACCAAACAAAATCTATTTTTAGACTTTTGGCTTAAAGTTTGATCTGACGTCATTATTACGTCATTGAATATCGGCAAGTCTTTAGTCAAACGTGTTTTCATTGGCTCATCTATTCAAAGTTTGTTCGCAAGGTTCTCGGGTAAATACAACAAAAAAAACTTTGATCCGATGTAGCACAGGAATCCGTAAAACATAGAAACAATGTGACAAAAGGGTCAAGATGGCCCCGTTTCGCTCACCTTAGACCACCAACATTTTGAATGAATATAAAGCCCTTGGCTCTTAAATTACCTACATGCTCTGCGGACTGAATTAATTCTGAACAATATAGGAAGTGTAGGCTTACCATCAGGTATGGCTACCAGTAGTGTTTGGTCCATACTTGTTCAGAAGTTTAAGATCAGATATCATTTAAAGTAACTTCACTCGTAAAAATCTATATATTTTGACTTCATGACTTACATATGCAGCAGACGGGTACTATTGGTTATATTCTGTTGAAGGGGACCGCCTGTGAAAGTTGGTCGGAATCCAGTCAGATTTTAAGGAGAATATTTCATCTAAAGTTTTATAGTGTGGAGACAATAACGTGATCCTAACCTTTATGCATGAATATAATATTACAAGTTTTTGCGTTGAATATATCAATTTCCGTGACATTAACTGACATTAATTGACATTAGGTCCTTAACATTTGTGTTTGGATTACACCTATGTCAAAGGTAAGCTAAAACTGACTTTCCTTTGTTATGCTACACTATATTATGATTGTTTAGTCATTTGAATTTTTTTTTACCGCTGTTGCTTAATCAAATCACGTAGTCTCGCCAGCAACTGACGTTCGGCTTCGTCTGGAGTGGTTGTTGAAGTTGCTGATGTAGTAGATGACGTCGTAGATGACGTTGTAGTTGGCTCGGTCGTAGTGTCCCCACAATTAAAGTCATCCCCGTGGAGAATTTCCCCGTTCTCACCACAGAACTCCCAATAACACCAATTACCAGTTTGGCCATGAGATATTTCGGAGCCTGGAGGGTAATGCTTCCCATTTTTATAACAGCCATGAGGGGGCGTGGTTAGGGGCGTGGTTGGTGTGGGTGGAGGTTTGGTTGTGGGATTGCAGTTAAAATCATCGCCTGATACCACGTGACCACTGTTATCACACCGGGTCTCCCAGCACCAATTACCTGACTGACCTTTGTCGATGAGTGATCCTAGTTCGTATATCGTACCATGATAATTACATCCTGCAACTGTCGTCCTTCGAGGCGTGGTTGTAGTATGTGTGGTTTGTGTTGTCCTGCAGTTTTGCAAGGACTGTATAATTGTCATCTCACCACTGGCTTGGCATTTGCGAATATAGCATGTGTTGGTCGATTTACTATAACTCTCTGAAATGCAAATTGTTGTAATTTTCATGTGTTTACCTTAAAAAAAGAGCTCCAAGCCTTTTGCTCAAGATTACTTGTTATAATAAGAATATTCCTTCATGTATTGCTCTAAATAACTCGCTTGCATAAAATGAGAAGGTCGTAAGTACCAAACTTATATTTTGAGAAAACAAGAAAAAACTGCTTATTGAAAAACCAGCTTTTTTAACTTCGGTTTGGTCCTAGTTTCATGCAAATAGTCTCTTAAGAAGCGCCTCGTGATGCCGATTTCAAACATACATGAGTCTTATAAGGTCGTACCTTCTTATTCTAAGTCAGCGATTTTTTTTCACGACCGTCTAAAAAAGGGAACGTGGTTTTGGAAACCCCCCCCCCCTCCCCCCCCCCCCCCCCCCCTTGTTCTAAACCCACTGACTTCGCTTTTGTTCGTTTGTTGATTCGTTCGGATTTAACACTGTTTCTCTACAATCTTTCTGTTATAAAAGGCGGCCGATTTACCTAACCTACCCTGTATGATCTGCCGCGACCTGGAATCGCACTTGGAATGCGGGTGTGACACATACAGTGCACTTACCAGTATAGAGAAGTAACATATTAATAATTATGTAACGCTGCAACTGCCTTATGTGGTGGTTATATCATTATATGCGTTGGCTATATCAATATAATTATGTGACCGTTGTATCATTATATACGTCAGATAATGTTATATTAATGTAACCAATACACATAATACAACGGTCACATATATGAAATGTCACCAACACACATAATACAACGGTCATATATGTTGATGTAACCAACACACATAATACAACGGTCACATATATTGATGTCACCAACACACATAATACAACGGTCACATAATTATATTGATGTAACCAACACACATAATTCAACGGTCACATATATTGATGTCACCAACACACATAATACAACGGTCACATAAATTGATGTCACCAACACACATAATACAACGGTCACATATACTGATGTCACCAACACACATAATACAACGGTCACATATATTGATGTAGCAAACGCATATATATAATGATGCAACGGTCACATATATTGATGAAGCAAACGCATATATATAATAATACAACGGTCACATATATTGATGTAGCCAACACACATAATACAACGGTCACATATATTGATGTCACTAACACACATAATGATACAACGGTCACATATATTGATATAGCAAACGCTTATATATAATGATACAACGGTCACATATATTGATGTAGCAAACGCATATATATAATGATACAACGGTCACATATATTGATGTAACCAACACATATAATACAACGGTCACATATGTTGATGTAACCAACACACATAATACAACGGTCACATATATTGATGTAGCAAACGCATAGCATGATACAACGGTCACATATATTGATGTATTCACTGCACATAATGATACACCGGTCACATATATTGATGTATTCACTACACATAATGATACACCGGTCACATATATTGATGTAGCCAACGCATATCATGATACACCGGTCACATATATTGATGTAGCCAACGTATATAATGATACACCGGTCACATATATTGATGTAACCAACGCATATCATGATACACCGGTCACATATATTGTTGTAGACAACGTATATAATGATACACCGGTCACATATATTGATGTAGCCAACGCATTTAATGATACACCGGTCACATATATTGATGTATCCAACGCATATCATGATACACCGGTCACATATATTGATGTAGCCAACGTATATAATGATACACCGGTCACATATATTGATGTAGCCAACGCATATCATGATACAACGGTCACATATATTGATGTAGCCAACGTATATAATGATACACCGGTCACATATATTGATGTAGCCAACGCATATCATGATACAACGGTCACATATATTGGTGTAGCCAACGCATACCATGATACACCGGTCACATATATTGATGTAGCCAACGTATATAATGATACAACGGTCACATATATTGATGTAGCCAACGCATATCATGATACAACGGTCACATATATTGATGTAGCCAACGCATATCATGATACAACGGTCACATATATTGATGTATTCACTACACATAATGATACACTGGTCACATATATTGATGTAGCCAACGCATATCATGATACACCGGTCACATATATTGATGTAGCCAACTTATATAATGATACACCGGTCACATATATTGATGTAGCCAACTTATATAATGATACACCGGTCACATATATTGATGTAGCCAACGCATATCATGATACAACAGTCACATATATTGATGTAACCAACACACATAATGATACACCGGTCACATATATTGATGTAGCCATCGCATATCATGATACAACGGTCACATATATTGATGTATTCACTACACATAATGCTACACTGGTCACATATATTGATGTAGCCAACGCATATCATGATACACCGGTCACATATATTGATGTAGCCAACGCATATCATGATACACCGGTCACATATATTGATGTAGCCAACGTATATAATGATACACCGGTCACATATATTGATGTAGCCAACGCATATCATGATACAACAGTCACATATATTGATGTAACCAACACACATAATGATACACCGGTCACATATATTGATGTATCCATCGCATATAATGATACACCGGTCACATATATTGATGTAGCCATCGCATATCATGATACAACGGTCACATATATTGATGTATTCACCACATATAATGATACAACGGTCACATATATTGATGTATTCACCACATATAATGATACAACGGTCACATATAATGATGTATTCACCACATATAATGATACAACGATCACATATATTGATGTATTCACCACATATACTGATACAACGGTCACATATATTGATGTAGCCAACGCATATAATGATACAATGGTCACATATATTGATGTAGCCAACGCATATAATGATACAGCGGTCAGATAATATTGATGAAGCCAACTCACATAATGCTAAAACTGCCTCATAAAGCAGTTACGGTGTTCCATAGTAATACATTGGGACATCAAGTTCATAAAGTAGCTGTGTGTTGTTTCACAGGAATATTTATAGGCGAAAACGTTTGAATTATTGCTAATTAATCCTCGTGTGTTTTCGTTATTGTACCGTAAGAATGTTTTGATTAGTTGTTTGGTGTCAAATTTTAGCTAATTCAATTGCCTATAAAACAGAATACATTTAATTTATATAGAGCAGTATAAAGAATCGTGTGTTACGTTTAAGCGTGGTAGGGGTCAAAATAAAAATTGCATAAATTGATATATCGGTGTTTTTGAGAATAAAATTAAGGTGTAAAATCTCTAAATTGTTTAATTGTTATAATTTCATTAATATCAGGTATGATCTTCATTTTGACGTATAATCTTTACGATACGACGTCTCATGAAATTGACGTCACGTTGAACGACGTGCGGAGGAATTTCATTCCATACGACATGAAGAGGTTTCTGCAGGTCGTACAGATTGTTGACATCATGTCGTGATCGTACCTTTCTACCCAGAAGGCTCGTGGAATATTATCAATAGAGGTACTTTACTTGTGTAAAAACAATTTTTATTCAACTTCAGTTTGGTCAACATGACCACTTCCGATTTCATGAAAATAGGATCATAAGAAGCGCCTTGTGATGTACACTTCAAATATGTATGGGCCTTCTCATTCTTAGCCAGCGAAATAGAAAGTAGTTTACTTACGGACGACATCCCCTATCTTGTATTCAACCCCTTCAAATTGACATTTCTTCGGCTTAGAGCGTGACCACCACCAGCGTTTCTGTTGTTTATGTTGTGTCTGCCCTGATACATGCTCTAAGCACAGCACACAAAAGATTACCAACACCAGACTCAGCCAGGCTGTAGGGTAAAATAAGTAAATATTCAGTAAAAAAACAAAAACATTTGAACTTATCTGAATATACCGTCGGAAATCGTGGGTTCTTTTAGCATTAATTGAGACATTGTGATCTTGACAAATATGATTATACACTGAAACAGAATAATAATAATAATAATAAATAGATCTACTTTATTTTACGTGGAAACTCATTTGACAATTTATATACTCAAACTTCCATAAGATCCTTACAATGAACAATTAACTAGAAAAATAAAACGTCGATTGATTTTGTAACTATTATAAATAAATAATTAGTTTAGTATTTCTTTTATCTATTTAGCTGTTTACTGTTACTAAGCTACATACAAATAACGTTTAACACCGGGGCAATGTTCACGACGTTATGACAACGTAATAAATTACACTAACGCGATACAAGATGCACCTTTGAATTTAAAAAACCCTTCAAGTTTACCATTGTTACCAAATAATTAAATTTATAAATAACTAAAGCATTATTTTGAAAGTGCCCTTTCACCTTAAATAAGAATTCATGTTGCGTTTGTTCCAATATAAACTAAACACATACCTTTCGAATGCATATTTTCACTCCGTCTTATCCAGATAAAAGCTTTGTCCAAATATATATAAATAAATGTAAAACAACCGCACTAACAATCGTTCGTAAATGTTGTTTCAAATACGAAAATTAACACTAAGTACTTCTAATATTTCTACTTTACTCGTTTATTCGCCGCAGGACAAGCCTATGCTAATAACACCAATTCGATGTATAGGCTGATTGTATCGGAACAGTAACGTATTTGCATAAAATAAATCCAAACTATTAACTCATTCAAGCACACAATTATAATGTACTGGATGATGCAGACGTACTTAATATACTGGCATAAGTTAGTGTGTTTTGGTTGTTTTTGTTTTAACTTGTTTATTTTACACCGATTGCGCAACATGTTAATATCAGTATATCATAACATAAATTAGTCACTGTCTATTTATTATTAAACAAACCTACCTACAGGTACATATTCGAAGAAGTTGTTGCTGACACCTACGGAACTCATTTTATCATAATAATAATAAAGACTTTATTTATAGAGGGATCATATGTTTGACGTCGCAGTAGCGTTACAAAGTCATTATTTATTTTTGATAATACACTAGTGTAATAAAGCTATCACGCGACGTCTAGTCATTCAAAGGATAGGCGACGTCGTCAAAGTTGCGCGTTTATTATAGTGAAAAATAAGTAGTCTTTTTATGTTTCGGTCGGAAAAGGCTAACATGTGATAAAAAGAACAGAACATTTGTGACTTTCCACATTTAATTTATTAAACTCGATGAAAAAATTATTTTATTCAACTCGTTTTATAAATCCAATATGTAATATCCTCTATATACTTAACACGTTTATTAAATATCTCAACTCACCTATCCTCTTCACACACTTGCTTCGTGGATTTTTGCAACAGTCCTGGCTGTTGCCCAACTTTTCCATCTGAGCTCTTTTCCTTCTTGTTCGTTTGTTCATTTCCATGTGGTTTTCGGCCGTCCAACGTTTTGCCGGTTTTTCTTCTGGCTGCCATGTAAGTGCTGTGCTGATGATGGTGTTTTCTCTTCTTAATATGTGGCTAATCCAATTCTCGGCATTTCCTGATTTTGACTGTTTCGCTGTTTTTATGTTGTTTTAGCTCTGTTGTGTAGTTTATTCAGTTAATGAGATAGCGGAGCCATGTTTTGGCCTTATCAGCCATTTTTCCGGGATGTAATAGATCAAGATATTCAAAACCGATCGAGGGGCGATTCGAACCTACGCTCTGTTTTATAAAAGCACTTATTGTAAACTTTGAATTCGTAATATTTCTATAGTCTTTAACGTAAGTAAGTAAGTTTATTTTCAAAGTATCTATAGGCCAAAGGCCTGTCAGACATACACGCATTACTACAACATATATAGCAAACATGGCAACGGCATGTATAAATGTACATGTACATATGAAAATAGAACGACAACAAAAACAAAGTGAGACAAGGCGCAAAGCAGTCTGCGGACGTGCGAATTAAGCGTGGATAAAGAGAGGGAGAGAGAGCAGTTGTTTAGCGGAGAAGGGTAAGTGGTGAAAAACAATTTGTTAACAACAGTCATAATGATAGAAATAATCTTACATATGGATGGCAACGCCACAGGTTAGTCAGGAAAAGAAAAAAGGATATTGACCTGTAGGGGGGAATGAAAGCATGGAAAGATAGTTAGCTATTCATACAGCGGAGAAGGGATACATAATTTACACAATAATAACACAATTGTGGAACATAAAAATACGTATTTACACATGCAGAAATCAATATCCATCTTAAATATATACATTGCTTGGGAAGAACATGATGATAAAAACGTACGTAAACGAACAAAATCAACCCTCGTGGCGATGGATAACATCAGGAATGAGGTGTCGAGAGTGATTAATATAAGTTGGGAAAACTTGTTTCACAATCGACCTTAAATAAATTAGTATAAAAAAAAAAAAAAAAAAAAAAAAAATAACAAAATCAATAGGCATTTTGACACAATAATTTCCAACAAAACAACCAGTCTTCCTTTGAAAAAATATCTGTTAAATTAAATTGCATCTTGTTGAATTTTAAATGCTTTAAAAATAAAAACACTTAAGTTTCTAATTGTTGATTCACAATTAACTGTCAGCCGCAAATTTGGGACATATATGACACGTTTATTGACGTTACAACAATTATTTGGGAGTTTAATTATTAGCATTATAGCAGATCCAACTTTGTAGTCACTGAGTAAAACTGATAACCAATAATTTGAATTCGAACGTAAGTATAAGACTTCCGTTATATAAGTGGTTTGAAATACTGGTACCCCTGTGTCACCTCTAGGCGAATGTGCCCCTCTCTTCCTTAATGGAGGTTGGTCTTTAAAAAGATATAATTTAGTAATAAGTATAAACGTTAAATGCGGGAAAACTGATATTTTAAGCGAGATTGATGATTAAGACAGTGATGCTTCGGGCAGGTTTATAAAATGGCCCGTTACTGAACCAGAATACCGCCATCGAGTTATTGTTTCGCCGTATATGTAAAGTAAATAAGTTTAAACTAATAAATATGTGTGAATCATAAATTGTGTACGCAAACATTTTAACTCATTTACGTCAGTATAGTTAATACGCCGAATGTGTAACTGTAATTGCGTAGACTGTAATAGAGCGGTAAATGTTTACTGTCAACATTTTCACGGAAGCTTTGTACATGTACATCCTGTTCGCTTCTCTTGGTTGTTTACATGAACATGTATGCGAAAATCTAAGTGATTTAATATTCGTTATTATTTTGTTCTTACAACATGTATATGACAACTTATGTAGAATTATTCATGTACAGTACAACCTTTGTAGAGCAACACACTTCGGGGGCTGCAAATATTGACTGTTGTACAGAGGGTTGTTACTAGAGACAGATGTTCAATTTATAGTAAATATCAGTTTTGTGAAAGTTTGAAGAAGTTATAGAAATTTTGTTTCTCTATTGAAGTAGTGCTGCTATGGAGAGGTTCTAGAGTATAATTCTAGCTTGGGTGCTAATAACGGAGACCTCAACTAAACTATAAGGTCAAGTTGACTGAAAATGGCGGGTTTGTCGGTTCCAACGGACGATCGGGCGATCGAACAGTCCGGTATTTGAATTATTAACGATTTTAATTTGAAGATAAAGGGCCACGTAGTAAATACAGATACATGTATAACCCTTATCATGTGACTAACTAGCATATTACGGCCCCCAATCCACGGGTGGTGTCTAAGGCTTCGAATAGGATTTGGTATACACATTTCCGTAGAGATCAAGGTACTCGAAGAAAAAAACGTATTTCGCCTCAGATGACAGGGGAGACTACACATAACAGGTTGTCTCCGGTAAGAGAATAAAAGTAGTCTCCCTTGAACATCATCGTGGTTACATTCTAATACTGTAGAACGGTAATGTATGCATACGAGATGTTCGCGGCTGCTTCTAAGTTAACCAGCCCATTTAGTTTGCCAGCGGGCTCCCGAATTATTCCCCAGGGAAATCCATGAGTTTGCTAAACCGGTATTTTGGAATGTGATAATGACAGTGTTGTGAGCCGAGTGAAGTTTGAACGATATTAGACATTCGACATTAATTTCGATACTCCAAAAAGACTAATCGAATTCGACATTCATTCAACTTAGTTTTTTTGAATGTGCAAACTTCAGACTGCCGTTGTTGTGAGGCAATAACAATATGATATATAAGTGACAAAACCGATAGTTTGTTCAGTATACTGTAAAATCACATATTTTCGTGGGTATTAAATTTCCTGGGTTTTGATTAAATGCATTTTCGTGGGGTCGTAGATTCGTGGATTACAGAATCTGAAAGGGTGAAACCATGTCTGACTGAGAGGTCGATGAATTATGGTGATTATATTTCGTGGTCGAGTACAACAACTAAATCAACAAAAATTCAACTCTCTCGAAAAATAATGATTTTACAGTAAATACCATTTTATTTTTATTACATTGTAGAGTCTACATGTACATCATATAAAATAATTACAAACAATTTAAGCATCACAAATGTGCAAAAGTCCAGATGGCCATGTTGTGTATGAAAATATGAAATGTTTTAAAACCACTTCGATTGAAAAATGTTTTAAATCTTTTCATCGCAAATGTTTGGCAAAATATGTTAAGTTAAGTAAATTATACACCCCCAGCTAGATAATTGTTAGATAACATAATTTTTATAAAAAAAACATAATATTTTAAATTTTTACTCTTTATCAATGATACAGTTACCTGTGGTCTTAGCATGCATCCGATTCTAGTGTAACAGAATTTGGACCCCTGTGGATATGGTGACTTTATTCTTCAAGCGTGATATTCATTCAATTGAATAAAACATCAACACTAAACGTAGGCCTACGACTGAAACTATTTACATACTTTTCCTGAAAATTTGTTAAATTCTGATGAAATTCTTTTCTAAGACATTGTTTTATACATTTTTGCCATAGGCACATGGATTCGGTATTTGGTAAGTCCAAATACAAAGAGAAGGTAGTTCAGCGGCAATGTTTAGCCGCAACGGATATGACGTTATGAAGATTGGTACCCAGTTTTTTCTACAGTTTTCACAGTTAATACGAATACCAGCTCAATTGACGTCATATCCGTTGCGGCTAAACATGGCCGCTACACTGCCTTCCCTGTATACTGGGTACACTCATATCATTTGAAACCATGTGGCTATGCTCTTTGCGAATTATTTATCTATGTTTCTGTTGTTGCTTAAGCAATTCAAGTAATCTCCCCAATAACTGACTCTCTGTTTCATCCGTACTGGTTGGTGCAGTTGTTGTTGTTGTTGTTGTAGATGGCGCTGTAGTAGGTGAAGGAGATGGTGTAGTAGAAGATGTGGTTGTACTGCACTGAAAATCATCTCCATACATTATCTGTCCGTTTTCGCCGCAAATCTCCCAATAGCACCAATTTTCGTCTTGGCCACTCGATATTATATCGTTTGGTTTGTAAGTCACCCCATTTACGATACATAGATTAGGAACAGTAGTTGGGGGCGTGGTTGAACTGGATGTGGGCGTTGTTGTACTCGGTGGTGGCGGTGTAGTGGGCGTGGTGGGCGTGGTGGGCGTAGTGGGCGTGGTGGGCGTAGTGGGCGTGGTTTGTGCTGACAAACAGAAAGACGTTGGCAAGGACATTACAATTTCCATCCTACCGCCGACTTCACATCGGCGCACATAGCACATATCCAGTAGTTGACTCACTGAAATATAATAAAAAATACTATAAACATCGACCATAACACAATTGGTTGTAAAGTGTTGAAGTCAATTAATGATTTGGATAAAATCACAACTTAGATATAGCCTAATTTTCCTCAGACTGGTGTCATAACACTATACCTGGGTCACGAATCACCCAAACGCCGGAGGATGTCCACCCAAATGCCGTAGGATGTCCGCCCGAACGCCGGAGGATGTCCACCCGAACGCCGGAGGATGTCCACCCGAACGCCGAATGATGTCTACCCGAACGCCTGAGGATGTCTACCCAACCGCCGGTGGACATCCTCCACCCAAACGCCGGAGGATGTCTACCCAAACGCCGGAGGATGTTCACCCGAACGCCGGGTATGTCTACCCAAACGCCGGAGGATGTCCACCGAACGCCGGAGGATGTCCACCCGAACGCCGGAGGATGTCTACCCAAACGCCGGAGGATGTCCACCCGAACGCTGAATGATGTTCGTGTATTCGATGCGTACCCGATGTATAGGAGACGTGTGCAGTAGTTTAATATCAGAGTAGCGTATACATACATTATATGTAGTTATATTTAAATATAAAACAATATTTTTACCGGCGTATTCTCCTACGTTGTAAGATTCACCTTCAAAGTCACATGACATAATAGACCACCATCTTTTCCGTTGTTCCTGCCCCGAGACAGATTCCCAACTGAGCACACAGGCAACCAGACACACCAGTTTCAACAATACTGTAATGTAAAGAAACAACAGACAATCAGGTGTAAAAATGTAAAACTGGCGGTTTGTTCTGTGCCAAATTAGCGGTCCACAAGGCCAAAACACAATAATTCTGTGGTTCTAGTAACATGGTGAAAAAAATTAGGGTCGGTAGGTAGGAAAAACATTATTTTTTAAAATTATTTTATTTATATTACAGTACAAGTCTTCGAACTTTTGGTGAAGATCTAAAAAGATAATTACAAATCACGGCGAAGGTAGCACTCAACAGAAGTGGCAACAAGACACAAAAAGAACACGAAAATGCAAAATGATAGTGATATTTATCTAAAAATCAAAACTCAATTTTCATAAAATCGCGGTTTACGCAAAAAAGTATTTCTTTTTGCAGTAAACAGACCAAAACAACAAATAAGGGTCACTCGGGTTATTAGAACCACATAACTAATTTGTTTTGGCCTAAAGAAGATACGACTGCATCTTTTTACCCGTTCGGGTCTGTTCGTCCACTGCGTCTTTAATAAACCCCAAATAAACAAACTAATAAATTCGAGTGTTCAAGTCGTACTGACATCATTTTCCCACCATCTTCATAGGTACATAAAATTATATCGCATGAAACATCACAAAACATATATCTTCGCATGAATAAATGTTGAAAATAGAATCACTAACACGACTGATTCTTGATCTGATTAATTTCACTTGAACACTACTGGCTATACACTCAAACGACCGACACATAAATACATTGAAAAAACATTTCCCCGAGTCCACTTATTATCCTTTTCCGGACATTCAAGGTTATTAAAACAGAAATTACACGAACACAATTACATAAAAAGATGCAGACGAAGCCTAAAACCCCCATTAAGTCCTAAACGACTATTTTCAAAAAGCAATAATTTGAAAATCTTTCTGAAGAATAATAAAATAAAATAAATAAATATACCAGATTTATATAGCGCATTTTTCATGCGAACACACATTCAAAGGCACTTTACAAGTGTTGCAGCCACAAGGGCGCAAGCGCATCCTCAACCAGTGCAGATATAGCATGATCTGACCAGAAGGACAGACTGAGAGAAAGCCACTGAAGGGAGAGAGATATATTAGATACAGGCATGTCCGGCGCTGCACAAGTGCGCCTAGCTCTTATTTCGAATAGACAGTCTGGTTATTTTTAAATTTAGATTTCTTTGCCAATTTTATTTACTAGTACTCTTAGCGCATTTTACTGGTTACAACCTTAGTGCATATCTACATCAGTAATATTTACGTTATTTGTTCTTAATAGATAATTTTAAATCTAACAATTGTATTAAAGACTTTAATACACTTCAGAGCCTGGCTAAAGCCCTCGAGGTGAGTATTCATTTTCCGGGCGGATTATCGCCTCCCTGCCCGATTGTGTCGTGTATTAACCTCTAATTACAGCATCCAGTTGGTTTGCAGATAAAATAATGAATTGTAAACAAAAAGTGCATGATTTATAGTCGAACAGAAGCAACTCTTGTAAAATTACTTAAATTAGTAATTTGTCTTCAATACATTTTACCTCAGCCTCAGGCCTAAGAAATTATATCACAAAATACAGAGTTACGGGACTGTTAGAATAATTTGTAAACAACGACAGTCACGAAATCCAAAACACCGACAGATGAGTGGAATACCTGAATTTAGAATATAACCTACATTATAAGCCAATGAAAACGCCGCATTTTCGCGGTTAAACGAAAATTTAATCATTAAATTTTTCTCTTAACAGAATTGACGTCGTGCGTTGGCGCTAATTTCTATCGGCCAATCAGAATGCAGAATGTTATATTCTAAGTTAGTTAGAACATATTAAGTAAATTTTAATGACTAAAAAGGGCGGAGCGAGCGAAGCGAAGCGAGTCCTTTTTAGTCATTAAAATTTACTTAATATGTTCTAAGTAACTTAGAATATAACATTCTGCATTCTGATTGGCCGATAGAAATTAGCACTAAGAGAAAATTTTAATGATTAAATTTTCATTTAACCGCGAAAATACGGCGTTTTCATTGGCTCATAATGTAGGTTATATTCTAAGACACGTTAAATGGTAGATAAATTGATTGTTTTATGTAGTACAGCACTTCTAGACCGGATTGCAACCGTTTCCCGGCCCGATAATGCGTTAAATAGTGGATTCATGTATGTGCAAGGAAAATGCGTTTCCAACCTATTCTCTTTGTATAGTAATGACCGGATTACGGGGAACTTCAAAACTCTGTATTTTGTGATATAAATTCTTTTGCCTGTGATTTTCCAGAAATGTGATTTTTGGCCTTCTATCTAGACAGTTAACATGCTGTCGTCAATTATTGCTCATTTGTTAAAACATCCTAATTCCTTATATTTACTGAATGATCGGGACAAGTTTTGGGAGGATAGTTTTGGGATGATAATGAGGCTTTAAGGCGAAACTTAGGTAGGATAAACGTAGAAGAAATAAGTGTTTTGTGACTCACTTCTACTCTTGAAATGAACACATTAATGATATCAGTGTAGCAATACCACATGACTTTTGGCTACAGGTCCAAGACGAAATTTGTCAACATTGGAAAACAAAAATAGCTATATTTTTTTTATTTCTTCATCGCTTCCTATGAAATAGACGCCACGCTAAGGGAAAATTATTTGCTTTCCATGAAATATAAGATCTTTTTTACAGCTTGACCGTTTTTTCAGCACCCTGTGAAACCGACATTTTTCACGGTTTCACAGGGTGCTACGCGTTCATAAAGATGTTGAATTTTATCACCACACGATGAGATATAAACCATATTCAATCAAAACAAACAATTATACTGTATTTATTTGATGTTAAATTTTATTATTATTATTATTATTATTAAAGTGTAAATATAAGCTAAAAACGTACCTTTTGGTAGCATTTTTCACTCAGAATTGTCCAGATAGTAAAATTGTCGATATAAATATAAAACTTTCGCTAAATTTGTCGAAATAAATATAAAACTTTCGCTATAAGTGTTATTAACAAATATCGATGGTTATAATACGAAAATAAACACTAAATATTTCTGCTTCACTCGTTTTGTATCCGCAGGGCAGTCATTACATGAACCCACTATAGTCACATATAGATTATATCGTAACTGAAACCTATTAACATAAAATTAAATCAAATTTTAACTCGTTCAATCATGCATTAAGTTTTATATAAGTTTCATGATATGTACTTTAGAAAAAAATGTGTGGCTGTTGTTTGTAAAAAGTTGTTGTTTCACATCGAATAAGCAACATCTATTCACAACTTTCAAGGAATGGTATCGTATGTAGCTACGTTAAATGTCGCATCGATGCTAAATGTCGCACTTGACGTTAAATGTCGCATCGATGCTAAATGTCGCACTTGACGTCGCAACCGAAGCTAAATGTCGCAATTCCCCAGATGCTAAATGTCTCATCTGTGACGTTAAATGTCGCAACTTATTGGACTGACGCTAAATGTCGCAATCCTTTATAAACACTCTTTTTTTGTATGACTGTTATAGTTTTTGTCCAAAGAACAGTTATTAGGGGTGTACAGGGATGAACCGAATCGCAGACGACTTCACGTATAACCATTTTAACTATCATTTGGTGTATTAAAAGTTCAAAATGGTTAAGTTATAACATGATTTATGTGTTAAGAGACAACCTCTTAATTTGTTACACATACATGTAATTCAAAAGTGAAAGTAGCATAAAACTTGAGGGTCAGCGGCAATGACGATACTTACGTTTGGTTATCCCCGTGAAACGCTTTTAAAGGTGCTGCCTCACAGATTGGGCTAAAATATTTGTATGACGTAATTTTCCTACCTAACCAAGCATTTATATAATAGAAAGCCACTGACGGTTGCTTTATGAAAGATTTGGTGCAAATAAGCAATTTTAACCACTCTCGATATCTCCCATTGAGTATTTATTTCTTGAAAAAAGTGTTAAGTTTCCTTCCAACATGCTTTGTGAATTATGTAATTCACATGTGATCGAACTATAACATCAACAAACTACAGCGTAAACATGAGTGAAGTATTTGGTTCGTTTTCCCGATTCATTTTCATTAAATGCGAACAAATTTCAGGCAATTTAAGTAATAGTAGTGTTAATTCTATAGGGTATTAATACCCTTTAGAATTTTTAATGTAAAATACTAAATAACTACAAAATGCCGAAGTTTCTCAAGTTATTTTAGATGTCAGTGTGGTTGTTTATGGGATATACAGGCAACTATACCAAAATTACGTGAATATTTGAATATTTAATTTTATTTTTTCAATACACAAAAATGTGAGGCAGTCCCTTTAAGAAAGCATGCGAGAAGTCGAAAAATTTATATGACGTCGCGCAAAGGAAGCGAGCCACCTTAACGGCCATGTTGAATACTAATAGTGTGTATAAGCGTATGAATGTCTGAAACTAGCTCGTTGTCTTACTTTATCAGATATGTGATAAATAATTTAGTTTTGAATTCATAAAATTATTCAACTCGCTCCAGAAATTTCATAATGAACCAACACTCATTCAATATCATCTACATATTATCGCCATCGCTGGTTGATAGAATGCTATGTGAATTGTAGAACAAATGGGTAGATTATTTACCAAGAGATTGGCAGGTCCTAGGTTCGAATCCAATCGGTGTATCGGCACACATAATTTGATCAAAATGTATAGTGTGGTAAATATCTATGAATGTACATTACAGATCTAGAGGCAGCACTCTGAAAAAAAGAGCCACCCTGAGTAAAGTCGATGGACGCCTGTCACGGGTCGGACCCCTTATATGAAACAACTATATACACAAACAGACAACAGTTCATTGAGATCATTTGAACAATGGCTTCTTTTGGTACTAAAACCTAGACTTGAGTTTTGCAGAAAACCATTGGCTTACTCAAGGGCAAAAGTATGGAACTCGCTTTGTTACGATATAAGAGTACCTGGAAGTGATACACTTTCAAACGCAAATATATATATATATATCCTGTTCACATTGGTTTTGGTTCATCTGCCTTGAAATAGAAATGGTTGAAAAAGTGTTTTATTATTAAACTTACCGACAATCATGGATTCGTTTCATCTATTTTATCATCAATTTGCGGTGGATAATAAAACGTTCGACCCGGTAATGGCTCGGTAATATGGTAATGAACATGACATATGATGCTGAATCCGTCAATTTTACAAACCATGGACAGATTCAGGTTTTTCTGTTAGTGGGGCGTTAGTATTGGTATGCCCCTATCCCATCATGGCATAGGACATTTGAACAAGCAAAGCAAACTAGAAAAAATGGATTGATTATGTCAGCAGCATGGGTTAGAAGTTATTAGCGAGTACAAAGCATAGTTTATAAAACTGCCGAAACTTCCAACATGATATTCGTTACATAGAGTCCAATAAATGAGTTTGACAACGTTTTTAAGCACAAAACTCATTCACAACTGCAAAATCCACACATTCTTTAAGCCTTTTCTTAATGAAAAATATTGCCTATATGCAAATTGTTTAGTGCAAATAGTACGTTTTCTTCATAATTATGTTGAATATGTAATATTGAAATAAACAATCTGGATAGTTTATATGGAAAATATAGGAGTTATCATGTTTGTATACAAAGGGATTAGTACCGCCAGCTAGCTATTGGTGAATGGCAGGTTTCCATTGTTAATTCATCCAATAGATTGCTGGTGGGCATTTTGCATATGCATACGGTGATCTCTCCTATTGCGAAAACAATGTACTTACCTCATTTTTTCATGTCGGCCATTTTGCAATCATGTTGAGATTATCCAATCATGTTGGTTTATCTGGGTAACAAGGGTAATACACTCCACGTTTAGTTAGTCTAAACAAACGCTTCGGTCGTTATCTTTGAACAGTGGTCAACTACACAAATGCGGTCAAGAAGTTTTGTTAATTTAGGGGTCAAAATGTAGATTTCAATGACTAACTGATATATACGAATCGTCTATGTCAACAAACGAAGAAAGCCACGGTATAGATAAACCACAATCGTTCGGGCGTAGCTGTACTTTTAATAATGAAATAATCCAGGTAAAAGGGGTGTATTCGTAAAAGAAATATAGTATTTGAAATTGTAGCTTACATCGTCCTCCATGGCGCAGTAGGCTAAGCTACTGCTTATGAAACTACATAGATTTTTTGTCTCGGTTCGAATCCCACCCATTTTGAATATTTTTTTAATTTTGCTAAATAAAACATTCGCGTGCATGTCTATTTTTATATATATTTCTAAAATATATCTATTTCCTTTGTACATTGTTTCTGTATTTTAATCCTTGAAAACACTCCCACGTCAAGACTGTTGAACAGAGATATCGGTCAACGGTCACCCGAACTGTGTTCCCTGTATTACCTGAGTAAACGCTTATTAATGTTGAAGTTTCTAAAGAATATTCTTAGAGTGGTGATTCCAATTCTAATTCCAGCGAAACCAATGATGAAAATATTTTGTAATTCAACCCGATTGTCATCTGAGCAATAAATACAGGCAGGCTTAAATCGTAAAATAAACGAAACAATGCAACTTTGTATTTAACGTTAAATATAATTTTAATATTCATTAAGTAATAAAATATATGAAAAAACACTCGTGTATTATAATAATAAAATTATTGAAAAAGAGTTTAGCAGCGGACTCGAACCCACAGCCTATATAAAAAGAAATGTTCTGAGTACAGACTAGTTCAGACTATAGATCATCTTAACCACTAGGCCACGCTGTCAACTTGAAAGATAACGTGAATTTATTATAAGATATATTCATAATATATTGGAAAAATAACGGTAAATATCGTTTCAACCTTAGCAAATGAACTCGCCCAAAGGTCATATTTCGAAGGTCGTTGTACATCTATACGTGTATGAACTCACTGCAGATTGATATTGTGAACTAAACAATGTGTAATAATCACTCACTTCAATACATGGAAGGCTGAATTGGTGTTAGAACTAATAAACATATGCGCTTTTAACTGATGAAGCAAAAATAAACTGGACCTAAAATTCTGTTTTATTTTTCATCTACACAATGTCGACAGGGGGCTGTTTAACGTCAATCTCCACTTGAAAAGATGTGATCACAATGAGTGGTGTGTTTGGCTACATAAATGAGTGCATAATTATGTTGGAAGGGGTGATCTACGTGAACTTTTAAAAGACGAAGGGATCTTGATGTTTTTCATCATGGGTTTATCATACGACGGGGTACGACTTGATGTAGATAACGACGGGGTTGCCATAGTTACAATGTGCAATGGCGACAATAAATTTACCATGGATTGTGTGAAAACTTGGCATAAAATATTGGATGATATTGAAAGGTAAGTATGTAAGGATCTTACTGTACATCGTCACTGTGTGACTAATGTGGTGACGGGAAGTATCTTAGGGTATTTGAAGGGAAGTATCTTTGGGTATTTGAAGGGAAGTATCTTAGGGTATTTGAAGGGAAGTATCTTAGGGTATTTCAAAAATGACCCATACTACATTTGTATGCAATCATTTGAATACTTATCTCATTTCTTTTTTTCAGTATAAATGTAATATAACTTGATGGTGGATGTCGCCCAAGACAAACCGGACTGTAATCACTATAATTGAACTTTGATATATAGCTGCTTTCCTAACTTAACTGTTTTACGTCAAATGGTGTGTTGCTTTCTAATTTCAGTAATTCCAATATAACCGGTTTAATAACCAGAGGTGAGGGGCGGGTCTTTAGTACTGGCCTGGATGTAGCGTGGCTTCAAACACAAAGTTCGACAACTCTTGATGACTACCATGACGTATTGCACGCGCTGTATAAGAGGATTCTCTCCCTTGGCATAACGACTGTTGCTATAGTGAATGGTAAGTTATCAAAGCACTGACAGAATGCTAAATTTAAAGTTCACTCCAAGAGGCGAAAATGTGTATTCAGTTTCTTCAGTGAATTAAATACCTTTTTTGGAGAATAACCCATAAGTCTCAAATATCATTGTGTTGCTTAAAGTTCAAATAATCTATTTTTGTTATATTCACTTGTAATAAAAGTGTATATATAAAAAGTTAATTACATAATAGGTATACATTTTTCAAAATGTCAGTCTCATTTATTTGATAACTTAAACTACTTGCAGATGATATTATAGCATGGCAGTAACCTCACACCATACGTAAACTTACCGAGCACGTTGAAACATTTGCACGGACTATTCGTGTGGGTTGAAATATTTTTGACAGCTGTGTAATGGCCGGTTTTACACAAACTGTAGGTGATCGAACAACGATCCAGACAATCGGATTACAAAACAGTGTTTGCAATAATTATACCAACATATTTAACATAAGGATTATTTAAAAACGCATACTGCTTTTGGAATTTAGCTAAAATAAAGTTTGACAGGAAGCCTCATAACACATCTCAGATTATCAATTCGCTAACGTGTGTAGCATGTGTTGAGATTGGAAAATGCTGATATTGATGTTTCATTGGAACTTAAATTAATCCGTAAGTAATATATTGTATTCGATGTCATCCTTCGTTATGAACGACGCATTATGAACACCGCATCAATGGGTTCGTCGATAAACTGTCGCACTACTTTAATTCATCTTTGGCGCATGAATATAAATTTGCTACACAACGCGAAATTCGTAAAAACGAGATGACAACTGTAATAAATAAATGGATTTCTATGTTATTATCGTATGATCATTTGTAAGTTGATATATTATGAACGCAATATAAAATATAAAAGTTTATTATTCGATCTGGCAATCGATTATGTTGATTACTATGTTTGAAAAACATGTTGCTACTGCGTTTATTGCGGTGAAAGGAGGGAGCAAATATGGCGACTTCCTTGTCGAAATTACACTTTGAAAAGATGTATGACGATCCTTAAGTTCACATTTAAATTCCTAATTATTCTTTAAAACCTTTAGATTTGGGTACGTTGTAGTCGGAGTTTAAATAGTTCATTAACTAAACGACTCTTTAGTTTATACTAATTTATTTAAGGTCGATTGTGAAACAAGTTTTTCCAACTTATATTAATCACTCTCGACACCTCATTCCTGATGTTATCCATCGCCACGAGGGTATGAGAGAAGAGAAGCCAGTTTCCCTTTTATGCTGAGCGTCTAGCAAGGAAATTTCTGGTACCATTTTTATTTCGTCTTTGGTATGACGCGGCCAGGGATCGAACCCGAGACCTCCCGCACTCGAAGCGAACGCTCAACCACTAGGCTATCGAGGAGGACTCTTTACGACAATTTGTAGCTCTTAAAATAGTTGCATTTGAACGTACGTTTAAGTTTTCCGTAAGTGCAGTTTTAGATTTTATGGACTTTTCACTTGAATCATAGTACGGAGATTATGACACTATCCTCGACCTTATATTAGCAAAATAGAACAGCTGATATTTCTCTATATTTGTTATACCGGCTGTATGCTTTCACTTACGAAGAGGCTGGATGTGTAATACCAACACAAATCTAAAGGATGGATACTAGTATTGCACGATTTGCCGCAGTCGCGGAAAATTATATATTCAACGCAAGAATATATTCATGCATAAAAGTCAGAATCAGGTCAAATTATCCGTGTTATAGATACAATCTTCTTGTTGCATAACTCTGAATCAATTACATTGTACTGAATGTAAGCAGCATGTGCAGTGATTTTGCAATATGTCATAATTATGGTTATGTTCATAAATTTCCGTAAGTGCTTTGATAAAATAATACCCTACACCCTGAGAGCCAACTACGTACAAAATCCTCTGAAAATGATTTAAATGAAATATCTTTATTAAATCTTCATGACGAAGATTATTAAGTGTTTGATAAAACAGTTCCCTACACCTTTAAAGTTATTTATATAGTAAATCTAAAACTTCTGAAAATAAACGGAATATGTTTATTTCTTTCAATCTTCATGACGCAGACTGTATCGAAATTAAAACAAAATGTAATAAAAGTGACTAAAAAATCAGCCATGATGCAGCTTATATCACGCCTACATGTTCATCATAATTTATCTCGCATTTTATTTAAGAATTAATGAACACGTAGCTATGTTTTGTTGCGTAATAAAATATAGGTACGTGTTTGGATGCGTAGTAATTAAATCACGAGTGCGTTATATTTTATAACGCAACAAAGCACAGCTCCTATTTATTATTTCGATTCTAACATCGCCAATGCTCTGCCATTTATAGCACAACAAGACAGGTTGACGTCAAACTACTTTCTTTCCTAGGAACGTAAGCGTCACCGTTACGTCATTTGTCATAGTATATGACGTCAAACGTGACGTCACCAATCAGCTATTATTTTATTTAATCGCGGTAATAAAATATGGTAAGCTCAATATACGCAAAGAAGGCAAATCTCACGTGCTATGTTAGAATTCACATTTACCGAAAACAAGAGCCTATGGTGTCCGTATTTAAAGTTTCATTATATGTAAAGAATAGGTGGAGGTTTAACTTTATTCTCATCTCATGACTTCGGTAAAGATCATATAAAATGGATACGCAAGTCTAAAAATAGTTGAATTATGACTGAAGTACAATAATGCATTGCGCGCGCATCGGTAATTATCGGCCGTTAAGGTATGACGTCAATTTTGGTTCACTACGGCGTCGTCAAGTTTTATGAAGTTTAGCCGCCGTTTCCACAGTTGAATACATGTATGCCTATTGTTTTAACATTTTAGGTCACGCAGTTGCGGAGGGAGCTTTTATTGCATTGATGCACGACTATCGTGTAATGAGAGTAGACAGGGGCTGGATAACCTGGCCGGAAGTACACCTAAAACTGCCCTTTACAAAGACGATGCTAGATTTGTTTAGGTGTGTACTAATTACGCAATAATTAAATAAAATACTAACGTTAGTACGAGGGTTGTTCAAATTGGAATTCAACTTAGCCCATACAAATGTATCATTGATAGATTCTAATGAAACAAGCATTTGATCACATTGCAGTATCCATCTTCAAATATTTGGCTTGGCACCGATTGTCGGAGTATTTCTTCAATTTCTGAAGGAATTTACATTTGTTAAGCTTGGCATTTACCCAGTGTCCATTTCATACACCAAATTTAATGGTAGAAACTTGGTTTATATAGAATAAGGTTTACATTTCTACTGGCGTCCATGGTGCGTTTTGCAATGCATACTTTTGTTCTGTCTTTGCTGACCCATACTTGTTTTTGAATCCGTCGTATGGGTGACAAAATGAACCCATGTCTCGTTTGTGGTCATTGTATTTGCGAACGGTCGACTTTTTTTATCTAGAAACTGGTTTTAACTATTTTTTGGACAGTTTGCAATTGCATATGTGCTGACGTCTCAAAGCAGATAGGGGTACCCAAACTATACTTATCGTCCTAATTTTTGTAATATGCTTGATAATTGTATGAATAGCTTCTAATGGTGTGCCAACACATTGAGCTATATGCCTAATTGTAAATAATCCAAAAAAGATTAGATTTTCTCAACCCTTTTCTAGTATGTTTCGGCATTTGGATGGCGTGCATGGGGTTCATTTCCAAATAATATTACACCGCTTTTAAATGTCTTTAACTATCAAATAGTTGATGAATAATACATAATGCGACACAATTACAACATACAAAATATTTTAAATATTGTATTTAGTGCTTTGATTAAACAGTACCCTGGATCAAGGTCGCAATGACTTTTAGTGCTGTTTTTGAGTGTGCCTTAACTTTTGAAGTTGTGTCTTGAGTTATGGCTAAGACGTGACGTCCATTCACAAAATTTGTCAAAAGTTATCAAAGTGTACACTTGTGCTGCCCTTTTGCAAGTTAAACACATAGCTGCTTCGTTTATTTCAAAATTGCATGTAGACCTACATTGTTTTGTTGGGTTGCTACTTTTAGGGTTGACGTTGTTTTGGGTGGTCGTCCTTATGGTTCAAGGAATATTGTCTATTCAATCTTACACCGGTTACTAGTATGTTTAGAAGAAGAGTGTCGTATTTTTGTAGCATTTCCTTTGTTCTTGTTCGTTTTTATGTTTGCTCTTATGCAACGGGCGGGCGACCCATGGGGAATTAGACATTTTTCAATTTCTTGATGTCTAAATCCCCACCCACGAAACAATGCTTACTGTCTAAATCCCCACCGTGGGGCATAGTTTTTCATCCGAGTACTTTAGTCTGTCTTATTCCCCCTGTACCCCCCCCCCCCCCCCTCCTCGGCGAGCATAATATTGACTGGTGCATTAAATTACTTGTGCTTGCACTCTGTGATTTTTCGTTTGTGTCCTTTTGTGTGCCTTTCGTCCTTTGTTGTTTATGTTGTGAGCTTCCTTTACTTGCCCGATTCGTTATGGTCTTTTTTTAAGTTCCCAAAAATACCCCATTTATTTTAATAATGTGTTTTAATAATGCGTTTTAAAATGCATTTAACAAGTTTTTAATAATCAGATATTTTTCTTTTAGGATCAAAGTATCAAGCAGCGAAGCGGTGAAAGAAGCATTGATTTTCGGCAAAAGACTTAATGCACAAACAGCAAAGTCATTTGGAATTGTTGACTTTGTGACGTCAGAACAAAACATGATGACGCAAGCAAAATATGTGTTGATGAAAGCGTTAGGAAATAAAAGAACAAGTGTAACTAGGGGTTTCTTGAACAATATGAAATTTGACATGTATAAATCGTATGTGGTACGAGAAGAGATGAAAGTAAAACTTTAAAGGTGCTGCCTCACAGATTGGGCTAAAATTTGTGTATATCGTGATTTTCCAAACTTACAAAGTATTGGTGTAATAGAAAGCCACTGATGGTTGCTTTAAGAAACATTAATTTTGGTGCAAATAAGTAATTTTAACAACTCTCGACATCGCCCACTGAGTGATTTTTTCTTGAATAAAACCCACTAAGTTTCCTTCCAACATGCTTTGTGAATTATGTAATTCACACGTGATTGAACTGTAACATCAACAAACTACAGCGTAAACATCAGTGAGGTATTTGGTTCGTTTTGCGGTTCGGTTTCATCAAATGTGAACACATTTCAGGCAATTTTAGTAATAGTAGTGTTATTTCTATAGGGTATTAATACCCTATAGAATATTTGATGTTAAAATACTAAATACATGTAACTGCTAAATGCCGAAGTTGCTCAAGTTATTTTTGATGTCAGCGTGGTTGTTTATGGGATATACAGGCAACTATACCAAAATTACGCGAATATTTGACAATTTTATTTTATTTTTGAAATACACCAATATGTGAGGCAGTCCCTTTAATGGCTTATAAGTAACTCTGGATGATAAGTTCTTATTAGCTGTTAGGCTACACTCGGTGCCGATGACAGCCACAGCACATTGGCTTTTGACTCTCTCAGGTACCCATTCATACACCTAGGTAAATTGAAGCATTGTGTGTTATTTTTGCTCAGGCGGGGATTGAACCAGAGATCTTTCGATCGCAAACCGCATGTCCTACCTCTATGCTACTTCCCACATTGAACAACTAGACGCTTCCTTATTTACATCCTGTGAGACATTGTTCTTTGCCATCAATGTAAATATTATGAATCGCTGGCTTAGAATGAGAAGGTCGTAAGAACAAAACCGATGTTTCGAGAAAACAAGAAAAAACTACTTGAAAACTACTCTTTACTTATGGAAAAACAAGCTTTTTTAACTTCGGTTTTGGTCAACATGACAAGTTTCGATTTTCATGAAAATAGGCTCATAAGAAGCGCCTCGTAATGTAGAGTCTTATATGAGTCTCATTCTAAGCCAGCGGAATATGCTCTGTTTTGCTTATAGTGCTCCCATGATAATATGAAAGGTGGGAAAAACTAGACGCTTCCTTATCTATCACGCTTGTTCAAAACAAACGTAGCGGGATCGTGGCTAAAACGAATTGTAGTAAGAACGTAGTACCGTTGTCACGATTAAGATCGGCGCAATTGTAGAAACATCGGGGAAGCATAATGCCGAGATCTGCATAATCGTAATAACATTGTGGTACAATCGGCATCAAATTTAACTGTGTTATCTATTTAAACACGTTGATTTCGCGTTATTATAATGCAAGTATAGCTTTTATTCAGAAATCTAGTAATTGCAATTATAATTTATATAATAACCATGTTAATTGTTATTGTAAATTGCATGAAAACGCGTTTTATAAAATTGTATAAGATTTGTTTTCATTTTTTTTTTAATTATGCGGGTTCCTGTGGTCCTGAATACATCGCTGGCTTAGAATTAGAAGGTCGTAAGTAGTATAAGAATCATGCGTATTTGAAATCTGCATCTCAATGCGCTTCTTTTTAGCCTATTTTCATGAAAATCGGAAGTGGTCATGTTGACCGAGCTTGTTTTCTTATAAGTGAAGAGTAGTTTTCAGACGTTTATTTCTTGTTTTCTCAAAATATTGATTTTGTACTTACGACCGTCTCATTCTAAGCCAGCGACATGTAATATTGTTATTATTATTTGGAATTCGTATGTGTAACAAATATCAGTACGTGAATGTATGAATGAATGAATGAATGAATGAATGAATGAATGATTGAATGAATGAATGAATGAATGAATGAATGAATGAATGAATGAATGAATGAATGAATGAATGAATGAATGAATGAATGAATGAATGAATGAATGAATGAATATATCAGATTTATATAGCGCCCATACACAACACACGCTCAATGGCGCTTTACATTATTACACTCAACCACTTTTCTAATTTGTCACTTTTTTTTCAATCCCGGGATATCTTTAACTGTGATCACATTATTTGATGGCGAAATGCAAAATTGATCGCAAGACTGACCATGTTTACTTTGGCACTTGATTTTGATTTTCCATGGTTTAAGTGTCAAGGCAATTGCATAAAACGATTGTATGCAAAATGCCATCAAACAAACATTATGATCACAGTTAAACGTATTTGGAGTTTGAAAAGTTACCAATTAGAAAACTGGTTGAGTGTATAGTGTCGCAGTAACAATATTAAGGGTGCTGGTGCATCCTCCACCAGTGCAGATACAGCATCATCTGACCAGAGAGAAAGCCTCTGAAGGGAGAGAGAGACATTAGATACCGGCATGTCCGGCTCAGCAGAAGTGCGCCTATAGCTCTTATTTCGAATACATAGTCTAGTTCTTTAATGTACCCGATGTATAGCATTGATACACAGCTTCCTGGCACCTTGAACCAAATACTTTATATACCCCAAGATCAGATACAGCGGGAAATACTACGGCTAGAATTTCCGATAAGTCCAATTACCATGCCGGGGATTGAACCAACTTTAACTAGCATTTCGATAGCTAAGAATAATTAGATCATAAGTATAAAAATACTAGATCTATTTTGAGAAAACTAAACTAAATTACTTATTGAAAAACAAGCTTTCTGTACTTAACTACGGTCAACATGACCTCTTCAGAGTTTCTTTGTCGAATTGTTCTGGGTTTAAAACTCTAAAATAACTAATTCCACGTCATTAAATTATCTAATAGCTACAAACCGGCTAAATAATCACGTGAATTTCGATTTATAATTTTATAAATGACAATTCATTGTTAGAAGTTTACATCTTGTATGAGTGAATTTCATTAGTTGAGTTGTGCTTGGTCTTCATTTTAACATGTCAGCTGTAAGTACAATAGACACGCCCTATAGACAGTTGGTGTTTTATTTTATATCTATAACGAAACGGAATAATGCAATATCAGTATATGCTACCATTTGTTTAGTACTTTTAGCAGTTATCTGCTGTTATCAAGACAGTGGTCATTTTCAATTTTGCATATATGTCATATTTACATGGTGACCGATTTACTTGATTTTTTCTGTTTATTTCATGATATCTTCTATTATCATGAACGATTAACGCCCTTAATATCATATAAATAATATATAGAAGATATTTGTTGATTTTTGTGTAAGATCGAATTTTATTTCACCGAGTGATCACAGAAAATCAATATTTAATTTAATTTTCTGTGAACACGAGTGAAATAAAATTCGATCTTAAACCAAAAATCAACAAACTTTCTGTTTATTGTATGCCTCAATTTCTCTTAAAATGTGTCGTAATCGGCTTAATTGAAAAAAACACGTCGAAATTGAAACGTCACGACGTGAGAATTATGACGTCATGATGTCATGATGACGTTCGCATATTTTAAAGTCCGGCGCCATTGGGACGTTACGTTTCTTTTTCTGCATGATACTGGAACCAGCTTCTAAAACAGTGAAAATAACAAAGTGGTAATTTCACTGTTATCTTCACTGAAAAACTCCATTGAAAGCAAATAATAAACTAGTATACATGCATTTATAAATATTACTCGGTTCTGGGACAGTAATGATAGTCACGCGGTATCTGAGTTTTGATTGGATTGGGGCATAAGAGGTCAAGTCCCCTTTGTAACCGATCATTTGTTGTTTTTGTATGTTCAATAATATTTGAAATTAATGTATAATATGCATAAATTTATATATATACATACGGATGCGCATTCATCACATGAATCGAATGTCATTGGTAAGACATTTCTGACATTATTATTACGATTTTCACAGGCAATTTACTACGTGTAAGGCTTGCCGCACAAGAACGTAAAAACGTGTGTAACATAGCAACTTCACGACGTCATAGCAACGTCATTATCTAAATAACGGATATTAACGTTCAGTTATCAATTGGAAATAACAATGATACCAACTTTGTATATAGACTCCGACATTTTTTAATCCACTGGTTCCACGCTTAGCTTTTCTGAACTGTTGCACGCGGGTGTAATGACATTGGCTAATTTTGGACGTTCCATAAAAGTGTTTATATCATCATATTTTATGATGCACCTGCTCTCAAAATGCATTTACATGGGTAATATATACTCAACAAAAATAATAAGTAACCATAGAGATGATTACGTTTCTATTGGTTTATACTAATTTATTTAAGGTCGATTGTGAAACAAGTTTTTCCAACTTATATTAATTACTCTCGACACCTCATTCCTGATGTTATCCATCGCCACGAGGGTATGAAAGAAGAGAAGCCAGTTTCCCTTTTATGCTGAGCATCTAGCAAAGGAATTTCTTGTACCATTTTTATTTCGTCTTTGGTATGAGGTGGTCAGGGATCGAACCCGGGACCTCCCGCACTCGAAGCGAATGCTCAACCACTAGGCTATCGAGAAGGCGCTTCCATTGACACCAGGTTTTTAACTTTACATTTTCTACAACGATAGCGACAAAAGTGTCAGATTGACTGAATTAAATAATAGCCGAATCTCCAAATACATGTAGGTGCAAAGAGTCTAGGAAAATCCAGCAATTTGTGTCGTGATATTGTCGTCTTTGTTTTTGTTATGTTTTAACGCTTGGCTGTTCAGTTGAGTGCTTTTTTAATGACCAATGTCTCATTTAAAGAGCTAAGTTTCTTCTATTGTATGAGGTAACTTTTTTTGTCCACTTCTTCTATAATTTAGAAAATTATTATATGAATGAGACAAATCGGGTATTTTCTGATAAACTTTGAATTTCCATTACAATGAGAGTAGGTCTGGCTCTTGGAGGTCTATAGTTTTATTCCTCGACTGATTTCAACAAATGAGGTATCATTTTAAAGCTGAATAATATATCTATTGCATAGAAGTTTTTGCCTGTGTTCAATAAAACAGGAGATACAAGGTTTTGAAAACAAACGAGATTTAGCGATATTTCAGAAGATTGCTGCGAGATATTGTGAGATTTGGTACATCATTCAAATCTTTGTATTTTTAGGTCTTTGTAATGGTACATGTTTTGATATCTACAGCATGACAACAGGTCAACTTACCATAGTCAAATTGTTTTAATAAGAATAATGATATTTGTACAAAATCAGTTATTCCCCTTTTTGTTTAGTATAGTATTGCGGAGTTGCTTTCCCTTGAATTATTTGGCAGTTTCGGCAGATCAATAGCTACATTGTTTGTGCGTGAATGTTTGCTTTGGGAAGACATGAAAAATGCACACTTTTCTTTATTTTGCAGGTTATAATAACATCTCATGAGGATTGTTGAAAATTTATTCTTGGCATTATCTTTAAGAAGATTGTCCAGGATTAGGCTGCTGTGTGCAATTGTCATGCAGGATTTCGTAGCGGGAATCACTTATCGGACCCTCTGTACAGACGTTACATCATAAATACTCCAATCCAAACAGAAGTATGTGAATTATCACAGTAAATGGCATCAAGGAAAAATACCATAGTTCGATTTAAAGCATTGAGCCGTGATTGAACGTTTAGCTAAATACTTAATATAGTGTACAGCGTATACCCAAAGGTTACGGCTCAGAGACCAGCTTCTATCTATACAGTTCGATTTCGAACATTGAGCTGTGGCTGCACTTTTAAGGTTTCAAAGGTTGATACAGGTCACATACTAGTCCAAATACGTTATAAAATCAAAGCACTGAGAGTTCTGTTAGAAGCAATAGCAATAATGCTTAGATATTTATAAGCCTATACACTTAATCACACTCCCAACGCAACACCTAGTTTTTCATTATTTTCAACTATTTATAATGCGATTTGGTTACAATTTGGCATATTGATAGATCGATATTATTCCAATGTTTCTATGATTGTTTTATCAAAATCAATTGATTGTAAGTTGAAAATAACTACAAATAATTATTGAAAAGTCACAAAATGACACCATGAAACATATTACCATTGCAAGGTGGGTGTATAATTTACTTAACAGTTTATAACAATGAAACGATATAAGAAAAGCATTCTTTTCGTTGTTCATTAGTATCTTGTATGTCCTTCCATGTCGTTTATGTTATAGAAAGAGAACGCAAACGCGATGTTGTCTTATTTTGTTGAGGGCGTACCCGAGACAAAATAAACAACCAAGCGTTAAGTATCTCTTTCTAACTTTTATTAATTTACTATACAATATTGGGCGCGTTTTCACTCCAAATGCAGGGCCGATACGAAGCTCACCTCGACATTATGGACAAAAAACTCGGCCATTATGGGAAAAGCGCGGCCTTTATGAAAAAACTCGGCCATTATGAGATTCGGGCATTCTGATTGGCTGTCTAGCTCGGCCATTATGAAACCAGTGGTTCGGGGGCGGACAACCCAGAATGAAGATTTCTCTCCGGCCGACACACACCTTTCTATGTTAAGAACACGGATTCACTGTCAATCACACACCTGAGAAGAAATGCACATTTTGTTGAGTTTAGATATCCTAGAGCAAGCAAAATACACAAAAACAACAGCCCACAAAGAAACATATTGACAAATTTAGGCACCAAGTAGTCATTTGTTTAGGTCGCGAAAACATGTGAAAAAGGCGCAAAATCCACATCTTCGGCTCAAAATAAAAAATGGTTAAACGGATAGCTAGCCCTATACAGTATTCATGTTTGGCTACCCTAATACATGTCTAACTCAAAATTGGATCCAAAATAATAGGGTTTCCAGACCGTTTCTCCACAATATTCATGAATGTAAACCTACCAGAGAAAAGTCCGTCTTTTCCGGTCCGAGATCTAGAAAACTTAGTTTCGCACTTTTCAACAGTTTTCATTCAAACCACAACAAAGGTCATGACCCTTGCACATAATTTATTGCAAACATGTAGTAACCCATGATTTTAACACACAACTTACTTGGATTATTCTTACTAATGATAAAATAGCCAAGAAACACAGCATTTGTCTTATATTTACAATTTTGACCATGGCCAATTCGAATATTTGGCTTCTCTGGGTTTACTGACTCCCTTGGAAAAAAAATAGCCGCCATTTTGAATTTCACTACTGGTATCGGACCAGTAGCCGAACAGTACCAGTATCCGAACGATCGTTATTTCTCCTCTCCTGTATCTCTTCAGGAGGGGGATGCTGTTTGTTTTGGAGCTCTATCACACGAGTATGCTTCGTGTAAAGTTTTTTTACCCAACTAAAAGTATTAACACAGAAATTCTACTTTCTTTATTACCCCACCCACTTTCTGTTTTGTTTACATCTGAGGGATTCCGAACGACTCTCGTATGCGCGCGCAAATATTTCCCCATTGGCGCCTTTAAACCAAACGACCTCTAAAAAGGTTTCTTAGTTATAGTTGGAACATATTAAGTAAATTTTAATGATTAAAAAGGGCGGAGCGAGCGATTGGCCGATAGAAAGTAGCGCCAACGCATGACGTAAAGTCTGTGAAGAGAAAATTTTAATGATTAAATTTTCAGTTAACCGCCAAAATGCGGCGTTTTCATTGGCTCATAATGTAGGTTATATTCTAAAAATGTTTATTATGCATTAAAATAGCTTAATTAAAATAATGAAATCTTAAAAATGCACACAACCAAGAAGTGTTACCGTTTGAAACGTGTATCAGATCCGCGCCATATTTCTTAGTCAATCAAGGGAAATAATCTACTAAAATTATAATTTGCAAATGGTAAGATTAATCTCCCTTTATTAAAGAAAATTTCGTATTAAGAGTGCCGTAATCATTTACGTGAATATAAAGTAGCTGCGATGATACTCATTTCATGATTATGAAAATTTATACTGATGATAAACTGTACCAAAGTGCTTCTCCGATGGATTGCACTATGTGATAATTGAGTGCACGAGATGGTGTACGGTTCTAGTACGGTACGAGTCGGCAGATAGCCACACACATTTTGACGAGTGACGGGAAATCTAGTAAGGGTTATTTACATTCTTTAAAATAAAAATAGTTCATATTTAAGCTATAAATGTCGATGAAGCATCTGTTCGGATACTGGTACTGTAGACTAACCAATTAGCGCTAAATAGTGACCCTTTTGGTGCCCCTGTTTTGGGACGCATGTGCAGACGAGGCTGGAGTTGTTTACATTTCTAGAAGGGGGAAAGCCTTAAGTTTATAAAATTGCCGATTGTTTTTGTAAACAAACAGTTTTAAGAGAAAAATTCAGTAAAAACCTCCATTTTTGTTCGGCTACTGGTCCGATACCAGTAAATTTATCTATTCTGAATGTTTTTAAAGACGAGGGCCCTTTCTGTGATGACTTAAAACATCGGAATAGCGCGAAATGTCGATCGGGTTAGACGGTTTATATACAGTCCTTGGATTACGTCATCGTATATCGTCATCAAACTGAGCACGTCGTCAGCAGCGGCGGCACAAACTTGAACACAGGGGAGCGTATTCTGAGCCAGTTGGTAAATCATTTGTTGACTCTTGACAGCATCATCGACAGTAAAACCGGACAAAGTGAATTACGTTGAAGTAAATATGTTTGATATAAATGAAGACAATTTCAATGAGAAACTAGATTGCGGGTCGGATACAGGAGTTCTGTGCAAGTTTCCGATGACGGTATTTCGGATAACGATACTTCTAGTTCTTGGTGAATGACAGTTTAAACGTTTTAAAAATGTAGACATTAGTGAAACTAGAACATGTATTGGACGAATCTAAAGTTAATGCCACAGTGTACAAAACAAGAACTGATAACAGGGTGTTTGAAGAAAGGGCAGCTACTGTCAGAGCTGGTGTGCATGAGACAGGGATTGGAGTCATCCCAGCCAGTGAGCTTGCCACAATTCTTGCCAGATCTTATCAAGGTATGTAGGCTATACACATGATTATTATTTCATAAAAATGACATAAATAAATATTGAATATCAAGATACTTTTTCACCAGTCCTTTGTACACCCCACCCGGAGATTCATACAGCAGTTCTAAACCATAACAAACATAATGTGAAATTACTTTTTAAGCAAATTGTCAAGGGAAACTTTATCATACTTGTTAACATAATTAATTATATAGCATTTGTGGTGTTTACGGGTCGGAGGTCACCAGTCTAGATGAGCCAATCAGAGGCCGATGTCATCATTTCACGGCGTATGCGCAGATACTTAGTGCTTTCTCTTATGCATTTTGGAATTCATCTAGAAAGACGTCCTAAATCACCTCTCTGTTCTAGGTAGGTTCTATTTACCACCATTTATGGTCACCTAATAGTGACTATAAATACTACAAATGGCGCTGCTAAGCCATAGAACTTAGCGGGTGGCATTTTAAAGCAAAGAGCAAGTAAATAGCTTAGTGGTTTGGTGAGAATGGAGGTCCTATTTGAATACACGCGCGTTGATGGTTGGTTTTAGCCTTTTACGACATTATCACGTGACATTTTTGTTTACGTGTTGTGAGCGCCATCTGGGCTTGCACTAGATACGTGATACGTTTACGTGATGTTTGTTTCGGCTAGTCAACTAACCAACGGCGTTTATTATTACTGCGACCTCAAAATAATCTCACTTACAGGTAATTATTGTTCCGTGGGAGTCATTTTATATGTTATTTGTTGACGTTTACACACTAAATGTTTTGACTTTTGTGATTGGATGGAATAGGATTCACGAGTGACTCGTCACTTATTCTGAAAATTCCATCGACTGGTTGTGTTAAGCTGTCAGTTTGGTTGGTCCTATATCAAATCATGGGACCATATATTGATAAGCTGCATTTGTGTGTGTGTGTTGGGTTGATAACAAAACAGGGATCCATGTGTATTTGTGAGCACTCCAATAGTCATAATTATTCTGTACTTTTGGGATTTTCACAGCTATGTTGTGCATGACCTGTATACAATTTGCTTGGCTCAATGATTGTGTCCATAGTGAAGGGTGTAATGGTTATGTCACTCATAAAATTGGGGAATTACAAAAGAAACCACTTACATGGGCTGGTCACTTTTTATGTATACTTTATTTTGTGTCCGGCAACCAAAACGAGTTGGACCTTCCCCTAGAGGATTCGGAAACCACTTACATGGGCTGGTCACTTTATGTATACTTAATTTTGTGTCCGGTAACCAAAACGAGTTGGACCTTCCACTAGAGGATTCCGAAACCACTTACATGGGCTGGTTACTTTTTATGTACACTTAATTTTGTGTCCGGTAACCAAAACGAGTTGGACCTTCCACTAGAGGATTCCGAAACCACTTACATGGGCTGGTTACTTTTTATGTACACTTAATTTTGTGTCCGGTAACCAAAACGAGTTGGACCTTCCACTAGAGGATTCCGAAACCACTTACATGGGCTGGTTACTTTTTATGTACACTTAATTTTGTGTCCGGTAACCAAAACGAGTTGGACCTTCCACTAGAGGATTCCGAAACCACTTACATGGGCTGGTTACTTTTTATGTACACTTAATTTTGTGTCCGGCAACCAAAACGAGTTGGACCTTCCCCTAGAGGATTCGGAAACCACTTACATGGGCTGGTTACTTTTTATGTATACTTAATTTTGTGTCCGGCAACCAAAACGAGTTGGACCTTCCCCTAGAGGATTCCGAAACCACTTACATGGGCTGGTTACTTTTTATGTATACTTAATTTTGTGTCCGGCAACCAAAACGAGTTGGACCTTCCCCTAGAGGATTCCGAAACCACTTACATGGGTCGGACACGAAGGCCTAACTTCGACCCAAAAGGTCTTGGGCCTCCACCATCTGAGTTAAAATGGACAGCGCTAGTAAATGCTCTTGCCGACGCTTGGGATGTAGACGCAGCGCATGAGACAGTAACAGTCTGTCAAATGCGGTCTGGGTCTAGGTACCTGGTGCCTGGGGTGTCAATGCTTTGCGTACTCAAGCGGTTGCTGATACATCAGCACGTGTCCATAATATATATTGAAAAAATTATCATTTGGTAGGGTGAATGTACTACCCGGGCCACTCATTCCCTGGATGTTTCACATGGATTTCAGCACTGATGGTGTTGTAGCAGGGCTAGTGGGGTGCATTTGTCAAACCTGGTGATACTCCCTTAAGCCTCATCAGGCATATTATGTCTGTGACCGAGGCATTTGGGAGGCGCACATATATATTTGTTATTGAGTGTGTTTAGGACTGATGAACCATTGGTGTCAATTTTACTATTTTGGGGGTTATTTAATATTAATAAGTTGGAATAACTTTATTTCAATGTATACAAACATGCATTTATATGTTTGATTCAGATTGGGTAGTGGTTCATTTGTTCTTGTTCACATTGTTTTAATAGTTATATTTGTGTTTGTTGTTGCTTGAAGACCCTATGTGTTGTTTATTTTCAATGAAAAATATAGTTTAATTTTAATTAATTTTGGATGGGGGGAGAGGTTAATGATATATTATTAGGGGTCACCCTTTCCAATGACGGGGAACACTTGCAATATAAAGGGTCTGAAAGTAACACATTTTAGGGAACTAGTCTAGTGCCAGATAATCCCTAAGCTATTGGGCAACATGCACAAGCTCCGTCCCTGAGGTACATGTGGAGGGAAACACAGCTGATACCTATAGTAATCTTGCGGAATCCAAATCCACAATATCGCAGGGTCATAATTTGACTCACTGTACAGGATACACAAAGGATACCAGGGGAGGGTTAGTATTATTAGCTTTGAACTTCCCTCGTGTAGATTTGCATTCCTTGAATTCCTTAGGTCGTGTGCAATGCGGCTCATATCAAGGTCAGGTATCTTCTTGTGCTCTCAGTGCACATAGCTGGTATGAACACTAGAGTTTGTGTAACACAAGAGTAACATGCATAGCTGATCTTAATTTAAAGCTAAAGGAAAGGTATTTAGTTTAGGATGCATACAGTACCAATAGCGGAAATAGACCACAGAGTTTGTGTTCTCTACACATAGTTGGGTTTTATCCTCGAGTTTGGGCACTTAATATTAATGCGACCTAAAATGCTGAACCTTTATAATTGGGGAAAAGATGCTTAACTGTGACTTCAGAGGCAGGTAATGGTACACCAGTACCTTCTGAATAGTTGGAGTCGGGTGTCAATACATGCCTCATCCGGGTAAGCAGTTAAGTATCTAGCACTAATTGGAGGGGACAATGGTGGGCATATACTGATCACATGTGTTGTAACATAAGGGAGCCCACAAAAATGGTACCTGTGGAAACGGTCCTGGATAGTAGTTGCAGAAAACATTTTATAGACTAAAACCTTAATCAAATAAGTTGCTTGTATTTTTTGGAGTAAATCAAATCACTTTCATTTAATTAACATTCCACTAGAATCATGCGTTTTATTGCTTGTGTTTGGTTGAGAGGTTGTGTTTTTCGTTGAAATCCTTGCGTGTAGTGCAGTGCAGGCCGCCGTTGGGCTTGTACCACGTAAAAAATGATCTCGACGATTTCAAGTGTGGCTGTCAGTTATGACAGAGACGCTATATAGTGCCTTATTTTAGTCGTCGGGATTCTTCACGTGCTGTGAGCTGCCATCTTTGAGATTCTCATTTGGGCTTGCACCACGTGATATTTTTTCTTGGCGACGTAGGGCGCATCTTATTTCTTCAAGTGCTGTGAGCTGCCATTTCCGAATTCGATTTGAGCTTACACCACGTGATATTTTTTCTTGGCGACGTAGGGCGCATCTTGATTCTTCACGTGCTGTGAGCTGCTATTTTCGAAATTCGATTTGGGCTTGCACCACGTGATATTTTTCTTGGCGATGTTATTTCGCTTATCGCTGAGCATAGCCTTTGGATTGGACACATTATGTTGAACGCATGAGTGGTGTATTGTTTATTCTAAAGTGTCTAAATTGTTATTTTGGCTGCAGTTGCTAACTTGAGGTACAATTATTTAGAAACTTTTTTTCACCATTATTTAGTGATCCAAATGTAACTATACTTTGGTCCGGCCACATATACACTAGCTGGGCTCCACTCCATCAATTTGTGATTATGTATGTGGGGTCATTATCCAATCTTAAATGGTAGGCTAATTCAATTATTCATAAAGTCTATCTGTTCTGCTTGGGGAAATTTATATGGCCAGTAGGTTGCAGTTTGGCTATGCAACCTAGTTTTATAGTAATGGGTGCCAAATTGGGTCTTTATCCCGGGTTGGGGTTGGCTTTTATAGAAATGGGAACCAAATTGGGCCTTTATCACGGATGGAGGTGGATTTTATAAAACTGGGAAGAGTGTGGTGTTTACGGGTCGGTGGTCACCAGTCTAGATGAGCCAATCAGAGGCCGATGTCATCATCTCACGGCGCATGCGCAGAGACTTAGTACTTTCTCTTATGCATTTTGGAACTCATCTAGAAAGACGTGCTAAATCACCTCTCTGTTCTAGGTAGGTTCTATTTACCACCATTTATGGTCACCTAATGGTGACTATAAATACTACACATTTATCATGTCTAGCAGTTTGAACAAAAATTGCCATTTGTTGTTGCAGACTTGTAAGAAACTATTAACATACATGTAGAGGTTTAGATTCTTATAAAGGTTATTATATAAATAACACATAGCTTCGAGGGTGACAGTAAAAATGTCAGCCTGAGGAAAGTACTGTTACCCATTTAAGGCCGAAGGCCGCGGGTAACAGTACTTTCCTCAGGCTGACATTTTTACTGTCACCCTCGAAGCTATGTGTTATTTATTTTATTACCCCAAACTTTTTTCAGCGATTATCTACTGTAAACCAAGAAATTATTTTATGCAATTCAATTTAGCCGAGCTCACATGTGGAAGAATTTGAAGAAATGATAAGTAGCCGCCAAAGAGTTTAGAAAGAAAATGTCACGTGACAAAAAAGTACTGTCAAAAAAGTACTATCACCCTGCTGACAGTAAAAAAATGTTCAATCACGTGGTATATTGATCCGCTTGATCGTAATAGTAAGAATACTACCTGTTTGTCTATGGGAAATTAACATTACGAAAAAAGTGAGGGGTAATAATATTTTATATTTTCAGATAAACTTGAGCGGTCAGTGTATACAGTATGGTTAAACAATGGTGTGTGTTTTGGGCTACGATGTCGACAAGACTATTTGAACTTAATGTCGGAAGATAAAGATCTATCAAACATGTCAAAAGAATTGTTTCATTAAATTGATTGAGTCAATACGTTATTTATTATTCCTTATCTTTCTACTGTACTTTTGCCCAAATTGTATAGTTAATTATTAAAATTGTCAATAATCAAGTGTTTTCAAAATGGCCTTGTTGTTGGGCTTCAGACAGTCATATTAGCCCAATAACAAGGGCGTTATGAAAACACTTAATTATTAACATTATAATATCATTGGCTGTCACTTTGTAAACATAAGGCGTGTCTAAATGTAGTACAATGCTGACCGATTAACATGTCTAATAAAAATCAATAACACGGTGTTGTGATTTTAAAGTTGTGGACTCCAATACAACTCGACCAAGAAAATCGATAGAGGTCACTTTGGCCGAAGTGGAGAACAATAAAGTTGTTTATAAACAGTGCAGGATCCTGCACTGTATAAATTGCACTCATTTCTCTGAAAATTAAGACACACGCCATCAAATATCATCGGATTTAGCCACACCGCCTCAGTTAACATCAATGTAAATTGCCGTAGCCATGATATAAGATATGTTTATACATCTGCCCAATCGACAGCACATAATACTAATCCGTGCCTGGAGAATGGTCCCCCTTTCCAGGAAATTGTTCTGTTTTCGTAGTTTTTGCCGGGTCGGTGGTCGTCTGATTAGTCGCTTGCACTGCTCGTCCCAACAAATTCTAAATAATCTTGAAATCCAAAGACGTTGGTGATAGCGGCAACTGGTGTTAATCGTGAATATGCAGAAATGCTTGACGTTCACGTGCTATGTGAGCCAGAGCTCCATCATGCAGTAATTTTACATGACGTCAGTTTTGTGACTTTTCGGTTTACTACGATGCTCATTTTTTTTCATCTTTCAATGAACTGATTTACATAAAACTTCTAGGAGACATTTAACGAGTATTGTTGTATTCACAGTCCAAATTTAAGCAATATCCATTAACTTATAATCGAAAAATCGTTACAAAATATAGGTGTTGCGTTGTTAGTGTGATTAGGTGTACATTGTATATACAACCAATGTTGCGATAGTTGAGTGGTCTAATGCTTACGTACTTTGCATTGCTATGCGATGGCGCCGTACAGTAAGTAACATGTTAATCGCGGTGTCATGTTATATATATGCACAGGAACTTGCATTTATAATTTGAAAAAAAAATATAGTACATGTATGTACTATATTTTAGTAGTAAAGTCGGCCTAGTGAAAAAAAAAGTTTTTTTAATTTTTTTTTTTAATTTTTTTTTCAAATTATAAATATAAAGTTCCTGTGATATATGGTTGACATTAAATGGCAATATCGTGTATCTAGGTGCATTCGTATATAGTGAATAAACAGATCATAACCGAAGTACGATTGCCCGCAACGAACTTGACCAAACAAGTCAAAGTATGCCTGTTGTAATTGTACGCTGGGTGTCCAAATACATGTCATGATTTGGCGAGGCTACGAGATAGGCTTGACCAGTGGTGTTTATGACGTCATTATTGGCTTTAAGTTACCGACACGTCTGACGATAGTATATTTTAATATATTTCCTCCTTACACGATACGTAACATCGGGTCAAATATGCTACTCAAACTTTGCTAAAGGTCAATAAATCAATTTTGATGTATGTCTTATGTTAACTGAACAAACTCGATTCTGAAAAGGTTGTGCAATTATGAAAATATCATCTTATCTGCTGCTAAATTTCGATAAATTCATGTCTTGCATTTGACAAACATTGTCAAAACGACGTCGTTTTCGAGGTAACCAATAAGCCCTATTTGCAGGGCCAAAAGTGGCAAGCATAAAATTGATTTTTTGTCCCGTTTTTATTAGCATATCGAGTAAGACCCAAAATGCCAAGAAATGGACTACAATATGTTATAACAGAAGCTTGAATGCACCACGAATATTTTAATGGGATTGGGCTTATCAGCACTTAGACATTTAATTTTGAAGTAATCTTTATTTGTTTGCAATATTGCAGTTGTATCATTATGTTTCTGAAAATTCTATCATTCAATCTTTATTCAATTTGCAAAATATTCAAATGGAAAATTTCTTGACCCTTATCAAATGTTGAGTAGTATATATACAGTCATGTAGTCAACTGCAAGAGGTGCCCCACTTATATCCGAACAGTCTTTTTAACATTCGATATTTCCATGCTGATCAACAAGATATAATCGAAATGTATATTCAACCATGTAGAGTAATGTGCCAAGCAACATTTACAGTCAGTGTTTCTTATATTTGCAATTTAGTTTGCACCAACATCAACACTTTTGTAGGGGCGTTGTTTTTGGCTTTTTAAGACCGAATAATTCGATCCATGGTGTTTGTATTTCTCGTCTATAATCATCGCTGTAATATCCTCAATATTTAGAAGTTTATTGGTGCAGGATTGTTAAACTTCAGCATTTACTAGTGCTATTCTGGTTTAGAATATAACCTACAATATAAGCCAATGAAAACGCCGCATTTTCGCGGTTAAACGAAAATTTAATCATTAAATTTTTCTCTTAACAGAATTGACGTCTATTCTGGTGTAATACACTCCACATTCGGGTTCGTAACAATGTGTTTGTGGTGGGATTTGAAGCTGCGTCTTGATCATAACACCATGTCCCTTGCGTTGTCTCCAGTAAAGAGGTGTGGCAAACATTTTATCCAAATATGTTTTTGAACCTAATGAACATTATGTCAGGCGTCATCACTTTTTTGGCGTCTTTTTAATATTTGCGTCATTTCACTAATTTAAATATAAAGAGCAACAGAAGGCAAATACCCTTGTGATGAAAAATACGTATTAAATCTTCACAGAAATAGAATACCCATGCTCAACCAACACATTATATGTGCTTTAATGGAAGTGGTTGATCTTCAAAAAGCTAAAACACCACTCCCTCTACAAAAGTGTTGGTTTTGGTTCTAACTATATTGCAAACAAACCAAACAGTGAGTGCATATGTTACCTGACTTAATACTCTACACAGTTTAAGAGAGATATCCAACTTATATCGCGTTTGCATGACAATATTAGATGTCCATCGTTGTTCAAATATAAGCAGGGCACATATCTCGTAGTCATATAAGTGAACTAATAGTGTCTTCTAATTCCATCTACATGTATTTGTTTTCCAGTATCTGGCCATGTCACCGGTCTGTAATTACTAGTACTTGACACATTTTGAGAGAATGCGGCTCGGGTTCCATCCAGCGTCATTCGCATGTTTGTGACATATATGAAAGGTTAATTTTGTACTATCCTATCGCTTCTTTAGAAGAATAAAGTCGTTAGTGCAAAAATACCATTTTGAGAAAGAAAACAAGAAAAATGTCTGAAAACTAGTCTTCACTTACGAAAAACCAAGCTTTTTCTACCGTTCAGTTTGGTTAGATTTTCATACAATGCGCCTTTGCTATGTAGATTTCGAATAAGACTGGGTCTTAAAAGGTTATACGTACACATACGACATTGTTCTAACGCAACGATATGCCTTTTTTATGGAGCCATATAACTGCCACCATATAAATATTAATTTTCATGAAATATTTCGTGAAATTAACGAGGGATTTCATGAAAACAGAAAAATATTATGAATGCAAGATAAATATCTTAACGTGAAAATTTGCCAGTTACTGCTTTGATCTGCCACAACATTCCAGTTATTTGTTTTAAGAAACTAACTTACTTTTTACGAAAGTGTATTATTTTCACGAAGACATTTTTACGTTTCGCGAAACTTTTCACGAAAGTCGATAATTTTCACCTCTTTACCCTTTGCGAAACATTTTTATGCTTTCATGAAAAACTTATTAAGTTTCGTGAAAGCATCATCTTTATGTGGTGTCAGTTCAGAGCACTAACAAGCAGAATTTCGTGTTCAGATAATTTATCTGTCTTCATGATAATTATATTTTTCATGAAATATCCCATAATTTTTACGAAAGTTTTCATGAAATCTTAAAGTTAAGTGGTGGCAGTTATATGGCTCCATACTTTTTAGCTTGTTCGCAGATGTAGCAGCAACGGGTTATATATTTGATACTCTAGTAATCTTCTTCTAACACATGTCCTCGCGAAATTTTCTGATTACTCAGTAGATTGCGACAAAAAATGAATGTATTTTATATATGTCTGAAATGTAGTTTAATTTATCAACTTGTTTTAAAGTTGGCGTTGTTTTCTTGTTTTTATGTATGCTTTTATATAAATATGTATGTATGCATGTTAGCTACGTTGGTGTATTTCATGTAATATGACCAAATACACGTCTGTGCCGAATAACCGGCATCAATGATGTGTATCATACCAATATCTAAGAAACTTGTCCCTACGAATATATTTTGAAAATACTAGTATGACATTATCGAAAATTACTGTGAACACGTTTAATAAACATGTGTTAAGGACTTACTTTTGTAATTTGAATGACATTTAAGCAATAGGCCATTTCGACCATTTTGTATAAAAAATATTATGTTTAACCACAGTGAACATAAATGAGTCGTGAGTTATTGAATTGTTATGTATAAATCGATTAATCAGGTCGGTCATTTGTTTACATAACAGTGTGTATAGTCCAGTCAGGATAAAAATCCAGTGACGCAGCGGTCGAGTCCACTATAACGGTGTAAAACCAATTATAAAGGCTTATACTGTACAAACAGCTATGATTTCAATGCTATAAACAAACTATATTTCTCTACCTGTTTAGACAATGGTTGATATATTTTGTGTACACATAAACTGCAACGTCACTGTCACAATATCCTAACTGGACTGTACTGCAAATTCTCTTATTATAAGTAAACTTCGAGGTTATGCATATTGTTGTACTTTAAACTGTGGACCAATCCGATTAGTTGATTATAACAGTTGAGATAGATACCCGGCATGTAAGCATGCCTCCCCTTTTCAGAAGACGAGTCCGTGTTAGGATTACCAAAGTTAAAAATACACCTACTGTCGATTCAAAGATATCTGTCAAAACCGCCAGAATGTTCCATTTCTTAATAGGTAAAGGTATGTATTGACCAATCAGCGCTTTTATTTTACTCATACCGTCTTTGACCATAGCTTTATGTATTAAAATTAGCGTAACACATTTCATTAGCGTTCTTAACGTTGTGCGTTAAATGCATGGCATCGGCATGAATCATCGGTGAAATCCAAGTAAAGGTTCGAATCCTGTCTAATAAGCTTTTTCTTTGTTATGCTTTTTATAATATTTTTTTCTGATGTTTTTTTTATCGACACATTAATTTTATCATACTTTTCTTGCGACAATTATATTTACTAGTACATTGAATGCAAAATTGCAGAAATTTCCAGCTTCGTAGGATGAACTCAATCCTGTTGTGCTGGAATACAAATGCGAATAGATCTAGTTTATTTGATAGATAGAACTTCAAATTCCTGTGATTCATTGTATGTATGTAATCACCGGAATGAGCAAAAGCTTTAATATACATAGTTTAAGCAAAATTAAAAAAAATCTAGGCATTGTTGGGATTTAAACTCGCAGTAAATTGTATACGTTTTCAAAATAAGACTCACAAAACCATAGCTGTTAACCACTCGGCTATAGGGCGGTTATAGTTTTTATCATTTAAATGTACTAATGATGTTAGGACTTAGTCCTGACACACCTGTAATAATCGATTGCATTGAATGTTTGTTTACGCGGTTGTGACAGATAACTTTGAATCAACAGTATAATGTCTTATTTTGACAGATATTTTGTGTATTAGTTTGCAGCTTAGTGAATAAGGTTTGAGTTTTACATGCCTTTTTCTCAAATTAGAATGTTTAAAACAATACAAATACAATGTTATGATATTGCAATGTTTGTATACAAGTGACAGACCTGAGTAAACGGACTACAGGTATCTATGCATTGAAAAAGTATATTTTCTTGAGGACAGTTAAAAAACTGTGGTACGTAAATTGCATTATTGTACGCGGTTAGACTTTGTGAAACGGTTTTCTTCTATGCTTTACAACGACTGTCACTCCGTTCCTTTAGGTTAATATCCTTGAAGAGGAAATCGTTTCATAAACTTTAACCTATACTTAAAATAACTTGACTTTGATGTTACATTTATAAACGAATGTTTAAACTGAAATCCGTTATTGTTGATCGTCCTAAAACTTGCATTTCATGTAAACATTTATATAGAATCTACATATCTTGTATCTAGACGCGTAAATAAATAAATAACCACAAACATGCATATGTTCGCCAATGCTAAACCGTTTAAATATAATTTCCAATATTGTATCACAAGACAAATGCATAAATCAATTATATAGATCAAATTAAATCTTTTAATTTCAAGATACCGGGTATTTATCTAAGCTTTTAACAATGTTATTTTGACTTTCGTGCGCTTATCCATTTCAAATATTTTAACCATGTCTTAATTATAAAGCACCTTTGAACGTGAACTTGTACGATAAAAGTACAGTACAAATATGGTCTATAAAAATTATTTCTAAAAACGACCACGTTCGGCAAAAAAAAGTGTGAGCTTATTGCTTTTACGCAATATTTAGACGCCCTTTCTGAAGACGGACATAACAGTATTTTGAGATATCGACACATTCTCTCGACTATAGTCAGATCGTTGCTTTAAAGGTTCTGCCTCACAGCTCGGGCAAAACTTTTTGCATGGCGTAATTTCCCTACCTAACCAAGTATTTATGTAACAGAACGCCACTGCCAGGTGATTTATGAAATATTTTTGGTTAATAAGCAATTCTAACCACTGTTGATATCATGCTCTCTGCATTTTTCCTTTTAAAATAGCGCAGAATGTCCTTCCAACATGCTTTGTAAATTATGTAGTTCACACATGGTCGAATTGTAACATCAACAAACTACAGCGTAAACATCAGTGATGTATTCAGTTCGTTTTGCAATTCGTTTTCATCGAATGTGAACAAATTCCAGGCAATTTAAGGGGTAGTAGTGTTAATTCTATTGGGTATTTATTATACATTTTGGATGTAAATAACAACAAAATGCCGATTTTTCGCAAGTTATTTTAAATGTCAGTGTGGTTGTTTATGGCATATACAGGCAACTATACCAAAATTACGCGAATATTTGACAATTTTATTTTTGTTATACACCAAAAATATAATATCAAGTCAGACAGGGAAGGCAGCATTTAAGTTAACCAGCCGAGCACAGAAAACATTAAAAACACACAAGGCACAATGCCCAACTGAATCAATCGAGCACAGACAACATAAAACACATACAAGGCTTGTGCAATGCCCAACTAAACAAGTTAAGATCCGCCCAAATCCAAGCTGGCGAAAAGTATAATGGATTAGTTTCAGCAACTAAAAAACTGAATGCCTTAGCTGAAAGACCCAGTTTGCCAATCAAACGACTTTAATGCCCAGCTCTAGCTGACAGAAATCCCCAAAAGAAGAAATGCCCAACACCCTGCCGAACATGAAAAATGATCCGCCCGAGTCCCAGCTGTTAAAAATCTGGATGGAATAGTTTCAGCAAACAAAAGGCAGAATGCCTACGCTGAAAGACTTAGTTACAACAGTAAAACTGCTGAAATATATAGTTTTAGCAGCCTTAAGCCCTAAAAGTTAAATAACAGTATTATAACGCTGAAAGGCATCGTTTCAGCTGAATGACCTAGTTTCAGCAATAAAGAAAACCGAAAGCCCGAGCCGGATGACCTAGTTTCAATAAGTAAAACGTCACAGCCGAACGACCCAGCCACAGCAAGTCGAGATATGTCTAAGTGAACAAACACCAATACGTGAGGCAGCACCTTTAATGATATCGACAATTCTCTGGTGACTGTTTAATCAGTATTGGTTACCACTCTTCGTAGTGCAACAATGTCATCCGCCGAGTACGTAAAGGTAAATCATAAGCTATAAATGCATGATACCCACCTATTTAGTGATCATAAGAATTCAAACATTCAAGCAAACGAGTTCGAGAGACAAATAGATTATTGTGTTTATTTTATTTAAGTTTATACTTATTTTATTTTGAATTAGATATTTTATTGGACATTTTTAACCATGCTACTTTGTGCAGTTCAACAGTAAGTAGTTCAAATGTTGAGTATATTTATTATGTATGACAACGTATTTTAAAATGTCAACTTCTAAATATGCCTTGTTAGTTCATAACAATGTTCTACTTCTTTAAACAACATGTGCAGGACTTGCTTTTACACATGCATGCATTTTATTGTACTTCGTTTTAGCAATAATAAACGCCATATCATCTTTTACAGTGATGATGCAACATTGTGTCTAAAATTGAAATTCAATGAAAACATGTCAAAAGATAATTATAACTCGGACAGGGAAGGCAGCATTCAACAAAAACAACAGAGAAGCACAAAATGCCCAAAAATACAGCGTACGAGTCATTCCAAAAAAACTAAAAATTGAGCTACTGTCGCGATTTTCTCTTCTGACTTCGCATTTCTCGCTCGTTTCTATTTTCAGTGTGGGTCTTCAAACATGAGTATTACTCGTGCAATTAATCCATTTCGTATGAAATTTACTGTGATGACGACAAAAAGACATAAGTAAATGCGGATATGAAAATTATGAGCAACAAAGAAATGAAAGCTCGAGTATTACTGGTTTATTGGACATACATTGAGCCATTCATGACGCGTTGTATGGGTTGCGCCGCATATGCGTAAATGGGGTTGGTCAATCACAAATAATAAGAGCCATATGCATACAAGTATTCTTTCCATCTCTGGTTTCTATAAATACCGAACTGATGAAGGTAACTACAGAAAAGCATGCTAATGTGACGTCACGGAAGAAAATTATTAGCAAAGTACACGATTTACTGGGACACCCCTCGTATATATTAGTCTGCAGAAATCTGAGGAAAGTATAAAGTTAATTTATAAGAAAATCACATATCTTGTTCTTATTTACTTTCAGGCAATTGCTGAAAGGAACATTGGCTCTATTATGGATGAGTATGATCGTTATTGCCACTTCCTGCCGAAGACAAATTACCCGCCAAACGATAACTTACAACGACTGTTTACCTAAACGTATCCTTACGCGGACATGCATTGGCTCATGCGTCACTAGCGCTCAAATTTCGCCAACAAATCCTCTGCAGATCACACGCTCCTGCTTTCAATGTAAAGAAGCTATTGTCCGACAGAAGAGAGTCCGGTTGACGTGTCCAAATCCCGAAGGACCACGACCATTTAAACGGATTGTTATCATAGTCCCTGTACCGAGGGAGTGTATGTGCGAACCCTGCTCCTTTAATGACGTCATTGGCGTGACAAGTTCCGATCCAGGGGACTCAAAGTGAGATCAAAACATATGAATCCTGTGTTCAACCATGTGGCTGCAAAAGAACTCCTAAAAGATAGGCATGTCAGTACAGGCGAGCTATCAATGGGATGCGACGAAATCTATTGGGCGTCATTTATCGTTCCTGTGACAAGTCATGGCTAAAGATAGCGCAATGCGATAAGGATGACAAAAAACCCGTACTGTACGGTACGGTTAGGAGGAAAAGGTCATAGGACCTTGTTCTTGATAAAAGTCGGATTAACTGTGATACTATATTGTATGATAAAACTTAATTATTAGAATGAACTGTGATTCGCCATCTTGGTGATGTTTAGTTGGCATCATGTTAACATAGAGTCGGATGCATGTTTGCCATTTCTATGAAAATTTGAAAACAATGTCGATTTTCCTCCACATGTGGAGAAGTTGCTTGATGACAATCCTGAAAGAGGTATGACGTAGATTGGCAATACAGACCCGGTGATAATTTTGTATAGTACATATATGAAAAAATAGCTCGCCGGAGGTAACTCTAGCCGTATCAATAAACAAACATTGGTTACTATAAACACTGCACGGTCGACTGACCGTTTTAATCGTCGTATATTAAATGAGTATATGCACTGAAAGTGATTATGCACAAGCTTCACTAAAATGGACGTCGAAAATGCATTTAATTCTCATCGTTATTTGTAAACAAAGGCTAGTGTTATTATCGGCGGACTATACTGTATGTGCTAAAGTATGATATGTAAATAAGTCGACTTTTTTCGAGTTTGTACAAATATCCATGTATTGTTGAAAAAGTATGCGAAACGATTAACATGTTTTCATGAACATAATTATCCGGTTGTACCTAAATTACATAAAGTGGCGTAAAACAACGTAAAATAGCATACAGGGTGTCCAAAAAGAAAGTATACAGTTTCAGCGTATATTTATCAAATCTTACCATTCTGATATTGAAAAGAAAATTTGCACATGTGTAGACAAAAGATGTAAGTTTTTCGTTGCGATAGCAGATTGTATAGATTTGATAAATATGCACTGAAACTGTATAGTATTACTTTCTTTTTGGACACCCTGTACTACGAAATTCTTTTTGGACACCCTGTACTACGACACGGAGAGGCATGGATTAAATGTACAGCAACAGTGAAATTATTTGTATAACGAGTGTAGATATGCCATTAAATATCCCTTGTCCCGAATAAATGAGCTGATAATACTAATTATATATAACTTTCAATTCATTTCTACTTTCGTTTTCCGAATTCTATCACGCATGGCAAATAACGAGCACAACACAGGTACATGGAGGTGTTGTAACTCGACATGTCTTTATAGACAGAGAAGCTGAATCGTGTGCATAGAAAAACAGGCACAATTACATAGTTTATCGTGTTAAAGTAAAAATACTTACCGTATAGGATCATGTTTATCATCCGGTCCCGACTATCTTCACACCGGAAACCACGCCTTTCCCACGCATGCGCGTTGACTGTTTTCATAGATCTGACGATTTTTATAATACACCGGTACACATCTCGTCTACATGTATATATATTTATTATTTTTTGAAGTTTGAATAAAAACAAAATTAAATCCGTACACTTATTATATAATATGTGATGCTTTACTTTTATTTAATTATGAAAAGTTGACGTTATAACTTACAACATAAAACTTTTTTTTTTGAGATTTTCCATAAAATCATAATAAAGCAAAATGCAAAATAAATTAATATCTTGCGTTTTATGGAAGGTACATCTTTTTTGTAGAGGCTTTTTTCGGAGTGATTTTACGTGACGTCGCGAACGTCATTCACACGTGTGTCTTAATACAGTATTTGATGAATTCTTGAAATTCACTGTTAAAATTAGTACCATGTTTTATAATTAAACTTTTTAATTCTGTATCAAACTAGTAAATATTCGCACTTTGAGAAAGACTACTTTTGTTTTAAACCACGTTAGCAATAATTACATAATGTCAAAATAGCAGGTTTTCCCCCAGACTGGCTCCTATTATTTAGCACAACGTATTTCTATTGACGAATAAAAATTTAAATGGTGCACACAGCTCAATAGAATTGATAGAATTGTCAACAAGCGCCATATTGCTATGACAGTTGTAGAATGGCTTGCTACAGGAACACATCCACTATAATAGATACAAAGAAGCAATTTAGTTCAATCAAAGAGCGTACATATGCGCGGGAAAAATGATTTATCGGAAACAAATGGAACTCACCGAAGAAAAGTTATATTTAAAAGCTTGCATTATATCCCCCTTAGCAACAAACCATGCACTGCAATACTAGTGGTTAGCAGCTCGGTTCGTTTTTTGTGTTAGGGGAGGATCCCACTGACGAATTCTAAAGGGTGTACAGAATGTTCGTTCCGGTTTTTGAAAAGCTTTTATATACAAAACTATTAAATATATTTGCACCAAATTTTGCATTCATTAACCTGGTATAATGACATCATTGTGTACAACAGTTTTAGCTGATTTGACTGGCAATATTTTTTCCAACGCATTGAATAAATCTGTTGATCTTGTCTCGAATATGACGTAAACGACGTCGTGGCCGGGTAAGGTTCGAAATAATCCCTTTGTTGTCCACTCACTGTATCGTTGTATATGTTTTAAGCTTGTAATGAACTACACTAATATTTAACCTTATATATGAACACAACATCATCCAAGTTATGGAGCTGTAAGAGTTTTCGTTTTGCAAATAAATGCCTTTTGTTTTCCCACTTACATATTTTTTTCTACATGGCGCGGTTTTGTCAACTCGGACGTTTTTTTACTTTTGAATTTATTTAGTTACTCTTTACTTGAAAAATGAGGCATGTCTTCGCCATTACCTTATGATGTTCGTAGAAGTTGTTCCTGTAATTTTCCGTCGTTATTTTTTACACAGTCGGTCATTTTCTCTACCCTACTCTCAATTTTCTCTTGACGTTTACGTCACGTCACGTTCGACGAAATCTACACCCTGTACTTGCAAATGCATAGTTGTGCTCCAATTTTATGAGTACCAGTCCTATATCCATCAATATATTTAAGCATAAGGTGTGGTTAAACACTATGAATGTCTAAAATACCTAAATCTGGCTATGTTTCTATTTTGCAGTAATTTCTGTTTGTCGACTCATCTTTAAAATGGCCGCCGACGTAACGTAAACATACGGTTACTTCCGCGTTCTATAAATATATGGCAATGATGTCCACTAGAACGGAATCCAAGCAAAAATAATCCACTGATCCTCAATTGAGTACTATATCCTCATAGCAAATTTCGTAATGTTTCGCTTTGTAAAAATAAAAATACGCCATACTTTCTGACCGGAACGAACTTTCTTTACACCCTTTACATCGGTGATGTTCTCCCGATTTCTTCCGATAACACCCGACTCATCACAATTCCTTCCGATAGCACAAACTGCCTCATGACTTCCCCGAAGCTTCCCCTAGACTACGAGGAACCTGTTCCCGATGTCCTGATAGTTTATTTATTTCAATCGGGAGTACATTGCCGAGGCAAAAATGTTCAGTGGAACCTAGGCTTCACAACCCGAAAGACGCGATTTGAGATGTCGAGAGATTAACACGATTCTGCACAACCATTGTTCATGATAAATATTGTCACCATCTTCAGTAACTGCAACACTCAATTTTATATTTCTCGCGATGTCATTGTTAAACATATGTAATTCAGCATAATCTTTGAAAATGTACATTTATTTTGTTTTCTGAAATCACCACTTTGACTCATCCCAACGAACATGGGTGCGCAGTAGCCATAACCAAGGGACTATATCTACAAACAGGAATGCCTTCCAGAAAGGTGCGTTAGGTGTTCGTTGGAAAAAAAGCTAGGTGTAATCAGGCAAAGCTGTTGCCCACATCTAAAATGGGAATAGAATGTTTGAGTATGTGTTGCAACTGAGAAAGAATAAACGGAATTTAAATGATAGTATTATTATTTTATTCATTCATTTGCCTTTACTGGCTATAAATCACAGATAATTATCACCATTCAATTTCAGTAAAATAAACTAAATCATTGCTTCAAAAGTACAAAATATACCATGAGAAATATTTAAATCATAATTGCCCCCACTACAGCCATGTTTTGTTTTATGTGAAAGGACATTCAACCTATTCACCTATTCATCTATTGGCTCACTCATCATTGTGTTACGGACCGGACACCACTTGGTCTGCCTACAGACCGAACGACATATGCAAGCAACATACCCAATATATTAGATTGGACATACACTGCAATAAGAAACGGAGATCAATAATTAAAATAGCATATCATTGCGTTATACAATTCTTCTCGTCCAAATGTAATACAAAACAATACAAAACAAACATGACAATGGACGAACAAGTGTGGAATTACAAATTTTACCACTTTGGAGATAATTCAACAAATAGGTTATAAATATTTCGGATGCATACTGCATAGCATTTGTCAATATCACTAAATAAACAATATCACTTATAAATATATCCATTTTAAAGTTGCACTATATGTTATTCTAGATTATGAACGAGACCGTTTAGACAAAATATTAAAAATTAAGTGGTTGAATTACCGGTATCTCCTAGTGAAAACAAAGTACATGACAAAAGGTCACGTTTAAGGGGATGTATCAGCATCATTTCGAACTTATGTTTATAAATTTTAACATTGAGATTTAATATCATGTCATTACATATTTAAAACCTTTGTGAAACAAATGTAGAAGAATCTGTAGCAATGTTTTGACTACTAGTCACGAATGGCTTAAACGTATGAAAAACGTAATATAATGCGCTAACACTAAAGTTACTCATAGATCGGTACATTTTTGTCAATGCGTTCTTCTGTATGTTTTGATAAGAAAGTACAATTGGAATGGACACATACATATACGATTATATAAGACTTAAAACGTAGGTTTGTAAACATGTCACAACATCCTCTTTAAACATGACCATTTCTAAGTTATACAAACAAACACTCAATTCTCAAGCTCAGTCCCAATTATCTTCCTAATTGCGCAAAGGCGAAAGTCTATACAGATTTGAACCTCGTGTCTATACAAATTTGAACTGCCGAAAATCGTCAGATACGTTCTGATTTACGTTCGGCCTTTCAATGTCTATTTTATCATAGGTATAGAATTCAGTCGTTCTACCAATGGAGAGATGTGTCTATACAGATTTGAACGCATTTGCTTTTACTGGTTTCTATACACTTAAAAGGTATTTTTACAGATTTGACTTGTTCTCGATTCTTGCTATACATATTTGAATACATTCTAAGCGTATAGGCTCATGAATAAACTTGATGGCTATACAGATTAGTCATGTCTAAACAGATTCGAAAAGTTCTAGAAAGCACTGGATTCTAGATTCTATATTTATTTAACTATTGTTGCTTCTAAACAAATATAGTATACTGGGTGTCTATCAAAGAATACGGTGTATGATCTTTGGTGTCTATACAGATTTGGCTCGTTCTATATACTGAGTATTGCTACATAGACATGCTAAAATATGTATAGATGGGGGTTCGCAAATATGTATAAACACAACTTCAAGACACCATATCTGTATAGACACCAGACACCAAATCTGTATAGACACTAGGCACCAAATCTGTATAGACACTAAGCACCAAATCTGTATAGACACCAGGCACCAAATCTGTATAGACACCAGGTACCAAATCTGTATAGACACTTGTTCAAATCTGTATAGACTCTAGACACCAAATATGTATAGACACTAGGCAACAAATCTGTATAGACACCAGGCACCAAATCTGTATAGACACTGGATCAAATCTGTATAGACACTTGTTCAAATCTGTATAGACACTAAGAGTATTGGTCAAATCTGTATAGACAGATGTTCAAATCTGTATAGACACTTGGTCCAAAAAGGCGAAAGTCTATACAGATTTGAACACCTTGTCTATACAGATTTGTAATTTGCCGAAAATCCAAATCTGTAGATCTATAGTCACTTGTTCAAATCTGTATAGACAGAGGTTCAAATCTGTATAGACACTTGGTCCTAACCGGCGAAAGTCTATACAGATTTGAACCCGTGTCTATACAGATTTGTACTGCCGAAAATCCAAATCTGTATAGACAATTGGTCAAATCTGTATAGACACTGGTCCGAAATGGCGAAAGTCTATACAGATTTGAACCCCGTGTCTATACAGTTTTGTACTGTCGAAAATCCAAATCTGTATAGACACCAAGTGCATAAGCGTGTATAACAAAAAATAAACAATTATTCAAATCTGTATAGACAGAAGGTTAGAACGATTCAAATCTGTATAGACACCTATATAATTTACGACATTATACCAGTTTTACGACATTCAAATCTGTATAGACACTCAATTCGTAATCTGTATAGACTTTCGCTGCTCCCTGCAGTGTAATTTTAGGTTAACGCCAAAAGAAGAAATGTGTAAACTCAAAGTTAAAAACAATCGTAAATATTGTATTGTTTGACCCATTTTCTACAAAAAGCGATATTTTTTGCCACAAATCGACTCGAGTTGAATATATTTCGGGCAAGAAATGTGAGCTTTGTACAACAATATAACGTGACATTGAAAGTACTCATTCTGGCCTTGAGCGTCGAGGATAAATCGGTCAAAGAGCTAAAAGATTCAAATTATCATTAATTATGAGTTGACAAATTTGTTTGCAGTATTAGCAAAACATTGTGTTGGATATCCGCACTGACAAAACTAATATCGAGTATGTATACACGCTATTTGGACATACCACGTGGTATGAATGTCAACACAAAGTTAAAGACAACAATAAATAATTTATTCTTTGATCGTTTTACTGGGAAACCCTCCGAGATGACTACTATCCATGTCACATTATAGTTTATACAAAATGCAGCAGTGGTGGCCAGAAACCAAATGATCTGCTGTCTGTGAAATTTCGTTGAAGCATTATACGGTGTGTGGATAGAACTTATTCTTGAATTTAGCGTCGATGAAGACTCGTTACAATCGGTCCAAGAATAAAACACTTACGGTTGTTTTTGGGAGGCGTTTAGCCTCTCAATACGATCATAGCCCATTCCTTAATGCAACCTGAACCGCCTTTAGGCTACAATGTGAATCCGCATTCAAGTAGTTCCAGAAACTGTCAACATTCCCAATATTGCTACATATTTTTCTCCAAATTTTTAAACTGATTTAATTCAATCAGCAATATTTGTTTATTCTAAGATCAACAATTATTGTGAAACTGTTCGTTAAATCGATATTTTTGCAGATAATCACTCCGCCGGGTCGGTATCGAACTTGTTTCGTCGAAAATGACGTGTTTATCAAATGTCCCATCTGTATAGCTATTTTTAGAAACTTCAGACGAAGGTCACGTGATGGTTTTATCAATTAATCGTATATCGTCTGCAAAGTACTGTTATGCAATCATATGGTGTGGCTATACTAGCCGCTTTCTATAGACTGTCTCATGCTGTGAGGGAAGTGATTACAAGACAGTACTGTAGAATGTGATTAATATCTTTGATATTGTTGAACACTGAAAACATGTCTTATGATAATACCTTTTAATGAACTGATACGATGTTTTATTTATAAGCATATAAATATTATATGGAAGAAGGGAGTCATAATACGCAATTAAGTGTCTTGTATTTTATTGCATACATTTTAACAACAGCACCATTGGCTGGCATGCAAAATACTAACGTTATTTGGAACGATAACGCATAACAGCGAAACTTTTACAATGTAACATTCATTACAAAATGATCGGGCCATAAGGTATTACAACATTAGATATCGGCCCTCACCATCATCTTGAAACATGATGGACTCATTCTCGACCAGCCACAGACACAATGTCTGATACCACGAGTGTTTCTTGAGGTGACAATGTTCTGGACATATTTGGAAAAGCTCAGTAAATTAACATGATTTTAGGGATAGCCGGGTCTTACTCAAAACAAACAATAACAAAGCAGTAACCATCATCATATCACTGGCTTACTGTAGGATTAGAAGGTCATATTATTGATTTTGTCGTAAGTACAAAATTAATTTTTTGAGAAAACAAGCAAAATTGTCTGAAAACTATTTTTTACTTACGGAAAAACAAGCTTTTTCAACTTCAGTTTGGTCAACATGATCACTTCCGATTTTCATGAAAATAGACTCACAAGAATCGCATTGAGATGCAGATTTAAAATATGCAAGAGACTCATAAGGTCGAAAGAAGCACTTACGACCTTCTAATTCTGAGCCAGTGATATAAAAAAATTATCAGTGATATACATAATTTTATATATACCAGTCAGTGTAAGAATAGAGTGACGCAACGGTCATGTCTATTATAACGGTGTAAAACCAATCATAAAAGGCTTATACAGAAAGCTTTAATTTCAATGCTAAACTAACATACTCTATTCGCTCTACCTTTTCAGACAATGTTTGTAATATATTTTGTGTGCAAATAAACGGCTACGTCACTCTCACAATATCATAACTGGACTGTAAGTTAAGTTCACAGACAACATGATTCTGGGTGGACGAGAATGTAGAGTAGGTTTAATAATAGAAGGTTTATTTCTAAAAACATTAGGCATTATGCCCATGAGTTTACACACATACAATGAAATTGCAAGTGTTATAATATGTTCACATTCACACACATGCGCACACCATACATGCACGCATACACACGCACGAACACGCAAATTAATTTGGATTGACATCTTATGTAGATTGAATTGGCCTAAGGGTTCAAAAGAGGACACAAAAAGGCGTAGGCTAAAATAGGTTTTGGTGTCAGACTCCCTGACTGTTGACATTGATGTTGACACCCCAGGTTTTTTCAGAAGGGATGGCATTCATCTCAGTCCTGTTGATTTGGCTATATTTTAGATGCTCTCAATGACAAAACTCAGTATTATTTTATTAGATTTAATTCAGTGTGCTAAGCGTAATATTGGCAATATAATAATAATAAAAAGTTAACATAAAAACGAGGTGCTGCGAGTGCTTTATATTGAAGTGTAGCTTTTCATTTAACCTCAAGTGTCGCGTTTTTAAATCCGTTAAGTATTCTTACGGCTTATCCTATATTCATGACGTTGACCAATTTGTTCTTGGATGTGATGCCGTTAGTGGCGTCAGAACCATAGGCACATGGTTTCGAATTATCTGAGGAGTGTATCATATATAGAGAGAAGGTAGTACATCGGCCATGTTTAGCAGCAACGGATATTCCGTCACTGGAACTGGTATTCGTGTTTGCTGTGACAACTGTAGAAAAACTAGGACCCAGCTTTCGAAACGTCATATCCGTTGCGGCTAAACATGGCCGCTGCGCTACCTTCTCTAAACATAGGGTACACTCGATTAATTTTGAAACCATGTGCCTATGGTCAGAGTCACTTTGTGTTGCTTCTATTGATGAGAAGGTAAGTTAAATCACTACCATAACGTGCAAAATCTGGTGTTTAAAAGATTAGTTTGTAATATTTCATTCGAACCCCCTGTTTGGACCCCTGTCCCTACCCTTTGGATCCGTACATGTCGGAAGTTAAAGTGCAATGTCTCATGAAACGTTCCGTTTTTGTATTTTCATAATAATCGAACGTTAATTAATACTTTTTCTTTATAGAGAGTATCTACATTTGCGCATGGGGGTCTTTTTATTTGATTGTTCACCACAGGAATTTGAAGTTCTTTTAATAAAAAATTATACAAGTCGGTCCATCACACATCCCTCTACATAGACCTATACATGTACCGTATAGCGGGTTATTTCTGCGGGTAGAAAATTTTGCGATTTAGGCCTAAAATGGGTAGGTTTTATTTCTGCGGTTTTTATTTCTGCGACCTACCAGAAAATCGGAAATTAATTTCTGCGGATTTCAGAAACCGGGTATTGCTATATCGTTAATACAATTATACACAAACTACAGTGTTGCAAATTGAACCAGTTGTCAAACTTACATCAACGTGTATTGAGGGTCAATACCGATATAACACATACCATTCATTAATTGTTAAACAAACAAGCAAACAAAGACAATCGATCACTATACGTGTGAAAAATACGACAGTAACAAAACACTAGAAAGATATAGATTAAATGTATATTACCAGTATATTGAAGCAAAATATGGAAGTTAAATTTTGCGAACAAAATTTTTACGGATGTTTAATTTTGCGGAATTTAATTTTACGGGACAGCCTCAAACCGCAGAAAACGCAGAAATAAAACCCCGCAGAAATTACCCGCTATACGGTATATATGTAGAGGGATGAGCGATGGACCGACTTATATAATATTTTATTGGTAGAACGTCAAATCTCAGTCAATTCTACTTTTAAAAGCTGTTTCACATAATTTATATTATCTATTTGTTATAAATATAATTTCATTCATGCATAATATCCACTATTCAATCAAATCTTGCAAATACAAGAAAATTTGTAAGAAAGTGATTTTCGGCATGTTCGGTCATATGACTATAACTTTGGTGCAAGTTTCAGATTTGGACTAAAAACTCGATTAAATCGCCTTCATCTCTTTGGCTATAGTGATAGTGGAGGTAATCGAGACGAATGCTTCTTCATTCTACCATGCACATTTTAATTAAGGGTATTATTTGAATGCATTCAGGCGCGTAGCTACCTGTACGCAGAATACGCAGCTGCGTACAAATGCTTCTCAAAAAGTGAAAAATTAAATGATCGAAAAATGAAATAAAAACTGATGCCTAAGCCCTAAGGGGGGTAATCCTTTAGTATTTTCATCATTTCTTAGAAACACTCTATAGCTCTATACACAAAAAAAACCTGGTTTTATCAGTAAAAATAATGTTAAAGATGATGCAAAAAACACCCCAGAACGCACCAGAGACGTTCTAGCGAACAAAATTTTTCAGGGGGAGCATGCCCCCAAACCCCCTCTAGCCTTATTGCGTACACATTCAAATACCTCTAGCTACGCCCCTGGCATTAATCGATTTGACTATGGGGAGCACCTGACCTCTAATCAATCCCGATTGACTTATTTGTCCGTCTGACTTACGAATTCAAATTAAAGGAGGCATTTTGTAAGAATGTCGTGAACCAGACTAATTCAATTTTCATCTAGACAATGTTGCACAGAGTCATGTGATCAATTTGGCTTTTATGAATGAACGGTGTTATCGTCTGCATTGAATGTTACGTAATCATATAGTGTGGTACTGACCTAGATACGCGTTAGCTTTCTCTAGAAATGTCTCGCTTATTCGGAATCCCGCTGTACTGTGGGTCTGCTTCATCACAATTAATATAGAGTATCTTATACATTTAATTAATGTGCGTGACAACGGTACGCGGAATGATGTTGTCAAGAATGTCAGCTTATTCAACCCAAGCTCATTCAACCCACTCGCACGGCAGTACGGGGACATCGGAAGGTAAAAACACGGGACAGTTCCCCCGCTTTCCCTCGCCTTCCCCCCCCCCCCCCCAGGGTTAGGGCCGTAATTTCAATTTACTGGTACACTTCATGGACACTTTTCGTACACATTCGCGTACAAGGCTATCTTCTCCACGTATTGTTGATTAGAAAGAACGAAAATAATTCACGAAGGAAAAACTAATATAGGAAGCATTCTGTCTGGGCATAGTTGATCACGTGACGTGTCAGATGTCTTCACGACAAGAATAAATGAAACCTAAGTGTAAAACGGCGCATTTCGTCTGAGAATTGAAGAAATTTATACAAACTGTTGAGTGGGCATTGACTTATTCAACCAAAAAGTATGATCTTTGATTAAACGCGTGTTGTTAAAATTAAACTCCTGACTGTTGAATAAGCAATAGGTAACAGGCTGTTGCTATTCTTATATTCAAATGCCACGATAATAAATTTCATTACATAATTCATCACAAGGCCAAAATGCTTATACAATGTACTTTAATGTGATTTGTTTTGTCTTTTGCACATAAATTATGATAATCGAGTCAAACAAGAACTGTCTCACATACGTTTTATCAGGATTGCTTGCAAACCTTGTTCATACTTAGCAATGCAGACGAGTTTTGGAAACTCTTCGATTCTTCGTAGATAAAATTCTAAAAATAGAGTGGCTTTCTCACGCGGATCACATCGGCATTAGTCAATTTGCAATAGTTTATTTACCCACAATAAAACACAGATGTTTCAGGGTGAATGCAAGACGATTGGGGCCATGAACGCTTGAGAAAAGACGATTGAGACCACAGTTTTGAACTATCGAGATTAGTTTTCAGGATCATGCTGTATGCAAACAACCGTTTGCAAACTCCAATTTGCTGCTGTGTGATAGGCGGGTTGCTGGATTAAAATCGTTCACGGTCGACCGCTTTTTCGCGTGTACATGTACCCGGATTGTAGCTGGTTTGTTTGATACGAACTAAAATGTACGTATTTTAGTAACGTGACCCCAATATTACAAGAGGAGTAACTACATCCCTGCGTTCTAGGAAAAATAACGTAACGCACGTTTCGTACCTGGTACGTACCAGGTACGAAACGTGCGTCAAGTGATTTTTCCTTGAACGCAGGGCAGAAGTACGGTCCATTCGGTTCACAACGGGCTTTATGCATTGCAATAGTAAATTTACCGTAGAAAAACGGAAATGACCGTTAATTTGACAATTAATGGATGGTCATACATTGTGTAATCATAATCTTATTTGCATCTTCTCCCTTGAAAATCAATATATTCCTACATGAATCGGTAAAAATATATTATTTTTGGAAAATTCATGTTTTCTTAGGTTACATAATTTTATAAATAAAAATAATATGTTATGCTCATTATCAATGATACAGTTACCTGTACCAGTACATGCCTTCTGAATACTCAATACTTAATTGCCTTCACTGAGTAAGTGCGTGCCTTCAGTAATTGTTTGCCTTCGTGCTACTTGCCTTCAATCAATACTTGCCTCTAGCCAGTACATGCCTTCAATCTTGACTGGTACCACGTGGTCTCATATTCCGACTACGTCATACTATAGTAGGACACGTGGTACCAGTCTACTTCAATCAGTAAATACCTTAAATCAGAACTTGCCTTCGGTCTCATTCTGATCACCTCGGCCTTTATCCATTACCACATACGTGTATTTACCGGAGACAAACGGAAATGGCCAAGCTTTCACGACTGTCTTCAGTCTGTTTCTAACGAACCTTCATTCAATCAGTGCTTGTCTTCAACTAGTATTATTCTTGCGTGTTGTTAAGCCTGCAGATAGAATATGCTTATATTTTGACAGCTTATGGACTTTCAATTCCAACTTTAACACCCTTGTTACCCAGATAAACTAACATGATTGGATAATCTCAACATGATTGCAAAATGGCCGATATGAAAAATGAGGTAAGTGCATTGTTTTCTCAATATTTTCCATATAAACTATCCAGATTGTTTATTTTAATATAACATATTCAACATATGAAGAAAATGTACTTTTTGCACTAAACAATTTGCATATACATTGTAGGTCATATTTTTCATGATGGAAAGCCTTAAAGAATGTGTGGATTTTGCATTCGTGAATAAGTTTTGCGCTTAAAAACGTTGTCAAACTTATTTATTGGACTCTATGTAATGAATATCATTTTGGAAGTTTCGGCAGGTGTATAAACTATGCTTTGGACATTTCAACTTGTTTAAATATGGCCATTTACACCCTGTCTAAGCGTATTTTCGAGCGTGGAGATCGAATACGACGGAGCAATGCGAGAAAAGTGGATCGGGAGGAGAGTCAAGGTAATGTTTTGCTTCACCATTCTTTTAATTTTATAACTATGAGATCGGGAATTGGCCGAGGATGACCTACAATAAATGTCCCTTGATCGGGATGCATTAAAATATCCATAGCGCTTGTAGTTTTTTCTAACATTCGGGAAAACCCCAGCGAAACTCGTCTGTTTTGCTACCGTCCCGTTGTTTTCTCGTCGTAAATGGATCAAATATCCCAAAAATCCTTATTTCATCGTCATACATATAAAATACATCATATTTAACAAATAACTCACCGCTCAAGCAGTTTAAAACTAATTAAACCTTCGAATACCCGGCCGTCAGCGAGACGTGCTCTTATACGACCGAGGGGCGGGATCGGAGCGTATTATCGAGATGGTGGATTTTACGGAAAACGTTTTTCTCACGGCTTTTTGAAGGTCGGACCATGGGCATTAGTCATTTTTATCTATTTGTATGATATTATGTCGTGTTTCTTTAATATGTACCGCCAATTTAACACGTAATCGCTTTCTTATAACAGTGTATTCCTTCGTGAGGCGCATGCCTCTCGATATCGTTATATTGGTCCATTTGTAATAATCCTACAACTTCTCTTACATACCATTTCTGATGCTATGCATATCATCCAATGCCTTAGGCGAAGGGGATAGTGTAATGATATATGTAATTTCGTCCGTCCGTCAGTAGGTCCTTCCGAGTCTTTTGTGTGCAACTTCTCATACATTTCTCGGCCTTTCTTTGATCCTACTATATTTTGTGACATCACGTGGCAACTAACCCATATCACGTTACCAACTGATCACCATAGATTAAAGGTTGTTTAATGAACATAACATATGCTGACTAAAGTCTTGGATATATACCCATCAGTCCACGTGTATGCATACTGCGCAATGCACCTATCAATGTTTTCCCCCAGGGGGGGGGGGGGGAGCGGCGGGCATACACGGGACTTTTGACAGAAGGCTGTTCCCGATAGGTGGGAATTTGACAGACAGAATGGTGCCGAGTCCCGGGAAATTTTGACTTTGGTCGAAATTTTGATACCGGGAGTATGTAAAGCATCTCCCATTGAGGGGATTTTGACATATTGCCCTTGCTCTATGGTGGGAATTTAGACTTTGAAAAAGTAAAAATGTCAAATTCCGCTGGGTCAGCCCGCCGCTCCCCCCCCCCTGGGGGAAAACATTGATAGGTGCACAACATATGAATACCGGTAACTTTATTCTACATATTGATCTTGTTTTATGATGTACTAAATTTACCATTGAAGTGAAACAAAAATACAAATATTTAATATTAATAAAGTGAATTGATTGAAGCATGATCATAGCACTTTCATTGCAAATATTGCTCGTTCACACACACACACAAACTCTGAAACGGTACGTGCTAAAACGTACACGTTGTATATAAATATGTACAAGATAACTGCAGGCAACAAAATCTTTCTTACTTACTGTAAAATTACATATTTTCGTGAATATTAAATTTCGTGGAATAGGATAAACATCCATTATCGTGGGTTCTTGACATCGTGGATTTTACTAAACATGGAAGACTTAGTGTATAACCATGTTTTGTATTTAGGAGTTCGATTAATCGTGGTTATTTGATTTCGTGGTCGATTTTGACAACGAAATCAACGAAAATTCCACTCCCTCGAAAAATAATTATTTTACAGTAGTTTAAGACTGAAAATGTATATTTTCAAAGGTATTCAAGAAGCATTACCATTTTCTACTTTCCGTTTGCAAGGTCATTGAAGTTTCGCATGATACAAGGTTAAAAGTATGTTTCATAATTATTTAGTTGTAGTGATTGTTTATTATACTTTTGGCTACGCACAGGACAACAAACATTGTTTGTGAACGAGCAAGATTTGCGATGGAATTGCAGTGTAATGCTTCGATGAATTTGCTTTTTTTGATATTTATTTTTGTCTCACCACATGAGTAAATGTAGTACATCATAATACAATGTTTGTTTTACCCAACAACTTAATTTGAAGAAAAAAGATACTATAAATTAGACACCTTAATGTTAGAAAACTCGATCCAATTTGACAACACAATAAATGTCACGCCAAATACGAAATGTTAAAAATAATTACCAATGTATGATTCGAACATACCTTATCCTATATTGATAAAACGATTCGAAGTCTGATTTGGTAACCACTATGTCACGAATCTGTTCTGAATTATTGGTTTATATATTATTTGAGGGAAAGTAACAGCCTACAGAATAATGAAGAACCATCAAATAATAGTCTATATTTCGAGGAAATTATAACAATGTGCGGATAGTGTAATGTTATTGATAAAAATGGTTGACAAGGTGTTCCCGTCAAAAACTATAGTGCACTTTACAGTTCGATAATGCTATCATATGAGCTGAATACACATGTTCTAATTACATTGACCACACAGTTAGAATTTGATCAAATATTGTAAATGAAGATTCAACATTACATCGAATACATCAAAATGGATAAAATAAACACTGTCCATTGACCGCATGTTATAAGCGTAAATTAAGCTGTTGTGTGTCATACTGACATTGGCAGGCTTTCGGTTCAGGACCACCACCTTCCTCAAATAGGACGTCCAAGCGGCTAGAAGTATAAATCATCTTAGAATAATTAGTCCTGACCAGTTCATAAATATATTACAAATCGATTGTTTTCAAGAGTTATACTCGTGTGTCCAAGACGTTCAGTCGTACGCGATGTTCTACATCAATATCATCGTGTAGCATATTGTACTAGATCGAGAGGCATGCGCTCACGAAGGAATACATCGTTATAAGAAAGCGATTAAGTGTTAAATGTGCGGTACCCATTAAAGAAACACGACATAATATCATACAAACAGTTAAAAGTGACTTATGTCCACGGTCCGACCTTCAAAAGCCGTGAGAAAAACGCTTTCCGTAAAATCCACCATCTCGAAAATACGCTCCGATCCCGCCCCTCGGTCGTATAAAAACACGTCTCGCTGACGGCCGGGTATTCGAAGGTTTAATTAGTTTTAAACTGCTTGAGCGGTGAGTTATTTGTTAAATATGATGTATTTTATATGTATGACGATGAAATAAGGATTATTTGGGATATTTGATCCATTTACGACGAGAAAACAACGGGACGGTAGCAAAACAGACGAGTTTCGCTGGGGTTTTCCCGAATGTTAGAAAAAACTACAAGTGCTATGGATGTTTCAATGCATCACGATCAAGGGACATTTATTGTAGGTCATCCTCGGCCAATTCCCGATCTCATAGTTTTAAAATTAAAAGAATGGTGAAGCAAAACATTATCTTGACTCTCCTCCCGATCCACTTTTCTCGCATTGCTCCGTCGTATTCGATCTCCACGCTCGAAAATACGCTTAGACAGGGTGATTTATGATATTTCTATTTATACAAGGTATGTTTCCTGGACCAATGTTTCCGTATATAGATGCATTTTAAATAAAGTTGGATATACCATTTATTATATTCAATTTAGTCTATAATTTGGATGTAGAAGTTAGACTTTCCTTAACGTATACAGGCTGGTCATATTCAACGCTAAAATCAATGAGCCGATAAACATGTTACTTTTTTTCTGGCCAATTTCGGCTATAAATAAAACTAGTCGTTCTTCGAACAACTAAAACTGAATGACACAGTTTTAGCTGTAAAAAGGGTGCGAAAGACCGTCAAAAGTCCGAAAAAGAATAAGAATAACAGTAAACCGTAAAACCCTACAGCTGAATACATAATGCTTGATGGTACACCACACTGTATCGGCAAAACGCGATGGGTCCGGTTTAAGGAAGCGGGTACGGCTAACGTAACGAAAATGATCCGGCTAAAAAATGGTGGATATCAACAATAATACGCTGGTGAGTGTAACCTTTTTGCGTATATTGTATGGTTATTCTTGAATTCTGAAGACAGGAATACTCTTACGGAATGCCCAAGTTTGTCCTGCATGCTCGTAGCTACTTGGTTTTGTCTTTCATCAATGCATATGCACGTAATGCGCGTTGAAAGTTGTGATTCAACCGTAAACAATGCAAAACAGACATGAAATTCGGACATTTTAGACAAATTAGACAAAGTAAGAGCTAACCGAGTCTAAACTATGTACTTGCATGTATTGTAGGGTTACATTTCTTTCCCAGATACTCATCTTTTATTAATAATATATTTATATAGGTCATAATCTAAAGTTGAACGAATCAGGGTCCGGTTGTCGATACAACGCAAATGGTACGGTTCGCTTTTACAATTATATTTTCATCGGCATTATGTACAGATATGGACATTAATATTTTAGCAATTTTTGAAATACACGTATATCACTTCATTTCTCACGTGTAATATTATTTTGAACAAAACGTCTTCATAAAGGACTTAGCTCAGTGGTTACACACTGGACTGTCTATCCAGAGGTCGTGGGTTCAATCCCCGGCATTGGAACTTGACATTTCTGAAATTCTATTCGTAGTAATTTCCCGCTATATCGGACCATGTGGACTGCAAATTATCTGATGAAAGGTGCGAGTAAGCTGTGTGTATCGGTGCTATACACCGGGCACATTAAAGAACCAGACTGTCTGTTCGAAATAAGAGCTAGGCGCATGCCTTCGGGTGCTTTCTCTCAGTCTGTCCCTCTGGTCCGATCATGCTGTATCTGCACCGGTAGGCCCCGTGATGCACCTGCGCCCTAGTGACTGCAACATTCTATGTGAAGCGCCTTTGTACGTACGTTCGCATGAAAAGGGCGCTATATAAATCTATAAAAACTATTTATAAAAACGTCTTTTAAAACCCCATGGATAATAACAAATACATACACGTATTGACATTTTTACGAGATATTGAGCTAATGCTCTACCTGTTTTTGTTTATATTTTGTAGGGATCGCAGCTTCGGCTAGTGTAATAAAAGAATGACCACACCACACAAAAAGACTGGAACATTGAACAGGAATTTGGATGAAGCCCCGTGCGGAAAAATATTTTAAATGTGATGAATCCAAAATTTACCCGCTAGTTAAAACGAGCAGGATATCAACTTAGAAATCACGTGTAATGTGCATGTACTGTATGGATACTACTAGTTAACACAAAGTTGGAGTATGCATATTATTTATTTTGCATTTCTTGCTGCAGTTGTTAAATAACATACATCAGAATCACAGAAAAATAAACACTTCATTTAGCCGCAACGGATATGACATTACGGGAACTGACATCCGTGTTTGCTAAGACAATTGCATCCGTTGAAAACTGTACCAGCTTTTGAAACGTATATAGGGTAAACTCAGATAATTTGAAACATTGTGCCTATGTTTAAAACCACTGTACATATTTCATAATTATAAATTGACATACTATAAGTCCATTATACGTGCGAACCAAGTACAATGGTGATGAGATTTCATGAGCCTTTCAAACCTTCATTTAAAACGTTCCCGAATTTCCTATATTTCAGCAACTTTAACGAACAAAATATCCAATGCATTCATAGTATTCTTCTAGAGTTATGAATGAATACAATTTGCTAACAGTCGAGCTTAAGACAATAAGTCGTAGTGCAATGCAATGTTTTCCCCCATGTATGTTTAGTAGTGGGGAAGCAACCACATCCCAAGGAATTAGACAGGACTATCTGCACATGGGGGGGGGGGGGGAAATTTGACAATGAATTTCCAAAATTCAATCAATCCAAGTATAATTATCATATATAACCCCCCCCCCCCCCCCCCCCCCCTATTAGTGAAAACATTGACAAGTGGATAGTGACAAGTGGATAGAGCGCTATACTCTACACAAACCAGCCACGAAAGGTATCTGCATTGAACTCTCGACAAAAGAATACATCATAAAATAAGGAACATAGAACAAAACAAGATCAAGTTTGGAGTGATGGGGTTTTAATAGGTGTATATGTTACATAATTAGAATATTAATTGACTGTTGACCATGTATATATATATATGTAATTATTTTTTCTTGTACATTTTGTATCTTACTCATCGGAATAATACCTAATGTATTTCAAATAAACTGTAAACTGTTCGATTTGTGCTTTATTCTTTTCAATAATCTGAACATATAATATGTTCTGGATGTGATTGTTTTTTCGACACGTTTATCCCAGGAAAAATGTGATCATATCATGTGGTATGTGACATAATTTTGGGGGTTAAGAATTTAACGCAAGTAACGTAACTAATTTATTCTTAGACCGATTTAACGATATTTACTCGGAACTCGAGCCAAATTTGAGTACTGTCCATGCGACGTAATATTTTTCTACAAAAGGACTTCTGTCGAATCGACTTGATAGCAGTTGTGTTGTTTTCAAGAATATTAATTGGCATGGATAGCACCTATTCTGGGGTTAAGCATCATGAGTGTCTTCGATCAAAGAATAAAGTACCTACGATTGTTTTTTTTAGATTTTTACTTGCGTTCCTAGCCAACAATTACGTCACATACCAAGTGGAATGTCTACTTTGATGATGATGAACTAGTTACATACAATAGCAGTGTAGCAATACAATGTGACTTTGACATCACCAACTGCTACCAATCCAAGACGGAATTTGTCTCGCTTCGGAAGTAAAAATAGCGGTATTTTTTTATATACCAGTTTCTATGAAACATGTGCAAGTCTGAAGGAAAAGGAACATTTCCTTGAAAAGTAGCATCCCTATCAGCAGTTGGGTCGTTTTCTCCAGCACCCTGTGAAACATTGGAAAGGAAGACGACTTTGCGGTAAAACTTTTGCCACACTGGGTACATTAATGTCTTTCAAAATGTTGTCCACGACTTAGTCTTTGCCTAGACATGGTCGAAATAAATATGAATGTCTTTGCACATAGGTCACATTGGAGCCTTGTTTTCCCCCTGAAAATAAATAAAAAGAAGAATCAGTTGATTGGTTGTACATACACGTTCATATCGATGTCTGCATGTCAAAATATCTACATCTAGACAAATATTCAAGTCAACTTTAAAGATTCATCTATGACAATCTATTCTTTATCTATAAATGTGCAACCAGACCGAGGCTCTAACCCATTGTTCAGCAGTAAGTGCAATATGTGAGGGCATGTTAATTATTCAGTTATACACAAGCAACAAAAAGTAGAAAATGATGGTAAAATTAGTCAGAGTAATACAAGAAAATGACATTGCAATAGTTGTTATGGCGAGTAAAACACGAGCCGGACCATTTTCGTTGTATCGACAACCGGACCATGATTCGTTCAACTTTGAAAACGTTAGTTTTGGCATATATAAATACATTATTAATAAAAGATGAGTATCTGGGCAAGAAATGTAACCCTACAATACATTCAAGTACATAGTTTAAACTCGGTAAGCTCTTACTTTATCTAATTTGTCTAAAATGTCCGCATTTCATGTCTGTTTTGCATTGTTTACGATTGAATCATAACTTTCAACGTGCATTACGTGCATATGCATTGATGAAAGACAAAACCAAGTAGCTACGAGTATGCAGGACAAACTTGGGCATTCCGTAAGAGTATTCCTGTCTTCAGAATTCAAGAATAACCATACAAAATACGTAAAAATGTTACACTCACCTGCTGATTATTGTTGATATCCACCATTTTTTAGCCGGATCATTTTCGTTACGTTAGTCGTACCCGCTTCGTTAAACCGGATCCATTGCGTTTTGCCGATACAGTGTGTACACCTCTTAAACCCGGATAAGACGTGTTAACCAGGATACCTCCGTGTAAGGGTGTGGCAAAAATGTCGGCAATCGAGAGGTAAATTAGTTTGTGCTTTACTGCTGTAGACACGAAAATAATGAAATAGGCACTAAATATAAGTAAATATCTAGGTCATGCGTGTTTTTGTACTTTAAACTATGGACTAATCCGAATAGAGGTATACTAGATAAACACATTGATTTTTACCGTTGTAATAGATTCCCAACATGAAAGCTTGCCTTCCCTCTTTAGAAGACGAGTCCGTGTTTGGATTACCCAAGTTAAATATATACCTATACCAGTGTACCAATACCACGTGGTTTTTTACTACAGTTCCAAGTAGAAATTTGTAAACATTGGAACACAAATGTAGCCATAAGTATTTTATTTCTTCATCGATTTCTATGAAATATACGCCATGGCAAAATACTTATGGCTATTTTATTTTCCAATGTTTACAAATTTCTTCTTGTAACTGTAGCCAAAAGTCACGTGGTATTGCTACACTGTATACCTTACCACTCGATTGTCTACATTTTTGCCACCGCATAACACAGAAGTATCCTGATTAACACATCCTATCCGGATACACGGGGTGTGTCGGTAAACGAAAACATTTATAAATAACAGGATGGGATGAAAGGCGCAAGAAAATATAAAAAAAGATCTAACAACAAACAACAAAAACCATAACTGTACAGCTGCGTATTCAATTATAAACGAACCGGATATGGTACAAGTAGCTTGAAAGAATCAGTACGTAAGGATCGTGATTAGTCGAATTTTTAATTGATCATTCAACTTAGTACATTGTACTTTAGATCTATTGATAACAATAGTACATGTAAATCTACGTTATACATACAAATGTACATGTGTGTGTACTTTAAACTAGAAAAGCTATACTACTCAAAGTTTGATAAGGGTCATGAAATCAAAATATATGTCAGTCGTACCACAGGAACTGTGTTTAAATAAAAAAATAAAAAGTACTCTAGATCTAGCCCAGTGTACGTTTTTTCTTTTTCTTTTTTTTTATATATATTTGATTGCAAGTTCCTGTGGTCATACGTTAACTGAACAAAACCGATTAAGAAAACGTTTTGCAAATTTCAAAATATCATCTACAATCTTCTACTTAAGAACAAGGTTCACATAAGGCATATTTTGACCCTGTGATTTTTCATAAAATAAAAATGCGTGTTCCTATCAATTTGTCCTATAATGCTAATAACTTAACTCTACGTGTGCAAAAAATGAGCATACATATCCCAATTTCGTATGTAATCCGTTGACAAAACTGCAGATATTTGTCATGTGTTTAGCAAAAAATGTATTTTTTGGACATTTTCACGACTATTTATGACATAAAACATTAAAACAAAAACACAATGGCGGTCTTGCTACACTTTTATATTTTTACATACTCAGTGTTCTGCATGGTTTATATGTACCAAATAAGAACGTTTATTTAATGCTAACTGATGAGATATGGAGTTCTATCAGTGAAATAAAACCTATATCAGTCACTGGTTATCACCTACAATGTGACTGATATAAGCTCCGCCCCCTCACAGGGACTACTTTAATTTACCAAAATCTCAACACTAAAATGTCTGTAACTTTTTATTACTGAACGGAAACATGTCATGTGGGTGTTTTTATTCTTAGTTAGACCATTTCCTACAAAATTCTCAAAAAAGTCGTTTTCACCTATTCACCATAATCCAAGATGGCGTATTTTGAAGTGAAAAATATGAATGGAATAACATATTCATACGTAGCCTAACCACAGTGGTAATTTGGCATAAATAGTACCAGTTTTGACACCATAAAAGCATTAAATAAATAGAATATTTGTTTGTTTTGATTGAATATGGTTAATATCTCATCTTGTAGCAAGAATGCCATCGTGGTTTTGGGACGTTTTATATCATGAAAAGACATGAGTATGGCTAAAAATGACATTTTTGTTTAACATGACATATTTACAGAAGATTTGTCGACAATATACGAGGGAAAATTGGAGATGTGTATGCTTGTAAGACAGTGTTAGGTAATCAGAAATATCAGAGAGATGTATAGGAACATGCATTTTTATCATTTGACGAAACGCAGCCAAATTAAGCCATAAATGAACCTTGTCCTTTATATGTATGCATTGACTTAACGTCTTTTGTTTCCTGGTAACTAATAAGCCCTATTGACAGGGACGACCAAAGCGGCAAGAATAACATGGAATACCATTTACAGCTAAATAATGTAAAGAATTTTAAGTGTTACATTCTGATGAAGAAGGCAATTTGGGGATTTAGTGATTATCAACGAACATTATTGCGATCCCCTATTAGGGATATTTTTACAACAAGAAAACATGGAATCTTTGTCCCTTTTTATTCTCACATCGTGTGATTCATAAAACGCCAAAAACGGACTGCATAATATTCTGTTCTCGAAGAGGTATGAAAATAACACAAACATTGAGTGAGGTTAAGCTTATCAGCAAGTAGACATCGGATTTTGAGGAAAACTTTCTTCCCTTACTATATTGCTGATATAACATTATGTTTTATGAAAATTCTATCATTTCATCTTATTCAATTTGAAAAATATCCAAAATGGAAATTGGTTGACACTTATCAAATTTTGAGCAGTACACGTGTATTAAAGTTAACGTTAACTGAAAAGATCGATATATTGTTTATTTATATTCCTCCATTAAATTAAACAAAATATTGACTTAGTTTCGTCTGTATCCACTTGAAACTAGATAAATGGGTGACTTTTTTTATTTTTTGCTAGGTCTATTCGAAACGCATTTTTTGTCTTTTCTTCCGTATTATAAGATTATTTTCCTTTTTGTTTCTGATTGGTTACCGGACGGTTTACACCGATATTAAACCCGGAAGTAAATTACGAGTTTGTTTGAAGTATACATTGCATTGCTCAATTTTCAATGTATTGATCATTTTTATCGGTAACCAAAGGTACGTGGTATGCTTTTCTTTCTCTTAGTTTATTTAGGGATGTATTGTCCATAGGTAACTGTATCATTGATTAAGAGTAAAAATTCTAATAATTGTTTTTGTAAATATCAGAATAATATATATATATATATATTACTCTGAATCAATGATACAGTTATAGATTACAGCGACTTTCGAAATATGACCCTAGGACGAGTTCATTTGCTAAGGTTGAAACGACATTTACCGTTATTTTTCTGATAGATTATGGATATATGTATATTAAAAAGTATGTCAAGTCGACACCGTGTCCTAGAGGTTAAGATGATCGATCTATTACTCGGAACATTCGCATACTTTTTATATGGGCTGTGGGTTCGAGTCCGCTGCTAAATTACAAAGATCATACATTCCCGTATTATTTGTAAATTATTTTTCAATAATTGTATTATCATATTACATGTACAACAGCTTTTTATATATTTGTTATTTAATGAATAATAAAATTATGTTTTAGGTTTAATCACGGAAATACATTAGACTGTTTATATCCGTGGTTTAATACAAATTTGCTTTGTTTATTTCATTTTATGATTTTAGTCCGCCCTGGATATTGTATTTATTTCTCAGATGACAATCGGGTTGAATTACAAACTATTTTCATCATTGGTTTCGCTGGAATCTCCACTCTAAGAATATTCGGTAGAAACCACGCACGTATTCAAAATGGGTGAGATTCGAACTCAAGCAAAAAAAGTATTTTGATCCATAAGCAGTAGCTTAGCCTACTGCGTCATTACAGGACGATCTGAGTTATAATTTCAAATAATTATTTATATTCCGAATACACCCCTTTTACCTGGATTATTTCATTATTAAAAAGACAGTCACACCCGAACGATTGTGCAATTTGTGGTTTTAATCGGTCCCAGGTTTTTTTTATTCATCACAAACACTGTAATTTCCTAGGTACCGGAAGATGGAATTTAGCCATTCCACAGTTTTAACACAGTTACTCCCCTTTTGTGCGAAAACGACATTTGTTTTTTAAAAAACTTCACAAAGAAACGAACTTTGCATTTAGGCAAAATTGTTTTGTCTTTGGTTTAAATTAAAACTTTGATTTAAGGTTTGTCACAGAAACGTCGGCGAATGTTATAAGGTACGTGAAATAATGGTCATTGATGTTTGGCATTTCTCATATTGGATAAAATGGGCGTTGCTGGACATTGACATTTGAAGTCTGCATAATTTGTTTGTTTACACTTTCAGAATAAGATGTTCTATACAAACCTACTCGTGACGGTGCTGCTGCTGTCTTTGTGCCAGCTAATATTGAGGTAAATTTACTTCCACATAATTATTTTAACATTTTTACAAATTTTTAGTCATACACTGGTTGGCGAGTAGTTTCTGACAGTGAGCAGTATCGGACATTTGATATTTTTTCAAATTTAGCGTAGCACTTCAATTAAATTGATGCGTTTAATTAAAGAACTGCATCATAGCAACAAGTGTGTGGCAAAAAAATACAATTCACGTAAATAAAAAAAACAATATCAAGAAATACACGAAATACAATGATAATTTTCACCTCTTTTGCTGGGGGATCAACTGTTGATCAACTATTGACAAAATATGTCGTTATACACGTCTAACTAATTGACGTCAGAGTTTTTTACTTATTGGAAAACAATATGACTATACCAGTTTATTCGTCGTCTGTGTGGACTCTAAACTACAATAGACAACCCTAAAACGATATGTACAGTCAATAGGAGTTAATTCCCCTTATTTTAGAGGCTCAATACCGGGAAAATAAAGTATTATTAGTATATAAATGCCAAATGTTGGCTACTGCTATTCTTCATCCAATTAACGGCATAAAATAGTGACCCCTTTGTGGCCCCAATAACAGTATACTGTGTTATGTTTAAAGTACCAAAAAAGTGACAAATATTTCGGACTTGAGCCCAGTATTATTAAAAGGTAAATTATTTTCTTCAAAACCACATCCTATCCTAGAGAAAGGGAGAAAGCATGCAAAAATTGTCGAATACTGCTCGCCAACCAGTAGGAGAGATAGACTGCTAAGCTGTCTCCAAGTGGCTGCTTATTAATTCTGACGGTCCAGCCACGGAGACTGCCATACTTGTGACCAAAATACAGTCGGTGTTTGCGCAGTGAAAATTGGTACAACTATAAGACCTTATAAAATATATGAAAACGTCTAACCACCATAAAATATACTGTATGTTCACGAAGAATGAACCTTTTTCCTCCGATATCCACCAATAATAGTCATAAAATACACAGTGACATGTTCATCCAACTACTTAAACACGGCTATGTGGCAATTATGACCTCCATTTCAGCCATCGTTTTTGTTGTTGTTGTTAAATCGTCATTCGCTTATCGACCAATCAGGATACTCAGGCATAGGCGCGCTCGATTTCTAACAAACGGAGACAGTAAAAAAATTAATTGCACCGAAACTAACAAACAGAAAATAATTGAACATTTATTGTGCAATTAAGATGATTTTGCCAGGAAACGACAAACAAACAAAAATAACACGACAAGTGATAGCTTTTAAGTTTTTGTTCTTTTGTTATTCTCCCCTGTTAAAAAGTCATTTACTTCTAATTCTTTTATTACCTGTCAAAAGTACTCAAAAGAGGCTTTGGGCAGTATGCCTAATTAGATAAAGCCAAGGCAAGTTTACGTATTGTGGTTCCGGTAACATGCTGAAAAATAGGGTAGGTATGTAGGAAAGCATTTTATTTTTTAAAATTATTTTATTCATTTAATGCGTGCACTTGAAAATCATCAAAATGCCATAGAATGTTTACGAACATGGGCAAAAAACAAGAGTATAGGTATGGTTACCAGAACCACAATATTTATATTTTGTTTTAATCTAAATGTTCGTACAGGAAAATTATACTGTATAGTCCGCCGATGATAACACAAGCATCTGTTTACAAATAAAAATGAAAATTAAATGCATTTTCAATGTCCATTTTTAGTGTGATCTTTTGTGATCACTCTTCGTACGTCCGTCAACAATTCATTCAAACGACTTCTCCTCCTAAACCACTTGACCAATTTCAACCAAACTTCACAGGAATGTTCCTTTGGTGAACCTTTCTCACGGCCGCCAGTGGGTGGGTCGCTGTTTTTATGCCCCCGTATCGATAGATCGGGAGGCATATAGTGATTCACCTGTCCTTCCGTTCGTTCGTCCGTCCGTCCGTTCGTCCGTCCTGGTTAACCCAAATTGACCGTTTCTTCTAGCATCTTTATGGCTTGCTACAAAGCTTCCAAACTTGCATGGATGTTGTATATGAACACTCTCCACACACCTGTATCTCCTGACCCCATTTTGACCTTCACCTTGACCTAATTTTGGACTTAGACTTATTTATGGACAAGGCTTCCACAGGGGGCATAAGCGTTTATTGAACGCAGTCTTGTTTCCTATATACCTATATAGTAAAATCTTTAAAATCTTTTTCTAAAAGTGCTGATTGGTTTTCACTATAAATTGGTAAAATTATTCCCTGGATGGTTCTTTCTTAAAATAGCTAAAAGAATTATAACCTTATATGCAGAACTCTGGTTGACATGGCAACCAATAGGAAAATCTTTAAAGAAATCGTAAAAAATCAACCGCTGGCCAGATTTAAAAATAATTTTACAGAAATAGTAGTTGGGTAACCTCTTTCGATATTGACATTTTTATCATGATTCGTCAAAAAACATGGCCGCCAGTGGGTGGGGCCCTGTTTTCCTTATATATCTTCTTCTCTAAAAGTACTGGAATTTTATGTTAAATGGGTAACAATGTTCCTTGGGTTATCCTTTCTTAAAAATAGCTAAAATAATCATAATCCATGCAGAAATCTGGTTGCCATGGCAACCTATGAGAAGAACTTTAAAAAAAAAACATGAAAAATATGGTTCTACTGGATCAAAGTGAACAGGTGAGCGACCTAGTTTCAATCTTGTACATATTCACTTTTAATACAAAACTATTTAAATCCACACTGATAACAATGGTTAGTTGACTGTGCAGTGTTTATATTATGCATGTTTGTTTATTGATAAGGCTAGAGTTATCACCAGCCAGCTATAGTCCTAATTAAAACAGGACTATTGGAAATTGTCAATGACCGCTAGATTGCTGTCTCCAGTTTAAAGACAATTGCCAGAGTTGTTTATTTCTCTGTAGGAAATAAACTGTTAATTGCATTCGTCCTTGAGTATGAAAATCTTAAAGCGATTTGGTACCTGTGAGAAAGGCAGAAATTGTTGTTGTCAGATTGAAAACCATGAGAAAATGGAGTCACTGATCACTTGATTGTTGAAAGTGGAGTCACTGTCTGCTGAATCGATGAAGGTCGAGTCACTGACCGCTCGATCGAAGAAGATGGAATCACTGACTGCTGGATCGAAGAAGATGGAGTCACTGACCGCTTGACTGATGAAGATCGAGTCACTGACCGCTGGATCGAAGAAGATGAAATCACTGACTGCTGGATCGAAGAAGATTGAGTCACTGATCGCTTGAGGTTACTAACTGCTTGATTGTTGGAGGAAGAATCACTGACCGCTGGATTGATGAAAGTGAAGTCACTGACCGCTTGACTGATTTAAAAGGTAAAGTCAATGACACCTTGATCGTTGAAGGTCGAGTCACTGATCACTTGATCGAAGAAGATGGAGTCACTGACCGCTTGATCGTTGAAGGTCGAGTCACTGACCGCTTGATCGAAGACGAATAAGATGGAGTCACTGACAGCTTGATTGATGAAGGGCGAGTCACTGACCGCTTGATTGATGGAGGTGGAGTCACTGACCGCTTGATTGATGAAGGTCAAGTCACTGACCCCTTGATCAATGAAGGTCGAGTCACTGACCGCTTGTTTGATGTAATCGTGAAGAGAAAATTTATGTCTTAGATTGTTTTAATAATTGTTCCTGTCTATACGTGTGGGAAACAATTACTTGTACGTGACAGGGTACTGTTTTATTAAAGCACTTGCAAAAATATTTTAAAAGTTTAAATTCTTTATAAATGTTTAAAAACTGCGTATTTGTAATGGATATGGTTTGTAGGAGTTCATTAACTAAATCATTGTTAGTATTGCAGCTCCATTTTCCATACTCTGTAAGTATATTCCGTAAGTGTTATGATAATACAGTACCCAGGTGTGGCATCACAACAAAACAAACAAGGCTTTCACTTTGTGGCATGCTAATGAAATCAGTATTTATTATGAAAGATGTCAGACATGTCATAAAATTTGATAAAAAACTATTGTTTTTTTAAATTGTTAATCTATACTATTTCTATACAATTTGGCAAATGTGTTATAGCAAAAACAGTTAAAGAAAGCTTAGAGTTTCGCCAAATAATTACTGGAGTCACCCTCAATGGTATCATGGCAAAGAAAACTGAAATAAGAAAAGCTGAGAGGGAACAATTGTTAAGTAGTCCGAGCTGCCAATAAGAAGCCTAATGCCTTGAATAATGTGTTTTGCTATCAATAATATAAGGAGGTCCTACAGTTCGGGAATAATCCGGAAATCTGGATTTTCTGCAAAAGAAATAATGAACTTTTCTGCACTAAATAAAAGTTATTTGATGAAATAATTCAAAGTTTTCAGTTTGACTAAGTTATGTTCTTTTGAAATTTCTTAAGCTCAGAACTTTAACAATAGAACTACATTTTTAACATAAATCTGGTGTAGGAATTTGTGTTAATGGCACCCGAGACAGACTTGCATCTTATATTCAGGATTGGGCATTATGCCTCAGCAGGACCCCTGCAATACTAGAATACAGTCAGATCTCGATACAACGACGCTGTTTGTTTCCACGAAAAATGTCGTTGTAACGAATATGTCAGTATACTGAATTGATACAAAGAGCATTTTAATGCTTTTGTTCCCAAATTTTATGTCAGTATAATGAATTTGTCAGTATATCAGGTGTCGTTATATCGAGATCTGACTGTACAACTTAACCATTTTCATCAAACTATACCACATGCAGGTTTGAAAATGCTAAATAGCTTCAATACTAAAGTAATGGTTGTCAACTTTAAATTGAATGTTTCAACACAATAGCCCACATAGTGTATACATACATGCCATATTTCGCAGACCCCTTTGCGTGAGATTGGTGATGGAAATGCAGGAGATTTCATTAAAATGCAGGAGATTTTCCTTGCTGAAAGTTTAGACTTAAAGTATTGAAGTTTGTATGCTGTTTTCACTTATCTTACTTTGATGACAATACCATGCATGCTTCATGTAGCAATTTAAACTAATATTTGTCATCATTTTCATAATGTAAACAAAAAAGTCAGGTTCCACTTTGTCCATGAAATGCGTGAGATTTGATAAATTGGCCTCCGATCATGCAGGAGTAGAGTCTCAAATGCAGGAGACTCACGCATGATGCAGGAGATCTGGCATGTATGTGTATAAGAAAAGTGGACTGAAACACAAAATTAAAGAAGGAATTTTCTTAGTCCAAAATGGGGCAATAACTCTTGTAAAATGCAGATCAGAGTTATGGGTGTTGCTTGACATGGTCAGTATTGATGATGAACAAGTGTTGAAAGTTTCAAAGAATGTGTAAGAAAAGTGGACCTTAACACAAAAATTAACCAAGGAATTTTCTTAATTTTTAAAATTGATTTCTTTCTGTATTGTTTTCAGTCACAGATCTAAGTCGGCCAAGTGGGACCACTTTCTGTTTGCACAAGCATGGCCCCCAGGAACATGTGCCGATGCACCAAAGGGGGTAGGTCAATTAAGTTATAATATTAAATATTGTTGTGATCTACCCGTAACCAAGCCGCTTCCAAATTGCGCTATTGAGCGCTTTCCTACATCTATGCAATGACTTGCTACCAATGAGAAGTGCTTGCAGATAGCATACCGTTTCTTAACACTTTGTGAGCGCTACCGATTGCTGTCTTGTGCAATGGACCACTTTGGTACTAGATAGCGCTATCCACGAGTAGCGCTATGAACAGCATGTGTCTACATCCTGGTCAATAAGTAGACCGATTTCTATTTACTATTTATAGACCATGCATATCATTAACTCTGCTTTGGGCAAAACATTGACTGATAAGCCATTATATAGAGAATAATAGATTAGTGCCGTGGATGAAAAAGTTTATCTGGCAAGGCGGAGGAATTTATCGGGTGAGAGGTAGACGACTCCGATAATTTCCGCAGCCGAGCTGGATAAACTTTTACTTCATTCAAGGCACTCACCTATTATTCTATTTATCCAGTCGTTTAATCTGCTCGGTAAGGGGATCAAACTCGGGACAATATTGTTACTCTTTCATTAACTAGCGTGCAACGTCACAATAACTGGGTCATCTTGGGTCAAAAACTAGGTCACCAGGTCACACCAAAGAAAAACCTTGTTAACACTCTAGAGGTCACATTTTTGACATAATCTAAATGAAATTTGGTCACAATGTATGTTTCTATAAAAATTAGGTCAAATTCATAATTGGATCATCTGTGGTCAAAAACTGGGTCACAAGGTCACATCAAAGAAAAACCTTGTTAACACGCTAGATGTCACAATTTTACCTAATATTTATGAAACTAGGTCACAATGTATGTCTCTATGATATCGAGGTCAAGTTGGCAACTGGGTCATCTGGGGTCAAAAACTATGTCACCAGGTTACATTGAAGAAAACCTTGTTAACACTCTAGAGGTCACAATTTTACCTAATATTTATGAAACTTGGTCACAATGTTTGTCTCTATGAGATATAGGTCAAGTTCATAACTGGGTCATCTGTGGTAAAAAATTAGGTCACCAGATCACATCAAAGAAAACCTTGTTACCACTCTAGAGGTCACATTTTTTACATAATCTTAATGAAACTTGGTTGCAATGTTTGTCTCTGCAGAATCTAGGTTATGTTTGAAGTAAGGTCATCTGGAGTAAAGAACTAGGCCACCAGGTCACATCAAAGAAAAAGATTGTTTATACTCACATTTTTTTACCTCATCTTTATTAAACCTGGCCACAAAGTGTGTCATTGTAAAATCTAAATAAAATATTAAGGTCATATCATAACAAATATTGATTCGGCCTAAACTGCTAGACATCGTGTGAGCCCTTTAGGGTAAATCACCCTCTTGTTAAAGGATGATTTGTAAGGAGTTATGTATGGCCCTTTTTAACTTCAACATTTTGGTTAAAAGTTTTTAGAAAAGTTCAATATTTGTTTACTATCAATGCTATTGCATTGAAACATGGTGCACATACTAAAATACTATAACTAGTCAACATTATTTGACATGGGGCATAACTCTGGGATTATTTTGTATGGAGTTATGGCTCTTTTTAACTTAGACATTTTGGTGAAAGTTTTCAATAACGTTCAATATTTTGTTTTCTCTCAATGCTTTTGTAATTTAACTTGATAGTCATACTAATTACCAGCATTAGTCAACATTACTAGACACATCATAATAAATATAGGATTATTTTGTAAGAGATTTTGGTCCTTTTTTAACTTTTGGTAACTTAAAGTACTTGTATATACTATCAACATCGCACTTCGGGTGCATGACTCACAGTGTCTTTTACATGGACAGCTCTTGTTTTGGTTTCAATTTCTTAGTTCTAACATGTTCAATCACTAAGTTATTATTTCCAAGCTGTGAGTGTAGAATAAGCAGTTCATGTAGATGTTAATCAAAGTTCTGATGTGACATTATGAAAAGGTCAATGTTCTTTCTTGCACTCTTCTTGTTGCTTTTGTTTAGTGCAAAAATGTGAACTGGATATTCAACAAGTCCAGAAAGCATTCATATGTTGAAAATTATATGTGGAGCCCGGAATTACAACCAATACTCAGCACTCAGCACTCAGCACTCAGCACCCAGCACTCAGCATTCAGCACTCAGCACTAAGCCCTCAGCACTCAGTACTCTGCACTCAGCATTCAGCACTCAGCATTAAGCACCCAGCACTAAGCACTAAGCACTCAGCACTCAGCACTAAGCACTAAGCACTAAGCACTCAAATATTGAAAATATAATATATTGAGCTATTATTTGTCCTAGTTTGCATAGCTAGATTAGGAAAATGTATAAAATTGTTATGAGTGTTGAAAATAACATCTGCTACATTTTCTTTTTCATTGTGTACTGCTTATTTTAATTAATACAGTCTTTATTATTTTCTATATAAACATTCATCAATTGACGAAAATCTTATAAAACACCAGATTCTATTTTTAGTTCACGGTCACGTGACTAAAAGTACCGGATTTTCTTACTTCTGTAATAATTTTCAGTACATATGTACCCTGATGAAGGCTTTGTGAAAGCCGAAACGTCGGTCACAAATAAATTATAATAACCTTAACCTGCGTTGATGGTGTCGCTACATTTACACTTCGGTGTCTTTGTTGATATTATCATTATAGTACAGTCCAGTTAGGATATTGTGACAGTGAAGTTGCCATTTATGTGTACACAAAAGATTATAACCATTGTCTAAACGGGTACAGCGAATATAGTATGTTAGTTTAGCATTGAAATTATAATTGTCTGTATAAGCCTTTATAATTGTTTTCACACCGTTTAAGGGGACTCGACCGTTGCGTCACTCGATTCTTACCCTGAAAGAACTATACTGTACATGTATGTTTGATACTTTCAGCACCATTCCTGTTATATTGCTATGAAAGTGGATACATGGACAATCCATGGACTGTGGTAAGTCTTTACAGGCTACTGGGCCCTAATATCCCTTCTACTGGACCCTAATATCCCTTCTACTGGGCCCTAATATCCCTTCTACAGGGCCCTAATATCTTCTACTGGACCCTAATATCCCTTCTACTGGGCCCTAATATCCCTTCTACAGGGCCCTAATATCTTCTACAGGGCCCTAATATCCCTTCTACAGGGCCCTAATATCTTCTACTGGGCCCTAATATCCCTTCTACTGGACCCTAATATCCCTTCTACTGGGCCCTAATATCCCTTCTACAGGGCCCTAATATCTTCTACTGGGCCCTAATATCCCTTCTACTGGGCCCTAATATCCCTTCTACTGGGCCCTAATATCCCTTCTACAGGGCCCTAATATCCTTTCTACTGGGCCCTAATATCCCTTCTACTGGGCCCTAATATCCCTTCTTTCTCCTATTTTAATGATCTGGGTACTGTTTTATCAAAGCACTTACGGAAATATTAAATTTACGATCAAATTTAAATTCTTTAAGCTCTTTGAATGCTACAAATTGTGATAAAGGGTCGTTCAATATCAATCACCATTCAGTCAAAGACCTCATACAAACCATATTTATCACTAATGTGTAGGTTTTAATTTTAAGTTCAAATTTAAATTCATAATTATTCTTTAATCAAAATTTCCTAATTGACTTTGTCCTACTTTTTGTACAAAAATGCCCTTCTTTAATAATTTTGCCCTTCTATTTTTTGAAGAGACAGTAGAAAGTAGAAAGTCTTTCCTTTATAAATCTTTCATAAATCCGCTGCCATATTAAATTCGCAAAAATATTTTAAGACTGAATCTGGAATTACCTTTTGTAATTACAAAATTCTGTTTTATGAATCTTTGACTCTATTTTCCAGCAATTTTCTGTTTACTTTATATATGGTGGCAGTGTATCCGTAAACCAGTACTAACTTTGCCTTCCACAAGGAACCAGCAACTTCTTAACATGTGGAGGAAAATCAACATTGTAGTTTTCATGGAAGCCTTTAAGGGTATGACCTACTGTGAATGGGAATCGAACCTGGATCGCCTGGATACCAATCCAGCTCACTAAAATGTAACCACTGGACAATGACTGCGGCTTTTGGTATGAATCGACTCCTAATCTTGACTATATTTTTATGTGAATATTGGAGTTAAAATAGGTAATAATAACATAATTAAATGTTTATTTCAGGCCATCTTTAGGGAGTGAAAAGGGGCCCACTTCCTGCAACTCCACTTGGATGTTTGATCCCGCCAAAATAGCTGTAAGTACATCAAATATTGGATTAGGGACTGGACCAAATTTTGGATTAGGGTTACCCCGGTAGATCAAATTTGGTTTTGGGGTTGGATCAAATTTTGAATTAGGGATTAGATCAAATTTTCAATTAGGGGTTGGATCAAAGTTTGGGTTAGGGATTAGATCAAATTTTCAATTAGGGGTTGGATCAAAGTTTGGATTAGGGATTGGATCAAATTTTGGGTTAGCGGTTAGATAAAATTTTGAATTAGGGGTAAGATAAAATTTTGGATTGGGGGTTAGATCAAATAAATTTGTACTAGGTATTGGAGCACATAAATTTGTATTATGGATTGGACCAAATTAGTGATTTGGGGTTAGGTAATATTTTGGATTAGATCAAATTTTGGGTGAGCGGTCAGATCAAATTTGGTTTAGGGATTAGGTCAAATTTTAAATTAGAGGTTAGACGAAATTTTGAATTAGATCAAATTATGAATTAGGGTTTAGATGAAATTTTGATTTAGGGGTTAGATCAAATTTTGGATTAGGGTTTAGATCAAGTTTTGAATTAGGGATTGGAAAAAATGACTGGTTAGGGGTTAGATACAATTTTGGATTAGGGGTTAGATCTAGTTATGAATAAGGGTTTAGATCAAATTGATTAGGGGTAAGGTCAAAGTTTGGATTAGGGATTGGATTAATTTTTGGATTAGGGGCTAGATCAAATTTGGATTAGGGGTTAGGTCAAACTTGAGTACATTTAGTAAAACAGTTGTCAAAATATTACATATTTTTATGAAATCCAATTTTTATGAGTAAAAGCGCGAACAAATTAACCTGAACTCGATCTTTATGCATAAAAATATTACAAGCATGTGTGGAATATATCAATTTTTGCAAGAAAGTCGTGCCTTACCTATAATTATGCCCCCCATCTGTGATGAGGGGGTATATTGCTTTGCACATGTCTGTCGGTCGGTCTGTCTGTCGGTCGTATAAAATGGTTTCCGTTCAATAACTCAAGAACGCTTTGACCTAGGATCTTCAAACTTTACATGGAGGTTGGTCAGCAACAGTAGATGACCTCTATTGATTTTGAGATCAGTAGGTCAAAGGTCAAGGTCACTGTGACCTTTACTATTTCTGACTTTTTAAATGGTTTCCGTTCAATAACTCCAGAACCCTTTGACCTAGGATCTTCAAACTTTACATGGAGGTTGGTCAGCAACAGTAGATGACCTCTATTGATTTTGAGGTCAGTAGGTTAAAGGTCACTGTGACCTTTACTATTTCTGACTATTTAAATGGTTTCCGTTCAATCACTCTAGAATGCTTTTACCTAGGATCTTCAAACTTTACATGGAGATTTGTCAGCAACAGTAGATGACCTCTATTGATTTTGAGGTCAGTAGGTTAAAGGTCAAGGTCACTGTGACCTTTACTATTTCTGACTATTCAAATAGTTACAGTTTAATAGCTCTAGAACCCTTTGACCTATGATCTTCAAACTTAACATGGAGGTTGGTCAGCAACTGTAGATGACCCCTATAGATTTTGAGGGCAGTAGGTCAAAGGTCAAGGTCACTGTGACCTTTACTATTTCTGACTATTTAAATGGTTTCTGTTCAATAACTTAAGAACGCTTTGACCTAGGATCTTCAAACTTTACATGGAGGTTGATCAGCAACAGTAGATGACCCCTATTGATTTTGAGGTCAAAGGTCAAGGTCACTGTGACCTTCACCATTTCTGACTATTGGGCTGCCATGGGGGCATACGTGTTTTACAAACATCTCTTGTTTAGATTAGTGTTTAAAAAACACCTCGTATATATTTGTTATACTCTCTGCTGATGAAAAACAATGACGGAAATAATTAACTGGTAGACAAGAATTCAACTGTTAAATTATGCTGATAGAAGGTTTGAGGACCAAATTATGCTGATAGAAGGTTTGAGGACCAAATTATGCTGATAGAAGGTTTGAGGACCAAATTATGCTGATAGAAGGTTTGAGGACCAAATTATGCTGATAGAAGGTTTAAGGCCCAAATTATGCTGATAGAAGGTTTAAGGCCCAAATTATGCTGATAGAAGGTTTGAGGACCAAATTATGCTGATAGAAGGTTTGAGGACCAAATTATGCTGATAGAAGGTTTAAGAGAAGGTTTAAGGCCCAAATTATGCTGATAGAAGGTTTAAGAGAAGGTTTAAGGCCCAAATTATGCTGATAGAAGGTTTGAGGACCAAATTATGCTGATAGAAGGTTTGAGGACCAAATTATGCTGATAGAAGGTGTAAGGCCCAAATTATGCTGATAGAAGGTTTGAGGCCCAAATTATGCTGATAGAAGGTTTGAGGACCAAATTATGCTGATAGAAGGTTTAAGGCCCAAATTATGCTGATAGAAGGTTAAGGCCTAAATTATGCTGATAGAAGGTTTAAGGCAAGGCCCAAATTATGCTGATAGAAGGTTTGAGGACCAAATTATGCTGATAGAAGGTTTAAGGCCCAAATTATGCTGATAGAAGGTTTGAGGACCAAATTATGCTGATAGAAGGTTTGAGGACCAAATTATGCTGATAGAAGGGTTAAGGCCCAAATTATGCTGATAGAAGGTTTGAGGACCAAATTATGCCGATAGAAGGTTTTAGGACCACGTTGATTTGTCCGCACTATATTTATTGCCATTTTGTTTTTGCAGAATTTGTGGAGTGACCTCGACACATATTGGCCGAACTTGTACAATGATACTCCTCATTATAGCTTCTGGTAAATTCAAATTATTTATTATGCCCCCTCCCCATGTTTGATGAAGGGGGATATTGCTTTGCACATGTCTGTCAGTCTGTCTGTCGGTCAGTAGACCAAATGGTTTCCGTTCAACAACTCAAGACGCTTTGCCCTAGGATCTTCAAACTTTACATGGAGGTTGGTCATTAAAAGTAGATAAGTAGATGACCCATATAGATTTTGAGGTCAGTCAGTAGGTTAAAGGTCAAGGTCACATATTATAATACCTCAAGATTTGATCAACAGCTAAGGCCAGAGTTTTTTAATTTTTTGTTACTCGGACATTTTTGAGGAAAAAGTCCACAGAAGGAGGGAAAAAAATAAAAATAAAAACTCCCAAAATGAATAGTTGATGGTGGATTGTAGTCAATGACGGTCCATTATTGAAAGCAACAATGTTAGTTCTAACAGCAAATTTATCTTATAACAAATACAGTGCACGTACATGTATCTGTATCATTGATAAAGAATTTTAAAGAAACTACAGAAATTTAATTACATGTACATTTTATTTAGAAATAAATTTCAGTTACATATTTTTTCAATGATACCTATGGCACAGTGGTAAATGAGAGCACTATACCTACTTATCATTAGTAAAATATTGGAATACATAATAAAACAAGGTGTATAGTAACATTACCATCAAAATATTTGATATAAAAAATTTGTACAATTTTAGATTTCCAATTTTTTTTTTTTGAAAATGCCAAGAAAATAGGGCGGGAGGGTCAGAGTAACGAAAAATCAAAGAACTCTGGCCTAATTAATGTGTAACATGACATTGTATACAATACGATAAAAGTACATGCATGTCTAGTCTTTACCTTTGTTGTGCATATTTATGGTTTTCAAAGTACTCAAAGTACTCAAATACTCAATCAAAAGAATGTCTGACAACTCGAGTAACAATTTGGGTACTCATTGCCCTCCCCAATAAAAAGCAATACAGATATTCTTTCATATACCTTATATACAAGGGGTCTGTTGCCTAAGCAAAGAGCTACCAAACACCTTTATCCAGTTACCTCCCCTTCAATTAAATACAGAAGGCATGGATTACCTCCTGTGAAAAGCGCTTAGTAGCGCTTGCCCATGTTAATCGTCTTCAGGTCTGTCTGAATGGAAACTATTGCTATTTTTGCAATTAGTTACTCACCCAACTACTAAAATTTAATTTATTTTTCTGCCATTTATCAATGATTACAATACATAATAAATGATTTTGTTGATTAAATATTACTGTGTAGTATCATGCTTTACCGTGTTTCATCCTGTGATCTCATACGAGCAGTGAAGTAAAAATTATACAGGATGTGCTTTTGAAACACAAAATTGGCCCAGATTTTGAAACATGAAATTGGCCCTTTGAAACACAAAATTGGCACAGATCTTGAAACTGGAAACTGGTCCACATCTTAAAACATGAAATTGACCAATATTGTGCAACGTGAAATTGACCCAGTCCTTTAAGCCTACTGTTATTTACAATAACTGGCATCAGCTATAGACTATAGTACAAGAGAGTAGGCATGGTGTGTGCTGGCTACAGTTGATGAAACACCTGATGTATTAGGACCCATCTGTTATTGGCAAACTTTGATGATATATTGTATATATTTATGACTATCTACAGCTATTCTGCCAAATTAATAAGTCGGTATTGGTAGAAAATGTGTCCTAACAGATTGACTTTTAATGAAATATAAAGAGAACTTATAAAACAGATGAGTCGGCTTCGTTCGTTATTAAACTAATATGTCCATCACATTCACAGTACATTTAGTTGAGAAACATAGTGACATTTCAAGGATTTAAATTGCTTTATATGGGGAACTTGTTATTTATTCCAATTTATTTCATTTCCAAGTTCCTACGTGTACTTCCGTTTATATATAAATGTCCTTGATTAATTTATTGTTCAGGATTGTCATTATTTCTTCAATAAGTTAGAGGAAAAATACAATTTAACATGTGAGTGTATAAAAAAAATTCAGTTATTAGTTTGTAGATTTCCGCAATTACTTAGTGTATAGTGAGTATAAATGCTTATAGATAGAAAACATCAGGGCACAAAGAACTGAAAGAATGTTAAAAACGAAGCAGCTGGGCCGGTTTCTCCAGTACGCTGTTAAACCTTGGAAAAGAGGACAAAATTTCGAAGGTTTAACAGGGTGCTGGAGAAGACGGCTCTGCCACTAAAAAAGGTCCTATACTAAATAGAAAGCTTATAATTTTTTTCTTAGACTGGAGTATGTTTTATAGAAATTGATGATGAAATAAAATATATATGGCAATTTTTGTTTTCGAATCAAAGCATTTTTTGTATTTGATTTGTAGCTTTTAGTGATTCTAAAGCCACTTGAAATTTCTACATGCAAATATCCCTTTTAAATGATTGAAGGCTCCAGCTGTTGTTTGTGATGTTCGACCTTTACCGATGTACTATATATGTATATATGATGTCCTTAAATGCTGCTTTTGATGGATCAGAAATTCAAAATGACATTTTGGCTCCGTTCTCATGAGGTAAAATATTGACCGCAGACCAAAAATATATGTAAAACTTTTTTTTTCAAAAAATTATTTTATGTCAGATATTAAAAAAAAAGACAGTTTGGCTCAGTTCTCAGGTGCCAGATGCATCAAGGAATGGTAGAAAAATTAATTTACAAACCAAAACCACATAATATCACTAAAAGGGCATACGTCACAATACAGTCTTTTTTTCCAATACAGTCAGAACTCGATACAACGACGCTGTTCGCTTCCAAGAAAAATGTTGTTGTAATGAATATGTCAATATACTGAATTGATACAAAGAGCGTTTTAATACTTTTGTCCCCAAATATGGTGTCAGTATAATGAATTTGTCAGTATATCAGGTGTCGTTATATCGAGTCCTGACTGTATTTACTTTGGTCATTTATTGGCCTATTTTTGAACGAACCAATGAGTCTAGCACCTGTGGTTCATTTAAGGAATACGGTATACATGTATTGTTAAATTTAGAAAAATATTACATCATTCTGTGTTCAAAATTGATTATAAAAAATCATCAGTTGGCCATTTTTCCCAATGTAAGAAATGACTGCATGGTCTGATGAAATAAATAGAAAATTTAACACATTTCCAAATTCAATAATAAACTATTTAGAGTTTAGTTTTGCATGATATACCAGTGAATAAATAAACGGTTTAAGAGTTCATATGCGCAGGAATTAATCACATAGGCTGTAGTAGAAGTTGAATAGTAATCGGATATGCGGTAAATTTGGGCGAGTTTTGCATCCAATCCATCAAAACAAATTAAGATTAAACTGAGCGAGCCATAAATAATCAGTTTGGTCCACTAACATATTTTTTTTTCACCAGAATCTGGCCTGTGAACTTGGACTAACTTTAAAAAAATAGGGAATCAATGTATTTTTTTAAGGATGAAAATATGATTATTTTGAGGAAATTATTTATCTACATGATTGTAGTCTATTTGCTGTCAAGTTCTATCACGTAATCAGATAGTTTTCACTTACATAGTTGATCTTTCTGGAGTGGTCATTACCTACGAGTTTAATTAAACAATGGATTTTGCCGAGTGTCATATTGTTTCAAGGCATGGATTGGCTAACGACATGTCACGCTAATCTAAATATAAACGATATTTCCGGCATGACTTTGTGATAAAACATAATCAGATAATTTTAACAATAATAAGGATGTTCATGCTTGTCACTACAATAAAGCTGGTCAATTAATTATGTGTCCCACATAATATTATACTTGGTTATCATATTGTTTGTTTGTTGGATGTCTGTATGTCTGTCTGGATGGATGGATGTCACAAAGTATGTACACACTTGTTCTCCTTCAAACCACTGGTCAGATTTCACTGAAACTTCACATGAATAGTTGGTGCCAATACAAGCCTAGTTGCACACGCATTGAGCATTTCCTATGGGTAGTCTTTATTGGCAGGGTTTCACTGTGTCTTTATTGGAAGGGTTTCACTGTGTCTTTATTGGCAGGGTTTTACTGTGTCTTTATTGGCAGGGTTTTACTGTGTCTTTATTGGCAGGGTTTTACTGTGTCTTTATTGGCAGGGTTTCACTGTGTCTTTATTGGCAGGGTTTCACTGTGTCTTTATTGGCAGGGTTTTACTGTGTCTTTATTGGCAGGGTTTCACTGTGTCTTTATTGGCAGGGTTTCACTGTGTCTTTATTGGCAGGGTTTCACTGTGTCTTTATTGGCAGGGTTTTACTGTGTCTTTATTGGCAGGGTTTCACTGTGTCTTTATTGACAGGGTTTTACTGTGTCTTTATTGGCAGGGTTTCACTGTGTCTTTATTGGCAGGGTTTCACTGTGTCTTTATTGACAGGGTTTCACTGTGTCTTTATTGGCAGGGTTTTACTGTGTCTTTATTGGCAGGGTTTCACTGTGTCTTTATTGACAGGGTTTTACTGTGTCTTTATTGGCAGGGTTTCACTGTGTCTTTATTGGCAGGGTTTCACTGTGTCTTATTGGCAGGGTTTTACTGTGTCTTTATTGGCAGGGTTTCACTGTGTCTTTATTGGCAGGGTTTTACTGTGTCTTTATTGGCAGGGTTTCACTGTGTCTTTATTGGCAGGGTTTCACTGTGTCTTTATTGGCAGGGTTTCACTGTGTCTTTATTGGCAGGGTTTCATCGGTCTTTATTGGCAGGGTTTCACTGTGTCTTTATTGGCAGGGTTTCACTGTGTCTTTATTGGCAGGGTTTCACTGTGTCTTTATTGGCAGGGTTTCATCGGTCTTTATTGGCAGGGTTTCACTGTGTCTTTATTGGCAGGGTTTCACTGTGTCTTTATTGGCAGGGTTTCACTGTGTCTTTATTGGCAGGGTTTCACTGTGTCTTTATTGGCAGGGTTTCACTGTGTCTTTATTGGCAGGGTTTCACTGTGTCTTTATTGGCAGGGTTTCACTGTGTCTTTATTGGCAGGGTTTCACTGTGTCTTTATTGGCAGGGTTTCACTGTGTCTTTATTGGCAGGGTTTCACTGTGTCTTTATTGGCAGGGTTTCACTGTGTCTTTATTGGCAGGGTTTTACTGTGTCTTTATTGGCAGGGTTTCACTGTGTCTTTATTGGCAGGGTTTCACTGTGTCTTTATTGGCAGGGTTTCACTGTGTCTTTATTGGCAGGGTTTCACTGTGTCTTTATTGGCAGGGTTTCACTGTGTCTTTATTGGCAGGGTTTTACTGTGTCTTTATTGGCAGGGTTTCACTGTGTCTTTATTGACAGGGTTTCACTGTGTCTTTATTGGCAGGGTTTCACTGTGTCTTTATTGGCAGGGTTTTACTGTGTCTTTATTGGCAGGGTTTTACTGTGTCTTTATTGGCAGGGTTTTACTGTGTCTTTATTGGCAGGGTTTCACTGTATCTTTATTGGCAGGGTTTCATCGGTCTTTATTGGCAGGGTTTCATCGGTCTTTATTGGCAGGGTTTCACTGTGTCTTTATTGGCAGGGTTTCACTGTGTCTTTATTGGCAGGGTTTTACTGTGTCTTTATTGGCAGGGTTTCACTGTGTCTTTATTGGCAGGGTTTTACTGTATACTTGAGCATTTCCAGTGCGTGGTCTTTATATGTTGGTTTGACTGTATACTTGAGCATTTCCAGTGGGAAGTCTTTATATGTTGGTTTGACTGTGTGCTTGTCAAGCATTTCCAGTGCGTAGTCTTTTTATGTTGGTTTGAGTGTGTACTTGTCAAGCATTTCCAGTGTGTAGTCTTTATATGGTGGTTTGACTGTGTACTTGTCAAGCATTTCCAGTGGGTAGTCTTTATATGTTGGTTTGAGTGTGTACTTGTCAAGCATTTCCAGTGGGAAGTCTTTATATGTTGGTTTGACTGTGTGCTTGTCAAGCATTTCCAGTGCGTAGTCTTTATATGGTGGTTTGACTGTGTACTTGTCAAGCATTTCCAGTGGGAAGTCTTTATATGTTGGTTTGAGTGTGTACTTGTCAAGCATTTCCAGTGGGTAGTCTTTATATGTTGGTTTGAGTGTGTACTTGTCAAGCATTTCCAGTGTGTAGTCTTTATAGGTGGTTTGAGTGTGTACTTGTCAAGCATTTCCAGTGGCTAGTCTTTATATGTTGGTTTGACTGTGTACATGTCAAGCATTTCCAGTGGGAGGTCTTTATATGGTGGTTTGACTGTGTACTTGAGCATTTCCAATGGGAGGTCTTTATATGCAGGGTTTGACTTCAGGATAATGTGACAGGGTAGTGTCCAAATGACTGAAATACTGTTGGTGGGACATATAGCCTACAACTTCAGGTTAATGTGACTGGGTATATCCAGGTAACTGCTGGTTGGCTTTGGTTGTCAGTTATGTGACTGGGTAGATCCAGGTAACTGCTGGTTGGCCTTGGTTGTCAGGATAATGTGACTGGGTAGATCCAGGTAACTGCTGGTTGGCCTTGGTTGTCAGGATTATGTGACAGGGTAGATCCAGGTAACTGCTGGTTGGCCTTGGTTGTCAGGATTATGTGACAGGGTAGATCCAGGTAACGGCTGGTTGGCCTTGGTTGTCAGGATTATGTGACAGGGTAGATCCAGATAACTGTTGGTTGGCCTTGGTTGTCAGTTATGTGACTGGGTAGATCCAGGTAACTGCTGGTTGGCCTTGGTTGTCAGGATAATGTGACTGGGTAGTTACAGGTTACTGCTGGTTGGCCTTGGTTGTCAGTTATATGACTGGGTAGTGTTGACCAGTGGGACTTAAATCCTAAAACTTATACTTTTTGCTGAAGTTAGTACTGCTTAAAAATGATTTGAAATCTAAAGAGGATTTTATTCACAGGGCACATGAGTGGACCAAGCATGGAACTTGCTGTCTGGACTTAGACACCACATCTGGGGAGGAGAAATACTTTCAGGCCGGTTTGGTGTTGAATAAAAAGTATAATCTTTCACAGTAAGTATTTCTGTTTAAAAAATGTTTTTAGAAAAACACCTAAAACATTTATTTTAAGCTCACCTGTCAGTTTTTGACAAAGTGACAGAATGAGCTTTTGTGATCACTTGTGATTTGTCTGTCCATCTTCCTTCCGTCTGTCCGTCCACAATGTGCTTGTGTAGACACTCTAGGTCACAATTGTGACCTTATCTTGATGAAGCTTGGTGACTGGGCCCGCTTGCTTGTATTTGTTACCACAAATAAGCTTTTGACTAACCTTGTCTTCTTGAATTTTCATATATATATATTTTTATAAAATGAAAAACAAAAAGACGAGTTCAGGTAACTGGTAATCACTAATAATGTTTTCTGTACCATGTTTTTCAGAATACTGAAACAAAATGGCGTCGTACCGAGTGACACAGCACAATATAGTGTAAGTATCTAGGTATATATAATACTGTAAAATCATTAATATTCGTGGGGGATTAAATTTCGTGGATTTCGTGGATGACCTCAACCACGAAATCAAATCCCAACGAATAATTTTACCAACTATCAATATGTAAATTGACAAAGTGCAAATTTACCGCGGCCGTACAGAGTTCGTTTTTCCAGTATATGAGTCTAGGATTAGTGCAGATTTTCACCCGATTTTTTTTTTGCTGAAATACGAAATCCACGAATTTACGTCCCCACGAAATGGTCTTTTTAACAAAAACCACGAAATTTCATCCCAACGAAATTAAATGATTTTACAGTATAGCATGCCAAAGATAACACTACCTGATAACCAGCGTATCAAATACACGACATTTTGACGTTCACTTATGGCACGACGCTTTAAATGAACAAATTGTGTGATCTTTAATACAGGTTTTACTGTATTTCCACGTTATTTAAGAAATATTTAATGTGTACCTGTGTTTTATTGTAAAATAAAGCATGGTCAGGAATTCAGATGCATAGTAATTAAATCACGACTGTGTGAAATGATGAATGCTGATGCTAGTTTGACTAGTGTTTAAAATTTTGAATAATCAAAATTGGTTCCCTATGATGACCGATTTGTGACTAGTACTTCCTTTTTGACTGATGTCTGTTTTAACAGAACGGAACTATAAATTCTAAGGATGCACTATCTTTATGCAACCACAGCATATTAAGTTTCCATGATTTATACATCATATAATGTGAGACATGTAGAGACTTTGAAATCTGATGCTCTTGGTTCAATGCATTGTGATGAAATAAATTAGATAAATGTTTTGCACAGTAATTGAATTATGTGTTTACTGTTGGTAGAATGCCATAAATTGTCATAGTAACATAATATTTTCATTTCTATTGAAATGGTCTGATGGCGTGTTGTAAGCTCCACTATTCGTAGAATAAGGGAAGCTATAATGATTGCAGTCACCGTGGCATCGGCATTGGCGTCAGTGTAGCACTAATGTTAAAGTTTAGGTACAATTTTATTACCCTCTAATAAAGTCCATTGACATATCGCTGGCTTAGAATTAGAAGGTCGTAAGTGCTACTTGCGACCTTATAAGACTGATACATATTTAAAATCTGCATCAAACGGCACTTCTAATGAGCCTATTTTCATGAAAATCGGAACTGGTCGTGTTGACCTAACTAAAGTTGGAAAAGCTTTTTTCCCAAAAGTAAAGTGTAGTTATCAGACAGTTTTTTCTTGTTTTCTCAAAATATTGATTTTGTACTTACGACCTTCTTATTCTAAACCTGCGATATAATGATTAACATACAGGGTGATTCATAATATCTGTCACAGTTTCAAACTTTTTTAACTTTTCATTCCTGCACAAGACATGATTGTATGTATCATATATCATTTGAAAGCTGATATGATAAAGTTTTATCTGATTTAAACGACAGTAACAATGTTGACATCATGGCGTCATAAACGATGTCATAAACAGATGTGCAATTTCCAAGACGTCGTTCTCAAAGCATAATTAAATGCAGCATAATTTTGATCAGCTCTGGTTTGAAAGCCATTCTACTATAATGAACCATAGTAGCAAGGCAAAAAATAGTATCCTGGTTATGATAAACTATCTAGTTCAACGGCACACTGGCTTATTGAATAGTTTAAGTAAATTGTATCTACAGAAGATGGCAATATTTAAGTCACATTAAAATAAGCATTGACGTCACCATCGGTCAAATAGACGTCACATTGAATATATGGCATAAATTTCAATTCCATTTGTAGACTAAAACATGCATAAAAGTATGTAATATTGTATATCAAATAAAACTTTAAAGCATATTCGTTTCGGATGTGCAAACTACTTGTGGTTATATTCAAACATATCAAAACTGTTTTATTTAAAAAGTGTGACAGATATTATGAATCACCCTGTACAATGCAAGCATGGCACTGAGTATAGTGGAGCGCGTTGTTTGTGGACAGCTCTTGTTGTTCTCAGACATGTCTCACGTTACTTGTTTTTGTTCAATCAGCGGGAAGTAAAATCAGCAGGAAGTGCACGAAGTTCCTGCAAGTTTATCATTTTGCTTTCAATAGGAGAATGCACTAGAACAGTACAGTAAGGGTGGCTGTCTCATAGTCTGTTGTATTGTATATAGTCCAGTCAGGATAAAAATCAAGTGACGCAGCGGTCGAGTCCACTATAACGGTGTAAAAGCAATTATAAAGGCTTATACTGTACAAACTACTATAATTCCAATACTAAACTAACATATTAAACTTCGTTCTACCCGTTTAAACAATGGTTGTGATTTTTTTGCGTACACATAAACTGCAACGTCACTGTCACAATATCCTACCTGGACTATAGTATACAGAATAGTACATTTAAAATTACTATTTTATATTCGTACTAAAATGAAGATGAAATGCAGATGGATCATTTGTTACATACTAGAGGATATTTTTTGATTTTGGTGTAAGATCGAATTTTATTTCACCGAGTGATCACAGAAAACTAATATTTTCACTTATAAATGTTTACCACATCAAGACGACGTGTCATGTGCAAGACCCAGGTCAAGGTCACACTTAGAGGTCAAAGGTTATATAGTCATGCAAGTTGTGTCCGCTCTGTAACTTTGTCGTTTCTTAGTGGATTTTAAAAGTGGTTGGTACAAATGTTTACTACATCAATCAAGTTTTTCTATTTATTTTTTCCTAAAAAAAATTTTCAAATTTATTTTTTGAATTTTTCTCCATTTCTTTTTTGGCGCAAGACCTAGGTCCCTAGCTCAAAGGTCAAGGTCACTTAGAGGTCAAAGGTTATGCATGTCGTGTTTCTTACTGGATTTTAAAAGATATAAGTAACTATAAATTTAAATAATATTCCTGTGTCAAGCAGTGCTGCGGGGATATGATTCATCACTCCAGTGATAGTTCTAGTTCTGCATGATACTGGAACCAGCTTCTTAAACAGTGAAAATAACAAAGTGGTAATTTCACTGTTATTTTCACTGCTTTTTTCACTGAAAAATCTCCATAATCCATTGAAAGCAAATAATTAAAAAAAAAAAATTCTTTTAAAAAAAAAAATTATGATTTTGAATCAATTTTGTGGAGGGCTCATTATATTACATTTTACATACAAAATGTACCTTATGACCGGTGTTTGCTAATTTTGTTGTTTAAAAGGACTTGGAAAAAATGATCCATACGATTTTAGCTATAGGTTTTTCTGCATTTTTGCGTAAGAATATAAACTTAGTAATAATTATATAAATTATAATTAACTTGTAATTTTAAGACTTTAAAAGATACAAAATTCCTGGATTGATACCTAGGCAACAAATCAAAGCCAATAATTTGACAGCATACTTGGGTTTAATTAGTCCCGAGGCCGGACAGACATCGGCTGGTCATCGGTCAGAGTTATTTAAGTCTCTTTCAAAATATGCATTGCCACTCATCAGCCTTTGTCAGCATGATGCCCAGACACCGTGTACACATCTGATACTTGGATTGGACATCGTATGTGTGATTTTCAGCACAGGCCCTGATATCCTGAAGCATCTTAGTTTGAGCTAAATCTCATCTCAAATTTTGCCATGTCTCTTTAAGTTAATTTCCACAGGAGGCTAGACTTAAAAGTAGCAATACAAAACAGAAACAATATTTTGAGTTTATAATGCAGTATAATTCCAAGAACTAAAACTTCAGATTGATCTCAAATTCAGACTCTTATTTGAGCAAAACCTCAATTTGAGTTGAGATTTCTACTTGAGATGCTTTGGAAGATTGGGGCCAGTATGAGTCTGCAATTCAATAGTAGAACTCTTAGTAACTGTTTCTAAATTATTTCTATTTTTTATTTCAGTATGACGATTTTGTTGATTCAATAAAGAAAGAGATTGGCTTTGAACCTGTCATTCAGTGTGCCTATAAGAAACTGGTATATTTAACTTCTCTTTCTGTCAATGACTACCCAAATTGACCAGCCACCAGACTGAGTACTATTTTATCAAAGCACTTACGAAAATCTAAAATTTACATTCAAATTTAAATTCTTTATAATTCTTTTAACAATTCCAAATTGTAGACACATTAACTTAAAAAAAAATGCTGAGCATATCCTTTGTTTGCCAGTCAGCTTTCTGCTGAAATATGACAGGCATATGAATCATTATCAGTTTTGTAAAGCCATTTGACATGCTACATAGTTGTAAAAGAATTATACAGACTTTAAATTTTAATGTATAATTTTATTTACTATTTTCGTAAGTCTTTTGATAGAACAGTTACTGTACCAAGATATTTTACATATGTAAATTGAGAATTGAGTTGACTGATTAAAGGATTTTATTTTGCATGATCCAATGGATTTACGTAATAACCTAGGACAAAAACCTCCGACAAACTAATAGGCAAAGCGTCTCTGAGTACACTGGAGTCAATTAGAACTAGTTGCCTTTCAATACTGTTAACCAATTTACTTTCGCGGATACTAACTTCCGCATTTTGCTGATCGTCGACAAATTTTTGCGTTTTTAAGTTATTCGCAATGTCTATATTCATGTTTTTAGCACTTTTGCAGTGACTTAATTTCGCGAATTTTTCTACCAGTTTCCAACTAGTTGCCTTTCAATAATTATCTCTACACTGATGTCAATTACAACTAGATGCCTTTCAATATTTATCTCAATTACAACCAGTTGCCTTTCAATAGTTATCTCAATTACAACCAGTTGCCTTTCAATAGTTATCTCAATTACAACTAGTTGCCTTTCAATGGTTATCTCAATTACAACCAGTTGTCTTTCAATAGTTATCTCAATTACAACTAGTTGCCTTTCAATGGTTATCTCACTGGCAACCAGTTGCCTTTCAATAGTTTTCTCAATTACAACTAGTTGCCTTTCAATGGTTATCTCTACACTGGAGTCATTTACAACTAATTGCCTTTCAATAGTTATCTCAATTACAACTAGTTGCCTTTCAATGGTTATCTCACTGGCAACCAGTTGCCTTTCAATGGTTATCTCAATTACAACTAGTTGCCTTTCGATGGTTATCTCAATTACAACTAGTTGCCTTTTGATGGTTATCTCAATTACAACTAGTTGCCTTTCGATGGTTATCTCAATTACAACTAGTTGCCTTTTGATGGTTATCTCAATTACAACTAGTTGCCTTTCAATGGTTATCTCAATTACAACTAGTTGCCTTTCAATGGTTATCTCAATTACAACCAGTTGTCTTTCAATAGTTATCTCAATTACAACTAGTTGCCTTTCAATGGTTATCCCAATTACAACCAGTTGCCTTTCAATAGTTATCTCACTGGCAACCAGTTGCCTTTCAATAGTTTTCTCAATTACAACTAGTTGCCTTTCAATGGTTATCTCTACACTGGAGTCATTTACAACTAATTGCCTTTCAATAGTTATCTCAATTACAACTAGTTGCCTTTCGATGGTTATCTCAATTACAACTAGTTGCCTTTTGATGGTTATCTCAATTACAACTAGTTGCCTTTCAATGGTTATCTCAATTACAACTAGTTGCCTTTCAATGGTTATTTCAATTACAACTAGTTGCCTTTTGATGGTTATCTCAATTACAACTAGTTGCCTTTCAATGGTTATCTCAATTACAACTAGTTGCCTTTCAATGGTTATCTCAATTACAACTAGTTGTCTTTCAATGGTTATCTCAATTACAACTAGTTGCCTTTCAATGGTTATCTCAATTACAACCAGTTGTCTTTCAATAGTTATCTCAATTACAACTAGTTGCCTTTCAATGGTTATCCCAATTACAACTAGTTGCCTTTCAATAGTTATCTCAATTACAACCAGTTGTCTTTCAATAGTTATCTCAATTACAACTAGTTGCCTTTCAATGGTTATCCCAATTACAACTAGTTGCCTTTCAATAGTTATCTCACTTGCAACCAGTTGCCTTTCAATAGTTTTCTCAATTACAACTAGTTGCCTTTCAATGGTTATCTCTACACTGGAGTCATTTACAACTAATTGCCTTTCAATAGTTATCTTAATTACAACCAGTTGCCTTTCGATGGTTATCTCAATTACAACTAGTTGCCTTTTGATGGTTATCTCAATTACAACTAGTTGCCTTTCGATGGTTATCTCAATTACAACTAGTTGCCTATTAATAATTATGAAACTACAATGTAGTATGTTTGACAATTGAGATCAAGTGCCTCAGTGTTACTTGGAGCTATTTAAAAGGGAACACTCTATGTACATTATCATTAATTATCTTAACACTTGAAACTTGAAGATCTCAATTTTGTTTAGATTGTTATGTGTATATAACCGGAGTGCTCTTACTTAAACTATTGTATTGTTGCACTACTTACCTGACACAGATAAAACAATAATTTCCTTGTTGTTTGATACCGTCTAGTCTGTATTCAAGATAATAATGTGAACGTTTTTATGTAACTCATATCTATTATAGCCAAGATTTACTAAGCATCAGTTGTCTATAATAACAATCTAGACAAAAAATGTATTCAACCATATTGCAGAGATGCCCTAAGCATCAGTTGTCTAATTATAATATACTTTAGACAAAAGTTTTTATTCAACCCATATATCCAAGATTTCTTTTTTGATGATGCCTTGAGTGCAAGTCCACTGTTCACTTCACCTGGGTACTGTTTTATCAAAGCACTTATGGTAATCTTAAACTTACGATCAAACTTAAATTCTTTATGATTTGTTTACAAGTATAAAGTGTGGTTTAATGAGCTGCAATACTAATAATGATTCAGTTAATGAACTCCTACAAATCATATCCATCACCAATTTGCAGTTGTTAAAGATTTATAAAGAATTTAAAGGACAAGGTTCACTAATGGCTTAATTTGGCCCTGTGATTTTTCAAAAAATAAAAATGCATGTTCTTATAAATCTGTCCCATAATTCAAATAACTTAACATTTCCTGTGTAAAAAATAAGCATACATATCCCAATTTCCCTTGTAATTTGTTGACAAAACTGCCAAGAATATGACGTATATGTCATGTTTAGCCCAAAATGTCATTTTTGGCCATTTTCACGACTATTAACGACGTAAATCCTTCCCAAAAACCACGATGGGACTCTTGCGCCACTTTTATATTTTCACATAACCAGTGTTCTGCAAGTCTTTATATATGTTCAAACTATCAAAGTGTCGCAAGAGTGCCATCGTGGTTTTTGGGAAGGTTTTACGCCATAAAAAGCCACGAAAATGGCTAAAAAGGACATTTTTTGGTAAACATAACCTATTTCAAGTAGATTTGTCGTCATATTACGAGGGAAATTTAGAAAAGTATGCTTAATTTTTTGAAAGACAATGTTAGGCTATTAGAAACATAGGACAGATTTATAGGAAGATGCATTTCTATTTTTCGATAAAACTCAGGGCCAAATTAAGCCACAAATGAACCTTGTCCTTTAAGCATGCCTTTAAGATTTAAGTGCTTTGATAAAACAGTACCCTGGAGTGTATTGTTTGTCTGGAAACGTGACTAACCACTGATATATAAGGATGAAGTTGACTTGATTAACTAATGTTCAGCTACTTGAAGTACAATAAGCTAAGTAAGTGCAGGTTCATTGTTAGGTTTTATGTACACTTATTATGTAGGCTACTAGCATTGTATCACTAATGTATACAATTAGAGCCATAGGTCACAACATACACACACCTGATCTTGGTATTGTATAACATTTGATTGTTCAACATTCTTGCAAACAATGATCGTTTATATGGTTGTATTGTTTATATGGTTGTATTGTTTATATGGTTGTATTGTTCGTATGATTGTATTATACAATGTTTGGAGAAGTGTACTTCTATGTTTTTTAGCTTGACTATTCGAGGAATATGGAGAGCTATTGTATAAGTAGATTTATGCCCCTTTTTAGTCCCCTACCGTTTTTGACCAGAGGGGACTACAGGTTTGCCCTCCGTCCGTCAGTCAGTCAGTCAGTCAGTCAGTCAGTCAGTCAGTCAGTCAGTCAGTCAGTCAGTCAGTCAGTCAGTCAGTCAGTCAGTCAGTCAGTCAGTCAGTCAGTCAGTCAGTCAGTCAGTCAGTCAGTCAGTCAACATAAACATTGAAAATGGCTTCAAACCGGTAGGGGACTTCTGTATTGCTTGCAATTCTTAATTACTTGTTTACTTAAACGTTTCTTGTTAAAGTTTTATGTGCAAGTTACATTTAGACCAATTATAATCTATTCTACTATGATTAATCAATGACATTGCATTGAAACTAAGTTGTAAAACTTATAGCCTGTTTTGAACTTAGATTTATGTGACAAGTGGCTGCGAGTATTCGAGCGCGCTGTCTTATGGACAGCTCTTGTTATCACAAAATGGCTGAGAATAGTCGAGCGGGCTGTCTTATGATCACAATTTGTATCACATCTGTTCCTGAGTCTAAACATCCTCATACATCAGTGGTTAACCATAGTTTGCACTCACATTCAGGTGAAGACTACGCTGGTGAATGAGAACAGTGTCTTATATCACACCTTATGTTTTGTAGCTGAAACAATTAACTGTAAAACAATTGACCTATATATGTTGTTATTTGTTTGTGTCTGGTTGCAAAGCTTCATTCATGGATGAACATAGTCTAATCAACCATTCTTTTAGTAAAGGTGGCTAAAATCACAGGAAATAGTATCATTGAAAGAGTGTATTTTTTTTTAATTTTTTTTTTTTATAATATTTATGTAACCTTAGACAGTGTAGCAATACCACAAGGTTTTTGGCTACAGTTCCAAGTAGAAATATGTAAACATTGGAACACAAATATAGCCATAAGTATTTTATTTCTTCATTTATTTCTATAAAATATATGCCACGCTAATGGGAAAATTATTTGCTGTCCATGAAATATAAAATCCTTTTTAACTAATGTGCTGTTTTGTCCAACACCCAGTGAAACATTGGAACATACAAGTTTCACAGGATACTGGAAAAATCGGTCAAGCTGCTGAAAAAGATCCTGTATTTCATGGAAAGCAAATAATTTTCCCCTTAGCGTGGCATACATTTATAGAAATCGATGAAGAAATAAATTAGATAAGGCTATATTTAAGTTCCAATGTTTACAAATTTCCACTTCGAACTGTAGCCAAAAGTCACTTGTAATTGTGGGGTGTGGAACAATAGGCTATATTTAGATTCTATTCATTCTGTTGCTTATGGAGTGAAAAATGTTGCTTATGGGGTTTTACAAACAAAAGGATGAACAAAAGAAAACCCCACAATGTAACTAAGTCAGTGAGAACGTCTGTCCGTCAGTTTGTTCCATTGAAAATGTTAACCAAAACTTTCAAGTTCTTGAAAGTCCTTCAAGGCATTACTTTCAATTTGTATACTTGTTTACCATCATAAATGCCTTACATGGTCAATATCATATAACACTATCCAACATATCTACATTATTGTGTCCCCTGATGGACTTTGCTAGTAATTTTGACAAGGCTTCCAACGGGTCATAAGCATTTACTAATATGAACTACCATAAGAATATTTAGATTGTAATAATAAAGAATTTATTTTTTTGTTTTCCAGAAAAATGGTACAGGCTTTCATCTGATTGACCAGATTCAGATTTGTTTGAGCAAGGATTTCACTCCTATATCATGCGACTTTGATTCTTATCCAATCAAATTCTCCGACACAAAACTCAAGGATCATTTCTCTTCTGGTGATTATGAGAAAGGCAATTTGATTGGTGGATTACTGGAACCGCAGTCAAGTTGTCCTCGGAAATACAAGTTCAACTATCCACCTGTGCATTCGGATCTGATGAAGAACTAAACAAAACTAGGATATTCTTCATTCTAAACCCCCTGGGTACTGTTTTATCAAAGCCCTTACAGAAATTGTAAATTTCCGTTCAAATTTGATTTTTTTTTAATTCTTAAACTGCTCCAAATTGTGGTGAAGAGGTGTGCAATATTAACAATGATTCAATTAATGATCTCCTACAAACAACATCTGTCCCTTATTTGTAGATGTAAAAGTATTACTGGTATAAGGAATATAAATTTGAGTGTCAGTTTAAGATTTTCATAAGCGCTTTGATAAAACAGTACCCTGCTCCATATACGTACTGTATGTCAAGTATTATTTGTGATTCTTTTATTTTTTATATGTATTTGCGAATGGAGTTGCTTGCAATTTCATGGATCTGCTAGATATACTTTCATAACATGAATACCTATCATTGACCTTTAAACAGCAAATTCATAAATCCACAAAATAAGTTTGCCGCCAATATTCGTGAAATAAAGATTACACGAATAGAAAAAGATTTACATAGAGGAATCTATCCAAAGTTGTCAATTGATTTAAATTTATATTAAAAGAGCTCTGGAAATTTTATTAAGCGAGCCTCTGGCAAGCTTAATAATATTTCCTTATCAAGTTTAATATAAGTTTGTATCAATTGACAATGAGTGGTAGATTCTTTTTGTCATAAGACACCAATAACACAAAATACACATCTTTCAGTTGAAAAACCAAAAAAGATAATATACGGCTTAAAATGACGTCATTTAGGAGATAAATGACATCACTAGTGTAGTATAAAAATATACATACTCGTTATACTAACCTGAATACAAGGAATGTCATGTGTTAAAGTACAATATTAACCGACATATTTTAAGGATTTACAATTCCCTGTTATTAGGTCCAGTGATTTTTTTCCTTCTTCATTAGGGTAAACGGACCCTTTCCCAATTGCAAATAAGCTATAATTTTCCCAAATTTGTATAGAAAAATTCCAAATAAACAATTTAAAAAAATAATTTCCAAAATCGGACATAAAATGATAAAGTTATGAACATTTTTGACAAAAGGTCAAGCATAAAAGTTCAAAGAAACCAGTAAACATTCACATGTCATTCCATGTACTCTCTTTTTCTGTTTTATTTGGCTTTTCTTCTTCATGGAAATTCCCAATTTGAAGTTGTCACAACGCGAAAATTCCCAATCTGAACGGACCCAAGAGGCAAAAAAAATCACTGAGGTCTCTGGATAGGTCTTCATGTTATGAAAGTATATTTAAGAACATTTATGAATTGGCATTAAACTCAATTTGTGAATAAATGCGAGAATAAAAACATTGCATTTAATACCCGATATACGGTATCGGCAATAATTGAAATGTAACATGCATTTACACGGTAGTAATCCTAGTACACGTCTTCTCAGTTTTGTTAGAGGTTTCAATTCTGTTAGAGGTTTCAGTTCTCTATCTTCAGTTCTGTTAGAGGTTTCAGTTCTGTTAGAGGTTTCAGTTCTCTAACTTCAGATCTGTTAGAGGTTTCAGTTCTGTTGGAGGTTTGTTCAATTTTTGTACTGCTATGAGGGAACTGACAAAACAGAACTCAACACTAACACTCAAACGGAACTCAAACAAGATACATGACATCTCTGAGGGTTTTGCCGATTTTTAGTTTTGTGGCTGACAGTCGACTGAAGGAATTGAGAAGTGGTGTTGAGGGATTACTACTGTGACCTGCTGATGACTATGGTAACTGTATAAATACGTGACTGTAGCGTAAGGGGTTATGTTTGTTTTCATGGCATAAAGATCAAGATTAGTGCTATATTTTTGTTTTTTCCAAACATTCCTGTTCATTTTTAGCTCCACTATTCGTAGAATAAGGGGAGCTATTGCAGTCATCGAGCTTCGTGGCGGCGTCGGCGTAACACTTTTGTTAAAGTTTAGGTACAGGTTTTTAAACCTCTTATATTCTCTAAGTCCTTCGAGATATTGCTTTCATTCTTTGCATACTAGTACTTGTTTGCCATCATGTCCCCAACCCATATGCAAGAGTAGGTAACTCTATCAGGCATTTTGTTGAAATTATGCCTTTTTTTATACTTAGTGCAAAATTTAATAGTGTAAAATTTATGTTAAAGTTTAGGTACAGGTTTTTTAGCCTCTAATATCTTCATAGTGCATCGACATATTGCTTTGATACTTTGCATACTTGTTCACCATCATGACCCCAACCCATACACAGGGGTAGGTAACTCTATTAAGGATTTTGGTGGAATTATGCCCCCTTTTTTCAACTTCGTGCAAATGTTAAAGTTTAGGCACAGGTTTTTTTACCTCAAATATTTTCGAAGTGCATTCACATATTGCTTTGCCTACTTGTTCTCCATCATGACCCCAACCCCTTAACAGGGGTGGATAACTCTATCAAGCATTTTGTTGAAATTATGCCCCCTTTTGGACTTGGAAATGCAAATGTTAAAGTTTAGGTACAGGTTTTTTAGCCTCTAATATCTTTATAGTGCATTGACATATTGCTTTAATACTTTGCATACTTGTTCACCATCATGACCCCAACCCATACACAGGGGTAGGTAACTCTTTATTTTTGCATGTAGTGAACAAAACTAATTTATAAAAACATAATTACGTACACAATATAATAAAGTATAACTTATCATTATTTTATAAAAAAAAATATTAATGAAATAAAATTTGTTGCCATGGAAAGGTAAAAACAAATTTAAAAAATGACATGTTTAATAATTTTCTGAAAAACTATCACTTTTGTTTGAGAAATATATAACTCATATGTGTTTAAATGATAAATTTTATTATATTTACATCTTGAAGACACAAATAATAGTACAGTTTTGAAAATTATTGCTAACAATACGCAAAACTGTTACCGGTAATTTAATTACACCTACTGTTTTCTCGTTTTTCATTTGCTTATTGCAATGATACTTTAAAGCACTTTAAAACAATAGGTTTATAGACGAGTCAATAATTAATCGCATAACACATGTAAACTAAATAATTATTTTGCACGTTACCATGGTAACAGCTTAAACAAAGAAAACAACCCTAGCATTGAGTAATAGATTATGTGCTAAAACAGAAATGAAACAAATATTTACAAAGTGAAGAACTAATAATAAAGTCGCCCTGTTGAATCAATGTTCATACAGAAACTGTCACAAGAAAGATAAGTGAAGATTATAAGACAAATTAATACATATGAGCCATTCTCCGTGAAAACCGTGTTTAGTGACATTTTAAATGTACATGTATAGTAAAATTTTAATAAGGTTTCGATAAGGCTCTTAAATGAGGAAAATTCATGTTTCATTGATTTAATTTTTTAAGTGCATAATATAGCGCTATGTCTTAGATTTATTTTTTCTCAAGAGTAATGTAAAAAGATATTCTGACGTTGCTATGGTGACCATTTTCTGAAAAGTACCCATATTAACAAAAACGACGGGTTAGTGGTTATAAACAGTAGCGACTTTTAACCCTTACAAATTATTTTACTTTTACTGTACATGCATTTTTTGTCAGTTTTTGTGTAAATATTGTAATATGTAATACCTAATGCATGATTTTTGTACACTCAGGATATTTAGAAAAATCCAATCATTTTTCAGGTGCATAATTATTTTAGACATCCAGTGTCTTCCACTTCGTAATGTGCCTTAATTTAATTGTACACACACTTCGCATTCCATAACCAAGACTCCAAAACGTCTAATCTGTCTAGTGCATGGCTTTGTTCTATTTGGGCCCGAGACATATTAAGTCAGTAATGTCCGAGGAGTCCTTATTGAGAAATAATGTTAACTGATCAAGGAAGAAAATCTGAACAAATAAATACATTTAGTACCAGTCTGATTGTTAAAATTTAAAAACTGCAAAATAAAAATGGTTATACTTAGTGTGTTAGAAATTATTAGTGTAAAAAATTCTAAATGAGCTACTTTTTGACAACTGAATCTGTCAAGCATTGACTTACTGCATTCCCTCGAATAAACATGCCCCCCCCCCGCCCTACTATTTTTAAAGAAAAAAAAAGAAGAAAAAAAAAAGATAAAAAAGAAAAACATTTTTTTTTAGACTTCACTTATGTATTTAAAGTCTTCAGATATGTATTGATGGGTGGTATATTCTATGGATAATCATATGCATGATGCACTTAAAATTATAGTACATAGTAAGACCTTTCTTCAAAACAAAAAAACATTTTTTTGTTTTTTTTATGAAAAAGGCCCTCAAATAAATGCCCTCTTTTGCAAATTGCATTGCCTTGGGGTGGGGGCGTTTATACAAGGGAATAAGGTAAACATCAATTTGTGTACATAAAAAATGATGTACTTATAACAATTTGTGCTTTCTAAAACTTACAGTTATTAATTTTTTATGCAAAATTAACATTTCTGGTTAGGTATGTGCAACATTCTGGTGCATTTATAACTTTTTGGTAGATTGGTAATACAAGACTATGTGCAACTTTTTGGTATTGTTTTGTAGATTGTTACATAGGTGGAGGTCATTGGGCAATCTTGCTAGGTATAAACCGAATGACTATGCACTTGCGATGGTCTCATTCAAACGCTAACAAACGAACAGAACAGTACACCACCTTACATATTTAACAATCCCTTCCCTGATGATAGCACCTTCCTATTATTGCAAAGGACCGAACAAAACACCTCACTGTGGCTGAAAAATCAACTTGTTGTCACATGATGCTAGTAGCTGAAACCATGATAGCATGTTTATATATAGTACGGAGAACTTGACGTGATCCTCGACCTTATATCAGCATAATTTAACGGCTGATATATTGTCTTTATTTATGTTTTCATAAGTGGGGAGTATAGTCCAGAGAATTTGACACAACTCTCGACCTTCAATTAGCATAATTTAACAGCTGATATGTTGTCTCTATTTATAACAACGGCTGTACTTTTTCATAAGCGGGAAGTATCGTGAAGACACTCAATGTGTAATACCATCACAAATTTATTGGAACGATCCTGCATGATTTGTTTGCGGAAATTTAAATATTCAACGCAAGACCTTGTAATATATTCATGCATAAAGGTTAGGATCATGCCAAATTCTCTGTGCTATATCACACAGACACTCAAGGTGTAATACAAACACAAATCTAAAGGAAAAATATTGCACTATTTGCTCAGAAACTCATTTGTTCAATGCAAGAACCTTGTTATATATTCATGCATAACCACAATGAATCACAGAAATAAATGTAGACAAGATATCAACTGTTAAACAATGCTAATAAAAGGTCAAGGATCTGGTGAAAATCTCCACACTATACTATAGGTGTTGTGATGGATATGTCCGACACCTGTAATTATTCCTATATCTGATATCTAGTTTCTTATTAAAGATGCTGCCTCACAGATCGGGCTAAAAAAATTATATTATATAATTTTTCTACCTAACCAAGTATTTACGTAATAGAAAGCCATGCACTGACGGTTGCTTTATGAAAAATTCATGACAAATAAGCAATTAAAACCACTCTTGATATCGCGCACTCGATATTTTTCCTTTTGAAAATAACGTAGAGTTTCCTTTCAAAATGCTTTGTGAATTATGTAATTCACGCATAATCATACTGTAACTTTAACAAACTACAGTATAAATGTCAGTAAGGTATTTGGTTCATTTTGAAATTCGTTTTCTTTAAATACAAACAAATTCCAGGCAATTTAAGTGATAGTAGTGTTAATTATTACCCTATAGAATTTTGGATGTAAAAATGCTAAATGCATATTACGAAATGTCAACGTTTTGCAAGTTATTTTAAATGTCAGTGTGGTTGTTTATGTCATATATAGGCAACTATGCCAAAATTACGCGAATATTTGACAATTTTATTTTATTTTGCAATACACCAATATGTTAGGCAGCACCTTTAATACCAAGTTATTGATACATTTATTTAACTAGTATGACATTCATTTTACATGTATGACCTTTAACTTAATTTGACGTTCTAATATCAAGTTGGTAATCAACTTATATGATATACTAGTAGTGACGTATGTGTACATGTTGAACTTATGCATGCCCTTTGTATTAAATGTATGACATAATGACGTTCTAATATCAAGTTGGTTCTTGTTGCACTCATGAATAACCTTTGTATTAAATGAATGACATATCGCTGGCTTAGAATTAGGTTGACATTATCTGACTCATGCATATTTGAAATCTTCTTATGAGCCTATTTTCATGAACATCGGAAGGGGTCATGTTGACAAAACTGATGTTAAAAAAGCTTGTTTATCCAAAAGTAAAGAGTAGTTTTCAAACAGTTTTTTCTTGTTTTCTCGAAGTATTGATATTGTACTTACGACCTTCTTATTCTAAGCCAGCGATATATAGAATCTTACATGAGTGTTCATTACATACGAGTTTTATTAAACGAGTGGACAAAATAATATGACACGAGGCTTTGCCGAGTGTCATGCTGTGTTTTGTCAACAAGTTTAATAGAATCATATGTAAAGAGTACGAATGTAAGATTCTATTCATCGCATTACCTTGTAGAGCGCTCATTTTCTTTCAAAATGATAATATATTCTGCATTAAGGTTTCAACTTAAATTTAACGAGTTTATAAGCGTGATGTTGGTATTATCCTGACTTCATGGGCCGATTGAAGCAGATTTCAAAATGTCACGTCAGACTAATTTGAATATTTATTGCACACTCTAGGAGTGCCGAACAATATTTCTGACATGGCTTTATGGCTCTGCTGAACCATAGGTCATGTGATAAACATGTTTAACTTATTACAACTATCACAGTGTACTTGTTTTAAAAAACTTAATATTATGATAATACATGTACTTTTAAAGTTAATGCAACTTCAAGTCACATGTGCCCAACAAGTTGCTTGGTCCAAAAATATATCAATAAATGAAATTAAGTCAAGGACCACAGTTCGGTCTTTAAAGTTCAGTCTTTGCTTTAAATATAACTCAGAGTATTATGATATATATAAAATATGTGATTTTACAGTAAGTATGCGATTTCAAACCTACACTATTGTTGTTATCAATTTCTATATCTTCTTCAGGGAGGTTATTTCATCAACAAATAATATTTGATATTTATTTTGTAATATTTCAAACTAATACATGTTTATTGTTGATTTCTGTGTTGTTTTTCTTTCACTAAAACGGATATTAAAACCTTACCCTAAAACTAATCAAAGCGCTGAAAGCCCTGCAGTTGTTGGAATGATTGCATGCAGAGGAAGTATAAATTAACAATGATATAGCTGTATTTGTTACAATCTTAATGTTTCTTATGACTTAATTGTACGTTGATTACTAGCGAATGCTCTATATAATTATAGAAGGTGAATCAGCCACTGTATATGTCTATAACTGGAAAATTGATGACAAACAGTAGGGCCCCTACTAGGGGTGACTATTAAGTCCAATTTTGACTATCGCAATACTATTGCTATTGCTGAAAGTACTATTGCGATACTATTGTTTTGCTGGAAACTATTGCAATACTATTGCAATAGTTATTGCCAAGATTTAAAAACCAGAGATTAACTTGTAAATGCACGTTTGCACTGTGTAAGATATCATTTGTTGTACAACATACAAATCTACTATTTGTGGAAATGATTTAAAATGAATTTGACAGAAAAAGATTAATAAAATTAAGGCAATATTAGTCCATTGTGGCTGTTTTGATGCGAAAACGGAAGTGGTTTTAAATCAATAAAAAACTTTATTTATAAAAAGGAAACTATCGTAACTATCGATAGTTGAGCTAACTATCGGCGATAGTTATTGGATCGAAACTTTTACTATCGATCCATACTATCGAGACACTCCGAATCGCAATGCATCGATATTTCGATGCATCGGAGAACCCCTAGCCCCTGAAATAATGAAAGAATGTTACGGGTACTAGTGCACCTAATGAAACAAGACTGCGTTCACTAAACGCTTATGCCCCCTGTGGAAGCCTTGTCCATAAATAAGTCTAAGTCCAAAATTAGGTCAAGGTGAAGGTCAAAATGGGGTTAGGTGGTACAGGCGTGTGGAGATTGTTCATACACAACATCCATGCAAGTATGAAAGCTTTGTAGCAAGCCATATTAATGCTAGAAGAAACGGTCAATTTGGGTTAACCAGGACGGACGGACGAACGGACGAACGAACGGACGGACGAACGGACGAACAGACGGACAGGTGAATCACTATATGCCTCCCCATCTATCGATAGGGGGGGCATAAAAAACAGAGACTATAGATAACCATATAGTCTCTGACGAAAACAATGAAATATAATTTCCAAATATAATAAAACTATGCGCTGGTCAAAATGGAAAATTTTGAATTTAACACTTCAAATGCCATAATGAGATATATATCAAGATTCTCTTTAATCAAATATATATCCTCTATTTATTAGGATTTGTTATGTGCCAAACGTTTGAACAAAGTCAAATTAATGTGAAAAATATCTGGTATCAATACTAATAATGTTATGTTACGTAATCTTTATCATTGACCGGATGGTAACATCGGAAGGATTTTGCTGAGGCGACAGACTCCCACTGTTTTCGTTGTACATGAACATGGTCTCGGTTGTCAGATTGCGTAGGCTTGAAACTACAGATATTTCTGCCTTCTTCGGTAAATAAACTATTGCATAATAAAATTGGACAAAAACCGATGTTATTCGCATGAACTAACCAATTTATTAGACTTTCGCCCTTTGACAGCAAAAAGTAGATAATCAATCTTTTTAGCTCACCTGAGCACGAAGTGCTCAAGGTGAGCTATTGTGATCATCCTTTTGTCCGTCGTCCGTTGTGCGCCGTCAACAATTGGACTGTTAACACTCTTGAGGCCATAATTTTCACTTAATATTTTTTAAACTTAGTCATATGTTAGTCTCTGTTAGTCAAAAACTAAGTCACCAGGTCATATCAAAGAAAAACCTTGTTAACACTCTAGAGGTCACATTTTTTACATAATCTTAATGAAATTTGGTCAGAATGTTTGTCTCTATAAAATCTAGGTAAAGTTCGTAATTGGGTAATCTGGGGTCAAAAACTAGGTCACCAGGTCACATCAAAGAAAAACCTTGTAAACACTCTAGGTCACATTTTTTACATAATCGTAATGAAACTTAGTCACAAAGTATGTCTCTATGAAATTTATGTCAAGATCGTAACTGGGTCATAAGGGGTAAAAAATTAGGTCTCCAGATCACATCGAAGAAAAACCTTGTTAACACTCTAGAGGTCACATTTTTTACCTAATCTATATGAAACTTGGTCACAATGTTTGTCGCTATGAAATCTATGTCAAGTTCGTAATTGGGTCATCTGCTGTCAAAAACTAGGTCACAAGGTCATATCAAAGAAAAACCCTGTTAACACTCTAGAGGTCATATTTTTGGTCACAATAAGTGTTTTATGAAATCTAGGTCAAGTTTGCAAATGGGTCATATGGGGTCAAAAACTAAGTCACCAGGTCATATCAAATAAAAACCTTGTTAACACTCTAGAGGTCACCTGCTTTACCTAATCTATATGAAACTTAGTCACAATGTTTGTCTGTATGAAATCTAGGTCAAGTTTGTAAATGGGTCATCTTAGGTCAAAAACTAGGTCACAAGGTCACATCAAAGAAAAACCTTATTTACACTATAGAGGTCACATTTTTTATGTGATATTATTGACACTTGGCCACAATGTGTGGCTTTATGAAATCTAGGTCCAGATCGCAACTGGGTCATCTGGGGTCAAAAACTAGGTCACCAGGTCACTGATTGTGTCTAAACTGCTAGTCATCAGGTGAGCGCTATAGGGCCCTTGTTATTCAATACGCTGATAGTTCAATTTGGCTGTCAATTGACTATATTATCTAGTTTATATGCTGAAATTGATGAACTATATTTTGAGACTTACACCGCTTGGAGTTACGCTACTGACCAGTTTACTTTAGCTAAGGTGGCGCCATCTATTGGCAGCGTAGGGAGAAAAGGAGTTTCATCAACTAAACTAGGGGTGATTTTTGAAACGTTGTTAAAATTAGTCGTTCTCCGAACAACTAAAAAGTATTTGAAAACATTGTGTCATTCACTTATCTATGTTCCATGAGAAACTAGGTTAGGAAAGAAGCAGCCACAGACAATGTACTTTAAGCCACAGACAATGTACTTTTAGCCACAGACAATGTACTTTAAGCCACAGACAATGTACTTTTAGCCACAGACAATGTACTTTTAGCCACAGACAATGTACTTTTAGCCCAAACAATGTACTTTTAGCCACAGACAATGTACTTTAAGCCACAGACAATGTACTTTTAGCCACAGACAATGTACTTTAAGCCACAGACAATGTACTTTAAGCCAAAGACAATGTACTTTTAGCCACAATGTACTTTTAGCCACAGACAATGTACTTTAAGCCAAAGACAATGTACTTTTAGCCACAATGTACTTTTAGCTACAATGTACTTTAAGCCACAGACAATGTACTTTTAGCCATAATGTACTTTAAGCCAAAACAGTGAACTTTAAGCCACAGAAAATGTACTTTTAGCCACAATGTACTTTAAGCCGCAGACAATGTACTTTTAGCCACAATGTACTTTTAGCCGCAGACAATGTACTTTTAGCCACAGACAATGTACTTTTAGCCACAATGTACTTTAAGCCACAGACAATGTACTTTTAGCCACAATGTACTTTAAGCCGCAGACAATGTACTTTTAGCCACAGACAATGTACTTTCAGCCACAATGTACTTTAAGCCACAGACAATTTACTATTAGCCACAGACAATGTACTTTTAGCCACAGACAATGTTCTTTTAGCCACAATGTACTTTAAGCCGCAGACAATGTACTTTTAGCCACAGACAATGTACTATTAGCCACAGACAATGTACTTTTAGCCACAGACAATGTACTTTTAGCCACAGACAATGTACTTTAAGTCACAGACAATGTACTTTTAGCCACAGACAATTTTCTTTAAGCCACAGACAATGTACTTTTAGCCACAATGTACTTTAAGCCACAGACAATGTACTATTAGCCACAGACAATGTACTTTTAGCCACAGACAATGTACTATTAGCCACAGACAATGTACTTTTAGCCACAGACAATGTACTTTTAGCCACAATGTACTTTAAGCCGCAGACAATGTACTTTTAGCCACAGACAATGTACTTTTAGCCACAATGTACTTTAAGCCACAGACAATGTACTATTAGCCACAGACAATGTACTTTTAGCCACAGACAATGTACTTTTAGCCACAGACAATGTACTTTTAGCCACAATGTACTTTAAGCCACAGACAATGTACTATTAGCCACAGACAATGTACTTTTAGCCACAGACAATGTACTTTTAGCCACAGACAATGTACTTTAAGCCACAGACAATGTACTTTTAGCCACAGACAATGTACTTTAAGCCACAGACAATGTACTTTAAGCCACAGACAATGTACTTTTAGCCACAGACAATGTACTTTAAGCCACAGACAATGTACTTTAAGCCACTGACAATGTACTTTTAGCCACAGACAATGTACTTTAAGCCACAGACAATGTACTTTAAGCCACAGACAATGTACTTTTAGCCACAGACAATGTACTTTTAGCCACAAACAATGTACTTTTAGTCACAAAAAATGAACTTTAAGCCACAGACAATGTACTTTAAGCCACAGACAATGTACTTTAAGCCACAGACAATGTACTTTAGCCACATACAATGTATTTTAAACCACAGTGTACTTTTAGCCAAAGAGAACGCACTTTAAGTTGCACGGAGAATAGTATTGTAAAATCAGTAATTGTAGCGAGGGATTAATTTTCGCTATATTCGCGAATTTGGTAAAAAATATATCCGTTGCCATGGAAACAGTTTCAACACATTTCGTTAAAAAAATTTCATTAATATAAATAACTGGGGATATCACATTATCATTACACAGGATTTGGACATGGGGCCATTTTTTACCCTTCGTGGCCCTACTCCTTTATGCTTGTAACACACAACGCCTGAGTAAAACACAGAACGAATATCGATATTTCTGAAGTTTGAAATTCGGGAGAACAATAACTCTACCTTGCATCGTTTTTTAATTATTTCCCTTTGATTTTATGAGAGCATTTCTTGTCCAGAGCATAACTTTGTCACCTAATGTTCAAGTGACTCAAGATTTGGTATGGATGTTTATTGCAATAAGTCGAAGTGCAGTGCACAAGAACCTACTTTATCTACTTTATCCCCCACCTAACTACTCTTAATACAGAGGTGGGGGAAGAAGAGGCCTAGTCTATTTTATCCCCCACCTAACTATTCTTAATACAGAGGTGGGGGAAGATGAGGCCTAGTCTACTTTATACCCCCTTGACTACAATTAATACAGAGGTGGGGGAAGAAGAGGCCTAGTCTATTTTATCCCCCACCTAACTATTCTTAATACAGAGGTGGGGGAAAAAGAGGCCTAGTCTACTTTAACCCCCCTTGACTATAATTAATACAGAGGTGGGGAGAAGAAGAGACCTGGTCTAACTATTCTTAATACAGAGGTGGGGGAAGAAGAGGCCTGGTCTAACTATTCTTAATACAGAGGTAGGGGAAGAAGATGCCTAGTCTAACTATTCTTAATACAGAGGTGGGGGAAAAAGAGGCCTGGTCTAACTATTCTTAATACAGAGGTGGGGAGAAGAAGAGGCCTAGTCTAACTATTCCTAATACAGAGGTGGGGGAAGAAGAGGCCTGGTCTAACTATTCTTAATACAGAGGTAGGGAAGAAGAGGCCTAGTCTAACTATTCTTAATACAGAGGTGGGGGAAGAAGAGGCCTATTCTAACTATAATTAATACAGAGGTGGGGGAAGAAGAGGCCTGGTCTAACTATTCTTAATACAGAGGTGGGGAGAAGAAGAGGCCTAGTCTAACTATTCTTAATACAGAGGTGGGGATGAAGGGGACTAGTCTATTTTATCCCCCTTGACTATAATTAATACAGAGGTGGGGGAAGAAGAGGCCTAGTCTAACTATTCTTAATACAGAGGGGGGGAGAAGAGGCCTGGTCTATTTCATCCCCAACCAAACTATTCTTAATACAGAGGTGGGGGAAGAAGAGGCCTGGTCTAACTATTCTTAATACAGAGGTGGGGGAAGAAGAGGCCTAGTCTACTTTAACCCCCCTTGACTATAATTAATACAGAGGTGGGGGAGAAGAGGCCTGGTCTAACCGTTCTTAATACAGAGGTGGGGGAAGAAGAGGACTAGTCTACTTTATCCCCCCTTGACTATAATTAATACAGAGGTGGGGGAAGAAGAGGCCTAGTCTACTTTATGCCCCCTTGACTATAATTAATGTAGAGGTGGGGGAAGAAGATGCCTGGTCTATTTTATCCCCACCTAACTTTTCCCTTGACTATAATTAATGTAGAGGTGGGGGAAGAAGAGGCCTAGTCTACTTCATCCCCCACCTAACTATTCTTAATACAGAGGTGGGGGAAGAAGAGGCCTAGTCTACTTTATCCCCCCTTGACTATAATTAATACAAAGGTGGGGGAAATAGAGGTCTGGTCTATTTTATCTCAACCTAACTATTCTTAATACAGAGGTGGGGGAAGAAGAGGCCTAGTCTACTTTATTCTCCGCCTGGTCTAACTGTTCTTAATACAGAGGTGGGGGAAGAAGAGGCCTAGTCTACTTTATCCCCCCTTGACTATAATTAATACAGAGGTGGGGGAAGAAGAGGCCTAGTCTACTTTATCCCCCCTTGACTATAATTAATGTAGAGGTGGGGGAAGAAGATGCCTGGTCTATTTTATCCCCACCTAACTTTTCCCTTGACTATAATTAATGTAGAGGTGGGGGAAGAAGAGGCCTAGTCTACTTCATCCCCCACCTAACTATTCTTAATACAGAGGTGGGGGAAGAAGTGGCCTAGTCTACTTTATCCCCCCTTGACTATAATTAATACAGAGGTGGGGGAAGAAGAGGCCTAGTCTACTTTATCCCCCACCTAACTATTCTTAATACAGAGGTGGGGGGAGAAGAGGCCTAGTCTACTTTATCCCCCCTTGACTATAATTAATACAGAGGTAGGGGAAATAGAGGTCTGGTCTATTTTATCTCAACCTAACTATTCTTAATACAGAGGTGGGGGAAGAAGAGGCCTAGTCTACTTTATTCTCCGCCTAACTATTCTTAATACAGAGGTGGGGGAGAAGAGGCCTAGTCTACTTTATCCCCCACCTAACTATTCTTAATACAGAGGTGGGGGAGAAGAGGCCTAGTCTACTTTATCCCCCACCTGAAGATAGACTAGGCCTCTTCTTCCACCATCCCCATAATAATTATACTCAGATGGGTGATAAAATAGACCAGTCTACTTCTTCCTTATCATTATATTAATTACACTCAGTTGGGGGATAAAATAGACCAGTCTATTTCTCCCCTGTCTGTGTACGATTCATACTCGGGTGGGGATGAAATAGACCAGTCTATATCTCCCCATCTCCATATTAATTATACTCAGATGGGGATTAAAAAGACCAAATTATGGCAATAATGAACCTAATTTATAGATTAAATCAATTTTATTTTTTTCACTTTATATCACTTCAAAAACATATTCACAGGCCATATTTACCATTATTTCATGTTTCTCACCTTCATTTATTTATACAAAAAAATTATTTTCAGCACATTACAAAAAAACTTATTTTTTAGGTGGGGGAAGAAAAGGCCTGGGGTGGGGGAAGAAGAGGCCTGGGGTGGGGGAAGAAGAGGCCTGGGGGGATAAACCGGGCCGGCCCAGTTTATCCCCTGGGGGATAAAATAGGCTGGCCTGTTTTATCCCCGGGGGATAAACCGGGCCGGCCCAGTTTAAAAATTATTTTCAGCATATTACAAAAAAACTTATTTTTTAGGTGGGGAAGAAAAGGCCTGGGGTGGGGGAAGAAGAGGCCTAGGGGGTGATAAACCGGGCCGGCCCAGTTTATCCCCTTGGGGATAAAATAGGCTGGCCCGTTTTATCCCCGGGGGATAAACTGGGCGGGAGGATAAAATTGACCGTTACACCGGTTTTAAGCCATTTTCGATGTTTCTGTTGCCATAGCAACCACAATTTTTGTCGGAATCAAAATATTTCTAGACGTGCATTATCCCCTTATTGCCCCCTATTCACATACAAAGTTTCATAAACCTAGCTTGAAAACTGTTTACGTTATGTCAGGATCCAGATATTTTGACTGACAGACTGAGGGCAAACCTATAGTCTCCTCCGGTCAAAAACCAGTAGGGGACTAAACAAGAGGGCCCAAAGGGCCCTAGGTCGCTCACCTGTCGAACTTGACCTAGATTTTGTAGAGATGATTATTGTGACCAAGTTTCATACAGATAAGGCCAATATTGTGACCCCTAGTGACTACACAAGGTTTTTATATGATTGGAATTAATGACCTAGTTTTTGACCCCAGATAAACCAATATCAAACTTGGCCTAGATTTTGTTGAGATGATCATTGTGACCAAGTTTCATAAAGATAAGGTCGACATTGTGACCTCTAGTGACTACACAAGGTTTTTCTATGATTTAACCATGTGACCTAGTTTTTGACCCAAGATGACCCAATATCGAACTTGACCTAGGTATTGTAAAGATGATCATTGTGACCAAGTTTCATACAGATTAGGCCAATATTGTGACCTCTAGTGACTACACAAAGTTTTTCTATTATTTGACATTGTGACCTAGTTTTTGACCCTGGATGACCCAATATTGAAGTTGACGTAGATTTTGTTGAGATAATCATTGTGACCTAGTATCATAAAGATTAAGTCAAAATTGTGACCTCTAGTGACGACACAAGGTTTTTCTATGATTTGACCTTGTGACCTAGTTTTTGACCCCGGATGACCCAATATCGAACTTGGCCTAGATTTTGTCGAGATGATCATTGTGACCAGGTTTCATAAAGATTAAGTCAAAATTATGACCTCTAGTGACTACACAAGGTTTTTCTATGATTTGACCTTGTGACCTAGTTTTTGACCCCGGATGACCCACTATCGAACTTGACCTAGATTTTGTCGAGAGTATCATTGTGACCAAGTTTCATAAAGATTTAGTCAAAATTGTGACCTCTAGTGACTACACAAGGTTTTTCTATGATTTGACCTAGTGACCTAGTTTTTGACCCCAGATGACCCAATATCGAACTTGACCTAGATTTTATTGAGATGATCATTGTGACCAAGTTTCATAAAGATTAAGTCAAAATTGTGACCTCTAGTGACTACACAAGGTTTTTCTATGATTTGACCTAGTGACCTAGTTTTTGACCCTGTATGACCCAATATCGAACTTGGCCTAGATTTTGTTGAGATGATCATTGTGACCAAGTTTCATAAAGATTAGGCTAAAATTGTGACCTCTAGTGTCTACACAAGCCAATTGTTGACGGACGGACGGACGACGGACGGACGACGGACGACGGACGACGGACGAAGAGTGATCACAAAAGCTCACTCTGTCACTTTGTGACAGGTGAGCTAAAAAGGTCAGGTTCCAGTCTGTCCAAGAAATGCGCGAGATTTGATCAATTGGTCTCTAATCATGCTTGAGTAGTCTCAAATGTGTGAAACTAGTTCACGCATGATGCAGGAGATCTGGCCCCGATCTTCCGAAGCATCTCAAGTAGAAATCTCATCTCAAATTGAGATTTTGCTCCAATTCGAGTCTGAATTTGAGATTAATATGGAGTTTGAGCTCTTTAAATTTTATTGTAATAAACTAAGAATAATGTTTTCTGTTTTGTGATACAAATTTTGAGTCAAGCCTCACATGGAAATTATCTAAATGACACATGGCAGTATTTGAGATGAGATTTATTACCTGTGGGCGATGAGCCCCGCGGGTATTGGTATGCTCAAAGTGAAAAGTCTATGAAGGGGCAAGTGACCTGTTCTCAGTGGTTAACGATTTTAAAAATAAAATCCCCAAAAAAGAAACATTTTGTAAGAATTTCGTGAACCAGATTAATTCTATTATTCCATGCGGATAACATCGGTCTTTGTCGCATTGCAATAGTTTATTTACCGAAGATAGCAGAACTATCTGCATGGCAATTGAGACCATAATTGTATCTAAACAGCAGGTGTCTGCAGCTGCATAATCAAGCGCTTCCCGGTCAATGATAACTGTAGTAGGCAATGGATTACATCCCGTAGAGAACACATTGCTAGATTAACGGAAGCATGGATACATGATAAATATTTTTCAAATTATTTGGAACTTGTTCCTTTGTTTGGCACATAACACAACCAAATAATTAGAGTATATTTGTTTACTGGATACGATTTATGTATCATAAAGACATTTGTTGTGATAAAGTTCAGAATTACTGTTACATATTGTAGTTGGTTATGTTAGATTAATCGTTATTATCCGATTTTACATGTATTGGAATTATTTGGACAGATACATTCAAACATACACCGGAATAAATTCCATCAGCATCCAAACTGCAGAAAAACACATCCTAAACAATACCTGTACAACTAAATTATCTGCATGCAGAAAACTTTTTGACTAATGTCTCAGATTGAGTTGTTTCGAGAGATTGGTGCCTGGCATGTATGTAATAGATTCTAAGAATCTGTTTTAGAAGCTGACCTACTCTCCTAAAACATTATTGCACTGGCAGTAAATAGAGTTAACTACATTTTGCCATAATTGCACTAATGACTATTTATTCCAAGTAAAACCATTCTGCGGGAAAGATATCTTAAACTGTATAAAGTCTAGACACACATCAAGTTAATAGGCTATATGTTTGTTCAAGCTCAATAATTCTTTGAATTTCTTGCAAAAAATCACGGTTTTTATCCAAGTTTTTACTAGCCACAGAAAATAGGAGGAACTTTACAAAGGAATGCAAAATAATTATTATTCTAACCTAGTTATTCATGTGTCACATGTCACAGTACAAACTGGTGTGCGTGTGAAAATCACATAGTACAAAAAGTTTTCTAACGCCAGTTTTTTTAACGTCAGAAAACTCGTTTTTCCTGTGTACCTAGGTGTGATGTTACAGATGGTTGTCTGGAAATAAGTGTTAACATTAAAGCACTAGTCTGATACATGTAGGTTATTTGCAAAATTTACAGTCGGAACAAATGTGCCAATTTTTGGATATTACGTCATTCAAGTGAATATTATATAAGCAATTCAAAACTCTGGATGGCTAAAAAACCTACCTTTATGACAGCTGGGACATATGGACCTTCCACTTTTTATGCCCCCGTATCGATAGATCGGGAGGCATATAGTGATGCACCTGTCCGTCCGTTCGTTCGTCCGTCCGTCCTGGTTAACCCAAATTGACCGTTTCTTCTAGCATTAATATGGCTTGCTACAAAGCTTTTATACTTGCATGGATGTTGTATATGAACACTCTCCACACACCTGTATCACCTAACCCCATTTTGACCTTCACCTTGACCTAATTTTGGACTTATTTATAGACAAGGCTTCCACAGGGGGCATAAGCGTTTATTGAACGCAGTCTTGTTGACAGTTGAAATTTGGACTTTAACTTCTTTAAGCCATTAAGATCATTTTCTCATTCAGTTGTGTGTTGGACATTGTGTCGTGTAATTGTGATAAGTGAGGTTTTTATGTTGTCTGTGCTGGACTGTTTAAGTTAAGTGCCGCCTTCCCAGTTCGATTTTTATTATCTTTTCTAGATACATGTATTATGGTTATAACTTATAACAAGAGTGCCATTGGCCCTATAGTGCTCACCTGATGACTAGCATTTTAGACAGAATCAGTATGTTATGATATAACTTATATAATAAATATTTGATTTAGATTTTACAGAGACAAACTTTGTGGCCAGGTTTTATAAAGATGAGGTAAAAAATGTGACCTCTAGAGTATTAACAACGTTTTTCTTCCATGTGTTCTGGTGACCTAGTTTTTGACCCCAGATGACCCAATATCAAACTTGACCTAGATTTTACAGAGACAAATAATGTGGCCAGGTTTCATTAAGATATGGCAAAAAAGTGACAAAGTGTTCATAAGGTTTTTCTTTATGTGACCTGGTGACCAAGTTATTGACCCCAGATGACCCAGTTACAAACTTGACCTAGATTTTATAGAGACAAAATTTGTGACCAAGTTTCATGAAGAGATTAAGTAAAAAAAGTGACCTCTAAAGTGTAACATGTTTTTTCTTCAATGTGACGTGATGACCTAGTTTTTGTCCCCAGATGAACCAGTTGCATAATAAACTTAGATTTCATAGAGACACACATTGTGACCAAGTTTCATTAAGATTATGTAAAAAATGTGTCTAGAGTGTTAACAAGGTTATTCTTTGCTATGACCTAGTTACCAAGTTTTTTACCCCAGATGACCCAATTATGACCTTGAGCTAGACTTTATAGAGACCAACATTGTGACCAAGTTTCATTAAAGGTGCTGCCTCACAGATTGCACTAAACTTGTTATATATCGTGATTTTCCAACATAACCAAGTATTGATGTAATCGAAAGTCAATGACGGTTGCTTTCTGATAGATTTGGTGCAAATAAGCAATTTTAACTACTCTCTTAAAAAAATTGCTAAGTTTCCGTCCAACATTCCTTGTTAATTATTTAATTCACACATGATCGAACTGTAACATCAACAAACTACAGCGTAAACATCGGTGAGGTATTTGTTTCATTTTTCGATTCGTTTTCATCAAATGCGAACAAATTTCAGGCAATTTAAGTAATAGTAGTGTTAATTCTATAGGGTATTAATACCCTATAGAATTTTTGATGTAAAAATACTAAACTACTTCAAAATGCCGAAGTTTTTAGTTATTTTAGATGTCAGTGTGGTTGTTTATGGGATATACAGGCAACTATACCAAAATTACGCGAGTATTTGACAATTTTATTTTTGCAATTCACCAATAAGTGAGGCAGTCCCTTTAAGATTACGGTAAGTAAAAAATGTGACCTCTCGAGTGTTAACAAGGTTTTTCTTTGATGTGACCTAGTTTTTGACCCCAGATGACCTAGATTTTTTAGAGACAAACATTGTGACCAAGTTTCATAATGATTAAGTGAAAACTGTGACCTCAGGGGTGTCAACAGGGCCAAATTAAAAATCAGGAAATTCATATGAGGCCTTCAACCACATTAAAAGATATAATTTACAATAACTTTGCCATTTCTTTAGATATTTTCATCAAATAACTTTTTGTCAGAACCCATTGCACTTGCAGGACTGATAAATCCGGATAAATCAGGAAAATTGAAACCCCTGGTGACCTATAGAGAGTCAAATTGTTTCTGACGGACGGAGGACAACGGACATACATGTAGGGTCATCACAATCCCTCACCTTAAGCACTTTAAGCTCAGGTTAGCTATTAAAAAGTTACAGCCAAGCGTGTTTAGGATCCAATAAGATGACTTCCGGGACACCCCCTTGTCAGACTGCCCATTGCAGGAGATCCCATAACAAGAGGGCCCAAAGGGCCCTAGGTCGCTCACCTGACATACTAGTGCATGCACACCCCTATGATGACCCTACACATTTTCTGAATAAAATTAAGGAAATTCAGCCTCTATTGCAAGTTTTTTAATGATTTGACCATGTGACCTTGTTTTTGACCCCAGATGACCCAAAATCGAATTTGGCCTAGATTTTGTTGACAGGATCATTGTGACAAAGTTTCATAAAGATTAAGTTGAAATTGTAACTTCTGGTGACTACACAAGGTTTTTCTATGATTTGACCTATAATTTAAACAACTTTTCCTCCATATAACTGTACAAATACATGCCATAAAGACAAAACAATACCTAAATACTTAAAAAAAAAATTATGGTTCCAGTGGGGTTTGAACCCACGACCCTCAAGAAAATGTCTATGCTCCCTACAGCGCTTTGATTTCCACTTAACCGTTACAATTCACACCCAGCTTAAAATACTAGAATATTTTGATATTTGACCTTTACAAAACTGCTGTGAACCCTGATACACATTTTCATTGGTTGATGAAAGTTTACTTGTATGTATAGACAGAGAGTTGTAGCAGAGAGTTTAGTGACCATAAAGGGTTTAAATGAGTACACACACTCTGTCTGAGGTTAAGATATTTCATGGTTCTACACACTGGTCATTATTAATTTGTTACAATCAGTATGATAAACTGATAGTGCGAGAGTATTAATAAATAATACAAGTCATTCTTTTAACACACACGCGTTTTATATACAATGCAGAGCCTAGACACGATGTAGTTTCGGGCAAGGCAATTGGAGAGTAGAAAATGTCAATTGACAGTGTGACCTTGTTTTTGACCCCAGATGACCCAAAAGTATGGCTCCAGTGGGGTTTGAACCAAGGACCCTCAGGAAAATGTCAATTGACATTGTGATTTTTGTAATTGACATTGTGACTTTGTTTTTGATCCCAGATGACCCAAAATCGAACTTGACCTAGATTTTGTTGACATGATCATTGTGACAAAGGTTCATAAAGATTAAGTTGAAACTGTAACCTCTGGTGACAACACAAGGTTTTTCTATAATTTGACCTAGTGAGCTAGTTTTTGACCTCAGATGACCCAATATCGAATTTGACCTAGATTTTGTTGAGATGATCATTGTGACCAAGTTTCATAAAGATTAGGCCAAAATTGTGACCTCTAGAGAGGACAAAACCCAATTGTTGACAGATGGACGGACGACGGACGAAGTGTGATCACAAAAGCTCACTCTGTCACTTTGTGACAGGTGAGCTAAAAACTGACCATTCGATTTCTGAGCCTGGTCCACAGGGCAGTGTATTCCTTTAAGGACAATACATAGGTAAATGCATATAAACATTCAGAGGAACCTTCTGAGGGACAATGCTCAATCCTGATATTAAGATGCCTAGATTTTGTTTCATCAAACATTGTTCTATTGTTAAATATCAGCTTCTCAAAACAAATGACCGTAACTTTGTCAATTCTTTGAATTTCTTTATTAAATAACTTTTATGTGCAGAAAAGATTTTTCTAGTGCAACAATTCCCGGTTTCCGGGTTATTTCGATATTCAGGGGTGTTAATTCTAATTAAAAATCCTGAAAATCATATGCGGCTGACCATTTTTGACGAACAAGAGGCTGTCAATCATATATAACTCAGTTTTTCAAACTTTTTAATGAAGAAAATCCTTCAGAGCAGATATAGTTGACCATAATTTTGCCATTTCTTGAGATATCAAATAACTTTTATTTTGGTAAGAAAGCATAGCTCTTCAATGATAGACAAATCGGGAATTCCGGATAAATCCGGAAAATTGACACCCCTGGATATTTTAGTACCCTGGCATGATAAATTACTGAATTGTTCTCCAATAGTAGGACCCTTTAACATAATAAAGGGAGATTACTCCATATGAGACTGAAAGATAAACTATTGCCAAATTTATCAATTTAAAATCAATTTATTGCTTCAATGATATATAACACAATCATAAACAATGGTGGGCAATTCAACATTCTCGACAGTAACTCAACATTCTCGATAATAATTCAACATTCTCGACAGCAACTCATCATTCTTGACAGCAACTCAACATTCTCGACAGTAACTCAACATTCTCGACAATAATTCAACATTCTCGACAGCAACTCATCATTCTTGACAGCAACTCAACATTCTTGACAGCAACTTTTCATTCTTGACAGCAACTCAACATTCTTGACAGCAACTTTTCATTCTTGACAGTAACTCAACATTTTTGACAGTCACTCAACATTCTTGACAGTCACTCAACGTTCTTGACAGTAACTCATCATTCTTGACAGTAACTCATCATTCTTGACAGAAACTCAACATTCTCAACAATAATTCAACATTCTCGACAGAAACTAATCATTCTTGACAGAATCTCAACATTCTTGACAGTAACTTATCATTCTTGACAGTCACTCAACATTCTTGACAGTCACTCAACATTCTTGACAGTAACTTATCATTCTTGACAGCAACTTATCATTCTTGACAGTAACTCAACATGCTTGACAGTAACTTATCATGCTCAACAGCAACTTATCATTCTTGACAGTAACTCAACATGCTTGACAGTAACTTATCATTCTCGACAGTAACTTATCATTCTCGACAGTAACTTATCATTCTCGACAGTAACTTATCATTCTCGACAGTCATTCATTAATCTCGACTATCAGATTAGATGATATTTTAATATTTGCACAACGTTTTTATTATCAGGTCTGTTCAGTTAACATAAAACGCAGGTATGTTCAGTTAACATAAAACGGCCAGAAATATAGGTTTCTTGCCCTTATCAAAATGTGAGTAGTATACACTCAACCACTTTTCTAATTGGTCACTTTTCAAACCCAAAATATGTTTAACTGTGATCATAATGCTTGATGATATTTTGTACACAAACATTTTATGCAATTGTCCTAAAACTTAAATCATTAAAAATCAAAATCACGTGCCCAAGTATGCATGGTCAGTCAAGCAATCAATTTTGCATTTTCGCCATCAAATAATATGATCACAGTTAAAGGTATTTCGAGTTTGAAAAGTGACAAATTAGAAAAGTAGTTGAGTGTATACTGTGGTACATGATATTGCCAAACAGAATGTTGATTTTTCCGAAATGTACACTGCCCACCAAAAATAAGTATCAGATGTTATTTCCCCATTTACTTGTCTGTAATAACACTGTTTGCAAAACTTTGAATCAACATAATTTTTGAAGAAAATGAATATTTTTGTTTATTAAATGTAAAGACCATACATTAATTGGTATCCGAGGTACAAAATCTAAAGTTTCTTTGTGCCTCTTGAACGGTAACTTTGTCACAAAAGGATGGAAAATTCAGCCTTTTAGGTCACATGGTTATTTCATTTCAAAACATCTTCATCTTTATTTCTATCTCTTTTTGGATTCATATAGTAACTATAGTTTCAGAAACTAGTATAATTGAGACCGTCTGATAAACCTATATTGAATAATTTAACCAAGTCTAATTTTGCAACAATTATTTACTGTATACTTATTTTTGGTGGGCACAGTAATTAAGAATTGTAACATTAAACATAGAAGTAATGTGTGCTCACCTAGAATAAACAAGACTGCGTTCACTAAACGCTTATGCCCCCTGTGGAAGCCTTGTCCATCAATAAGTCTAAGTCCAAAATTAGGTCAAGGTGAAGGTCAAAATGGGGTTAGGTGGTACAGGCGTGTGGAGAGTGTTCATACACAACATCCATGCAAGTATGAAAGCTTTGTAGCAAGCCATATTAATGCTAGAAGAAACGGTCAATTTGGGTTAACCAGGACGGACGGACGGACGAACGGACGGACGGACGGACGGACAGGTGAATCACTATATGCCTCCCCATCTATCGATAGGGGGGCATAAAAATATGTCTTGTTTTATGCTGAATTGACCAGTCTCATTAAGAAGTACAATAAAAATCTTATATTTTACACATAAAAGAAAGAAAAAAATTAGAGCTGCTGTGATGCAAAAAATGGTGGTTGTTCCCACATGTGACAATGGCGCTAGGTTTACTACGACATATGATAATCTATTTCACACATCAAGTTCACAATGAGTTTGTGAAATGTCAACTTTTAAGTTGTATAAAAGGTTAGTCCGTTAGTAATCAGGTTGGATCCCATAAACCTTAAATATCTTTAAAAGCAAAAATGCAATTTTATTGAAATTTGGCACAGTTAACTGAATTACCTTTACCAATTGTGTTTGAATTTCAGAACTGTTTACCGACTCATTATTTTCCCATTGTGTCTAATGTACAGGGGTGTCAACAGGCCCAATTTAAAAATTAGGAAAATTGTATGTGGCCGACCATTTTTGCCAAACTAGAGGCCTTCAATGACATTGTTTCCATAATTTACTCAGTTTGTATTAAAGAAAATCCTTCAGAGAAGATTAAATTTACCATAACTTCGCCATTTCTCGAGATATTTTCATCAAATAACTTTTATTTGGGTCAGAAATCATAGCTCTTTTAGAATAGACAAATCCGGAATTCAGGATTTATCAGGAATATTGACACCCCTGAATGTATTAATTTTGGTATTTTGATCAATAAATGGACAGGGAGTAAAATAATCCTTTACAGTCAGGTAGCTAGAATAATTGTTATTTTGTTTGTAACAACTGTAATGGGATATCATTAGCATGGATACATTTGTAACCTCAACCTACATTTGATTGATCATCAAGGCTTATATAGCTCAGGCCCATCTTCCGATTTGAATAATTATTGGAACTACATGAAACATGTCTTGTATAAAGATGTTAAAATCCTTACAAGGGTTTCAACAGTTTCCCCAATTATTTCAGCAACCTAAGGTCAGCTAAGAACATAAACCTCGATGTCTGGGCTTCATTATATATTTGCAATCGTCACTGATGTGTTATTTAATGTACAGTTATAGTGGACCACTTTGCTGACTTTTGCTGTTCTGGACACTTGAATCACTCATACTTATTTACTCTGTTTTAAACTTTAAATTTTACAATTGGAAGTACAACATGTAAAGGCGATGTACACTTTTCTGTTGATCAAAAACTCTGTTTTATTTTCATGAGAGTTGATTTATGAAGATATACAAATATTCATTCTAATCGGCAATGTACCTTTTCTAAAATAAAGATATTTAACCTTTATGGGGGGACAACCTGATTGCAAATAGACTATACCTTGATTTCATCAAACCATCTAAGGGAGAGAATCTATGATCATAATTTGTCAAATAAAATACAAATTACCTCCCTTGTGGCATCAGCATGTTTATATTATATATATGCATGCACATGTACATAGAATTATGGCCTATTTTCCTTTTTCTGAATAAACATGTCAATCTGTCAAACCAACAACAATGTTGTAGAGCATCAAGTCTACAACAATTCTTTACATGAACGTAACAGGGGGCCTTATTCGAACATATTACACAACTGAAATTCTAACTTAAATTTTTTTTGTTCCTTTCAGGCTTTGTCATTATCAGACATGGGGTTGATTACTTTAAAAGTAATCGATTATAAATTGATAATTAGACATTTTTGGAAAATTGATTAATTGACAAATTGTTGTTATGTTATTTTAAAAATTGTTAATTGAAGTAGTCGCTTGATTAATGATTACTTTTCAAAGACACAGAAGAAAACAAAACAAAGTTAAATCAACTTAAATGACATGTTTATACAAGAGGGCCCAAAGGGCCATAGGTCGCTCACCTGTCCTAGTAATTCATGCAGACCCCTTAATGGTAGCCTCTATTGCATGTACAAGGTTTTAATTAGGGATGGCAACGAGTACCCGAGTACTCGAGTACTCGTTCAAAGGTCCGATTATCGAATATCAAAATCAGTATTCGAGTACTCGGTAAAAAAACAATAATTGTTAATCCTGTATTGTACAGAACGTGTCCAAGTCTTATCTGGTCTACTAAAATTACAATTAACAACGTGTCATCAATCCTTAATCTGCAAGCAAAACACATGCAGACCTGTCAATCATCGTCTGTTAGTTTGTTTATGACACGTAGCTGGGGTTTCTTTTGTTGACATCAATCCGAGTGATTGTCATCGATCTTCAATTGGCAGTTATTGTTTAATGGGTGTGACAATCGATTAAGAAATTAATAAAATATTACTTTAAATTATAATTATAATCGTTCTCACGCGTGTATTTATAAATGAACGATAACTCGACTGCATCACGCTGTGTAAATATTACTATTTATTATTTGCTTTCAATGGATTATGGAGATTTTTCAGTGAAATAAACAGTGAAAATAACAGTGAAAATAACAGTGAAATTACCACTTTGTTATTTTCACTGTTTTAGAAGCTGGTTCCAGTATCATGCAGAAAAAGAATCGTAACGTCAACGGCGCCGGGCTTTAAAATATGCGTTACGTCATAATTATCACGTCGTGACGTTCTAATTTCGACGTGATTTTTCCAATTAAGGCACATATTTAAGAGGAATTGAGGCATATAATAAACAGAAAATTTGTTGATTTTTGGTGTAAGATCAATTTTATTTCACTCGTGATCACAGAAAATTACATTTTCACTCGTGGCTACGCCACTCGTGAAAATATTGATTTTCTGTGATCACTCGGTGAAATAAAATTCGATCTTACACCAAAATCAACAAATATCCTCTATGTCACCGGTTGATAAGAGTATTCCCCCTTAGTTTTAAATTTGTTATTATTCGATTTTCTAGCGTTATTGACTATAACTTATACTGAATTTACACTGTATTGTTGTTCTTTTGTTAGTTATTTTGTTTCAACATTCTTCTACCGATATAGATGTGACCATCAACTGAACAGAATGGACAGGCATACACGATGTTCTATTTGAAGTTGAACACGCACGTTTTGCAGTGCAACATTTCTGTGTCCCAATATCATTCACATTTATAGTTTTCCGAGTACCCGAGTACTCGATCGGAAGAATGACCGAATACCCGAGTACCGATTTTAGTACTCGTTGCCATCTCTAGTTTTAATATTGTCTTATAAAGCAGCCTTGTAATTTACATCACATAGACCAAATGGCATATTGAATTTTAAGCAAAGTTTTGATTATGATTTGACCTAATGACCTAGTTTTTGACCCAAGATGACCCAATATCGAACTCGACCTAGACTTTGTTGACATGATCATTGTGACTAAGTTTCATAAAGATTAGGTCAAAATTGTGACCTTTAGTGACTACGTAAGGTTTTTCTATGATTTGACCTTGTGACCTGGTTTTTTACTGAGGATGACCCAATATCGAACTTGACCTAGATATTGTTGACATGATCATTGTGACCAAGTTTTATTAAGATTAGGTCAAAATTGTGACCTCTAGTGACAATGCGAAGTTTTTATATGACTTGACCTTGCTACCTAGTTTTTGACTGTGGATGACCCAATATTAAACTTAATTTTACTAAATTTTGTTGACAAGAGCATTGTGAATGAGATTCATAAAGATTAGGCCAAAATTGTGACCTCTAGTCACTATGTAAGGTTTTTCTATGATTTGACCTTGTGACCTAGTTTTTGACCCTGGATGACCTAATATCCAACTTGACCTAGATATTGTTGACATGCTCATTGTGACTGAATTTCATTAAGATTAGGTCACAATTGGGACCTCTAGTGCCTACGCAAGGTTTTTCTATTATTTGACCTTGTGACCTAATTTTTGACCACTGATGACCCAATACAGTAGAACTTCGATGCCTCGAACTACCTTCGGACCGGGAAAATAGTTTGAGGCATCTAGGGTGTTCGAGGCATCTATGGTATCCAAGAATATGCATGGGTATAAGTTCAAACTGATGTCGGTACATGTAAATTTACAAATTGTGTGTGTATATTGCATAATGTATGTGTATAACTAATATAGGTCTATAATATTTTGTAATTTTATTCATAATAATAATGAAACAATATAGTTTGACCAAATTGACATGAAATCTGACTTAACTCCTACAAGCTCTTTGAGTGTTCACGCATGTAAGGTTTCTCGTTAAACAGCATATTTATATACGAGTATAAAAATTAAGCTGCAAGCCACATAATATCATCATGTCCTGGGTTAGGTTCGACTACAAATCAATAAATGGAAATGTAACAGATTCTTTTGACAAACGTTGAAAAATGATTATTTTATTCCGATTTATTTAAAAATAAATAAGTTACAATTTCCTGGACGGCCTTCATTAACCATTTAATGGATGTATAAATGTTTAAAAACATGTTATACAATGAAGTCGAACACAAACAATTGTTTGGTACAGTAATTATCACAACTTGTCGCCGACTACCCATGGTCGAACAATGGATTTCAACAGTCAATGAAAGGTGCGATAACTTGTATTGTTCGACTCATCTACGGGTTAATCATAGCAAGGGACCGTCCAATCAGTTCGAGTGTTCGACCTAGATACTGTTCGAGTCATCTACAGTTTACCATATGAATAAAGAAGGAATTTTGACCGGACCGAAGAACTAGTTCGAGGCATCTAGGGTGATCGAGGCAAGTACTGTTTGAGGCATCGAAGTTCTACTGTATTTAACTTGGCCTACATTTCTTGATATGATCATTGTGACCAAGTTTCCTAATGATTAGGCCAAAATTGTGACCTCTAGTGTCTACACAAGGTTTTTCCATTATTTGACCTTGTGACCTAGTTTTTTTACCCCAGATGACCCAATATTGAACTGGACCTTGATTTTGTTCAGATGATCATTGTGACCTTGTTTCATAAAGATTTGGCCAAAATTGTTACCTCTAGTGACTACACAAGGTATTTATATGATTTGACATTGTGACCTAGTTTTTGACCCTGGATGACCCAATATCGAACTTGACCTAGATTTTGTTGAGATGATTACTGTGACCAAGTTTCATAATGATTAGGCTAAAACTGTGACCTCTAGTGTCTACACAAGTAAATTGTGGACGGACGATGGACACCGGACGACGCACAAAGAGTGATCACAAAAGCTCACTCTGTCACTTCGTGACAGGTGAGCTAAAAACAGTTACAATGTGTCTATCTACTATTTAAACAGACAAAATGACCCTTCAAACCAAAATCTAAAGGGTCACCATGTGGCTTTTTGGTAATTTCAGGGGTCAAAACCCCTACTCCCGAGTCAAATGGAACGCCAGTAACACAACATTACACATCCAAATAGAAGCTGGTTTTTCTTCTGGTTAACACATATTTACATATTCCGTACGATTCACACAAATATACAGTCTAGTCTGGTTTTATCACAGTTCATATCGTAGAAATTTCTTGATTTTATTTGGTAATGGTAAACAGGCCACTTGAGATTTTTTTATTGTTTGTAAGATCATATCTCTACACACATTTTGAAGAGATGAAACTGAAATATAAAACAAAAAGTCTTGATACATGTATACATCAGTTTAACAATATTTTAGCCAGTATAACATATATAATGATAATGTTGAGCACAGTTTGAGAGTTTAATGAGATAGGCGTAGGACAGGTTACATTTATTTTGCTTTGGTCCAGATCAATGTCCAATTTCAGAGACTAAGATCGGAAAAGACGTCTTTCAATGTCAGAGACTAAGACTGGAAAAGATGGCTTCCCTGATTGTTAGAGATTAAGTACGGAAAAGATGTCTTCCAATGTCAGAGACTAAGACCGGAAAAGACGTCTTCCAATGTTAGAGACTAAGTCCAGAAAAGATGTCTTCCAATGTCAGGAAAAGATGTCTTCTAATGTCGGAGACTAAGTCTGGAAAAGATGTCTTCCAGTGTCAGAGACTAAGGCCAGAAAAGACATCTTCAAAAATATCCGAGACTAAGACCTGAATACCGGTAAGCCTGTATTTTATTTATAAATGGTAGTTTTGTATAATTTATGATGTCATTCAATATTTTAATTTATAAAACTTTTAAAGATCTGGAGATGTTTGTAAAACATGTATGGTTTAAAGTGACAGTATCCCCTCATCATAGATGGGGGTATAAAAAGAAAATATGATAAATAATCACAAAAAAATATAACATTCAAATCTGCTGTTCACTGAATTGAATCAGACTTTAATATCATCTTCTCTGGTAAACAAACATGTAACTCAACTACAAAACAGGAATGGTCTTGTACTGAAAGTTGCTGCTCATTAAATTTCCATATAAATTTATTATATCACTGCCGCAGCCCATTAAATTAAATTTCCATATAAATTTATTATATCACTGCCGCAGCCCATTAAATTTCCATATATATCAAAAAACATGTCAGATGTTCCACTTATTGCACTAGCTTCTGAATCTGAAGGGTCATTTTCTTACTTTTGACTAAATTTTTCCATTTTATAGGCAAAATACCTGTGAGTTTAAGAGAAAATGACCCTTCAAACCAAAATCTCGAGGATCAAAATGTGGCTTTTCTGAAATTTCAAGGATCAAAACCCCTACTCCAGAGTCAAAAGAAACCCCTGACATGTGCCTGAGAAACAGATTTTTGTAAATGAATAAATAGAGGTTTGTAACAATTACAATTTACAATTCTACATCATATATTTTTTAGAATTAAATAATAACTAATTTTACTATATTTACCTCCATAGAGTTGTATAATCCTAACTTGTTTAGTTGTTCCATACACATCTATCACTGCATATAGGGGGCCATTTTGATATGGTATTGTCTTTACACAGGGACCTTGGTCTTCACCGTTTATTATAAAGTGCATTTCGGCAAAGTTGCCAACAATTTTATACATAATGCCAATCCTACTTCCAATATCTGTGGGAAGTATGTGATCGTCTCTTCTGAAGTGGGCATACATAGCGTTTAGTCTATTTAGTGGTAATAATAAACTTCTGTTAAAAGATCCTTGAGGGGTATGAATAATTTCTGAGTCTCCTAGTACAGACTTGTAAGTGTCCATTTGGCCATGATCTTTGTTTTGTGTGTACACCCTATTATAAGATTTAGTTATCGCTGATATCCAAGACCGTCCCATGTTGGCTAGATCTGGGAGTGCATATTGTGGTAGGTCAAACTTTTCATCCGGATTAAACTGTGACAAACCGATTCGTAAATGTCCGCTCCATCCTCGTTCATTCTTCTCTATCTCCACAAGGAAGATTTCTCCCGGTTTTAATGGCTTTTCGCTGAATGTAAGAGCATGAGCAAAACTTGTTGTCCTGTAAGCGACTTGTTCTTCATGTTCTAGACAAATATTTTGTCCATGATAAGGATGGAATCTTGTTACAGGCATTGTGGAATGATATCATACAGCATTTACAGTCTGAAATACAATTTCAAAAAGTTTAAAACTATTTTAAATCCTACTTTCCAAACATCCGTAAAGTTGACAAAAATGGTTGATATTAGGTTCAGTTAGACCTTAAAAACTGTCGGACCAAAAATATGATTAAAAGAATTTTCATTTTGAACTTTCAATAAATTTTTTAACACCCAATTTTGTGTCCAATTTGAACCAGCTATGACATTTTATCCAGTTTCATGGAAAGTAAGGATTTTCTTTACAGTCAGTGCATTCCACCAGTTTTATCTTTAACATGCTTGGGGTCGTCAAAGTTGTTAATGACGCCATTCCAGACCTAGACACTAACTATTTTGGCCACTGGTCCGACAGGGCAAAAGCGCCAAATTTGTAAATAGGACAGTTACTGGTCCTCAAGAATGTTCACTGGTCCTTCTGGATTTCCACTGGTCTTGGACCAGCGGACCAGTGTTAGTGTCGAGCCCTGCATCCTGATTTATAAATGACAGTTGATGAGTTGTGTATAAAGGGATTGTCATATATTATATGTCATATCAGCATATGCAGTAAATCAATTCCGAGCCAATAACAATTCCGGCTGAGTACTGGTAATACCAGCCAAGTTTTTAATCCGCCAAAGAATACCCGGCAGAGTTTGTCAGGTCTATATATCACCCGATTCGTGTATCCTCCCAATTTGTATATCATAATGTCATATACAGATCTGTGTATACTTGGATACACAAATCGGGATATGTCGTAAGAAAAATGGGAAGAATTTTTTAATAAGGAAAAAGCGCATTTCGTTGCATAAACTATATATCGTCAATGGCCCTGTTTCAGTGACCGACTTGTTTTGGTGACCTGTTTTTCCTTGTGCCTTACTCTGTTTTGAAGAGTTCTATGATGTCAAAAAATTTTGCAAACCCTACTGTAAACAAATAGCTGTTCATGTGGTTACAAAAAATACAAAAATATTATTCTAATACCTAAATATTCCTTTGTTTTTATTATCCTTTGTTTTTTTTGTACTTTTTATTACTTTTTATACTGATCCTTAAAAGTGCCCTAAAATTATCCCAAATTCAAGAATTTTTATTTTCCCAGTTGCAGTCATTTTCTGTCCTCTGCAGAGCAAAGTCACATGATCTGAACAAATTCTGTCCATTTTTTCATTTAGATGGTGTGCCCAAAAGTTAGTACACTTCTTAAAGTGTTTCTTGGTATTCTTTCTAGACATCCATGAACTATAGCTATCATTCGGTGAGAAATAAAATATGATACCATTAACATATAATCTAAGCATTTACTTTTCCTAAAACTACATAATGTTAGCTTTAATATGGTATCAAAATTATTAATATACAACCAGAAATAAAAAAGTTATAGGAGGGACCACGTTTTCTCTTATTTTTGCACTAAAATCTGGTGGGGCGCCATGTGTGATCCTGTCTACCTTTATAAACGTCTTCAAGCACAGCCAAGACTGATGAAGAAATGTTTTAAATTCATTTATTTGATAGGGAATAGTTTCAACTTCAGTTGCGTATTAAATTTTGTTTTGGAATTTTTATTAACAGACTGTATTTTGGATAAAATCAAAGGTCACTGAAACGGTCAAACAGGTCCTATTCATTTATTGTGACGTAATTCAATGGACGTCATTAAATGGCAGCTTCCAGTATTTATTTAAAAGATTATAAAGGAATTTTGTAATAGATCAAAGCATAATGATGTAAAGTTAAAGTAAGAAACCTGCAAAAAATTATTTTCAATATATTAAACTTGTATGAAGAGATTAGACCTTAAGGTCACTGAAACTGGTCAATCCACGATATATGATTATTATATGTGAATGTAACATGTGAATGTAACACATGCTTTCAGCACAATTATCAATTGTTATGCCTATTAGTCAATTTAGTGCGTTTCTGGTGTTTTTACATTTTTCCAAACAGGCACATTTATCAAGATTAAAGAAAAATAAGACTGTCTATTAAAATATGTACATATTCAATGACTATTCCTACAAATATGACTTTCATTTTGTTTTTTCACATTTGGACTTTTGTTTTTAAACCGTTGGATACAGCCCTGAATCTCTAAAATTCTCTTGCACGTAAGCAACATACTTTTGGTCTTCAAGTCATTACGGGTTTTTATGACATGTATAAAATCAATATCGTCACACATTATCAGAATAAATGTCACTTAAATGAAATGTGGTTTAAGACAATAAATCATGAAATGGGAGGGGGCAACTTTTGTTTCAGAGTCCCAGAAACAGAACAATGACGGAATTACCTAGTTTTTAATCGTTTCGTCAGATTTTTGAGAAATACAAAACAAAGATGTTGAAAGGAAGAAAAATAATCGTTTATACCATGTTTATATCAATACAGTGACGAATACTATTGAAAACACTGACAAGCACAATATTTAGTGAATTTCAGTATCGTTTCTTAACCTCTACTTCCGCTTCCTGTTTTACAACATTATTTTGTAACGCGATTTCTAATTGGATTATAAAATGGGCGATGGTTCTTGTCGACCAATCAGAATCGATGTTTCTTAATCTAACAGCGGTAAATAAAGATGGTGAACATCGTGCATTGACTGAGAAAATTCACACAATCTTTCTTAATTTATTATTTAGACAGTTGAATAACAACTATGTTTGTGTCTAAAAGTATTCCGTCTGATCACAAAGACTTGATTCATGATGTGTCCTACGATTTTTTCGGGCGGAGAATGGCGACATGTTCCAGTGACCAAACCGTGAAGGTCCAGGAATTTTTTTTTCTAAGAAATTATTTTAAAAATCGAAACTATATATGTTTTCTTTCGTGTTTCTTTGCTTGCTGTATTTTGTTTATACCCATTTTGCCTCTTAAAAATACAACACCGGAAAACTGGAGTCCCTCCTTGCTCCATCAGGCATCACTCTTGACAGTCACACCTCATTATTGATGTTACCCATTGCCACGCAGGTATGGGTAGGAGTCGGACTTCCACGGTTGTCGCCAAAATTTCAACTGAGGTAATTTGGGGCTGTCTTGAAAACAACAACACCGAGATCAGTGTTGTGTCTGGTAATATTACAGGATTGGATGTGTTGCGGTAATCTCCCAAAATTTATTTCATATACAGTGCTGTCGGGTAATTCTGCGCACCTAGGAGGCATTCTGCTCCATATTTGAGACTATTTTATTTGTAGAATGAATAGTGGTGCTTTTTGAATAGAAACAACATTCATTTGCAAATGTAAACAATGCAAAAGGTCATACGTATGCTAAACTAGGTCAAATGTCGTCATATAACAAGATGGCTGCTGCTTTAGATGACGTAATCTTTGTTGGCTAATTCTGCGCATGCGGAATTGTAATTTGTATTTATCTGTTTAAAAGATTTGACTGACAGCATATTTAACACAGTAAAGAAAGAATAAATAATCAAGATAAAATTGACAAAAAAAAAGTTTGTCATCCATTAGAAAAGTGCATTTATTCCAGTTATGTGTCACGTGATATGTCTAATTACTGAAAATTGCTGTTGGTACACATTTTTGTCAAATTTTCATAGAAATACTAATTCGATGCCTTTTTGTGATCGTAAGTCTTTTCATAAGTAACAAACATGCACAAAAACACTCGAGGTCCAAAGAAAAAAGATCCCTGGAATATGCAAATTAAGGTACGCAGAATTACCAGATGCGCAGAATTAGCTGAAACGACTGTACTTCATATTTTGGTTAGGGTAAGGATATAAAGGGCAATCATTGATCAATTGCGCATCATTTTGAGGACATCAAGTTATCACAATGAAGAAAAATTATTAAGAAAACAGATAAAAGCATTGTCAACAACAATTCTTTAACCATTATCGCGAATGCCGCCCATTTAATAACGTCACTGGAGCTGTGTAGTGTGCATTAAGAAAACACTAGTATACCTGAAATTGTGACCTTTGAACTCATTATTGTAAAATCACGGATGATCGAGTTTTCACCTTGAATGTAGCATAACTCTTAACTTAGATCCCGTACGCCATTAAAAGTGTAATATGTAACAAATTTGCAATTTAAGCAAATGATTAAGAAATTGAATAAGACAGCACTAGACATAGATCTTACATCAGTTCCGTAATGTTAAACACCCTGTATCTTATGTCAGTAATGCCTAACAACCCGTATCTGATGTCAGTAATGCCTAACACCTCTCTCTTATGTCAGTAATGCCAAACACAGCCTATCTTAATTCTTATGTCAGTGATGTTTAACACCCCAGATCTTATGTCAGTAATGCCTAACACGGCGAATTTGATGTCGGTCATGCCTAAAACATTGTACCTTATGTCATTAATGCCTGACGCACCCTATCTTATGTCAGTAATGCCTAACACATCATACATTATATCAGTAATACCTAACACAGCCAATTTTATGTCAGTCATGCCTAACATATTGTATTTTAAGCCAGTAATGCCTGACAAAGCTTATCTTGCGTCAGTAATGCCAAACAGCCTATTTTGTGTCAGTCATGCCTAACATACATGTACTATATCTTATGTCCGTAATGACTGACACAGCCTCTTTATGACAGTCATGTCTAACACATCATATCTTATGTTAGTCATGTCTAACACAAGTCTATTTTATGTTAGTCATGCCTAACACACTATATCTCATGTCAGTTATGCCTGGCACACCACATCTGAAGCACTAATTTAATGTTAAGATTGATGTGCAACCATGTTCTAGTGCCAAGTATTTAGTGGGCTGGATTTGTAACCTGGCGATCCAGGGTCAATTCCCAGTTGTCTTTCATATTGTGTTATTATATCGTTATAGATCTGGGACCAAGGGGAAGATGGTGAATGGAATTGCAGTGCTAGTTGGAAAGTAAGTGTGCTTAAATTTTTACAAAATCAATTAGGCCAAACTTAAAATGTTCTTTGTTTCCCCATCCCGACCCTAGCAGATTTAGAATGAGTAGGTAGGTAGGGTAAATATTTTTTTTAATTGTTTCAGTATGATAGTTATTGGTTAAAGCATAAAAATAATGAAATTTAGAATTAACTCAAAGGTGAAAATCAACAATCCTAAATTTAATCGTAAGAAAGAAGCCAGTAAACAAAAAAATAAAATTTTCACTTCCAATTTTTAATAAAAAAAATATTATTTTCATTTGGGCAATAAAATATTTTGGGTAGGGCCCTTTTTAATCGGGTAGGTAGGGGATGGGGAAACAAATAATATTTTATTTTAGGCCTTAGGGTAATTATTCTACTGAATACACAGGGCATAGATCTCTGCTTCTTTATTAAAAGCGATTCAAGATTTTTTGGCTAAAATTTGGCCCCAGTCCCGTTTTAAATTAGTATACATACCCCTTGAAAAATAAAGATGTTGAAGGGCCTTTACATTAATTTTATAAAATTTTAATGATATTCAGCAGCTGTTGTTATAGCTTGTAACTGACTGTACAGTAAATACATTACATGTATTACTCAATATACTGTTACTAAAAGTTAAAATTCCCGTTTTCTTCAAAACAACGTGAAATTCCCATGACCCCAGTCCTCTTAAAGTGTAGTTAGGGCCCTCAAAGTTACTCAGTGTTTTTATGCCCCCCTATCGATAGATGGGGAGGCATATAGTGATTCACCTGTCCGTTTGTCCGTCCGTCCTGGTTAACCCAAATTGACAGTTTCTTCTAGCATTATTATGGCTTGCTACAAAGCTTCCATACTTGCATGGATGTTGTATATGAACACTCTCCACACGCCTGTATCACCTGACCTCATTTCGACATTCACCTTGACCTAATTTGGACTTAGACTTATTGGAGGGCCAAATTCTTGGTTTACCCAAATTTACCGTTTCTTCTAGCATTAATATGGCTTGCTACAAAGCTTTCATACTTGCATGGTTGTTGTATTGGAAAATTCTCTACACACCTATATCACCTAACCTCATTTTGACCGTCACATTGACCTTATTTTGGACTTAGACTTATTTAGCGTCTAATTCTTGGTTAAACCAAATTGACAGTTTCGTTTTACATCATGTCCATCATGGCGTTGCCTTAAAACTTGGCATACTTGTTTACTATCATAAGCTCCTTACATTATCAAAGTCATGTAACACTTTCCAACATTATTACAGAATTATGGCCCCTGATTGACTTAGCTCTTTATGGGCAAGGCTTCCATGGGGGCATAAGCGTTTATTGAACGCAGTCTTGTTTTTGGCTAAAATATATGAAGATATTACCCTTTTACTACTGCCCCTTTCCCCTCTTCGCTGAGTATATATTTTTCCCCAAATATTTCAAAATTTTCCCACTGAAGTCTTGTTCAATTTTTTGTCACAAAAATAAAGTAAATTGTGTTGATAAATGAATGCAGAATGGATGGAAATAGTATGTTTCGACCTCCCATTTAAAATACCACCAATAAACAAACATACTGGACATTTAAGGAGACTTTAACAATAAGCGAAAATTCCCCTTTCTGCTTTTTAGCTCACCTGTCACAAAGTGACAGAGTGAGCTTTTGTGATCACACTTCGTCCGTCGTCCGTCCGTCAACAATTGGGTTGTGTCCTCTCTAGAGGTCACAATTTTGGCCTAATCTTTATGAAACTTGGTCACAATGATCATCTCAACAAAATCTAGGTCAAGTTCGATATTGGATTATCTGAGGTCAAAAACTAGCTCACTAGGTCAAATTATAGAAAAACCTTGTTTTGAACCTTTCAACATGTAGTCTTCATGGTCACTAAACTCTGCTATAACTCTCTACTGTCTATACATACAAGTAAACTTTCATCAACCAATGAAAATGTGTATCAGGGTTCACAGCAGTTTTGTAAAGGTCAAATATCAAAATATTCTAGTATTTTAAGCAGGGTGTGAATTGTAACGGTTAAGTGGAAATCAAAGTGCTGTAGGGAGCATAGACATTTTCCTGAGGGTCAAGGGTTCAAACCCCACTGGAACCATAATTTTTTTTTTTTTTTTTTTTTTTTAAATGTTTAGGTATTGTTTTGTCTTTATAACATGTATTTGTACATTTTCCTGATGGTCGTGGGTTCAACCCCCACTGGAACCATAATTTTTTTTATTTTTTTTTTATTTTTTTTAGTGTTTAGGTATTGTTTTGTCTTTATAGCATGTATTTGTACAGTTATATGGAGGAAAAATATTCCAAAATATTTTGTTTAAAATATAGGTCAAATCATAGAAAAACCTTGTGTAGTCAGTCGCCAGAGGTTACAATTTCAACTTAATCTTTATGAAACTTTGTCACAATGATCCTGTCAACAAAATCTAGGCCAAGTTCGATTTTGGGTCATCTGGCGTCAAAAACAAGGTCACAATGTCAATTGACATTTTCCTGAGGTTCGTGGGTTCAAACCCCACTGGAACCATAATTATTTTTTTAAGTGTTTAGGTATTGTTCTGTCTTTATAGCATGTATTTGTACAGTTATATGGAGGAAATATTTTGTTTAAATTATAGGTCAAATCATAGAACCAGAGGTTACAATTTCGACTTAATCTTTATGAAATTTGGTCATAATAATCATCTCAACACAATCTAGGTTAAGTTTGATATTAATTAAGTCATCTGGGGTCAAACGCTAGGTCACATGGTCAAATCATACAAAAACTTGCAATAGAGGCTGAATTTCCTTAAATTTTATTCAGAAAATGTGTAGGATCACCATAGGGGTGTGCATGCACTAGTACGACAGGTGAGCGACCTAGGGCCCTTTGGGCCCTCTTGTTCCTCTTTTCTTCAAAACGACCCGAAAAGCCACTACCTGGGCCCTACCTTAGGGCCCCTGACCCTAGTCCTCTAGAGTGTTGTTAGGGCCCTGCAAGTTATATAAATATATACCAGTATAAAACATAATAGTAAATCTGTTTTTCTTAGACTCACAGTGGATCTGTATGGAGGGTGACGTGGGCACATCCTGAGTTCGGACAAGTTGTTGCAACCTGCTCGTTTGACAGGACTGCCGCAGTATGGGAGGAGAGGGATGGTGAATCGCGTGGTGACGATCAACATAGATCTTGGATTAAACGAACATCACTTGTCGACAGTAGAACATCTGTAACCGACGTGAAATTTGCTCCAAAACATTTAGGTTTACAATTGGTATGTACTGAAGTCAGGCAAAACAAATTAATATTGTGATTCTGGTAAATGGTGAAAAAAATAGGGTAGGTAGGTAGGAAAAACATTTAAAAATTGTTTTGTTTCCTTTTATAACAATATTACAAAACAAACCCACTAACCTTTGGTGAAGATCTAAAAAGATAGTTACAAATCAGATGGTGAAGGCAGCACCCGACAGAAGTAGCAGAAAGGCACATAAGAACTCACTAAAATGCCAAAATTATATTTATCCGTAGTTTTTGTACTGTTCAGGAAAATCGCCGATTCTGCAAAAAAAAAATTTTGCAAACATTTTTTGCAATAAAAAATACATAAGAACAACGTTTCATATATTGAAGTTAGTAAAGAAACAATAATAATAAATGTACAGAACATGTTCAACCTCTATTAAGAAACACCCAATGGGAGCTTCAAAAAGCAGTCGTAATTGAGCGGTAGTAACTCTACAAAGGTAAGATTAAAAGAAAAAAGGCTTAGTGAAAATTCAAAAAATTGAAAGTGTTTATATAGAGAGGTAGTTACTATACACGGATCCGCTTTTCAGTGGTAATACAGTACTGCAATTAAAAAACTGGATCATACAGTCATGATACACAAAATTTCCTGTTGGTAAGATATATAGAAAAACAATCAAGTCACTAAGAAATTTGATTCTGTCGGCTTTATATCTAACATTTTGAAACACCTCATGTTTTCTATTGCTAAGGATTGCGACGTGTTTATGTGTGTGCCTCATTGTATAGTTCAGCATGGATGAAGTTTTCAGACATAAAGACAAAAAGTCGTTATTTCTTTATTTTCCCTCTATAGATATATAATTTGTCAATTTTAGAGACTTTCAGGTTTTTCAGAATTTCGAACTTTGACCCATGGTTCAGTGTTATTTATTTCTTGCAGGCGACATGTTCAGCTGATGGTATTGTACGTATATATGAAGCTCCAGATATGATGAATTTAAGTCAATGGTCGTTACAACATGAAATATCCTCGAGTCTTAGATGTAGCTGTTTATCTTGGAATCCTTCAAGGTGACCTTTCTCATTATTCATATATTACATTTACAGATGCTGAGGGATGACCTGGAGGGTCAGGCCTCAATTTCACGAAAAAGTTATTGCTAAGCTGAGTCTGCTATTTTAAAAGCATATTTTGTTGGTTAAATGACTCAAATTTATACTTGTATATATATATTGTTTACTCTCTCTTTCTCTCTCTCTCTCTCTCTCTCAGTGAGATGCCAATTGAATAAAGCAATACACATGAAGTCCAATTTTTGCAGAAAATAGTGTTTTAAAGTTATAAACATCTTAAATAAAAACTTAAGTCTGTTAAAACAAGCTTAAGTACAAGGTTTACTATTATAATATACTAGGAGAATACAATCTGGGGCCATGAACTAGGTCACTAAGTCAAATCACAGGGCTTGCATGCACTACTACGACAGGTGAGCGATCTAGGACCCTTTGGGCCCTCTTGTTCTGTAGAAGGAATATACGGCTAGACAAAGGGGTCGGGATCAATGGCCTAAACAGGCCCAAAATTAGACCGACTTAGCTAAAAAAAGAAGTTTTTCAAGAAAGGGTCACTGTCACATCGTCAGTATCAGGAACAAAAGACTGATGGCTTGTTATTATATTAAGGCTAAAAGTACAAAATTGTTTGTTTCCCCTTCCCTACCTACCAAAACAAAAAGTCCCCTGCCCAAACTTGGGGAAACAATATTGTGCTGTTCAGTGTTGGGCTAATGAACATATGATTTACCAACACTTGTAGTGTAGTATGTTTGATTATTTCTAACGGTTTATATTAATACAGGAGACACTCTCCGATGATTGCTGTTGGTAGCAACGATAGAAACCCATCAGTTGGTGGAAAACTACAAATATACGAGTATAATGATGCAACGAGGTAAGAGTCTCGTACAGTTGGGAGAAAAAAAGTTCAATGAAATTTTACTTCATCTACTGTAAAATCATTAATATTCGTGGGGGATTAAATTTCGTGGATTTCGCGGATGACCTCAACCACGAAATCAAATCCCAACGAATAATTTTACCAACTATCAATATGTAAATTGACAAAGTGCAAATTTACCGCGGCCGTACAGAGTTCGTTTTTCCAGTATATGAGTCTAGGATTAGTGCAGATTTTCACCCGATTTTTTTTTTGCTGAAATACGAAATCCACGAATTTACGTCCCCACGAAATGGTCTTTTTAACAAAAACCACGAAATTTCATCCCAACGAAATTAAATGATTTTACAGTATTCCTATATTAGGCTAGAGCTCTTTGATTTTTCGTTGCTCAGACCTTCTCTGTGTATCTTGTGACTTTTGGGGAAAGGGGTCCGGGCCCACAGGAGGGGGCAAATTAATGCAATGTGAGAGCGACTGATAGCAGATAGCAAGAAGATATTGATACACACGGTTGGTTTTGACTAGCACATGTTTTTATAGACTGATCAGTAACAAAAACATGTCATTCATTAAATAAAATGTATATTGGGTCAGAACTTATCAAATGTATATGCATAATTTATTTATAATTCTGGTTCCCACTCTATAAGTGATATTGTGGCCCTACGTTCAATATTCAATATTTTTATGTAAATGTCTGCAACAACTTACGATCGATTAGTAAAATGCACTTTGAAATTTGCGTAAGAGAAATATGTATACATAGATTAACGTGGTATTGACAAAATGTTACTAAAAAAGTACCCAGAAGTGTTAACTTGATATTTACAGAAAATGGAACAAAGTAGAAACCGTTGCTATGGTAACTGATGCAGTACATGATGTAGCGTTTTCACCAAATCTAGGTCGATCATATCATATGCTAGGTATAGCTACAAGAACACTCAAAGTTATCACAATGGAGCCATTAAGGTAAACTTTGATTAAGATGTTTTATTTGTTATACCCCCAGGTACAAAGTATTAGGGGTCCTACTAATCTGGAATAATCTGGAAATCTAGATTTGCGGCACTACAAAGGAGCTTTTCTGCAGAAAATAAAGGTTATTTGATGAAAAAATACCGATTATTGACTGAGTTATGGTCATTTGAAATTCCATGTCTTTTGTCTTTAGAAAACTGTTTGAAACAGAGTTTTGGTGTAGCGATGTGTGCTAATGGCGCTTGAAACAGACTTGTGGCATATTTTCAAAATTGGGCATTATGCCTCTGACAGTAGAACCCCTGAAGTATATGTGGGCTATATTGAAGTCGTGTTTGAGGTCGGTTGGTTGGTCCATCTGAATTTTGTCTGCTCTATTTCTCTGTTACCATTGGTCGGATTTCATCGAAACTTTGCATGACTTATCAGTACAAAGGCTAGCTGTTTATATGGTCAACAGGCAAGGGTCAGGTGATTGCTTTTAAACGACACTTTGCAGGTTGGTCAGTACCTTACCCACACATCATCAAAATTAGACCTCCAGTGCTTGCGTAACTGTGTCAAGCAGTATATGGGGTCATCTTAACATTCAGTGATATTTCTTGTTGTGTTTATAGTGTCACCCCTATTTGAAAGGCCAGCCAATTTGGCTGTTATCAGACATGTTCTTTCTACTTCCCAACTCCTACAGTTTAATGCCAGACACCAGGGATTAATTGCCTTTATTCAGTTACCTCCCTTTCAATTAAATAAATAAGGCATGGATTTCCTCCCGTGGAAAGCTCTACATAGCACTCTCCCCAGGGCTGCTATTCACGAAACATCTTAGTGGAAAACTTAAATAATTTGGCTTAATAGGTAGGAGGCACACTTTGGGAATGTGAAGTCTCTGGGTTCGATCCTCGTCTTGGTGACTCCTTAATTTCTCTGAGCGAAATTTACCAATAAAGCTTTAGATAATGCAATTGTATGAATGTATACCTAATGGTCAATAGCTGATAGTACTGTAACTGTTATCTGCACCAAGTGTAACTGCCAAGTATCTAGTCAATGATTAATAGCTTAAGCCTAGGTCCCACTGAGGGTTTCCACATCGGCGATGTTCTCCCGATTTCTTCTGATTCATCACAATTCCTTCTGATATCACTAACTGCCCCCTGACTTCCCCGAAGCTTCCCCTAGACCATGAGGAACCTGTTCCCAATGTCCTGATAGCTCATTAATTTCCATCGGGAGTACATCGCCGAAGCAAAAAATGCTCAGTGGGACCTAGGCTTTAAATCAGCTGAACTGACGCATCTTTGTTTTATAGAAGAGAGGCGGCACTGAGTGGACAGACTGGACTCACCAAATTCGAACTTAGACAGGTTGCTGATTTCGATGATCATAATTCACAGGTGGGCAAGTTATCAGTGCAATACTGTTATTTTAAGCATAGTAATATACTGTAAAATCATTAATTTTCGTGGGTATTAAAGTTTGCGGACTATGGAAATTTGGTGGTTTCTTAAAATATTGAAAGAAAAAATCTTTTGTTATGTATTATGAGGTCAATTTGAGGGGATATAATTTTGCAATCTACTTCATCCTTGAAATCCACGAATTTTTATCAGCCACAAATATTAATAACTTTACAGTACTTAATGTATGTTCAATTTAAAGTTTCCTAAGTCTTATGTTTAGTGCCATAATTATGATAGACTTCAGCGGGGTTTACCGGGCATATTGTTCTGTCAGACAGTTGAGTCAAAGACTAGAGTCAACTCACATAATAATTCTGCCATGTCTATACACTGCCCACCAAAAATAAGTATACAGTAAATAATTGTTGCTAAATTCAACTTGGTTAAATTATTCAATATCCTTTTATCAGACAGTCACAATTGTACTTGTTTCTGGAACTACAGTTACTAAATGAGTAAAAACAGAGATAGAAATAAAGATGACTGTTCTGAATTTGAATACCCATGTGATCTAAAATGCTGAATTTTCCATCTTTTTGCGACTAAGTTACCATTCAATCGGGACAAAGAAACTTTATATTTTGCACCTAGGGTATCAATTAATGTATGGTCTTTACATATAATAAACAAAAATATTCCTTTTTCTACAAAAATGTGTTGTTTCACGGTTTTACAAATAGTGTTATTACAGACAAGTAAGTGGAGAAATAACATCTGTATACTTATTTTTGAAGGGCACTGTTTATTAAAATCCAAACTTTTGAATGCGGTATGCTTTTGAAAGTGCAGGCCCCAATTCCATGAAAAAACTTAAGTTATTGCTCAGCTGAGACTGTTATTTTGAATTTATTTTATGACTTCAATTCTAGACTTGTGATGTAGATTGTTACCAGAAACGGTGTATTTATTGCTAAATAATGATTTAGTAGGTGATTTTGGTATGAAATGCTCATGTAAATCCAACAGTAATGAACAATAAAAAACTTCATACTTAAGCTTGTTAAAACAGTCTTCTTGCTTTATTTATTTATGACTTTAAAGCACTATTTTCTGTAAAAAGCGGACTTACTTTTAAATTGGCATCTAATTGTGATGAAACAATATATACAAGTTTACATGAAAGTCATTTACCCAACAAAACATGTTTTTAAAATAGCAGTCTCATCTGAACAATAACTTAAGTTTTTTCGTGGAATTGGGGCCAGTGAAGAGGTTGCTGCTTAAACATAGTAGAATCTGACATTGATATAAAACATTGAGTATACAGAGCTACAGATAAGCTGCGTATTTGGGTAATTACCCAATTAATTTTCTTAAAAACTCAATAGATTATGAGAGGAGGGCGTAAGAAGAATCAAAGACAATCTGAAATAACCAAAAAGAAAATGATGTTATAATGAAAATTAGTATATTAAAGATCATTTGCCCAATGAGTTTTATCAAATACCCAATTAAAATTTGTTAAAACCCAAACTAAATTGAAACTCAGAGGTAAAATACCCGATGGACTAAAACCTTATCTGTTGCTCTGTTTGTATATTTTCTCATATACCATTTGATGTTCATTTGTTGTTGCCAGCCTGACTACATGTATTTATCATGTGACTTTCCTTGTATCTGAGTTAGTATAATGGGTTAGTATAATGGGTTAGTATAACGAGTGTGTAATCCTTATACTAAATCTGTAGTATGACGTTGAAATCACCTAAATTTCATTTTTTTTGGCATTTATATAGCAAAATCTGTTTTTCACCAGAAAAATTAGTATTTTTGTGTTATTTGTGTCATATACTCGTACAAATTAACAGTAAACTGATAAAATAAAAAAGAATTTGACACTCATTGTCAATGGGTACAAACTTACAATGATCTTGTTCAGGAAATAATGTGAACATTCCTGAACTCTTTTTATAAAAGTTTATATTAATTGACAACATGTGATAGATCCTCTATATCCGTTGTACTACAAGCTGTGGTCTGAGATCATGTAACTCGGGCATTCTACTGGGCCCTACTATTCCTACTTTTCCCTACTATTTTGATCTTAGCCCTACTTTGCCCTATTTTTCCAAAACAGCCCTACTATCCCTTCTTTTTCATCTCAAAATGAAAAAAAAAAATTTTAGTGCAAAATGATACTTACTTGGTCTTTTAGTTGTACTTTCAGTGGAAATATAAATCATTCATTTTTTCGGGCTCGCTGGACTCGCTCTGCTCGCAAAAAAAAGTAAATAAATTCTATAATTATCGTATGGCTATTTTTTTCTATCATCCACCCCTGAAATTCAAGTATTTTATGCCCCGTGAGCACCAAATCCTGTATTCGTCTTAAGGTAAAATTGAACTAAAAACGTCAAAATTTCTTCTTTATCCCTACTTTTTAATGTCAGAAATTCCTACTTTGCTCTACTTTTTAAATAAAATATGCCCTACTTTTTCCCTACTTTATTTTGAAATGGCTGTAGAAAGTCTGTGTGATGATTGTAGGTATGGAGGCTGTGTTGGAATGTAACAGGAACTGTACTCGTATCTTCTGGAGATGATAACAAGGTCAGAATGTGGAAAGGTAATCAAATACGTAATGATATTCAGGGGGTTCCATTAGCTTCTGAATCTGAAGGGTCATTTTGACCATTTTGGCTAAATTTTACTATTTCTGAGGCAAAATACCCATGATTTTAAGAGACAATGACCCTTCAAACCAAAATATTGAGGGTCAAATGTGGCCTTTTGGAAATTTCAAGGGTCAAAACCCCCTACTCCCGACACAAATGGAACCCTTGATATTCTCGTTTTAAGTCTCAACATTCTTCAAAAGATTTGTACAATAATCAAGCTGTTCAATTTTTCTAATGCTCCAGCGATTTTAATTTGCAATCGGAAAGGTACCTGGCAAATTGGGGAAAATTTGTGGCATTTTGACCCAATTGGGAATTTTATAATATTGTATATTGTATATTTTCAGGTAACTATCTAGGAAACTGGAAATGTTTGGCAGAAATGAAAGGGGACGGTACAAGAGTTGACTCAGATAATAGAAGTACAATGAACTTGAAAGATGCAGGAAAAACACAGGTTCCTTCCAGGTATGAAGTCCGGCATATAAGTCAGTTTATAGGTCATAATTAAATAAATGTTTGTTTGGCATAACCATACCTACAATATTTAATAATTCCTTAGTCGGCAAATCCCAGCATTTTGATTGGTTAATACTAGGCATTAACACATCAGTAAACGTCCTTCTGGCATTGGCAATATTGAAATATTTGTTTCGGAGTCAAAATGGCAATATGTACTGCAGCATAATAACCCTTAGTTTCAGTAGCATACACACTTTATTGCCATGGTCACATGTCATGTGGTTAGTTTCAGTAGCATACACACTTTATTCCCATGGTCACATGTCGTGTGGTTAGTTTCAGGAGGATACACACTTTATTCCCATGGTCACATGTCGTGTGGTTAGTTTCAGGAGGATACACACTTTATTCCCATGGTCACATGTCGTGTGGTTAGTTTCAGGAGGATACACACTTTATTCCCATGGTCACATGTCGTGTGGTTAGTTTCAGGAGGATACACACTTTATTCCCATGGTCACATGTAGTGTGGCTCCACAGTTTGATCGGTAGTTCTTCTCCTTGCACATTACATTATTCTGATTAAGAGATAAGCTAGAATGTCTTGTATTGTCTTCACATATCATGTGCAGCTTTTTGTGACAAATATTAAGAGTGATCTCCCTTGATTAAGACGTCTTGTTAAGTCCATTTCTGTAACTGGATTGTCTCCCCTTATTGGAAAATAATGAATGATCTCATATTTTCATATAATGAATATGGACATGGTGTATGGGACTTGATGTATCTATGGAGTAAAGATTTAAAGTTTTCAACGGTATGACAGGGGTTTTTCTCCTATATAAACATAGGCCTCTAAAGGCCCATTCCCAATGAAAATTTCTTTAAAATCATGCAGTTTTCCCAAAAATCCAAAGTTTCCCTACTATTTTGTTGCCCAAAACAGGAAATACATCCATATTTTTATAGAGGCTAAGGCCCCTACCCAAAATAAACAGATAAAGCCCTGTATGAAGTACAGAAGTATCGGAATTTTGCCAGGTATGATCATGCTAAACAAACATTTGTTTAAAGATGACCTAATATTTAGTTACACAAGTAGTGTATACAATGTATGATATGGATGCCTTGTATGAAAAGATGTGCATGTCAGTGAAAAAATGGCATGTTATGTGACCATCTACAGGGGTGTAGAAATGTGTTCATGTTGCTAGTTAATCCTCTAGAGTAGGCGATTAGGTTGAAATCTCCTTTAAAGTAAATAAGAAGAAAATGGCCAAGAGTAGCCAGCAAGCATGTTCAAATAGCCTGTTGATTTGCCGTCTACTGGCTCATTTCTACACCCCTGTCATCTATATCTGTCTCTGTTGATGTCAGTTTAAAACTTTGATAGTTCTTTACTCTGTAAGTCAGCCTTGAAAATACTGTGGTGTGGGGACAAATTTCAGGTCCTACAATGTCAAGGTCATACTACTGACTCTGACTTGTTGGGCTCTCAAATTAGTGGACTGTTTGTTGTTTGTGCCTTCTCTTGTAAGAATAAACACATTTTTGAGAACACAAAAGTATTGTTATAGTTTGTCTGTTGTCTGTAGAATTGTTTAGACTAGTTGCTGTCTGCACAGTCTGTAACATTAAGTTTGGTGACCAGTCTGCAAGTGTAGGCATTTAATTGGTCAAAATTTAAATGTGCTTAATATTAACCAATCAGATAGCTTTGTTTTTAGACTGGTCTCCAAACTAAGATTTTAACCTCAGACTATTGTTTGATTACAATGGAAGTTATTAAAGCCTGCTAGTAACTATTTATAGCTATATGTTGTACCTCAGTAATCTTACTAATAAACAGAAAGGCTACACACAAAGGGTCTAGATTTAGTCTGACATGCTTAAAATGATGTTTTTGCAAGGGTAAATGCATTGGGGGTGGGGTGTTTGCTTCTTTTTGCTTTTGGGGAAATCACAGGGCCATAATAAGTAAAAATAATTTCTTGTACTTAAATTTAAAATTTATTTGGTTTGTTTTAATTCCTGTGTAATGAAAAATACTACATTGAGTTTTGAGGTATTAATTTTATTTTCTTAATTTTTCGCAAAGGGATAATCTCGCGAATGCAAAAATCTTGCGTTAAAGGGGCATGCCTAGAAACTTGAGTGTCTTGGTTTGCATACAACAAAATTGCATTTATCACTTAAAAAAACAACTATTACCAAAAAGTCAAAGAACAATTTTACTCAAAAATTTACTCAATAACGCGCGCTTCGATATTTTGTAGATCGATTTGAATAAAAGGCTGTCATATTTAGTTATTCTTTAAATATTTTTTTAAAAACTAGCGGGATATTTCGTAACTTTTTAGCTCACCTGTCACAAAGTGACAAGGTGAGCTTTTGTGATCGCTCTTCGTCCGTCGTCCGTCCGTCCGTTCACAATTGCTTGTGAACACACTATAGGTCACAAATTTAGCCTGATCAATATGAAACTTGATCACAATGATCATCTTCATACAATCAAGGTCAAGTTCGATATTGGGTCATCTGGGGTCAAAAACTAGGTCACTAGGCCAAATCAAAGGAAAACCTTGTGAACACATTAGAGGTCACAATTTGAGCCTAATCTTTATGAAACTTGATCACAATGATCATCTCTATAAAATCTAGGTCAAGTTCGATATTGGGTCATCTGGGGTTAAAAACTAGGTCACGAGGCCAAATCATTGAAAAAGCTTGTGAACACACTAGAGGTCGCAATTTGAGCCTAATCTTTATGAAACTTAATCATAATGATCATCTCTATAAAATCTAGATCAAGTTCGATATTGGGTCATCTGGGGTCAAAAACTTGGTCACTAGGTCAAATCATAGAAAAACCTTGTGTAGTCACTAGAGGTCACAATTTTGACTGAATTTTTATGAAACTTGGTCACAATGATCATCTCAACAAAATCTAGGTTTAGTTCGGTATTGGGTCATCCGGGGTCAAAAACTAGGTCACCAGGTCAAATCATAGAAAAACCTTGTGTAGTCAATAGAGGTCACAATTTTGGTCTAATCTTTATGAAACTCACTCACAATGATCATCTCAACAAAATCTAGGTCAAGTTCGATATTGGGTTATCTGGGGTCAAAAACTAGGTCACATGGTCAAGTCATAAAAAAAAACCTTGTGTAGTCACTAGAGGTCACAGTTTCTATCTTATTTTTATGAAACTTGGTCACAATGATCATGTCAACAAATATGTAACAAATGTTTTTATAAATCTGTCCTTAAATACTTGTGTATGTTCACTATAATAGATTAATCAGGAGATAATATGCTTGCTTGTGGTTTCCATGTTTGGAAGTGTTAGTCTGCGAACGGTTTATTATGTCTCATACATTTATTTGCTGAGACATATTGATTTTGTGCTGGATGTCTGTCAGAATGGATGCCACAAAGTTTGTGCATGCTTTTACTCCTTAACCAATGTTTCGAATTTCAATGAAACTTAACATGAATACTAGATACCAAGCCTAGATGTGCATACTGTCAAGACTTGTAGGTTGGATGAGTTATGGCCCGTTGTTGGAGACATACGTTTTTGTGTCAAAAACCATTCTAGTTCTAGAATCTATGTCTTGCATTTGTCTGCTATATATTATCAGGGGTTCCACTAGCTTCTGAATGTGAAGGGTCATTTTGATACGCTTGACTAAATTTTATAATCAAAATAGTGAAAATACCCATGATCTTAAGAGAAAATGACCCTTCAAACCAAAATCTTGACTGAGGGTCAAAATGTGACTTTTTGGAAATTTCAAGGGTCAAAACCCCAAAATTCCCAAGTGAAATGGAACCCCATGTACTATGTAATCACTGATGTATGTACCTGTATATTATCCTCACAGAAACCATCGGCGACAAAGTGATGTTGCGTATCATGCTGAAATGTAAGAATCTAGCTAACTTGTGAATGCCTTGATGCTGCATGTGCTAGTATATAATTTAGATATATAACATATAGGGACAGTAGTTGTCATACACTAACATTGTTGAGGAGAAGTTTTTGACTTGATATAATATGAGGGTCTTTAACTAAGTTGTAGAATTTACGACACACCCACTTTGCGATTTTACTGTCGTCAGAGACAGGCGGTTAACCAAGTTGTAGAAGTTATGTCCTACCCACTTTGCTGTTACTGTCGTCAGAGATGGGTCATTTACCGACTTCTAGGACTTGTGATCCACCCCTTTGCTATTACTATGTATTCGTCATCAGGGACAGGTCGTTTACCATGTTGAAGAACCTATGACCCAACCCCTTTGACCGAACCCCCTTTGCTATAACTCTGTATATCTATCATCAGGCAGGGGTTGTTGACCAAGTTGTATAACTTGTGACCCAACCCCTTTGCTATAATTCTGTATATCCGTCATCTGGGAGGGGTTGTTGACCAAGTTGTAGAACTTATGACCCAAGCCCTTTGCTATAACTCTGTATATCTATCATCAGGGAGGGGTTGTTGACCAAGTTGTAGAACTTGTGACCCTCCCACTTTGCTATTACTATCGTCAGAGACGGGCTGTTTACTAAGTTGTAGAACTTATTACCCAACCCCTTTGCTATTATTGTATGTCCGTCAACAGGGACGGGTTGTTTTACTAAATGGCAGAATTTTCATCCCACCCCTTAACTTTTACTGTATAACACTTACACTGGTATAAACATGTAAACTGTTTATAACACATCGCAATAAAGTATATTTCAAATGAATTTAAACTTCGAATAGTCGAAATATGGAAGAAAATATATTTGACCAGCTTATTACTTATTTACTTGTGGTCGTCCAGCAACAATTTCTGTTATATCATTCATTAATCAAGCGCAATAATAAGATGTATTAATCTACCACAAAATTATAATCTTTTTACTAAGCACAAAAGTGTAACTTACTGACTAAATGCAGAATTTGTGCATACCTGCCAAGTTACCAAAATCCAAAAGTGGAGAGGTAACTGAAATCTGACACTAAGACCACAATAAACAATGTGACACTTCAAAAGGTATCAGTTAGTTTCATTTGGTAATATGTTTGCTAATAGCAACAAAGGGCCACAAAATACTATCTGAAATCCAGAGTAAAGGTGAGTTAAATCGGAAAATCAGTTATTTCATTTCAAATAAAAGTGGAGCAACTCCACTTTAAGGAGAGTACTTGGCAGGTATGAATTTTGTGTCAAATAAGTATATAATAATGTCAATCAGTCAAAATGATGTGTTGATGCTACTTTGAGATCTGAGTAATATGATGGTACTATCAGACCAGCATCTGTTATTGGTTCTTTCACGCCCATGAAGTTTTAGGCAGTGAGTAATTGCTATTCATGTTAGTCAGCTAGTCTGATTATCTCTTGGTCTGTTTGTCCATCTGTTACTTGTGTCATGGCTTTGTAATCATGGCTTCTAAATGTTCTCAGCAATTTTGATTAAACTCTTCAGTTGTTTGAACAAGATACATTCTGGAAATTGGATCTGTACCATCAAGGTCAAGGTCACTCTTTAAGATGGCTATCAAGGTCATTGTCAAGATGACTATCAAGGTCATTGTCAAGGTGACTATTAAGGTCATTGTCTAGGTGACTATCAAGGTCATTGTCAATGTTACTATCAAGGTCATTGTCAAGGTGACTATCAAGGTCATTGTCAAGGTGACTATCAAGGTCATTGTCAAGGTGAATATCAAGGTCATTGTCTAGGTGACTATCAAGGTCTTTGTCAAAGTCACTAGTATGGTCATTGTCAAGGTGACTATCAAGGGCATTGTCAAAGTCACTATCAAGATCATTGTCCAGGTCTCTATCAAGGTCATTCTCAAAGTCACTTTCAAGATCATTGTCCAGGTCTCTATCATTGTCAAGGTCATTGTCAAAGTCACTATCAAGGTCACTTCACTAATGAGTAGCAATCCTGATAGATGCTGTGTCTTCTTTCCATAATTTAAATTAAAATTTCAAACTTTGACTGATATCTGTACTTATAATCTAACATTATGATTGTTGAGAGGAATGCTGTATGAGTGTATGCACCTGCTATTAATCAAATGTGTTTATAAGTTCCATGTAATGCTTGCAGTTTTTAACAATATATGCTGTGTTACCTTTAATTTTAGTATTCTTGTGATTGTGTTATAAGTTATAATAGTATCTTTTTGACTAGAAAATGTTGACCAGAAGTTGGATGCACTTGCTAAGTCTGGATGTTAGGAAGTGCTGATTCGGCAGTACTGTAGTCTGATACATTGATAATTGATGTCTACAACATTTTGCTATACAGGGGTGTCAATTTTTCTGATTTACCCAGAATACCAGATTATCAAGCCGGAAAGAGCTATGATTTCTGACCAAAATATTATCAAGCCCGAAAGAGCTATGATTTCTGACCAAAATAAAAGTTATTTGACAAAAATATCTCAAGAAATGGCAAAGTTATGGTCAATGTAGTGTGCTCTAAAGGAATTTATTGAATACAAAATGAGTTAAATATGAAAAACATGTGATTGAAGGTCTCTTGTTTGGCCTAAATGATTAGCTGCATATGATTTTCAGGATTTTTAATGTAGCTCTGTTGACACCCCTGATATACAATAATGGCCCTCTTTCGAAGATGTGAGATGTATTACATTGCACCTGTCCATCCGATGTTACCAGGCAGTCTAAATGGTATCTGGTCTATCAGAACAGACTTGTCTAGCACATGCCCTAATCTCCCGAAACATCGAAATCTGAGCTTAATCTCAACTCGAATTTTGTCACAAAGTCATGTCGTTCGAGATAGTTTCCATTGGAAATTGTTCTCTAAATTTGTATAACAAAACAGAAACATTATTCTGAGTTATTACATTAAAATTTCCAGAGCTCTATCTTCATATTTATCTCAAATTCAGACTCAAATTTGAGCAAAATCTCAATTTGAGTGGAGATTTCTGCTTGAGATGCTTCGGGAGTCGGGGCCTGGACTACGATAACTTGGATAGTAGTTTGTGACCAGTAGATGAACTCTGTTAATATTGAGGTATTTAGTTAAATGTTCAATGTCATGGTAACTGGCGAGGTGGCTTATGTTTTGAGTTATCAGCTCTATTTAAGTTGCAAGTTTTAAATATCAATACTTCGGTGGCTATTAGAATGGGAAAGTCGTAAGTACAAAATCAATATTTTGAGAAAACAAGTAAAAACTGTCTGAAAACTACTCCTTACTTATGGGAAAACAAGCTTTTATCAAACTTTGGTTTGGTCAACATGACCAGTTCCGATTTTCATGAAAATAGGCTCATAAGAATCGCCTTGTGATGCAGATTTCAAATATGCACAAGTCCTATTAGGTCGTAGGTAGCCAGCGGCTTGTTGTGGGGTGTTTTCGCGATGAAGTGATTAATCAGTCAACCTCTTGTTCTCAGGTTTCCTAACAATTCTTCTTTGATTAATCCAGTTTACATCCTCCATATTTGATGAATGATGCTATAATTAATGTGTTTTATAAAAAATTGAACAACTAAAAACACCGCCTCCTCGATAGCCTAGTGGTTGAGCGTTCGCTTCGAGTGCGGGAGGTCTCGGGTACGACCCTTGGCCGCGTCATACCAAAGACGAAATAAAAATGGTACCAGAAATTCCCTTGCTAGACGTCTAGCTCAGCATAAAATGGAAACTGGCTTCTCTTCTCTCGTACCCTCGTGGCGATGGATAACATCAGGAATGAGGTGTCGAGAGTGATTAATATAAGGTGGAAAAACTTGTTTCACAATCGACCTTAAATAAATTAGTATAAACTAAAAAACAATCCCTACCCAGTTTTGATGTGATGTTTTTACCCTAAGCTGATACTTGTTAGTATTTGCTATAAATTTCTAAGACCTTTTTGATTGTTTGAAAGTTGTGTTTCTCTACAATAGTTGCAAGAAGTCTTGATTTGACTGTATTATTCTCTTGTTCAATTTGCATGATATTACTGTAACATCAGAAATTTTCGCGACATTGATTTTCGCTATTTTCAAGAATTCAGTAAGTTCACAAGGGTTAATGCTCTTGAACCTTAATAAATAGCCGTAGTTAAATGCAGAATATAGTTAATTTATTTTAAAAAATCAAGAACATTTAATCTTGCTAAGGCCAGAGTTCTTTTATTTTTCGTTACTCGGACCCTCCTGTCCAAATTTTTGGCATTTTCAAAAAAAAAATTGAAAAACTGGAAAAAAACAAAATTGCATATAATCTTTTGATGATAAATGGACCAGCCTTGTATTATTATTTCATTAATGTGTTAATAATAAGTTTTATTATATAAGTGTTTCACTACAGTGTCCTAGTCTTAAGATAAATTGGCTGTTTCCTTGAAAACTAACACTGTTGTTGCTGTTTTGATTGCTTTCAATCGGACCGTCATTGACTATTCTACCACCACCAGCTTGTGGAAGCTATATTTTGGGAGTTTTTATTTTTTTCCCTCCTCCTTAGGTCTTTTTCCTGAAAAATGTTCGAGTAACAAAAAATTAAAAAAAAATTTGAACTCGCGAATATCTGATTTTGCAGTATATTATTAATTATATATCGCCTAAATTTTTGTTCAATTTTCTAACCCGTACTTGTTCCTCTTGAAAATTACTTACTGTGATATAACTGTATGTAAGATATTCATTTTGTTAGCATATATGATGTGATAAAAATGTAACTATTATTCAAATTGCATGTCTAGAAATAGGCATCTGGGATACATTGTGCTAGGAAAGAGCTCTGTAAAATGGTATGCTGCAAGGCTCGTCCTGGGTCTGCTGCATAAGAAAAATGCTATGAAATGGTATGCTACAAAAAAAAGTGGTAGTGTGTTGTTGCGTAACTTAATGACGTGACAACCCTCGTCTGCACACTGTACAGTTTTTGTATATTTGACATATTACTGTCAGTTGCATATTTAGAATTTTTATGGACGTCTATCGATGATAAGGGGGTATATTGTTAACACAAGTAGCTAAGAAACTGGTTGGATGTTTTATTGTAGTTAATGTTTATCACCTGTAATCACAGTATATATTAAGATTTTTTATGGCCTCCTCTCGATTAAAAGGGGTATAATTGTTTGCACATGTCTGTCAGTAGACCAGATGGTTTCTGATCAAAAACTCAATAACAAGTTTGACCTTGGATCTTCAAACTGTATAGGGAGGTTTGTTGTCATCAGTAGATGACCCCTATTGATTTGAGGTCAAAGGTCAAGGTTGTCATGACCTTAAATGAAATAGACCAAATGGTTTCTGTTCAATAACTCGAGATTTGTTGGATCCTGGTCTAGCTGGGGTTATTCAAATTTTATGAGGTTGGTCATCATCAGTAGACCCCTATTGATTTTAAGGACATAGGTCGTAGGTCAAGGTTTATGTGACCTTTAACATTAATTACTATTTTGGTTGCCGGGGGGCATTCATGTTTGACGAACATCTGTTGTAACCAACTGCATTATTATGATAAACGGTGTGTTTGTTTGATCATGAGGTAATATTGAATAACATGCTGTCCAAGTCTCCAGTTTTAATCGGGATTCTCACGATATGGGCCCCAAAACCCATTTCTCACGATCGGTATTTTAAAAACCCGATTAAAAGATTTTCCAATTCTGTGTCAATAATGACCATTTTTATTTAATTTGGACGCTTACATTACAATAGATACAGCCCAAATTGTTTACATCTAGGCTTCTGTTACATGGGTAAGTGATCTAGATCAGTCATCTATTATTCAACGTCTCAAAAATAGTCGTGTAGTATTAGGCTGACAATTTGGTGTCTAATATTTCCAAAATATAATTTTTTCAATATTTATAGCCACAATTGCTCAGAGGTAACACACTGGGTTGCCAATCCAGAGGTCGTTGGTTTAATCCCTGGCTTGGGAAATGGACATTTATGAAATCCTATTCATAGTATTTCCTGCTATATGTCTGACCGTGTGGATTGTAAAGTATCTGGTTAAAGATTCCAGGAAGCTGTGTATTGGTGCTATACTCTGGGTACATTAAAAACCCGGACCGTCTGTTCAAAATAAGTTGGCGCACTCCTGCAGCGCCAGACATGCCTGTATTTAATGTCTCTGTCTCCCTTCAGGGGCTTTTTCTCAAGTCTGTCCCAATGGTAGAGGATGCATCTGCGCCCTTGTGGCTGCAACAGATAATGGTAAATGCCTTTGAACGTGTGTCTTCATTTTGAGGCATTGCAAGTCGAAAAATTATTCTTGCCTTAGAAACCATTTATTAAACATACAGGAAGTTGTCTTGTTCTTCACAAATTCAATAACATTGCTGCATTACAATGTTTACGGTCAATGGTAATGAAAATTATTTTGACATTGATGCACTGACATACAATGTTTGTCAAATTTTCACAATCCATGCTAAATGTATCATATTAAATAATGATAATACTATACCAAAAATAAGACTCTTTTAGTACATTGTATATATCAAATTAAGTTCAAAATATGATCCCAAAAGGTGTAAGCTAACGGTACTATTTTAAAGACTGCTTTATGAACCACCAACCAATCAAAACTTGAGCTCTTGGAATTTAACTTTATGATTGGCCAAGTTAAACCATGCGGTATAGTCCAGCCAATCAGATGCTAGAGCACTCAGAATACAATTTTATGATTGGTCGAGTTAAGCCACGCCTTATAAACCAACCAATCAAATAATTGAGCTCTTAAAATGTAACTTTATGATTGGTCAAGTTAAACCATGCCTTATAGTCCAGCCAATCAGATGCTAGTGTTTTAGACTCTGCATACATTGTATCAAGGTTTGCACAGGCCTTGAAAAGTCCTTGAATTTGGTTTCAACCTTAAAAAGTACTTGAATTAAGTGTTGCCTTGAAAAAAAAATGCCAAAATGGTACTTGAATTTAACTGAAATTCCTTGAACTTTGGCAAACAGCTTTGAATATTCATCATCAAAGTGTCTGCAGATGTTGTCAAAATAACATCATATCTGCATAAAAAATGATAACAGAAACATTTGAATTTTCACAAGTTAAAAGTATGTTAACGTATGGATGTATGCGACTGGTACTTAATGAACTGAACGCAATTGGGGTATTCGTGTATATGACGTTTCATGTTTACCTTACATAAACAGGCCTCAACAAATATTTTTAAAAGCACTCGTCCTGTAATATAGACAAAGAAGAAAACCCCAAAATCTATATCAATAAAGAAGGAAAAGATTGTGCAGGACGAGCGGACGAGTGGATTTATTGAGGCCTGATAAAAAAAGTCGTAATGGTACAATTACCTGGGGAAATGTTTGGGAAAAATGCCTGAAAATACAAATTCTACCTTGACAAGTCCTTGAATTTTGGTTTGAGAATTTTGTATGAACCATGTGTATATATATCACATACAAATATTATGAATTACAGGGTGTAGGCATGTGCAGGTAATATAGTTTTGTGACTCTAGAATGCTTTTAGTGCTTACTGTTTGAAATATAGAATGTCAATTTCTCCGTGTTGGCATTGCTTCAAAGTTTCTCTGGTGTGGTATTCAATATTGATCTTACTTGACTTGAGGATAAGGACAACCAATCAGATCACACCATATTAAACTCTTGGTCAGTAACAGGCGATATGATTGGCTACCCTCATGCTCCAATTAAATAAGATCAATATTGAATACCACCCCTGCACTTGTTTACCCATCTCTTTAACCCGATTGTTGTACAAGTTTTTAAAACTGTTTTATAGCCTACAATGTTTGCCAGATTTCTTTGAGAATGTATTATTGATTGTTCTGAATAATTTCATTAACTCCGGAATTTTTTAAAATGTTTACTAAACTAGTGATAAAGTTTTACTTATTTTGGTTATCGGGCAAGGAAAATGTGCATCTGTTAGTTATTAATCAATGTTTATTCGGGTTTTACAGCATAACTCAACAATCTTATAGTTATATACAGTGGCTAATTTATTAAACTAACCAGTTTTCCTGGACTGTATTCGAACCAGTAATAACTAACTTACCCTTCCTCATGGACCCAGGAACATATGGAGGAAAAATAAACATTGTTGTCAAATTTTCATGAAAGGATAGATCTGCACCTACTGTGACCGGAATTAAACACAGATTATCCAAGTTAATATCATGGAAGGGTATGACCTTCCGTGATTGGAATTAAACCTGGATATCCAGGTGACAGTACGACCGCACTAACCATAGGATTATGGCTGTGGCAAAATGTTGATCAAGAATATGCCTCCAAACAAGATCTTTGTTAGCAGATGACAAATTAATACTCAGTGTAGCAATTCCCTATGACTTTCGTCCGTCCGTCCTGGTTAACCCAAATTGACCGTTTCTCCTAGCATTAATATGGCTTGCTACAAAGCTTTCATACTTTCATGGATGTTGTGTATGAACACTCTCCACACGCCTGTATCACCTAACCCCATTTTGACCTTCACCTTGACCTAATTTTGGACTTAGACTTATTTATGGACAAGGCTTCCACAGGGGGCATAAGCGTTTATTGAACGCAGTCTTGTTTTCAATATTATTGTATTCTTCTTGATAAAAATGAAGATAACATAACCAGTTCGTCAAGCCACACTATTGGTTGAACTAAGGATAACGGATAACGGATTTAAAAACGCGACACTTGGGTATGTTGGTATATTTTAGGAAAACAAATTCCCATATAAAATGTATTTGTATATTCCTAAAGGCTAATTCAATGTCGTCATTTTGATACAAAACTTAATAAAATCCAACGTGTATTAACTAAAGTATCGCACGAATAAGACATTGGTCAAGAAAACAAAAGTAACATGTTTATCGGCGCATTGGTTTATCGTTAAAGATGACCGGCCTGTATAACAGATCGAATGTTTACGTAAGGCTAGTCTTATTTCTATATACACATTCTAAATTAAATTGAGTATAATAAATGACATATCCAACTTTTATTTGAAATGTGTCTATATGGCACGGAAACATTGTTGCAGGAAGGAAACTTACACCGCTGTCTCATAGACCTGCATAATGTTTTATGGTCGAGGGGAGGTAACCATGTATGAAATTTTGGTCATAAAGTGACTTTTGTTTTCTAGATCGACGCATTGATTGTACTATATATTTGTTAATACTCATCTCATTTGTATCATCTTAGTACCAAAATGACGCCAATACATTGACCTTTAATATGCATTATTCCAATATCGGAATAAACTTGAATTGTCTGCTATAAAACAACATACCTCAGTGTCGCGTTTTTAAATCCTTTAAGTATAGTATAGCAAACAACAAAACACATCAAAGGATAGGAGTTTTATCACGTCAGAGATTTTGACCATATGTGGATATGGTTCCAACAGCCTGCTGTTGCAATGGACACCAGGCCCCGATCTCCCGAAGCATCTCAAGTAGAAATCTCAATTGAAATTGAGATTTTGCTAAAATCAGAGTCAAAATTAGAGATAAATATGAAGCTCCAGCTCTTACTATTTTACTGTAAATAGAGGATCTTGCATGAGTGCTCATTACATACGAGTTTTATTAAACGAGTGGACAAAATGATATGACACGAGGCTTTGCCGAGTGTCATATTGTTTTTGTCAACGAGTTTAATAAAACTCGTATGTAATGAGCACGAATGTAAGATTCTATTTATCAAATAACCTGAGAAACGCTCATTATTGATCAAAAGGATGATGTACGCTGTATATGTTTCAGCCCAAATTCAGCGGTACAATGAGCGCGACATCATGGCGGCGTTGATATTATCCTGGCGTCATTGGCGGATCAATGCATGGATTGGCTAACATCACGTCAAGCTAATTTAAATATTTATTGCACAGTCTGGGAGTGCCGAACGATATTTACGGCACGGCTTTACGGCACTCCTGGACCGCAGGTTATGTGATAATAACATTTCTGTTTAGTGATGCTAATTTTTAAGTCCAGCCTCGCATGGAAATTAACAAGAAGACACATGCCAATATTTGAGATGAGATCTTGCTCAGATTGAGATGCTTAGGAAGATCAGGGCCTGGTTTTGGGCTGGTTGAGAAAAAAATAAAGAATGTTTCATACGACTTCAATAAATATTAATATTATAAGGGTAAAGTTATTCTTGGTTACATTATACATAGGGTGTCTCTGTTCATCAGCAAAACGAGAAGGAAAAATAATGTGTATAGAATATAGTTTTTGAGTTCTAGTAGCTGCAAAATTAATGCTATATATTTATTACTTTAGACTTAACTGTAGACCTTGCTTTTTTTGCCTTGGTTATGAAATTATTTTAGCATGGGTTTTGTTCGGCTTGTATGAAAATGTCGAAATTATTTGACTTGTGTTGTTGTGCCATATTAGTATATTTGAGCATGAGTTTTGTTAAGCTTGATTGTCAAAATGTCAAAATCTGTGTGAAAACATTCTATATTATGTATGTGTGTGCCTTGCACTTTCTAATAGTGGGGCAACATTCAACCGGACATCTTGAAGATTCCTTGCATATCTGTCATACCATTATAATTTATATTTGTTATTTTGATAATTTAATAAAATTAAATATGTTTACTGTAACAACAAGTACAGGGTGTTAAAAAAAGTTTATTCTCAATAGTTTACTTTTCTGACCTCAGAAGACTGTAAAATTTTCAGGTTTAAATTGTTCTAATCTTTCTGGCATGAAATGAAGCTACTTGAGTAATAAATTACAATTCTCTGAATTGTCTTCTGCGTTCATAGCGCAAATAAAACTTTATGTGAATTTAAATTTTGAGGACAAACTTTTTAAACACCCTGTACTGGTTGGCGAGTAGTTTCCGACAGCGAGCAGTATCTGACATTTGATATTTTTTCGTATTTAGCGTAGCACTTCAATTAAATTGATGCGTGTTATTAAAGAACTACATCATAGCAACAAGTGTGTGGCAAAAAAATTCAATTCGCATGAATAAAAATAACAATATCAAGAAATACACGTAATACAATGTTAATATTTACCTTTTTTAGCTGGGGGATCAACTATTTACGAAAAATGCGCATGCGCAATGAAACAAATAAGCTCATCTATTTATAGCCTTGGGATTGCGCGAGTTGTCGATAAAGCTAATTTTAGCTCTCAACAGGCATCAACGGAATTGGCGACCCAATACGAAAGTTGGCAAAAGAATAATATTGACAAAATACGTCGTTATTGACGTCTAACTAATTGACTTTATAGTTTTTTACTAATTGGAAAACGATATGACTATACGACTTCATTTGTCGTCTGCGTGTACTATAAACTACGATAGACAACTCTAAAACAATATTTACAGTCAATAGGAGTTAATTCCCCTTAATTAAGAGACTCAATATGGGGAAAATAAAATAGTATTAGTAAATAAATGTGAAATGTCGGCTACTGCTACTCTTCATTCAATTAACGGCCTAAAATAGTGACCCCTTTGTGGCCCCAATTACAGTTCATTGTGTTACGTTAAAAGTACCAAAAAAGTGACAAATATTTCGGACTTGAGCCCAGGATTATTAAAAGGTAAATTATTTTCTTCAAAACCACATTGTATCCTAGAAAAAGGAAGAAAACATGCAAAAATTGTCTGATACTGCTCGCCAACCAGTACACGCAAACATATTGACCAAAGATGAATGGGTTTCAGTTCAATGATGCCACACTATATTACATTTACTACTGTAAAATCATTATTTTTTGTGGGGGTTAAATTTTTGTTGATTTTGCTGTTGAATTCCTCCACGAAATCTATTCCCCACAAGTAATCGCCAACCAAAATAGGGAACTATTGTTTCCCCTACAATCTTTTACATTATCCACAAAATTATGACACCACTAAATTGCTTTTTACAAAATCCATGAAAATAAGTGATTTTACAGTATATTTATTTTGTTCTGATTTATTTGCTTGTAGAATGCACTTTACTTTGTGATCTGTTTGAAGTTTTTAGTTGAAACAGATTCAATTTACATGACTTGCGAAATTCCTACAGCTGATTTGCATTATTAGTATATGTACTATGTTACAATCTCCCTGTATGAATTAACTGGATGTAAAGTTGCTACAGAGACATTCTAGAACTTTCAGGGGTGTCAACAGGGCCAAATTTAAAATCAGGAAAATCATATGCAACCAACCATTTTAGCCAAACAAGAGGCCTTGATGACATTGTTCCATAATTAACTCAAGTTTGTATTGAAGAAAATCCTTCAGAGCAGATTAAATTAACGACAACTTTGCCATTTCTTGAGATATTTTCATCAAATAACTTTTATTTTGGTCAGAAGTCATTGCTCTTCAAGGAATAATAAATCTGGAAATCCGGATAAGTCGGGAAAATTGACACCCCTGAACTTTGTCTCTACTCCTCTGTGGATTTTATTAGTTAGCCTAGCATTCTCATCCACCAGTGTATTATTTTGACATCAGAAAGTTGGTCCAGGAACTTGACTAACAACTGGTGTAAGAGGATGGGCATGCTTGACATCATGGTGATTTCATGGTTTTCAAAACAATATAAAATTACCAAAAGCTTTCATTGATTAATTGAAGAAAGCATTAAATAATTATACTCCCACAAAGGGAAGTATGTCTGTCTCTCAGTTGGTTGGCTTCAGGATGAAAAGCCTTTGTGAGAGACATGTTTTTGGGTCAATAACCCGTCTAGTTTTACATGCATAGGACAAGGCTGAAATTTAAAGACAGTAGTCTGATCTTCAAAACTCATTGATTCAGTTTGATTTGAAAATAATTTGTTGCCAATTATTAACTTAATGGCAATGTAATGGGTTGAGCTCCAAATTCTAAAACTTAGTTACGGTGGGCTTGTCCCATTGACACAGTCAGGGGTCCTGCAATTCCGGTAGGAGAAAGAATTTTTCTGGAGAAAATAGTTCTTTGATAAAAAAGTAGGAAATATTGACTTACTAGTTAGTAAATGGTCATTTGAAGTTTCATAATGCAGAATGTTAACAAAAGGTCAATTATTGAAACTAAGTTTTGGTGTAGGTATGTGTACCATTGGCACCTAAAACAGACTTGCTTCATATTTTCAGGATTGGGCATTATGCCTCAGTAGAACCACTGCAGTGTTTAATACTGGAAATATTTTTTGAAGCTTTTTTGGAAATGAATTACTGGTACCTGTATGTGTGTGGGTATGTATAACAATTGACACTCATGTTGTGGTTTTATTTTCAGGGCTCCACCCCAAGGTATGATGAATATACGTCGAAGTGATGGCTGGCCAACATTCAACACCAAAAAAGACCAGAGTAAAGTCAATATATTATGATGAAAGATTCCACATAGGACAATTATGACATTGATGATACCAATTATTTCTGTGGTTGAACATTAGAATAAAAACTAAGCCCAGTCCTACAAATCTAGAAATCCAGATTTGCTGCTCTAGAAAGAATGAAAAAAGTTATTTGAAAAAAAAATTCAAAATATTGACTAAGTTACCTGAATGGTCTTTAAAAATTTCATAGGTGAACTTTAACAAAGGAGCAATGTTTGAAATTGTTTTGGTGTATGGACCTGTGCTAGTGACACCTGAAACAAGACTGGCATCGTTTCGGGGTTGTCATTACGCCTCAAGACCCCGGATGAACTCAATGAACACTTTTCCTGTCATTCCATCAGACGTCCATTTCTCATTGCAGACATGGCTGTTATGTCATAGATGTGGTGATTTATATTTGTACATAGTGTAAATAGATCATTTTGTTGAACTATGGTCCTGCTCCGAGTTGGTATAGCACAGAGAATTTGACATGATCCTGACCTTTATGCATGAATATATTACAAGGTATTTGCTTTGAATATATAAATTTCCGCGAGCAAATCATGCAATATCGGTCCTTTAGATTCGTGTTGGTATTATACCTCGAGCGTCTTCGTGATACTCCCCGCTTATGAAAACATACAGCCAAGGTTATAAATATAGACAATATATCGGCTGTTAAATTATGCTAATTGAAGGTCGAAAGTCGCATCAAATTCTCTGGACTATACCTGATTGATGCTTGGGTTCATCATTAGTAGACCTGTCATTTATTCTGTCTGAGCCATGTTGACAATACTGATATATCAAAAGACAAATATTAAGGATATATCAATGTATGTGTATGAATTTTTGCATATTACATGAATTGTACAGTGAATATAATCATGTCCAAAATCCCTTTGATTACAAGTGCTGGATCTTCAGTTAGCAGACTCGGAATTTTCAGTAAGCAGACTCAGAATCTTAAGTTAGCAGACTCTGAATCTTCTGTTAGCAGACTCTTAATCTTCAGTTAGCAGATTCTGAATCTTCAGTCAGCAGACTCTAAATCTTAAGTTAGCAGGCTCTGAATCTTCAGTTAGCCAACTCTGAATCTTCAGTTAGCAGACTCTAAATCTTCAGTTAGCAGACTCAGAATCTTCAGTCAGCAGACTCTAAATCTTCAGTTAGCAGACCTTGTCTCAACATCCTAGCATTGATTACAAGTGCTGAATTTTCAGTTAGCAGACCTTGTCTCAACATTCTAGCATTGATCACAAGTGCTGAATTTTCAGTTAGACCCTCAGACCCTGTCTCAACATCCTAGCATTGTTCTGAATGACAATTTAGGCTGTAATACAGCCTGTATTCATGGACTGGTATACTGTAGTTTTTTACCTAACAAAATTAACATAATAATTACACAGTAGCTGCTTACTGTAGATTACGTAGTATGGAGAACTTGACGTGATCCTGACCTTTATGCATGAATATATTGCAGCGTTCTTGCGCAGAATATGTAAATTTCCGTATGCAAGTCATACAGTAATGTCCCTAAGATTTGTTTTTGTATTACACCTTAAGCATTTTCGTGACACTACCCACGTATGAAAACTTTGTCAGCTATTAAATTACGCTAATAGGTCGAGAATCATGTCAAATTCTCCGTACCAATAAATTAATAATCCTCGCCGACTTTCTGTGCAGATACCATGAAGTTACCTCGACAGGTCAATAAAAGTGTACAATACACAGGCTGATTGTAGCAAACAACCCCAGACTATTACCCACAGTGTATAAACGAGTCGACTTCCGGTAATCGCAATAACGAGTACAAGTTGAATTGTATAGGATTGCAATAATGAGTACATTGATTTGGTTTATACGCAGTGTTGCCTCAAGGTTAGCATAGGCCTTGAAAAATCCTTGGAATTTGGGTGTGAAATTGTGTATGAACCATGTGCCTGTTATGTATGTTTTGCTTTGTGAAATAAATGTCAAATACCAGTTACAAGTTTGAATTACTATTTATTGCGTATAGTACAAAAACAACATACAATGTACAAATATCAGTGAAACAAATTGTGATACACATCAACAATGAAGATAGTAGCTGAAAATTAACAAAAAAAATTGAGATTATCTTCCAGGGCTGGTATTCATAAAGCATCTTAGTAGAAATCTTAGAATTTTCTTAAAAACATCAAATTTCCTTAAGTGTGACAGCCTAACAAGATACTCAAAATTCTTGAATTTTGACATAGGTTTAAAGCATTGTAGTAAGAGCTACAATAATCACTAAGAAAACATGGGTTAATCTTCAATGTGTGGGGACTTAAGTCAAAATATTTAAGTTTTCCACTAAGATGCTTTGTGAATACCAGCCCAGGGCTGGTCTTCGTTTTGATCGAAACATCTGAAACATTAAATTTAATTTTGAAATTACGACATGAGTAGTTCAGTGTTAAGAGGCAATTAGAGTCGAGATTTACCAGGGGATCAAAACTCGTTCCAAATAATCTTGACCCCAAGTTACACAACTTGAGAACAATCTCAAAAATTGGGTCAAAATATGTACCTGTAAACCATGTTTGTAGTTCAACAGTCATATCACAATTTTAGAACATAATTATATTCAAAATGAAATTAAGAGATCAAAGGCAATTGAGACTGGAAATAAATCTCAAGATACATCGTGTCTTGGTCCAAAACTATTCTTGAGGTGTCACCTATAATCATTGCTCTCATGTAGCAGTTGCACAGAACTCTCTGGTTTCCTTGGCAACTACACTCCATCAAAATTATATTGAATCGGCTATGATCAAATAACGACAATGTATACTCTAAAATAAGTTTTTGTCCTAGAACAGCAACTGTTAGCTAATATAATGACTAAACAAACTGCCAAACTAGTGAATTAGCACATGAAACAATACGGCATCAAGTTACTATAGTTTAATTGTTCATACATAAGAAACGAAGACGATACACTGTTATAAGTTTCCCTGGTCAACAGTAAGCATCTGTTAGTTGTACAGATGAATTGCAATCTCAAGATTGTGGACAAGTTGTACAATAATCATGAAATGAAAAACATCCATACCCTTAAATTCTGCTTATCTGCATTAGTTAGTGTTATCTTGGAAGTACAAGTCACACAAACCCCTCCATCTAAGATTTTCGCCGAAGTGATCCATACAAATGTATAATAACAAGACAGCTACACAAGTATTTAAGAAGACGTTTAGAAAATGTGTGACATGATTATATTTGATCAACAGCAATGGCCCAATGATTCTAATAATATACTGTACAAATGTTACAACTGGACTTTTTCATTTTGTTGTATTCCTCATTATACTAACAAAAACAGGCAAAATGGATTTAAAATGTTTTTAAAAAATCTGTGTTATTCTCATTCAATGAATTTGGAAAACCAGTTTTGCTTGATAAATACTGGTTGGGTTTCAGCTACTTTCAGTCTGAGTAGAGGCTGTGTCTACTTCTTGTTTGTTGGTTTTGAATCAAAATGGGATATTATCAAATAAATACACTGTACCCTACAAAATATTGTAATTCTTATTTCAGAAAAAAACAAAGAAAATAAAATACTTGATGTAATACAAAAACAGCAAGTCTAGTTGAAACATTTGCTCAGCATACTTAAGACAGCACATATAATAAAACGACAATTATCAATAGAACAATTCTGATTGGATCTAAAGTCCGATAGTGTATGATCTGCCTTTAGGATTGTGTATGGGTAATACATGAGGCTCCCGTAGGCACCATTCGTACCAGACGTTCTTCGGGCTGACACATCGCCAGAAATCTACTACAACTTTACTGTCTTTCTTTATATAAACAGGAGCCTGAAAAATACCAGTTCAGAGTCAGTTACACAGCTAGTGCTCGAGTTGCTTAAGTAAGCACTTTGGTGGCCAACAGCAAAAACTGCCTTGCATTCAACGAAAATTTACTTGACGCACGTTTCGTACCTGGTATGTAACAGGTGGGTAGTAGGTATGAAACGTTTCATACTGAAACGTGCGTCAACTAATGGTTTGTTGAATGCAGGGCAGTTCTCTATCAACTTCATTATGTAAATGTCCTGTTTTCTCGCTCCCCCTCAATCTTGCTTATAATTAACTCTCCACTCCGTAGATACTTAATTTTTCTCAAATCCTGAGTATGGAGATCCAGTATAAAACTTGTTTATATATTTTCATTGATTTGATCTACTCAAGTTTGTTGTGTTAAGTACAAAAGCAGTCACAAAGGTTCTAATTTTGGACTTAAGTTAAACAACAACACAATCATTTTTTGGGGTTCAACACCACCTTTTCTCAACAATTTTTCAGTCAAAAACGACAGATGATTCATATAGCCAGTTTTCCTAGACTGTATCCTTACCAGTACTAACTTACTCTTCCACAGGGAACCAGCAACTACGCCACATCTAAAGGTAAGGAGGAAAATTTACTTTGTTGTTAAATTTTCATGAAAGGGTATGACCAGACCATTTGATTAAACCGGGTTACAAATCCAGCGCACTAACCACTCGGTACTGTTTTATCAAAGCACTTGCAAAAATCGCAAAATTACATTCAAATTTAAAATCTGTTTCATTCTTTTAAAACCACAAAGTGTGGTAAATGGATCTGCAAACTACTGTAAACCCAGAAATTATTTCACGCGATTTAGTTTCGCGGAGTTCGCAAATGGCAGAATGTTGCAAAATTAAGTCGCCTCGAAACTTAAAAACGCGAACATTTGTAGTCCTGAATATGCCCACGATTAGCAAAACGCGAAAGTTAGTATTCCCGAAAGTAAATTTGTTTAAAGTAATTACTATTCAGTTCATGAGCTCCTACAAACCATATGTGTCAACAATTTGCAGTTGTTGCAGAATTTTGTCTTCTTAAGTGCTCTGATAAAACAGTACCCTGGACCACAGCTACAACAACAACTAGATGCATATTGGGTACCAGTACTTGCTTACCTTTACGGGGAAGAGTATGGGGAACCAGCTGAACATACCAGGTGAATGTGTCGATGGTAATATACCTGAAATATACAACATAGGTAGTCTAGTCCAGATAAAAATCCAGTGACGCAGCGGTCGAGTCCACTGTAACGGTGTAAAACCAATTATAAAGGCTTATACTGTACAAACAACTATAATTTCAATGCTAAACTAACATACTAAACTTCGCTCTACCTGTTTGGACAATGGTTGTGGTTTTTTGCATCCACATAAACTGCAACATCACTGTCACAATATCCTAACTGGACTGTACAGTCCATTTACTCAGGTCTGTAACTTGTATAAAAGCAATGAAATATCAAAACAAAGCTTTTGCATTGTTTTCAACATTTTAATCTGGTAAAAAGGCAGTGGTAATCAAAACCTTGTCTACTAAGCTACATTCATACATGCAGTATCCGCAAAAAAGAAATCAGTAAGAGAAACTGCAATATCTATATACTCGTACATGCCAGATCTGCATCATGCACGAGTCTCCGCATTTCAGACTATTCACCCAATGTTTGCAGGCAAATTAATATAATCTAAAGCATTTCTTGGACATACTGGAACCTGACATTTGTTGTTTACATTATGAAAATGATCACAAACATTAGTTTAAATTACTTGCATGAAACATGCTTGGCATTTACAAGTAAGTAAAATGAGTGAAAACTGCATATAAAATTCATTAATTGTATTCAAAAGTTTGAGCAAGGAAAATCTCCCATCATTTTATTAAATTCTCCTGCATTTCCATCACCAATCTCACACAAAGAGTTCTGCCAAACACAGCATATATGTATTCACAACTTTATGGAGAACACATAGCATGTGCATTTTCTTTATGTACTCTGTGTATGACAGAAGTGAAAGGATACTTACTTAGATAAACATTTCCATACAATTTTGTGTCAAAGTAACCAGCGAAACCATGTAGAACACAATTCTGGTCAATATCAAACTCCATGGATTTAAATCTTGTATTATCAATCACAGAATCTGAAAATGTACACAATCACTTGACGGATTAAACTATACATATACATATTGCTGATAATTCTCTGATTTTGGCCCAATTTTGAATTTCCCTGATATTTTCCCTGCAGGGAATTTTGTTGGCATATTTGGGTTTTGTCTGAGCCAATAATATGTGTCAGACAGACCGAATGGGTAACCCAAACATAAGTCCCATATACTTTGTACACTAGAACTTCAATGCCTCTAACAGTTTTGCCTCAAACACAATAGAATTTAGAAACCTTGAACAGGTTTTCGGTCTTGACAAGATGATGATGCACATGCAAACAGTAGATGCCACAAACAGGTAGATGGCTTCAACAAAGGACAAGGTTCATTTATGGCTTAATTTGGCCCTGAGTTTTATCGAAAAACAGAAATGCATCTTCCTATAAATCTGTCCTATGTTTTTAATAGCATAACACTGTCTTTCAAAAAATTAAGCATACTTTTCCAAATTTCTCTCGTAATATGTCATCAAATCTACTTGAAATAGGTTATGTTTATAAAAAATGTCATTTTTAGCCATTTTCATGGCGTAAAACCTTCCCAAAAACCACGATGGCACTCTTGCGACACTTTGATATTTTGTACATATATAAGGACTTGCAGAACATTGGTTATGTAAAAATATAAAAGTGTCGCAAGAATGCCATCATGGTTTTTCGGAAGGATTTACGTCATTAATAGTCGTGAAAATGGCCAAAAATGACATTTTGGGCTTAACATGACAAATACGTCATATTCTTGACAGTTTTGTCAACAAATTACAAGGGAAATTGGGATATGTATGCTCATTTTTTACACAGGAAATGTTAAATCATTCGAATTATAGGACAGATTTATAGGAACATGCATTTTTATATTTTGAAAAATCGCAGGGCCAAATTAAGCCGTTAGTGAACCTTGTCCTTTCCTGATTCCAAAACAGTCAAGGCCTCGAAGTGCTACTGTGTCTGGGTGTATAGTAACTAGGCACACAAATAACTTAGAGCCCTTACCAAACTCGATAACAGTATGCTAGAAAACGGCTTGCTTCAAAAAAGCAGATAGCAGACTGTGTGTAGCAAAGCGCTACCTAAGCGGTCCATTGCACAGGAAATATAGCGCAATTTGGAAGCGCCTTAATTAGACAACTGGCTCCTGAATATGCAAACTATGCTACAACATTTTAAGAGTCAGACAAGACTGTCTATACCTACCTCTGTTTGGATGATGAAAGTGGAACACAGGTTGTGGTTCGGACAATATCTGACAGTTATGTAAACGTACAACATACGGCATCTCAAAACTTGTCTACAAGAGAAGAAATAATCGCATCAATCTACAGATAATCAAACTGTTCTACAAGCAAAAATCAACTTTCTACGGAATCTTATACTGTAAACCTAGAAATTATTTTGTGTGATTTAGTTTCACAGAGTTCACGAGTTGTAGAATTTCGCGAAATTTTCTATAATTTGACCTTGTGACCTAGTTTTTGACCCCGGATGACCCAATATCGAACTTGATCTAGATTTTGTTGAGATGATCATTGTGACCAGGTTTCATAAATATTAGGCCAAAATTGTGACCTCTAGTGACTACACAGTGTTTTTCTATGATTTGACCTAGTGACCTAGTTTTTTACCCTGGGTGACCCAATATCATACTTGACCTAGATTTTGTTAAGATGATCATTGTGACCAAGTTTCATTAAGATTAGGCCAAAACTGTGACCTACAGTGTCTACACAAATTGTGGACAGACGACGGACGGACGAAGAGTGATCACAAAAGCTCACTCAGCTAAAAACGCGAAAAGTTTGTAGTCGCGAAAGATCAGCTAACCTCGAAAGTTAGTATTCGCGAAAGTAAATTGGTTTAGAGTAGTCAAGTTACTTTGAAATTTAACAACATTTCTTTTTCCAACTTGTATATGTCACTGGCACATAATGAATCGGGTTTTCTTGTGTATGACGTTTCATGTTTATCTAGTTAACATAAAGAAAGTCGTAATTGTACAATATTACCTGGGTAAATGTTTGGAAAAATGACTTGAAAATACAAATTCTACCTTGAAATGTCCTTGAATTTTGGTGCAAGAATTTTGTAAATGCAAGCACTATAGTTCATAGTAAAATCATTAATATTTGTGGGGGATTAAATTTCGTGGATTACCTCGACCACGAAATTAAATCCCCAATTAATAATTATACCAATAAAAAGGTCAAGCTTACAGCGACTGCCATACTTCTTTTCAAGTTCAGGCAGACATTAGACTAGCTTTTTTGTAAGTTTCCTTGCATATATCAACATGTATTGAGATAATTACTATATCCGTTTCAATGGTTTGTGACCATTTCTGAACATTTTTGTGAATTTTGACCGTGTCATTTTTCTTCATATCAGAAATCCTTGACATTTAGTCTCCAAAAAAGGGTCTTTTTCACCAAAACCACAAAATTTTGTCTCATTGAAATGAAATGATTTGACGGTATATAACATACCTCAGGTGGCTTGTCTTTGTCTTTAGATGCTCGTACTTCATTGTATAACTTGGATGACTGTAAGGGAGCCATGTAGGACGTGTACTCACATGGTATGCTGATCCCATCCTCTGTAACATACATACACTACACATACATGTATATCATAATACAACTACTTTATCGCCATCTGTAACAGTCAACTCTACTCACATAGGGGAAGTAACTCAAACCTTTAAAACATGACGGGCGACATGACAATATGGTTCTTTAAAAAAGGTGCAAGCAGCTTTGTTTTTTTTGGGGGGTTTCGCAACATTCAGTTATATCTGGCAGTCAATTCTAACCTAATCAGTTTTCCTGGACTGTATCCTAACCAGTACTACCAATGAACCAGCAAATTCTCCACATTTGGTGGAAAATTGTCATTGTTGTTCAATTTTTCATGGAAGGGTATTACCTGCAAACCTCACACAGTATAATGACTTGAACTGTGTAATTGTGGTATGTGATGTTTTCTATGTTTTCTGTGCTCGGCTGTTTAAGTTTGGTGCTGCCTTCCCTGTCTGATTCTCTATTATCTTTTGAGTAGAGCTGTCATTGATATGACCTGAGGCATATTGACGATTCTGATATATCGGAAGACAAGCATAGGAGATACATTGATATATCGATTTACACAATCAGACGAACAAGATTCCCTTTCTTAGCCATTCTACACTGTATATGTTGGGTAAAGATAGATTCAGCTTTTGATAATAGCACCTTAGGTCTGAGTTTAGACTTGAATAATTTTTTTCCGTTTGTGAACTTCCATTTTAACAAAGAAACTGTTTTGTGCAGGAAAATGAGGATTTTTGGTTGTTCCAATCATTTACCCATGTATCGATATTAAAAAATGTGAATTAATAATCGATCAGATAAAAAATATTGTTGATACATCAATATCGCTATCAATGACAGCTTTTCTGTTGAGTACATACCATTAAGGAACCTCTGTGCTCCATCAAGACATTCAGGCGAGAGTTCGTTATCACCGAACGATCCGAGTAGTTCACTGACCAGAATATCGGCTTTCTCTGGTGCGTTCCATTGTCTCATGTCACATGACACCACCTCCACATGATCGCCCCACATCTCATCTCGTAGGTTCTCCAATCTGAAGATAATATTAGGAGCCCACATCACAGTAAATCAGTGATTTTTTTATCTATTTTTAGGGCCGAATATAGGCACTTTCCCCTAGCAAAATAACCTCTATTTTCCCCAAAAGTTCCTAATTTTTCCCCAATAGGAATGCGTATTTTCCCCTTACTGTTCTCGCTGGTTTGATAGCAACTAACGATATGACTGCTTTAAAGTCAAAACAAAAGATTTTCATACTTGCAAAAGTCATTGCTACATATAACTTTAGTATTATCAGTAGAAAATAGCAAAATATGAATGATTTATAACCAAAACAATTTTTTTAATATTTCCCAATTTCGCGAATTGTTGCGCTAAAATTTTCCAATTCTAAGGGCACAGGCTGTTTTATTTTGTTCAAGAAAAATCATTGGTTAGCTCTTGAACCACATTTATTGTATACTGGTATTCCTTACATACTTAATCCTCTTCAATTCTCCCGGGACAAAGGGTCCCTACCATAGCTCACCAGCAGAAACAGCTAAAACTCAGTATTTCAGCCGTTTTACTGTTGAAACTGGGTCATTCAGCTTGGGCATTCAGCTTTTTAATTGCTGAAACTAGTTCATTCAGATTTTTGACAGCTTGGACTTGGGTGGATCGTAACTTGTTCAGTTGAACATTGTGCATTATTTTTTTTTAATGTCTGTGCACGGCTGGTTCAGTTGGGCATTGTTCCTTGTATGTTTTTTTATGTTTTCTGTGATCTGCTAGTTGAGTTGAGTGCTGCCTTCCCTGCCTGACTAAATATTATCTTTTTGTCTAAAGGCTCTCACAATACATACTTGGCTGTAAATCACCCTCAACAATAAGCTGTTTGACTTTTAGCAGAAAAATCGTGATTTTGCCTAAACCCTTCCATAAGTAAGGTGTCGAGTATTCAATTATCAAATTCCTGATATACCACATAATCATTCAAATTTTCAACGACTGGATTTTTGGAAGGTCCTTTTTATACATTTTATGGTTGTGTATATACAATAACTCTAAAGCATCTACTAAGTAATGTGACTGTCTTTCATTCAGCATTGCCACAAAATATGTCATTGTTCAGCCAATCAAGGACAATTAAATCAACTTACGTGACAACAGCATTTGGATTTTTCTCCACTGCATAAACTTTTCTGATTTTTCTATCTGCTTGTTTAGCTGCGGCAAGTGAAGCTCGAACCAGCGGACCTCGACCTGCTCCAACAACCATTAAAACACTGAAAATATGTTAAAATGAATCACATATTTGTTTGCCTGCTTCTTACTACTAAGTCTTAAAGTAAATGTGTAATAATACACAAACTGGGTTCCCACAAATATTTTGACACAAAATTCCCTGACTATTTGTTGACCATGACCTTAATTTTATCCCCTGCCTTTTCTCTGACCTTAAGAACCCTAATTAAGATATGCTGACATTGAAATGACAGAAGTGGATTTGGAGAGTCATTGTTGACTGACAGCAGGGGTCATACAATTCCAGAATAATCCGGAAATTGGGATTTGCTGCATTGGGAAGAATCATCTTTCCTGAACACAATGTAAGTTATTTGAGGACAAAATTCAAAGAATTGACAAAAGTTATGGTCATTGGAAGTTCCATAATCTGAATTTTAACAATAAAACAATGTTTGAAACCTAGTTAAGGGTTAGAGGGGTGTGATAATGGCACCCAAAATAGACTTGTGACTCGTTTTCAGGATTGGGCATTGGGCCTCAGTAGAACCTCTGCAAGACAGGTTCATTGGCTAACAATATATCAATATTCTAGGTCTTTGTGGTTTATGCACACCTAATATGAACTATAAGTGTTTTTGACACAAAAACATAATATGTCACCTTCGAAGAGCCATTATTTCAGGAAAAATGATTCAACCAATATTTTCCTGATAATATGCAAAACTAGGCTTGGTACTAAGTATTCATGGGAAGTTTAATTCTAATCCAATGTACGGTTAAGGAGAACAAGTGCAAAGTTTGGCATCCATCCAGGCAGACAGACACATGTGAAGTTTAATTCTAATCCAATGTACAGTTAAGGAAAACGAATGCAAACTTTGGCATCCATCAAGACAGACAGACACACAGCTCAAAATCAATATATCCCCACTGAATTGAAGGGCGATTATTTTGAAAAATAAGATATGTAAATTTCATGTCCTGATATGTTTTTAATGTGAAGGACTCATATTATAATGTCAGACGCTGATATTCAACAACTGTAAATCACTTTATATTCGCGTGAGCTTTATTTCGTGATTTTCGGTTTCGAACAAATTTCGCGAATTGATGAATTCCCGATCGAGGAACCCAAATATTAAATTCACGAGCAAATCTACAAAAAGTTAACAAATTCTAGTTAATAAATACATGAAGCATGTAATGAATATAACTAAACATTGATTGTTTTTAATTACTAAACATTGATTGTTTCTTATTACTAGATATATCATAAGTTGTATACTGTAGTTTGTTAAATACATTTTACACATTGTATCAGTTAATTGTGTTTTCGCAGATATTAGTAAATAGGGCGTCGTATGTTACATGGCTATTAATCTTTATTGTTTTCTAAAACGTTTTAACAGTTTCTTGCTGGTGAAGATAATTGTCTCAAAAGTCCCTTATACAGATACACGTACATTATACAAATATAAAACATGCATACAGAGCTACAGATAAGCTGCGTATTGGGGTAATTACCCAATTAATTTTCTTAAAAACTCAATAGATTTTGAAAGGAGGGAGTAAGAAAAAGCAAAGACAATTTGAAATACCCAAATAGAAAAGGATGTTACAGTTAAAATAGTACATAAAAGCACATTTACCCTTTGAGTTTTATTAAATACCCAATTAAAATTTGTCAAAACCCAATCAAAATTGAAACTCGGGGGTAAAATACCCAATTGACTAAAACCTTATCTGTAGCTCTGCATGCATACCAAAATTATATTTACGACCCAAAACATGTTTTTGAAATTACCCAGATATATCTCATGTTATGGAAGTATATTAATGCGGAATGATGATTTCGTGGTGAGTACGAATCACGAAAATTAAACTACCGCGAATAATACCGGATTCACAGTATGACAACCGTAGTACTTACACAGATTTGGTGTCTTTCTCTTCTGGTGGTATCTTATCCAACAAGGCATAGTACACAGCCTGTAATACAAACATTATTACATGTACCTGGTTTTTAACAGTTTGACAATCCTATCTAATATCTTGCTTCAATCACAGCTAATATACGCTGCCCACCCAAACTAAGTATACAGAGCTTATTTCCACATTTATTCATCTGTAATAACACTATTTGCAAAACAGTGAAATAACAATATTCGAGAATAGGAATATTTTTGTTTATTAAGTGTGAAAACCATACATTGATTGGAACCCTAGGAGCAAAAAAAAAAGTTTCTATAATTTCCGGCTTGAAAGGTAACAATGGATAAATTCAGCCTAATGGATCACATGGTTACTCTAATTCAGAAAATCTTCATCTTTACTTCTATTTCTTTTTTTACTAATATAGTAACTGTTGTTTCAAGAACTAGTATTGATGTGACCGTCTTATGAACAGATATTGAATAATTCATCAAAGTTCAATTTTGCAACTGTAAACTTATCTCTGATAATTTTAACTACTTATTTACCTCACAGACAGACACGCCACTTGGCTTTTATGAATGCCTGGTACAGTAGCTATCCATTAAATAGTTAAAAATCGTATATCGAACCCATAAGTGTTGGTTCATATATGATTTGTAAACTTATAATTGGTGGAAACTGAATACACATAACTACAATCTGATGAGTGTATACATTCTTTTATAAAAACTGAAGTATGACAAGAACTCCAGTATGACAGAATAATTCATAGGTATTGGAAATTGTAGTCTAAGGGTGGTACAGTGGCCGAGTTTTTAAAGCTTTTGACTACCACTCATGAGGTCCCTTGTTTGAATCTCGGCCTGGGCATTGGAAATTTTAAAATGCTCTTCAGTGTTTCCCACCCAACAAGAGATGAACTGGTTGGTAACCTAGAGGTAGTCTTGTGTGTATCAGTGCTATACTTGGGGGCACATTGAAGAACCAAGGAATCTGTTCGGAAAGAGCTAGGGTATCCCCATAGGATTCCTTGTATCACACCCCTTTCTATTCTACTTGCTGTCCCTTCAGCAAAACACAGGACCCCAATGGGCATAAGTGCTTTCACTTTTATAGGTTACCCTGACCGAAAAGGTCTAAATAATTAAACACGGGTATGAGTCGTTAAGACTTGCAGCGATGATGGCTGCTGTGAAAGATGAAAGATTTGTACATTTATATGACATTCTAACCTTCTGGTATTGTGAATACTTCGTTGGGTCTTTCTCGAAGATCTCGTATGTCTGAGATTCTAAATTATCCATAAGGGGCTGAAGGGGACACTGGAGATAGTCCTCATATCCCTTTGCAAACTGGGTCACAGTATCTGGAGCTGGCAAAGTCTGAAAGCAGAAAAATGAGAAATCATGCCATGCTCTGATATCAAGCAGTTTATACTACACAGTGTGTATAGTGCAGAGAATTTGACACGACTCTTAACCTTCTATTAGCATAATTTAACAGCTGATAAATTGCCTATATTTATATTCCCGGTTGTATGTATTCATAAGCGGGAAGTGTCATGAAGACGCTCGAGTGTAATACCAACACACATCTAAAGGTATGAAAGTTCACATTTTGCTCGCGGAAATTTATATATTCCGCGCAAGAACCTTGTAATATATTCATGCATAAAGGTCAGGATCTCGTCAAATTCTCCGTGCTATACTAAAGCAATGGATTTTAGGCAAAAAACAATACATGATGAAAACAATACCAGCTGCTCAAAAATGATTTACAGTTATATCTCTGAACAAAGTTGTTAGCTCCCTAGCAAAATGAACAACAACAAGAAATGTTTATAAAACATGTATGCACCCATTGCAGCCAAATAGTCATTGATGTTAAAGGTCACAGCAATCTTGACCTTAGACAAACGGACATCAAAATCCATAGGGGTCATCTATTGTAGCTAGCAAACGTCCATGTAAAGTTTGAAGATACTCGGGCAAAGCGTTTTTGAGTTACTGAACGGAAACCAGTTGGTCTACCGGCAGATCGACCAACATGTGCAAAGCAATATATCCCCTCATCAAAGGGGGGGGGGGGGGGGGGTTGGGGGGCATAACAATGTGTCACTCAGTCTACTGAATGAATACAAATAAGAGTTTTAAAACATTTGTCTTCAAGAAAATGATGTCAGTATAATTATGTAATGTCAGTATATTAGGGTCCTTGTGTCGAGAGCTGACTGTAATACAGATAAGAAATAAATGAGATGAGAATATGACAAAATATGATTTTCAGTAGGACAACAGAGTCCCAGTCTGGTGGAACAACATCGCCTTAGCAACAGATTCAACTTTTCCCAATAACAACTCATCCCTTTGGCGCAACAAGGTTGTATCTCTCTATATGGTATATAGTAAGATACAACCTTGTTGCACCAAAGGGACGAAATTTACTACTCTTTGCATCTCCCAAACCAAGTTGCTGTGGGTAAACCTGGACAAGTTACATCAGACAGTGGACAACTTAGTAGGCGTCGTCTACCACCTGTGGCCCCATAATACACCCAGTCCTTGACAAACTTATAACAGACCACACCTGGAATATCACCGGACACCAGCAATGTTTACACCAAGACCACCACTCTGCACATGGACACCAGCAATGTATACGCCACGACCACCACTCTGCACAGAGTGCTACAAGAGCACTACAATGATAAGTCAACACAGACGTACACATGTTTAAACTTCCTTGACGTCGAAGGTCATTAGCCAATCAGACAGGGAAAAACCCGAAAGACCACACAGACGTACACATGTTTAAACTTCCTTGACATCGAAGGTCATTAGCCAATCAGACAGGGAAAAACCCGAAAGACCAAACAGACGTACACATGTTTAAACTGCCTTGATGTCGAAGGTCATTAGCCAATCAGACAGGAAAAAACCTGAAAGACCACACAGACGTACACATGTTTAAACTCCCTTGACGTCGAAGGTCATTAGCCAATCAGACAGGGAAAAACCCGAAAGACCACACAGACATACACATGTTTTAACTCCCTTGAAGTCGAAGGTCATTAGCCAATCAGACAGGGAAAAACCCGAAAGACCACACAGACGTACACATATTTAAACTCCCTTGATGTCGAAGGTCATTAGCCAATCAGGCAGGGAAAAATCCGAAAGACCACACTCGACTGTCTCAGTTGTACACAAACAAACATGTTTATTATTGTTAAGACCACAAGCTGAATACGTAGAGCAGATAATGTCTAACCTCTCTTGTCTGCCATAAGTGGTCGATTTGATCAGCTAATAAATCTGTTTTAGGTACATTCAACTCAACCTAATAATAAACAGGGGACATGAATGATTGATGTGACAATGTTTAATGTTGTGGTTATATGTGGAGATAATACGACCTATACAACAACCCTGAATTGTAACAAATAATTCAACACTCAAATCCAACAATAATTGTTAACTGCAATTTGAGTACTGGGAGTGGGGGTCATGCTTATTACTCCCAGGTCAGGTACAGCCCTGCTTACCATGTTCTTCAGCAAACAACTAGCAACTTTCTCTTGCAATAAAGCCTACCATGCACAAACCAAGGTTCATACAAAATTCTCACACCAAAATTCAAGGATTATTCAAGGACTTTTCAAGGTAAAATATGATTTTCAAGGCATTTTTCCAAACATTCACCATGGTTAAATTGTATGAAACTGCAATAATTCACTGCCACTTTATACTCTATTTCTAGTCATACCCGAAAGTGCTCAATTCATCAAATAACAGTGACATTCGCACTCCTACATTCATGTACTTTAATTTTTGAGAAAAAGAGCGTTTTTATGTTTCTTTTTTATGCAGATATTAAATGTGCCATATTGACAACATCAAATAGTTTTTATGGATATTCAAGAAGGCTGTTTGCGTGAATCAAGGATATTCTGTTAAACTTTTCAAGGTTGAAACTAAATCAAGGAATTTTCAAGGCCTGTATGAACCTTGCATACCATCGTAATATAAGCACAGGGAAATGTGGATAACAATATCTATATATAAATGTACTGTACTGTAAAATCACATATTTTCATGGGTATCAAATTTCATGGATTTTGATAAAAATGCCTTTTCGTGGGGTCGTAAATATGTGGATTACACAACATAAAAGGGAAAATCCATATCTGAATTTGAGAGGTGGATTAATCATGGGGATCAAATTTCATGGTAGAGTTAAACAACAAAATTAACTAAAACTCAATTCCCCTGAAAAATAATGATTTCACAGTATCTTTCTATACATTACCTAATTTTTTCTGTTTTGGGTCATCATATTTATTTTCAGTCTGACAAGTTTTTTCGTCAGTCCAATATTTTTACAGTAAAGCTTTGATGCCTCAAGCTGCCTTCCGACTGGGAAAATAGTTAGAGCCATCTACCTGTTCAAGGCATTTACTATAAACTAGTACATTATCATTCTGCTGAGAAAAAAACCTGTTCGAGGTTTGTAGGGTGTTCGAGGCAACCCCGTTCTAGGTATCTAAGTTCTACTGTACTGTCAAAAACTTTTCCCTACATTTATCAAATGCCATTGAGTTGATTTCAAGTAGAACAGTTCTCCCCACAGCATTATACAGGAATATGCACTTTCCTGAGACTATTGTGGATTGGAACTACCAGAGGACATTTAAGTGTGCACTAAATCTGTGGAGAGCATCAAAACAGCTCAATCCTACCGTCAATATATAAGCACTATCTCCCGGACGTGTATATGCCAAAAAGGCCCTACGTCCTTTACATTTAAATTCACAACTATATGTAAACCGTACCTACCTGCCATAGATGATCCAAGTATTGCTGATATGAGTGTATTCCCTTGTCACTGTGTCGGTTAGCTCCGGTCAGTATCAGCTGAACTTCAAGCTGTTATAATACAACAAACTCAAATGTTATAGTTAGTCAAAGCATAATGTGTAGTGAATACACTAAACAAACAATGATTGTAGTTTTAAAATAGAGTTAAAGCAATTAACATTACATGTAAGAGACGAAGTCTGGACCAAGGAATTGCAAAGAAAGGAGCAGTAGGACTGTCCAACTGCCAACAAGTGTAATTGACATTCACCTGGACCTTATTTTGGTCAGGTGATACAGGCGTGTGGAGAGTGTTCATATACAACATTCATGCAAGTATGGAAGCTTTGTAGCAAGCCATAATGATGCTAGAAGAAACGGTCAATTTACTGACAGATGGACGGACAGGTGAATCACTATATGCCTCCCGATCTATCGATACGGGGGCTTAAAAATGAAAGTACTTGATTGAGAACTGGTGTCATGATTGATAAATAGAGTATTAAATCATAATGACGAATCCTGAAAATAAGGCACAAGTTCGCTTTGGGTACCATTTAGCACAGATCCCTACAACAGAACTCTGTTTCAAACATTGTTCTGGTCCTGTTGTTAAAATTCAGCTTATGATACTTCAAATGACCATAACTTTGACAATTCTTTGAAATTTTTCACCAAATAACTTTTATTTTCTGCAGATAAGTTCATTCTTTCTCATGCAGCAATTCTGGATTTCCGGATTATTCCTGAACTGTAGGACCCCTGTAACTTATATATCTACAACAACTATATTAATCCTGGAAAATCAGGAATATTCCTACAATCTTCATATAAAAGATACCCCAGTATAAGTTTAATAGTGTATTTTCACATTTTCTTTTTAACAGGGGTTTCACTCGACTCTGGAGTAGGGGTTTTGACCCCTGAAATTTAAAACAAGAGGGCCCAAAGGGCCCTAGGTCGCTCACCTGTCGTACTAGTGCATGCACACCCTATGGTGATCCTACACATTTTCTGAATAAAATTTAAGGAAATTCAGCCTCTATTGCAAGTTTTTGTATGATTTGACCATGTGACCTAGCGTTTGACCCCAGATGACTTAATTAATATCAAACTTAACCTAGATTGTGTTGAGATGATTATTAGGACCAAATTTCATAAAGATTAAGTCGAAATTGTAACCTCTGGCGACTACACAGGGTTTTTCTATGATCTGACCTATAATTTAAACAAAATATTTCCTCCATATAACTGTACAAAAACATGCTATAAAGACAGAACAATACCTAAACACTTAAAAAAAAATTATGGTTCCAGTGGGGTTTGAACCCATGACCCTCAGGAAAATGTCAATTGACAATGTGACCTTGTTTTTGACGCCAGATGACCCAAAATCGAACTTGGCCTAGATTTTGTTAACAGGATCATTGTGACAAAGTTTCATAAAGATTAAGTTGAAATTGTAACCTCTGGTGACTGACTACACAAGGTTTTTCTATGATTTGACCTATATTTAAAACAAAATATTTTGAAATATTTTTCCTCCATATAACTGTACAAATACATGCTATAAAGACAAAACAATACCTAAACACTTAAAAAAATAAAAATTAAAAAATAAAAATTATGGTTCCAGTGGGGGTTGAACCCACGACCATCAGGAAAATGTACAAATACATGCTATAAAGACAAAACAATACCTAAACACTAAAAAAAAATAAAAAATAAAAAATTATGGTTCCAGTGGGGGTTGAACCCACGACCATCAAGAAGTACAAATACATGCTATAAAGACAAAACAATACCTAAACACTAAAAAAAAAAAAAAAAAAAAAAAAAAAAAAAAAATTATGGTTCCAGTGGGGGTTGAACCCACGACCATCAAGAAGTACAAATACATGCTATAAAGACAAAACAATACCTAAACACTAAAAAAAAAAAAAAAAAAAAAATTATGGTTCCAGTGGGGGTTGAACCCACGACCATCAGGAAAATGTACAAATACATGTTATAAAGACAAAACAATACCTAAACATTTAAAAAAATAAAAATTATGGTTCCAGTGGGGATTGAACCCACGACCATCAGGAAAATGTACAAATAAATGCTTTACAGACAAAACAATACCTAAACACTCAAAAAAAATAAAAATAAAAAAATAAAAATTATGGTTCCAGTGGGGGTTGAACCCACGACCATCAGGAAAATGTACAAATACATGCTATAACCTAAAACACTCAAAAAAAATAAAAAATAAAAAAATAAAAATTATTGTTCCAGTGGGGTTTGAACCCACATCCTCAAAAAAATGTCTATGCTCCCTACAGCGCTTTGATTTCCACTTGACCATTACAATTCACACCCTCTAGGAATATTTTGATATTTGACCTTTACAAAACTGCTGTGTACCCTGATACACATTTTCATTGGTTGATGAAAGTTTACTTGTATGTATAGAGTGTAGAGAGTTACAGCAGAGAGTTAAGTGACCATGAAGACTACATGTTGAAAGGTTTAAAACAAGGTTTTTCTATAATTTGACCTAGTGAGCTAGTTTTTGACCTCAGATGACCCAATATCGAACTTGACCTAGATTTTGTTGAGATGATCATTGTGACCAAGTTTCATAAAGATTAGGCCAAAATTGTGACCTCTAGAGAGGACACAACCCAATTGTTGACGGACGGACGGACGGACGGACGGACGGACAGACGGACGGACGGACGGACGACGGACGAAGTGTGATCACAAAAGCTCACTCTGTCACTTTGTGACAGGTGAGCTAAAAACAACACATTTTGACCCTCAAGATTTTGGTTTGAAGCGTCATTTTCACATAAAATCATATGTATTTTGCCCATTAAATATGGTAAAATTACAAACAAAAGTATCAAAATGACACTTTAGATTCAGAAGCTAGTGGAAACCCTGTTTAAAGCCTCTTTTCTGAACAACAATTCTGACATTTGAACTGATTCCAGAAATGTGCGAACTAACCTTAAAGAGGCTACGGAGGAATCCTTGATGTGACTTTGACAGGACGGGGTAACCCTTCTTGTTGGTGAGGAAGAGTTTGGTTGACATGACGACAGCTTTGATAGGTTCAGCTAACCATCTCTGTAAAACCTCCTCTGACGGAAGATCTTCAGTTATCTCCAAGGCAACGTTGACACGCTTGTTTGTGTCACACATGGTACGGAAAGTGTTCCACCTAAAGTAAAATATTGTTGTCATTAAGTTTAAACCTTATATTGCAAAACCATGATATTTCTATCAGCTTGGTTAAGTGAATTCGAATAATATGAAGCATATCTTAAACCAATCAAAATGATTGATACCTAATAATTTTTTACATAATGTTTTCACAGTTTGACCATTATGTTCTTCAATAAATCCTGTACTACTGAACAGTTCCATTATTAAGTAGTATTGTACCATCGTTTAAATTTTTTATCGAAAGTATACAGAGCACTCCACAAGCTGCAGCAGTCAGCTATTACTACTGAGGGATTTACCACCGGCTAAATTTCTCCAACTGAATAAATTCGACTTAATTAAATGTATATGGTCGAATGACAAGTATGTAACAAACAAACCACATTTTATGTACCTAAGTACTACTGACTACTTTGCTACAATCACTGGCTACAATAAAATTGATTGAGAGCCCTGAAAAAGGATAATAGAAAGTCGGACAGGGAAAGCAGAACTGAACTTACCAGCTGATCACAGAAAACATAAAAACATCACATACCACAAATACACGACACAAGGCCCAACACATAACTGAACAAGAAAATGAACTGCTCAAATCCCAGCTGTCAAAAAGCTGAATGACATTAGAACATGTAGAATTCGATTGGGGGGATAGGCGGGGGGGATTGGCGGGCCCTATGGACTAGATTACCAACCATTCCCATGTATCTTCAGATTGACTCTCTTCCACGACAGATTCACCATCTATAATATCATCCATACATTCTGTTCGTGCTTTCAATGGTACATGAACCCAGAGTTGCTGAAAGTCAACAATCTATATTGTAAAATCACTATATTTCAATTGAAAAAGACAAGTACTAGGGGACGTAATTTCAAGTATTTTGGATTTCATTGAAAACGGCATGGTCAAAATTCACTCAAATTATCAGAAATCATTCAAAAATTAAACTCATATAATAAAAAAATTTACATGTTGATATAAGCAATTAAACTTCCCCAAAAATACGTCTTAAACCTGACTGAACTTAAAAGCAAGAATGGCAACCACTGTAAACATATGAATTGATATAATTATTCATTGGGGATTTAATTTTGCGGTTGAAGTCTTCTATGAAATCCACAAAATTAAATCCCCCACAAATATTAATAGTTTTACAGTAATATCATCCATAAATTCAGTTGGTGCTTTCAACGATACATAAACCCATATATTAAATAAATGGCTGTAATAGAACAATGTAAAATATCATCCATCAGGGGCTCTACTGAGGTATAAAGCCCGATCCTAAAAATAGGACACAAGTCTGTTTCGGGTGCCATTAGCACACATCCCAATACCAAACCCTTGTTTCAAACATTGCTCTATTGTCCAAATTTAGCATATAAAATTTCAAATGACCATAACTTTGTCAATTCTTTGAATTATTTCATCAAATAACTTTTAACTTCTGCAGTAATGTTCATTCTTTTAGTGCAGCAAATCTGAATTTCTCGATTATTCTGGAAATGTAGGACACCTGTTCATACAATCTGTCGAAATTTAAATGGTACATGAACCCATAGTTGCTGAACTAAAATATCGTTCTAATAGTAATCTACTGTATGTGTATATTTATAACATATTAATTTATACTAATTTATTTAAGGTCGATTGTGAAACAAGTTTTAATCACTCTCAACACCTCATTCCTGATGTAATCTATCACCGCAAGGATATGAGAGAAGAAAAGCCAGTTTCTCTTTTATACTGAGCGTCTAGCAAGGGGATTACCTGTACCATTTTTATTTCGTCTTTGGTATGACGCTGCCTAGGATCGAACCTGGACCTTCCACACTCGAAGTGAACACTCTACCACTAAGCTATTGAGGATATGTGTTATACATAACAGAAACAAACTGGCAGGTTTAAAAATAGCTAAAGCATGTAGCAGTCTTGATGTGTTCGCTTATATTTCTTTTACAATGAAAAAGAGCAACTACCGTTTTTGAGAAGAAAAGCATAAACAAATAGTGAACTTATATAAAAAATCCAACACCATAAAAACTTTGAGGATCGCAGCAGATATTTTAGGATATCAGTAGTCGATCAAGATACAGGAAAAAAGTCTAGGGTTGTTTGTAAAACATTTATGTCCCCAATGCAGCCAAATAGTCATTCATGTTAAAGGTCACAGAGACCTTGACCTTTGACCTCAAAATCAATAGGGGTCAGCTACTGTTGCTGACCATCATCCATGTAAAGTTTGAAAATCCTAGGACAAAGTGTTCTTGAGTTATTGAACGAAAACCATATGGCCTACCTACCACCCGACATGTCAAAAGCAATATACTCCCCTATCAAAGATGGGTGGGGCATAACATATTAATTTTTAGGTCTAACATTGTATATGACAACATGAACTACCTGTTGGAAGTATCCACCGAGGAGATGTTCATTCATACAACGAGCCAGGTTCATAATTCTCTTGTTCTTCAAATAAATGAGTACAGCAGGTAGACCGAGATGTGAGGCATAGTTCAACTCTTCTCTAAACGCCTAACAAACAAACAAACAAACAAAAAAACATGTAATATGACATTAAACACAAGTTTATAGTTGATGTACAGTTTATTTAGAAGCAGGCTTCAGTCTACCCACCAATACTAAACATAGAATTATATTGACATTGATAGTGCACCCAGGATAATGTCATATTTACAACATGAATAAACACATGATTAACTAAAGTCAGAAAATGACATTAATTATAGAATCATAGTTAATCATGTGTTAATAGGTTTAATCACCTGTTGCAAATTTGGATTTACAAATTACTATTAAGTTAACAGATAAGGTCAGAATTGTACTCAAAACATCACTGATAACTCGTGCACACCTGATTAATCCATTTATGTGGAATATACCAAATTTTCCCACCATTCTCGTTATCCTGTGTGCGCTATAGTGATATACAATGAGCATTGATTACCAGATGCATATAACAATAGTATATTGTACAAGTATACTGGATAGTTTATAATAATTTATTTCAGGTGGATTGTGAAACAAGTTTTTTCAACTATAATTACTTATATTAATCACTCTCGACACCTCATTCCTGATGTTATCCATCAGCACGAGGCAATGAGAGGAGAAGCTAGTTTGCAGTTTATGCTGAGCGTCAAGCAAGGGAATGACTGCTACCATTTTTTTTTCTTATGACACGACCTGGGAATGAACTCGGGATCTCCTGCACCTGCAGCGGATGGTCTATCACTAGGCTATCGAGGAGACAGTACAAGTATAAATGTTAACATATCAAATCTTATTCCCAAATGTTACTGACTCAATACTGATACTTTGTACTTAATTATTTAATGTTATAACACATTCATGTTTCTGAATGTTAGAGAAATGGAGACGGCAGAAGAAAGGATGAGTTCTAGAGACTTTAATACAAAATATTAGGGCCAGTCAAATCACCTCCATACACTACCGAACAATGAAAATAGTAATTTTTAAATAATGTTCATTTGAATGTTACTACCCTGGCAAAGATACAAATAACCAATACCAGTTTTGATAACAATTCATTAAGTTTTTGTGCTGATTTTGTTTAGTTACAAAATTTATGGCCAGCACCATATAGTTACTTGTTCAACTATTATTGTGAAATTCCTCCAAGTATTACATGGGCGTTAATTGACATTCACTTACATAGAAACAACTACAAGGTAACTCAATAGTTGCTATTTAAATGTGATGCCAAAAAGGCAAGTGATATCAGGCTCCGCAAAAACTGTCAGTCCTCGAATCTTGCCTGACAAATTTTGATTCGGACTGACAGAAAATCCTGTATCGTTCTATTAGACGAAGAGGATCATTCGCTCATTTTATCAATTCTGATTGACAAGTTTATAAACTTTTTGCCGAGCCTGTGATATGATGTCAGTATGTATAAACTCTCTGCAAGTGAGGTACAAAGATAAACAAGAATGAAGTACCCGTTCTGAATTCTTCCTGATATTGTCCACTTTAGAATCCAGCTGTAACCATGGTGATGTTTTACCTACGATCAAACTTCCCCAATCTACAATGACAAAAACACAGACATTACATAGGCCAGAGTTTTTTAAATTTTTGTTACTCTGACATTCTTGAGCAAAAAGTTCTCAGGAGGGAAAAAATAAAAATAAAAACTCCAAAATGAATAGCTACGACAATGTTGGTGGGGGACTTAGCGTCACATAAAGTCAATGACGGTCCACAACAGTTAATAGTTTTCAAGAAAACGGCCAATTTATCTTAAGACTAGTACAGTGACTGTATCATTGATAAAGAATTTGAAATAAAAAATTTAGAAATTATTTAAATGTTTAATAAAAACATTTGTTATTTTTTCTATTTTTTTTCAATGCCAAAAAATTGGGCAGGAGGGTCCGAGTAACGAAAAATAAAAGAAAAGTGTAACAGTAAAACGCTGATATTGTAATAAATTATATAAACATTTATCAGGAATTTATTATATTATAAAAAAAAATATATAAAACATGCATGAGAAATTTTTCTAAGAAACACTGAAGTTTCTTCATCTATTTAGATGTTCAAAAATTATTAAGCAAAAAAAATATTGCGGTTCTTGTAACAAGTGGGCAGGAATTTTAAAAATTATATTGTTCATCTTACCGTATTCCCTCGAATAAATGCCCCCGGGTGCGATGCAATTTGCAAAAAGGGGAGGGGGGGGCATTTATTTGAGAAAAAAATTGTCTTACTATGTACAATAATTTTTGAGAAAGGTCTTACTTTGTACTATAATTTTAAGTGAATCATGTTTGCATATGATTATCCATAGAATAAACCACTAATCAATACACAATTGAAGGCTTTAAAAAAATATTTATTAGTGGGGGGGGGAGCGTTTATTTAAGGGAATACGGTATGTAATATTAGAGAGGTTGCGATTCGAACGTGTACGACAACGTATACGTGTAGCTACCGGTACATGTATACGTACGCGTTGCAATTGAAATTGGCTTGCGAAATACAACTTGTGCGTGTAACATCACAAGGAAGTTGTAACATGATTTCTTTGTGAATCGATAATGAGTGTTTATATAAACTCACTGAAACTACCGGCGAAAATCTTGGGTTTCCCGTGCATACGCATACCTGTGTGACGTAGTACACATTATATTTTCGTCTGTCACACGTCCGTAACTTGTAGAAACTACACATACCTGGATGACGAAATACCCAAAAATAGTATTCACGTACACGTACACGTTACACGTTGCCTTTCGCAACCTCTCTATTGTAAACAAAAAACCTCAATGACTTGTAAGCACAGTGCCATAAAATAATTTAGAGTAGAGTTAAAAAATAGGCTTACAAGGTAGGGTTACATGTAACAGCCAAACAGGAACACAATATTATTTTGTTTTGGATTTAACAGAAAGTAAAACTGTCCAAGTAAGAATAAAATTCTGTTAGGCTCCTCTTTTGAAGTTTTTTTTGAAGAATTTATAAATATAATAAACACGTGTTGAAATTAATTATATTATTTACTCAACGTTTCGGCATTTTGCCTTCATCATAAATATAAATATAATAAGACATAATATGAAGCAATTAATACATTTCTACTAAATGGCCAAACACTGTTTCGCGTAAATAACATCATTAACATCAAGTCGCACACACACTCATGCTCATTAGTGAGATACTTTCGAGGATACTTTAGAGATACAAAGATGTACAAAGACTATTACCTCCACTTGCTAAGCAAAGATCGGATCTTGTAAGTGCACCTTTCCTGGACTTTGCAGGACCTTGAATACATTCCCGCTTGTATCGTGGATTCACAATGGGTAAACAGACAAAATCAAACCTAAAATAATAAATAACAAGTCATTAAGAATTGCAAGCAATACAGAAGTCCCCTATTTTCAATGTTTCTATTGCCATAGCAACCACAATTTTTGTCTGAATCAAAATATTTGTAGACGTGCATCAATCTCATTTAAACCAAATCCATATAACGCTTCACTACTTTACACTGATATATAGGATCTGATGGTACTCCATACGGGGTCATGTCCAAGTGACCTTTCAATCATCCAATCAAAATTTTACTTTCACAAATCTGAAAGTGTACAGGTGGCTAGATTTGCTCCAGCTTTTATGTTTGTATTGATATGTTCTTGTGCATAGTATTTAAATATCACTGGTGACAATTATTCTCTTGCAATTTTCTGTAACTTTTAGCTATTTCTTAATTTGTACTGAACATAAAAAAGGATTGAGCTCAAGTAAGATCATTGTTTCTTTGGATGAGTTGTCTCCTTTGCATATTCCAGCCATCAAAGTGTAATTGCACGTACTAGTTTAACAGTATACATACTGTCTTTTTATCTTTTACATGTTTAACACTTGTACAGGCCTAGACACTAACTATTTTGGCCACTGGTCCGACAGGGCAAAAGTGCCAAATTTGTAAATAGGACAGTTACTGGTCCTTCAGAATTTTCACTGGTCCTTCTGGATTATCACTGGTCTCGGACCAGCGGACCAGTGTTAGTGTCGAGCCCTGTTGTAACATACTTATTTCGTTAATAATTGTTTGCTCTGACAGCGCCACCCTGTAATAGTCGAATGTTTGATGCAGATGTAGATGTATTTTGGTCTTAGCAAAATTAATCACTAGGACTGGTGCAAGTCTAACTAGTGGCTACAAACTGACTGACTCACTGCATGGGAGAGGTCATTTAAACATGACCTGCTACAGAGTGTAGTCAGATCTAACAGTGAAGGTAAATGTTAGGGTCTGATTTTAATGAGATTGGACGTGCATAATCCTTTTATTGCCCCCTATCCACATATATCAAGTTTCATAACCAAGCTTTTATTGCAGGATCCAGATTTGGTCATATTTTCACTCTTTCTGTCTCCATAGCAACCACAATTTTTGTCAAAATTAAAATATATTTAGACTTGCATAATCCCCTTATTGCCCCCTATCCACATGCCAAGTTTCATAAACCTAGCTTGGAAACTGTTTCCATTATGTCAGGATCCAGATTTTTTGACGAACGGACGTCGGACGGCAAACCTATAGTCCCCTCAAGTCAAAAACCGGTAGGGGACTAAAAAGAATGTGTCAGTCATTAGCAGGGGTGTCAACAGAGTCAAATTAAAAATCCTGGTAATCATATTATGTGAGTCACAGTGCCCGACCATTTTTTGTTCAAATATTTCATATTTTGGTATGAAATCATAGCGTTTTCTGGCTAGATAAATCTGGAATTCCGGATAAATCAGGAATATTGACATCCCCTACTATTGACAAAAGTCCCCTACTGGTTTTAAGCCATTTTCGATGTTTCGGTTGCCATAGCAACCACAATTTTGGTCAGAATCAAAATATTTTTGGACGTGGTCAAAAACGGTAGGGGACTAATAATTGTTGGACTTCATTGTTACAAGCCTATTCACGACACCATAGTGACATTACAAGATAAAACTAGTTTTACGGGATTATGGAATTAATTGTCGTCAGAGCAACATTGTGCGACATATTCTGAATATACATCAGGGGGGTGGCTGCATATAACGTATAAAGCAATCAGTTACAACAATCGTGATTATTTTAGCCAAAAGATAAGAACTTTTAAAAAGTCATACTTACAACCTCGCTGACAATGTTTTTGCCTGTTTAACTTGAAAAATGTGTATATTTTTTCGCCATCGATGTAGGATAAAATGCAATATTTCAAATATAAAACATTTTTTAGAATAACTTTTGCTTAAGCTTAAAAACAAAGATGTTAAAAGATAATTTGTGCAATCATTTTTTAAAAACATTTTTCAAGTTTAAACGTTGAAAAAAGAATAATTATAAATACACTCCCGCTATACGGCCTATTGGCCGTTACCCCCACACTGTTAAATTCCAGATTCCGGGTTTTATCCTGTAATTGTCGATATCAAGAATTGGGGCATCGGGATGTAACAATCATCTGATTGGTACACTGCTATGTGACTATTCTGGTATCAACTCTCATTTTCATGCTCCTAATTTTTTTATAGGAAGCCTGTAAGAACCAGTCTATTCTGCATGGTTTCTGTCTGGCTATGGGCATATACCACAGGTGTGACAAATTGTCACTGGGTACAAATCAGGTTACATAAACAAGTCCACCTACACTACTACTACAAACTGTCAAACTGAATTAAAAAAAAAATGAAATTTCCAGACTGATTTAGTGATTATTCAGGCCAAAAGTTAACAAATAATCCAATAACAAGTTATCAATTATGTATACAACCATTACTGAGATAATAGCATTGCTACTACAAACTAATTTACTCTGTATTGGTTATGATGAAGAAATTAAAATATGTATGTCCGAAATTAGATCCATCCGAATAAACTGGAACTATCTCGTCTAGTAATACACACGCATAAATGTCAAGAAAGCGTTTAGATTTTACTATCAACATTTAAAAATCACATACCCAGCTTTACAGGCTGTGTCTAACGTTGTGTTGATATCGGGAACGCAATGAATATCGCGCCCGCAAGAAACACGTGTGGCCATTCTTCCCGGCATATTTGTATAATGACACCGTGTGCAAGGAAAACAACTCTTAAACTATTTTCTCCAAAAAAATTAGTCGCTTCCCTTAGACATAATTACATGTATGGCCCAGATCCACCCAAAGGGAATTCTTTCGTAGGACCCAAACGAAAGAATTCCCTTTGGATCCATCGGGGGGACACAGGGGGCCCGTGCCCCCCCCCCCCCCCTGGCATCGGAGTGACCATTTTATACATCCCAAAAATGTTAAAATCCTTAAAATATTAGATCTACCACGAAGGTTAATCAAATTTAATTAACGCGCGTGATATTACCAATCGATCTGGTTATGGACCGATCTTTTGTGATAACAGCCTCTGTATATTACACATTCAACAGGCCCGGATCCACTGTGTGCCCGCCCCCCCCCCCCCCCCCAGTTGGCCTCGGAGTGACCATTTTATACATCCCAAAAATATTAAATATTATGATCGATCTGGCTACGGACCGATATTTTGTGAATACAGCCTCTGTATATTACACATAACGGAAGCGGGTGCTCTAAAATGTGCCCCCCCCCCCCCCCTGTTGTTTATCCAGGCCCTTATTACTCCTGGTCTGCATCATTCAGACGCTTAACAAATGATTTTGAATCGTCTGAATGATCATGATTTAAGGGATCACTGGTGTTTGACACACTTATCTATGTTACTATTTAATGTGTGAACTGATCAATTTAATAATTTAGTGACACGATAGAGCTTAAATTATATTTTCCTGTTGATAGATTTATTACTGATTATGTAACAATGCAATTTTAATATAATAACAATTTCACGTGAGTTTTTAGAACATAAAAGCTGCAAAAACGATTATAATGCAAAATTGACAAAAATTTTCGCAAGGGCGGGGGGCACATTTTTAAAGTTCATGTGTCTAGCGTTGAAATTGTTTTTTATTTTTAAAAGTTACAGAGCGGAAATTTCATGATTTCTTTATTAAAACGTTATAAAATCTTGTTTATTTCATGTGTTATGTATTTTGATTTGTATACGTAGCAATAGACCTACACTTTCAATAATTTAACGTCTAACTAAAACAATTAAAGTTCTTATTTGAAAAAAATCTTCAATGGGGTTACAAATATGAGTTTAAATAATTACATAGAAAATTTCCTATGTCTGATTATGTAGCGTGAATTTTAATAATTTCACGCCTGGTTTGTAAATTTTGGGAATTGAAAGAAATTATTTTTAAATAATTGTTAAACTCATCGTATTTTCTGTTGATGTAGCAGTACAATTTTAGTACCTTAACTTCTGATCTTAAAAGCTTAAAGTGCAGGAAATTGCATGATTTTAAGCGTGTCCAACTTTGTGTCCCATGAATAGCGACCGATAAGACGCTCAGATCTATATAGAGGTATAGAGGGGGAGATTTAGATAAACGCTTATAAATTAATAACCGTTATAACTATCGACTATGCAAACAGGGTGATTTAGTTTAATTATTCATCTTTTAAACAGTCTTAATTTGGAAAAAATAAAATAAAAACATTTTGGTCCTTTTTAATGTTTTTATAGTCACTATCATTCATATAGATAAAGAAGGAATTGGAATAGTCGTTACACTGTCAGGTCATTTACTGTTTTAATATAAATCACATCATCTGTATGCGAACGGCTTCGTTTAGGAAAATATATCTTTCCAATGATGTAATTTGTAAGAATTTATTTTAAAAAGATTTTGGTCCTTTTTGATGTTTTTCATTTTTTCTTTCCATTTTTTACCGATACAGATTACGTAATATCTCTGTAACTTATTGTATTACTGTACCCCACTGTGTATTCCCAGCGTGTAGTCAACATCTTCGCTCGGGTTTTTTATTGCTTGTCATAAACGTTGATCATTTATAAAACCGCTATATATGTCTTGTGTGTTAAATTTTGATCTAAGTTCGATTATATTTATGTTGACTTTATTATAGTCACTTTATTACATATCATATTTGTTTTTATAAAAGGTCGGCTAATAGTACTTGCTCAGGAAATCGACTAATAAATTACCTGTATTTTAGTTAATCACAGCAGCTGTTGACAGTAAACATGTATATTCGGGGAAATGTACACTAGTTCACGTTTAAATATCAATGAAGAAATAATATGACATTTGTTAGTTAAAAAATATTCATTTTTATATTAGGACCCCATTGTGTCATGATTACAGGTAAAAATGACACGTTAAAGAACCCCACCATATTAGATAATATTACAGGTATATTATAAGAGTTGAATTGTAGTTACGTTCATGATATATTCAAACAGAATAGTTGTTTTGAAGAACGATGCTGCATTTTTCAATACAAGGACAATATATGTTTTGATCGCTATTAATATTTAGCAATCAACCTGTTTAATTGTAATCTGGAATGATTATTGTTTGTGAGTCATCATTTATCTTTGAGGTTGTTTTTGTTTTTCTTGGAAAATAATTTATTTATTTTATATATTTCCGTCGCATTTGCATATATGTGCACGGGTCCATCTGGTTGTATTCAATCAAATAGCAACGTTGGACGCTTAAAACAGGTGGTTGCTTAATATGGATACACGGGTCCAGCTGGTTGTATTCAATCAACTAGCAACGATGGACGCTTAAAACAGGTGGTTGCTTAATACGGATACACGGGTCCAGCTGGTTGTATTCAATCAATTAGCAACGTTGGACGCTTAAAATAGGTGGTTGCTTAATACGGATACACGGATCCAACTGGCTGTATTAAATCAATTAGCAACGTTGGACGCTTAAAATAGGTGGTTGCTTAATACGGATACACGGATCCAACTGGCTGTATTAAATCACTTGGCGACAAGTTGACGCTTAAAACAGGTGGTTGCTTAATACGGATACACGGGTCCAGTTAACGACAATTATTGTGCGATATTACAATTCAGTGTCACGGAACATGATTCGGATGTAGAATTATTATCAAACATGAATGGCAGAAGTCAAGTGGTTACTAAATTGTGTTAGTTTTTATATGATCAAATTATGATTATCAAAGTTAAATCCAGACATTTTTAAACGCAAAATCGATAACTTAAAATAATTATCGGGTAATGTTTATCCATATTCAACATTTTAATTTGTAATACATGTATGTGACATGTAGTTTTCGCGGTGTCTAAAAGCGCTAACATTACACTTTGAAACAAAATCATTTGTTACTATAAAACAACTATTTTTAAAATAAATACTGCATATTCAAGGAATAGAATTAGACCTGACTTAATTAATAAAATAATTATATAATCACGTATTTTGAAATCATATCATCATATAAATTATCTTTATGATAATTAAGTTTTGTCAAATTTAATTATAAACATTACCATTTAAAGTACAGTCTTTCAACATATACCAGTTCTCTATATAATTTTCACAAATCCCTAAATATGTATACGCATATATGTAAAAAACTTTTATCGATCATTATATGCTGCACTATCTTATCAGTCAATCAGCGTCATGCTGAGCGGACAGTCATATAGCAATAAAACACCCGAAAATATACTGTAACAGTAATGGTATAACCGCAAATCACTAGTTGATGCAAACATACTGTAAATACAGCCATGGGATGAAAACTTGGGTATGACGAAAAGTGAAAAAATCTTCGCCGGAAGGTGACACCCCTACCGCACCCACCCCACCATATCACCCCAATAGGTAGCTGTGACCACCCACTCGAACATTTCTGGATCCGGGCCTGTGGCCTATGCATGCATACTAGTCAAAAAGATTATATTAAATCAGACAGGGAAGGCAGCATTCAACTTAACCAGCCGAGCACAGAAAACACTAAAAGCACACAAAGCACTGAAAACAAGGCATCCCGTCCCGAAAGTCTGCCGCCTCAGTCAGTCAAACTAAAACTGAACGAGAGCCATTTGACGAGAAAACAACAACCGAAGACCAGACACCACAAGAACAATATACAACATATATATAGTGTTCATGCAATTTTGAAAGATACGAAGCAGCCTTGTGCTGGACAACGGAATTGCAGAATGGCACATACAAATGAACAAAGTTCAACAAAAAGGCACAGTGGTGAAAGTTGGGTTGTTTTAAGTGTCTTCGTTCACAGTTTATGTCGCGCATGATTTGTAATCTTCTAGGGGACAATTCAGGGCAGTGCAATATAAAGTTATCAAGTGTTTCATTATCAGTAAACATAATCTGCATGTAGGTTCCACCTTATTCTTGTTTATAAGACGCCTGTTTGCTTGGATTTTGTACTGTCCGGTGAGAAATTTCAGGTGAACTTTCAAACGAGCGGCTTCCCTCGAGAAGCCAATCAGAATGCTTAACAAAGGGTGGGGGTTGCCCGGTATGAACAGGTCTATGTTCATATTCCCGATAGAGCTATAGTATTGGCACCTATCTATAATATATCTCCTCTAGTGGCTGCCACTGCCTTGTGGACTTGGGACTTCCATTTAACAGATAGGGAGCGGGTTTGAAATGTGGTCGAGAGGGTGACCAAGGTCATACTTCCAGAAAATATTTTTAACTTGGATATACCAGCTGCAACTTGAGTTTGTTTTAACCGTCTGTTGCCTAATTGCAATTAAGCCTCATCTCTACGACTGAGTCACCAAGGAGACATTTTAGAACATAGTGTGAACTCTCTTGTCAATTTATGACACTTACAATATACACAGCAACGTCTGCACAATAGGAATGCCATCGGATAAAATTTGCTTTAAAAACTTATTCTGGTACGTCCAATCTGGAATCTGTCTGTTGGAATGACTACTTTGAGCCCGTGCATTAGGATAGGAAAGATGTGTAATTTGGCAATATGAAGATTCGAGACTGGGTCATTACCGGTGTCTCCATTAAAGCCGCTTGACATGAGGCTATAGGCTGCCCGGCGGGACTTCTTTATGTTATTCTCTACCGTCATTTCTTCCGTATCATGTTCAATTATTGAGCGCTTAAGACCAAGATAGGTGCTTACAACCAAGAGGTTTGGGGATTTCTTTACCATGAATCTGACATGGCTTAGAGATTGTGTTGACACGCGGCGTTCGGCTTGGTTTAACTATTAAGAGTTCTGTCTTTTTAGGCTAGAGTACATACCCCTCCAAATATGCGAAGTTCTCGGCAATGCCTACCAGAAACCTGTGTGTCTAAATTACAACAAGAGTTGATAGTAACATCATCGGCACATGCGCTACTGTTGCAACATATGTCCCCTATAGATGTTCCTAGGTTAGAGTTTGGTTACGGTCAAGAAGGGGAGTTATGTATATACTTTGTAAAGATCGGTACTGCGTACCCCGCCCTGGCAATCACATTGGAAACACTGAAGGGTTGCGAACGGTTGGTACCCCATTTAATAACATTAGTTGAATTGGTATGAATGCTTTTAATAATGTTTGTCTCGAACCCCTGCTTGATAGACACGGCGCATCAGGTAGTCGTGGTCAGCTACACCAAAGGCACTCTCGGCGTCCAGAAACACCAGGTCCCGTTGTTGCTTTTCATCTCGTGTAATGGGGATGTTTTCTTAGTGAAACCCCTTTGAACTGGGTTTTGGTTAGCTGACACGATTGAGGCCACCCTACCTTTGAGACGCGCCTCGATAATTTTCTCTATAACCGGGAGCACCGTTATTCCTCTGTAGTTTGTTACGTCTAACTTTGAACCTTTATTCTTAAAAATTGGGGATAAAAGGTCTACTTTTCACCCGCTTTGAATATTTCATTAATAATGACGAGTAAGCACTCGTGTAGTTTGTCACACTGTACAGCACATGCTTAATAGAGAGCCCGTAAATGTCTGGAGATTTACCTTTATTAATCGTCTTTAGAGCTGCTTGGATTTCATCGTGTGTGACTGGATCTATGTCTACATCAGAAGCGATGCCGCGAATGGCATTGGTTGGTTGTTGGATTATTGAGACCAGGAAATTTCTGGAGTATTGAAGCCATATTTCTGGAGTATTGAGACCAGACCATTGCCAGTATAAAGATATTATTGTTAGTGTATAATCAATCTAATTCATGAGTTGTAATAATAATTTAACCAAAGTAATCAAATTTTTGAAGTGTAAATTCATCGCACATCATTTCGAGGAAGTTAGTTTTGGCGCTGGCATTTGATTATATTCTGGAGATATAGTTACTGTGAGAACTGGAAAACAATCAGTGTTTATCTGAGCAGCATATCCAACAAACTCATTTTCTAATGGAATACTTTCATTGCATATAGTTATTTCTACAGCAAGCGAAGAGAGCAAGAAAATACATTGCTTATCTGAGCAGCATAGCCTAGATTAATGCATCACCAATAAAAATGCAATGTGTATCTGAGCAGCACACCCTGCGAACTCTAGAGTTTCACTTTCGTTTAAGGGGAAACGTGAAATAATTGGAATCCAGCGACTAGGAGGGTCAAATGACTTTCTCTCCTGTTTTTTTTGAAAACACTGAATTCGTCTGCTAAATTCGAGATATTTTATTTTTTAAGAAAAGGACAGATTTATTACAAAATCAAGCCAACTGTATTCATAATTTTTCGACTTGTTGGGCATTTGTGATGTGCACGAATCTCGACATTTCTGTACCCTAAGATTGACACGTTGCTAACTTGCTACCATTCAGTCCCGCATCATCAAAATATTTGCATTCAGCATTTAGCTCACTTATCAATAAATTGATAATTTATTTGATCACGCGAGCGAAGCGAGGGAACAAAATTGCGTATCAATATCGTTTTGTGGGGGCGCGCCGGGTGCGCCCCCTCTAAATCCGCTAGTGACTTGAATACGAGACGAAGATAATTATTGTTTGATTTGGCCAATAAACGGCCATGTAAGTCAAGCAGGTATGTTACGTAATAAAACATATTTCACAAAACTCCAACATCTTATGTTATACAACGAATGAATGAACAAAAATCAATAATATGCACTTCAAACTAAACAATGTCATATACTTGATACCACTTGCAGATTTATTCATGACACAGTCCAGCAATCACATGGCTTCTTGTATATTATAGTCATACGACTATAAACAACATGTGCATATATGATGTTTTGTTCATTCAATGGAGTATCTTATTATAACTCTGATATAATAAAAAAGAATATGGTATCAATAATAACCCATTTTAAATAACTTCATATCAAGCACTGCTCTTTATAGCAATTACTTAACACTATATAGATAGTTGTTCTTAACTCATGATATACACCGAATGAATGAACAAAAAGCAATAATATGCCTTTTAAACTATAGAATATCACATATTCAATACCACTTAACGTTATATTTATGGCTAATGAGCCATGTTGTTTGTAATTATTGTGTTACATTTTCACGTTGTCTACAAAACCGAATAAACGCCTTATCGCACTGCCTACGCCATAGCAGCCTTGTCTGAATTTATAATCTGAACATCCGTATATAAAAGGATTTATTGCACATGGTAGAAAACCAGAGCGTAAAAAGAACTTGTACACCGCCCGCCATTCATCAGACATATTTTCATGGAAGTCCGAAATTAAATTCCTCACCAGTGTCAGACTTAAAAGTGGTAGATAGCAAATAACAAAGGCCACTGAGATCAGACACATACTGATGGTAGCTTTCTGGGCCCTTTTCATTCGCATAGAGGCACTAGTATAGTGTCTGTTCTTGTTCTTATTATTTGTTTCTGTTCTCACGTTAGTGTCAGGAAATGCATTCACTTTATTATCGTTGAACTCGGTTTCCAATGTAACAGTTGGTGTATCATTGAACTCGGTTTCCAATGTAACAGTTGGTGTATCATTGACCTCGGTTTCTAATGTGACAGTTGGTGATTCATTGACCTCGGTTTCCAATGTGACAGTTGGTATATCATTGAACTCGGTTTCCAAAGTGACAGTTGGTGTATCATTAAACTCAGTTTTCAATGTGACAGTTGGTGTATCATTGACCTCGGTTTCCAACGTGACAGTTGGTGTATCGTCCATATCTGGTGTAGAATGATGCGATGATTTCCTAGGTAGTGTGGAAATATGATAGTGATTGGTTCGTTCTTTGTTTGTGTGTTTCTTGATCGTAACACCAATACAACAGTAGAGAACGCAGATTGTCACCAATGAGCTGACGAACATAAACATTCCGAAGCTGATATATATAACCTTAAGTGAAAGTCCATTCTCATCATTTCTGAAAGAACATTCACTTCCGAAGACGCCAGAGTTCGGTAACTTAACCTTGTAAATCTTGTAGACACCAACAACAGGTATAGCGAAGATACCAGCGGCTCCAACTAGAACACCACTCAATACCTTTGCTTTGAACATGTTTATCTGCCAGTCGTATGGCGTGCAGACTTTCCGGTACCGATCTATGGCGACAATGACGAAGATGAAGCCGAGACTGTTGAAGGTCCAAATGTTGATGGAGGCGGTCACCTGGCACCAGATAGCATTACTGAAGTTGAACTGTTGGAAAGTTGTCGCGATTTCAATTGGCACAACGATTGCACAGATTAACAAATCAATGACACCTAGGAAATAAATGAACCATCGAGAACTTGACGTATTACACATTGGGTGGTAAACGTAACAAACGAGACCATTTCCAATAATTCCAGTAACCGAAATTACCACAAGATAAACAACTAACGGTATAAGTCTTTCAACTTCCGACTGATTTTCGGTTTCAAAAATCCGAGCAATTTCACTTTCTGGTAAGTTGGTTATACGAGTGTCCATCATGTCCGTATGTATCTTTACAACAATTTTAGCATAAGTAGAAGTGGAAACACAGGCATGTGTCTTACTTATTACAGACTGAATGTAGAAAATAATCTGAAATGTCTAATCGGAAATCGTCCACAAGCCGAACAATTCACTCGATCCCACTTCTCTTCCTTCATCGACTTCCTTACATTGTATATTTATAAGGACTATACTCAAAAAATGTACTGCATAATTATATAATTTCACTTCCTTCACTGTAATGTGCGAACAAATTAACGTGGTCCTTGACCTTTATCCATGTATATACAACTTTCAAAGGGGTTCGGGGTATGCTACCCCGGATTCTTTTTAAAACACACAACAGCAATAGATTCATTTTGGTGCATTCTCGGCCAAAATCAAGCCAATTATGTATGGTCAAACATTTATCTATAGACGCATACATGTATCTCGGAATTTTTAACCCCGGTTTTGAGCAATGTCATATCACATAGAAACTACTCATATATTACAATATCATGTACGTATTTTTACAACAGCTGCAGCATATGTAAAAGTGGAAACACAGGCATGTGTCTAACTTATTAGAAGCTGAATGTAGAAAATAATGTGAAAGCTCAATTCCGAAACCATCTACACACCGAACAATTCACTCGGTCCCACTTCGTACCGCACTTACCTATAAAGGCGGATTTAGCTCAGTGGTAACGAGCTGGGCTGTCAATCCAGAGGCCGTGGGTTCATTCCCTGGCATCGGAAATTGACATTTCTGAAATAATTATAATATTTCCCGCTATATCTGGCCGTGTGGTCTGCAAAGTATCCGGAAGTGCCAGGACGCTGTGTATCGGTGCTATACACCGGGGACATTAAAAAACCAGGCTGTTTATTCGAAATAAGAGCTAGGCGCACTTCTGCAGCGCCGGACATGTCTGTCTCTAATGTCTCTCTCTCTCCCTTCAGGGGCTTCTTCTCAGTCTGCCCCTCTGGTCAGATCATGCTGTATCTGCACTGGTAGAGGATCAGCTGCGCCCTTGTGGCTGCAACACAATTATGTAAAGTGCATTTGAAAGTGCGTTCGCATGAAAAAGGCGCTATATAAATCTGGTATACTTATTTTACCTAGAGGGGGCTATGGCAACCGTGGATCAAAAAGTCTTATAAAGTGTTCCGGCATTTGTGGTAGAACTTTAATAATAGACCGTCTGGGGCAGGGCTTTTATTTAATTTCATGTCATATACAGCATTAATTTTTACCATTCATCGTTTGTTTCACTAATGTATGCGTCAGTTAATGTTGCGTTATGCGGCAAGTCTATCTGCAGCCTCGTAATCGTTTATTTCACTAATGTATGCGTCAGTTAATGTTGTGTTCTGCGGCAAGTCTATATGCAGCCTCGTCATCGTTTGTTTCACTAATGTATGCGTCGGTTAATGTTGCGTTTTGTGGCAAGTCTATCTGCAGCCTCGTCATCGTTTGTTTCACTAATGACGCCTGTTTGCTTGGATTTCAGTTGGACTTTCAAACGAGCGGCTTCATCATCATCATCATTCATCATTTTCAGTGATCGCCTCACTCTAATCAGAGTATCCTCGCGATTTGACATTTAACTAAACATACGCAGTTGATGGGCAGGACTATAATAGTTACATATAAAAAATATTCTTTGTACAATTATTTTTAAAAACTGGTTAAAGGTGCTGCCTCACAGATAATTGTGTAAAAAATTTTGTAGATCGTGATTTTCCAACCTAACCAATTATTGATGTAATAGAAAGCCACTGACAGTTGCTTTATGAAAGATTTGGTGCAAATAAGCAATTTTAACCACTCTTGATATCGCCCACTGATTATTTTGTTCTTGAAAAATAGCGCTAAGTTTCCTTCCAACATGCTTTGTGAATTATGTAATTCACATGTGATCGAAATGAACATCAACAAACTACAGCGTAAACACTAGTGAGGTATTTGGTTCGTTTTTCGATTCGTTGTCATCCAATGCGAACTAATTTCTGGCAATTTAAGTAATAGTAGTGTTAATTCTATTGGGTATTAATACCCTTTATCGCATGAGTTACTATATATAGTAACAAAATTGCGATAAATTTGAACTGATATGTGTGTCTAGTGTGCCAAATATCGATATCTGGCCCTCTTCCGGTGTGCCAAAACTCCGTATCGAGGCTATATCCGGTCATTTCAGAAGCGACGCGCGTACGTAACGTACACAAACATGTGACGTCATTAGCGCGCTGGAATACACATTGAAGATTCTCACTGTTTCGCAGGTTAAAAAAACTCTAAAAAATTTAGATCTGGGCTTGTTTTGTTATTTCGTGTTTAGAAAAAATCAGTGGAGTTGAACATATGCGATAAAAAGGTTCTAAAACAGGGCCGTTGTGCATTAAGTCGATATTCGGCATATTAGGTTAGGTATAAGCACTCGGGCTGAAGCCCTCGAGCCAATACCTAACCTAGTATGCCGAATATCAGCTTAATGCCCGCCGTCCCTGTGTAATAATATATATAAGTACATAGAATTTTTGATGTAAAGATCCTAAATAACTACAAAATGCCGAAGTTTCTCAAGTTATTTTAGATGTCAGTGTGGTTGTTTATGGGATATACAGGCAACTATACCAAAATTACGCGAATATTTGACAATTTTATTTTATTTTTGCAATACACCAATATGTGAGGCAGTCCCTTTAAGCTGTTGGTTATGGAAACGGAAAGATCTAGATGGGCGTAGGGGAGGATCTAGTTTAATGTCAACAAGGCCATGTCTGATCTTATACAGCATAATTACTATGGCTATGTCTCGTCTTTGCTGTAAAGTTGGCCAATGTTGGTCTTGTAACATACTGGAGACGGAACTTGTGCGGCTGTAATCATTCTTCACGGACCTGGCAGCTCTACGTTGGGTCATCTCCGGTTGGTTGATGCTGGTGTCAGTGTGTGGGGAACATACAGTAGAGGCATATTCTAAGATAGCAGTAGCTTTGGCCTTTGGTAATCTTGGGTGGATGTTTCTGCAAATGAAAGACATTGTTGAATTGGCTTTTTTGTTTGTGTTGTTGATATGAGTATTCCCGGAGAGGTCGGGCGTGATGGTTAAACCCAAGTATTTTGCTGCAGAGGATAGTTTAAGTTTAGTGTTATGGATTGTATATGTGAAAAGAGAAGAGTTGCGTTTATTGGTAATGTGTATAACTTCACATTTATCAGGGTTAAATGACATTAACCAATCATTTTCCCATTCTTGCAGACTGTCAAGGTCATCTTGAAACAATTAGGCATCTTGTTGGCACTCAACTGTTCTGACATCAGACAGTCGTCCGCAAATAGCCGGACGGTAGACTTTACTCTGTCTGGTAAGACATTAATATACAATGCTCACCAAAAATAAGTATACAGTAAATAATTGTTGCCAAAATTAGACTTGGTTAAATTATACAATATCTGTATATCAGACGGTCACAATTATACTAGTTTCTGAAACTACAGTTACTATATGAGTACAAAGTGATATAGAAATAAAGATGAAGATGTTCTGAAATAAAATAACCATGTAACCCAAAAGGCTGAATTTTTCATTTTTTGTGCCAAAGTTACCATTCAAGGGGCACAAAGAAACTTTACGTTTAACACCTAGGGTACCAATAATGTATGTTCTTTACATTTAATAAACAATTATTATAATATTCCTTTTCTTCAAAAATAGTGTTGTTTTACTGTTTAGCAAATAGTGTTATTACAGACAAGTAAATAGGGATTTAACATATGTATACTTATTTTTGGTGGGCTGTGTATATGAGGAAGAGTAGTGGACCAAGTACGCTGCCTTGGGGAACACCAGATGTGACAGGTGAGGGGTCTGAACATTCACCATACAAGGCGACCTGCTGGGTTCTGCCATGCAATAAGTCCGATATCCAGGAGTGGACTCTACCCTTGATTCCATAGTGACTGAGTTTGTATAAGAGACGTCTGTGGCTAACCTTGTCAAAGGAGCCAATCGGAATGCTTAATAAAGGGTGAGGTTTGCCCGGTTTGAACAGGTCTATGTTCAGGTTCCCGATAGAGCTATAGTATTGACATCTATCTATAATATATCTCCTCCAGTGGCTGTACACTGCCTTGTGGACTTGGGACTTCCATTTAACAGATGGGGGGGGGGGTTGAAACGTGGTCGAGAGGGTGACCAATGTCATACTTCCAGAAAATCTTTTTAACTTGGATATGTATACCAGCTTCAACTAGAGTTTGTTTTAACCGTCAGTTGCCTAATTGCAAGCGTCTTTTTTACGACTGAGTCACCTTGGAGACAGACATTATTGAACATAGTGAGAACTCTCTTGTCAATTTATGACACTTACAATACACACAGCAACGTCTGCACAATGAGAATGGATAAAAATTTGCTTCAACAACTTATTCTGGTACGTTTCCAGTTCAATCAGGGGTCTGGCTGTTGGAATAACTACTGTGAGCCCGTGCATAAGTATAGAAAAGATGTGTAACTAGGCAATTGAGATTCGAGACGGGATCATTACCGGTCTCTAGATGAAAGCCTCTTGACATGAGGCTATATGCTGCCCGTGGACTTCTTCATGTTGTTCTCTACCGTCTTTTCCTCCGTATCATGTTGGACATGATTATTAAACGCTTAATACCAAGATGGATGCTTACAAGAGGTTGGGAGATTTCTTTACCGTAAATCTCACATGGCTTAGAGATTGTGTTGACACGCGGCGTTCGGCTTGTTTTAACTATTAAGAGTTCTGTCTTTTTAGGCTAGAGTACATACCTCTCCAAACATGCGAAGTCCTCGGCAATGCCTACCATTACATGTGTGTCTAAATTACAACAAGTGTTAATAGTAACATCATCGGCACATGCGCTAATATATAGATATGCCTCGTCCTGTAAATCCTCAATAAATGCGCTCGGGACGTTTCCTTGTCTTCTGATCAGCTTATAGAATCGCTTCATGTCACGGGTTCGTGTGGAAATAATACTTTCCCTGAAGTCAATTTCCCGCATTGCCAGCTCATGGGTAACTGCAGTTCTAAACTTCTTCTTCATCTGTTTTCTGTTAATGACGGTTTGCTTGCCGGGGTCTTGTGGTTTCTCATTTGCAATCCAGATTTTGACAGCGTTTTTCAGTTGTGTGTTACATTAGGAGATGGACTCGTTCCAAACTAAACGATTTGGGTTAGATTTAAACTCATTTGCTTTAATATCTGCGACCTTTGTTGCAGGTTTTGATATCACATTCATGATAGTATTTACTTTCTGATCAGTGGGTGCAAGCCGATTGTCTAAGCGGGATAGCATACCTGACACATGCTTCTCGAATTCCACCTAATCTACCTTTTCCTAGTTAATACGGACCGGGGTTTTAAACCTTGTTTACTGGTTTTGTAAAAAGGATCAAGCTACATTTTATTTGGTAGTGGTCTGGGGTATTTGAGTTGTTTAAGATGCATAAGACTTGAATGATTTATTGATTATGTAGCCGTGTGAAGAAATAATCGATTTCAGAACAGTCTTCACCCCTTGGGGTTTACTCTACTAGGAAAAATTACAGTCATAAAAACATATGCCCTACCAAAATTAATATACCCTTTAACCGTTATAGAAAATCCCCCATAATCTTCAATAAATGATATAAGTAAATCATTTTACACCTTTCTTTGGAATAATAAACCTGAAAAAGGTTAGCAGAAACGTCATCATTAAAAACCATGACGCCGAGGGACTTAAAATGGTGGACCTAAATTACTTGATACATAGCTTGATGTCTGGGTGGTATAAGCTTATTGATGATCAAAACCACGGGAATTGGAAACATATTTATAAAAAAGAAATGAACAAATTTGGAGGCGAATTATTATTCAAGTGTAACATGTCAGAAAAAGAAATCAAACGCAGTTTTAGAAACAATTTTCTCAAAGATGTGACCTTATGGTGGACTAAAGTAAAACCAAACACTGACCTAACCAGCAAGCTAAGTGAAATCATCTGGAATAATCAACGAATAACCACAAACAACAACACACTTATTTTATAAAAAATGGTACAGAAATGGGATTGAATATTTAATGCACGTGTACAGAACACACGAAAATAGATATTGTACTTTTGAAGAAATACAAAATAAATATTACGTACCGAATTCTGATCATCTTAAATATGTAACATTGGTAAGGAGTATACCAACACACTTGAAAGAAGATTTCAACATAAATAGTTTAAAAAACGAAGATAACGAACGAGAAGCACTTGTAAACTGACCTAAAACTTGCAAAAAGCCCACTCCATTGATATATAACACTAAAACTGTCTTTTCTGAAGTACGCTCAACAAAATAAGATATACAAAGCTGAACTAAAATGGAAAATGAACTTGAAAATATAGACTGGAAATATACATATAGGATACCAATTAGATCAACACTCGAATCAAAATTACGAGAATTTCAGTATAAATATCTAAAAAATTATTGTACCAACAAATCAATTCCATCTTAAATGTGGTTATGTGGAATCAAGTAGATGTTCATCTTGCAATATGTTTGTTGAAATATTGGAATAGATGCTCTTTGTTTCTACAGCAAAATACTATTAATGTACGTCTGAATTACCAAATAGTATCATTAGGATAAAATGAACCATCAAATATTAATAGTATTCTAAACTATGTAATTATTCTTGGCAAGTACTATTTATTCAAATGCAAACTGGAAAATTCACTACCATTGCTCCCTAATTTCATTCGTTTTCTACAAAGCCGCAAAAATACTGAAAAATATATAGCTCTCATGAAAGGAAAACTATCATCGTACTTTAAGAAATGGAGTTTGATAAGCATAGACAACAATGTGACATGCATGATCAGGAAAACATCACTCTCTCTTTATCTATCTCTGCTCGACTCTCCCTCTCTTTACTCACCTACTTGTATCTCATTTTTCTCGCTCTACTTAAATACACATGTACACTTACACACACATTCATACATGTAAACAGAAAACTTTTTAAATAACAATTTGGTCATCTTAATTTAAAACATTTTTTACTTTGTAACATCTTATTTAAAAAAGTTTCACCTAAAAAGTGTTACATTTTAGGAAACCCGATTCATAATATATTTAATGAAACTACAGGTAAATTACTGCTAACAATATTTATATTTTGTCACATTATAAGTGTATGTATTATACATGTATGCTAATGTTTACAGTGTCATTTACCTATACATGTACTTTTATAGAAATAAACTAGGTTACCCAAATGGGTCCTCCAAAAAAACTTCGAATTTTCAATAGACTGGTACTGGTCGTGTAAAAGTCAAAGTCGAGCCAAGGTACCAGTCTAAATTTGCACATGACCGATGATCATCCCCGGTAATTGATGAGCGATGTTATTTGTAATTATTGTGTTACACTTTCACGTTGTCTGCAGTAACCGAATAAACGCCTTATCGCACTGCCTAAGCCATAGCAGCCTTGTCTGAATTTAGAATCTGAACATCCGTATATAAAAGGATTTATTGCACATGGTAGAAAACCAGAGCGTAAAAAGAACTTGTACACCGCCCGCCATTCATCAGACATATTTTCATGGAAGTCCGAAATTAAATTCCTGACAAGTGTCAGACTTAAAAGTGGTAGATAGCAAATAACAAAGGCCACTGAGATCAGACACATACTGATGGTAGCTTTCTGGACCCCTTTCATTCGCATAGAGGTAAAGTGTCTGTTCTTGTTCTTATCATTTGTTTCTGTTCTCACGTTAGTGTCAGGAAATGCATTCACTTTATTATCGTGGAACTCGGTCTCCAATGTAACAGTTGGTGTATCATTGAACTCGGTTTCCAATGTAACAGTTGGTGTATCATTGAACTCGGTTTCCAATGTAACAGTCGGTGTATCGTCCATGTCTGGTGTAGAATGATGCGATGGTTTCCCAGGGAGTGTGGAACTATGACAGTGATTGGTTCGTTTTTTGTTTGTGTGTTTCTTGATGGTAACTCCTATACAACAGTAGAGAACGCAGATTGTCACCAATGAGCTGACGAACATAAACATTCCGAAGCTGATATATATAACCTTGAGTGAAAGTCCATTCTCTTCTTTTCTGAAAGAACATTCACTTCCGAAGATGTCAGAGTTCGGTAACTTAACCTTGTAAATCTTGTAAACACCAACAACAGGTATAGCAATGATACCGGCTGTTCCAACTAGAACACCACTCAATACCTTTGCTTTGAACGTGTTTATCTGCCATCTGTATGGCGTGCAGACTTTCCGGTACCGATCTATGGCGACAATGACGAAAATGAAGCCGAGACTGTTGAAGGTCCAAATGTTGATGGAGGCGGTCACCTGGCACCAGATAGCATTACTGAAGTTGAACTGTTGGAAAGTTGTCGCGATTTCTATTGGAACAACGATTGCACAGATTAACAAATCAATGACACCTAGGAAATAAATGAACCATCGAGAACTTGACGTATTACACATCGGATGGTAAACGTAACAAACGAGACCATTTCCAATAATCCCAGTAGCCGAAATTACTACAAGATACACAATTAATGGTATAAGTCTTTCAACTTCCGACTGATTTTCTGTTTCAATAATCCGAGCAATTTCACTTTCTGATAAGTTGATTATACGAGTGTCCATCATGTCCGTATGTATCTTTACAACCATTTTAGCATCAGTAAAAGTGGAAACACAGACATGTGTCTTACTTATTAGAAACTGAATGTAGAAACTAATGTGAAAGCTCAATTCCGAAACCATCTACACACCGGACAATTCACTCGGTCCCACTTTTCTTCCTTCTATTATACCGGTATGTACAATGATAAGAAATTGACATACTTTCATTTCTCCATTTTATAGACTTTGCACAATCGAAACAATAAATTACTAACATTAAATGGCATTACAAATAAAATAAATGATACAATACTAAGTTATGGTCACAATTAATTATGGGGCGAAGGCATGTTGGTGTACTTTACGTGTCACGATTCAGATTATGTCATTCAGTACAGCACATCGTCGAAGGAAATGGCCGAGCTTTCACGATTGCTCATCGTACCGCACTTACCTATAAAGGCGGATTCAGCTCAGTGGTAACGCGCTGGGCTGTCATTCCAGAGGTCGTGAGTTCAATCCGTGGCATCGGAAATTGACATTTCTGAAATATTTATAATATTTCCCGCTATATCTGGCCGTGTGGTCTGCAAAGTATCTGGAAGTGCCAGGAAGCTGTTTATCGGTGCTATACACCGGACACATTAAAGAACCGGGCTGTCTATTCGAAATAAGAGGTAGGCGCACTTCTGCAGCGCCGGACATGCCTGCATCTAATGTCTCTCTCCCTTTAGGGGCTTACTCTTAGTCTGTCCCTCTGGTCAGATCATGCTGTATCTGTACTGGTAGAGGATGCACCTGCGCCCTTGTGGCTGTAACACAATTATGTAAAGTACCTTTGAACGTACGTTCGCATAAAAAAGGCGCTATATAAATCTGGTATTTTTATTTATTTTACCTAGAGGCGGCTATGTCAACCGTGGATCAAAAAGTCTCATAAAGTGTTCCGGCATTTGTGGTAGAACTTTAATAATAGACCGTCTGGGTCAGGGCTTTTATTTAATTACATGTCATATACAGCATTAATTTTTACAATTCATCGTTTGTTTCACTAATGTATGCGTCAGTTATTGTTGTGTTTTGCGGCAAGTCTATCTACTGCCTCGTCATCGTTTGTTTCACTAATGTATGCGTCAGTTAATGTTGTGTTATGCGGCAAGTCTATCTAAAGCCTCGTAATCGTTTGTTTCACTAATGTATGCGTCAGTTAATGTTGCGTTATGCGGCAAGTCTATCTGCAGCCTCGTAATCGTTTGTTTCACTAATGTATGCGTCAGTTAATGTTGTGTTATGCGGCAAGTATATCTGCAGCCTCGTCATCGTTTGTTTCACTAATGTATGCGTCAGTTAATGTTGCGTTATGCGGCAAGTCTATCTGCAGCCTCGTAATCGTTTGTTTCACTAATGTAAGCGTCACTTAATGTTTTGTTTTGTGGCAAGTCTATCTGCAGCCTCGTCATCGTTTGTTTCACTAATGTATGCGTCAGTAGATGTTGCGTTATGCGGCAAGTCTATCTGCCGCCTCGTAATCGTTTGTTTCACTAATGTATGCGTCAGTTAATGTTTTGTCTTGTGGCAAGTCTATCTGCAACCTCGTCATCGTTTGTTTCACTAATGTATGCGTCACTTAATGTTTTGTTTTGTGGCAAGTCTATCTGCAGCCTCGTCATCGTTTGTTTCACTAATGTATGCGTCAGTTAATGTTGCGTTATGTGGTAAGTCTATCTGCAGCCTCGTCATCGTTTGTTTCACTAATGTTTGCGTCAGTTAATGTTGTGTTATGCGGCAAGTCAATCTGCAGCCTCGTAATCGTTTGTTTCACTAATGTATGCGTCAGTTAATGTTGTGTTATGCGGCAAGTCTATCTGCAGCCTCGTCATCGTTTGTTTCACTAATGTATGCGTCAGTTAATGTTGCGTTATGTGGTAAGTCTATCTGCAGCCTCGTCATCGTTTGTTTCACTAATGTATGCGTCAGTTAATGTTGCGTTATGCGGCAAGTCTATCTGCAGCCTCGTCATCGTTTGTTTCACTAATGTATGCGTCAGTTAATGTTGCGTTATGTGGTAAGTCTATCTGCAGCCTCGTAATCGTTTGTTTCACTAATGTATGCGTCAGTTAATGTTGTGTTATGCGGCAAGTCTATCTGCAGCCTCGTCATCGTTTGTTTCACTAATGTATGCGTCAGTTAATGTTGCGTTATGCGGCAAGTCTATCTGCAGCCTCGTCATCGTTTGTTTCACTAATGTATGCGTCAGTTAATGTTGCGTTATGCGGCAAGTCTATCTGCAGCCTCGTAATCGTTTGTTTCACTAATGTATACGTCAGTTAATGTTTTGTCTTGTGGCAAGTCTATCTGCAGCCTCGTCATCGTTTGTTTCACTAATGTATGCGTCAGTTGATGTTGCGTTGTGCGGCAAGTCTATCTGCAGCCTCGTAATCGTTTGTTTCACTAATGTATGCGTCAGTTAATGTTTTGTCTTGTGGCAAGTCTATCTGCAACCTCGTCATCGTTTGTTTCACTAATGTATGCGTCACTTAATGTTTTGTTTTGTGGCAAGTCTATCTGCAGCCTCGTCATCGTTTGTTTCACTAATGTATGCGTCAGTTGATGTTGCGTTGTGCGGCAAGTCTATCTGCAGCCTCGTAATCGTTTGTTTCACTAATGTATGCGTCAGTTAATGTTTTATTTTGCGGCAAGTCTATCTGCAGCCTCGTCATCGTTTGTTTCACTAATGTATGCGTCAGTTAATGTTTTATTTTGCGGCAAGTCTATCTGCAGCCTCGTCATCGTTTGTTTCACTAGTGTATGCGTCACTTAATGTTTTGTTTTGTGGAAAGTCTATCTACAGCCTCGTCATCGTTTGTTTCACTAGTGTATGCGTCACTTAATGTTTTATTTTGCGGCAAGTCTATCTGCAGCCTCGTCATCGTTTGTTTCACTAATGTATGCGTCAGTTAATGTTTTGTTTTGTGGCAAGTCTATCTGCAGCCTTGTCATCGTTTGTTTCACTAATGTATGCGTCACTTAATGTTTTATTTTGCGGCAAGTCTATCTGCAGCCTCGTCATCGTTTGTTTCACTAATGTATGCGTCACTTAATGTTTTGTTTTGTGGCAAGTCTATCTGCAGCCTCGTAATCGTTTGTTTCACTAATGTATGCGTCAGTTAATGTTTTATTTTGTGGCAAGTCTATCTGCAGCCTCGTCATCGTTTGTTTCACTAATGTATGCGTCACTTAATGTTTTGTTTTGTGGCAAGTCTATCTGCAGCCTCGTAATCGTTTGTTTCACTAATGTATGCGTCAGTTAATGTTGCGTTATGCGGCAAGTCTATCTGCAGCCTCGTCATCGTTTGTTTCACTAATGTATGCGTCAGTTAATGTTGCGTTATGTGGTAAGTCTATCTGCAGCCTCGTAATCGTTTGTTTCACTTATGACGCCTGTTTGTTTGGATTTTGTACTGTCTGCACCCAATTGTATAAACGTTGGTTAAAGTTAACCAGTGGTTAAATATTGGTTAAGTCTGACTTTTGGATAACTTTGTGGATTTCTGGATAACTTTGTCGAAATCCATTTGTATAAAAGTTTTGGACAAAGTTATCCATAGGTTAACCCGTAAGTTAACCAGAAAAAGTTAACCCTACTCATTGAGCCTGGTTAACTTTTATCCAAAACTTTATCCAAAAGAAAATGGCCGACTTTCGTCTCGATTAGAACCGTATTTTCGACGAACCTGACATCTTACAGGTCGTAGATGACAAAGAAAACATACGTAGACGTAGACGGTACAGATTTGCGAATTGTTTCATTCCGTGTCTTTTGTAAGATTGGACTCCCTTTAATTTTTATTTGGCGAACGTCACAAGTTTCGTCTATTACCAACAATAACACTACATTTTGCGTTAACTTAATGGCTTTGCCTTAGCCATATGGCCTTATAGATCACAGGGAAGATGTCATGTAAGTATGATTATGGCTTTAAACATCGAAATTCTACATTCCTGATTCCATTCATGGACGCTAAGGTTACGTAACTTCAATTTATTGTGCAATTGGACGACAACAACGATCTTGTTATTCTTCATTTTGCATGCAAGGGTACAAGTCTGTGGGCTTCTATGTCATTAAGATGCTATTATACAATCACAATTGATCAAATCAACAAATATTTGTCTTATCCAGCGATCATAAACAACTTCTAAACTTCCAATATTTCGACTAGTCTCAATTTCGGACACAATTTTAGACACTGAATTGAATACTCGTGGTGAATCTATATCATTTTAATATCAGATTTTGATTTTTTAGAATACGTTTTTTTAAACAAATACTGTAGATCTACAGTCAACCCAGTGCTTAAAACCACCTGCAAACAAAGGCCATGTAGTCAGGACTGTAGCCTAGCTATTACAAAACCTGTCACAGTCTCAGGCCTGCCATAATAAAATCATGCAATTGCCTGAGATTATAGGAAATATTGTGTGCGTTTTTGGGACATTCACTATTTTGCGCTTAACGCAAGACGCTTAATTAGTGCAAAGACACTTGGGGTCTGGACCACGCCCCCATCCCAAGGTCGGTCTGTAGACCAAATTGTTTCCGTTCAATAACCCAAACATGCTTTGTCCTAGGATCTTTAAACTTTACACGGAGGTTGGTCATCAACAGTAAAGGACCCCTATTGATTTTGAAGTCAGTAGGTCAAGGTCAATGTGACATTTACCATTTCTGACTATAACCACTATTGGGCTGGTTTCAACAGATTATGGCCCTGATTGACTTCGCTAGTAATAATGGACAAGGCGTACACTGTGGCATAAGCGTTTATTGAATGCAGTCTTGTTTTCTTCCTGTTATATTCCTGTATAGGACATTTTGTTCAACATGTTGATGTTGTCAGTAAGTGTTTATTCCGTACTTCTAGTAAACTAGGGAAATTAACAGAATGACCCTTGAGAGTTAACATCTAGTGAAACTTCTTGTATCAATAAATCAGTATAACTATCTTGATGAAAGTTGCTATCATATTCCTGTATAGGAAATTTTGTATCAAATGTTGATGTTGCCAGTAAGTTAGATGGTGATCAAGGAAAATTTACAAAATGCAATTGTTAGAGGTTGTTGTCAACATTTCCCTTTTATAGTAACAGTTACTGTTCTTTAATTAATAAATTCTGTTTAAACATTTCTCAATGTGCATTGTTTTTCAATTTTTTTTATTAATCAATATGTTTTGCAGTAAGCTATAAGTCTGTGTTGTTAAGAAATGATTATTTATACCTGAATATATGCATAAATTGAATTAAATCAAGACTTACTGTCCTTGCATTAATGCAATAAGTCAACATTTAAGATGTGCTACAGTGTAATTTTATGTAGCTTTATGACATTTGGCTTGTAGGGTAAAAATCTTATTTTTTGTTTTGAACAAGTTGAGCAATTATTCCATGACTCCTTGTACATGTTCTACATATTCTGCATGCACGGTTCGTACTCAGTATGCGCAAACTTAGAAAAAAGGCTTGTACGTAGTTATATGCAAATATCCTTTCCGCTACCACGATTTTTTGGGGGGCGGTGAGAAATTCATATGGTCCCTATATCCCGTCCCTGAGACACTATTGACTTGCAGCACTGATAAAAACTCGATACATCCGGATGCTACACACCGAAAAATGGTCAACATTTCGACTAAAGGTCACCGGTAATGACGATGTGACGGTGACCCTTGCGCGAAAAACTTTTTTTTAGCACGACATGCCTTCTTTTTGGCCCCTTAAGGACGTTGATCTTGACCCCTTTGTCTTGCCTTATATTCCTTCTATAGAAAAATAAACAATTTTTGGCGCTAAATGTTAATGCAATTCCACAGGGAATCGTACCGCAATGGCGGGTAGGACCAGTTATTTCAGTTTTGTAAAATCTACGTCCAAAGCCCTCTTTAAAGCGGACCCAAAAACATGTGCACGACCCTGGGCCCGTAATATCCTGTAGTCTGTGATGCCTGTGTACCCATGACAGCAAAATTTCCAAATTTGGGCATCCCGGCGTGTCTGCATTAGTACGCTATGGTAGCGGAAAGGATATGGGAAAATCATAATTCAAGTTTTGCGCATATGTTGCACTGATGCAGAACATGCTTGTGGAACATACACATATAATCGTGGAATACCGGTTTGAAGATTTTAAATTCTGAACATTTCAAGTTGTCTGGATTACTGTTTCAAATCTATTAATTATTAAGAAAGCGCATATTATTACAACAATACACCTAACAACAAATATCATCACCTGAGAATTATTTATTTACATCACATTTTACAAGACTTAAAATACTGACTTGACATTTTCGTGGTTGCATAATCATATAAAATGTAGTAAGAATTTTTCAGTGACCATATAGTGCACCTATAGTGGGATTCGGTTATCATAAAAAACTAAACAAGGTTGTGCAAATAACCAGTTTCTATGTGACTATCTCACACAACATCAATGATCGGTTGATATGGATGACAACTGTTGAGTACTGACCTATGGCTATATGTACAGGGCGACTTTTTAAGGCACACATATAAAGTGCAAGCTCCATATGGGCCAGACAGTACCACTTCTGTAGTTGTCATTACAGTACAGCCTATATAGTGGTCATACAGAACAGCATCTATAGTGGCCATACAGTACAGCCTCTACAGTGGTCATACAGTACAGCCTCTACAGCGGTCATACAGTGCAGCCTCTACAGTGGTCATACAGTACAACCTCTACAGTGGTCATACAGTAAAGCCTCTACAGTGGTCATACAGTACAGCCTCTATAGTGGTCATACAGTACAACCTCTATAGTGGTCATTCGGTACAACCTCTACAGTGGTCATACAGTAAAGCCTCTACAGTGGTCATAGAGTACCGCATGATTTATAGCTTGGAAATTTTGACATGATCCTTACCTTTATGCATAAATGTATTACAAGGTTCTTGCTTTGAATATATAAATTTCCGCAAGCAAATCGTGCAATATCGTTCCGTTTGATTTGTGTTGGTATAACACCTCGAGCATCTTCGTGATACTTTCGGCTAATGAAAACATACTATCGGGGTTGTAAATATAGACAATAGCTGTTAAATTATGCTAATAGAAGGTCGAGAGTCATGTCAAATTATCCGTGCTATAGCCAAAAACAACTTGTACGGAGCTCGTACGGGTATCATAGGGTGCATGAGACAGTACACACATCAGCCGCACAAGTGTTTGGACGCATGATTTATTACTCCTAAAAATCAAATTAAAATATCATTCAGGCCTCAGACAAATCGCAGACATCCAGACAGATCACAGACATCGCAAGGCTGTCCTGCGATGCCTGTACGGTTGCCATATGCGTCATGATTGTAGTAGAAACATTGCTGTAAAGGTAAATCGCAAACAAAACACAGAAAAAGTTGGAATCTCGAGAATTTGGTTAGCGACGTTGAGTTGATCTTGCGGCGCTAATATTTCGTACGGCGGTCGGAGGATTGGCTTACGGTTGTCACACGAAATATCAGCGATTTTCCCATAAGGTGCCTTATTAAGTGATTATATACAGGTGTACAACTGTCGCAAGGCTGATCTGACGCAGGCTTAACTTTAGTGTGACCGAACGGAACATCAATAAAACGTCTGTGATACTATATGGGCTTCACACGGATTCCGTATGATTTGTCCAAAATCAACGGAGCTCGTACGGAACTTGTAGAGTGAAATATAACACAATCAAGGTATATTTCATCATTTCAGGACTCACTTTAATAGTTATGGATGGACCTCAGTCAAATACCTAGTTTCGCAATTACACGTGTTGACTAATATTATTATGACGTTTGATGACTGTTACTCAAATATCTTGGTTAGCGTGCTTGCCGTCTAATCAGCCAACCAGAGTTCAAATACGGGTGATGGCACTCATGCATATGCCTTACATATTTCAGCTGAAAGCTGACTGGTAAATAAAGGCTATGCTCGGCATGTACAGAGCTATTGGTGAATGTTACCAAATTAAATGATTTTAATTACCAAAACTCGGCAAGTAATAGATGAAGCTAAATCAAAATATTTTTTTATTATCAAAATGCGCAACTATGTATATTTGTTATTATTTAATGCTAACTGACGAGATATGGAGTTCTATCAGTGAAATAAAACCTATATCAGTCACTGGTTATCACCTACAATGTGACTGATATAAGCTCCGCCCCCTCACAGGGACTACTTTAATTTACCAAAATCTCAACACCAAAAGGACTGTAACTTTTTTATTACTGAACGGAAACATGTCATGCGGGGGGTTTTATTCTTAGTTAAACCATTTCCTACAAGTTGGTGTATGATTTAATGCAAAATTCTCAAAAAAGTTGTTTTCACCTATTCACCATAATCCAAGATGGCGGATTTTGAAGTGAAAAATATGAATGGAATAACATATTCATACGTAGCCTAACCACAGTGGTAATTTGGCAAAAATAGTACCAGTTTTGACACCATAAAAGCATTAAATAAATAGAATATTTGTTTGTTTTGATTGAATATGGTTAATATCTCATCTTGTAGTGATAAAATTGTAATATTTTCACTCGCGCTACGCGCTCTTGAAAATATTGAATTTTATAACTACACGATGAGATATTTATGGATGGTAAGGTTATAGTCAACTAAATTATTATTTATCCAGAACTGGATAACTTTTGGTTAACTTTAACCAACTTTGGATAACTTAGTTAAGTGAATAGAGCATCAAAAGTAAGGAGGTGAAATGTTCCGATTTGCGGAACACGGTCAGGGCAAATTGGAACAAAATCGAAGAATACTCATCAGATAAATCAACGGCAATTTTAATCAACTTTTTTTAAACAGTCTATAACAACAATCATGCCTTACGTAAACAGTTCTCAACAGAAACTAGTCATATACAATTTACGATGAATTCTTACAATATAACGCCATTCATAAACATCTTTATATTATTAATAAACAGTTATCAACATGGACTATAATTATATACTGGGTGTTTCTGAAAAGTTACCACTAATATATACCTCTGTATTTTGTATACAATATGACCTATCGGTACAAAAGTTTCATAGTATGTGCATTTGAATAGTGTTATATAGGATAGTTGTGACTACACAGTAAGGTCAAAATATAGTCGTGTTCGGCTTTTAACACAGTGTAAGGTGAATTGTAAAATATAAGAGTCATTAGGGTGTTAACCGTTCATTGACGTTGAGTATATTAATTATGAAAGTTGTCAACAAGGACTTTTTATAATATATCACTGCGAACAAGTATCAACATGGACTTGTTAGGCAAACAGATAACAAGGTTGACTTGTTATAATATCTAAGATCTAGAAATGAATTCATACAAACAGTGACTTCTCATAAAACATGTATATCAATTATGAATTATTTGAATGTTTAACAGTTAACAACAGGAACTAGTCATAAACAATGTATTATGATTTCATAGATAGTAAATACAAACAATAAGCAACAGTGAATTGTCATAATACATTAATTATGCATACAAATAAATTCTTAACAATTATCAATAGGAACTATAATAATAAACAACATGAAGTTATACATATATAGTCCAATCAGGATAAAAATCCAGTGACGCAGCGGTCGAGTCCACTATAACGGTGTTAAACCAATTATAAAGGCTTATACTGTACAAACAACTATAATGTCAATGCTAAGCTAACATACTAAACTTCGCTCTACCTGTTTAGACAATGGTTGTGATTTTTTGCGTACACATAAACTGCAACGTCACTGTCACAATATCCAAACTGGACTATACGACATGTTATCAACAGTGAATTATAAGTACTTCCGGTTCCGTCAAAACAGTCAGGTTTTTTTTCTCTCTCGAAATTATCTACGAAAACTGGATGATGCACGTCTTCAAATGACTTCTCTAACTCAGAAAGTTTTTCTTTGCAATCAATTTGGACTATTTGATATACTGAAAATGGAGAAATCCTAAAACATACACTGACAGTGTGGATTAAACAGAGGTACACATCGATGTTTATGATATTGTGGGCGCCGCCATTTTGAATTTTATTGACATTGACTTATTCTACACAATAATCTGAAAAGCGCAGCACGAAATACCGCTACGTCCGATTTTTTCACAAAGTATACTGCGCAACATTAATATGTCGGATTCATCAGTAAAGAAAAGGAAAAAACCTAACGAGTCAACAAGCAGCGTTAGCGACTTAGATATATCTAAGAATGAGCAGTCTGATAAACAAAAGAAAAAGAAAGAAACAGCATGCTTAATTGAACGCGTCTCAGAAAGTATAGAAATAGACAATTTGAAAGAACATATCAAACGTCTAGACAAGAAATTAGAGAAAGCGTACAACAAACTTGATACAACAGTGAAGGAAATGAACGATAAGATGGCTCTATTACTTCAAACAGATAGTGATAACGTTATCACTAAATCTGCAATGAAAGATATGATGCTAGAGATGAAAGAGGAATTCCTAAAGTCTGTGTACAAAAATATCGAGGTACTTGAAGGAAAACTATTCGATAACGAAAAAGAAAATGACTGCCTCAAACAAGAAGTAAAACACATAGATAAACAACTGAAAGACCAAATCAAAATAAACGAATCAATGAAAAACCAAATACTGAAAAACGAAAGCAAACGAGAAAACATTGATAATAATACCGAACAATATAGCAGGCGCAATAATATACGAATAGCGGGTATTGAAGAAAAGGTTAAACCCAATGGTGAACGTGAAACAGCAGAGTAAAAACCTAAGATTGTCGTAGAGAAGCTCGGCGCACTACTGAACATATCAATTTCAACATACGACATATTCCATAGGCTCAGACCGAAAAAGGATGGGACCAAGGATATAATTCTTAGATTTGTTTCCAGGATGATGCGCGATGATATTCTAAGAAGACGAAAGATTCTTTGGGATACAGGAATATACATAACCGAAGATCTAACTAAATTAAATCAGCACGTTTACATGTGCGTCAGAAAAAAAATCCGAATGAAATTAAAAAAGTGTGGACGAGAGACGGAAAAATCATACTTAAAAACTGGCAAGATCAAGTACATGATGTGAAATTTGAAGACTATCAACAGTGGATTGACTTACCGTGGCCTAATCAAAATTAAACAAACTGAATAATAATGAAACGAAACTTTTTTCTGTGAAGTGTATTACAGTAATGCTTGTAACCAACCGAGCATGAATTGAATAGTACCCGATTTGTAAAGTTTTACCGTTATTATACATTAAATGTATCATTAGCGAATAATGTATTAATACACTTGTCACATATTATAACCTGGTGGCCAAAGATGTGAAATAAATATCATTGCTCATCAAACATAAATTAAATGCCCATATGACACTGAGATAATGTGACATACCTCACCTACTACTGGTAATTTGTAACAGCTTAAATGTAGCAAAAATGCATATGTACATTTGAATCCAAGTTGTAAATCAAGAGTCATACAATGTATACATTACCGTGTACGTGTAGCGGTGAATGTATGTGTACTAGAAAGCACGCGTATGTGTATATATTATGCGTATATGTATGTATATGTTTGTACATGTAACTGCATTTACAATTGTCTTGTCTTAACGAACAATTAATTTGTTTCTTCTCATAACTCCTCTTATGTATGTATTTAATCATGAGCTGACTTCAACCATGTTGGTAACTCACGGATTCGTTTATACAATGCACATTGAACAAGTTGTTTGCGATTATTACAAAAATTATACTTACTTCTTTCCTTCTATATATTTAGTTAAGAAACATTAGTAGCTATTTTATTATTTTCGGTAAGAGATAAGTATTGTAAATTACAAACTAGCAATTTCCATCTTTGGTTACCTAGCAGTTTCGTTTCGTGCATAGGTAATCATCTGGTGGTGGAAGTTGCTAAACAAACAAGAGTAAATCATGGATGCACGTATGTGCGAATGTGTATACGGATTTGTGTATTACCCGCGTATGTAAAGCCAGTTTATTTTGTTTTTGGCTTTAAGAACGTGCGGGTAAGAGTGTGTGTGTGTAAGTGTGCGCGTCTACGGGTGCGTGCAAGTGGGTGTGCGTGTGTGGGTGCGAGTACATGTTCCTGTAGTGTGTGTATAAAACAATTTTGATCATCACTGTATGCCGTACTTAATATCCTTTGCATGATATATAACTGGTTCATTGCATATGTGCTCTTTCTTGTTTATTTTTGAGTTACATGTAACATGTACAATGTTTTTATAGCATATATGTATTTCATCTCATAATATGCCGTTGTCATAGATTCTATTCTTGATTAGTGAGATGCTCCATTTCATCTATGCTAGAAAACTAATTGTATGTTATGCTTGAATGTTGTATATGCTGTATAAGCTATCCATAGGCTAGTTTTATACAATATAGCGTCTGTAACAATTGATATGATTATATAGCACACTAATATTAAAATACCTACCATGCTGAGACAGATTAGGCACATGTTGGTCTGGTACCGTTATGTTATGAAGGGTCTACAATGCATAAAAATTATGTTCTAAGCACTGTTTTTCTACTTATATACTTTTAGATGGAATTATTGCTGAATGGGTATACACTACTGTACGTGGTCTCATGGTTGAAAATATAAGTGTACAACAATATTGTAGTGTACTTAACGCTAATTCAAACTGATGTACCATTTCTTTCGGACCGTTCCAATGTAGTATACACTTTTTACATGTCAACAAATACTTGTAACAAAAGATCATTTATAATACATTTGGAATAGCTCACTAACATTATGTCATCTTATCATGTTGAATGTTTTTTCTCTCCTAAGTAATCTTTTAAATGCATCGTTAGATAGTAACTAGTTACAATCAAGTTGTTTGCATCGTTGTGTGTTTCTGTTTGATACACACTGTCATACTTTATATAACAGTATACATGTATATATATATGTATATCATCTTCTACTGTCTCAATCTCCCTTTCTCCCTTTCTCTCTTCTATTGCCTTTGTCTTACCATTCGGGGAATATCTACCAATGCACAAATACAAATAATGTCCATATATGCGCATCACTGTATTACATTTTTCAAATAACATGTAAACGTATATACATGTCTAATAAATAATGAGTCTAAAATTTTGTACATTTAACGCCAAGGGGATAGCATCAAAAACAAAAAGAGTCGAATTGTTTGAATGGTTAAAACTGAATAAATATTCAATTAGCTTTTTACAAGAAATACATTGTACACCAAATAATTATGATGAATGGAAAAGGGAATGGAAAGGTGATATATTCCTTAGTGGTAACCAGTCAAATAGCGCCGGGATAGGTATATTCATAAACGAAAATGTCAACTTTACACTTAAGTCCTATAAAGAATACAAACAAGGCCGCCTCTAATCATTAAACATCGAGATCGACGGTAAAACCTTACTTTTAGTGAACATATATGGACCTAATAAAGATGACAAGGAACTATTAAATATTTTAGAAAACTTACTTATAGATAATAGTGATGAAACATTCGTAATCGGTGGTGACTTCAACACAATAATTGATGTAAATATTGACAAACTAAACGGTAACAAAACCACACACAGGAAATGTTCAAAAAGAATTCAAGACATCATGATAAATAATGATATATACGATATTTGGAGACTAAAACATCCCAATTCGAAACAATTTACATGGCAATCTAATCATAAACCACCAATATATTGTAGACTAGATTATTTTTTAGTATCGTCCAACATCTTAAACCATGCGAAGGATTGTTATATTAAAATGGGCTTTAAATCCGACCACTCCGTTGTTACATTTGTTCTTGAACTTGTGTCAACAGAACGTGGACGAGGATTCTTCAAAATAAATAACTCAATACTGTTAAATACAGATTTCCAAACAAAAGTCAAACAGGCAATTAATGAAACAGCCAATATAAATAAGGATTCAAACCCAAATACTTTATGGGAACTAGTTAAAGGTACAGTCCGGAACGAAGCCATTAGATATTCAAGTAAATTACAAAAAATGAACAAAGAAAATGAATTAAAAATACGACAAAATATTGAAAGATTAGAACGTGAAATCTGCTCCGAACCATGTAATGAAAATCTGCATAACGAACTACTTAACCAACAAAAAACATTAAAAGGTATAACTAAAGAAAAGATTAAAGGCATTATTTTAAGATCACGTGCCGAATGGATTGAAGGGGCGGAAAAAAATACTAAATATTTTGCAAATCTGGAACGCAAAAGAGCTGAAGTAAAACCATGCACCAACTGAAAACTGACAACGACACGATAGTTACAAACAGCAATGATATTTCATCATACTGTAAAAACTTTTATGCTGATTTATATAAAATTAACGCAAGTCTAACCCACAATAATACTTTTTTCTCAAACAGACACAATACTCTATCAGAAGATAATAAAACACTCACTAGTGGAATTATTTCAGAATATGAATGTTCCATCGCACTAAGAGAAATGAATTATAACAAAAGCCCTGGTTCAGACGGGTTATCTGTCGAATTCTATAAGATATTTTGGAACGATATTAAAACATTCCTAGTTAACTCACTAAATTACTCTTACGACATAGGGAAGTTAACAGAACTTCAAACCCAGAGTATCATAACATTAATACCAAAAAAGAATAAAGATCCTTTGTCAATTAATAATTGGAGACCAATATCACTATTAAATGTCGATTATAAAATTGCCTCAAAAGTCATTGCTAATAGAATAAAAAAGGTTGTAGATAGTATAGTTAACGAAAACCAAACTGGGTTCATCAATGGAAGATATATAGGAGAGAATGTGAGAACAATTATTGAAACAATAGAAAAAATGCAACTTAACGATGAACCAGGTCTCATATTTTTTTCAGATTTCCAAAAAGCATTTGATAGTTTAAATCATGAATTCATGTATAAATGTTTAAAAGAACTAAATTTTAGTGACTCGCTCATACAATGGGTTGAAGTTTTCTATGCAAATGCGAAGGGCTGTATAACTAATAATGGTCATTTTTCTGATTTTTTAACATTAAGAGTGGTGTACGGCAAGGATGTCCTCTATCACCGTATCTTTTTATCCTATGTATCGAGTTTTTATCTATTTCTATAGAAAACAACGATGCTATAGAAGGTATTAATTTAAACAACAAAAGTACAAAACAAACTCTTTTTGCAGACGATGCTAGGTTTCTACTTAAAGGAAATCGAACGTCTTTCGAAAACCTTATAAAAACCCTTGACGATTTTGGTAAAACATCTGGGCTTAAACTCAATAGAAACAAATGCTCAGTCCTGCGCATTGGAAGTCTAAACAATACAGATATTGTCTTTGACAACGAATTTGAATGGACTTCGTCGGAGGCAACTACGTTAGGAATTACCTTCAGTAATAAGTTATCTTCAATGTATGATCTAAATGTAGCAAATAAGATAATAGACTGTAAAAATGTCCTAAAACAATGGAAAAAATGGAACTTAACACTCATTGGAAAAATAACAGTTCTAAAAACATTTGTTCTTCCAAAGCTTATTTACCCCCTTACTGTGTTACAAAACCCACCAGCACATTTTATAAAATTGATCAATACAATTTTCTTTGATTTCTTGTGGAATTCAAAACCTGATAAAATATCACGTAAACAAATAATTCAAGAATACAAAGACGGGGGTCTAAAAATGATAGACATGGAATGTTTTCTAGATTCATTAAATATAAGCTGGATAAAAAGAATTTTTAATTCAAACGCCAACTGGAGTTTTCATTACAAGACCGAATTAGAAAAATATGGAAGATTATTACTATTTATTTGTTATATTACTGAAAAAGACTGTAAAAGTCTCAATATAAATTCAAAATTTTTAAAGGATATATTGATCTCATGGTCTAAGGTCAACACCCTAAACACTGAAATCCAAACATCCAAACAAATCATCTGGAATAATTCAAGTATAAAACATATAAATAAAAATGAGTTATTTTACTATAACACATGGTTCAGTAAATATATTTGACTTTAGACACAAAATATTTCACATCTTCGAGCAGATGAAATTTCTATATGATATCCCTAATGGTGATTACTTGAAATACTATACCCTCATTAAAAACATATCGAAAGAATGGAAGACACAAATACAAAACGAAATTATAACGTACAACCCACCAAACTACATAATCGATAGACTAAATGGAAAAACCAAATTAAGTAAGATTGCATATAATTCACTAATCAAGACTAAACTACCAACAGAACAAAAATACAAACGAAAATGGAATCTCAGGTTCACCATAGAAGACACAGAATGGGTTAAAATTTTCCAACAAACGAATATTATTACAATAGACACTAAACTTAGAGAATTTCAGTATAAATACCTCATGAATATAATACCCGACAACTCTTTTTTACACAAGTGTCATATAACCCAGTCAAGCTTATATGATTTTTGCAATAAACAACCAGACTCTATATACCATATGTTCTGGGAATGCCATATTGTACAAAGTTTTTGGGCTGAAGTTAGGTCATATCTAGTACAAAAACTTTCAAAAGACTTAAATATCACATTTCAAAATATTTCAGTTTGCAACATTATAAAGAATACAGAAGAAGATGGGCTTATTACCAACTATATTATACTGCTTGCAAAATATTTCAAATTTAAATGTAAATGCAATAAACACACTCCGACAATTCAGTCATTTAAAGAATACATTAACTATCGAAAAAACCTGGGACAAACAATCGCACTATTCAAAAACAAACTCCAAATCTGTAACAGAAAATGGCAGAAGTTTTCATAATTTGCATAACTCAAATAGTGATATTGTGTAAATTCCCCGAACCCGTAACCATTTCTTATTATCTTTCTCTTACTTTCCTTTCTTACTCTCTACAATCACAACCTCTCTTCTAAGCGACTGGAAGGTAGAACCTGTTGAAACGACATATTTAATACACATAATCAGAATCATCTGAATCACAATTTAAGCAAACAAACACTGGGCATGGGTTTACACAGTCTATATGGGCCCAATGTTTGCAGACTACACATTGGATCCATGGCTCTTTGGATCTACTGTTGGAGTATGGTCCTAAGCATACCAAACAGCAACAATCGTCTTCGGAAGTGTCTGACGAACACTCATACAACTTCTTACTTGCAGATTTCCTTTTTGTCTTGGAAGAATTTGTACGCTGTTTGATCTTCTTTTGATCATCTTTTGTCTTCTTTGGTTTCTTCTTTTTAGACTGTTCAATTTCGTACCGTTCTTTCTCAGGAGTGTCTGTCAGTATGGCAGTTTTCCTTTTGCGCCTTCCTTTTGTCTGCTTTCTTTCTCCCGCTTTTGGAACGGTCTTACAATTTCTGGAACGAAAACTTTTGTTTCGCATATGCGTATTATGATTGTCTGAAGTACTGGTATTTTGAGTCTCAACTGATGTTTCCGTTGTTTTCTCGGCCATTTCATTAGTGTTTTCATTAGCATCTCGTTCTTCATTTTGACGACCAGTTGCATTTTCAGATGTCTCTTTACCTGATCTCTTCACTACAGCTTGGTAATGCTCTCTGTGGTAGGCTAACATTACATGTTTTGTTGGAGTCACATCTGATCTTCCTGGAACCATTTCAATGGATGCAACTTCATCATTAACAACATGATAAATAGTCGTTCTCATTTTTAGGGCACTGTTAATTGCTGAGAGTACTAGATCTCCTGTATTGTTACCATACTCTTTGTTTTGAATGTCATTTTGAATGTCTTGACCATCAACAGCAAATTTATCATAATAGTGAGAATACGTTTTGACTTCCTCTATGAGCTTATTGCTAATTTCGTCTATGGAAATCTGACCGAAGTTGCTTTCTTCCCAGCTAGCCTTTACTGCATACATTAAACAATGTCCATCGCCAACCACGTCAATTGTTTCCAAATTATCGTTAGCGAGGGATTGTTTAATAAGATTCCATTGTGTATGTGTATCTGCGCTGGATATGTCATCACCTGTACTGTTGTGCCTTTCTGTGTTCTCATGTATTGGATGATCCGTTTGGGAGTTGAGGTTTATGTTCGTCGGGTCTGCTGTATCCTGCCGTTTTTCCGCATCATCACTACATGTTATAGTCTCTGTCTCCGTTGACTTTACTTCAGGGCGGTCTGTAACGTACGATGGTGCGTAATCCGTATCTGTGAAGACATCTGGCTTAAATGGTGTAATCCCAGTAACTTCGAAACCACGCATTATATTCTTTGGCGTGGCAGCCAGCGGCAAAGTTGTCCGTATAATACTTGGTATGTCATATATTGTCATTGGTTTTCCAGGGTTATTTCTCATCCATTTATCTTGTTCTCCTTGGACGAACCTTTTCAAGGGTCCACACACAGATCTGTCCAAGGGTTGTAATTTGTGACTACAATGAGGCGGGAACGATAGCATGACTATGCCATTCTTCTTTGCATAATTTAATACAGGAACGTAGACATGACTGTGATGGTTATCAAGCAACAGGAGAACCGGGTTATCACCAGATGGTCGGACATGTTCAACGAAATGTTTCAGAAACTCGAGAAAGATATCGCCTGTCATCCACCCTGTCGGACCATCACGAATAAAGTGATCCTTAAAGTTTTTTCTAGGAAAGATCAGCATTGGTGGTACCATATGTCCAGTTGCACTGACGGCAAGACACAAGGTTACGAGTGTCCCCCTCTCTCCTGATGTCATGGCTCCAACTTGCCTTATACCTTTAGTAGCAATGATATTTCTCGGTTTTTGAACAGTTGTTATACCTGTTTCGTCAGCGTTGTAAATTTCATGACTTTTGAAGTGATATCTGTCAATTACTTCCTTGAGTTTTCCATAAAATTGGTTAACATTGACTTTATTAAAGCTCGTGCTTCGAGACAAGCTGGTCGCTTCTGGAAGACGCACAGAGAGGGACCTGTGGCGTCCCATGAAACCAGAAAACCAATCCGGTCCAGCCATCTTGTCTCGAAGCCACGAATCGGGTACATTTATTTGATACGAAATTGCACAGTCGTAAGCTAATGTTCTGATGTCTTGAGGTGTAAGTCCATAATATATATCAGCCGCAAATTTTATGTATTTTTCAAGTGAAGTTTCTTGTTCATTTGAGAACACCTGGAGACGTTTGGAGTAGCCGAATGAAATGTTCTGTGCCTCAATGTCCCCACCGCCTACTTTCTTAAGATATCGGTGTAATGTTGTTTTAGGAATATTGTATTGTTCAGCTACAGAATTTAGACTCTTCTTGTTTATTAGTATTTCTTGTAAAGCATTTCTAATATTTGAATCTTCAATCCTCCCATTACACGTTTTTCTTTTGTAAGTCCTCATCTTTCTGAATATATAAATTAATCAGATATTTAGAGATGGTAACAAAAGGTGGTCTCTGTATAAGAATTACAATATTTAGATAGTTTACACGGGTTGTTTTGTCGTTATGATATTTTAGTAGATAGATCTAAAAGATATATTAGCCTATTTAAATCCAAATACATATTTTGTAATACAAATGCTTTTTTAAAAGGTTAATCAGGTTGGGGAGTATCGCTACAGTGCACCTAGAGGTTGTATATAACACTTACATTATACACACAGTGTATATTTTTAACAGCTGCATGCAATATTCTGTACAGCCGATTGAAATACTAATCTTTGAAATGTTAGTCGTTCACTTCGTAAAGTCAGTATTATACGATAGGGGCCTAATATACTAAAATAGTTTATATTCCACATAGCAAAGAACTGTTATGGATGCTGCAAATAAACAAAAAACTGTACAAATGACCTAACAATAATTGTTACAAAAACCATAACTGCTCTAATATCAAACGGGGCAAGTTGGAACACTGTTCCAACATGCCCCGAGCACATTGTTCCAATTTACCCCGATCACGCATATCCTTTGACCTTCGTTCAATAAAAACATTCTGATGACATTAATACAAATTCATCAATTTCAAAATACAGAAGAGATATGGCGCTTGCACTTCACATGCATGGACCAAACAAATATGGTTACACATAGAGTGTGGAACAAAATATTAACAAAATGCGATTTTTTACTTACAAAGCTGAATATTTGTTTTTCTTCAACGACGTCCTTGTTTAAATCAACCCGCCATTACAACTTTCGAAGATGGTCGATAAAAGTGACGTAATTTTGTTACGTCATCAAAAACTGCGTAATATGTAAATGTATGGAAGTTATCGCCAATGTTCCGACTTACCCCGTGTTCCGACCTGACCGGTCTCCCCTACAATTATTTTTAAAAACTGGTTAAAGGTGCTGCCTCACGGATAATTGGGTTAAAAATTTTGTAGATCGTGATTTTCCAACCTAACCAAGTATTGATGTAATAGAAAGCCACTGACGGTTGCTTTATGAAAGATTTGGTGCAAATAAGCAATTTTAACCACTCTCGATATCGCCCACTGATTATTTTGTTCTTGAAAAATAGCGCTAAGTTTCCTTCCAACATGCTTTGTGAATTATGTAATTCAATGTGATCGAACTGTAACATCAACAAACTACAGCGTAAGCACCAGTGAGGTATCTGGTTCTTTTTTCGATTCGTTTTCATCCAATGCGAACTAATTTCTGGCAATTTAAGTAATAGTAGTGTTAATTCTATAGGGTATATAGTAACACAATTGCGCTGAATTTGAACTGATATGTGTGTCTAGTGTGCTAAATATCGATATCTGGCCCTCTTCCGGTGTGCCAAAACTCCGTATCGAGGCTATATCCGGCCATTTCAGAAGCGACGCGCGTACGTAACGTACACAAACATGTGACGTCATTAGCAAGCTGGAATACAAATTGAAGATTCTCACTGTTTCGCAGGTTAAAAAAACTATAAAAAAAGTTAGATCTGGGCTTGTTTTGTTATTTCGTGTTTAGAAAAAATCAGTGGAGTTGAACATATGCGATAAAAAGGTTATAAAACAGGGCCGTTGTGCATTAAGTCGATATTCGGCATATTAGGATAGGTAATATTTGAATCTTCAATCCTCCCATTACACGTTTTTCTTTTGTAAGTCCTCATCTTTCTGAATATATAAATTAATCAGATATTTAGAGATGGTAACAAAAGGTGGTATCTGTATAAGAATTACAATATTTAGATAGTTTACACGGGTTGTTTTGTCGTTATGATATTTTAGTAGATAGATCTAAAAGATATATTAGCCTATTTAAATCCAAATACATATTTTGTAATACAGATGCTTTTTTAAAAGGTTAATCAGGTTGAAGCCCTCGAGCCAATACCTAACCTAGTATGCCTAATTGCAAGTCACCTTGGAGACAGACATTATTGAACATAGTGAGAACTCTCTTGTCAATTTATGACACTTACAATACACACAGCAACGTCTGCACAATGAGAATGGATAAAAATTTGCTTCAACAACTTATTCTGGTACGTTTCCAGTTCAAGCAGGGGTCTGTCTGTTGGAATGATTACTTTGAGCCCGTGCATAAGTATAGAAAAGATGTGTAACTAGGCAATTGAGATTCGAGACGGGATCATTACCGGTCTCTAGATGAAAGCCTCTTGACATGAGGCTATATGCTGCACGTGGACTTCTTCATGTTGTTCTCTACCGTCTTTTCCTCCGTATCATGTTGGACATGATTATTAAACGCTTAATACCAAGATGGATGCTTACAAGAGGTTGGGAGATTTCTTTACCGTAAATCTCACATGGCTTAGAGATTGTGTTGACGCGCGGCGTTCGGCTTGTTTTAACTATTAAGAGTTCTGTCTTTTTAAGCTAGAGTACATACCTCTCCAAACATGCGAAGTCCTCGGCAATGCCTACCATTACATGTGTGTCTAAATTACAACAAGTGTTGATAGTAACATCATCGGCACATGCGCTGATATATAGATATGCCTAGGTTAGAGTTTTGGATACGGACAAGAAGGGGATTTATGTATACTTTCAATTACTTTGTAAAGATTGGTCCTGAGTATCCCGCCCTGGCAAACACCTTGGAAACACAGAAGGGTTGTGAACGGTTGGTACCCATTTAATGACACAAGTTCAATTGGTATGAATGCTGTTAATAAGTGACCAATGTTTGTCTCGAACCCCTGCATGATAGACACGGCGCATTAGGTGGTCGTGGTCAACAACACCGAAGTCACTCTTGGCGTCCAGAAACACCAGGTCCAGTTGTTGCTTTTCATCTCTACAGTGGCGTGTAACCTCTTCTACAACAAGGTCTGCGTGTAATGGGGATGTTTTCTTAGTGAAACCCCTTTGAACTGGGTTTTGGTTAGCTGAAATCTGGAACGAATATACAGGGACAGGTCACTCCATTACAACACATAGCGTTATCTATATCTAACCTGTCGGGTAAAGATAAACCGATAAGCGGAGTGCTTATACAGTCCGTTAGTAATTTCTTTCTTATATTCGTCCCAGCTGGCATGATTGAGGTAACCCTACCTTTGAGAAGCGCTTCGATAATGTTCTTTATAACCAGAAGCACCGTTATACCTCTGTAGTTTGGAACGTCAAAGCTTTTCACCCGTTTTGAATAGTTCATTAATAATGACGAGTAAGCACTCGTGTAGTTTGTCACCACTGTACAGCACATGTTCAATAGAGAGTCCGTAAATGTCTGGAGATTTACCTTTATTGGTGGTCTTTAGAGCTGCTTGGAATACATCGTGTGTGACTGGATATATGTCTACATCAGAAGCGATGCCGCTAATTGTCTTGGTTTCGTTCTTAACCTGTGAATGATACCGACTGTCACAAATAGGGTTGGTGGAGGCCTCAGCGAGTCTTTGAAAGCGCTGCTTGAAGCCAATTGCGACGTTATCGGCACCCGAAAGACCTCGTCCTGTAAATCCTCAATAAATGCGCTCGGGACGTTTCCTTGTCTTCTGATCAGCTTGTAGAATCGCTTCATGTCACGGGTTCGTGTGGAAAGAATACTTTCCCTGAAGTCAATTTCCCGCATTGCCAGCTCATGGGTAACTGCAGTTCTAAACTTCTTCTTCATCTGTTTTCTGTTTATCACGGTTTGCTTGCCGGGGTCTTGTTGTTTCTCATTTGCAATCCTGATTTTGACAGCGTTTTTCAGTTGTGTGTTACATTAGGAGATGGACTCGTTCCAAACTAAACGCTTTGGGTTAGATTTAAACTCATTTGCTTTAATATCTGCGACCTTTGTTGCAGGTTTTGATATCACATTCATGATAGTATTTACTTTCTGATCAGTGGGTGCGAGCCGATTGTCTACGCGGGATAGCATACCTGACACATGCTTCTCGAATTCCACCTAATCTACCTTTTCCTAGTTAATACGGACCGGGGTTAATGAACAATTAATTTGTTTCTTCTCATAACTCCTCTTATGTATGTATTTAATCATGAGCTGACTTCAACCATGTTGGTAACTCACGGATTCGTTTATACAATGCACATTGAACAAGTTGTTTGCGATTATTACAAAGATTATACTTACTTCTTTCCGTCTATATATTTAGTTAAGAAACATTAATAGCTATTTTATTATTTTCGGTAAGAGATAAGTATTGTAAATTACAAACTAGCAATTTCCATCTTTGGTTACCTAGCAGTGTCGTTTCGTGCATAGGTAATCATCTGGTGGTGGAAGTTGCTAAACAAACAAGAGTTAATCATGGATGCACGTATGTGCGAATGTGTATACGGATTTGTGTATTACTCGCGTATGTAAAGCCAGTTTATTCAGAACGTGCGGGTAAGAGTGTGTGTGTGTAAGTGTGTGCGTCTACGGGTTCGTGCAAGTGGGTGTGCGTGTGTGGGTGTGAGTACATGTTCCTGTAGTGTGTGTATAAAACAATTTTGATCATCACTGTATGCCGTACTTAATATCCTTTGCATGATATATAACTGGTTCATTGCATATGTGCTCTTTCTTGTTTATTTTTGAGTTACATGTAACATGTACAATGTTTTTATAGCATATATGTATTTCATCTCATAATATGCCGTTGTCATAGATTCTATTCTTGATTAGTGAACTGCTCCATTTCATCTATGCTAGAAAACTAATTGTATGTTATGCTTGAATGTTGTATATGCTGTATAAGCTATCCATAGGCTAGTTTTATACAATATAGCGTCTGTAACAATTGATATGATTATATAGCACACTAATATTAAAATACCTACCATGCTGAGACAGATTAGGCACATGTTGGTCTGGTACCGTTATGTTATGAAGGGTCTACCATGACGCCGAGGGACTTAAAATGGTGGACCTAAATTACTTGATACATAGCTTGATGTCTGGGTGGTATAAGCTTATTGATGATCAAAACCACGGGAATTGGAAACATATTTATAAAAAAGAAATGAACAAATTTGGAGGCGAATTATTATTCAAGTGTAACATCTCAGAAAAAGAAATCAAACGCAGTTTTAGAAACAATTTTCTCAAAGATGTGACCTTATGCTGGACTAAAGTAAAACCAAACACTGACCTAACCAGCAAGCTAAGTGAAATCATCTGGAATAATCAACGAATAACCACAAACAACAACACACTTATTTTATAAAAAATGGTACAGAAATGGGATTGAATATTTAATGCACGTGTACAGAACACACGAAAATAGATATTGTACTTTTGAAGAAATACAAAATAAATATTACGTACCGAATTCTGATCATCTTAAATATGTAACATTGGTAAGGAGTATACCAACACACTTGAAAGAAGATTTCAACATAAATAGTTTAAAAAACGAAGATAACGAACGAGAAGCACTTGTAAACTGACCTAAAACTTGCAAAAAGCCCACTCCATTGATATATAACACTAAAACTGTCTTTTCTGAAGTACGCTCAACAAAATAAGATATACAAAGCTGAACTAAAATGGAAAATGAACTTGAAAATATAGACTGGAAATATACATATAGGATACCAATTAGATCAACACTCGAATCAAAATTACGAGAATTTCAGTATAAATATCTAAAAAATTATTGTACCAACAAATCAATTCCATCTTAAATGTGGTTATGTGGAATCAAGTAGATGTTCATCTTGCAATATGTTTGTTGAAATATTGGAATAGATGCTCTTTGTTTCTACAGCAAAATACTATTAATGTACGTCTGAATTACCAAATAGTATCATTAGGATAAAATGAACCATCAAATATTAATAGTATTCTAAACTATGTAATTATTCTTGGCAAGTACTATTTATTCAAATGCAAACTGGAAAATTCACTACCATTGCTCCCTAATTTCATTCGTTTTCTACAAAGCCGCAAAAATACTGAAAAATATATAGCTCTCATGAAAGGAAAACTATCATCGTACTTTAAGAAATGGAGTTCGATAAGCATAGACAACAATGTGACATGCATGATCAGGAAAACATCACTCTCTCTTTATCTATCTCTGCTCGACTCTCCCTCTCTTTACTCACCTACTTGAATCTCATTTTTCTCGCTCTACTTAAATACACATGTACACTTACACACACATTCATACATGTAAACAGAAAACTTTTTAAATAACAATTTGGTCATCTTAATTTAAAACATTTTTTACTTTGTAACATCTTATTTAAAAAAGTTTCACCTAAAAAGTGTTACATTTTAGGAAACCCGATTCATAATATATTTAATGAAACTACAGGTAAATTACTGCTAACAATATTTATATTTTGTCACATTATAAGTGTATGTATTATACATGTATGCTAATGTTTACAGTGTCATTTACCTATACATGTACTTTTATAGAAATAAACTAGGTTACCCAAATGGGTCCTCCAAAAAAACTTCGAATTTTCAATAGACTGGTACTGGTCGTGTAAAAGTCAAAGTCGAGCCAAGGTATCAGTCTAAATTTGCACATGACCGATGATCATCCCCGGTAATTGATGAGCGATGTTATTTGTAATTATTGTGTTACACTTTCACGTTGTCTGCAGTAACCGAATAAACGCCTTATCGCACTGCCTAAGCCATAGCAGCCTTGTCTGAATTTAGAATCTGAACATCCGTATATAAAAGGATTTATTGCACATGGTAGAAAACCAGAGCGTAAAAAGAACTTGTACACCGCCCGCCATTCATCAGACATATTTTCATGGAAGTCCGAAATTAAATTCCTCACCAGTGTCAGACTTAAAAGTGGTAGATAGCAAATAACAAAGGCCACTGAGATCAGACACATACTGATTGTAGCTTTCTGGGCCGTTTTCATTCGCATAGAGGTAGAGTGTCTGTTCTTGTTCTTATCATTTGTTTCTGATCTCACGTTAGTGTCAGGAAATGCATTCACTTTATTATCGTGGAACTCGGTTTCCAATGTAACAGTTGGTGTATCATTGAACTCGGTTTCCAATGTAACAGTTGGTGTATCATTGAACTCGGTTTCCAATGTAACAGTCGGTGTATCGTCCATGTCTGGTGTGGAATGATGCGATGGTTTCCCAGGGAGTGTGGAACTTTGACAGTGATTGGTTCGTTTTTTGTTTGTGTGTTTCTTGATGGCAACACCTATACAACAGTAGAGAACGCAGATTGTCACCAATGAGCTGACGAACATAAACATCCCGAAGCTGATATATATAACCTTGAGTGAAAGTCCATTCTCTTCTTTTCTGAAAGAACATTCACTTCCGAAGATGTCAGAGTTCGGTAACTTAACCTTATAAATCTTATAGACATCAACTCCAGGTAGAGAGATGATACCAGCTGTTCCAACTAGAACACCGCTCAGTACCTTTGCTTTGAACGTGTTTATCTGCCATCCGTATGGCGTGCAGACTTTCCGGTACCGATCTATGGCGACAATGACGAAGATGAAGCCAAGGCTGATGAAGGTCCAAATGTTGATGGAGGCGGTCACCTGGCACCAGATAGCATTACTGAAGTTGAACTGTTGGAAAGTTGTCGCGATTTCTATTGGAACAACGATTGCACAGATTAACAAATCAATGACACCTAGGAAATAAATGAACCATCGAGTACTTGACGTATTACACATCGGATGGTAAACGTAACAAACGAGACCATTTCCAATAATTCCAGTAGCCGAAATTACTACAAGATACACAATTAATGGTATAAGTCTTTCAACTTCCGACTGATTTTCTGTTTCAATAATCCGAGCAATTTCACTTTCTGATAAGTTGATTATACGAGTGTCCATCATGTCCGTATGTATCTTTACAACAATTTTAGCATCAGTAAAAGTGGAAACACAGGCATGTGTCTTACTTATTAGAAACTGAATGTTCAAACTAATGTGAAAGCTCAATTCCGAAACCATCTACACATCGAACAATTCACTCGGTCCCACTTTTCTTCCTTCTATTATACCGGTATGTACAATGATAAGAAATTTACATACTTTCATTTCCTCCATTTTATAGACTTTGCACAATCGAAACAATAAATTACCAACATTAAATGGCATTATAAATAAAATAAGTGATGCAATACTAAGTTATGGTCACCATTAATTATTGGGCGGAGGGATGTTGGCGTACTTTACGTGTCACGCTTTTGATTATGTCATTCAGTACAGCACATCGTCGGAGACAAACGGAAATGGCCGAGCTTTCACGATTGCACATCATCGGAGACAAACGGAATTGGCCGAGCTTTCACGATTGCACATCGTACCGCACTTACCTATAAAGGCGGATTTAGCTCATTGGTAACGCGCTGGGCTGTCAATCCAGAAGTCGTGGGTTCAATCCCTGGCATCGGAACTTGAAATTTCTGAAATATTTATAATATTTTCCCGCTGTATCTTGCCGTGTGGTCTGCAAAGTATCTGGAAGTGCCAGGAAGCTGTGTATCGGTGCTATACACCGGGCACATTAAAGAACCAGGCTGTCTATTCGAAATAAGAGATAAGCGCACTTCTGCAGCACCGGACATGCCTGTATCTAATGTATCTCTCTCCCTTCAGGGGCTTTCTCTCAGTCTGTCCCTCTGGTCAGATTATGCTATATCTGCACTGGTAGAGGATGCACCCGTGCCCTTGTGGCTGCAACACCTAGAAGCGGCTATGGCAAGCGTGGATCAAAAAGTCTTATAAAGTGTTCCTGCATTTGTGGTAGAACTCTAATAATAGACCGTCTGGGTCAGGGCTTTTATTTAATTACATTTCATATTCAGCATTTTATATTAATCGTTTGTTTCACTAATGTACGCGTCAGTTAATGTTGCGTTATGCGGCAAGTCTATCTGCAGCCTCGTCTTCGTTTGTTTCACTAATGTATGCGTCAATTAATGTTGTGTTATGCGGCAAGTCTATCTGCCGCTTCGTCATCGTTTGTTTCACTAATGTATGCGTCAGTTAATGTTGCGTTATGTGGCAAGTCTATTTGCAGCCTCGTCATCGTTTGTTTCACCGTCGGGTAGTTTATGCGCATCATTGCGCATCATATATCCACCAAGGATATTTGTTTCTCTCGTATTTGTTTCTATGTGAACACTAGGTGATAACAATCAGGCACAGAATGTGTATATAAACATTATATATATAACGTACAGACAGACTGGACAATATTCACCTATAAAATCAGATGTTGATGAACATTACACAGTTGACATTTGATACATGGTTAGTTTCATTGACATTTTTTATTCCTGAGAATTTTAACATTGTTTATACATTGCATGTTTTCTTCGTTTATAAAGAGGGAGATGGTGTGTTTTGCAGCAAGTATATGTGCACCCTCGTATACCAATCTAATTGTGGAGTTGTTCACGCTGAGAGGAATAACGGAAAAAGAACGCTGATAAACGGATTATGTTGAGGGGTCTTCTCAAAGGAGTATTATACATATCTAACTGACTGACTGTCTAATCACCCATGCGTTCAGGGAAGAAAATCACGAGTAACGTTTCAAACAAGGCATAGGTAGTTTTATATCTATGTATAACTATATCAGTTGGATATGTCTAATAATCCTATTAGAAAACCCCTCAACACAATCGTTTATTCAGCTTTCTTTTTTCTTTTTTGTGCCATCAGTTTCGGCGTTGACGACTCCAGCACCTGTAGATGTACTGGGTTTTAATCTGTATGACATGTAAAAATATGTTCTTTCTGACTATTGTTTATGGCGATTATTAAAACACCTAGCTGTAAAATTTAATTTGACAAAAATAAAAACAATTTAACTACATAGTTCCCTCCCAACGCGCTTGGATTTTTAATACTCATCATCAGGTGTTTGTCGCCATAAAATGTATTATGATATATTATGTTTATGTTTCTTTGCAGCTTAACAAGATGAGCAAGAAAAAGTCGACATATATGAAGACAATGTCAGTGATGCCGGCCACGAAAAAGTCTTTCAAGGATGGTGATAAGTTTGAATCATTTCTTGAGTTGATCAAAGATGATGATAGTGACGAAGATATGATACATACCTAGTGATGAACTATTGACTGATACTGAAACAGATGTGGAAACACCTGATGTCACTAAACTTTCTGTGGAAATGTCTGGCATGTCAAGAGTCCCGGGTGGTATTGAGGAAATACCTGATGTCACCACAGTTCCTGAGGAAACGGCTGATGTTATAAAAGTTCCCGATGAAATGAATTATGCCACTCATGGCAATGTAGCTGAAAATTGTAATATCACAGTTGAACATTTTGAAACACATACTTCTTCTTCAACCAACATCAAAATAGAAGATAGAAACTCTAGTCGTTTAAAAACTAGCCATCAAAGTACCAAACCACGGTCTAAAAGAAAGCCCAACCAGAAGCACGTGAAAGAAAAGGCGATTTTAGAATGTGGTATTTGCTCGAAACGCTTCAAAAGTATTGATGTATTATGTGAACACATGAAAAAACATAGTGTAGAGCGACCGTATGTATGTCCAGCTTGTGACAAGGCTTATAAACATAAGAGTGGGCTTAGAGACCATAACTGCCCAAAAGATACTAATGAAAACAGTGGAAAATACACATGCAGTATTTGTAAAATGAGATTTCATTACCGCAATTCACTGCATCGTCACATGGATAAACACAACGGTGTTCGTTATCCATGCACCATATGTAACAAGACTTTCTCTGTTCAGCATACATTGGATCTCCATATGAAGTTACACAATTCAACAGATGGGAATACGATAACCTATATTTCCTGTGAACTTTGTGATAAATTGTTCACAACCGATGCCAATTTGAAAATTCCACATGGAGTCCCATACCGGTACACAAGAGTTTGAATGTGATATTTGTCATATAAGCTTTGGTAGAAAATCGGATTTGAAACTTATACGTGACGTCACATTGTTATATGTGTTGTTTCTATGTGACATGATATTGTTATATGTGTTGTTTCTATGTGACATGATATTGTTATGTGCGTTGTTTCTATGTGACATGATATTGTTATATGCGTTGTTTCTATGTGACATGATATTGTTATTTATGTTATTTCTTTGTGACGTCACATTGTTATATGTGTTGTTTCTATGTGACTTGATATTGTTATGTGTTGTTTCTATGTGACATGATATTGTTATATGTGTTGTTTCTGTGTGACATGATATTGTTATATGCGTTGTTTCTATGTGACATGATATTGTTATATATGTTGTTTCTATGTGACATGCTATTGTTATGTGTTGTTTCTATGTGACATGATATTGTTATATATGTTGTTTCTATATGACATGATATTGTTATATATGTTGTTTCTATGTGACATGATATTGTTATATGTGTTGTTTCTATGTCACATGATATTGTTATATATGTTGTTTCTATGTGACATGATATTGTTATATGTGTAGTTTCTATGTGACATGATATTGTTATATGTGTAGTTTCTATGTGACATGATATTGTTATATGTGTTGTTTCTATGTCACATGATATTGTTATATATGTTGTTTCTATGTGACATGATATTGCTATATGTGTTGTTTCTATGTGACATGATATTGTTATATGTGTTGTTTCTATGTCACATGATTTTGTTATATATGTTGTTTCTATGTGACATGCTATTGTTATGTGTTGTTTCTATGTGACATGATATTGTTATATGTGTAGTTTCTATGTGACATGATATTGTTATATGTGTTGTTTCTATGTCACATGATATTGTTATATGTGTTATTTCTGTGTGACATGATATTGTTATATGTGTTGTTTCAATGTGACATGATATTGTTATATGTGTAGTTTCTATGTGACATGATATTGTTATATGTGTAGTTTCTATGTGACTTGATATTGTTATATGTGTTGTTTCAATGTGACTTGATATTGTTATATGTGTTGTTTCAATGTGACTTGATATTGTTATATATGAGCCGTTCTCCAGGAAAACCGGGCTTAGTTACTATATATAGGAATTATGTAATAAGATACAGAAGATGCTCTGAAATGAGAAAAAAGTCATGTTCGTTGATCAAACTTTAAGTAATTGGATAGTATAGTGCTATCTCTTAGATTTAATTGTTCTCATGAATTATGTTAAAATAACTTCTGTCGTTGCTATGGTGACCCATTTATGAATGTACCCATATTGAGAACAAAGAGGGGTTAGTGGTTGAAAACAGTAGTTACGTTTCTCTAAAAGCAAATATTCATGTTTTGATATATCGTATTAAACTAAGAATATAATTCTAAATTGTGATACTATTTTGAAACGTTTACGTCAATAATTAATGAAATACTGAATTTCTGAAGCGCGTATTAACGTTACATCAAATAACGTTTCAATGACGTTTGCGACGTCACTCAAAAAATAGACGGGAGTGGTTAGTTCTAAAGTTCTGTAACTTTGTAAGTGGATTTAATGTTTGCTCAAATTTTCAGAAATTGTTCATAAGGGTCTTGTCTTTTTAACACCATATTATCATGAGTTTCATAATTTTGTCACTAAGCCCGGTTTTCCTGGAGAACAGCTCATAGTTTCTATGTGACATGATATTGCTCAAAACCGGGCTTAAAATTCCGAGATACATGCGTCTATAGATAAATGTCTGACCATATATCATAGGCTTGATTTTGAGCGAGAATGCACCAAAATGAATCTAATGTGTTTTTGTAAAAAAAGAATCCGGGGCAACATATCCCGAACGAACCCCTTTGAAAGTTGTATATGCATAGATAAAGGACCGCGTTAATTTGTTCGCACTTCACAGTGAAGGAAATAAAATATTTGATTATAGTCTTTGATAATATACAATGTAAGGAAGTCGATGTACACATAGAAGGAAGAGAAGTGGGACCGAGTGAATTGTTCGGCGTGTGGACGATTTCCGATTAGACCTTTCACCTTAGTTTCTACATTCAGCCTCCGATAAGTAAGACACATGCCTGTGTTTCCACTTCTACTTATGCTAAAATTGTTGTAAAGATACATACGGACATGATGGATATTCGTATAACCAACTTATCAGAAAGTGAAATTGCTCGGATAATTGAAACAGAAAATCAGTCGGAAGTTGAAAGACTTATACCGTTAATTGTTTATCTTGTGGTAATTTCGGTGACTGGAATTATTGGCAACGGTCTCGTTTGTTACCTTAACCACCCGATGTATAATACGTCAAGTTCTCGATGGTTAATTTATTTCCTAGGTGTCAATGATCTGTTAATATGTGCAATCGTTGTGCCAATAGAAATCGCGACAATTTTCCAACAGTTCAACTTCAGTAATACTATCTGGTGCCAGGTGACCGCCTCTATCAACATTTGGACCTTCATCAGCCTTGGCTTCATCTTTGTCATTGTCGCCATAGATCGGTACCGGAAAGTCTGCATGCCATACGACTGGCAGATAAACACGTTCAAAGCAAAGGTACTGAGTGGTGTTCTAGTTGGAACAGCTGGTATCATCTCTCTACCTGGAGTTGATGTATATAAGATTTATAAGGTTAAGTTACCGAACTCTGACATCTTCGGAAGTGAATGTTCTTTCAGAAAAGAAGAGAATAGACTTTCTCTCAAAGTTATTTACATCGGCTTCGGGATGATGCTGTTCGTCAGCTCATTGGTGACAATCTGCGTTCTCTACTGTTGTATAGGTGTTACCATCAAGAAACACACAAACAAAAAACGAACCAATCACTGTCATAGTTCCACACTACCTAGGAAACCATCGCATCATTCTACACCAGATATGGACGATACACCAACTGTCACGTTGGAAACCGAGGTCAATGATACACCGACTGTTACATTGGAAACCGAGTTCGATGATACACCAACTGTCACATTGAAAACTGAATTCAATGCTACACCGACTGTTACATTGGAAATCGTGTTCAATGAAACACCAACTGTCACATTGGAAACCGAGTTCAATGCTACACCGACTGTTACATTGGAAACCGAGTCCGATGATACACCGACTGTTACATTGGAAACCGTGTTCAATGATACACCAACTGTCACATTGGAAACCGAGTTCAATGCTACACCGACTGTTACATTGGAAACCGTGTTCAATGATACACCAACTGTCACATTGGAAACCGAGTTCAATGCTACACCAACTGTCACATTGGAAACCGAGTTCAATGATACACCAACTGTCACATTGGAAACCGAGTTCAATGATAATAAAGAGAATACATCTACTGACACCAACGTGAAAGCAGCAACCATTGATAAGATCAAGAACAGACACACTAACTCTATGCGAATGAAAAGGACCCATAAAGCTACCTTTTGTATGTGTCTGATCTCAGTGGCCTTTGTTATTTGCTATCTACCACTGTTAAGTCTGACACTGGTGAGGAATTTAGTTTTGGACTTCCATGAAAATATGTCTGATGAATGGCGGGCGGTGTACAAGTTCTTTTTACGCTCTGGTTTTCTACCATGTGCAATTAATCCTTTTATATACGGATGCTCAGATTCCAAATTCAGACAAGGCTGTTATGACGTAGGCAGTGCGATAAGGCGTGTATTCGGTTACTGTAAACAACGTGAGCGTGTAACGCAATAATTGCGAATAACATTGCTCGTAAATTGCCGGTGTGATCATCGTTTATGTGCAAATTTAGACTGGTACCTCGGCTTGACTTGGACTTTTACAAGCAATATAGGAACGGATACCAGTCTGGTGGAAATTAGTAGTTCGTTATAAATAGATGCTTTGATATCTTGGAATAGTTGTCAAACAAGACAGATAACCATGGTGCTATGTACGTTCAGTGTTATGAATGTGTCCTTTTGATATATATGACTTATTCATTATGTTCTTCTAAAGTTGGTATGGTATGAGGTACGAATATAATTTCTTATAAGAGATGTTAACTTGAAACTCAACATTCTTTATCATATTGATGAACCCATTCTATAACCAAGAGGAGATAACTAGATCTATATCAAGATTTCGATGGAGTTATTGTCCCTGTTGTAGACAAGAGGAGGTAACTCTATCAAGGATTTTGATGTAGTTATTGTCCCTGTTGTAGACAAGAGAAGGTAACTCTATCAAGGATTTTGATGTAGTTATTTCCCTGTTGTAGACAAGAGGAGGTAACTCTATCAAGAATTTCGATGGAGTTATTGTCCCTGTTGTAGACAAGAGGAGGTATCTCTATCAAGAATTTCGATGGAGTTATTTCCCTGTTGTAGACAAGAGGAGGTATCTCTATCAAGAATTTCGATGGAGTTATTGTCCCTGTTGTAGACAAGAGGAGGTAACTCTATCGAGGATTTTGATGTAGTTATTCTCCCTGTTGTAGACAAGAGGAGGTAACTCTATCAAGGATTTCGATGGAGTTATTATCCCTGTTGTAGACAAGAGGAGGTAACTCTCTCAAGGATTTCGATGTAGTTATTGTCCCTGATGCAGGCAAGAGGAGGTAACTCTATAAAGGATTTCGGTGGAGTTATTGTTCCTGTTGTAGACAAGAGCAGGTAACTATATCAAGGAGTTCGATGGAATTATTGTCCCCGTTGTAGACAAGAGGGGGTAACTCTGTCATGGATTTTGATACAGTTATTGTCCCTGAACACTTTACTTGTCTATTTAGGTCCACTTTGACTAGCACATGTGACATATCTTTGATAGCAAGTGACAGATGAATGATAGTGACACGGACTGACAGTTACACATGTGCCATATCTTTGCGAGTTAAATTCTGTTAGAAAAAGGTGACGTCCTAACGTCGTTGATATTATCCTGATGTCATGGTTCAATCTGTTTCTTGGGGAGTGGTCCCTCGTCAGGCGTCGAGGTACCTCGGAAATGTCCTTTCTGATCGAGGCATGGATTGACTAACGTCACGTCAGGATAACTTAAATATTCATTGCACACTCTGGGAGTGCCGAACGGTATTTCGGCACTGCTTTGTGGCACTGCTTGAAAGCATGTTAAGCGATATCCCTGTATGTTTCAGTTTCATATGCAGTGTACAATGAATGTAACAAATCCGATGCCTTCAATGTAGTTTGACAGGCAGATCGACTAATAACTAAGGTCGCAAATCCAATCTGATCGCATTTTTGTCTTATTGGGCCGGTGGTTTGACAGATATAGACCAGACGTCGTGCGGCGGCTAGAGACATTTTAGTGCTTTTAAAATACGAATTGTTACTCATCGACCGGCGTCTGCACGATGCCTAAACATCGGGTACAGATCGGATACACGGACATCGTCCGGCGTCCGTGTGATTTGTGACCTGTATTCTGCATGGATCACACCTCCGCCTCGTATTGAACAAGACAAATACATGTAGTTGAACCATTTCAAAATAATTGGAGAGGCCTTATTAGCGGGAATGTACTGGCTGTTTATGACAGCTTTCAATTATTCGAATAGTTCCGGGTAAAATGATAACATAACGACATTAAACTTTTCTTTTTTTTGTAACATTTTTATAAAACATTAAGAGAATAATGACATGATATATTAAACAATTAATATACAATGCAATGCAATGCAATGCGGTGATTTTCTGTGATAACTCCGTGAACAAAATCGATCTTACACCAAAATCAACAAAATAATATCCGAGAGCTATGTATTTTGATCTACGTATACAGCAAATTATAATGAAACGATGAGCATAATATTATGTGAACAAATAAGGCATAAAAGTGAATGGTTTGTTTCTGGCATTCTGTGTGATGGACACGTGACGCACAATATAGAGAAAAGGGTTAAATAAACAATAAACGTTTCTATGATGAAAATCAACACATCACTGGTTTAAAATAAGACGGTCGTAAGAACAAAACAAAGAACAAGAAAAAACTGTCTGACTACTACTCTTTACTTATGGAAAAATAAGCTTTTTCAACTTCAGTTTAGTTAACATGAAAATAAACTCATTAGAAGCGCCTTGTGATGCAAATTTCAAATATGCATGGGTACTTACGACTTCTAATTCTCAGCCAGCGATATGTACAAAGCAATGAACATTCTGTTTGCAAATGAGTAAATAAAATACTATACTCGCATTGTTATGTCCTTATTACTTCGAAAATATGTGAAAATGCTATATGGCATTACAATGTTATACTAGTATGTGTTGTTTCTAAATGGCATGGTAGTTTTTGTGTTAGTTGTTACTTTTTGACATGACATTGCTACATGTGTTTTTGACATGACATCGCTACATGTGTTTTTGACATGACATCGCTACATGTGTTTTTGACATGACATCGCTACATGTGTTTTTGACATGACATCGCTACATGTGTTTTTGACATGACATCGATACATGTGTTATTGGCATGATTTTGCTACATGTATTGTTGGTGTGGTATTGATATATGTGTTGTTTCTATGTAGCATGACATTTTATTTGTATTATTTATATGTGCTGTTATGATGGGGTGTGATGTATTTCTACATGTCGCCTTAGCTGTTTACTTTTATAAAACTTTTTATCACATTGGTCACAAGAGAAGTTGAATTTCTTTAAATGAGCATAATTTATATGTTCTCTAAGTACTCTTTTAGATTTCAACATTCTGAAACACATGCCACATTCAAACTTCTTCAATTTGTCTGATACATTTTGGTCATCTTTAAGAGACACGGGGTGAAAGTCTTTCATATGACGCTTTAAATTATGTTCTGATGAAAACTTTTTATAACAAATGTTGCAACTGATATGTTGCCGTTTAACTTGTAGCTCTTCAATTGAGTCAGAATCAAGTTTTAGATATGTATCCGAGTCCATATCGTGTGTACGTCGTACATGTCTGTACATATTACTGTCTGTCGTGAAATCCTTGTTACATATCTTACAAGTGAACTTCAGAGGAGACTCAGTACTTCCAGCTCTACGTTCATGGCCTTCAATATGCACCTTCAAAGTTCTCTCACTTGTTAAGAATATCTGACAATACTTGCATTGTAGTGACTTATCAGAATCAATCTCGAGTTCTTCTTCATGTTTGCTGACATGTCGGAGGAGTTCATCTTTTCTCTGGTATTTCTTTTGACAGAATTTACATGTATGGTCACCTCTGTGCCACGCCATATGTCTTCCAAGATCTCCGGACGCACGGAATGCACGAGGACAGAGCGTACACGAGTGAGGTTTCTCACTTGTGTGAGTATATTGATGTTGTTTCAAATCCGATTTTCTACCAAAGCTTATATGACAAATATCACATTCAAACTCTTGTGTACCGGTATGGGACTCCATGTGGATTCTCAAATTGGCATCGGTTGTGAACAATTTATCACACAGCTCACAGGAAATATAGGTTATCGTATTCCCATCTGTTGAATTGTGGAGCTTCATATGGAAATCTAATGTACGCTGAACTGAGAAAGTCTTGTTACATATGGTGCATGGATAACGAACACCGTTGTGTTTATCCATGTGACGATGCAATGAATTGCGGTAATGAAAGCTCATTTTACAAATAGTACAGTTATATCTCCCATTATTAGGGTTATTTGAGCAATTATGGTCTAGAAGTCCACTCTGTACTTTATAAGCCTTTCCACAATCTGAACACACATGCGGCCGTTCTCCACTATGTTTTTTCATGTGTTGACGTAATCCATCTAGCCTCGCAAATCGTTTCAAACAGATACCGCATTCTAAAATGCGTTTTTCCATAACACCTTTTTCATAGGGTCTTTGTCTGGAACGTAATTTGGATCTATTTTTCAAATTACACGGTTTTCCATCCGTTAGTGTGACGCTGTTTTCATCACAAACAAACTCTGTAATGGCCGAAACATAGTCTGCCTCCGAATTTTCCACTTTGATCTGACAAGTTTTAACTTCTGAATCACAAGTGTCATCGGCGATTTTCTCGGGAACTCTAGTGCTATCAGACGTTTCATCAAGAACTATTTTGACAGCAGGCGTTTCATCGGGAACTTTTATAACATCAGTCGTTTCATAAGGAACTTTAATGACACCAGGCGTTTTATCAGGAACTTTAATGACAACAGGTTTTTCATCAGATACTTTTATGACCCCAGGCGTTTTCTCAGAAAGCTTTGTGACATCAGCAGTTGTCTGGTCCGTTTCAGTGTCAGACGACATTTCATCGCTACTGCTTTCCTCGTCCGATGTATGTATCATCTCTTCGTCACTATCATCCTCCCTTATCAGTTCGAGAAATGATTCAAACTTGTCATTGAAAAACCTTGTGTTCAACATCACTTTCGTTGGCTCCATATGCGTCCTTTCTCTGGTCATCTGGCTAATCTGATAGAAAATAAAACGTTTAAAATTAGGTTACATTTTAAACTCAACACGTTTTAATTGGCACATAGAGCGTTTTCCAATTACCAACTCGGGTTACACGAGTAACACGAGTTGTAAAAGGAACGGGTCGGTAAACGCAGTGCGCATGCGTATAATCTCTAACCTACTCGACCCAAGTAACCTCCAGTCCTTCGCGAGTTCTCTAGAGTCAAAGTGGCGGAAAGCGTGAGGAATGCGTATAATCTCTAACCTGAATTGTGAACTTTGGGAACATTACGTTTCGTTGCACATATCAGACAGTTTATTATAATACAGTTGTTTTCAGTCATAATGCCATCCTCTGCGTCGCTGTTAAACATTTCTTCTAACATCAAAAATTCATAATTGCTAGACCTTTGGTCGCCATTTTGAAATCGACTCGATACGTACTCGATACGTTCTTGATATTACTACCGAGTTATCCGACTGCGCAGTCCAATTTTTTTACTCGAGTTACTGGGGTTGCCAATTGGAAAACGCTCATAGTGTCGTATCGGTGGCAATCGAGGGTAACCCAGGCCCCATTTCCACGAACAAACAAAAGTTATTGCCTAGCTAAGACTGTTATTTTGAATTTGTTTATATGACTACACTTATTGTATTGTGAGGTAGATTGATACCAGAAACTGTGTATCTATTGCTAAATAATAATATATTAGGTGAGTTTTGTATGAAATGGTCATGGAAATCCAACAATAATGAACACTCACGAGCTTCGTTCTTAAGCTTGTACAACAGACGTAAGTTTTTACTTTAGATGTTTATAACTTTGAAGCACTATTTTTTATAAAAATCGGCCTTATTATGTAAATGCTCTGCCAAATTTGCTTCTCACTAAGATGTAACAAATTATACATTTGAGTCATTTAACCCACAAAATATGATTTTAAAATAGCAGTCTTAGCTAATCAATAACTTAAGTTCGTTTATGGAATTGAGACCAGACTCTCGGGGGAGGAGGTCCCGTGTCCCACACCCCCCCCCCCACTGGAAACTTTCAGTTATAGATCTTGTATTGTTTATTTCATGGGTTATGTATTTTGATTTGTAGCAGTAGACCTACACTTTCAATAATTTAACTTCTAACTCAAAAAATTAAAGTTCTTATTTGAAAGAAATCTTCAATGGGGTTAACATTTGTTTAAATAATTGCATAAAAAACTTCCGATGTCTGATTATGTAGCGTAAATTTTAATAATTTGAAGCCTGGTTTGTAAATTTTAGGGAATTGAAAGAAATTATTTTTAAAAGATTGTTAAACTCATTGTATTTTCTGTGGGTGGAGCAGTACAATTTTAGTACCTTTACTTCTGATTTTAAAAGCTTAAAGTGCAGGAAATTGCATGATTTTAAGTCGAAAAGTGAAAAAATCTTCGCTAGCTGTGCCGGCACCCACTCGAAAATTTCCGGATCCGGGCCTGGACATATCATGGATTGCTGTGGTGTTATACGCGTTATAAGCGGGGGACAACGATTACACCCGTAACCATTAAACGGGAGATAATTATTAACTTTCCCTAAAGTTAAAAAAAATAGTAACTAAAATGACGTGATTTTCAATCTACACATTGTCATGCTGACCAGGAAACATAATTATACAAGCATTTATCAGGATTGATTTACGTTCCATAAAGCCAAGTAACCATGTCGAAATTGCAACACAGGCGACAGTGTGAGTGACAGTGTGGAACAGCAACAGCATGCAACTGAAAACCACAATTAAGACTCTTCACCACCAACACAATGCCCTCCTTGGTGGAACGGAGACCTGGAGACGAACCCTCGACAAGAATCTAAAAGTTTTCATTAACGAAATCATACATAAAAGTTATATACGGTTGCCAGAGATGATCTCCAACCAGGAACCGTGGGCAAGAACAAAACAGCAACCGGTCACTGACTCTATTCTACAAAGGAAAGGGTTCACAAATGGCTTAATTTGGCCGTGTGATTTTTCAAAAAATAAACTGAATGAATGTTCCTATAAATCTGTCCTATAATTCAAATGATCTAGCATATCCCAATGTCCCTAGTAATCTGACAAAACTTCGAAAAATATGTCATGTAATTTTTGGCCATTTCGAGACAATGAATGACGCAAAACCTTCTGAAAAACGCCAGTGCTATAAACTTATATTTTTACAGGAAGAATGCCATTGTGTTTTTTGGAAGGTTTTGCGCCATGAAAAGCTATTATAACAAGAGCTGTCCACGAATAGCGCGCTCAACAATTCTTAGTATCATGCTTGGATAGCATAATCATTATATATTCAAAACAAACAAAAAATGTTATGTTCGGCATTACCTTCTTCTGTATAGAGGGTGTGCAATTATAACTCTATATCAAACAAGTAACACAAAGGGGCGGGACATGTTTTGACCCCAGGATCATAATTTGAACAACCTTAGTAGTGGACCTTATGATCTAGTTACAAGCAAAATATAAATGCTGTAGGCCTAGTGGTTTCAGAGTTTATGATTATCTTAATGTTTCCACAATATAACTCTATAGCAAACAAGTGACCCCTGGGGCGGACCCGTATTGACCCCTTGGTCGTATTTTTAACAATATTGGTAGAGGTCCACATGATGTTGTTACATGCAAAATATCAAAGTTGAAGCCCAACTGGTTTCAGAGGAGAAGATTGTCAAATTGTTCACTATATAACTATATAGCAAACAAGTGACCCCTGGGGCGGACCCGTATTGACCCCATGGTCGTATTTTTAACAATCTTGGTAGAGGTCCACATGATGTTGTTACATGCAAAATATATAAGCTGTAGGCCCATTTGTTTCAGAGGAGAAGATTGTCAAATTGTTCACAATATAACTCTATAGCAAACAGGTGACCCCTGGGGCGGCGCCAGTTTTGACCCTGGGGCGGCGCCAATTTTGACCCTGGCGATATAATTTGAACAATTTTGGTAGAGGGACACATGATGTTGTAACATGCAAAATATCAAAGTTGTAGGTCCATTTGTTTCAGAGGAGATGATTGTCAAAGTGTTCACTATATATCTTTATCGTAAACAAGTGACCTCTGGGACAGGGCCTGTTTGGACCCCATGATCATAGTTTGAACAATTTTTGTAGAGGAACTCCTGATTTAGTTATATGCAAACTATCAATGCTGCATTCTCGTTCACCAGAGTATTCTTCGTCTGGGAACTTGACTAACCACTGATGTATGAGGATGCATAGCTGTTGATCAAGTGGTTTCAGGAGAAAGATTTTTAAAGTTATCACTTTTAAAATATATTTTAGCTCATGTGACATGTTATGCACTCAGAACCATTTGAACAATTTTGATGTTTGAAAGAGAACCACCAAACGATCATTCCCATGAAGTTTCGTCAAAATCCAATCAGCAGTTAACTGTGTATGAGAAGAAGCCGTTTGAAGAAATTGTTAACGGACGGACGCACGGACGAAGAGTGATCACAAAAGCTCATCTTTCACACAAAATCGCAATTGCAAGCCCAGGACTGGAATCATCAAGGCCGGGCACAAGAAAAAGAGAACAGTTCAAAAATTACTGCCGATGCCGAGCATAGCCAGTCAGCTTTCCGCTGAAATATGACAGGCATATATATGTGTGCCTCCACCCGGTTTTGAACCCGGGTCGCCAGATTAGACGGCAAGCGCGCTAACCATCGAGCTACGGAGGCCGAAGAACCCTGTATATTGAGTTCAGAAAAATGAGGATGTCTTTGGGAGAGGCCAAAGCCCGATCAATGATTCATGAAGATGGAGAGTACGTTAATGAAAATAATAACAAATCGCTTATTCAATTTATGTAATAAAATAGTATTGTTACACAACAAGCCGTTTCAGTTGTATACACACGGAGGTAGACAAGTTGTGCATGAATTCCAATTAAAACACAGCTACGGCGAATAGCCTTTCGAGGAAGAAAATAATGCAGCGGTTACTTTGTCTTAATAGGTTGTCATATGCGGAATATTGGCTATGTTAGAATCGAAATAATGAATATTTACCTGTGTGTTGGTATCTATATAATAAAGCTCAGACACTTGTTCGGATGCGTACATTTAATCAATCGTGCTACGCACTGCTTTATTCTACAATAAAACACAGGTACATATTCATTATTATTTCTTAAATAATGTAGATAATGTTCTCACATATCATTATGAATAAGAATTTTAAAACATATACTTACATTGAATATACTCAGTAAACACCTAATATATATCTCCTTTTTTGTGATATAATTTTGTTTCTCGTAAATTATTTTTTACATAACATAACATTAGTTCGAAACCAGTTCAAGTAAAACGGTTAACGTTGAAACACAGTCTTAATAATGCTAATAGACATGTGACTCTATTTACTATATTACTCCATACTGGCATATGTAGTTCATATTTAGTCATTTGTTTTCACACCTCACGGCACACTTCAATTAGAACTGTAACATGTGTTCACTCATATGTTTGATTGGGCGATAATTGTTTTCAATTAACATATCACCATTTTCCAAACAATGCAACTGATGTAGTACCAGATACCATATTTATAACTTTAATTTTCCGGTTCCGGTATCGATTATGGCGGACACAAAATTCAATGGTCGTCTCTAAAATTGTGGTTTTTATATTTACAAATAAGTGTATCAGATCTTTTGGACTTATTTTGGACATTTGATGAAGGTAAAATGTTTTACGAAGGTAAATTTGCCGCTCTAGATCCAGAATTCGTCGTACAGAATCGCAAACGGCAACGACGGTCATCTAGCGCCACGTCATCGCACGAGGCACCCCACCCACCAACAATGTCTTCTGCGCCGTCAAAGGAACAGTTTTCAAATTTGACTATGGATGAAAAAATGAATAGCATATTCGATGTAATGGTACAAATTGTACCATTGAATTATAAGATAGACTGCATGACCAAACATATGTATTTTTCGGCAGCCAACCATGAGGTAACCGACGCGAGACTGAAATTATTAGAATCTACATCTACATCAATACGTTATGCTGTCATAAATTTGACAATTCTATAACGGTGCGCAAAGAAAAAGAAAAAGGGAAGTAAAGATAGGAAAGACAGAAGGATAGACACGGGCAAATATGATTGCAGGTAAAGTTTAAAAGATATGAAGTAATAGAAAGTGTTGCACAGTTACTTTCGGCCATCAGGGCAAGACCAATCCAGCTTCCGTGGCGGTGCCAGGGTGCTAGACCCCGCTGACATAGCTCCGGCCCTTCGTTTGGCTGTACTTTGTAACTGTGCATGAGGATCCCCTTTAGAAGGTCAGGTTGGAGAGCTCATTCTTGAAGGATGCCAAAGAATGAGCCTCAGCAATAGATGCTGGAAGGTTGTTCCACAGGGGGATACAACGAGGAAAGAAGCTGAATTTGAAGACGTCAGAAGATGTAGAATAGGGCAGGAATCTGCTGTTATGAGATGATCTTGCTCTGCTTTTGATTGGTGTTAGATAGGGGCCTGGATCAATCTCGACATGGTTGTGGATGATCTTGTAGAGCATGGTCAGTTGTATCTTTTTCCGGCGAGATTCAAGCGTTTCCCATTTCAGGTCAGAAAGCATATCAGAGACACTGCTGATGTTGTGGAACCTGTTGGTAGCGAATCGTGCTGCTCTTCTCTGGACCATTTCGACTTTATTGATGAGGTTTCTATGATGAGGGTTCCAAATAGTGCTGCAATATTCCAAATTTGAGCGGACGAGAGATGTGTAGGCGTTGGTTTTTGTTTCTTTTCTTGTATTTCTTAGGTTGCGTTTCAGGAAGCCTAGCATGTTGTTTGCCTTTTTAGCTCACCTGTCACAAAGTGACAGAGTGAGCTTTTGTGATCACTCTTCGTCCGTCGTCCGTCGTCCGTCCGTCGTCCGTCCGTCGTCCGTCCGTCGTCCGTCCGTCCGTCAACAATTGGCTTGTGTAGACACTAGAGGTCACAATTTTACCCTAATCTTGATGAAACTTGGTCACAATGATCATCTCAACAAAATCTAGGTCAAGTTCGATATTGGGTCATCCGGGGTCAAAAACTAGGTCACTAGGTCAAATGATAGAAAAACCTTGTGTAGTCACTAGAGGTCACAATTTTGACTTAATCTTTATGAAACTTAGTCACAATGATCATCTCAATAAAATCTAGGTCAAGTTTGATATTGGGTCATCTGGGGTCAAAAACTAGGTCACTAGGTCAAATCATAGAAAAACCTTGTGTAGTCACTTGAGGTCAAAATTTTGACTTAATCTTTACGAAACTTGGTCACAATGATCATCTCGACAAAATCTAGGTCAAGTTCGATATTGGGTCATCCGGGGTAAAAAACTAGGTCACAAGGTCAAATCATACAAAAACCTTGTGTAGTCACTAGAGGTCATAATTTTGACTTAATCTTTATGAAACTTGATCACAATGATCATCTCGACAAAATCTAGGTCAAGTTCGATATTGGGTCATCCGGGGTCAAAAACTAGGTCACAAGGTCAAATCATAGAAAAACCTTCTGTAGTCACTAGAGGTCACAATTTTGACCTAATCTTTATGAAACTTGGTCACAATGATAATCTCGACAAAATCTAGGTCAAGTTCGATATTGGGTCATCCGGGGTCAAAAACTAGGTCACAAGGTCAAATCATAGAAAAACCTTGTGTAGTCACTAGAGGTCACAATTTTGACTTAATCTTTATGAAACTTTGTCACAATAATCATCTCGACAAAATCTAGGTCAAGTTCGATATTGGGTCAACTGGGGTTAAAAACTAGGTCACAAGGTCAAATCATAGAAAAACCTTGTGTAGTCACTAGAGGTCACAATTTTGGTCTAATCTTTATGAAACTTGGTCACAATGATCATCTCCACAAAATCAAGGTCAAGTTTGATATGGGGTCATCTTTGGTCAAAAACTAGGTCACTAGGTCAAATCATAGAAAAACCTTGTGTAGTTACTAGAGGTCACAATGTCGACCTTATCTTTATGAAACTTGGTCACAATGGTCATCTCAACAAAATCTAGGTCAAGTTTGAAATTGGTTTATCTGGGGTCAAAAACTAGGTCATTAAGACAAATCATATAAAAACCTTGTGTAGTCACTAGAGGTCACAATATTGGCCTTATCTGTATGAAACTTGGTCACAATGATCATCTCTACAAAATCTAGGTCAAGTTCGACAGGTGAGCGACCTAGGGCCCTTTGGGCCCTCTTGTTTGTTGTTCTGTCTATATGAGTTTTCCAGCCAAGGTCTGATTGCAGGTCCACTCCTAAGTATTTTGATGATTTTTCATCCGCCAATGGTACACCTTTCAGGATGTAGTTTGAGCGAAGAGGAGTCTTGGATCGAGTAACTCTGAGGACACTACATTTCTGAGGGTGAAAGTCCATCCCCCACAGTTTCTCCCACTTGGCTAGAGAGTCTAGGTCTTGTTGAAGTATCTGCTGGTCTTGTTCGGTCTTTATCTGGCGGTAGAGAATGCAGTCATCTGCGAATAGGCGTGTCTTTGAGCGGAGTCCCTCTGGAAGGTCGTTAATGAATAACAGGAATAAGAGTGGTCCCAATACTGAGCCTTGAGGGACACCACTCACAACCGGGGCTTCTTCAGATGACTCGCCTTGAACAAGAACTCTCTGGGTTCGACCATGCAGGAAGGATGAAATCCACTGGAGCGTCTGGCCTCGGATACCATAATGATGGCATTTCTTCAGGAGTCTTTGGTGAGGAACTCGGTCGAAGGCTTTACTGAAATCCAGTATAATCATGTCTGTCTGCGTCCTCTTGTCTAGTGACGCTGCAAGCTCATGCTGTAATGTTAGGAGCTGAGTCTCGCAGCTTCTCTTCGCCCTGAATCCATGTTGACAGTCATGAAGTATGCTGTGCTTGTCCAGGTGTTTCATTGTGTGGCTAACTATGACATGCTCAAGTAGCTTGCAGCAGATGCTAGTGAGGGAGACCGGCCGATAGTTTGCGGGGTCCTGTCTTGAACCTTTCTTGTAGATGGCAGTAACATTTGCCTGTGTCCAGTCATCAGGTACTTTTCCTTCGTCAAGTGAAGTCTGGAAAATCATGGTGATGATTGGGGCCAGAGCTGTTGCACAGTCTTTAAGTATGCGTGCTGGTATGCAATCTGGACTTGTGGCCTTCTTTGGGTTGATGTTGTATAGCAGCTTCAAAATTCCGTCTTCGGTAATATGAATTTGGTCCATATCCGGGGAAGGTGTTCCTGCTGGTGTGGGAATGTCATCATCCGCTTCTTGAGTGAAGACTGACTTATACTGCTTGTTTAAGATGTTTGCCTTGTCACTAGCGGAGTTGAAGAGTCGCCCTTTGTCTTTAAGAGGTGAAATCCCTGAGTTGTCTTTCCGTAGTGATTTGATGAAGCTCCAAAATCTTTTCTGTTTAGGCTGTTTATTATGTTCTGTGTCTTCAGGTTCTATTATGTTGTTTATATATGAGTGGTAGGCATTTCTTTCAAGTTTCTGGAATTGTGCTTTCGAGTTCTTATATTTTCTTATGTCGGATTCTTTCTTAGTTTTCTTCATTCTGGTGTACAATTTCGATCTTCTTCTCATGGCCCTTTTCAAGCAGGTGTTTATCCATGGTTTCTTCTTGTGGTCTTCTTTGATGAGTTTTGTTGGGATGTGCTTGTTCATCAGAGATAAAAGAGAGTTTTTGAAAAGCGTCCAAAGGGTGTCAACTGAAGCGTTTTGCAGTGATGTCATCTCTGTGTAGAGATTGTGTAGCCCATTGTTGAGGTCATCGTAGTTGGCCTTATCATAGGTAAACACCTTCCGTTTTAATGGTGGTGGCTTGTGGGGATGTAGGCTGGCCTCCACATAAACTGCTTCATGGTCTGAGATTCCTGGGATTACTTCTGTCGAGTTGATAAGCGAACTGTTGTTAGTGAAGAAAAGGTCCAGGATGTTACTAGAGTGTTCGGTTGTACGTGTTGCATCACACACTTGTTGTTCTAGGTGTTTATCATTCATAATGTCAAGTAATTGGTGACACTGTGGACCCCTTGAAGCTGATGGATTTACACTATTACTTTCCCAGTCAATATCTCCAAGGTTGAAATCACCCCCTAACCATACGTGGGCCCCATCAGGAATTTTGGACAGGCTTGTGTCAAGGTGGGCGAGATATTCTGGCTTGTCCATGTTTGGCGGACGGTAGAATGCACCTACATAGAGGTTGCTTGCTCCAGTGATAGTGATCTGTACCCACAGCATCTCGCAGTCCCTGTCTGTGTTGATTTCTTCTGGCATCATACACTCAAGTCTCTTGTCGACGAGTATAAACACACCGCCTCCTCTCCCTTTCTGTCTGTCTCTTCTGAAGACATTGTAGTTGGCAGGGAAGAACTCACTACTCTGGTGGTTTGCTGTGAGCCAAGATTCTGTCCCGATTATGATGTTTGCTCCAATGTTTTCACTGATGACCTGCAACGAGGCTTTCTTGCCAACAACTGATTGGCAGTTAATGTTCAAGACTTTCAGTGGAACATCTTTCCTTTTCTGTTTACAAGAGTGGATGTTTTGGAGGTTGTTTGTATTAGCAGATAGGCTTGAGTGGGTGAGGTTGGTGTCGCTGTTCATGGTGGTGCATGGTCTAGACATGTCACTGTGCAGACGATAGCGTACTGGGTTGGCATCTTTGTTTGGAGATGAGGTAGCACATGGGTGGTTGAAGCTCATGTCGCACTCCGTTGACTGGGTGGTTGAATCAAGCTGAAGGGGGTCAAAGGTGTTTGTTGTTTCATAGAAAGTGAGGTCGAATAGGCACGAGGAGAAGTTTGGAAGTCCGCAACTTACACAATCCCATGATATGTTTCTTAGAGCTAGGTAGACTTGGTCGCTCATTGCCATGCAGTCCTGGTGGTACCATAGCTTGCACGAGTCACACTGCACTCCTGGTGTGGTCCATTTCACAGCCTTTTGACAAACTCCGCAGGGAAATTTGGGTGGTCTAGGACCGGGATTTGGTTCCGGTGCATAGGACTCTTGGAGTAGAAACATGCAGAGATAGAGTAAAACGAGTTTCTCTCGACAAACCGGGCCTTTTAGCTTAGACATTGACGTATGTAGTGTCAGTACTAGCTGCAACGAAGGCGATAATTTTATATTACTGGGACTTATAACTGGTGCCCCGTCAATAATTCCTACCTTACCCTCTTCATTGTTGTCTGGTTGCAGTCTCTTGGCGATGAGTACACTCACAACGAAGAAAACAGCGTAGAAATGGTCAAACATTGCATATTTCGTATTTCGTGACCGGAAGTAAACAAAGATATTTTACTCAAAACGAGGCTGTAGGAGAGGGCCGTTGAAAAAGTAATATGTTACAATATATCAGTGATTCTGGTCGTCCAATCTGGTTGTCATGCTTACATAACCATCTTACCCAACCTTCTATGATAAAGATGGAGAAGGGGAAAAGAGAAGATAATAGGAAAACAATAATTTGTTTCAGCGGTAAGAAGAGGTGTGCGCACCACACCGGAAGTCACCTTAACAATACAATACAATACAAAAGTATTGACATGGAGGCCCGTATGTTACGGGCAAACTTAATCTTCTTTGGTCATTGTGAGGACGATAGGGGTGAAAATTGCTCTACCATTATCGCGGACATGCTTGTGAACCAGCTTAAATTGAACAGGGACTCGTTCTCTATACAACATGCTTATAGAATAGGGAAACGTAATCGTAATAAAGATCAACAGCACAAACGCCCTATTCTAGTATCATTCGACAACCCAGCCACCACTAACGCTATAATTGAAAATGCATGGATGTTTGTGGAAACTCCTTATAGTGTGTCACGTGATTATCCACGGGAGATACGTGAGGCAAGACAGGACCTATGGCCGGAATACAAGCAGGCCAAAACCAAATATGGCTCCAAAAACGTCAAGATGCTATATCCAGCGGCCCTCCAGATAAAGGGCGACATTGTACAGGATTATTTTCCAGAATGGTTTAATGTCCTTAGAGGCTCCCGCAACTCGGATGTCAAATCACGTATCCATGAAAAGTTCAAGCTTTCAGCGGAAGCGTCGGTAACATCCCCACAGCACATGTCACCAACAATGGAGGAAGATCTCTGCTCGGAGGATGATGACGTCAGCTTGACCAATTCCAAAGGAACTTCACCAGGAACATCTAGACATAAACCAAATAAAAGTCACTCCACCAAACCTGGATACTTGATGGAAGTGCATGCACCATTAAGAAATCCACATAATGCTCATCCAACCATAGACAGTGATTCGGGCCAAGTGAAATAGGAAATTCCGGGGACTGTGTTTTTTTGCGAAAAATGTATAAACTTACCGTGTTCTTCCAAACAAAAGTACTGTTCTCATCTACAATATCTTAACGATGGATCGCATATTACTTTAGACATCAATAACGGATTTAATAACATTCCCAACCAACAACCAGAAAACACTCTAGACCCAGACGTCACTAACAATTCATATATCAATAATAGTCCAGGTACGTGTACGGATGTACGAATCATAAACATTGGAACCTTGAACGTGTGTGGATTGAAACGTAGACTTTTGTATCCAGAATTTGTATCTCTTGTTGAAAAGTATTCAATATTTTGTGTCACTGAAACCAAAATTGACTCTCATGATATAATCAATATCCCAAATTACACTTTTTTCTCCAAACCTAGGTTAGAAAAATACAAACGAAAATCAGGGGGGATTGGTTTCTTTATTCACAACTCTCTAGTAGACAAAATAAGTATAATCGAATCAAATTGTGAATATGTATTCTGGTTTAGTATTAAGTCAGTGTTACCCATTGTCAGTACAAATTTACTTATTGGTGTAATATATATTCCACCTGATAACTCACGTTTCTACAACGAAGACGAATTTTTCATGCTACAGTCCCAAATTGCACTTAATAGTAGCTCATATGACTTTATGCTCCTCACTGGCGACACGAATGGTCATACGTCTAATGTCCCAGACTATGCTGAGTTCGATGAGTGTTTAACTAATGCACTCGAACTGGACGAGAATACAATAGAATCACTAAATACGATTAACAAACTAACAGAATTAAATATCACTCGAGACAGAGTTTCAAAATGCAAAAAACTAAACAACACCGGACGAAAACTATTAAATATATGTAGAAACCATAATTTATTCATTTTGAACGGACGGTTGGGAAATGACAATTTAAAAGGTCAGTTTACATTTAGAGACACGTCTGTTATTGACTACTCAATTTCCACAATTAGTTGCTTCCCGTACATTACCAATTTCGGTATAATAGACCTTGACTCGTTATTTTCAGACGGACACTGTCTCCTAGATCTTGAATTAACCATTCCTAAAACGCTCCTTACTAACCGTCAATCAACATCACAACCGGACAAAAAAACAAGTAATCCAAAATGGAATGAGGAACTAAAATCAGAATTTACAGAAAACCTTAACCCTAATTTGCTGCAAGAAATAAAAGATTTATTAAATATTACACCCGAACACGACATCGAGTCACATATAAACTGTGTAACCAGCAAAATATCTGAGATATTCTCGAAGTCGGCTAAAAAAACATTCCCACCCCCAAGTAATAAACATAAACATAAAAGCACGAATAACACACTCAACATAAATAATAAACCCTGGTTCGGGCCTCAGTGTAGAAAAGCAAGAAATAAATATCACACCGCACGCAAAGCTTACAATACGAATAAAACCAATGTAAACAAGTCCCGCCTACAACTAGCTACTACACATTACAAGCAAATCATGAATGGGTTCATCACCAAACACAAATTTAGCACGGAATCAAAATTACGCCGTTTATCCTCAAATAAACCAAAGGATTATTGGAATTATTTAAATAGCTTATCAATGAAGAAACACGATAAATCACCACCGCTGACAGATTTTTACAAATATTTTAAAGAAGCTAACTCTGCTCAATTAGGTAATGACGACAATACCTCCAACAATAACCCCGACGTTACTATATTAAATAATGATGTTTTAAACAGGATAATCTCAGAAAGTGAAGTTATCAAAAATATAACGAATCTTAAAAATGGCAAAGCGTCCTCTGCTTTCGACAACATAAGCAACGAGTATTTAAAATCAACAAAATCAATAATGGCTCCCTTATATACATCACTCTTCAACCTCGTTTTAGAAACCGGTGTCCTTCCCGAGCACTGGTTAATTGGAACTATTAAACCTATTTATAAAAACAAAGGCTCCATTATGGACCCGGCAAACTATCGTCCAATAACTATCCTCAGTTGCTTGGGTAAAGTGTTCACATCCATATTAAACAATAGAATTTATGAATTCCTCACCGTTAATAATCTCCTAAATGAAAACCAAGCCGGATTTAGAACCGGCTACTCTACGACAGACCACATTTTTACTCTAAATTTCTTAATAGAAAAATTGAGATCCGAAAAAAAGAAATTGTTTTGTTCATTTATTGACTTTTCCGCTGCCTTCGACTCAGTGTGGAGGGCAGGTCTGTGGACTAAACTAACTAACAACGGAATAACTGGGAAAATCTTACGAATCATTAAAAACATGTATTCTAATATTAAATCATGTGTTGCTGTAAATGGTCAAACGTCCGCTTTCTTTAACAGTTTCACAGGAGTTCGACAAGGCGAAAACCTCTCTCCAGTCCTGTTTTCTCTATATCTTAATGATCTCGAAAATAACCTCATACGTGATGATAACGGCCTTATAATAGATTTTAAAATAGACGAAATCCAGCACTTTTTAAAAATATTACTTCTCCTCTATGCAGACGACACGATTATTGTTGGCGATTCACCTCTGTCTTTTCAATCAACATTAAACCAGTTTAATGAATATTGTAAAACATGGAAACTAAAAATAAATTTCTCAAAAACGAAAGTCATTGTCTTCGGTACAAATAAACCCAACAAATATCGTTTTACTATAGATAATCAACCGATAGAAACTATCAAGGAATATAAATATCTTGGAGTCATTTTTTCCGCTTCCGGCTCATTTCTCTCTTGCAGAAAACATGTAATAACACAAGCTAATAAAGCAATGCACGTATTGCGCCTCAGAATTAACAACTTGGATTTACCACTTGATTTACAATTAAAATTATTCGATCATACCGTACTACCAATTTTAACATACGGATGTGAAATCTGGGGCTTTGAAAATTTGGATGGGATAGAACAAGTTCATACTAATTTTTTACGTTTATTAACTAAGACCCGAAAGAGTACGCCTCTATATATGCTTTATGCAGAACTAGGACGCTATCCCATCGAAGTTGTCATCAAGTCCCGTATGGTAGGATATTGGAATAGATTATTAGCAAATAAATCAAAAATTGCGTTCAAGTGCTACCAGCATATTCTTTCTAATCATCAAAACTTTAAATGGGCTGCACATATAAAACGTATTTTAGATACAACAGGAAATTCACAAATATGGATAAACCAACATAATATTACCAATAAACATATAAACAAACAAGTTAAACGCACTTTGATCGACCAGTTCCTACAAGATTGGTCAACTAAACTTGAAATTTCAAATAAAGGAAAATTTTATCGTAGTTTTAAAGAAAATATAAACTATGAAGAATACTTAAGTCTTTTAACTACTTCTCAGCGTATAAGTTTACTCCATTTCCGTACTGGAAACCACAGATTCCCTATAGAAGTCGGTCGCTGGAGACAATCATTTAGGCCTCACCATGAACGTAAATGCTCTTTGTGTCCCAAAAATGACCTAGGTGACGAGTTTCATTACTTACTAATATGTCCGTATTTCAAACAGCTACGAGCTCAAATGATCCCTAATAAATATTATGTAGCACCCAATATGATAAAATTCAAAGATCTACTTTCCACAAAGAACAACGAGCTTCTCAAAAAACTTGCTAACTTCGTAAGACAAGTAATGAACGCTTTCACACGACCCATGCCTGTCAATTAACTCATAAATAAATTATCAACTTACTTTGAATATTTAAAATCCACCCGTAGACTGAATTAATTAATCCACAGACGACTTCACAAATAAAACGTATATAAACACACAACACCGACACTAATAGCAAAGCTACACTAATGAAAAACTCCCCGTGTTCCACGTGCACTGTCCAGACGAAAAATAGTTCATTCATCCATAATTATAGTAAACCCATTAGGCCATAACCATCTATACAACAACTCATGTTCCACGTGCTCAGTACCTGACTAAACTATTTCATTCATATATTTGTAAAAACATTGAAGTCGTATTTAACTTATACAGTACAACCTTGAATAGAAAGGCCAGTCAAGCAACTGCTAAAATGTAAATACTTGGTTCTATATAGTGGTTACTTTTTTGTCCTTATTTGTTGCCTTATGTTACTTTTGTATTTTTGAGTTGTATATTTACACGTGTTTTGTTACTTTCTAGAATCTCACCCATTGATGCTGTTTGCTAAACTGAATCCCGTTTATACACCGATTAAGTATTATTCTGACTAAACTTTAATAGACCCAGTACATATTATGACTTTGAAACGAATATTTTAAGATGTTATTACAACAACTTTTATTCGACATTAGTACTATAGTACTACACATATATCAATGTTTTGTTATCGTTATCATATAAATACATTCCCCATAAATCACCATAATGTATGATATTACCATCTTAATTCCACCATAACCGATTCCATTGTAAAACTATTATTCACATGTCATTACTTTGTAATCTGTGAAATGTATGCAAATAAAGTTATTGTTCTGTTCTGTTCTGTTCAACTAAATTGTCTGTTATTCAAACTGACGTCGACCCAAAGATCTGTATTTTTTTTTAGATCTTTGGTCAATCTTTTCAAAGACCTTTGATCTTTTGAAATAGAATGATCACCGCCAATGACCATGGACTTCAACTGACGCATTTTTAGTCAGTGTATGATAGCTGGGACGAATAACACAACTATGATGTTTGGGGCAATAGTATAACATTAATCATCATGACTCCAACCACTGTACCAGAGACGGTGCTACTAATTAAAACCGAAATACTTAAAAAATATATATAAATTGATGACTTTATAACCCAAAAACTATACGATGACCGATCCACAGGAGAGAACTTGGGATGGAATAAATAAGAGTCGAATCTAGTCCAAAGCCGTCGAAGCGCAAAATAACTGTTTCAAAACATATTGACGATATATTATTGAAATACAGTCCGTGCAGGATAATGTGGCAGTCACGTGACACAATGTGGACACTGTCAATTGGTTGAATTAGGTAAACCATGGTTAAGGTTTGTGATTATAAATCATTCTAACCATCCATCCTTTCAAACATGCTCATAGCCGAGTGGTTTAGTGCGTAGATACTTCCTAACCATATCGATAATTTTGTCCGCGAGATCGAAACCTTGCCCAGTTGTATGTATTTTTTTATTTCTTTTTCTCATCTTTATAAATTTAAAAGCTAAGAGTTTTACAGAAAAATGGCTTAAATAATCAGTTCTATCCAATAGTGATACAACCTGTAATTAAAGTTATTAAGTCTATTATTAAAGAATGTATAGCCTAAATATACATGTACACAATCAACGTATTGTACATGTATTATAATTAAAGCACAATAATTTTTATTGCTAGTACTTAGGTATTGTAACTACCAACACGAAGCCACAGATACATTGTCTGAGTGTGACTGTAACTCAGACCATGATACAGCAAATGAAGTGATGTAAAATTATTTTGTATTGTAACGATTGTGTGTTCTTGTCATAAAAGTTGAATTGAATTAAAAATAATTTTATCATGACCATAATAAAACAAGAAAAATATATAATTAACAAATTATAAATTCTCTCGAAAAGAATATGAAAATAACATTAAAAATATTGTGATGAATTCAAAAAAAATACTAAAGACTTCTTTGATGGGTTGAACTCTTACAGCATACATTACTACTTGCAATTATTTAGTGCAATTAGTCAAGCATGAAGATAAGGCCAAGCAATTTAACTGCCTGGATAACTGTCTATGTTAAATGTTAAATTTCGTCGTTGAATGGGTGGTAAAGGATTATCTGCACAAGGCAGTCATACTGGTCTGAAAGGTAAACAAACACTAGTCCATATTAAGTCTGTATTTCAACAGTTACCACTTACATAGTATTTAATGAAACGGACAAACAACAAACAATTAGATTCTTTTAAAGTTATCTGTAATCAATATCATGTATTACCTGTCGTGAAATAGGCTCGACTGCCACATTATCTAGCACGAACTTATATGTGTCAGGATTTAAGTATAAACAACTTATAAAAACCGAAAGTATGACCCGTACAAGAGAAGGTAACTTTATCAATTAGAATAAGAATTTGTTGCAATTATGTTCCCTTTTCCACTTCCATGGCAGGTACTATCGAAATGTTATCAAGTCTGTACATGCCTGTATTATAATATATTCGTGTACGAATACAGGATGATTGAGACCATGGATTATTGAGAGAAGATCATTGAGACCAGATTTCTGAGTATTGAGACCAGATTTCTGAGTATTGAGACCAGGTACCTGGAGTATTGAGACCAGACAAATATTAATAATGTGGTCTCAATACTCCATAGTCTGGTCTCAATACTCCATAGTCTGGTCTCAATACTCCATAGTCTGGTCTCAATACTCCAGAAATCTGGTCTCAATACTCCAGAAATTTTCTGGTCTCAATAATCCATGGTTTCAATGCTCCAACAGCCTCGTGTACGCACTGGCATAAAAATGTATACGTGCACGTATATTGTTGTACGTACACGTATATATAAACAAAACTGTATGTACACATATAATCATGTATGTGCACGTATATAATTTTACGTTCACATACACAAATATTTAATTACGAGTGTTGATCATATTGTAACTGTGGCAAATTTTTAATTTAGAAATGTTAGGCTCGAGATAATAGATACATGTTAAATGATTAGTAGGCCTAAACAAAGACCTAAATATACATTTTAGGTATTTGGCCTAAAGCATCTTGTGCTTAGATTAACAGCTTTAATTGTGCGCGTAAATAAAATCAAATAAATAAAAAGTTAATACTATGTGAAATAATGTATTATGCTCGTATATAAAATAAATTCCAAAAATTAATTCCAATAAATTACTGAATGCCGAAAACAACTATTTGCCGAAAACAACCGAAAACAAACACAGATTGCCGAAAACAAACGATATTTTCTATCATGTTGTGTTTTTTGTTCTTTTTTTATCATTAATGGATATATTGTAATATATTAGACCCGTAGGCAAAATTTTGACTTATTTGGTCGATTTATAATAGTTTAATTCAAGTTTTCCTATTATACTGACAAGATCAATTAAATTAGAGTTACTTCCCTTTTCCCGAACGAATAGTCTTACATATCGCTGTGGTCAACAGTGAAGAGTATCAAAGTTCATGGTTAATTATTGTTTTGATTCGATTTTATGCTTCGTGTAAGAAACATAACTCAGACCGTAAAGACATAATTTACACAAGCCGAAAACAAAAACATAGAATTACCGAAAACAAATTAGAACTCGTATTATACCACGCACGTTAATTAACGTGCATGATTATACTATGTGTTTTCGTATTAAATATTTTTATTATTAAATAGATATGTTTTTTCTTCCTTTTTAATATGAAATAGATACATTATTTGTGAAAATGTGTCTTTATTAACTTTTTATTCAAGTTTTTTATTACACGTGCAGAAGCCGAAAACAAATATTTAAGATGCCGAAAACAAACGGGAGTTCGAATAATACAACGTTTGTCTTTCCTGTTTGATATTTAATAGATACATATTATGGTGATTTGTGAAAATGTGTCTTTATTAACTTTTAATTCAAGATTTTATAACACATGCAGAAGCCGAAAACAAATATTAAAAACAAACCAACACATTTCAATGAAATTCTAATTACTTCACTCAATATCGAACAAATTGTCTCCTATAACAGTTGCCGAAAACAAATATACAGGGTGTCGAAAACAAACGGGAATTTCTATGACACTGTGATTTTCGTTTCTTTTTAATATTTAATAGATACATTATAATATATTAAGACGATATGTGAAAATATGTCTTCATTAATTTATTTATTAACTTTTAATTCAAGTTTTTTTATTGCACATGCAGAAGCCGAAAAAACAAAGATTTCAGATGCCGAAAACAAACGGGAGTTCGAATAATACGACGTTTTTATCTTTCCTGTTTGATATTTAATAGATACATTATAATATAGTATGGTGATTTGTGAAAATGTGTCTTTATTAACTTTTAATTCAAGTTTTTTATAACACATGCAGAAGCCGAAAACAAATATTTCAGATGTCGAAAACAAACGGGAGTTCGAATAATACGACGTTTTCCTTTCCTGTTTGATATCTAATAGATACATTAGAATATATTATGGTGATTTATGAAAATGTGTCTTTATTAACTTTTAATTCAAGTTTTTTATAACACATGCAGAAGCCGAAAACAAATATTTTAAATGTACCAACACATTGAAATTCTAATTACTACACTCAAGTTCGAACAAATTGTCTCTTATCACAGTTGCCGAAAACAAAATTACAGGGTGTCGAAAACAAACGGGAATTTCTATAACACTGTGATTTTCGTTTCTTTTTAATATTTAATAGATACATTAGAATATATTATGGTGATTTGTGAAAATAAGTCTTCTTTCATTTATTTATTAACTTTTAATTCAGGTTTTTTATTACGCGGGCAGAAGCCGAAAACAAATATTCAAGATGTCGAAAACAAACGCGAGTTCGAATAATACGACGTTTTTCTTTCCTGTTTGATATCTAATAGATACATTAGAATATATTACGATGATTTGTGAAAATGTGTCTTCTTTCATTTATTTATTAACTTTTTATTCAAGTTTTTTATTACGCGGGCAGAAGCCGAAAACAAATATTCAAGATGCCGAAAACAAACGCGAGTTCGAATAATACGACGTACAAGTGTTTTTATGTTGCCACAAATAAATAATAGATCTAGTTCTAAGAACGTTATCAATTCCAGGGGGGGGGTAGGGGGTCCGACCAGCTATTTTCAGGAGCGTAGTTAGCGCAATTTATTCTACTTCATTTATTTGCAACACTGTATTATAGGAACATTCAAAACGCGTTTGTTTTCTGTATCCTTAATATTTGTTTTCGGCTGATGCATGTGTAATACACTACTTGAATAAAAAGTTAATCATTATATCAATATCGAAATAATTTCGCATTGGATATTACTTCATAATAACACATCTGTTAAATATTAAAAGTGAACGGAAAATACACTGTAATACGAGAAATCATTTGTTTTCGGCATCTTATATATTTGCTTCCGGCCTCTTGTTAAATTACCGTCAACAGTTACCGTGTTTTATGACCCTATAGGTACACACTGATAGTGATCGCCTGCTGATATCATGCTGGCCTCTTGCTGATATCATGCTGATTTTGATCAAGAAAAGAACCAGTGCGATTTTTTGTCTTTAAACCGTATACTATACGCTAGTTATATTAGATCTATTATATTTTACTTAATTTACTATGTTTGCACGTGTTATAGAAAACAAATTGGAACACAACGTTAATTATTAGAATTAATGAAGTCAAATATTCGCATAGAATCGCAATATATTGTAATATATCTATTAAATATTAAAAACGAGCGAAAAGCACAGTATTATAAACTTCAACTTCAAATTTATTGGCAAATCGGCATTTACACAATGCCTTTGGCCATTAACAAAACATATATACAGTACAGATGGCCACATATATAAATAAAACTAAACACATTGCATGCATAATAACAAACATATACAATCAAATCAAACATACACATTTAAATATGCACTATTCAAGAAGCAGGTAAAATATTAAGCTTTTCTTGCCTTAAAAATAAAGAATCGTGTATAAATTTCGCAATATTTCTTATTGTGCTATTTTTCTTACTTGATAATAATCTACCAAATTTTTGTAATGATGGAAATGATACATTTATACAATATTTGTTTCTTAAGTCATGATAAAATGGACAGCATGAGATAAAATGATATTCAGATTCAATAACATTCTGGTTACAACATTGCAAAGTCTATCAATTCTATTAACATTTGTACTTCTACCTTTTTCGATTTCTAATGAATGTGAGCTAAGTCTTAATCTTGAAAAATCTTTACGAACTTTATCATTTTGAATAATATCCAAGTATTTTTCATATTTGAATTCCTGTTTAAACAATTTGTAGTAATATAATTTTGGTTGGTTTGCAATAGTTGCATTCCAATCTTGAATGTATTGGTCTTTAAGACGTTGTTTAATTAAAGGCATATAATTAGTTTCCGCATTAAATGTTTCCCAAATATAACCAAAACCTAGTTTATCTAATGATGATTTTACTTCATAAGCCCATGTATTATTTGGAACGTTGTCTATGTATTGTAACTGGTCAATAAAAAAAGAGTGTATAGGGCTTTGCGTACATTTCATTACTTTAGTCCAGTATTTGAGTGCTCTTTCCTTAAATAATATAGATAGTGGATATAGGATTATAGGAACTAGCGTTTGTTTTCGGTATCCTTAATATTTGTTTTCGGCTGGTGCATGTATACTACAAAACTTGAATAAAAAGATTATCATTATATCAATATAGACATACTTTCGCAGTGCATATTACTATATAATAATACACCTATTAAATTTTAAGAGTAAACGGAAAATACACTGTAATACGAGAAATCATTTGTTTTCGGCATCTTATATATTTGCTTCCGGCCATTTGTTAAATTACCGTCAACAGTTACTGTGTTTTATGACCCTATAGGTACACACTGATAGTGATCGCCTGCTGATATCTTGCTGATATCATGCTGATTTTGATAACAGTTACTGTGTTTTATGACCCTATAGGTACACACTGATAGTGATCGCCTGCTGATATCTTACTGACCTCTTGCTGATATCATGCTGATTTTGATCAAGAAAAGAACCAGTGCGAATTTAGTTTAGGGAAATGTCGAATACGCTAGTTATATTAGATCTATTTATATTTTACTTATACGTGTTATAGAACAAAATGGAATATAAAGTTAATTATTAAAATAATAAAGTCGAAATTTCGCATAATATTGTAATATATATTATATAGATTTTTGCGATTTTTGTATTAAATATTAAAAAGGAACGAAAAACTCTGTATTTAACGAATTCTCGTTTGTTTTCGGCATCCGATATAATTGTTTGAGGCTATGTACTGTAATATGAAAATTCAATGGAAGTTATTAAAATTTCATTTGACTTTGCAGGTGTTAAAGGAAAACTGTGAATAAAACGTTGATAATTTAATGAATGAAGTCAAAATTTCACATAGCACTGTAATACGTTATAACATATCTATTTGATATCAAATAGGAACGAAAAACATATAGTATTATAGGAATCCCGTTTTGCTTTCGGCATCCTAAATATTTGTTTTCGGCTGAAGCATTTGTAATAAAACTCTCAAATAAAGCGTAAATAACTGAATTAATACAGTCAACATTCCGCATAGGATGGTAATATAATAATAAATCTATAAACGATTTAAAACGAACGAAAAACACAGTTTAAATGAAATTATTGTTTGTTTACGGCATCCTAAATATTTGTTTTCGGCAACTGTGATATGAGACAATTGGTTCGAAATCGAGTAAAGTAATTATAATTTCATTGAAATATGAAGGTACAATACAATACAAAAAATGTATATTGTAAATGTTTAATGAAATTGTGATTTGAAAGTCTCTTATAATTCTTTTAGAATGGCTTTGTACTGTGATATATGTTTTGTAAATTGTATAGTTTATGTGTACAGAGATGAGACTTAAATAAAGATATATATATAACAACGGATTAAGCGGTAAGAAATAAATTAGCGAATTCGAAATTCTGTATAGAATCTTAATATATTATACGATATCTATTAAATTATAACAAACAAACAACAACTTGTTTTTGTTAATGTTATTATTAAATTATAAATGGGAAAGAAATACGCTGTATTATTCGAACTCCCGTTTGTTTTCGGCATCTTGAATATTTGTTTTCGGCTTCTGCCCGCGTAATAAAAAACTTGAATTAAAAGTTCATAAAGAAATGAATGAAGACACATTTTCACATATCATCGTTATATATTATTATATATCTATTAAATATCAAAACGGAAAGAAAAACGTTGTATTATTCGAACTCCCGTTTGTTTTCGGCATCTGAAATATTTGTTTTCGGCTCCTGCACGTGTAATAAAAAACTTGAATTAAAAGTTCATAAATAAATGAATGAAGACACATTTTCACATATCATCGTAATATATTATAATGTATCAATTAAATATCAAAAAGGAAAGAAAAACGTTGTATTATTCGAACTCCCGTTTGTTTTCGGCATCTTAAATATTTATTTTCGGCTTCTGCACGTGTAATAAAAAAACATGAATTAAAAGTTCATAAATAAATGAATGAAGATACAATTTCACATATCATTATTAACACATTATCATGCATCTATTAAATATTAAAAAGAAACGAAAACACAGTATTATAGAAAGTCCCGTTTGTTTTCGGCACATAGTAATAATACGAGTTGTAATTTGTTTTCGGTAATTCTATGTTTTTGTTTTCGGCTTGTGTAAATTATGTCTTTACGGTCTGAGTATGAAGCATAAAATCGAATCAAAACAATAATTAACCATGAACTTTGATACTCTTCACTGTTGACCACAGCGATATGTAAGACTATTCGTTCGGGAAAAGGGGAGTAACTCTAATTTCATTGATCTTGTCAGTATAATAGGAAAACTTGAATTAAACTGTTATAAATCGATCAAATAAGTTCAAATTTTGCTTACGGATCTAATATATTATAATATATCCATTAATGATTAAAAAAGAACAAAAAACACAACATAATAGAAAATATCGTTTGTTTTCGGCAATCTGTGTTTGTTTTCGGTTGTTTTCGGCAAATAGTTGTTTTCGGCATTCAGTAATAGCGGTACTTACGGCCTTATAAGACTCATGCATATTTGAAATCTGCATCTCAATGCGCTTCTTATTAGCCTATTTTAATGAAAATCGGAATTGGTAATGTTGACCAAACCACGCACGTTAATTTAATTAACGTGCGTGACCAAACTGAAGTTTTAAAAGCAATTTTTTCTATAAGTAAACACGGATATACACAGAATTTCCGTGAAGTAAAGAGACGTTTTCAGAATTTTTTTTTCTATATTGATTTTGTACTTACGACCTTCTAATTCTAAGCCAGCGAATTAACATATCTATACACTAACCTCACTTTAATATCCATGGTTCCTGAATGAAATAAAGATCTTCTTCACATCCAGTAAACTAATTTATGATTATATGATAATAATTGACAATTTGTGTGTGTCTGGTTAAAGTACAATTTTAAGAAAGTGATGACAATTAAGTGACACATGTACACAACTTCCTGTACCACGGCCCCTCAACACAGCAAGCGGTCTACCATATACTGACCCCTAATGTGTCAACATTTATGACCCTTTATGAAAATATAGCCTTGTAAAATAAGTTAAATGAATTTTTTATGATCTGTTCTGAGCAGCCTGTACATTGCCCGGGGCTGATACTTAAGTAAATGAAACTGTCAATAATAAATAGTATCTTAACTAACATTCCTTAACATTTAATGTATATATGTATGTGAAACAATTGTGAGTCATGTGTATTTATATTTGTGTTCCCCTGTCAATGCAGTTCATTTGCGTCGTAGTGAAATACACATACCTGGTTGAAAACAATGAAAAGTAAAGTACAAACACAGGTATGGAGTGAACATTTCTGACATTGTCAGATGATTTATTGAACAGTGTTATAAAATAATACTGTCAACGTTTAAACTATGACGTAAAGTTGGACACAGCAAATGTTTCATGTGCATAATTTTTAGTCTCTTATAATTCAATATAGAATAGCCAAGTGCTTGTTTTATTTGACAGTGCGAGTTTATGTTTGTATTGTAATTTATATCACTGACTTAAAGGCGATAGACTGGGACTGTCAATCCAGAGGTCGTGGGTTCAATCCCCGGTATTTATAATATTTTCCGCTGTATCTGACCGTGTATACTGCAAAGTATCTGGGTAAAGGTGCCAGTAATTAAGCCTATCCGAAATAAGAGCTGGGCACACTTCTAAAGCACCGGACATGCCTGTATCTAACGTCTCTCTCTCCCCACAGGGGCTATTCCGCAGTATGTCCCTCTGGTCAGATCATGTTGTATTTGCACTGGTAGAGGATGCACCGGCGCCCTTATATAGTGTCTTTCAATGTGTGTTCGCATGATCAAGGCGCTATATAAATCTGGTATTTTTATATTTTTATTATCTTATAATGAGAAGGTCGTAATTTGACTCATGCATATTTGAAATCTGCATAACAATGCGCTTCTCATGAGCCTGTTTTCGTGAAAATTGGAATAGGTCATCATGTTGACCAATCTGAAGTCGAAAAAGCTTATTTTTCCATAAGTTAAGATTAGTTTTCAGTTTTTCTTGTTTTCTCAAAATATCGATTTTTGTACCCCTTGTCAGTATTGGAAAGGTCCTTCAGTCAGTAACTGTGTCAGTATGATGGCTGATTTCTGCCATTTCATGTCTTTGTGTGTTCGTCCCCAAAAGTCGAAGCACGGCGACACGAACACACTATTATTGCTCATTTAATGTGTCTTCATCATCGACTTACACGAAATATTTATGTTCTTCTATTTATAAAGGGGAGTAACTCTGCATATAACAAAATTCCTATATAAATATATTCCAAACTCTGACACAGAGTTACTCCCCTTATCAATAAGATAAAGGAGAGAAAACCTCAATATGGACAACTTCAACTCAATCATGCATATAGTACATAGAATAAACTGATTGCACAATTGTATAAATAACATAACTTCCGTACATTAAGAATTTGTGTGTATTGATAATAACATATAGGATCTATAATATGAATACCGTACATTGTGCATTATTAAAGTATACCCAACAAATAAATATATAATACTGGAAATCATTACAAATATACACAGGATAAATCTCAATAATATAATTCAAATATTAAAAAAATCTGTAATAATGTGCTGTGACATAATGGCAGGTCATGTTAAAAATCCACAAATTTTAACCCTCAATAATAAGACCACCTCAAAATTAATATCACAATTTTCAGTTATACGTGGGCAGATCCATAAGTGGTGTTGTAAAATCGTGCATAATGTAAATAAAATTACGCAATTTTACATGCAGCTACATTAATCTATTTGCAATATAATGGCCAAATTTCATGAAAATGCAATTATTTGTTATTGATATATACATGTACATAATATGCCTACTAACGGACATCGCCGCAAGCTTATGACATTAACGACGTTGTAAACAAAATTTGACGCTATTTACATCATTCCTTTTCAAAGCATCATCATTAAAGTTCTAAACAGCGCTCATGTCTGTTCATCCATTTTTTAAACACATTTATATACCAGAGTCTTTATGTGGTGAGGAAAACACATTGTTATAGGCCTGTCTTGTTTCAGAGTCATTAAAATACACCCATGTATCATCAAATGTAATCATACGCTGGAAAAATAAGTTATTTTCGTGTGCGGCGACATGACGTCAGTGGTATATTTCGAATGTCTATATAATGCTATTTTAATATTCAAACAATATGACACAAATGATATTAATCAGAATTGAATTGCATTACATTTTGATATAAATCTTTTTGACGTACGCCAACAAATAAACTCACCAGAGGAACAATGACATCACTTTTGGATCTACCCACCAATTTCATTAGTTTTCTCATTATTAAAAAAACCCTCAATATTAAGACCAACTCAATAATGGGGCCAATTAAAAAAAAGTTCCAGGGGTGGTCTTATTAGTGAGGTTTTACTGTAATTGTACATACCGGTATATTGCGCATGTCGTAAATAATATAAAATGTATTTCCTGATGAAGGCAAAATGCCGAAACGTTAAATATACTATATAATTAATTTCTACACATGTTTTTGTTGACATTTATCTTTGTAAATAATATAACACATAACAAGACTATTGGTACGTACCCTTAACATGTACAAGCACCTGTGGTACTCAAGCACTTTAAACTGTTACACACACTTGCCAGATCTCCTGCATCATGCGTGAGTCTCCTGCATTTAACACTCGATTCGCACTCGCTCACAGACAAATTGATAAAATCTCACGCAATTCCTGGACATACTGGAACCTGACATTAATTGTTTACATTATGAAAATGATTGCAAATATTAGTTTAAATTACTTTATGAAGCATGCATGGTATTAACAAGCAGGTAAAATGAGTGAAAACTGCATATGAACTTCATTAATTGTAGCCAAAAGTTTTAGAGAGGAAAATCTCCTTCATTTTCTTGAAATCTCCTGCATTTTCATTACCAATCTCCCGCAAAGGGTTCTGTGAAACGTGGCATGTAGTAAAACATACCAGGTGTTTAAAGTGTAAATAGTTCTGTGAATAATGATAAATATCTAACAAATCTACGACTTCCTAAATATCTTAAATATTCTTACATGACTGACGATTTTGTCTTTGTAGATAATGTGCAAGAATAGCATTGTATAACGTCTGGTATACTGATGAAAGTGACGTCACATTGTGCAAGTATTCCATTTAGGATGTCATGAAGGTAAACGAGTAAAGAAAACAACATACTCTCGCATAGGGCTGTCTTAAGATATAATTGTGTGTTAAAATCATGTTAGAATTGAGATAAAATATTTAAAAGCTGTGGTATACCTTTTGTTCAACAACAGTTTGTTGTTCTGAAGCTTTGTTTTAACCACTCAGACCTACAGCCATTGGGGTTAATTCTTACGCGTCAGAACCGTTGTATAACAGCTGGTATAGTACTGTTTTTCGTAATTTATTTCTTAAAATGACATGCCTATGAACCAGTTGCATGTGCATCCTATGATGGTGGTTCTGTTCTTGAAAACTACTTTAAGAACTACATCAATAATTTACCTCGCTATAATTTATGCCCAGCATAAAAGGGAAAGCTGGCTTCTCTCTCTCATACACTCATGCCTTTGGTTACCATCAGGAATGAGGTATCAACAGTGATTGATATAAGGTATGCATAAGAACTTGATTTCTAATCGCCCTAAAGTAATTTAGTATATTAACTGTCATAGTCAATGGTGTCACAACATATCATGGATACAATATAAACATCAGGACCCGATCTCCCGAAACATCTCAATCTGAGTTTAATCTCATCTTATATATTCTCATGTGTCTTTTAGATAATTTCTATGGGAAGCTGATTCAAAATTGGCATCACGAAACAGAAAACATTATTCTTATTTCATTGCAGTTAAATTCGAAGAGCTCGAACTACTGATTTATCTCCAATTCAGATACTGATTTGAGCAAAATCTCAATTTGAGATGAGATTTCTACTTGAGATGCTTCGGGAGATCGGGCCCTGGTATGACTAGATGATTATGAGGATAGTATAGTCAGGAGAATTTGACACAAATCTCGAACTTTAATTAGCATAATTAAACAGCTGATATAGTGTCTATTTTTATAATCCCTTTTGTATGTTTTCATAAGCCAGAAGTATCAAGAAGACGCTTGAGGTGTAATACCAACACAAATCTAAAGGACAAATATTGCACGATTTTCTCGCTGAAACTTATAAATTCAACGCAAGAACCTTGTAATATATTCATGCATAAAGGTCAGGATCTTGTCAAATACTCAGAGCTATACACGGTATGGATTAATATAACCATTTTGACACCAGGGGACGTCCAAGATCAATATATAAATAACATAATTATAAAATATTATCATGACTATAACCAGTACATAAAGCACACTAAGTATACAAGGAATGTCCCAGATAGAGTGGTATATAAATAATATTAAAATATCACATTTTTATTGCAATTGTGTAAAATATCCTGCATGCTTGTACATGGTAGAAATATGAACAAAAGGGTAAGAGGTTTGGATTGGTCCGACCGTCAAAAAGGGGTTTATTGGTATCCGCCCTGGTCCCCAAATAGAGCCCTAATCTTCTCATTGTAGGGATTCACCTTTCCCAGGACTTCTGGGTACTGTTGTTCAAACTGTTCCCATATAGCTCGCGCTACTTCAGCATTGCCTCTCTGTAAATGGAGATAAAATAACTTCAAATATATATACCATATACATCCGAGTACTGCACGCAACTGTGAAATAGACTTAGGTAAAACAAGAGATGTTTGTAAAACATGTATGTCCCCATGGCAGCCCAATAGTAATAAATGACCGACCGACCGACATGTGCATAGAAATATACCCTGGAATCACAGGTAACTATATCATTAATAAAGAGTTAAAAAGAATAATTTTTTTTATAAAATTTATATTATCTTAGAAAGGTTTATAACACACACAGACCACACAGTCACTGAGGTGCAGTTTGTTTTGCATTTCATTAATACTTGTGTTATTTTGAATATTATTACATAATCAGAAACTAGATAGCTTCTTCTTTAATTTGATATCAATATTCTAAACATCCGTCCACAAATAAGAAAATAAACCCATAGGGCGTGAAATCACTTTATTTTTTCTTGTTTAGAATAGCATTGTCGTTTCTATTGAATGCACCTCAGTGATTGACTGGACACCGTGCTATACATTTCATGGTATAACTTTTTAACTAGACGATCAATTTCGATGGAATTTTGCATGGAGGTAGTTCTAACGATGTTGTCTATGAATGCAATTACTTTATGAACATTTAGAAAGCCAATTCTTGCTTTTGATACCATGAAAATCTGACCACTTTAATACAAATGCACCATTCTAAGATAACATGAATTTTATAAAGTATTTTTTCTACTCTTTATCAAGGTAACAAACCACCAAATAAATTTGTTCTTTAACTCAATGTAAAGTGACAAATTGCTGACCCAAATAATGTCCATGGGGACCTCTCAAAATCCACCAATCAATAGAAATAGCATAATTATAGTCTTAAGAAAATGAAAAAAAATCAGGGGGTTGCGTATCATATATGAAAAATTTGGTTCATCAAACGCGGTGAACATATTTTCTCACACGCGGACTGATTCGAAGTCCGTTAGCCACAACCCTACTTTCGCTTTCATTTTTAAGCCAGAATATCAAAATTTTCTATAAAACAGTTTCACTACATCACATACATGTGTACAAAGCATTTAAAACCAATAACAAAATTCTAATGCTGATTTGTCAAGACAAACCACCATTTTCAGCCCAATCATAGTTTTTAACAGGACTACTTGACTGTATCTGATTTGGTCCGCGTAGGCATTTGGTGGTTTGTTACCTCAATGATACAGTTACTAGTAGCATTCTGATCACCTCGGCCTTTATGCATTGCAATAGACCTCTGACATATTGAAACTATTTTCAGTCACATGATTAGAAAATGGCAGCCCCCAGTCTTCAGTACACATTATGCCAATATATGTTCACACAAATATATAGATCTATATAGATATATTATACCAGTAAATACGCACTACAAAATTCCACGCACCGATTAATCACATGTGTGCCAGGCGATGTTAACTCGAAATGATCCGAAAGTCAAGTAGTATATTTTGTAAACAAACCCGCTTAAATTTGGGTAATGTTTTCGACACGTGCTTGGGAAATATAAATTATGAATAATATTTAAAGATATGGGTTATTTCTTTAAACTGTTAGGGAAAGATAAAATAACCATTTTATTGACGGATACATAATTTGTTACTTTCGCGCGAACGTAGCTGGGACTTGTAACCCAGGCGAATCATATTGGTGTATAACTACAGTTAGACACGAGGGTTATTTGCCGGAGACAAACGGAAAGGGCCGAGCTTTCACGATTGTTACTAGTAGCTGTGCCCCTGATAACCCATCATCAGAAAAAAAAGAAAATGGGACAAAATTCTAAGAAAAGGACAGATTCAAAAAATGGTAAAAATATGATGAAAAAACAATTATGGCCATTTCCAATTAGCCAAACGGATGCTTGAAAAATGTCTTAAGCTGTGTAAAGGATTCATCCAATGTTAGGTTACGATTCCGGTTTGATAAAAGTGTGGCCAATACTTGTATGAATATAGTAAATTCAGGATTTTTTCAGTTTGAGGGTATCCATCACCTCCGAAGGATATAAACTCGCAATAAAAACACAAACCACAAAAAATTGTATAAAAAGAGGTAAGTAAAATAAGGAAATAACATCTGTATACTTGATAGGCAGTGTAATTTTGGTTTTTGCCATGATACATGACTTATGATTTCAACAATTTATAACTACCGTAACAGAACTGACCTGATTAGAATGGAAGCCATCAACTGGTTCCAGAAGTTCCCATACTGGTTTCCCTGCAGCCTTCCATTTACTTATGACTGAAATCATAAAAATGATTTACATTTTTTCAAAAAACTGATTTCTATGTGTTAGCCCGTATTTTACTGTGTTAAAATATGGATATAGTCACCTTTAGACCTGGGTGCTAAGGGAGATAACTATGATATTGAACCATGGTGTACGGTTTTTGCGATGACTCGATATAGAAAGTCTCCCTGATGTAGTAATTAGTAATTAAATAGTAATTAATATTCAATACAAAGTGTACATTGCACAAGTACTATGTATTAGCAGTTCAATATAACCACCATTTTTATCATAACTTGTACATCATAATTCATTACTTGAACTTCCAACAAAATCCACTTAGACGCGCTGTCCATGTCTCCCTTTTAAATTGGGATTCTCACGATATGGGTCCCAAATCCTGTTTCTCACGCTCGGTATTTTAAAAACCCGATTAAAAGATTTTCCAATTTTATGTGAAGTGAAATCAGCCTCGGACATCGTAAACACTGACCTGTGTACACAATCAAAGTGGCTCATTATAATCCACGAATGATTCAATACAGACCCAATAAACAAGGTGCTAATTGCCACCAAGCCAGCGGCATATCAATAAACAAGCAATTAATCCGATAAATTTGCTAGTTGGGTGTCAAATCACTCGTGAAGGCCACTAAATATGGAGTTATGTCATAGACAAGAAAAACAATCAAAGGAGGTAATCAAGGGAGATCATTCAAGCAATATCTATTAAGTAAAGTTTTGTTAAATTTATCAACGATTTGAACAATTGTGTGACTGATTGTTGATGAAGGGGAGTGGAGAGCTATCGCAATAGATCACCAAAAGCAGCCGGAACTTTGTGCTCAAAATGATTTTAATTTATTCGGGATTAATGCAGTTTTTCAAAAACTTTTCTGTTATATAATGAGGCTGATTAACCAAACCAGTATTCCTGGACTGTATCATAACCAGTACTAACTTACCGGTACTTCTAGTATTCCACAAGGAACCAGCAACTTCTCCACACACAGAAGAAAGCAAACACTGTTGTCAAATATGCCCAAGTGAGTTAAAAACATGAATACACAAATAATATTACAATCCCGAGCAACCCACAACTTACTAGCATTCAAAGGGTTATCATTATAATAGACTTTGAAGTTTTTATATGTTCCAGCTGTAGTATTCACCACGTCTTGTAGTGCAGCACTTAACTCCACTGCTCTCTGTAAACAACAAAACTAGAGATATACATGTACTTTTAAGTAACACAGTATACAAAATAGTAGTCTGTATATACAAACCCTATGTTAGATTAAAGGAGACAACTCATTAGTCTACTATTGTTTCATGAAATAATTTACCTAAATGCATCCTCAAACATATGTAATCTAGCCCAAAATAAAATCTAGCTAAATTTGAAAATAAAGTAAGATAATTGATTGACAAAATACACTCGGCCACTTTATATAATTGGTCTTATCTGGCGGACCCGGGTTCAAATATTGGTGGAGGCACTCATATGCCTGCCATATTTCGGCAGAAAGCAGACTGGCAAATAAAGACTATACTCAGCAAAGCAGCTTATTCAATATGTCATATGACCTACCTTGGTAGTGAGATCTCGTAATGTTCCATTTGTGTTCATCCAACCTGTACATGGGGAGATCTGTAACATACACATGTACATTATTCCTTGCAATCTTAATCAGACAGATTGATAAATTGATTGATGAGGTTAAAGGCCGAGGGTGATATGACTGTTCAAGGGTTGGTATTATTTACTGTCACCCGAGCAGTCATGTGTTATTTATTTTATTATCCCGAACAAAGTAACAAGAATTTTACATAGTAAAATATCAACAAATGTAAGCAGCACTTAGATGCTTAGATTGCCGGTATGATAATTTAACATGTACAATCTCAGTCCGTATAAGCTTTTTATGATTTGATGGTTGAAATTGACCAGATTTACTAACAATAGAAAATACTATTAAAAAGTTACTATCACCCTGTGACAGTAAAATAATGTTCAGTCACGTGATACCATGGACCTTACAGTAAAACTGTTCCCTGTTTGCCTATGGGAATATAACATTACCAAAAAATTGAGGGGTAATAATATGAAATGTATATAAAACCAAATGACAGATTGATACAGTAAATCATTCAACTGTTTTGCAAATTCATTTGTTATTTTTGTATTTATGTGTCAATCATATACATGATTTAGTCAGCCTCTGTTTGTGGATTTATTTGTTGATTCATTTGTTCACTATATATGAAGCTTAGAGAAAAATCATGAGTGTTCAGGCCCTTCCCCAGAAAATTTTCAAGGCACTGGGGAGTTGCTAGGATTTGAGCTTGCACAGATCCACGAGAATGCCTAAATTTTTAAAAGATATGAATACAAAGTTATCCTTAATTTAAAGGCTAATTTAAGAACTTTTCCACTCAGTACAAGCCATAATCACTCATAAACACAAAACAGACCCAAATATTAAAACCCATACTGATTTAAAGACACCAATCTAGGATCGAAGATGCTGGGGAAAAGCTGATTCTGTCTTTAAGGCGCTGGGGTACCACAGCACTTTCTGCCCCTGGGGAAGGGCCTGGTGTTAAACTGATTGGTGTTGTCTAATGCATCGGATAATTTCTGTGAAAAGCTGAGATGTTGCTGTATTCTACTAAGTCTTGTTTTACCTCTAGACAGTTAAAGTAGTCGTAGAAATGAGCATATGTGACATCATTTCTCAATGAACCAATCGGATGTGTGCGATCCTTCAGACTGTCATAGAGGACACGCCCATCAGCAAGACCTGTCATAAACACGAAACTCCCCGCAGGTAAATGTTCATCCTGAAACACAACAGACATTAGATTAAGTTTATGCTTCATTCATGCTTCAAGAAATAATGAATATGTGCCTGTGTTTTATCAAAAAAATAAAGCACGGTCACAAGTTCAGATGTGTAGCACACATTTAATGTACGCATCCAAACAAATGACCGTGCTTTATTATAAATAAAACGCAGGTACATATTCGTTATTCCAATTCTAAAATTATAACCAATATTCCGGATTTGACAATGCATCAAGCATCAAGACATAATAACCGCTGCACAATTTTCTTCCTCAGCATGCTACTAAGTTATTTGCTGTAGGTGTGTTTTAACAGTTATTCATACACACTTTGGTTTCCTCTATGTGTATATAGGTGAATTTTCTGGTTGTGTTAGAAAGCGCCATATAGCATGGGTTTGAATACCACTATGTGTTCAAACAATTTATTAAACAACAGTGCTATTTGTGCCGTGTGGCTACCATAAAAAATACACCCTTTCATATAGTCAATGTTGTTATCCACATATCAATTCCTTATTTGTGTGGTGTGATGTAGTTATGCACCTATCAATGTTTTCCCCCAGGGGGGGGGAGCAGCAGGCTGACCCAGGGGAATTTGACAATTTTACTTTTTCAAAGTCTAAATTCCCACCCTAGAGCAAGGGCAATTTGTCAAAATCCCCTCACTGGGAGATGCTTTACATACCCCCGGGATCAAAATTTCGGCCGAAGTCAAAATTTCCCGGGACTCGGCACCAATCTGTCTGTCAAATTACCACCTATCGGGAACAGCCTTCTGTTAAAAGTCCCGTGTATGCCCGTCGCTCCCCCCCCTGGGGGAAAACATTGATAGGTGCATTACATTGATACTGGTTATTTGTGCAATTGGGGTTGATGTTACAAACAATTTCTAGGCAACAAAACACAGTAATAATTATGTAAATTTACCAGATATTGAAGAGTTTTTGTGGCATAGTTCTTCATGTCAGCTGGTGTGGTCATGTGACTTATAGTGTCCGGATGTCTGAATAAATAACGTGTACATTATTATACATCATGATACCATAACAATAGGAAAGCCCCGTCCCTTCCTACTTCAGATGGAGTGAAAAGACATTCTAACATAGCACGTGAGATTTGCCTTCTTTGTGTATATAGAGCTTACCATATTTTATTACCGCGATAAAATATAGCTGATTGGTGACGTCATGTTTGACGTCATATACTATGAGTAATGACGTAACGGTGACGGTAACGTTCCTAGGAAAGAAAGTAGTTTGACGTCAACCTGTCTTGTTGTGCTATAAATGGCAGAGCATTGGCGATGTTAGAATCGAAATAATAAATAGGAGCTGTGCTTTGTTGTGTTATAAAATATAGGCACTCGTTTGAATGCGTACATTAAATCACTCGTGATTTAATTACTACGCATCCAAACACGTGTCTATATTTTATTACGCAACAAAACATAGCTACGTATTCATTATTTCTTAATTAACACATCAGACAGGGAAGGCAGCACTAAACAGAAACAGCAGGGCACGAAAGGCACATAATCCTTGCAGATTTGTTGGGAGTGACAGGTTGAACGTTTGAATTCTACAATGCGTCCAGGATAATGTGATGTTTACAAACATGAATCGGTTTGGTCGCATGTTACAAAATTGGTTTGACTAATTACTTAAGCAAGCAGATATGGTCAGATTTATACAACTAAATCACTGATAAATCGTGCACATTCGATTAATCAACCTCGGTACCAAATTTTCCGGCCTTTCTCATTATCGTGGGCACACTATAGTATGTATCATAGTATATATTGCAGGTTGGTGAATGGTGTGCCTACAGGCCTACCAGCCTAGTGCCTGACATCATATTTAATGGGCATCATTGTAGCACTTTTTAGTTGATTCATATTTATTTCGAGTTTCATAAAATTCCACCTGCTAGTTTCTGAGAAATGGCTGCAGTTTGAGGTACAAACTGAGGTCGATGGACGCACCGATGGACAATGCCATTTTAATATTCCACTCACAATTCAATTGACATAGTAATAAATGTCCGAAAAGACTCAGTGTAAAAACTTGAAATTCATATGTGATGTAAAATCATATCTACCCATTGCAGACGTCGTTTCCGACCAGAGCATAGACAACTATTAGTGGATAGTCACCAGTGACATTTCTGTATAAACTGTAATACAAAACATACAAACGTTGACTATGGGATACCTGAGATGTTATTTGCGGTCAGTTTGTAAATCTACCGGTATCTCTATGAACATGCTGAATTTCCTTGTTCATTGCATGCTAATTAATATACTGAAACACGTGATTGAAAACATGGGAGCTGATTCTGGATATACGACAATTATGTTGCTAAAACATGCAAGTACAGTACAGGCGCTTAGCTAACTGTATGCAGAATACGCGGCTCGTACACATGCTTCTCAAAAAGTGAAAAAATAAATGATCGAAAAATGCAATAAAAACTGATGCCTAAGCCATAAGGGGGTAAGCCTTTAGAATTTTCAGCATTTCTTAGAAACACTTTTAAAAAGCTCTATAAAATAATGTTAAAGATGATGCAAAAAAACACGTCAGAACGCATCAGAGACGTTCTAGCGAACAAACTTTTTCAGGGGGAGCATCCCCCTACCCCCTAGCCTTCTTGCGTACAAATTCAAATATCTCTAGCTAGTAGCTACACCCCTGCAGTCAACTCCTGGCTGTTACTTTTGATACATCACTAATTATTTTAATGATTTTATGATGAGTATGGAGGGGAGATAATTCATTTATGGAAATGGACTTGACAAGGCATCATATAAAGGGAGATCATTCTTGATATTTGTCAAAAAAAGCTGCACACATTCTAGCTCATCTCTTACCAGAATACTGTAATGGATGTAAAGATTAAATTAATGCAAAGTCAATATCAAAATACAATATTGCTTTATTGATCAATTCTCAATCCATTATGCGCCTATCAAGATTTTGCCCCAAGGAGGGACAGCGGACATACACAAGACTTTAGACAGAAGATGTTTCACTGAGAATCTGGTATACCAAATGATTCTGGGTCCCGTGAAATAGACTTTGGGTGAAATTTAGATCCTGATTTTGGGGAATTTAGACGCTGCAAAAAAGCAGACAACCCTTTAAAGATGGCCCCCCATTTGACCATTTGATACACCAAGCATTTGCAACGAAGGGGAATTAGACAAAATGTTTGGCTCTAGGGTGGGAAATTACCCGGTAGACCCAAAAAATAAATAAAAAATTCTAATTCCCCTTGGTATGCGACAAAATATTGATAGGTGCCGTTATAATTTAGTACCAATATACAATCCAGGGGCCACAATCCAGAGAGCAGAAGGTTTGTCTTTATAATGGGAGTATCCAGACAATGACATGCAGGATTTGAAAGTAGTGGAGGGAGTTTGATGATTATGTCATGATGATATATTGAGGCACGTGCAAGTAGGAGTGGTATGATGTGTATCAGAGATAAGGCCCCGATCTCCCAAAGCATCTCAATCTGAGCAAGATCTCATCTCAAATATTGGCATGTGAGTTTATGTTAATTTCAATGCGAGGCTGGTCTTGAAATTAGCATCACTTAACAGAAATATGATTCTGAGTATATTTTAGTAACTATACAAGAGCTAGAGCTACAGATTTATCTCAAATTCTGACTCTGATTTTAGTAAAATCTCAATTTGAGATTTCTATTCGAGATGCTTCGGGATATCGTCTGGAATCAAAATTGGCATCACAAAACAGACACATTATTCAGAGTTTATTGCAGTAAAATGTCATGATTTCGAATTTCTGATGTATTTAAAATTCAGACTATGATTTCAACGAAACCTCAATTTGAGCTGAGATTTCTACTCGAGATGCTTTGGGAGATCAGGGCCTGCATGCAATAACTTAATCGAATCTCTTGTCACACTCAATAGCTGCTAAGCATTGGTTAATGTAATGGTTGTGGTTTATCTTTGATGAGGGGTGTCTGTCGAACAAAAGGTTTCTGTGCAATAACTCGAGAACTGTGCATATGGGGCCAATGATCTTCAAAATTTATATGGAGGTAGGGCCATCAACAGAAGGTGATCACTATTGACTTTGAGGTTAGTAGTGCAAAGTCGCCGTGACCTTTTACATTTCTGGCTATTGGGCTGCCATGAGCAATGGATCAATCAAAAACATTGTAACATCATGTTGTTTTCAACATTGCCAAAGAACCAATCAGAAATGTTGCATGTGAGCAATGGACCAATAAAAAAATGGTTACATCATGTTATTTTCAACATTGCCAAAGAACCAATCAGAAATGTTACAAGTGAGCAATGGTCCAATCATAATGCTTGGTTGGTAAAATTCAGACCATTTTTTAATTTCTGTAAGTTTCAATAGTACGGAGAGAAAGAGCAAGCAACCTGTACATCAAGTATGGTTAATATGGTATACAGTCACCTTTCTACAATGTTAGTGTACATCGTCTTGGCATCTGCCCCTAATGTATAAACATGACTCTGTTGAATTATAATGCAAACAAACCAATCAGAAATGTTACATGTGAGCAATGGACCAATCAAATACATTGTTACATCATGTTATTTTCATAATTGCTGAACAACCAATCAGAAATGTTTCAAGTGAGCAATGGACCAATCAAATACATTGTTACATCATGTTATTTTCATAATTGCTGAACAACCAATCAGAAATGTTACAAGTGAGCAATGGACCAATCAAACACATTGTTACATCATGTTATTTTCATAACTGCTGAACAACCAATCAGAAATGTTACATGTGAGCAATGGACCAATCAGACACATTGTTACATCATGTTATTTTCAACATTGCCAAAGAACCAATCAGAAATGTTACAATTGAGCAATGGACCAATCATAGAAATTGTTACATATTCTTGTCATCACTGCATTTAGGATTATTTTATTAGTTCAGGAAATACATAGTGTGATAAGGGTACATAATGCTAGCATGTGCAAGGGTATATAGAACTAGACTTGGTTAGTTAGAGCAACACTGTTTTTATAGACTAGTAAAAACAGTATCACACTGAATATCACGGCATATGTTCAAAACTACATTATGTACCTATTCTCTATTGTATCAGCCATAGCACTGGCTCGTGCACCTAAGATGGAGAAAACGAAAAAGTTCTGAAATATTAATATTGTGGTTTCCATGGAAACGTTAATTATACCCATGATATAGTAGTCATATATAGTATACTGTATGCAACAATATTTCTCGATACAAAGGTATCATAATAAAATTATATCATATTCTAGTAAAATGACAAAAAAAATATGTAGATTTATATCTTATTCTGGTAATTATGTGCATTTTATTCTGGTAAAAAGACAATGAGTATGTACATCTTATTCCGGTAAAAAGACAAAGTCTATGTGTGCCTTATCTTATTCTAGTAAAAAGACAATGAGTATGTACATCTTAATCTGGTAAAAAAACAAAGGCTATGTGTGCCATATCTTATTCTAGTAAAAAGACAAAGGCTATGTGTGCCTTATCTTATTCTAGTAAAAAGACAAAGGCTATGTGTGCCATATCTTATTCAATTAAAAAAGACAAAGGCTATGTGTGCCTTATCTTATTCTAGTAAAAGACAAAGGCTATGTGAGCCTTATCTTATTCTAGTAAAAGACAAAGGCTATGTGTGCCTTATCTTATTCTAGTAAAAAGACAAAGGCTATGTGTGCCTTATCTTATTCTAGTAAAAGACAAAGGCTATGTGTGCCTTATCTTATTCTAGTAAAAAGACAAAGGCTATGTGTGCCTTATCTTATTCTAGTAAAAGACAATGAGTATGTACATCTTAATCTGGTAAAAAGACAAATGCTATATGTGCCATATCTTATTCTAGTAAAAGACAAAAGCTATGTGTGCCATATCTTATTCTAGTAAATAGACAAAGGCTATGTATGCCATATCTTATTCTAGTAAAAAGACAAAGGCTATGTATGCCATATCTTATTCTAGTAAAAAGACAAAGGCTATGTATGCCATATCTTATTCTTGAAAAAAAGACAATGACATAGTATGTGTGCCATATCTTCTAGTAAAAAGACAATCTGGAAGGGGAAAAACAAACGATCAGCCAGTTATTATAGTCTCAGTCGAAAAGATAGGAGCCGTTCTCCGAGAAGCCGGGCTTATTGACGAAATTTTGAAAATCATTACTATATAATGTCACGAGGCCAGGTTTTCCTGGAGAACAGCTCATATAAATCTTGGTTACCATTGACGGCAATATTCTGATAATCCCGGAAGTTACATCGGTTCCTCTCCCATAGACGAAGGTAGACAGAGTCGGTCGGTCCATGTATAATACGACTCAATTCTTCAGTTGCGTTCATAAAACCTGTACCAAATATATGTATATCATGAACATGTTTAGCGATAGCAGGGCTGTATCCAGAGGCAAAAGCCTCGAGGCAAATATTTACTAGGGTCTATTCACAGGAACTTGCATTATAAATTTTATAAATTGAAAAAAAAAATTCAATTTTGTTTTTTCATTTTTTTAAATCATAAATGCAAGTTCCTGTGGTCTATTTGAGGCATTTTATTTTCTTCAATAAAAGCTCCGTGAGTCGCATGTGTCGCCTGACGACATGCACATTTGTCATGGAAAACTATCCAGTATTGGGCTACAAATCCAACTCACAAGAGTTCTCTAGTCATCTGAACTCAAAATCACAAAGTTATGCTCTGGGCAAAAAAATGTCCTGATAAAATCAATCAAAAGGGAATCATTCAAACACTACACAAGGTAGAGTTATGATTCTTGCGCACTGCACTTCATGTCACAGCAAGAAACATGCATACCAATTTTGGATTCATTCATACTTATGGTGACAAAGAAACGGACAAGAAATGCTTATAAAATCAATCAAAGGGAAATAATTCAAAAATTGCACAAGGTAGAGTTATGGTTCTTGTGCACTGAACTTGGACTTTTTGTAAGAAACATGCATACCAAGTTTCAAGTCATTCAACTTAATGGTGACAAAGTTATCCTCCGGACAAGAAATGCTCTATTAAATTAATCAAAGGGAAATAATTCAAAAACGATGCAAGGCAGAGTTATGGTTTTTGCGCAATGCACTTCGGCTTATTGCAAGAAACATGCATACACATTCTTGAGTCATTTGAGCTCTAGGTGACAAAGTTATGCTCCGGAAAAGAAATGCTGTTATTAAATCAATCAAAGGGCAATAATTCAAAAACGATGCATGGTAGAGTTATGGTTCTTGTGCACTGCACTTCGGCTTATTGCAAGAAACATGCATACCAAATCTTGAGTCATTTGAACTTAAGGTGACAAAGTTATGCTTCGGACAAGCAATTTGTGACGCCGCAGCCGCAGCTACCGCCGCCGCCAAAGTAACACCTATATGTCACCTTTTCAGGCGACACAAAAACGTGCTTATATTGGTAATTGCTAAAATTTTCACTAAGGCCCCTCTGTGTGTCTCAGCATAGCTACAGGCCTGAATAGGTTCTTCTGCATTTTTGGGTTATTTTGAGCTACAGTATGTCAGTATGCGTAGTTGCCCACCTAAATATTTTAATTTGGATCTGACCTGTATTAGCAGAGTTGTGGCCCTTGAAATTATAAACTTTTGCTATTCTCATAACTTTATATTTATAAGTATGAGTGTTATGTAGGACTATTAGTCAGAATGTGCATTTGAGTTATGGCCCTTGACATGGTCAAATTGCAATTTGGTAAGCAACCGCGCCAAATGGACCTATTTTTAGTTTTAGTAAGAGTAAAGATGTACATGTACAGAGATATTCTTTACTTATAAATACTTTAAGCCATTTTGAGATTACCCTTAAGCCACATTATTCTAACACTGGGCCAACTAGCAACTTCAACTACCTACCAAGTCACATTATCCTGACACTGGGCTAACTAATAACTTTCTGGCCCTGTAACCTTCGTTTGCCGAGTGCTAAGCAAGGGAGATAACTGGTACCAGTGACATTTTTAACAACTTTAGTATGTCACAACATTGGATCTACCGGTAACCCACAACCATCCTTTCAAGAACTACTGAGAACATTTACACGTCCTCTAAGGCTTTTAAATATGAAATAACTGTCCAGACATTAACAATGATTATGCGAAAGAACAACTATGCTTACCGCCTCCTCCATAGCCTTAAATGGTAGAGTGTCCACTTTGACAATGGGGGGTACCGGGTTCTAATCCCAGGCCGCGTCATACCAAAGACAAAATAAAAATGGTACCAGAAATTCCCTTGCTACATGCTCAGCACAAAACAAAAACGGGCTTCTCTTCTCTCATACCCTCGTGACAATTGATAACATCAGGAATGAAGTGTTAAGAGTGAATAATATGATTTGGAAAAAACTTTTGACCTTAAATAAAGTATAAACTAAATACGTTTACCAGTAACCAACAGATTGCAACTACTAACGTACCTGTTCCATAAGAGAAAGCTGGCCAATCAAGTTCATTTTCTCCCACATATGGTAAGGGTTCAAAATTGGCCTGTAAAACACAATTAACATATCAATTTCAACACAGTTGTTCAATATTGATACCAAGTATTCATGTGAAGTTTCATTGAAATTTGACCGGTGGTTAAGGGCAAAATTTTGGACAAAATCAATATGTCGCCCCGAATATATGCGGGAGACATTATATAACATTATGTTGATGCAGTAAAGTGCATATTCAAATAAATCAGGAACCATGGTACTGCTTTATCAAAGCACTTACAGAAATCGTAAACTTACCATCAAATTTAAATTCTTTATAATTTGTTTGCAATTATAAAGTGTTGTAAATGGAGCTGCAATACCAACAATGATCGGTTAATGAACTTCTTCAAATCATATTTGTCACCAATTTGCAGTTGTTAAAGAATTATAAAGAATTTAAATTTGAGCGTAACTTGAAGTTTTTCGTAAGTGCTTTGATAAAACAGTACCCAGGTTCTTCTGGTAGAGAAATTTATTTGCCTATCATAGACCGTGTATGCTTTATAAAATGTCTAAGGCCAGAGTTCTTTGAATTTTTGCCAGAGTTCTTTGATTTTTTGCTACTCAGACCCTCCTTTGTCATTTTAAAAAAAAATAATAGAAAACATGAAAAACCAAAATTGCATATAATTTACCCACCTTGTTGTATTATCATTTTGTTAATGATAAGCTGGTATTGTTAGTGCTTCAGTGCAGTGTACTATAGTCTTAAGACAAATTTGCTGTTGTCTGGAAAACTAACGCTGTTGTTGATTGCTTTAAATCAAACCGTCCTTGACTAGTCTACCACCAACAGCATTTGGGAGTTATTTTTTCCGCTCCTCCTGCGCAATTTCACTCACTTAAGTCTGAGTAACAAAAAATTAAGGAACTCTGGTCTTAATTTTATAACATAAGTTCTTACGAGAGATAACTCAGTAGAGTTGAACCATTCTCGAGGAAGATGAAAGTGGGCGCTGATGGAGTCCCCTAACACTGCAAACCCTCGGGGCTCTGACTGCGAACAAAATGTTGACTCATATGGTACGCCAGTAGATGGGTCCCTTCCCTGTTACAGAAAAAACCAAAGTAAAATCATTATGTTTCGTGGTGGATGAATATCGTTGATTTCCTAAGTGAAGGAATGAATAGAATCTGAAAAATAGCATATTGGTCTGCTACTAATTAGTACATTAAGGCCAACCGGAATAAGGATGAATGGACACACAGACAAAGTATTATAAGTAATATGGATGGAAATTTATAGATGGACTTGTTTTATATATTGTCATAAATATACTGTAATCCAATTTACTTTCGCGAATACTAATTTTTTGCTGATCTTCGGCATTTTCGCGACTACAAATTTTCGTGTTTTTAAGTTCCCTGCAATGTCCATATTAATGTTTTTAGTACTTTTATGGCGACTTAATTTTGCGAAATTCTACCACTCGCTAACTCCGCGAAATTAAATCCCGCGAAATAATTTTTTGATTTACAGTACTGTATTACCTTTATACCATTACAATTAGAATCTTCATCAACGTCACCATTGATTGTCCTGAAATAATAGTACTATAATTATTGTATTCAATAGACAGTGATTAAATGGCAAGATATCAGTATTTTGCAGTATCAGCACCTCTACAAGATACATGGTGCCTTACTGCAGAACAGACTCATACCGACACTCCTTTTTCCCGTCCAGCATACACCTATGGAACACTCTGACAGGAGGCTCTACCATCGAGGCATTCAGCTTGGGCATCATCGGGCAACTGTAACATTCACAGAGACGTTTTTACCATTTAAATCCTGCACTTGTTTGAGCCTCACATTCACCTTGTAAATAGTCTACACATTGTTTGACAATGCCCCAGAGTGGGCCCAGAACAATATTGGAAGAAGAGGAAGAAGAATCCCGAAAGTATTTTTTGTGGTTATGTACTTAACATCATTCGATCAATATTTTATGACAACAGGGACCTTGGACCGGAAGGTATCGATTGTTCGATCTATATTTTATATTATTATACCTCACGTGACCTCTCTATGTATTTTCCCCATAGACTTTCCGTGTGATATTTTGTTCGATCACTATGTGATATTTTGTTCGATCACTACTAGTAAAAATGAGGCTGGGCTATTTATAGAAATTTGTTCTATTTGAGTCCGGAAAACACCCTGCTAGAGAGTATCCGTATGCTATTTATATGTTTGTGTATATTTCACATGCTATTTTTAGTAAATCATGTCGATTTCAACCTTTGAAACTGACAAGATTTACTAAATATAGCACCAAATCATTAGAAACTTTATACGGACTGAGATTGTACATGTAAAATTATCATAACGGCAATCTAAGTTCTGCTTACATTTGTTGATATTTTATTTTGTAAAATGGTTGTAATTTTGTTCGGTATAATAAAATAAATAACACATGGCTGCTCGGGTGATGGTAAATAATACCAACCAGAGAATAGTTATATCACCCGAGGCGAAGCCGAGGGTGATATGACTATTCAAAGGTTGGTATTATTTACCATCACCCGAGCAGCCATGTGTTATTTATATAAGAACACATACCTTGCACCGGGATGTACGGATTGTTTATTATCGTTACAATCCTTTCCTCGCCATGAATATCCTCGTAATGTCTGAAAATATATATCCGTTATCTGTACATACAGTCAGGTCTCGAAACAACGACGCTGTTGGTTCCCAAACAAAATGTTTTCGTAACGAATATGACGGTACACTGAATTGACACAAAGAGCATTTCAAACAATTGTCCTCATAAAATGATGTCAGTATATGAATATGTCGTTATATCGGGTGTGGTTATATCGGGTGTCATTATATCGGGTGTGGTTATATCGGGTGTGGTTATATCGGGTGTGGTTATATCGGGTGTGGTTATATCGGGTGTGGTTATATCGGGTGTGGTTATATCGGGTGTGGTTATATCGAGTGTCATTATATCGGATGTCGTTATATCGAGACCTGACTGTACTAGTATCTATCGTGAAACTAAAAGATGACTTCACATGCTCTAAAGATTTTCTTGAATTTTAACAAATTATCCTGTCCCACAAATTAGTACAAAGGTACCACCTTTAAGTCACTTCCATACATGCATCCACTCAGTCGACATGACATATACTCCCATCATTGAGCTGCACATCCAATGTTAGTTGTTACATGACACCGATGACAGCCATAATGGATTTTGACCCTCTTATGTAATTCTTGCACAGAGGAATCAAGCAGTGGCCCAGGCAGGAATCCAACCAAGGACTTCTCAGTCCCGAAATCTCATGCACTAACTCAAGACCATCGCTCCTCACAATTAGTTATAGTAACCAAGGGAGTGGTTGTATACAGCAATTAGCATATTTTGTTTAACCATTGATAAAAAATATTAAAATACATTTTGTAATTATAAATCGATTAATTCAGATTGGTCACTTGTTTACATAACATTGTGTACATAAACATTGCAATTTCTCTTTTTAATGTATCTTTAATAGATATTATGTATATATTAGTATGTAGCTTAGTGAATAAGGTATAGGTGTATTTCTAGGTTATGCATGTTTATGTACTTTAACCATAGAGTTTGTACAGTTAATCCCCCCGTTTAGCTACCCAAGTTGGAAATTTACCTATATTGTATTGGTTTTCACTGCCTTTTTCTGCAATCAATAAGAATGCAATGTTATGGTATTGCAATGTTTGTATACAAGTGACAGACCTGAATAAACAGACTATAGTAAGTTTACCTCGTATGGACTATGTCTATCATGATCTAAATCTATAGCTGGGTCATGGTTGTCAAATATCCTGCAAATAAATCAGACTTCATCTATACGAGTGTGGAAATACCATGTGGCATGTGACATAAATTTTGCAAGGAAGATTTGCAAGTAAAATTTGTCAACAAAAAGTCAAAAACAAGTTTTCTAGTTTTTGACTGATTTTAACAAGAAATCCTTGACGCTCAAGCCGAAAATGAGTACTGTACATGCTACTTAATATGTTTCAACAAAAGGTAGTCTTGAGTTTATCGATGCTTAATAATACACAATCCACGTTAAGTAACCAAGGTGTCTGTTCATAAAGCGTAAAGGTAAAGCACTCTGACTCCTTGTATTATGTAAAGTTTTCGTCTCTTCCCTCAAAGCCAGGCCCCGATCTCCCGAAGCATCTCAAGTAGAAATCTCATCTCAAGTTGAGATTTTGCTCTTATCAGAGTCAGAATTTGAGATAAACCTGAAGTTTGAACTCTTTAAAGTTTATTGTAATACAGTCAGAATAACCTTTTCAGAGCGTTTTGTGATGCCAATTTTGAGTCCAGTCTCCCATGGAAATCAAGTAAAAGACACATGACAATATTTGAGATGAGATTTAGCTCAGATCTATGAGATATTTTTGGTAATCAGTGCCTGATGTCATTGGCCTAATTACTAAATAAGGCAGGGATAAAACCGGATATCCATGCATGCACTAACGACTGCCTCAGTCAAACAAAAACAACAACAACAAAACCTCTCAAGAACAGACACATATTGTCTCTTACTGGGTTAAGCTCTATCTCAATTAATTAAATTCATACAAGAATCTAAAGCCTAGGTCCCACGGAGCATTTTTTGCCTTGGCGATGTACTCCCGATTGAAATTAATGAATATTCAGGACATCAAGAACAGGTTCCTCGTGGTCCAGGGGAAGCTTCGGGAAGCTATCGGAAGGAATCGTGATGAATCGGATGGTATCGGGAGAACATCGCAAATGTGGAATTCCTCAGTGGAACCTAGCCTTAAGGGAAGAACTTACATGTCAATCCAGTTACAAATTTCTTTAATACCAGGTAAATCACAGATACCTGCTCCAAGCTTGGGCTGAAATGTAACATATACATGTAACTATAAAGTGATAAACCTGTCTGTGTGATCAACAACCCTTAAAGAATAGAACCCCTTATATTTGACTATTTATTTTGGACAGAAATGATAGCTCCTTCAGCATATATAAATCCGGAATTCAGGATTAATCAGGAATATTGACACCCCTGCTAACGGAAACCAGACTGTAATCTGCTCCACGAAACAGCTCGGTCAAAAAGGCACATCAACATATAAAATAACAGGTATACAAAACTAAATTCAAAGCCTACATGGTACACCAGGGGTTCTATTTGACTCGGGAGTAGGGGTTTTGACCCTGGAAATTTCCAAATAACCACATCTTGACCCCCCAGGATTTTGGTTCGAAGGGTCATTCTCTCTTAAAATGATGAGTATTTTGCCTATAAAATAGTAAAATTTTGTTAAAAGTACCAAAATGACCCAAAAAGCCACATTTTGACATCCAGGATTTTGGTTTAAAGGGTCATTCTCTATTAAAATCATGGGTATTTTGCCTATAAAAGACATGTAGTAAAATTTGGTTAAAAGTACCAAAATGACTCTACAATATCAGGAGCTAGTGAAACCCCTGGTACACATTGTTTAGCTTGTTTAACTTACCATATTTAAATGTTTGGTTTTCTGTAGAAGAACTGGATCTTCAGAATAGTGATAGAACTTAGGCTGCAAGAGAATCATACATGATTATACTTCATGACATCAAACTTACTGGTTAAGTAAGCAACATTTCATGATTCAATAAAATGGTCGCTAAATCTCTTAAGCGAATATTGTAGTTAACAAAGAAAGCTACAAAGAAATAATTAATATTATTAAACTAATAAATTAAACAATAAATAAAATAATAAATAAGACAAATACTGCATGTCCACTATACCAACATTTTGACAAATCTTGACATTATTAAAAAAAAATATTCTGACTTCCCAGGGCAAATTTTCAAAAAAATTAAATATACAAATGTAACAGTTTAGTAATCAAATTAGTGTCAGTAGTCAAGTATCCAATTCTTGGTAAGTTGTTAACAATTCAGTCAAGATCTTATGGCATGTACATAATAAAATTAACCAATAATATGTTGGTTGAGTTTGTCACACTCGACAATTTTGTTTTGTAAGGAGCACTTGAAACTGAAGTGTGAATAACATAAAATTGTATTCGAGTGTCTGTACATCTTCAATTCAATCTAATGACTTCGATTTATATGCTTTTATTTATCCTCGCCACCGAAAATCCATATGGGTGAGACCCTAAGAAGAGGTTAATCACTTCCGTTTAGGGGGATAGTGCATGATACAAAAGATGCCCCAGTTCCAGAAGCATCCATAGTTCTTTTACGTGCCGATGTAAAGCATCATACACGGCACCTTACTTAACGTCTCGTCCGAAAGACTTAGTATTTTAGTTATGTTAGGTGGGAAACACTGAAAAGCATTTCTGTTTTTGAACCGGCTGGAGCAGGGATCATACCGACAACCTTCAGATCAGCAGTCAGTAGCTCTTACCAATTGACCACTTGTCTACCTTCCCTGAAGTCCTGAACATGATGACTTTATCACTATTAGTTTAACTCACTCAACATTTGTTGAAATAAAGCGACCAATCAGAACCTCACAGCTTCGAACATAAGTGCCTTGAATCATGGGTTTTTAACGTCGAACATAAGTGCCTTGAATCATGGGTTTTTAACGGAAGTAAAAAGGATAAACAGTGTAAGTTTAACATAACAAATCAAGCAAATTTGAAAGCATTACAATATACAGGGTGTTAAAAAAGTTTGTTTTCAAAATTAATACTTAATTTCATCTGAACTTTGTATGCAGTGTACAATTTTGATACTTACACTAATAACTTCATTTAATGCTCGAAAAATTAGAACAATGGTAGAACACTATGGAATTTAACCTGAACATTTCACATTCTTTTGACGTCCGAAAAATAAATTATTGAAACTTAAACATGAGAACAAACTTTTTAACACCCTGTAGAAAAGGTTGGAAGTCAATATTGGCCGATATGGTTAAGGAGAAAAATTGTTTGAATGAATTGTTGACAATGGAAGAACCATATGAAAACAACAGTAATCAACACCCCTCTGATGAAATCAAGTACATGTACTTCCATATCATACTGACAGCTGTGATTAGCATCATTGGCTTAACCCTTTCACTTCCTAGTTGACAAGAAAAAACCAGGAAATTAAAACAGAAAAAATAATTATACAATGTACATGTACCTATATATGATGTTATACTCTTAAAGGCTAGAATAAATAAAATCTTAGATTATCATACCCTATATCTAAGTTTGAAAACCAGTCTAGGAATGGTGCCTTGCCATTGGTCAATTTTATACATGTATTTAGAACCAGCCAATGAGAAGCTTGCATTTTTAGACTGGTCTTAAAGCCTACATTATCATCCCCTATGTCTGAATTCCTGGCTGTCCTGATAAGTGCAGCATAATTAGTTACAAAGTAATAAAAGTGCTCCAGGTGCTCCCATGTCGGGACAGGGAATTAAAAATGAGTTAACAACCTGCCAATGCGAAGCTAAATGCATTGTTTAAGGCTGGTCTTAAATTCCATTTTTAGACAGGTCCGTCTTTTTCATGAAACATGCAGCTCTTTCGATCATCTAGGCCAGGGGCGGATCTAGGATTTAGTGTTAGGGGGGGCGTGAAATGAAAAATGAGCTGGGGGTCCAGGGGGCCGTGTGCGCGCAGAAAGCAGAACAAAAATGACTTTAAATATGTGATTTAGTGTGATACAACAAATGAATTGACTTTACTTTGGCGATTTTAGGGGGGGCGTACGCCGGGTCCGCCCCCCCTTGGATCCGCCTATGTAGGCTTGCCAGACAGACGATATACATCACCTAAATAAAGAATCGGATTATCACGTACCTTTTCTTTCTTCATTGGGAAGAGGTAACATGAGCGACCCTTCTCGACAAAACACAAACCTAGTTTGTGACAAATTTCATCTGCTGTGTCATTTTCTTCAAGGCTGAAAGACGATGATATATATATTAAATAGAAATAAGCTTATCAAGGGAGATCATTCTTATAATTTGTCCCCAAAAAGCAGCACATGATATGCTTACACATCCTCGTAGCCAGATTCTTTATAGAATAGTGTATGAGGTATGGGGATAGTAGGCCCACATTGATTACCAGGGTACCCATTCAGGGGTTCCACTAGCTTCTGAATCTGAAGTGTCATTTTGATACTTTTGACTAAATTTTACCATTTTATAGGAAAAATACCAAAGAATATGGGAGAAAGGATCTTTGAAAATACCCATGATTTATAGAAAAAAAGCCTTTTAAAATTTTAAGGGGACAAAATGTGGCTATTTGTAAATATCAAGGGTCAAAACCACTAGGCTACTCCGAACTTCACAAGTCAAATGGAACCATCTCATTCCGCTGAATTAAATTTTCTTCATGCGGGATATAAAGTTGCAGTTACCGAAGTATTTTGCTTGTTTCTTATCATTCTTGTCTATCAGTGTATTATTAGTCCCCTACCGGTTTTTGACCGGAGGGGACTATAGGTTTGCCCTCCGTCCGTCCGTCAGTCAGTCCGTCCGTCCGTCCTTCAAACAATCTGGATCCTGACATAACTCAAACAGTTTCCAAGCTAGGTTTATGAAACTTAGTATGTGGATAGAGGCAACAAGGGGATTATGCACGTCTAAAAATATTTTGATTCTGACAAAAATTGTGGTTGCTATGGCAACAGAAAGAGTGAAAATATGCCCAAATCTGGATCCTGCCATAACTCAAACAGTTTCCAAGCTAGGTTTATGAAACTTGATATGTGGATAGGGGGCCATAAGGGGATTATGCATGTCTAAAAATATTTTGATTCTGACGAAAACTGTGTTTGCTATGGCAACAGAAACATTGAAAATGGCCTCAACCCGGCAGGGGACTTCTGTATTGCTTGCAATTCTTAATTACTTGTTCAAACTGATTTTTAGGAACTTAATGTATAAGGATGGTTGCTAAGAAAATATTAGTACATGTATTGTATGTATTTTCTCAAATCTGTAAATATGAGTATAATTAAGAAGTTTTGTCTAGTGAGCAGTCACTCTATGGAAGAAATGATATACTAGTAGTACAGAGAATTTGACCCGACTCTCTATGGCGTACGGTTAGGGTCAAAACTCGTATTTAGTAGGTACCTACTAAATATATAGTAGGTACCTACTAAATAATTAGTAGGAACCTCTCCGATTTAGTAGGTACCTACTAATTATTTAGTAGGTACCTACTAATTATTTAGTAGGTACCTACTAAATGACTAATATTGACCCTTTTATACGCGAAAGTATGAATTCTAGTTCTGAGGTTCCACCTAAATCGAATTAGTAGGTTCCTACTAAATCGAATAGAGGTTCCACCTAATTCGAATTAGTAGGTACCTACTAAGTCGGATATGGGCGTACGAAGAGGGTCAAAACTCGCATTTGGTATGTATCGATATCGTTATCTCTGTCCAATCACACACATCCTAACAGCCAATCAGAACGACGGATATTTGTCAAATAGCGTCTGCTAGATACGGAGACTTTCTTATAGCCTATTATGTATTATAAATATGATATTATACAATATTTATTTTAAAACATCAAAAACTACCACAAATTGATCAATGTGTGTATTATTGTAGTTTGTAATCTATACTGAATATTCTCCTTTAAGTTAGCTTAATTATTATTAATTCTAGCCACTCTTCTTTCACCGTTTACTTGTACTTAGAGAATATAGTGCTTATACTATACACCGGTAATACATGTAATAAGAAAGAATTTATTACCCATGGCAGTTGGTATAGTAACCCCTATGGCGTAGGAAAATGTACCTTGGTTTTATCGATATATGTCAAGTTACGGAGGGTATAACATTTATCAATTAATCCACGGAAATACATTATTCTGTGTATATCCGTGATTAATCTGGAATATCACAGAAATTTTATGACACCATATCCGGTCAATATAACAATAAATTGGCCAATGTAACATTAGAGAACATATGTATACATGTAGTGACGTGTACACATCACCAAATTTTATTAAATTTATTTAATGTGCATGGTACACATGTACTTTTTATCACAATCATGTCATGTCAATTATAAACACATTTAAATATAAGTATTTACACGAACGTTAATTAAATTGATTAAACTTCGTAGTATTTATTTGCTGTACAACACATTTTATTCGCCGCGCATGACTTGCAAGAAACTAACAAAATGGTACGTATATGCATACTAGAGCTGGATACCGCCAAGAAAGGGGTATCTTAAATACCACGGTATATATATAACTTAGAACCACGACGAAGACTGGTTACTTGACAAGAATCAGAGAAATCATGGAGACTATGTAAAATAATAATTGAGTTGAGAATGAACGCTTGAATGCTGGACTGCAGATCAATCAGTTACGAGAACGTTATTAGAGTAGCATGGACACTTATGGTATCTTTCCGTTCGACCGAGACTATATCTTTGTGTCGGGCAAGCCGTCCTACCTCGTTTCGGATATATTCCTTGGTTCATTAACGTGTCCGATGCACGAGCGTATAATACCGATACACACGAGACTGTCTCTGGGTTTCCATTCAGTTCATGTCTAGTTGGGTGGGAAACACTGAAAAGTGCCCCGACCAAGATTCGAATCAGGGTCCTCCCAATTGGTAGTCAAGAGCGCTATACCACTAGACTACCGTTCCACCCATCAGGGTTTCGATGGGGGAAAAAGCATGTTTGGTATAGTTTGCTGTAACGGCAGGTAACTTCAAAATAACTAGAAGCAGGGAAAATGTTGATAAAATACCGCGCACCTCTATTGCAAACGCGTTAATATTAGATGCTTAATACCGGTGTATGTTTCAAAATTATACTAACTAATTATATTAAACGTTTTTCCATTTATTGTTATGCATAAAATTCAAGGATCTATTAATAATGAAAATTATAAAAGTGTAAGCTATGAAATTATGACTTATTTACACCGCATGGATAAAATATTCTGTTGAAATACTAGTACGTGTTTCTTCGCTATCATAACAAAAAGCAACTATAAAGACTTAACATTATAGTGTATTGCCGAATGTAACTCTACATGCTCGATGCCTGGCATTGAATGAAAGTAATCGGGAGGTACTAAGATCATTCAGACATAATAAAGTACCACTGCAATTAATGTAATAAATATGTACTTCCTAATAAATAGTTGCATACTTAAAATATATATTTCAGTAAACTATTATAGAAATCCTGAATACGTTCATCAAAGATCTTAGATCTTTGCGTTTATTGATCAACGAGATGATTTTTAAAAAAAAAACAGCAACAAATAATTTGTCTCTCCCTACCTTTTTATGTGATCTTTACTAGTATAACTTATTACTAATAATGGTGATAACGATTGACAAAACTATATAATCTCTGACTGACCATAACAAGTGTAGCACTCTGGGCGAACCATCAATCGACCAAGTGTAAAAATTGGTATTATTATGTAAAAAAGCAATTTTGTGATATTGAGCTAAACCAGTTCTGTGATATTTCTGTGCCAATACCAAAGTCTTCGTTGATAAAACAAGTTTCAGATAATCTTTTTGATAAATATGTTAATGACTGGCTTTCTAGTATAAACAACCCTGTTGGTGTATCCGGCAGAGGTCGAAACAAACTTAGAACATATTGTACTTTCAAGGATTGTTATGAAGTCGAGAATTATTGTAACATATTATTGCCTGTAAGACACAGATCAGCTTTTTGTAAATTTAGATGTGGAGTTGCTCCAATACACATTGAGACAGGGCGATATGAAGGCTTACCCTTAGCCGAACGTGTTTGTCAGTACTGTCAAGTTTTAGAAGATGAAGCACATGTTCTTTTAAATTGTAATTTGTACACTGATTTAAGAAATGTCCTGTTTGAACAGGTTGCTACTATTTATCCAGAATTTTATTCTCTTAATGATAGTAATAAACTAAGGGTTCTTCTTACAGAGAAGAGTGTTTTAAGAATTTGTGCCAAAACATGCTTTATGATTTTGCAAAAAAGACAATTTTATCTGTGTAAATAATGTATTTGTATCTTTTTTTATTTTTATTCTTGTAGTTTTAGTGACATCTAAGAGACTGTTGTTAATCAGTTCATCTACGGTCTGACCGGGGTGATAAATGATTTATTAAAATGTTTTTTATTAGCGCATTAGTGCCCCACTTACAAATATCAGTTTCTTAAATAATAATTAATTTAGCAGTATTTTAATACAACGCATTAACGACAGTCTCTTAGTTTTACATATGTGAATATTGTTCATTACTAATGTAATCGTAATTTTTGGAGAACTAGATATGGAATTATGATAATTGGATTATTATATGATTATCATACGTCTCCTATAATTCAAGATTGAATGGTTGTGTACTTAGTTTTACCTGTTACGTTAAATGTGTTTGTTATATGTATGTACATAAATGAGACGAAAATAAAATAATACTTCACTTAAATATATAAATTGCATTAATCACACCATCCCGTTAATTACTGGATTAGACATGCCTGAGGGTCAAAATACATATTTAAACAATATGACATATTTTCTGTCCAATATACTGATCAGTATGATAGGTGACAATGGATCTAGTTAGCCCCCAATAAGTTTTTGATGGTTTAAGAATACATTCAGGGGCCATGTATACATTATAATTGAATAGCTCCTGATTGTATAATCAAAGGTCTAAACGCGTGTATTTTAGATCTTTGGTAAAATAAAACAATATATAATACATACTATAAATTATATAAGAAGGTATGATAAGAAAGTCTCCGTATCTAGCAGACGCTATTTGACAAATATTCGTCGTTCTGATTTGCTATTAGGATGTGTGTGATTGGACAGAGATAACGATATCGATACGATTAAGCAGATACCTACCAAATGCTAGTTTTGACCCTCTTCGTACGCATATAACGATTTAGTAGGTACCTACTTATTCGAATTAGGTGGAACCTCTATCCGATTTAGTAGGAACCTACTATATACGAGTTTTGACCCTCGATTTAGTAGGTACCTACTAATTCGAATTAGGTGGAACCTCTATTCGATTTAGTAGGAACCTACTATATACGAGTTTTGACCCTCGATTTAGTAGGTACCTACTAATTCGAATTAGGTGGAACCTCAGAACTAGAATTTATACTTTCGCGTACAAAAGGGTCAATATTAGTTATTTACTAAATATTTAGTAGGTACCTACTAAATATTTAGTAGGTACCTACTAAATCGGAGAGGTTCCTACTAAATATTAAGTAGGTTCCTACTAATCATTTAGTAGGTACCTACTAATCATTTAGTAGGTACCTACTATATATTAAGTAGGTACCTACTAAATACGAGTTTTGACCCTAACCGTACGCCATAACTCTCGACCTTCTATTAGCATAATTTAACAGCTGATTTATTGTCTATATTTATAAACCTGGTTGTATGTTTTCATAAGCGAGAAGTATCACAAACACGCTTGAGAGGTAATACCAACACAAATCTAAAGGACTGATATTGCACGATTTGCTCGCGGAAATTTATATATTCAACACAGAAACCGTGTAATATGTTCATGCATAAAGGTCAGGATCATGTGCTATAACATCTTACATCTCAAACAGCAAGGGTCCAATGAACTCCACAAATACTTTACATGGCTCCTCAAACTGTGGTGGTAGGTAACTGCACAGCTTTTCCATGGATTTTATAATAGTTACATTGTGGATGACTGATGTCTGCTCAGCAAGTCCAAAAATGACACCACAGGCTGAAAAAAGGTGAACGTAATTAGGATTCATACTGTTGACGTTCCAGTGAATTTTTCCCCCAGCAAAATAACCTCCATTTTTCCCAAAAAGTCATAATTTTTTCCTCAACAAGAATGCATATTTTCATCCTTTTGTTCCCCCTGGTTTAAAAACAACTAATAGTATGACTGTTTTTTGAGTTAAAACATTGGATTTTCAGACTGGCTAAAGTCATTGCTACATATATAATCAGTGGAAAAAAGCATAATTTACACAATAAAAAACCAAAACGATCTGTTTTAATAATTCCCCATTTTGCAAATTGTCACGCTAATTTTTCCCAATTTTATGGGCACAGGCTGTTTTATTTTGTTCCAAGAAAAATCACTGGTTGAAGAAATGCTAGATACTAGGGAAATATTAAACACCATAGTAATGATTAATGTTTGATGGCATTTTGGCAGCAACTTGCCTGACTCTTTAGAAAATGCTCTCCAACCTCTCCAAGATATAACAAATAAATCATTATAATTGTTTGAAGTTATCGTACATAGTTTATAAATATGATCAAACAAATTAATTACAGTAAAATCTTTATTTTTCGTGGGAGTTGAATTTTCGCTGATTTCATTAGTGAACTTGACCACGAAATCTAATCCCCACGATTAATCGACCTCTCAAATTCAGACATGGGTTTACCCTTTTATGTTCTGTAATCCACGAATTTACGACCCCACAAAAATGCATTTTTATCAAAATCCACGAAATTTAATACCCACTGTGGCACGAAAATATGTGATTTACAGTATTTGCTAAAACATTTTCTGCTTACTTTGTGGGTTTTTGATAGATGGGAAGACGGGTGTGTTGAATAGTCAGAAGTTTAAAAAACATGCATTCTTAAAACCCATCCCAGAAATGTCAATAAACTACACATATAATTTATTTAGGAACAAATCAATATAGCTGCGACTACACCCATGAGGTATATGGTGGAGCAATTGCGGGAATTTAACATCTGTACGGCCCGGGGGAGCAGGGATTTTACTAGTGGTTTTAAAAAGGCAAAAGTAAAATTCTGCTGTGTATAACAAATTTGTAGACATAAAAGAAATAATTTAAATTGATTTGAATTATTACTGATTGCATTATATATAATCAAGTAATTAGCTTCTAAATAAAATATTAATGAGTTGATTGGCAAGTTAGTAAATCATTTATACATTTTTATAGATCTAAACATTAACCTTAATTATTTAGTGCAGTCAATTATTTCTATTTTATCTAGTCAAATTCTATAGATATAATTTATTTGTTTATATCCGTGTATTGGGGTATTTTACTTGGGTTTTCCGTGCAATTTAGTGGGTAATAAAATCAATAAATATTTTATTTAAAACAGTACATCGCAAAACAGACATGCTTATACAATCATACATACTAGCACAAGTCGCCCCTCCATTGGAATCCGACTGACAAAACGGAATAAAACAAAAAACAGAAATTAAAATAAGAGAGAGTTTCCTTCTTTTCGAATCCATCGCGATTGACAAACCACATGAGTATCATGTGACTTCCTGCCTTGCGTTCAGTAACAAAGAACGCTCGGCCAAAGAAGTTTTCCGATCGAGCGGGCTTACTGAACGACCGCGAACGTTCTGTACTACACCGTTTCAATGGCGGCGCCCATGATTAGCGGCGACCGGCAGACGAAATAACGAATAATGAGATATCTAGGAAGTTTTTTCCATCGAGACAACATTCTTAGATGTAGAAATCTTTTCTACAGGTAAATAAATTAGAAAAAGATAGAAAGCTTTAATATTTTTGTTTATATCGCCTTTGTAACATGTTTTCGCGACCCAATGACGAATCGCTGTTTATTTTCTCATGGGCGATATTTAATCACCTCATTATTTTTCATAATGGAATTTCATGAAAAACAAATTATATCAAGTTTAAATAGCTTAGGTTATGCACTACTTGATGATACTGCATGGTGATTCGATTTTAGGACCGTAGGCCTACTGTGATACCAATTTGTTAGTTCAAAGACATTTTGTTGAGGAGTTAATTGTAGCCTCACTCTGCGGAAATACACAGCTTAGACACTTGCCAGTAGATTTTATGATTTATATTGTATCTCTGACGACATCCACAGTTAGTCGAGTTAATGGCAAACAAAAGGCCACAAAGGGCTTTCCAATACACCCTTACGCACATGGCTCAATCATATTGCTTTTAATCATTGTGGTGTTGTCAATTGCCTGTGAACTGTTTTACGCCTCTAACTATACCAATATAGAAGAAGTTAATAATTTACGCATGAAATTGTAATCACATCCTGCCAATATATAAGCAATAGCGAATAGTGTATGCGGTTCATATACAATACCGAATAAGCTATATGGTCCATTTAAAGGTACAGGATGAAACCATGCATAGTTTGATGTTATTTGTTTTGGCAGTATTAATTTACGTTAAAGTTTTAAAACCATGTTTTTATTTTTCAGAACTTGCGGGTCTTGAGGATTAAGTCTGTCAAGATAGATGCCATCCTGAAGAAATTATTCAATAGGGTTAGGTACCCTTCAAAATGTGTCGGACTGCTGTTGTGTGTAACGCAATTTTGTTCAAAGACATTTGACTGCATCACATATAAATAAACGCAGAAGTACCAAATGTGATGCGTCAGTTGATTAATAGCAACCTTATTAAAACCTCATTTATTGTAGGGGAGCTGATGGATATAGTGAAGAAACAGAATATGTATCTTATACAAATATCATGCATTTTGTAAACTTTTATTGTATTTAGCAGTGTTTATTAAATCAAATCCATTCACCCTATTACAAAATGTACAATAAATTGTGAAGAGTGATTATCGTGTAGTGATATTTTGTTTCAAAGTGTTGTCGAGTCATCTGTGAACAGTGCTTAAACTCACAAGCCCACACACATCACGCTATTAAAACTAACAAAAATATTATTGATTAATTTTCTTTAAACCCGTTGATCCAACACTTCAGGCAAATTACCCTGTATATTCTGTTTAATCAGATCTGTCACTTGTATACAAACATTGCAGTATCATAACATTGTAGTTTTATTGTTTTAAATATTTTGGAGGAGAAGCCAGTGAAGACCAATACCTTATTCATTAAGCTACATACTAATACACAAATTATATATCAAAATAATACATAAATGAGAGAATTTGGAATGTTTATATACTCAATGTTGTGTAAACAAGTGACCGGCCTAAATAATCCATTTATACAACTGAAACTGTTCAGTTTGTTTATTTGGATTTACTATACCCCTCAAACAAAGTTTTATGAGGGTTTACTCGAATTACTGTGTTGGTCTGTCAGTCGGACTGTTAGCAAAATCGTGTCCGCTATGTAACTTTTTTGTTTTTTACTGGATTTTAAAATCACTTGTTACAAATGTTCACCACATCAAGATGGTATGTCATGCGCAAGACACAGGGGTGCGTTTCATCATCATTCCTAGGATCAAATTTGATCTTAAGTCCAATTTTTCATCCTAAGTGTGTTTCATCAGAATTCCCAAATTCGCTCCTAAGACAAATTTGCACCTACATGTATCTCTATGAGTGGTCTAGAACAGTCCTAGGAGTAAATTTTGTCTCAAGTGCATTGAATTGTGGGATAGAAGTCTTAAGATCGCTGCTATAATGGCTGCCATTTTTTGACCGCTTCAAAATTTTTTAAAGTATTTTCAACTACTACACAAAGGTTCGAATAGTTTTGGGAGTGTGGTGTCAAATTTTCATGAAAGCTTTCAAGGGATTTGCATAAAGAGTATATTAAGTCAGACAGGGAAGGCAGCACTCAACTTAACCAGCCGAGCACAGAAAACATTAAAAACACAAAGCACAATGCCCAACTAAACAAACGCAGATCCGCCCAAGTCCAAGCTGTCGAAAAGTATAATAAATTATAACTAGCTGAATGACCCAGTAGAAAAGATACAGCAATCAAAAGGCGGAATGCCTACGCTGAATGACCTAGTAACAACAGTAAAACTGAGTTGACAACTGATCTAGGTTCAAGCATACCGATAAGACATTGAATGTATATACACTAGATGACAATAACACTATCCTTGCTTACAAACAAAAGTAATTTAAGTACATTTTATAAGCCTACAAACATACAATATTAGAACAATTAACTGGTAATGGAAACAAACATCCCTAGCTCATGTAGTATTTTACATTATCAAATTTGTTTGAATGCTTGGCTAGTGATATTGTTGGCAAGCTATACAATTACTTAAGTTCAGCGTGATAATGTGCTGTACAAAACAAACATAAAAATGCTTATATATTTGTGAACCGAGAAATTAGTGATTACCCTATAAAAGCATTCAAAAAAGCAGTTATAAAAGTTTGCTTTGCTCCCAAATATTGAGAAATTTAGGTTAAAACATTATTTTAATAAAGAACATCTTGTTTTTCAGTACAATTTATCACAATGGAGTTAAACATTTTCTAGAAAATATAAGTCAATACTGAACACTCAACCAAATGTACACATATTTATTATCTTACAGTTCACAGGAAAAAACACAATGAACATATAATATCATCACAAGAATTTAAAAATTAAGCTGGTTGAATTCTTGAAGTGCTGAGATTACTAGTGATACTCATCTGTACAAAACACATTACTGGAGTGCGCATTTGTATATTGATCGAGTATGGAAATAATAAATACACCATCATTGTACATAAGTCATAATATTTCTTTTATCAGAACACCAAATTAGGAATATCTGTCACAAGCCTGTCATCAATAATTGCTCCTCAAAAAAAGTCATCACCACGAATCCGGGGCAACGATAATGTTGTCAGTGTAGCCATCTCAGTGTCAATGAATTACCACTTGACACCCAATAACCCTCTCAAAGATGTCTTTAAACTAATTGTGATCATTATGAGCGATCATTTTGGTGGTAGCCTGCTGAATAACATATACAGTCAGAACTCGATACAACAACGCTTATCGTTTCCAAGAAACATGTCGTTGTAACGAATATGTCAGTATACTGAATTGATACAAAGAGCATTTTGATACATTTGTCCACAAATATGATGTCACTATAATGAATTTGTCAGTATATCGGGTGTCGTTATATCGAGTTATGACTGTACTAGTAGATATCTTCTATTCTCTTCTAGACTTTACACATTGACATCAACTTCTACGCTGCTACTATACACGCTATAGGTCTTCTAAGTTCTAACTCGACTTAGTCCATGTACCGGTAATCAGAAGTACAGCAACTATTCACCACACACATTCAATGGCATATTAAGTTGTACTGGTGATCTACAGGACACTTTTTGTAACGTTTCTTGTAAAGGTTAGAACCAAGTGACAGTCTCGTAGTCTTCTTTATCTTCCACATCCCTTCCTGAAATTGGTGTGTCAAGCTCACAATTTACTAAGTGGACTACATTCCAGAGATTTGGTTCTGTTGCCTTTATACTTTCATTCAGATCGTTCTGGCTGGCAACAGTGGCTTGAATGACACTGAAAATGGATATCAAAGCACCTTTAAATTGGTATGTCGAAGACAAAGACAGATGTATGGAAAGCCACAACTGCCTTATGTGGCAGTTTTAACATATGCATTGGCTACATCAATATACTGTTGTTTCATTATATATTTTGGCTACAAAATGTACATCAATATATGTGACAGTTGTTTCATTATATCCATTGGCTACATAAATAGATATGATTATATGTGACTGTTGTTTCATTATATGTGGTGGTTTCATCAATATACATGACCGTTGTATCATTATATGTGTTGGCTACATCAATATAAGTGACAGTTGTATCAGTATATGCATTTGCTACATCAATATATCTGACCGTTGTATCATATGTGTTGGCTACCCTGGTAGGCTGCTTCTAAAGGCATAGCAAGTTCCACAGAAAGTGGATAGGGCAGATTTAATGATGCAACGCTGCCGCTAGGGCCTGCCATCAGCACAATGTTGTTCGGAATCGCTACATGGACGGGGCTGCCGTTTGACAGGGAATCCGGATTGGCCTTGAGCTAACAAGAGCGCTCTCCCCACGCAGTTCAGACTTGTGTTGCATGTATTAGCTCTAAAATTGCCACAGTTATCCAAGTAGTATTGTACAAACTAAGAAACCATAACTAATTTAATGAGCCATTCACAGTCTCGCCATGTTGAAGCAAGTACTTAGACATGCATGGCTTAATTTTTTAGACAAGCACAGGGCTTCTGGCAGAATCGGAAGGTACTGACAACCCGCGCTATCCTTCCGTGATTGTGTGACAGTATGCCCGACTGCCTGCCTATCGGCTTGCCTTATGTCATGTTTGCGTCGCATGTGTATGCTACTTAAGGCGGGCTAGCTAGCTAGCTGACTGCCTGTCTACCAACCGGGCCTGCTATCCGCGTCGGAAACGACGAGGCTGAGCTAGCTGGCTGGTCGTGTGCTGGACCTATGGGGCTGTGTTACTAGGGGAAAGCTCGGCCAACTATGCTTCTCCAGACCTGAGCCGCTAATGCAGCGAATCTTGCACCAAGTGTGGAAGTGAATCTGTAGACGCGACCCTACTGTTACATGGATATATCGTACGGATCTAAGCAGCTGCAGAAGACACATAAGACCTGCCATCTCACCAAATAATTTGGTTGTTCGGCTGGCATCAATAGGCGTTTCAGTCCGGTATTGATTGTGCCGTAACACGTAATGATCAAACGGTCACATAATTGATGTAGCCAATGCATATAATGATACAACAGTCACATATACTAATGTAGCCAACGCACATAATGATACAACAGTCACATATATTGATGTATATAGCCAACGCATATAATGCAAAAAAGGTTATATACATTGATGTCCATGTAGCCAACACAAATAACTTTAAAACGACCACATAAGGCAGTTGCGGTGTTCCATAGAGATTTAGAATACCGGGTATAACCTACATTATGTGCCAATGAAAACGCCTCATTTTGGCGGTTAAATGAAAATTTAATCATTAAAATTTTCTCTTCACAGACTTGATGTCATGCGTTGGCGCTACTTTCTATCGGCCAATCAGAATGCAGAATGTTATATTCTAAGTTAGTTAGAACATATTAAGTAAATATTAATGACTAAAAAGGACTCGCTCGCTCCGCCCTTTTTAATCATTTAAATTTACTTAATATGTTCTAACTATAACGTAAATGATAGTATACGGGGGAACCGAATTCAATACTCGTCATCATTTAGCGTTTCAATCGATCAATTTTATTATTATTCGAAGTTTTACAAACTAGACAAGTTAAGCTTTCCGTCTATGTTATCACTGATAAAAAATATATTTGGAAGTTAAGAGAGCCATGTTTTCTGAGCCTAAATATTCCATGCAAAAAGATTGAATTTCCATTCATGTTTGACTCGTGTAGCGATTACATATTACTACATAACCCTTTATAAATTAACGTTAGCTTTATTATAATATCAAAATCATGAATATCCAACCAGAAATTAAAACGTAAACTTTAATATGCAGAGCCATTTCATTCTTTATATTTTGTACTAAAAAAATTCTTTAAATTAATATCAACATCTAAGAATTTGCAATAAATTATATATTTGAACCTTTTTAATTGAGCAATACACCACATACTGGTTCATTCAATATGTTTATTTTTAAATAAACATAAATATACTTTTATGATGTAGTTTTAGATCTGTGTAATATGCAACCCAAACCTTGATTTTAACATTGTAATCAATGTCAATCATTTGAAGTAAAACACTGATCAAAGATACTGTACATTCCATGACAGATGGTGACAACATTATACTGATTAGTTGTATAGTAGTACCCCACTGTGAAACTAATTAGGATCTGATCTTGGTGACTTATCTTGATCTGGGTTCAATATACACCACATTTTCTCCCAGTAGAGGGGATCTATGTTGTTTATTGACTATCATTATGTAATTGTGCAACACAATACTGGCCTAGGTATTATCATGTGTTGATATTTGTCACCTTCATCTTCAAAATACTTTCTGTCCGTTTTGTATTTTTTATCCTTAGATACTCAAATTATAAATTTACACAATTTGAATTAAATAATTGATAGCCACCTTTACACATAATATATAAAATTAAATTTAGTCATAATATCCTCAAATAAAAACAAAAATGTATACATGTACTAAAATTTGATATCAGGTGCAGTAGATCTAGTATATGATGTTCTTGTGAACAAAATATTTAGGAATGAAACATGCATGCAGTTCATTATAATTTGTCAATTATTTTTCTTTTTAATTATCATAAAATTCGAGAGACAGCAGTTTAGTTGTTTTGTGTTTATCACAATCTACTATTATAAGCTATCTATAACTTGTTCATTATCTTTGATTAAGAAATAAAAATCTGTTCGCGTATATTGTCGTGAATAAAACACGGGCAGGAGTTCGGATGCAGAAAAATTAAATTACGAGTGCGTAGCACGAGTGATTTAATTTTCCGTATCCGAACGAGTGCCCGTGTTTTTTTACCGACAAAATACAAGAACAGTTTCTATTTCGATTCTAAATACGATAATATCCCGCACTATTTAACTGCGCGCATTCTATTTTCATCCATTTGACATTGAACATAATTCCACACTGAAATTGACTGGCTTATAAGCTGGTACAATTACCTCCCTCGTTAATGAAAACGACCTACGTAATTTTCTGAAGGAAATTACACATTTTAAACATTGAAACAATTTTAAAAACACGAGTATAGGGTATCCATTTCATGAAAAATATAAATGAATTATCAGAAGTTTTAATGAAACTTAGTTTCATGAGTATATTGGATTTTCTAAAAATAGATGCATCATAGCTGTAACACTGGATTCTCGTGCAACTTGTCTTGCCATCGCGACTTGTAGAAAATTTTACTATAAAGTTTACGTTCATTCATTCATAAATATGTCACGTGATCCGGGGCGTAAATAGTAACAGCCAATTTGAGAGGTATGTTTTATGGGGGTAATAATACATGCTCTTGGTTGCACTATGTTTATAGGGATTAATCCGCGGACCGTGTTAGAATAATGATTAAGTAACTTGGTATAGCAATGATTCGTGTGTGTATGCAATATATTCCCGTGACTCTCAAATAGATCAAACACTCTTCTTTAACTACAACGTAACATTAACACAGTCACTCAATTACATACACAATAAGTGTATAATAATTAACCTAATTACGACACAATTTTAATGTTTGAAATGGGAATAACTCGGCCTTGACTGAGAACGTGTAATTTCACACGTTTTTCTCCATACATGATACAAGTAACATACATTTGTTGTACAATATAAACATATTTATTCAAAAACACAACTCCAAGCCCCAATCTTAACGCATTTAATGCAAACTTATCAATATCAATGAAATCATATCTTCGCTCCTGCTTATTGCATTATCTTTCAATTGTTTTTACCCAAGTCTGCGTCACATCCGATAAGGGAGGTAACTCTGCACGCACGATAATCGCTTAATTGAAAGGGTGTATCAATAGTTAAGCATCTAAAGTAAATTTTCAATCCCATAATTCTAGAGAATGAGTGACAAAGTGTGTGAGTGACAAATGAAATATATGAGTTACAGTGAATGACAGAGAGAGTGTAGTAAGTGACATAGAAAGTGTGTGGTTGACAATGAAAGTGTGTGAGTGACAGATAGTGTTGTAAGTGACATAGAAAGTGTGTTAGTGACAAAAGACAGTGTGTGAGTGACAAATTAAGTATATGAGTGACAGTGTGTGACAGAGAGGGTGTAGTAAGAGACCCAGAAAGTGTGTGAGTGACATAAAAAGTGTGTGAGTGACAGAGAGTGCTGTAAGTGGCATAGAAAGTGCGTGAGTGACAATATAAGTGTGTGAGTGACAAATGAAGTATATGAGTGACAGAGAGTGTAGTTAGTGACATGTAAAGTGTGTGAGTGACATGTAAAGTGTGTGAGTGACATAGAAAGTGTGTGAGTGACAAATGAATTATATGAGTGGCAGTGAGTGACATAGAGAGTGTAGTAAGTGACAAAGAAACTATATGAGTGACATAGAAAGAGTGTGAGAGACAAAGAAAGTATGTGAGTGACAAACGAAGTATATGAGTGGCAGTGAGTGACAGAGAGAGTGTAGTAAGTGACATAGAAACTATGTGAGTGACATAGAAAGTATGTGAGTGACAGAGAGTGCTGTAAGTGATAAAGAAAATGTTTGAGTGATAAAGAAAGGGTGTGAGCAACAAAGAAAGTGTGTGAGTGATAAAGAAAGTGTGTGAATGACAAAGAAAGTGTGTGAGTGACAGAAATAGTATTGTAAGTGACGTAGAAAGTGTGTGAGTGACAAAGAAAGTATGTGAGTGACAAATGAAGTATATGAGTGACAGTGAGTGAAAGAGAGGGTGTAGTAAGTGACATATAAAGTGAGTGAGTGACAAAGAGTGCTGTAAGTGACATAGAAAGTGCGTGAGTGACATAGAAAGTGTGTGTGTGACAGAAAGAGTGTTGTAAGTGACGTAGAAAGTGTGTCAGGTACATAGAAAGTGTGTGAGTGACAGAGAGTGCTGTAAGTGACATAGAAAGTGCGCGAGTGACATAGAAAGTGTGTGTGTGACAGAAAGAGTGTTGTAAGTGACGTAGAAAGTGTGTCAGGTACATAGAAAGTGTGTGAGTGACAGCAAGTGACAGAAAGAGTGTTGCAAGTGACATATAAAGTGTGTGAGTGACAGAGAGTGCTGTAAGTGACAAAGAAAGTGTGTGAGTGACAAATGAAGTATATGAGTGACAGCGAGTGACAGAAAGAGTGCTGTAAGTGACATAGAAAGTATGTGAGTGACCGAGAGTGCTGTAAGTGACCTAGAAAGTGTGTGAGTGACCTAGAAAGTGTGTGAGTGACAAATGAAGTATATGAGTGACAGAAAGAGTGTTGTAAGTGACCTAGAAAGTGTGTGAGTGACAAAGAAAGTGTGTGAGTGACAAATGAAGTATATGAGTGACAGCGAGTGACAGAAAGTGTTGTAAGTGACATAGAAAGTGTGTCTGGGACATGGAAAGTGTGTGAGTGACAGAGAGTGCTGTAAGTGACATAGAAAGTGTGTGAGTGACAAATGAAGTATATGAGTGACAAATGAAGTATATGAGTGACAGAAAGAGTGTTGTAAGTGACCTAGAAAGTGTGTGAGTGACAAAGAAAGTGTGTGAGTGACAAATGAAGTATATGAGTGACAAATGAAGTATATGAGTGACAGAAAGAGTGTCGTAAGTGACATAGAAAGTGGGTCTGAGACATAGAAAGTGTGTGAGTGACAGAGAGTGCTGTAAGTGACCTAGAAAGTGTGTGAGTGACATAGAAAGTGTGTGAGTGACAAAGAAAGTGTGTGAGTGACAAGGAAAGTGTGAGGGTGACATATAAAGTGTGTGAATGACAGAGAGTGCTGTAAGTGACATAGAAAGTGTGTGAGTGACAAAGAAAGTGTGTGAGTGACAAATGAAGTATATGAATGACAGCGAGTGACAGTAAGAGTGTTGTAAGTGACATAGAAAGTGTGTTAGGGACAAAGAAAGTGTGTGAGTGACAGAGAGTGCTGTAAGTGACATAGAAAGTGTGTGAGTGACAAATGAAGTATATGAGTGACAAATGAAGTATATGAGTGACAGAAAGAGTGTCGTAAGTGACATAGAAAGTGTGTCTGGGACATAGAAAGTGTGTGAGTGACAGAGAGTGCTGTAAGTGACCTAGAAAGTGTGTGAGTGACATAGAAAGTGTGTGAGTGACAAAGAAAGTGTGTGAGTGACAAGGAAAGTGTGAGGGTGACATATAAAGTGTGTGAATGACAGAGAGTGCTGTAAGTGACATAGAAAGTGTGTGAGTGACAAAGAAAGTGTGTGAGTGACAAATGAAGTATATGAGTGACAAATGAAGTATATGAGTGACAGAAAGAGTGTCGTAAGTGACATAGAAAGTGTGTCTGGGACATAGAAAGTGTGTGAGTGACAGAGAGTGCTGTAGGTGACCTAGAAAGTGTGTGAGTGACATAGAAAGTGTGTGAGTGACAAAGAAAGTGTGTGAGTGACAAGGAAAGTGTGAGGGTGACATATAAAGTGTGTGAATGACAGAGAGTGCTGTAAGTGACATAGAAAGTGTGTGAGTGACAAAGAAAGTATGTGAGTGACATAGAAAGTGTGTGAGTGACAAATGAAGTATATGAATGACAGCGAGTGACAGTAAGAGTGTTGTAAGTGACATAGAAAGTGTGTTAGGGACAAAGAAAGTGTGTGAGTGACAGAGAGTGCTGTAAGTGACAAAGAAAGTGTGTGGGTGACAAATGAAGTATATGAGTGACAGTGAGTGACAGAGATAGTGTAGTAAGTGACATAGTAAATGTGTGAGTGACATAGAAATTGTATGAGTGTCAGATGAAGAGTATGAGTGACAGAGAATATTGTGAGTGACATCAAAAGTGTGTGAGCGACATAAGAAAGTGTGAGTGACATAGAGAGTGTGATAAAGAACATATGAGTGTGTTAGTGACAGATCATGAGTATGAGTGACAGAGTGTTGAAAGTGACAAAGAAAGTGAGTAAGTGGCACAGAAAGTGTGTGTGTCACATATAAAGTGTGTACGTGACAGAGAGAATGTTGTAAGTGACATAGAAAGTATGAGAGTGACAGATAAAGAGTGTGCGTGACATAGAGAGTGTTATAAAAAAATATAAAGTGTGTGAGTGATAGATCAAGAGTATGAGTGACAGTGAGAGTGTTGTAAATGACATAGAAGGTGTGTGAGTGACAAAGAAAGTGTATGAATAACAGATCAAGAGTGTCAGTGACAGAAAGAGTATTGTAAGTGACATGGAAAGTTTAAAAGTGACAGAGAGCATGTGATAAGTGACATACAAAGGTTTTGAGTGGCATAGAAAGTGTTGTAAATGACATAGGTGTGTGAGTGACAGAACAAGAGTGTGAGTGACCTAGAGAGTGATATGGACATTGGACAGTAGTAATTCTTATTAACTAAATAATCAGTGTAAATTACATTTAGTCAAAACTAGGTAACAAGAAATAGGCAATGCTACATTTGAGGGGCTTATAATTGCCCCCAAAAACTGTCTACTGCAAGAAAATTCAACAGTTGGTATGCAGAGTAACAACTCACTAACATAATTATGTAATATTAAAGGGATACCTTGATCATATGCCACTGAGACATGTCAGCTTGTATGTATTCTAATCAATCATCAAACACACTAAGGTGATCATTTGGGGTTATCTCTTCATAGACATAGTGACTAAACTTGAGACAGTATTGTGCTTCAACGACTGTCTGAATGGCCATCTTACAGCATATTTTTAGTTTTATGTTCAAACTAACATCTTTCAGTAGTCATCAAAGAAGTTGCCTTGTATAGGCCTGTCAAATCCAGGATGATGACCATTGGGACTAAAAAGAAAACATGTTTACGTAGTTACATAAAATGTAGCTATGGTGTATTATCCACAAACACTTTCTAATGTTCTTCACCATTTAAAACAAAAAAAAGCAAGTTACATCAAATAATCAAAATATACCAGATATCGAGGCTAGACGGCAATTGCTAAGCTTTAAGGCATTTGCTAGAATCTAGATGTACAATAACCCCATTTTTGAGGTCATTAGTTGACATTAGATGCAGGAATGGCATGCAAGTTTTTATAACAAACATTTGCGACCTAAGGGTAAAAAGATCAGTGTATACTACATAGCTGAGCATAATGACATGGCCATAATTGGATGGAGACTTCCCATTTGGTCTAATTTTCAAATTCAATTGGATAATAGTAAAAACAACTACTGCATACATTAATTATTGGTGCTATAGATAATAAGTTTGTAACATAGTATAATGTACATGGCACATGACTGATGAGTACAGAGGACATACACGTACTGTGCAATGGATGTGATAAAAACAATATCACCAATACAAGTTCTTATAAAATTTGCATTAAATTGATTAGTTATAACTGATATTGTAGACAAAACAGAATGATTATCCGTCCATTCATGTAAAGCATGTCTGCCCTTTTGTGTATCACAGTTGCAGAAATATGTTCCTATGAGGCTATATATAAGACCATTCCTATCGTAGGTCCTTTGGAGAGGTTATCTATTAACGGCCTCCTTAAGAAATAACTTTTTTTTTAATTTATACATATATTGCTCACCATGCTCACAGAGACTTATTTTATAATATACTGCACTGAAAATAATTAGCATAATTAGCTTTTATTCAATTCTATTCAATTCATTTTTGTAATGGACTTTACAAAAAAGGACATACATCTAAATACTTTGATTAAGGCTCCTATTTGTAACAGATTACAGATTGCAAGTTAATTTTATTTTTGACACTTAAAATTTCAAATGGTCAAATGACAAAACATCAAACAAAATACCAAAACCAAGACCAATAATGTGTAGTACAACCATATATGGTAAATAGACAAACAACAGTATAGATCTCCAGTGTGTCATATCTAGATAAGCAATCAAGATAAGGCACTGATCAGTTTGCACAGAGTTTGGCACAGTGGGATACTATTATTTAACTAACAATTAATCAGTATACATGGTGTCATCATCTGTCACCTTTGTGCAGATACTATGATCAGTATCTTATTATAAATGATTGACAGTAAGAATTTAAGATTAATGTAGTGTATACGCAGTCATTTAGAAAATAAAATTACGTTATTAAAAAATTAGCAATGTGTACCCTGAGTATAATATATTGCACAAATCTATACTCATATATCACTCAATTTTTAACAAAATTATTTTATTTTTAACAAATTTTAACTTGGAAAGAAAAATCAAGAAATTAAAATAAAAAAATGAACTTAGGAGTGAAACACCATAATTAAAATCAGACATTTTATTTTTACTATTTATTTAGTCTATACTAATTTTTTTTTTTAGGTTGTCTTATATTAATCCATCACCACAAGGGTATGAGAGAGAAACCAGATTACTTTGTATGCTGAGTGTCTAGCAAGGGAATTTTCAGTGTATGGTATGACCTGTGGCAAAGCGGATTTTAATATTGCACAACTTTTTTTTAACTTACACATAGCTACCAGTATGGTGTTTTCATAATTTAAAACTCTCCTATAAATTATTTTGCTACTCAGAATCATTAATCATATTCATCTAAAATGGTTTAAACAATGCTTCCAAACAAACTGATTATAATGACATACAGGTACATAATTGGTTCCATTTGTATGATGTATTAGGAAAGTGTAACTACTGTAATTATTATTCATAATTATTGTAATTGTACATATTCCTGCTTTCATAATATTTCATTATCTTAATAATTTAGTCTTTTTTAATTTATATATTTTATTAAAGATTGACAAATGTTTTTCAGTTTTAATTTATTTGCAGAAATGCCACATTAAATGTAATAAATAATGTGTAACATCAGAATCTTATATTTATAATATATACATGTCAGGGATGGGTCAATACGAGTTATACTCAAGTGCTTTAGAATGTGGTTCTTCACTACTCACTGAGTACTGATTTAAGTTCCAATACTGGAGTACTACTCAAGTACTCCAGAAGTAGTACAAGTACTCCAGACAGTACTCATGACCCAGGGGAATTTGACATTTACTTTTTCATTTAGTCTAAATTCCCATCCTAGAGCAAGGGCAATTTGTCAAAATCACCTCACTGGGAGATGCTTTACATACCCCCAGGATCAAAATTTTGACCAAAGTCAAAATTTCCCGGGACTCGACACCATTCTGTCTGTCAAATTCCCACCTATCAGGAACAGCCTTCTGTCAAAAGTCCTGTGTATGCCTGCTGCTCCCCCCCCCCCTGGGGGAAAACATTGATAGGTGCATTTTGATTACAGCAATCTGAGCATACGCATAAAAGTTTAACGAATACGCATTAATGGAATTTAATAGTGTATCATTATGACGGTGAAATTATTGAAAATCATTATAATCTTGATGTGGCTTTAATTCTAAACTGTTTTTAACAAACCTTTTTAATTGATTGAAACAATCTATGATTGGTATACTGTAAAAGAACAAAATTAATAACATGTTCTGTTGGGCAATACATTTCATGTCGACAACCCATTACATTCCTCAGGTTGTTAATTTTGGCAGGATAAAACCTGATGACCACATCAAACAAACAATTCAAAGAAAAAACAAGACTGCATTCAATAAAGGCTTATGCCCCCATGAAAGCCTTGGTCCATAAAAAAAGTTAAGTCAATCAGGGGCCATAATTCTATTAAAATGTTGAATAGTGTCTATCGATACAGGGGCATAAAAACATTTTTCTTTAAGTTATCCAGTGCAATATAGAATTTGTTTGAAGAAGAAAACTTGAAGAATGCATCCATGGTCATTCAGTTTGAGGTGAGACGGAACTTTGTGCGATACAATGATAGGCCTACCATAGACTGATTATAGCTTGTATCCATGTGCAAGGTAAATGACACTGATACATGCAGGACTTCCTCTGACTTACCAACCAGTTTAGTTAATCAATACTCAATAGTTGTATCAGAAAAATGAAATTGTGAAGTGTTCCAGAAATGAACAATTATGGAAGTGCAGAATTGAACAATGAACAATTAGTGCATATACCAGATTTGAACCAGGACCATTTGATCAAAAGTCAAGAATGTGTATCATATCGACTACTGTGTAACCCTGTTGATTATGCACATAGGCAGTCAGTATCATGAGTATGTACCATTTTTGGCCCAACACTCCCCCAGCCAAATCAGATTTTACCATTGTTTATGTTTATGCACCAGTCAATAGAAGAATCTTCCCGACAGAAGGGAATTAGATGACATTATCAACCCAGGGAATAGACTTTGGTCCGGGAATTTATACACCGCGAAAGACGACAGTGATACTTTTATTTGTGTTTTTATTAAATTACCTGGATGCAAAATTATGCCCCATGGTGGGGATATAGACAGTCAGCATTGTCTCCAGGGTGGGAATTTAGACATAAAAAATGAAAATGTCTAATTCCCCCTAGGTCAGGCAAAATATTGACTGGTGCATTACATATTTATACAAGGCTCACATCAACAATTGGGTGCCTGTCACATCGCTTGCTTTTTTTATTATTCACTCAAATGCTCCGTTACGGGTATCAGCGTGTAGCTATTTAATATATTTGACTTTTAGGATATATTAACACTGCACACCCTTTACACAACATAAGCCGGAATCGCGAACTTGGTGCAGGTGCATTTTGGCGTTCAGTATTATAATGCACCAGAGACCATCAGAAATGGCCATTACTTAGCTGCATGACAATATCTGTAACCTTTAAATGAATAGGAGATCATGTTTGGTGATTGGCAAGTATTTATTGTTTATTTATTCAATAGATTGACATTGGGAATTTTGCATATGAATATGGTGATCTCTCTTATGATGAAAATATACAGCAACTGATGTGACAGGCCAGAGACTATATTTATAAGGTCATCTAATTCCCGTCTGTCGGGTAGATTTGTCTGTCCAATTCCTCCTATAGCCCCGCCGCCCTCCTGGGCAGTGATAATATATTGACTGGACAGGCACATGAATTGATGCAGTTTTCGTTCTTCACAGGTAAATAATGATAACTTTAATACACTGAGGGATTAGTAGGGTAGGTGACGACTGCCTATTATTATGCATACAAGATAAAAGCTACAGAATAATTTACAAAATGACCCCCCCCCCCATAGTCAAAATCTCAAGATTTTTTTTTCATGGCCAGAAATTAAAATTCGAAATAAAATCGTAATTATATACGTAAATATAACAAATTATATCAATACTGTGTTTGTTGCTTGCTAAATAATGAGATAACGGGATCGCAATTCTTAAACCAATCCGGCCGCTAGAATTGCGATCACGATTTCGTCGTTTTTAGCATTTTTGAACTTTTTTAAGCGAAATATTTTTACAAGCTTGTGAAAATGCGTAAGATATAACGTTTTTTATGCAATTTAATCGTCTATGGTATCATGTACGGCTCAAATCAAGAAGAAAACGAATTAAAAATGATCTTTTACTTACCGTTCCGCCATTAACGTTCGGCTAGGCGAACGTAGGCGAGGTACCTCGGATAGTAGTTCGGTCTAATGACCGAGCGCTCTGCAGAGCGCTCCGTACAGTAAAGGAAAACTTGCAAAACGTTCCGAACGGTTCGGGGATTTATGTCTTACTGAACGCACGGCTGGTTTATTTGGATAAGGCTAATTTCAAACCATTAGAATCTAAACGAAAACTCCAAACCATTAGAATCAGTTTCTACAACACGGATATATAAAGAAAGAACAAACATTTCTGCGGGGCATTAACGCTGTTTACTGGATGGCACTTAGCATTTACCAACCACCAATCCATTAGAATACAGTAACATGGGTTCATAAAGATTTCATACATCCTATCCCTTAGAATACATGCATTCCTACAAGGTTTATACGTCCAATCCCTTGGAATACATGAGTTCCTACTTGGTTAATTCGTCCAATCCCTTAGAATACGTGGGTACCTACATGGTTTATATGTCCAATCCCTTAGGAAACATGAGTTCCTACATGATTAATACGACCTATCCCTTAGAATACATGAGTTCCTACATGGTTAATACGTCCAATCCCTTAGAATACATGAGTTCCTACATGGTCAATACGTCCAATCCCTTAGAATACGTAAGTTCCTACATGTTTATATGTCCAATCCCTTAGAATACATGGGTTCCTACATAGTTTATATACGTCCAATCCCTTAGAATACGTGGTTCCTATGTATACATGGTTATCTGATATGTCCAATCCCTTTGAAAACATGAGTTCCTACATAATTTATGCGTCCAATCCCTTAGAAAACATGGGTTCCTACATGATGTGTACGTCCAATCCATTAGAATACATGAGTTCCTACATGGTGTATACGTCCAATCCATTAGAATACATGAGTTCCTACATGATGTATACGTCCAATCAATTAGAATACATGGATTCCTACATAATGTATACGTCCAATCCATTAGAATACGTGGGTTCCAACATGATGTATACGTCCAATCCATTAGAATACATGGGTTCCTACATGATGTATACGTCCAATCCATTAGAATACACGAGTTCCTACATGATGTATTCGTCCAATCCATTAGAATACGTGGGTTCCTACATCATGTATACGTCCAATCCATTAGAATACGTGAGTACCTATATGGTGTATACGTCCAATCCATTAGAAAACGTGGGTTCATACATGGTGTATACGTCCAATGCATTAGAATACATGTGTTCCTACATGATGTATACGTCCAATCCATTAGAATACATGAGTTCCTACATGGGTTATACGTCCACTCCCTTAGAAAACATGAGTTCTTACATGGATAATCTGTCCATTCCCTTAGAACACATGAGTTCCTACATGGGTTATACGACCAATCCCTTAAAGTACATGGGTTGCTACATGGGTTATACGACCAATCCCTTAGAATACTTGAGTTCCTAAAAGGGCTATACGTCCAATCCCTTAGAATACTTGAGTTCCAACATGGGTTATACGACCGATCCCTTAGAATACTTGAGTTCCTAAAAGGGCTATACGCCCAATCCCTTAGAATACATAAGTTCCTACATGGGTTATACGACCAATCCCTTAGAATACATGAGTTCCTACATGGGTTATACGACCGATCCCTTAGAATACTTGAGTTCCTAAAAGGGCTATACGTCCAATCCCTTAGAATACATAAGTTCCTACATGGGTTATACGACCGATCCCTTAGAATAAACGAGTTCCTACACTGGTTATATGTCCAATCCATTAGAATACGTGAGTTCCTACATGTGTTGTGCGTCCAATCCAGTAGAATACAGTTCCGACATGGGATAAATACATCCAATCCAGTAGAATACATGAGATCCTACATGGGATAAATACGTCCAATCCAATAGAAGCATCGGTTTATGAAGTGTTTATACATCCAATCCATGCAGTAGAAAACATGGGTTCCTAAAGGTTTCATACGTCCAATCCCTTAGAATACATTGGTTCCTACAAGGTTTCATACGTCCAAGCCCTTAGAATACATTGGTTCCTACAATGTTTCATACGTCCAATCCCTTAGAGTACACGAGTTCCTACATTGGTTATACTTCCGAGTCGGGAAATGGAAATCGTTTATTGCCATTTTTCTAAGATTTGTGATGTTTTGAGAATAGTATGAAGCTTTTGTCTATTGAACCAGTAAAAGAAAAGAAACAATATTTTAAAATCTATTTCTTCTGTATTTATAAAAATATATAGCACTTATAGGTACGTATACATTTTGTATAGCACTAATCTAGGGCACCTCCGTTGTTTTCGGAAATACTTATAAAGTATTCCGCAACTACTCGTACATGCCTTTGCTAAGTTAACACCAATCTTTTCAATATAGAATTGTTAGTTATGTACAGTAATTAAAGACCGTTTGTCTACAAGCTGATGGTAATAACAAATTACCTTCAAAAGCGACATTAAAACCAATAATGCACTGAGCACTCAGAGCAGTTATCGGGAGCTGTGATGGACGTGCAATTCGTGCTTATGACCATTTGGGGATTGATCTTGTACTTGTGCAAATTGAATACTTTTTCGTTTGACTGAGAAAGGCGGTCTTGCGTTGCAATCCAGTTTTTGTCCTGCCTAATTGACCAATGACCTCCGGTTTCGAGGAAACAGACACAAACATTGTGTGATTCAAGGAATCCGGATGCGCTGCCCTAGCTCATTCCGAAAAGATTCATTGGTTCTTTAACGTCCCCGATGTATAGCACTGACACAGATGAGACTACCCCTGTGTTATCGACCAGTTCATCTCCAGTTGCATAGGAAACACTGAAATTCATCGAATGTACCGGCCGAGATTCGAACAAGGGACCTCTCGATCAGTACCCAAGAGCGTTATCTACTCTAGCACCGTGCTACCCAACAAGTGGATTATAAAAATATACTCATAACAAAAACACACAACATCTTAAACATTTCTACACCTGTCGGATGACAGTGGGGAAATGCCGAGAAACTCACAATCATAATCACAATAAGCGTCTTCTGGTTAGGGGTAGAAAAGTCAATAATAACGAACGCATTAGACAACTTGGCTATCGCAACAACCCATACAAACTATCTGTACGAGGCAACTTTTTAAGACCCCCACACGGCATTTAAGGCGCAGTTGGGAAAGAAAAACATTAATTTGATTGTAAAGTGCAATTCGAACCTAAATACTGTACCGTGTCAGCGTTTGGTAAAAGATGAGAGACGAATGTAACCGTTGCTTCCACCGGATGATAGAAAGCTTTCGAAATACATTGTAACTACCAAAACATAATGGTAATCTATTCATTAAAATGTATGAACACAGTAACAATTTATGTGAAACTTTGTGACAAGCTCAAGTATTATACAATATTTTAAAAGTTTGTCTTTTAGTATACGAGGGTCATTCAATATATTTCAATAACATCAAAATGTCTATTTCTTTACGCACGGAAATTCATACGATTATTGAATTGTACATCGGGCTTGGAAAAACACAGCAGACACGTGTACAAGAGCTGCTCGAAATGTGCGAGGTGTTTTCATGTTTATATACAACCATTATGCCAAGCCTTAATCCTTAACGTAGACTATATAAGATATTGTGGAAGATATGTTAAATCATATACAATTTGAATGTTTATGTTTATTTCTATGTTAATAACATAATTTCATTTCGGGCTACCATTTGAGAATCAGCAAAACGTCAATAACGTCGCTGACGTCAGATAATACATTACGGTGTGTGGTGGTACCCGTATGGGGAAATTTATATTTTAGTCATATTTTCTTTCAAAATGCGTTGTTTCACGCAATATTTTCAGCACTTGTGTCCATAAGGCTGTAGTTTATCGTGAAACAGTTTGTTTTTCTTTGTGTCATCGGATGTTAAAATGATTACTAGTAACACAGTATACGAATTTATTGAATGACCCTCGTACATGTTGTATATTAACATATTTGATAAGGGAGCTGTACTTGAATTTTGAATGGAACATTTCTTTTGTTCGAACGCATCTCGCTGTACATCGAACGAGGAGCGGTATTCGAAGGGAGATGTATGCTTCATGTATAACGGTCATGGCTTAGTGATAACGCACTGAGCTGTCAATCCAGAGGTCGCGGGTGCAATCCCTGAATGGGAACTGAATATTTCTGAAAATCCATTCGTATTTCCTGCTATATCTGACGGTATGGGCTTTATCGATGCTATACTCCAGGTATATTCAAGAGAACCAGGTTGATTATTCGAAATAAGAGCCAGGCGCATTCCTTCAGTGCCTGTATCTAATGTATCTCTCTCCATTCGGGGGCTTTCTCTCAGTCAGTCCCTCTCGTCAGATCAAGCTATCGTCAGTATCTGCACGGGTATAGGATGCACATGCGATCTTTTGGCTGCATCACTATGTAAAGTGCCCGAGTGTGATCGTGCGTCGCAAAGAAAATCAGTCGTATCATATATTATGTCAACAGACATTATAGATGCAGTAAGTGTGAAGCGTGAAAATGTAACAGTACTAAGTTGTAATAAAGTTTCAGCACGTCACGATGAAATCATGATGTGACCAAGTTACTGCTTAATTATGTAAGATGCTAACAAGTAAAATATCTGGACCATTTTGACGAATTTTATTCAGTCAGAGAAAGCCAGAAATACCAATGATGATACAATGTAGATGCCATTATAAAAACAATATAGGTGACTTTCCTCAAGTTATTATTGCAAAAAGATAATCGAACAGGCTAGGCAGCACTCAACGTAAACTGATATCAAGCTAACCGAAAATCATTGTTAGATCTGTCCACAAATTTGGTAATGAAATTCGGTCTGTGACATTATTTACATGAGTACATTAATGTCAAATAAGTTCACTACGCCGTCAAGTTATGTTGTTTATCCAAGATTAACAGAAGAAGTTAGGTGCCTGCACGCACAAGTGAGTGAGCTGAGGACCCGACTTTTGTACATGTACCAACAAATTTGGATTAAGCATACCTTAGAATGTATATTTAATTTTAAGAATGAATTGTTTCTATGTTGTTTCAACCATAGGGGTCCATCGATTCCCTGGTCTCTCATCAATTAATATAAATACCTTGTATTACATGTATGTATACACTCAAGGACTTTTAAAACGCCTTACCTAATTCAAAGTCCAATATCGCTTAAATTATTTATTTTATTGAAAAAATCAGTATACACATGTACTTATTTATTAAATAATCTAACCTTCGTATAATTCACTTTAGTTTGTAATAAAATGTTATCACGTTATTTTCTGGGAATACTGCAAGCGCACTTACCCTAGGAAAAAGTGTGGGATTTTTAATACCGGATATGCGTGGCATTTCTCTTATTGTGCTCATATATGTTAGACAGTGTATGCACACAAATCTGTCGAAAACATGCTTTCTACGCTTGTATTAAAGCACAGCAAGTTTTTATAATACTGTTTTATTTCAATGCAACCACCAACTTACCTCATTTCGACTGTTAATGTTCAACATGTTCAAATAGATAAGATTAGATTTTGAATTTGCCAATATTTGTAATAAAACTCAAAACTTGGTGATTTTGAATGCCTGTCTAAATGTTTGGACTTTCTTATGTTATTGACTCTGTTCATGCTCATTTTAAAAATTGACATGTGGTTTTTGTATTTGAACATGCGTTAGATATTATTGTGAACATCTTATAAGTGAGAGGAGGTTTGTTTAAGGACTTCGTAGACGAATGTCATCCCGCATTTCAGGATTAATTGCGCCTATAGTCGGTATTGAAAATCCCACACTTTTGCTTAGAGTGAGTGCGCTTGCAGCATTACCAGAAAAAAACGAAACACCATTTTATTACAAACTGAACTGATTTAAACGTAGGAGAGATCAATTAATACAAATGCAAAATGATTTTGCAATAACTAAATTACTTTAAGCGATATTTGGCTTTGAATCAGGTGAGGCGTTTTTAAAGTCATTGAGTGTATGAATGGTGAGTCGATACAACGACCAATCCCTTAGAATGTGTGGTACCTACCTTGTTAATTGAAGAACATGTATTGTGGATTGGTGATGTAACACATGTTGTAGAACATGTATCCTGGTGGATTGGTAATATAACACATGTTGTAGAACATGTATCCTGGTGGTTTGGTAATATTACACATATTGTAGAACGTGTATCCTGGATGATTGGTAATATTACACATGTTGTAGAACATGTATCCTGGTGGTTTGGTGATGTAACACATGTTGTAGAACATGTATCCTGGTGGTTTGGTGATGTAACACATGTTGTAGAACATGTATCCTGGTGGTTTAGTGATGTAACACATGTTGTAGAACATGTATCCTGGTGGTTTGGTGATATTACACATGTTGTAGAACATGTATCCTGGTGGGTGGTTTGGTGATGTAACACATGTTGTAGAACATGTATCCTGGTGGTTTGGTGATGTAACATATGTTGTAGAACATGTATCCTGGTGGTTTAGTGATATTACACATGTTGTAGAACATGTAGCCTGGTGGTTTGGTGATGTAACACAAAGTCATGTTGTAGAACGTGTATCCTGGTGGTTTGGTAATATTACACATGTTGTAGAACGTGTATCCTGATGGTTTGGTGATGTAACACATGGTGTAGAACGTGTATCCTGGTGGATTAGCTGTACATGTTTGTATAACCCATGTATGAGCCCATATATGCTAATGGATTGGACATATATACTGTGTAGGAACCCACGTATTCTAAGGGATTGGACATATAAAACATGTAGGAACCTACGTATTCTAATGGATTGGACATACAAGACATGTAGGAACCCACGTATTCTAATGGATTGGACATATAAACATGTAGGAACCCACGTATTCTAATGGATTGGACATATAAACATGTAGGAACCGACGTATTCTAAGGGATTGGACATATAAAACATGTAGAAACCCACGTATTCTAAGGGATTGGACATATAAACATGTAGGAACCGACGTATTCTAAGGGATTGGACATATAAACCATGTAGAAACCCACGTATTCTAAGGGATTGGACATATAAAACATGTAGGAACTTACGTATTCTAAGGGATTGGACATATAAAACATGTAGAAACCTACGTATTCTAAGGGATTGGACATATAAAACATGTAGAAACCCACGTATTCCAAGGGATTGGACATACAAACATGTAGAAACCCACGTATTCTAAGGAATTGGACATATAAACCATGTAGGAACCCACGTATTCCAAGGGATTGGACATACAAACATGTAGAAACCCACGTATTCTAAGGAATTGGACATATAAACCATGTAGGAACCCACGTATTCTAAGGGATTGGACATATAAAACATGTAGGAACTTTCGTATTCTAAGGGATTGGACATATAAACATGTAGGAACTTACGTATTCTAAGGGATTGGACATATAAATCATGTTGGAACCTACGTATTCTAAGGGATTGGACATTTAAAACATGTAGGAACCTACGTATTCTAAGGGATTGGACATATAAACATGTAGGAACCGACGTATTCTAAGGGATTGGACATATAAACCATGTAGCAACTTACGTATTCTAAGGGATTGGACATATAAAACATGTAGAAACCAACGTATTCTAAGGGATTTGACATATAAAACATGTAGAAACCCACGTATTCTAAGGGATTGGACATATAAACATGTAGGAACCCACGTATTCTAAGGGATTGGACATATAAACCATGTAGCAACTTACGTATTCTAAGGGATTGGACATATAAAACATGTAGAAACCAACGTATTCTAAGGGATTTGACATATAAAACATGTAGAAACCCACGTATTCTAAGGGATTGGACATATAAACATGTAGGAACCCACGTATTCTAAGGGATTGGACATATAAAACATGTAGGAACCTACGTATTCTAAGGGATTGGACATGTAAACATGTAGGAACCGACGTATTCTAAGGGATTGGACATATAAACCATGTAGCAACTTACGTATTCTAAGGGATTGGACATATAAAACATGTAGAAACCAACGTATTCTAAGGGATTGGACATATAAAACATGTAGAAACCCACGTATTCTAAGGGATTGGACATATAAACATGTAGGAACCCACGTATTCTAAGGGATTGGACATATAAACCATGTAGCAACTTACGTATTCTAAGGGATTGGACATATAAAACATGTAGAAACCAACGTATTCTAAGGGATTTGACATATAAAACATGTAGAAACCCACGTATTCTAAGGGATTGGACATATAAACATGTAGGAACCCACGTATTCTAAGGGATTGGACATATAAAACATGTAGGAACCTACGTATTCTAAGGGATTGGACATGTAAACATGTAGGAACCGACGTATTCTAAGGGATTGGACATATAAACCATGTAGCAACTTACGTATTCTAAGGGATTGGACATATAAAACATGTAGAAACCAACGTATTCTAAGGGATTTGACATATAAAACATGTAGAAACCCACGTATTCTAAGGGATTGGACATATAAACATGTAGGAACCCACGTAGTCTAAGGGATTGGACATATAAAACATGTAGGAACCTACGTATTCTAAGGGACTGGACATATAAGACATGTAGGAACCCACGTATTCTAATGGATTGGACATATAAACATGTAGGAACTTACGTATTCTAAGGGATTGGACATTTAAACCATGTAGGAACCTATGTATTCTAAGGGATTGGACATATAAAACATGTAGGAACCCACTTATTCTAAGGGGTTTGGCATATACATCATGTAGAAACCCACGTATTCTAATGGATTGGGCGTATAAACCACGCCGGAACCTACGTATTCTGATGGATTGGACGTACTAACCATGTAGGAACTCACTTATTCTAAGGGATTGGACATACTTACCATGTAGGAACCCACTTATTCTAATGGATTGGACGTACTAACCATGTAGGAACCCACTTATTCTAATGGATTGGACGTACTAACCATGTAGGAACCCACTTATTCTAAGGGATTGGACGTACTAACCATGTAGGAACCCACTTATTCTAAGGGATTGGGCGTATAAACCATGTACGGATATATCACATACAAGTATTGTAATGGATTGGTACGGATATATTACATATATAGGGCCACATGTATTCTAATGGATTGGTCATATATCACATAAAGGGCCTCAAGTATTCCTATAGATTGGTACGGATGTTGACAAAAATCGTGTGGCTAAACGCCAACCTGCTAGTGTTTCGGACCGCAGAAATAATTTTTATATCCGTGTACAACACGGTTGTAAAAACTGATTCTAATGGTTTGGAGTTATCGTTTAGATTCTAATGGTTTGAAATTAGCCTTATCCGGTTTATTTATAGAACTCACGTGATATATTGTTGTCTGGTTGTCTGAACGCTTGATACACAGAAGTCTAATGAGCGTCTTGTCAATTTCAAATCTCACTCACCTGTTCGAGAGTTCACGTGATTTCAACCGCCAATATTCAAACAGATTTTGGGTCAACACGATTCGAAAGTACCGTAATTGCACGCTTTTTCTATGAGTTGATTTTGAGTTACACGATCTCCTAACAATGGATCCACACACAGAGGTGAGTGATTTCAACTCATGTTTACTTTTCTACACGAAATCATGCCGATTAATAACGGTAAACACATTTTTGGTGGAGATTTTGAAGATCGATGTTGACGCATCGAAGAAACGGGAAATATGGTGTTTGGAATTTGTAAATATTGAGTTTTATTGTCTTAAAAAGGCGATGGACTCGGATTTTAGTTGATTTTATTTGAAATTTAAACAATGGCAAGTGAGGATAAACAGATCGTTGAGGTAAGAAAAGTGATTGATAAAAAGAATTTGCCAAAAGGACAAAAAAAGAAATCTAGGGTTAGGCTGGATTTATAATTATCCCTGCATAGAAGCTAAATAATTTATGCTTCCAATATAATGAATAGGTGACTTGAATTCCATTCGCAAGAGTAGAACAGCCAAGACAAACTGGAAATTGCAGTTTTTATTAACTCCCTAGTTTTTCAATTTTGAAATGTGTCACTGTCACTGACAATTGGACCGTTACCTAACTAAGGCGCTACTGTGCGCTTAATACGTCTGCAGCGTCACGCTACCAGCTACCGTTCCTCAGCACGTCTCAAGGCAAGCGCTTATGCAACAGACTGTTTCAGTAGCGCTTTGCTGAGCAATGATCTGCTATCTTTGAGCGTACGTCTAACATTCTAGCTAGCTTCGTTGCTATTTATCGCTTATTTTAATTAAGCCGTTTCCTAGCATAGCGATATCGATCGCTTAGTACTAGTAGCGGTTAACCGTTTGGTTAGGCAACGCGCCTCAGGTTTCCGGAAATCTGCTTAAAGTTTAAACTTCAAGAAGAAACATTCTCCCCACAGGCTCTCCCAGGAGAGTGATTTGGAATGTAGTGACTTCGGAGATTGACATGCGACAGACGCCCAACTAGCTCAGTTGTTGATGCAACAGACAGAGTAACATATTGGCTGCATCTGGAGATTGACCCACAAGTTACAACAGGCGCCCTGGCAGCTAGCTCAGTTGACAGAGCTGACTTGTAATGCAATGGGTTGTGTGATCAAGTTCCACGTTATGCTGCTGCATGATTTATTGATTGAGAGGTCTAAGAAATCAAGGGGGAGGACTGAGGAGTGTAATGACTAGTGACTGAGTCATGTTTGCAGTACTATATAGACCTAATACTGTGAGTCCTGTGCATGACACATCAAGTGCACATAATTTCACCTTAGTTTGGTACTTTAGTCGTGTCATCGTTAAAATGTCTTGAGACGCATCAATACTCAGTGAGTGTGAGGATAGGGTAAACAGTTCTACACAAGAAATAAAGGTGAAGGAGGTGTGTAGTGACCTTGCAGACTGACATTTGACATTTTTACAGTAGTGATTTAATGCACTTGGGGTAGCTGATGCGGGCTTTAATGTGCTGTGGTATCCTAGCACCTACTGCCCCCTGGGGAAGGGCCTAAGAGCAAAGAAAATTATAGGTAAGTTAAATATCAATATGATGACTTGTTTTTTCAGAAACTGATAGAGCGTACCAGACAGAGGAGGGCAATGTTGAATCAGAAGATGGGTAAAACACCCGACCCTGCTCCAAGGAAAAGAGTTCTGGAAGATACAACCAATGTGCCAGTTGTACATAACGACATAGATGATGGTAAGATTTTAAATGGTTCTACCTTTGTCAGTGATTTGATAGTTGAAATGATAAAATTAATCATTATTTTAGAAATTAGAAACAAGATTTATTCTACTTCTATTCACCAGGGGTTCCATTTGACTCGGGAGTAGGGGTTATGATTCTTGAAATTTCCAAAAAGCCACAAGATATTGGTTTGAAGGGTCATTGTCTTGTAAAATCATGGGTATTTTGTCTATAAAGAGGTAAAATTTAGTTAAAAATATCAAAGTGACCCTTCATATTCAAAAGCTAATGGATTCCTTGATCACTTCCTGTTTTTGAAACAACTGGTGTGATTGCAGATCTAAAAATGGACCTATTTCCAAAGCAAAAGGACCCATTTCCCAATGGAATGTATGATCAATTTTCCCGAAAGAGCCAGATAAACCACTGAGAAACTTCTTTCCAAATAAACAAAAAAAATATTATTTTGTTTCAGACTCTCCCAAGAGACATTGTGTTAGAGAAGATTTGAAGCCAGACACACCAGCTATCCCCAGTGTGAGATCTCGATTGCATCATTTATCTGAGGAGAGGATGCACTGGTCAGGTAAAATATTCATCAGCACGTTAATCTAATTTTATCATTCTCGAATCTTGGATCAGGTTGAATTGCAAGCTCAGGTATCGCACACAGTGATAGCATCAGGTCTCCTACTATTCCGGAAATCCGGATTTGCTGCATTAGAAAGAAATCTCTTTTCAGCACAAAACAAACGTTATTTAATGAAAAAAATTAAAGAATTGACAAAGTTATAGTCATTTGAAGTTCCATAATCTGAAGTTCAACAATAAAACATTGTTTGAAACCTAGTTAATGTGTAGGGATGTGTGCTATTGGCACCCGAAACAGACTTGCGGCTCGTTTTCAGGATTGGGCATTATGTCTCAGTAGAGCCCCTGTAGCATCTGTGGGCAGGCGGTTTAATATTATCGATTCCAACATATTGTGAGAGAGACACAAATTTTGTGCTGGACGTCTGTCTTAATGGATGTCACAGTTTGTCCAAGCTTGTTCTCCTTAACCTTTTGTCAAATTTCAATGAAACTTCTCATGAATAAATAATACCAGGCATAGTTGTGCGTATTGTCAGGTTGTTCAGGTCCGATGATATTTGCTGGAGTTTCAGCCTTTTATGGGAGACATTCTTGTTTTCAATAAAATACTGTTTACAAAAGCAGGGGTGTCAATATTCCTGATTAATCGGGAATTCAGGATTTATCTATCATGAAAGTGCTATGATTTCTAACCAAAACAAAAGTAATTTGATGAATATATCTCAAGAAATGGCAAAGTTATGGTCAATTTATTCTGCTCTGAAGGATTTTATTCAAACAAACTGAGTGAAACAATGCGGTTGAAGTGACATGAATACATGTTGATGCTTTCTTATTTTTTCAGACACTCAGACAGGAGAGAATGAAGTTCAACAGTCCAGGTCATCTGAGACGGAACCCAACCTCCGATCATCACCTGTAAACAGGAAGTCAAGATTCGCCAAACTGGCGCAGAATCTAAATGATTTTGAAGTTGATATGTCACATCCAACTATCAGGTAAGGTTATACCATAAGTACAAAATTAGAGATGTATATACATAGCTACATTTATAAATAAAATTTATTAAATCTGAGTGAATTTAAGTATTGTAACAGAGCAACGGCTAAGGTTTTAGTCAATTGGGTATTTTACCCCCTAGTTTCAATTTTGTTTGGGTTTTGTCAAATTTTGATTGGGTATTTAATAAAACTCATATAGGGTAAATGATCTTTTATGTACTGTTTTTCACTATTATATCATTTTCTATTTGGGTATTTCAGATTGTCTTTGCTTTTTCTTACTCCCTCCTCTCAAAATCTATTGGGTTTTTAAAAAAATTAATAGGGTAATTACCCTAATACACAGCTTATCTGTAGCTCTGAATTATTGTATCAGAAAGTTCTGGATTCTGGAAATTAGCGATATTAGTCAACATGTGTAGTTTTACCCCTAGGTGTTTTGATTCAGATTCATCAAGTATGAATCGAGCTATAGCTCATGAAATGATGAAATTGAATAGGCTTGTTTCGCAGTCACTGATAACTAATGATTATTCCCCCAGCGCCCCACGGTCACTATGACCTTTACCATTTCTGACTATAGGGCTGCCATGCTCTTGTTTAAGATGAATCAGTGAAACTTATATGTCTGGTGATATTAAAATCTGTTGATTCTGTGTTTTTAGGAAAGAAGAAGAAAAGAAACAAAGATGGCAGCCACCTAAACGTGACCCACCAATCCAAGATGCCAGGGATCGACATGTGTCTTCCCCTAAGAAAGAATATGAATCATACCAAGGTCCGACCCGCAGAAACAACAGCGGCAGTTCAAGCCCTGCACCATCTCCGAAAAAGAACCACGCCCCTGCTCCACCCGCAGCACCCCCTGTGCCACAGAACCTTGGAGGTCCTCCGAAACCACCCAGGGCCCCTTCTCCAATCAGGTCTCAGTCCCCTAAGAGGAGCCCAGCACCTAGTGCCCCGTCAGGATCTCCCAAAGTGAGCACCCATACTGTTCACCTACAACAAACCGTTCAACAACCACAGTTATATGGCTCACCAAAATATTCTCATCAGGTATATATATATATTTGTTTAGTTTAAGCCTTGGTCCCACTGAGCATTTTTTGCCTCGACGATGTACTCCCGATTGAAATTAATGAGGTTTCGGGAATAGGTTCCTCGTGGTCAAGGAGAAGCTTCGGGGAAGTCATGAGACAGTTTGTGATATCAGAAGGAATTTTGATGAATTGGGTGGTGTCCGAAGAAATCTGGAGAACATTGCCGATGTGGAATTCCTCAATGGGACCTAGGCTTTATCCAATATTAATTGTCTGAAATTGAATGCTTGTTTACTGTCATTAATGTTCATTAATGAAATTTGTAGGCTAAGTTTTTAATCTTTTGAAGGTCTGCTAATAATGCCAATAGAAAATTAAACATGAGATCAAATTTTATTGATTTGAAATCATTGAATCTGACATGGAAGACAGCGCTCAACAGAAAGAACAAAGTGCAAAGGGCACAAAAAATAATCTGAAAAAAGAAAATTCACAAGACTTATAAATTTGAGTTTAGTTTAACTAGACATTATTGTTTTAGATACGTAGAGTTGCAGACCAGGTACCAGTTAACAGAAAACATGAACAAACTACTTCGGAAGAGGAACCAACCTCTAAACCAATCAATGAGCGGCTAGCAACTTGGAAAACAAAGGATACACCAAGTAAAGAAAAAGCCGTCAATGACCCGACAGAATTGCCTCTGTCTGCACGATTTGCTGGTAAAACTTAAATCATTATTTGTAAACAAGATTGAATTATTAGGTCACTTGGAAATACGGCCAAGCCTGTATGTAACTACCACCCTTTGGAATAGCAAAAGCGTTCTATTTTGATGTAGGAGAAGTATAGCAAGTGGTCTGCTGGAAGATTATTTCATGAGAATTTTAAGATGATCAAAGGTCGCAATTGTTTAATTGTGAATTAAAAATATAAAGTTAATAGAAAATTATTAATGTCTTTTTTATGACCTTTAACTTGATACATAATTAATTTATGCCCCCTTCTTTGAAGAGAAGGTATATTGCTTTGCATCGGTCAGCCGATAGACTCAAGAACACTTTGTCCTAGGTTTTTCAAAATTTACATGGAGGTTGGTCTGACATCAACAGTTGATGACCCGTATTGATTTTGAGATCAATGACCTTTACCATTTCTGACTATTGGGCTGCCATGGGGGCAAACATATTTACAAACATCTCTTGTTTGGTTTCAGATTGGGAGCAAAGGGTCTCTCAGACCCCTAAAACACCTGCAGGTCGTGTTGGAGCCAGACAAACCCCTTTAAAGACTACTGACACTGTTTCTATTACACAAAACTCTGAGTCTGATGACCCTTCCATCAAACCGGTGTCAGATATAAGGGCCAACTGGAAACAGCAAGATGCTAAAAATAACCCACCAAAGGAATCTGAACCAACTGCTTACTCTGTGACAGATAGAATGTCGGCATGGGAAGTCATGAGTTCTTCAAACAAGGTATTAGTCATTGAAAATAGTTTAATTATGTCTCCCGTTGATATTTAGCTAGATGGCTGCCCATCTGTCTGGACAGATGCCACAAGGTTCGTCCGCACTTGTTCTTCTTTTAAAAGACTTAAGCATTGGTTGGATTTTAAACTTCACATAAATACTTGATAAGCCTTGTTGTGCATTAGGAATCTTAGGTCAGATACTTATTGCTGAAATTATGGCCCTGAAAGTTCATTAATGTTATAGTACACCTGGGTTAGAGATTTTCTAATAGCCTTTATAACCTTAATGGTTTTAAACAGTTTTTTGGTAGTATCATTTACCACTGGTGCTTAAAAATCAATTTTGCAAACATTGAACTTATAATTCAGCAGACACATCATGTGTATTGACATCTGACTGTATAAATTAATTGTTTAACTTCTTTAGGTCAGTTACATCAAGAAAGTGGACCCAGGATCCTCACCTAGCCGCTCACCAACCAGGGCTGCTACAAATCTGAAACCTTCAGGAACCCCAAATAAAGGGGCTACATGGAAGCCTTCTGGAACCCCAAATAAGGGTCTGACACCACAGAAAAGTTTTAAAGAAAGCATAGAGGAGAAAGCAGCACAGATGGGAAGAAAACCAGTAACTGGGGAAGGCCTACCTCCAAAAGCACCTACTAACAGGTACTGATCATTAAGTTGTGTAGTTCTCAGGGGAGTCAATTTTCCTGATTTATCCGGAATTACAGATTTATCATTCCTGATAGTGCAATTGCTTTCAAGAAATGGCAAAGTTACGGTAATTTTAGTCTACTCTGAAGGATTTTCTTTAATACAAGCTGTTTATTTATTTAAACAACTTCATCGAAGGCCTCTTATTTGGCAAAAATGGTCGGCCGCATACGATTTTCCTGATTTTGAATTTGGTCCTGTTGACACCCCTGAGTTCTACCACAGTGGCTACACTAGCTTCTGAAGGGTAATTTTGAAACTTTTGACTAAATTTTTGTGTCGCCTGAAAAGGCGACATATAGGTGTTACTTTGGCGGCGGCGGTGGCGGCGTCGTCACAAATTGCTTGTCCGGAGCATAACTTTGTCACCTTAAGTTCAAATGACTCAAGAATTGGTATGCATGTTTCTTGCAATAAGCCGGAGTGCAGTGCGCAAGAACCATAACTCTACCTGTCATAGTTTTTGAATTATTTCCCTTTGATTGATTTTATTAGAGCATTTCTTGTCCGGAGCATAACTTTGTCACCTTACGTTCAAATGACTCTAGATTTGGTATGCATGTTTCTTGCAATAAGCCGAAGTGCAGTGCGCAAGAACCATAACTCTACCTGTCATAGTTTTTGAATTATTTCCCTTTGATTGATTTTATTAGAGCATTTCTTGTCCGGAGCATAACTTTGTCACCTTACGTTCAAATGACTCTAGATTTGGTATGCATGTTTCTTGCAATAAGCCGGAGTGCAGTGCGCAAGAACCATAACTTTACCTGTCATAGTTTTTGAATTATTTCCCTTTGATTGATTTTATTAGAGCATTTCTTGTCCGGAGCATAACTTTGTCACCTTACGTTCAAATGACTCAAGAATTGATAGGCATGTTTCTTGCAATAAGCCGGAGTGCAGTGCGCAAGAACCATAACTCTACCTGTCATAGTTTTTGAATTATTTCCCTTTGATTGATTTTATTAGAGCATTTCTTGTCCGGAGCATAACTTGGTCACCTTAAGTTCAAATGACTCAAGATTTTGTATGTATGTTTCTTGCAATAAGCAGAAATGCAGTGCGCAAGAACCATAACTGTGCCTTGCATCGTTTTTTAATTATTTCCCTTAGATTGATTTAATTTGAGCATTTCTTGTCCGGAGGATAACTTTGTCACTATGAGGTTGAATGACTTGAAACTTGGTATGCATGTTTCTTACCAAAAGTCCAAGTGCAGTACACAAAAACCGTAAATCTACCTTGTGCCATTTTTCAATTTTTTCCCTTTGATTGATTTTATAAGCATTTCTTGTCCGTGGCATAACTTTGTCACCATAACTATTAATGACTCAAAAATAGGAATGCATGTTTCTTTGCTGTGACATGAAGTGCAGTGCGCAAGAATCATAACTCCCTTCAGATTGATTTTATCAGGAAATTTTTTGTCCAGAGCATCGCTTTGTCGTTTTTAGTTCAGATGACTAGAGAGCTCTTGTGAGTCTGATATGTAGCCCAATACTGGATAGTTTTCCATGACAAATTTGCATTTCGTCAGGCGACACTTTCGACTCGCGGAGCTTTTATACCATTTTATAGGCAAATATCCGTGATTTCAAGAGGGATTGACCCTTCCAATCAAAAGCTTGACGGTCAAAATGTGGCTTTTGGGAAATTTCAAGGGTCAAAACCCCTGATCCCGACTCAAATGGAACCCCTCAGGCCTTCAACTGGGCCTTCTTCTTTCAAGTACAGTAGAACTTTGATGCTTTGAACTGCCTTCAGACTAGAAAATTAGTTAGAGCCATCCAAAGGGATTCGACACGATAAAAATATCTAATCTATACTATGAATATCTAAGACAGGGATCTGAGTTTATGACTGGCCCTCATATACCCAACTCAACATTGTGTCCAATATTTTAAACAAGCCGAATGCAATCATTAATTTGCACTGCACACTCAGTCAGTCCGTCCGTCCGTCATTCCGTCAAAAAATCTGGATCCTGACATAACTCAAACAGTTTCCAAGCTGGGTTTATGAAACTTGGTATGTGGATAGGGGACAATAAGGGGATGCACGTTCAATATTTTGATTCCGACCAAAATTGTGGTTGCTATGGCAACAGAAACATTGAAAATGGCTTAAAACCGGTAGGGGACTTCTGTAATGCTTGCAATTCTTAATTACTTGTTTACACACGATCTCAGGAAATTAGTACGGCATCAAAGCTCTTTAATATTGTTAAAATGCAGAAATTGTTACAGGTTTTTGAAAACAAAATTAGGACTGATATTGTGAACATGATACTGGCTAGATTCAGCTTGTTTCAAGTATTGTGTATATTTAAAAAGGTTATGCACTCGATTGAAAATATAGCTGCATCGGTAAATGTGTTAACTTATCTCCCTGTGTCAATGTTTACATGGCTTGTATTATCATTGGCAACTAGGCCTGGTATTTTTTCAGGCTTGTGCCTGATTTCAGGTTTTTGGATCCTGAAATTACTTCTTTCTTTCATTGAAAGGTTGAGTTTCAGGCTTTGAAACAGGGATTTTCGGGTTTGAGAATGATTGCTTATTACCAGGCCTGGCAACCTATACTGTTTGATATTGTGTTACAAAGCTACCAGTTTGAAATATGTTGTTGAGCGTTATATGCATGCTTGTAACTATATGTTCATATGCATGTAAACTTATGTGTAATTTTAAAGGTCACCTGTGAAGCAACCACAGTCTCCAAATCGTTCCCCGGTAAGAAGTCCTGGTGGTTCACCTAACAAAGTCGGCAGTGCTACCAAAAGTTTACAACAAAAGATTTTACAACAGGTTTCGTACTTTTATTTATAGGCAATTACATGGGTGAAAGTTTTCCGTTTTATGACGGATTTCCGTATTTTAGACATGTCCCAAGACCGTTTTTCCAAATCGCGTAAATCCGTCGTAAAAATTTTAGGGGGGGGGGGGGTATGCCGACTTTTGCTAGCGCGAACGCGATATTCGTAATTATTTTAGACCGTATTGGTTTTCCATTGCACAAATGAAACGACCGTTCTGATTGGCCGATGAAGTTACCTCTACATGTATCCTTGTAATTCATTGAACCAATCACGGCACTCGATCTTTCCGCTATTCGGGTATTCACTACCGGTTGTAAGAAATTTGTCATCAAATCGAAAGTGGAATTTCGTATTTTTCAAACGCAATTAAGCGCGTGAGAGAAGTATGTCAGGAATAATTGGCGATCGGGAAGCGGTTGAAATACATTGGCGAATCGGATACGAGCGTGACAAAGCTTTGCATGGTTGAATTAATAAGAAATTAGGTACAGTCCAGCGTCGTTCTTTCCGTCAAAAATTCTGGAAATTGTAATATTTTGTTGCTGCAAATAAGTTCAATAAAAGCCTCTTGACAATATAAATGGGACTTTTAGTTTACACAGCATTGTATCTATGTGTGTGTGTGGTGTTGGTGAACACACAGTGTTAATTGTAGCAGTTTCAAGCATGATAATAACTGGTCAGTACTGGATCTATAGAGATGCAGACATTTAGCATTTTATGCTTCCATGTCATGATGATTCAAAGAAACCAATTAATTTCATGTCAATATGGGGAATAACATGCCAAAAATATCATCTTTAGATCCCTGGGCTATTGCGAAAACTTGTATTTTGTCAACATGATTCTGAAGGCCTTCTTTCTGAACAGGGACCTTCTTCCAGTTAAGTACAGGTCCAACTCTGGGGCAATATTGTACTTTATATTTACAAGATTGTGTGATCGACGCACAAGTATTTACAGTGAAGAGTTAAAAAGGTTAAAGACGTTGGGACACTTCACAATTCAGAAATTAAATAAAAACATGATTTTCTTTCTAACTAATTAAGTTGTTTTGAATACTGATTAGTATAAACAATTATTATTTCACAAGTGTCCCAGTGTGTATATGTAATCATTAAGTGGGCCTGATATATCCTGAATGTTCGGAAGTATACTGACGAAATGAGTGACTACATACACTGTTTCTCCTATAGTAGATATAATATTATTATGCCCCTCCCCCCATCTTTGATTAGGCCATGAGGGGGTATATTTAATAGCGGAAGAACGCTTTGCCCTAGGATCTTCAAACTTTACATGGAGGTTGGTTATCAACAGTAGACGGACCCTATTGATTTTGATGTCAGTAGGGTCACTGTGACCTTTACCCATTTTTGAATATTGAAATGCTTTCCGTTCAATAACCAAAAGACGCTTTGCCCTAGGATCTTAAACTTTTACATGTAATGTAGGTTAGTCATCAACAGTAGATGACCCCTATTGATTTTGAGGTCAAAGGTCAATGTCACTGACCTTTATTATTTCTGACTATGGGGCATACATGTTTTACAAACATCTTGTGTTTACTTTTAAGTTTTAATTGAAAATTGTGATTTACCTGAAGCAGAGTCATTGTCTTGCTTGCAAAAATATATTTATAAGCACAATTTTAACCAAATATAGCCCTTAATAATACAGTACTTACTTAATTAATCTGCAACAAAAAGTTGTTATTTTAGTTCATTGTCATATTCTGTAACACAAATGATGATTGATCATATTCTTGTGAATCTACTTATTCCCCATTATTCTATTCTATAAAGTCTTTTTTATATTGGCTAAACATGAAACTTATTTACAGTAAACAATATATTACTATTTGATCTACTAAAGGAATGTGTTGAGAGTTTTTTGTGTAGATATTTATATCCATACATAGTCCATACATCAGATGAAAATGTTCACACATACAGACATTTTACATGACAGTAGGTCGGTTTTTTGGCAACCTCATGATGCTGGAGTTAAGCTGTTTATTGGCATTCAAAATCACTATTCTCAGAAGCTTCTGGGGGGGGGGGTGCCCCTCTAGACCCCTACCCCTGCTTTCTTACTTTACTGGGTGGAACTTGTTCACCATTGGGACCCTAACCTCTACACAAGAATAGGCAACTATCAGGCATTTTTTGTCCAAATTATCTGCACTTCTCGACAAGGTACAACCTGAAATCTATTGACTATTACTTTTGTACAGACACTTGTTCACTATCGGAACTCCAACCTCTACTCAGTTGAAGTCCAATAATAATTCAAAGGTATTTACTTGAAAGGGAAAACAAAATCACCAAGTGGACATGCTTTTTTGGAGGCCTTTTATTTTTCATAGCAGCAAGTCAGAAGTGCCAGAATTTGCTTTCAGGAGTACTTTAAAATGCTGTTTTCAAGGAGCTTCCGGGGGCCTCCGGCCCCCTGGAACCCCTGGCCAAGGCTTTGCCCTGGACCCACCGGGGGTCCTGCGGCCCCCTGGCCCCCAGCTTATTTTTCAGTATTTTCATATATCTCAACTTTCACCCATGCAATTATGCATTTCACGATATTTTGAAACATGTTCTTTTCTTGTTATGATTTGTTCTAGGGTTTTAAGTGGCTAACTTTGACTTCTATCCAGAGGTCCCTGGTTCTGTTCTTGGCCAGGGCTCTCAGTCATTTTTGAGACGCCAGTGATTTTTCTGGAAGAAAATTAAGCAGCCTGTGCCTTTAAAATTGGAAAATTTTAGCGCGACAATTCGCGAAATTGGGAATTATTAAAAAAGTTGGTTTGGGTTAAAAGCTGTCATATTTTGTATTTTCTACTGATAATACACTAGTCATATGGGGCAACGACCTTTAGAAGTTAGAAAATATATTGTTTTGACTTTAAAACAGCTACATGTATACTGTTGTTGCTTTGAAACCTGCGAGCACAAAAGGGGGAAAATCATGCATACTTTTTGGGAAAAAATCATGATTTTTTGGGGAAAATGGAGGTTATTTTGCTAGGGGAAGGGGCCTGTATTTGCCCCAAAAATAGCCCTAAAAATCACTGGACGCTTATATATCATTGGTAGCGTATACTGTGTATACTGGCCATGTTAAACCATAGAATCATTCGGAAAGATCTTGGGTATCCCAACCGAATTTTTTGAATCACTCATCGGCCTCTTCAATGTCTGAAGTCATTGGCCAATAATGCACAGGAAAAACAAATGGCCTCATTCTACCAATTGTCCTAGTGGAAAACAAAAAGTAATACTAATTGATAACTTGTGATTTCTAAACTGAAAAATTACGAAAAAAATGTCTGAAACAAACAATTTCCATTTCATCTCCCAGGTACAATACAGTAAGACAGATAAAATTGCTGATAAGATTCGTCAGGAGAGAATGGCCGAAGTAAATGCATTAAACAACAGATATCACAATGGTATACTGAAGGATGATCGTGAAAGTTTATCATCTAGTGATGAAAGGACCTGTCCACCACCGCCACCTGAGACTGTGTCTGTCCCAGCTGGCAAGATTGATAAAAAGATGTCAATCAGAAATAAGGCAAGACACGGTAAGTTAGACTTGATTGAGTAAAGATATAACTTAATTACTTTGGCATTCTACGATTCTGTAAATCTAGATGTTTTGCACTATAAGGAATGTACTTCATGCTATTATGGATCTTGGTCCAGGCAGGTCATGCTGTCCCTCAAGTCAACATTCATGTCCGCCACATGTGGAGAAGTTGAATCACTTTTCGATACTGATTTTCAAGAAATAACGAAACATCAAGAGGGAATGATCCTTTTGGTTCTTCAAAATAAACATTACTTAAATTTGTTCACTTCAAGTAGATCACGTAAATATTGACAGAATAGTGATCGAAAACAATCTAAATTGATTTCCGCCTTTGTTTTCATCCGAATTAGGGGGCTACCAGTGAACATATGAATTATTCTTACTGTACGGTATTTAAAGAATAGAAAAAATATGATTACACATGTCATCCTGTTAGTATAATTGACTTTTTGAAAGCTTTTATTAGTTAATAATAAGTTATGTACATACAGTTTGTGTTTTCCAGTAAATTGTATGTAAATATATCTATATATACATGTATCTCATCTTCACATTTCATCACATTTATTGTCACCTGTTACATGTTCAATACTAATGTAATCATGTATTCTGTTAACTTAACAAAAACTTGCCAGTTCTGTACTCACCTTACACTATATATTTATACATGGCTGTGGTTGGGTATTTATGGTGTTGCACTTTATCGCTTACAAATTCAACAAACTACTTTACTAGTCATTTAGTTGTAACATTATGCAAGGCTCTCATTTGACCAATTTTGGGGCTGAATATCGGCCCAATTCCCCCTAAATGAATATACATTTTCCCCTATTTTCTGGAAAAATCTCCTCTTTTTTTTGTTGAAAATCAATGAAAAGCCTTTGTAAATGCTGTTCAGCCATTGCTGTATCTGTTGTTATAGCTTGAAATTGGCTTTTCGTTCATTTAATATGTATTACTTTTATAATAGTATTGATGTTTATAAAAGTAAAAATTGCCCATTCTCTTCAAAACAACGCGAAATTCCCCCACCTAAGGGCCCCTGGCCCACGTCCCAAAAGTGTAGCGAGAGCCCTGGTATGTTAGTAAAGCCTAGTATATGGCCTACAGGCGAGTGCTAATTTCTATGACTGTACATGGCTATGGTTGGGTATTCGTGGCAGGGTTGGTAAAGCCCAGTCCGGCAGGAAATACTGCAGTGTTGTAGTGCATCACTTTGAAAATACATCAAATTGCTTATTAGTCATTTATTCATGCTAGGATATCATTCATAATATTGTGGTTTTGGCATCATGCTTGATTGTATTTCTAAAGCCATATTTGTAATCTTAAATCATATTGGTTTTGATAAAACATGTGTGTTTATTGGTCATTCTCTGACTGTTTGCTGTGCTATGGCTCTGAATTATGTGCTGGTATGTTTGTTGTAAATGGTGGCTAGTTTAGTAATTTAGTAATTCTATCTAGATTATGCTTAATTATACATATATTGATTAAAATTCACTTAAGTTTAGATACTAAGAATAGAATCTAGGCTCTGTATAAAGAGATTAAGATACACTTTGGTTTAAATCATTAGATTCGAAACCAGGCTCTGCAAAAAGTCTGAATTAGAAATGATTAGTAAATGGCTGAATGATCCCTCTTTTTTAATTGGAAATAAACTATATGATTTTCTGTCAGTCCAAATGTATATATTTTGTCTGACAGTCAGGACTGATGGACGGACAGTTATTGCATTAACTTGATTTATGACAAAAATAACAGCTTTTTAAGACCGGAGTTTCAACAAATACCTCTCAGCATAAGCTTTGCAAAAAAAGATCTGTTCAGACATCTCTATACTGTCCATTCATATAGGGGACTATAGGTTTGCCCTCCGTCCACCTGTCTGTCCGCACACATAGAGTAATACTTAGGTGTCAGACTACCTTTTATGGACAAAACAGTTGAAAATAGTTAAAACGAAAGTAGAATTTTGTTTTACATGGCTAAAATTTAGGTTTATGTCGCTCAAATGAGACACATAACTACCTTCATTGCATAAAGTAGCCACATAAAACCGTTCAAAAATCTTCTTCCTGACATACCTCAAACAGTTTCCAAGCTAGGTTTATGACACATGGTATGTGGATAGGGGCCAATTATGCACGTCTAAAAATATTTTGATTCTGACAAAAATTGTGGTTGCTATGGCGACTTCTGTATTGCTTGCAATTCTTAGGACTTGTTGCTTAAACAATATCCCATGTAGGCTATTATATATATGTCAGGGGTTTCATTTGTCCCTTAAATTATATGAAGGATCTTTGTTGATTTTGGTGTAAGATCGAATTTTATTCCACCGAGTGATCAGACAATAAATATTTTAATTTAATTTTCTGTGATCACAAGTGAAATAAAATTGATCTTACACCAAAAATCAACAAATTTTCTGTTTATTATATGCCTCAATCCCTCTTAAATATGTGATGTAATTTGCTTAATTGGAAAAATCACGTTAAAATTAGAACGTCACGCATTGAGATTTATGACGTCATGATGACGTAACACATATTTTAAAGCCCGTCGCCTTTGACGTTAAGTTTATTTTTCTGCATGATACTGGAACCACCTTCTAAAACAGTGAAAATAACAAAGTGGTAATTTCACTGTTATTTTCACTGAAAAATCTCCATTATCCATTGAAAGCAAATAGTAAGGACCTTTGACTGCATAAATTTGCATAAAATTACAGTTTGACCCTTACCAAATTTCACTTAAAATAATTTGTATTTTCACTGAAAAATGGGAAATACAAAAAATTATCAAAAAGACCTTTTGAGATTTAGTCACTTATGAAACCCCTGTACTGCACTGGTGTTTGTTTTCACATATTCGTGCTTGCTATTTATATCACTGCATGCATTAACCATCATTCTCCATTATTTCATCTTTTACCAGATTTTAACAAAAAGCTTCAAGCCATGGGATTTGAACTTTCAGATGAAGGAGCGGCATCGTTTCAATTTGACGGTAGTAGTAGGAATGCTGTTAAAAAACAGGACTCAAATGCTGGAAAAAAAGGGTCCAGTATTTACCACCTCGTGTCCAAAAAGGGGTCTGACAATGAACAGCCCCTTGTTAGACAACAGTCTTCATCGTCTTTGAAGAAAGTACAGTTTAAGGAACTTGACACCAGCATTGAAAGTGATAGCAGTCAGGATCGACTGGACACGGAAGAGGACACGATGGATGAAGACTTTGACCCGACATCTGAAGAAACGCAGTCTGAGACTCAGGAATCATTCGACGATTCCTTCAACAGTGGATCTGAGTCAAGTATCCCAGAATCCTACAAAAGTCCATCAAAACGCATGCCTCCCCCACAAGAGCCAGCACACGCCCCTAGGAGACAACCGGAAGATGATGATATCAGTATGAGTGCTTTCGTGCCAGCGTCGGTACGTCGGGAGAGCATACTGCCACAACGGGCGGGACATGATGAGACTAGTGAGTTAAGTGAAGACAGCCTGGATTGTGGTGACTCTGCCAGGAACCATGGTAATGTACGGCAATGTTACTCTTCATCCTCCCAGGATAGCAGCGAGCCTGATAGATCGTACAAGAAACAGAGACTTGATGATAGTGAGGAGAATGAGAGTGATGAGGATTGTGATCAGGCTGAGATGGATGATCTACTGGATGAGGCGATGGACGAGATATCTGAGGTGGAGATGAGAAAGAAGGAACCACACCCAGCACCTGTAAGTTACATGTATAGTAGTCTTGTCTTATTATTATACCCCCACACAACGAGTTGTAAGGGGGGTATACTGGATTCAGCTTGCCCATCTGTCTGTCTGTCCGTAGAAGCATTCTTGTGGACGCAACTCCTACAGTTTTGGCAGGATTTCGCTCAAACTTTAACAGATGAACAACCTCAACATATAGGTGTGCATGAAGAAAGGAGTTTGCGCTGCGATTTATTTTGGCAGAATTATGGCCCTTTGCCAGCGGGGTATATTAGTCTGCCGAATGGCGACAGCTCTAGTTTAAACAGATTGTTAATTTTTAGTTGTGTTAGTTTGATCAGGGCATTTTTCAAAAGAAAGGGCAGAGGCCTTTTCTTCGAATTTGGGGAGAAATTTTTGCAAAAGGGGAAGAAAAAACTTCATGTAAATTGGATTTAAGGGGTAAATTACATGATTTTAAAAGAATTTTGCTGAGGGGAAGATGCCTGTAAACAGTCTGTGCTATACAAGGGAAAAAAACCTTATGATAATCTGTTTTCAACTTTCCATCAAAACATGCATTGTTACACTATTGCAGTTCTAGGTTTACTGAGTATATTTCTTACAGTTAAATACTGCTGCATTTTATGCCTCTAAGATTACTGTCATATAACTAAGGGGTCCTACAATTCCGGAAATCTGGATTTTGCTGCACTAGAAAGAATGAACTTTCCTGCAGAAAAGTCTTGACAAAATTGATGTCATTTGTAATTTCATCTGTTGAATTTAACAATAGAACAATGTTTGAACTGAGTTTTGGAGTGTATGTGTGGGCTAATGGAACTCAATATCAAAACCAGAAGTGTCAATTTTCCTGATTTATCTGGAATTCTGGATTTATCATTCCTTCAAGAGCAATGTCTTCTGACCAAAATAAAAGTTATTTGATGAATATATATATCTCTAGAAATGGCAAAGTTATGGTAAATTGAATCTGCTCTGAAGGATTTTCTTTGTTACCCTATTGAATTAATTATGGAAACAATGTCATTGAGAGCCTCTTCTTTGGCAAAAATAGTCAGCCTTTTCCTGATTTTCAATTTGGCCCTGTTGACACCCCTGCAAAACAGACTTGGGACAGACTTATTTTCAGGATTGGGCATTATACCTCAACAGAACCCCTGATAATTCCTATTGCAGTCGCGTCTGATTTCTTTGTTCATATCGAAATAGAATTTTAGGCTTTGAAAACTGGGATTTTTCTGACAGGAGAATTATTGCAAGTTTTAAAATCTTGTATCACATGCTTAGGTCTGAGTAAAATTGAACCATGCTTTTACAGAGAAAGAGACATAGTTATATGACTGCTACCACTGATGGTGATATCAACCCTGAACATCGTGTACAGATGAGACCTAAAACTATGCCACCACAGAGTCACGATAACGAGGTACAGATGAGAGCGCAAAGTGACGGTCTGGCTTACAGTGTCTCCATGTACAGAAGTAATAGGTTAGTATTGTATAATTTTATCAGTCTTATTTGTGGGTTTTTAGGAAAATTTCAGTACTTAAATGTTTCGTCCCCTAAACTCCGTTTAGGCTGGTAACGTGGGTCAATTCAGTCAGGTCCGACTATAACTGTAATAATTCTATCATGTTTTCACTCCCGTTACTGAAGCATAGACCAAACCCCAGACTTAACCAAGTTCAGCAGCTTACATTATAAACATCATTCCACCAAAATTAGCATAAATTTTATTTGTTGTCTGTCCCCTCAAATTACTTTTCTTGCGACTAAAAATTGAAGAGTAAAGGATCTTGCAACTGAAATGAAAATATTAGAATCCAATAAGGGATTTTTTACAATTCCAAAATTATTTATAATACTTGTATGTCACATACAAATGTAGCATATCTTATTCAATTAAAAAAAATAAGATAAATTATTTGCACATAATACTCTAGTCTTGGTGTGGACATAACACGGTTGCACTGTTCCCATTCAGGCACTTTGATATCATGCAATTCATTTCCATCATTTGAATGTATTGTTTATACTCATCTCATGCAGTTCATTTACCGATATATTGTATCGGCATCATCAATAGTATTCTGACAAAGTCGCATAACTATATAATCATGTATAGTCCAGAGAATTTGACACGACTCTCGACCTTTAATTTGCATAATTTAACAGCTGGTATAATGTCTATATTTATAACCCCGGTTGTATGTGTTCATAAGCGGGGAGTATCTCGAAGACGCTCGATGTGTAATACCAACACAAATATAAAGAACCGATATTGCACGATTCGCTTGCGAAAATGTATATATTCAACACAAGAACCTTTTACTATATTCATGCATAAAGGTCAGGATCATGTCAAATTCTCCGTGCTATAGCTAGCATAAACTGAGTTTGCTATATTACCAGTAGACGCCAAGTATTGATATAGATTTACTACAGAAAAAGAAGTGTCTTACGTAGAGGATCTTGCATGAGTGCTCATTACATACTAGTTTTATTAAACGAGTGGACAAAATGATATGACACGAGGCTTTGCCGAGTGTTATATCTTTTTTGTCGACGAGTTTAATAAAACTTGTATGTTATGAGCACGAATGTAAGATTCTATTTATCACATAACATTAGAGATTGCTCCTATTCGTTCAAATGATGATGTACGCTGCATAGGTTTCAGCCAAAATTTAGCGTTGGTATTATCCTGACGTCATGGGTCAATCAATGCATGGATTGGCTTACGTCGCGTCAGGCTAATTTGCATATTTATTGCACACTCTGGGAGTGCCGAACGATATTTACGGCACAGCTTAACGGCACTGCTGGACCGCGGGTTATGTGATAATATATGTATCTTGTTTGTTTACTGCTGATATATTTGTTGAAGAAAGTATCATCTAGGTTATAATTGCTTTAATAACATAATTGTGATGTCTGAAACTGCTGCAATGTTGGCTGGGGTTATTTCAATGGAGTTAAAGGTTTTTTAATCAAGGTCCAACTATAAAAGGAGTCTATGAAATTATTGATCCAAATTTTAAAGAAACTGAATGTTTCTCTTCTTAATTTAATAGGAAACTACAGAATTTTCTGTCAGGCTTGCCCAGTATTATTATTTGTCTGCTTTTGCATACTCAGTATAATATCATCGATTGCATATGTGTGCTTATAACTATACAAGTTGATTATTTATACTGCCCGCATTGTTGATTGCAGAGTAACAAAGATAACCACAACCGTAGATTTCAGAGAGTAAGATGTTATATATATGTCGTACAAGCTGTAGTAAATGTTACTTGGTGTGTGTGTCCGTGTGTATGGGTTCGTACTAACCTGGTGTCGGGCTTGTGCTTTTTATGAATTTTAAAAATGCGGTTTTGCCCAACTATTGATAATATAGAATTTTGAATGTAGAGAGATCCTATTGTTGCAATTGGTTGCTTTTCATAAGTTGTCCGCGATCTTGCTCAACCCAGTAATATAGGATTTGGGATGTAGACAGATCGTTCTGTTGCACTTGGTGGTCCCCTATGACTGTCTGGGAATAAATTTGTAGGAAATTATACTACTAGTCTACGATAAGAAGTTTCTGGCGACTGTCAAAATTTTGGTACTCCCAACTCGTGACATGAGGTTTATCAATGCCTGCTCTGCCAGTTCTGTAGAAAGCAAATAAAAAATCCTGAACAATTTAATATCATAATTTAAGAAAGTGAATACATGTACACAACAAGGTATTATATACAGCTAAATGCATCATCAGTAAAATAATTAATGTGTCACTATTAGAATTTTGAACATGTTCCAACAATCAACTTCTTAGACTTTGTGTAGAAGATTAGAAGAAAGGATGGCAAACGTGTCATCAAGTAAAAGAAGTAGTTTTACCGATATTAAATAGCCCGGGATCTGTTTGACACATCCTTGTAAAGAGATACTTGTACTCAGGGAATTTCCATCAGGGGATGTGGTATTATTACATGTATTTAGTGTGTTTTGCTAGATAGTGCTTTTGTTAGCTTATAATATATATATAATGCTTCCTTAATATTCACTGCTGCTTTTTTTGTGAGTCATATATCTACACACATCTAGACACTCTTACATTGTGCAACTCATTGCCAGGAGACAAAATTTTAAGCCTGTTTATCTTTAATTTAAAAAAAAATGTTTGTCTTTAATCCAATGAGGTGTTTTTAAATTTGAGTGTCTAAATATGCATGCTTCCTAAATATAGTTAACTCTTCATTCATTTTATCATCATTTCAATTTAAGGTATGCTACATTTGTATTTATCTCTCATTGTGTTGTCATTTAAAAGTAAATTCTTGATAATTAATTTGTGACAGTAGATGATGTTCAACCAGATTGTTTTTGTCCCAAATTGAAACGTTGTTATAAACAGGGGTCCTACGATTCTGGAATAATCCAAAAATCCAGATTTGATGCATAATAAATAAAAGTATATTTTCTGCACAAAATAAAAGTTATTTGATGAAAATATTCAAAGAATTGACAAAGTTATGGTCAGTTGAATATCCATAATCTGAACCATAATCTGAATTTTAACTATAAAACAATGTTTGAAACCTAGTTCACAGACACTTGGGGTCTGGACCCCCCCCCCCCCCCCCCCCCGCTACGCACCTGGGTATATTTTTATCATCAACATTGTATACCCAGACCCATACATTAATCACACAAACAGTATTAAACGTATCCGGACAAATAAAAAATATTCGTAAATGCCTCTCTAGCTTTAATAACACAAAGATAAAAATGTTTGACTGAAATTTCTCGCACACCTTCCTCGAATATCAGGTCGTGTTTAACTCACTGTGCAACTTTCCTGCCAATATTTGGTGTCCTTTGCTCAAGTACACATTACTCTTCACGATGATGATAGAGACAGAACCCGATCACCGCCCCTACCTCCACAATTTGCGAGAAAGTTGGCAATTTTCAACTCAAAACACGACTCGCACATAATCTTTCGACGCTGGTTTCCCGCCTGATAAATCTGAAAGTACGGCGCCGCGCGTTAAATGTTGGAACCAGATATGTAAATAAACCATTCGGAATACCTCGTTTGGGTCCAACGTTCAACGCGCGACACAGTTCTTATGTATCAGGCTGGGAACCACCGTTCAAATGTCGAAAGATTATGTGCGCGGCGGAAAATGAGTTGACAATTGCAAACTTTCTCGCATATTTTGTCGACAAGAGCGCTGATCGAGTATTGTCAGTAAAGTCATCGTAAAGATTAATTCGTTATTGACCGAAAGACATCAGAAATATACGGGTTAGTTGCAAAACAAGTTTTACACGATCAATTTTTCTAGGTCGGTGTGCGAGAAAGTTCAGCGAAACATTTCTATCTTTGTGTTATTTTAGCAGTAGAGGAATTACGTAGAGTTTGTATTAATATCAAATACATCCAACAAATGTTTGTGTGATTACTGAATAGGTCTGGATATATAAAAATATAAAAAAATATTTCCAGGCGCGTAGCGGGAGGGGGCGTGGTCCAGACCCCAAGTGTCTGTGACCTAGTTAAGGTGTAGGAGTGTGTGCTAATTGCATCCAAAAGATACATGTGACTTGTTTTCAGGATTTGGTATTATGCCTCAGTAGGACCCCTGTATAAAGTTAGATCATTGGGTAGCCTAGATGTATTGATGTTATTGTTGCAGATTTACTTTATGCTATTTAGCTACTTTGAAAAACTTTGGTACTGCATCATAAAAGTGGAGATGCAGATTTTTTACCTGCTATGATTACACTGTAGCTGTGAAAAGTCTCCTGTACTTCACTTCAGTGTAGTTATCAGTCATAATTACCTCCCCTTAATTGTTAATTATGAACGAAATTCTCAAAGTACAAAGAATGTTCTTCATTGTGGGGTGAGTATATATATATAGACTTGCTTGAAATATCCACTTTTGGGGATATGGATTGTTTGCCCTATGTCCGACTGTTGGGTGGGTGGCTAGGCACTGCCGCTATTTCTGTGTGGCCTTGGATTGTCTGCGTTACAGTAATTATCCCCCCCCCCCCCCCCCCCATCTTTGATGAGGGGCGATATTCTGTCTTGTCAGTCGGTCGTATAAAATGGTTTCCGTTCAATAACTCAAGAACGCTTTGACCTAGGATCTTCAAACTTTACATGGAGGTTGGCCAGCAACAGTAGATAACCCCTATTGATTTTGAGATCAAAGGTCTAGGTCACTGCAACCTTCACCATTCCTGACTATTGGGCTGCCATGGGGGCATACATGTTTTACAAACATCTCTTGTTATCTACAGTGTTTATCTACTGGGTAATTTTGACAGGTAAACAAACTCTACTGCTTAAATTTTGTTCACCTAACTTATTGATTTATGCTTATTAGTCCCCTACCGGTTTTTTGACCGGAGGGGACTATAGGTTTGCCCTCCGTCCGTCAGTCAGTTTGTCCATCAAAAAATCAGGATCCTGCCATAAGGCCCATAACTTAAACAGTCTAAGCTAGGTTTATGAAACTTGGTATGTGGATGGGGGGCAATAAGGGGATTATGCATGTATAACAATATTTTGTTTCTGACAAAAATTGTGGTTGCTATGGCAACAGAAAAACATTGAAAATGGCTTCAAACCGGTAGGGGACTTCTGTATTGCTTGCAATTCTTAATGACTTGTGGTATCTTATCATGTTTTAACGAGAAAGTTGTGTATTATACAGAGTGAGTCAAGAACTACCGGCCAATCAACGTATATCACGTAACAGTCATTACACACACGAGAAAGTTACAGAGGAAGATATAAAGATGCCGACACAGTTACCACCTGAAGTACAACGTAAAACCATGCATGAAAGAATTCAGGTAACTTACAGTTTTGAATCAGGTTTATAGGGAGTACTCTGATGTAAGCTGTTGTCTTTAATGGACTAGTGTCCTATAAACTTGTACTAGAGTGTTTACTCCTAGGTTCTGAGCAAACCTTTTAAGAACTTATGTTTCATGCAAATTAATGTAAATTCTGTGCAAAAGCACCGGAAACAATTCATTGTATTGTTTTTCGTAGTAACTAATCTTTTGAATAGAATTCAACATCTAGGTCTTCTTATAATATTGCTAACATACTAAACTGCAACCTGGGGTTTGTGAACTGGAATTTAAACTAGTAGAAATAGAGTTTAAATTTTCAATCATTATGTAGGAATATGGGCCAGTCGCCTAAAACTTTAAAAGTGAGCCTTTTGAAAATTGTTTTCGAAATATGTTTTTGTGTTGTAGGAATTACAAGAGCTAGTGAGCCAGGAACAAAGTGTTATCATGCAGACTAGTAATGCTCTCAATAAATGTTGTTCTGGTGACTCACAGTTTGCTGGTTCTGCGGAACAAGTCGAGTGTAACAGACTTCTACTCATATCATGTAAGTCAACTGAGGCTGGGAACCTGTATTATGCAGCCTGGTGATTGGTTGGATTTCATCATATGTCTAAATCATCCAATCAAAGGCCAAGATTAGATTGCAGCCTTGTGATTGGTTGGTTTTTATCATATGTCTGAATTAACCAATCAAAGGCCAGGTTTCAGCATTAGAATTGAGGCTTGTGATTGCTTGGTTTGATCATGTGTTTGAATCAACCAATCAAAAGGCCAGGAATCAGCATTTAAATGCAGCCTTGTGATTGGTTGGTTTTGATCATGTAACTGAATGCTTTAGTTTTACCACTGGTCTCTGAATTCAGATTTGTATGATTTGATTCTGCATGACACATATTGACTGGAAATATTGACTAAACTTTCATTTGTTGAAATTATTAAAGAATGCTGAATTTTAAGTATTATTACTTTCCTAAACCTGTCAGATGGACAAATACATCAGAAAAAGTTTGAAATTCATAGAAAAGTACAAAAAGTTGGTAACAAAATTCTGTATGGAAATGTTTTGAGTACAAAACCGAGTTGGGATAAGTTGTCAAAAACTATAAAAAATATTTCATGAAATTTGTCATGGAACTGTTACACATCTTAGCTTGGCTTTTACTCACAGATGAGCAAGGTTACTATCAAGTACAAGAAAGTTGAGCGTCCAGCACTCGTAGGCAGTGCTCTTGTTTGTATAAAAGTATGCCCTCTGTACATACATGTAGATTGCATTGTGTATTATATGTTTATAGGTCAGAGACGTCAAGCGTACCTGACAGAGATACAACGATTAAAGGAGACAAGACAGTTAGAAGCTCCTAATCAACAGGGGCCTAAAGGCTCCCTGACAATCAGTGATATACGACTTCCACTGAAGAAAGACTTTGTGACAAAAATAGGGACTGGTGCAGGTAAGATACGGATAGAATTTATTATAAAGAGGCGTATTTTAAACTTGTGCTTTTGTTGTTTGTAAAATTTAATGTAATTAACACATAGAAATTCAATTTATGCTACCATCTTTGATGATGGGGTATAGTGCTTTGCTCATGTCGGCCGGTCTGTCTGTCATGGAGGTTGATCATCAGCAGTAAATGACCCCTATTGGTTTGAGTTCAGTAGGCTAGTCACTGTGACCTTAACCATTTCTGACTATTAGGCTGCAATGGGTGCATACGTGTTTTACAAACATCTCTTGTCATATTTAATGTTGATACTGTGTGCGAGATCACAATTTTGTGAAATGAGAGCCAGGGTTTTTAAAATATATTTAAACAAGGTTTGTACAGGTCTTGAAAAGTACTTAAATTTGATGCCTATTACTTGAAAAGTATACTCGAAATTGAAACTGCTAAAAAGTCCTTAAAAAGTACTTGAATTATTTTATTGAAGTCCTGTATGAATCATGTAGAAAGACATTTTGAAAAAGTCTAAAACTTGTGGCAAACACAAAAAATTAGTCGCAAAAAGTGGAAGGGGGTGTTTGGAGTATGACACTATTTATCAGGGGTGTCAATATTCCTGATTAATCCGGAATTCTGGATTTGTCTATCATAGAAGAGCTATGATTTCTGATCAAAATAAAAGTTATTTGGTGAAAATTTCTAAAGAAATGGCAAAGTTTTGGAAAATTAAATCTGCTCTATAGAATTTTCTTAATACAAACTGAATTAATTATGGAAACACTGTCATTGACGGCCTCTTGTTTGGCAAAAATGGTTGGCCGCATATGATTTTCCTGATTTTTAGATTGGCCCTGTTGACACTCCTGTTTTATGGAATACATCATTAAAGGAAACCAATTTGTCACGGAATGGTTTGAAAAAATTGTATAAACAATGGGTTCCACCAGCTTCTAATCTGAAGGGTCTTTTGGATACTTTTAATTAATCTAACGATTTTTTAGGAAAAATACCCATGATTTTAAGAGAAAATGACCCTTCAAACCAAAATCTTGAGCGTCAAACATGGCTTTTTGGAAATTTCAAGGGTCAAAACTCCGTACTCCTATATCAAGTGAAACCCCTGATGAACCCTTGTTTGTGTTTACAGATAACACTGTGCACTATTTTCTGATCTTGATACGTAACGGACCACAAGTTATAACGACACAGATGTTATCTACCCATGATCCAATGATGAGAGGCAGTCTGGACTTTCCTAACCTGATCAAACTTCACGGAATATCTTCCAACTTTAATATCAACCTAGAAATTTACAGTATGGTATGTATCTCACACTGTATCAGCTACATTACTCAAAAATATTATTAGCTACACTACTACGAACCTTCAGGGGACTTACAATTCCAGATTTGCTGCAGAAAATATAAGTCATTTGATGAAAAAATACCAATTATTGAGGAGTTATGGTCATTTGAAATTTCATATGCTGAATTATTTTAACAATTGATCAGTAGGGATCCCAGATATTCTGGGTGTCGTTAAATTGGCATTGTAAGGATTATTTTATGTATATTTATAATTAGTCCCCTACCGGTTTTTGACCGGAGGGGACTATAGGTTTGCCGTCCGTCTGTCAAAAAATCTGGATCCTGACATAACTCAAACAGTTTCCTAGCTAGGTTTATGAAACTTGGTATGTGGATAGGGGGCAATAAGGGGATTATGCACGTCTACAAATATTTTGATTCTGATAAAAATTGTGGTTGCTATGGCAACAGAAAGAGTGAAAATATGCCCAAATCTGGATCCTGCCGTAACTCTAACCGTTTTCAAGCTAGGTTTATGAAACTTGATATGTGGATAGGGGGCAATGAAGGGATTATGCACGTCTAAAAATATTTTTGATTCTGACAAAAATTGTGGTTGCTATGGCAACAGAAACATTGAAAATGGCTTAAAACCGGTAGGGGACTTCTGTATTGCTTTCAATTCTTAATTACTTGTTTATTACGCTATATATCTATGTACCCTGATATTGGACGTATATCTTCATTAACTATATCAATCATTCTTCATCCGATATTATAACATACCCAACATAAAGCATAAATTCATTGTATTGCACTTGTCTTGCTTACGCTACTGAGTCTTCCGGGATGTAGAAATGAGCCGGAAGGGGACAAAATTCACCAGCTATTTGAACATGCTTGCCGGCTACTATTTGTCATTATGCCCCCCTATCGATAAATGGGGAGGCATATAGTGATTCACCTGTCCGTCCGTCCGTCTGTCCATACGTCCGTCCGTCCGTCCGTCCGTCCTGGTTAACCCAAATTGACTGTTTCTTCTAGCATTAATATGGCTTGCTACAAAGCTTTCATACTTGCATGGATGTTGTGTATGAACACTCTCCACACGCCAGTTACACCTAACCCCATTTTGACCTTCACCTTGACCTAATTTTGGACTTAGACTTATTTATGGAAAGGCTTCCACAGGGTGCATAAGCGTTTATTGAACGCAGTCTTGTTTTCTTTGTTACTTTAAAGGGACTGCCTCACATATTGGTGTAATGCAAAAATAAATTGTCAAATATTCGCGTAATTTTGGTATAGTTGCCTATATATCCCATAAACAACCACACTGACATCTAAAATCACTTGAGAAACTTCGGCATTTTGTAGTTATTTAGTATTTTTACATAAAAAATTCTATAGGGTATTAATACCCTATAGAATTAACACTACTATCTTTTAAATTGCCTGAAATTTGTTAGCATTTGATGAAAAAGAATGGAAAAACGAACCAAATACCTCACTGATGTTTACGCTGTAGTTTGTTGATGTTACAGTTCAATTATGTGTGAATTACATAATTCACAAAGCAAGTTGGAAGGAAACTTACCGGTAGCGATTTTTTTTCAAGAAAAAAATACTCAGTGGGCGATATCGAGAGAGGTTAAAATCGCTTATTTGCAGCAAATCTTTAACAAAGCAACTGTTGGTGGCTTTCTATTACATCAATACTTGGTAAGGTTGGAAAATCACGATATACAAAAAATTTAGCCCAATCTGTGAGGCAGCACCTTTAAGTGTGATTTCAATCCAACCACCTACTAATAAAGATTAACTGGCTACATGAAAACATTTCTACATCCCTGTTCTACAAAAAACACTTTTAACAGGCTGCTTCAGTATAAAGGCCTGGAGTCTATTGCTAGGAAATGGCTTGCTTAAACAAAGCACTACATAGTGGATGAAGTGAAAAATCTATACGCTTGGGCTCGCGGATAGCAGACCGTTGCATAGCACAGGGCTACCAAAGTTGTCCTTTGCACAAGCCTAGCAAAGTGCTGAGAAACGGTATGCTCTTGGTCCAAAATGTACCCACGCTCAAAGAATTAGAATTATTCTAACACCCCACACACGTATCAGTAAAATACTTATGACAACCCCTATCCAGGGAACTTAAACTTACTGTCATTCCTACACAACCAGGTCTTTGTCAGGAATAGCCCTTAGCAATTTTGACAAGTAGGAGTTAAACCATATTTTGCTTTCATCAAAAGTAGTTATGTCACTAATCACCTCATCACTAACATCATCAGCATGCTTCATCGATGTGATTTATATGACAAGTATTGCTTGTCATTATTTCAGTCTGTATCCAGGGAAATGTTGAAAGATAAGAAAAAGAAGACTCCGAAAAAGTCCAAGTATCAGACACATATGCCTTGTAAGTAGTTCTTCTCTGTCTAGCGAATTATGTCTCCCACTTATACCAGTCAGAGCATTCCATTGGTTTTCAATTCCATCAGAGCCATATGAAAACTACAATTCTCTGACAGAACTGAGAAGCGGTGTATCGGGATTAGTACCTGGCATAATTTAAGTGGGGAAGACATTGATTTTGTGCTGGATGGATGTCATGAAGTTTGTCTACGCTTGTTTGGATTTCTATGAAACTTCCCATAAACACTTGGTACCAAGCCTAGTTGTGCATATTGTCAGGAATTTTTGCCTGAGTTATGGCCCTTTGTGAAAGACATACCTATTTTGTTCAAAACACTTCTTGTTGAACAGTTAACTATACTTGATGGCTGAGTTAAAAGTATCCAGCTTAGTAATGGAAGGTTGCAGACTCGATTGCAGGCACTGACTTACCAAATTAGTTAAAATTTGTACTGGATATATCTCCCTTTGCTTGAGGGTAAAGATATTACGTTTAGTGTAACTGCTGGTTGGACCGGTGTCAGGATAATGTGACTGGGTAGTCTCCATATGACTGAGAGGGATTAAAAAGAAAGACTTAAAAATAGGAGCAACAAGTCTAGGTGCCGTGTTTGGGGCTGTTGACAATACTACCGGCCAAAATATTCATGCACTTCTTGTATAGTGTTTATCACATAATCGGCTGTCTAGCAGTGCTGTAAAGCTGTGCTGCGAATACAGTTAGACACTCAGAGTCTGCAATAAATATTTAAATTAGCCTGACATGACATTAGTCAATCAATGCTTTGATCAGCCCATGACTTCAGGATAATACCAACGTCGTCAAGACGTCACGCTTATTATGCAGCTTAATTGTGGTTGAATCCTTATCAGTGTACATCATCATTTTGAACCATAATTAGCATTCTCTAAGGTTATGTGATAAATAGAATCTTACACCTGTGCTCATTACATACAAGTTTTATTCAACTCTTCAACAAAAACAATATGACACTCGACAAAGCCTCGTGTCATATTATTTTGTCCACTCGTTAAATTAAACTTGTATATATTATGATCATGCATGCAGGATCCTCTGTTTGTGATATTGATCAATCATTTGAAACTTGTGGCATCAAGTACATTGTTTCTCCTCATTCCTTACAGTGGAGAGTCCTGGAGGTCCAACGGCTGTTAGAACGACCAGTTTTACACTAATCACATCTGTACCAATCACTATGAAGAGTTTGGACAAAAGTAGTTTCAATTTGGACAGGGTAAGTGACCAATTCATTCTTTTCCACACAAGTACAGGGGTCATACACTTCTGAAATAATCTAGAAATCTGGATTTGCAGTATAAGAAAGAAGGATCCAGGGGTGTCTAATTTCCTGATTAATCTGGAATTCTGGATTTATCATTACTGATAGGGCAATGGCTTCTGACCAAAATAAAATAAAAGTTATTTGATGAAAATATCTCAAGAAATGGCAAAGTTATGGTAACTTTAATCTGCTCTGAAATATTTGTCATTGAAGGCCTCTCGTTTGGCAAAAATGGTCGGCTGCATGCATTTTCCTGATTTTTAATTTGGCCCTGTTGACACCCCTGAGGATCTTTTCTGTAAAAAATAAAAATTATTTGATGAAAAAATTCCTAGAATTGACAAATTTATGGTCATTTGAAAACATGTAACACATGTGTTACCCAGAAAGCATTTATCAATGGTTGCTAACTAAGGTCTGTTGAATTGCAGAGGTCGAAAAAAATCTTAAATAATCCGTAAATCCTGATTTGCTGCACTAGAAAAAATGAACCTTTCTGCTGATAATTAAAGCTATTTGCCTAAATTCAAAGTATTTTGCAAGTCGTGGTAACTTGAATTTCATTAGCTGAATTTTAACGATAGAACAATGTTAAAAACAGTCTTGATGTAGCGATGTATCATAATGGTCAGTAGCCAATATGCTGTGGCTGCCATCAGCGCTGAGTATACAGCCGACTCGCGACTTAATGATCATAGGGTAACAATAGACATTAAAATGGTACCTTACTTAATATATAATCACATGTTTCAGATACCATTCCTAAAGGTAAATGTCAACACCAACACGCAATGAAATTATTTAGCTTGTATTATTGATCAACGTTTCGACATTTCGCCTTCATCAGGAAATACAATAATATAAAATCAATTTTTTTTAGATACCGTTCCTGTCACCTCTACATGGTATGATATACATGAGGTTGAAATGTATGATGGAACAGAATGTAGAGGAACGAGGTTTCCTGACCATGTTTGAGGATGTTAGTGGACTCGGTGCCTGGCATAGACGATGGTGTGTACTTGCTGGTAACAAACTGTGTTACTGGAAATATCCTGATGATGAATCGAAAAAGGTAAAAAAGACTTGAATGTTTCTATTGTTTAGTACCGAGGAAAGCACCTGGAATAGTTATCCAGAATTTCATGTTTCCGCCTTGAAAAAATCTTAAATTCTTATAAAAATAAAAAAATCAAAAATAAATCACGAAAAGTGACACAAAATTAACAACCAAGCACACACTAAAGTAAAATGTGTCAGCTGTAGGCATACCCCTCCCATCCTGCATTAAATTACAAAATGTATCTGTAACATCAAAATTACATCTATGTGTAGTCATGATTGAATGATTACTTTTAATCACTTGATCTTTATTTCACGAATTTTGGTAACACATTATTTTGAGGATTTAAAAAATTGTGGTCAAAGGTTCATGGTATGTAGTACATTTATCATGATTATTGTATGATAGCAAAAAATGATATCGCGAATGATAACTAACTTACGTTATTTTATATTGTATATTAACAGGATCCTATAGGTCTGATTGATCTAAAACGTGTGATTACAGAGAAGATTGGACTGATACCACGTGATATATGTGCCCGACCTCATACGTTCGAGCTCGTGTCGGTCAGACCACCAAGGAAAGGTGAACAAGACACCTTAGTGACAAAAACATACAACACCATGACTACCACAAGGTCAGTGCTTGCTTTCACCTTCATTTCTTACATGTTTGATCTCCCACATATAGTTGGGGAGACTATTTTTTGTGCTGGATGGAGGTCACAAAGTTTGTCCGCGTTTATTCTCCTTAACCACTTGTCCGATTTCAATGAAACTTCATATGAATGCTTGGTACCAAATGATGCACATTGTCAGGAATTTTAGGCAGAGTTATAGCACTTTGTGTGAGACATGCGTTTTTGGGCCGCTAGCCTGCCAAGTCTGAATTCCTATATACTGTAAACCAATTTACTTTCGCGAATACTGATCGTAGGCATTTTCGTGCTTTTAAGTTTCCTGCAGTGTCTATATTAATGCTTTTAGCACTTTTACGGCAACTTAATTTCGCGGAATTCTACCATTCGCGAACTCCGCCGAACTAAATTGCGAGAAATTATTTTTTAGGTTTATAGTAATGTTTGTAAATGAATCAGGGCATTGCAGATAGATTATCAATGTTTGATGTTTATTTATGATTCAGGTTCATGTTGTCGGCTGATACGAAGGAGGAAAGGATTGTCTGGTGCAATAAAGTAAACCGAGCTCTAGCCAACCTCAGAACCTGGCACGCGGACGCCATGAGACCAATCAAAGCTCCGAGACAATAAAACTCCAGCGTCTTGTAAACAAACAATGACAGTGCTTATAATATAGAAGATAAGTGGCTTTCATCTTGATTCTGCTGAGAATCGATTTAACAACATAGATCCAATATTTAACATCAGAGAATGAATCTTAAACCAATTGGAGTTTTTAAATAGTATTTTCAAATGACTTAAGCTTCCTGAAAACAGTACACCTTGGCCAGAGATTGATGAAAGTTTATTGTATGCTGTGGCTGACTTGACTTTTCTAGAATCTTCAGTTCTGATAAATCTGAAACTGTGGTTTATAACTTCATATTTTTCAAATCAAAACATATTTGCCTTATAAACTGCTAACTTCTACATTGAGTAGAAACATTTTGGAGGCTGCGATAGAATTACCGGTACTATTTTCTTTGATGATGAAAACTATGTTTGACTACATTTCCTATGTGTAATTGTGTATTTCACTGACAATGGGCGTCCTAACAGAAGTGGATTTCAAGACAGTTTTGTGTTAGAATATGTTTAAACATTAGTGCCAATATATGATATAGATTAAGGGTAGATTGCCAGGTCTACATTCAGCTTGTATGTGATATTTTATTTGTTATGTTATCAAAATGTGTTCTGAAACCTTTTGCAGGTAAAAAGTGATTTGATGTAACTTGTTTCATGCTGGAAAAGGGGGACACTCGGTAATCTATAATGAACTTGATAAGCTTCATAAAGTGAATATCTGTATTGTATCTATCTTGATCGACATGTATTCATATCATGAATTGAGACTTTGGAAACTTACTGTAATTTCTTATGAGATAGTTTGGCATGGCATAAAATGCTATAAACAGTGTCAATTGCATAGTAAATGTGTTGAATTTTCAAGATTATCACAGATTATCCAGTTTGTTACCCTTTTGACAGGCCTGGTATTTTTCAGGCATGTGCCTGATTTCAGGTTTTTGAATCCTGAATTTTCCTTGTTTATATTGAAAAATAGAATTTCAGGCTTTGAAACTGGGATTTTCAGGCCTGAGAATAATTGCTTATTTTATATTACCAGGCCTGTATAGACACCCTGCATGTACATGTATGTAAAATTGTATTGATATGTTGTTGACAATATTTAAGCTTAACGAAATACACATTGCCTTTCATTATATAATATAAGTGTAGATTATGATAAGTAGAGTTTGTTATAATATTTTGTACATACTATTATGCAATTTATATTTTTACCTTGCTTTCTAAATCATGAGTATTTATTTATGAATTAATATTCTAGATATTGAGGGTTCTAGGGTTATATTGAAAGGGTCCCATCTGGACCCATTGTCAATAAGGATGATAAAATGGGTCAGATTGATTTATATGCAAGAAAGGACGTATGGCCCCCATTTAGAATCTATGGAGTTCCTATACATACAAGTGTAGGCCTTGTGACATCTTGGGTCTAAATATTTTACTTAGACAATGGTGTAGTGTTGTAAATGATTCATATATTTTATGTTGATTAAATGGTGATATATTCAGCCATTTTTTTCTGAAAATTAGGTCATATATTTACTGCTTACAGCACGGATACCATGTATAAGGTTGTTCTTTGGATCGTAATATCGTTACATGAATTAATCCACTATATTTGAATCCAGCTTGATGGTTGCACCAATTAGCCTCATATTAGATTTAAATATATATTATATGCAATTCTCCACAGTCAATGTACAGTAGTAAGGTTAGTGCTCTGTTTATATTATAACCTGATTGATAGTTTCATTTACAATTTGTTAAATTGTCCAGTTTTCATACTAGTGTCTTGTCTGTACATGAGATTGTTGGGAGTTACCTCCCTTTGTATGTACATGAGAATGTGATAAACAAAGGGACAGAACTCATGGTTGGAGATGGTCACAAATTCTCAAGCTTTAGAGAATAAACAAACTGTGGAAGTCTACTGTGGTTGAATTATAAATTGATCTTCAATATATACATGTTGATTGGTGTTTATTTACAAACAATATTTTCAGACCATGATCTCAAACAGACACAGTACAATTTTCTAAGATTTAAATTTACTTGTAGATCTAAGGTTGTTTTCTCAGTTTATATAGTTTTTGCTCCAAAGATCCACTGATCTAAACATGAAAATTTTAATTTATATCGTGAACGTATCTCAATTATTTAACTGCTTTAAAATTGTATGATCTGATGTATTGAAACCAACAGCTGTTTCAAAATTGCAATATATGTCATACAGTTTGTACACTACACTAGCCATATAATCGGTATGAACCATTTATACATTGGTCAGTATTAACCTGTAATCTCGAAAATATCCTGTGCATTCAATAGGGTAGTTCTCATGATAATTACAAATATATTTATGATGTGTGGTTACAATAATATCAATATATATAGACATGTATCGGCGAATATACAAGTATATCATAGAACGTAGGTGGTAGATTTAAACTGTTTGCCATAGTCATACTCATAGTCAATGTCACAATTTTGTTACTTGTTTTAATGTCTCATTTCTGATAGTCATTCATCCGTCATTTGTCATTCTATTGTCCACTGAAAACTCTTGGCTATCCTCTTTTGTTCTGTTGTTTGTTTTCACGCCTGCAGCCCTGTCCCAAGCATTCTTTATCATCTACCACATTTAGTGGTGGAAACATATTTATTTTATGCAGGATGATTGTCTGTGACTGTAATCCTTAACTGTTGGTCCCATTTCAATGAAACTTCACAGAAATACTTTACATAAAGCCTAGTTGTGTATTTTGTCAGGATGTTAGATCCAATGATTTTTGCCGGAGTTTGGGCGCTTGAGCCTAAAACCTTTCTAGTCTAACTTTTCTTATAACCTTACCAGAAGCTTCTTCCTTGCTCCCTTGTGTAAGGCAACTTTCTACCTGTGTTCATGTTTCCTTTACCATGTAACATCCAAACTATCTCTGTGCTTTTCATGTTTTTCCCTTTATCAGACATCTCTACATGTTTTTCCCTTTATCTGACATCTCTACATGTTTTTATCTCATCCACAAATTCATGTCATAATAATGTTGTTTTCCATGCATGTATATATTATATTAATGCTGTTGTATATATTTATGCTGATTTATATTATAAGATTATGTATGTATGTATAATGCCAAACATTAAATGATGTATGCTGAATATTGTCTTATTATACTTTATGCCACCAAAATAAAATCAGGGGTCCTACAATTCGACGAATAATCCGGAAACAGAACAATGTTTGAATGAGTTCTGCTGTAGGGATGTGTGCTAAATTTTACCCGAAACGGACTTGTGACTCATTTTCAGGATTGGCCATTATGCCTTAGTAGGACCCATGTAAAATATAAAGTGCTATTTATCCACACATTTTCCATCACATAATATAGTGTAGCAGCATTGAACTGGATCTGAACTTGGTGCTTAGCCGTCATTCTTACATACACTCGAGGACTTTAAAAATGCCTCACCGGACTTAAAGTCAAATATCGCTAAGATTATTTATCTGACTGAAAAATCATTTAACATGTTTGTTTATTAATCTTTCTGTGATATAATTCAATTTATTATGCCCCCAGATACATAGTATATGGGGGCTATCTTGGAGTCATTGTTGGTTGGTTGGTCCGTATAAGTTTGGCCGCACTATTTCTCTTTAACCATTGGTCGGATTTCATCAAAACTTTGCATGATTGATCAGTACCAAGTCTAGTTGGGCACACGCCGGTCGGATAAATTTTAAGGGAGTTGTGGCCCTTTGTTTTTTTACACTTATAAATTTTGTCTGCGCCATTTCTCTGTAACCAATAGTTGGATTTCAATTAAACTTTGCATGAATCGGTACCAAATGTAGTTGTGCATATCCTCAGCACACATTGGTCGGATAAATTTTAAGGGAGGTATGGCCCTTTATTTTTTACACTTATAAATTTTGTCTGCGCTATATCTCTGTTATTAATGGTCGGATTTCAATGAAACTGCCTGTATGATCAGTACCAAATGTAGTCGTGCATATCCTCGGCACACGTTTGACGGATCAATTTTAAGGGAGTTATGGCCCTATTGTTTTTACAGTTACAAATTTTGTCAGCGCTATTTCTCTGTTACCAATGGCCGAATTTCAACGAAAGTTTGCATGAATGGTCAGCACTAAGTCTAGTTGTGCATATCCTCGACAGTCTTAATAGGATTAATTTTAAGGGAGTTATGGCCCTTTGTTTTTTTTACACTTATGAATTTTGTCTACACTTTTCCTTTGTTACCATTGGTTTGATTTCAATGAACGTCTGCATGAATGATCAGTACTAAGTCTAGTTTTTTGTCAGAGCACTTGTAAGTGACTGTGTCAAGCATTTTCTGGGGGTATTCATCACATTCAGTGATATTTCTTGTTTTGTAATAAAATGTTATTTTCTGGGAATCCTGCAAGCACATTCACCATAGGCAAAAGGGGGATTTTCAACACTATTCGCTCTACCTGTTCAGACAATCGTTGTAATATTTTGTGTACACATAAACAACAACGTCACTCTCAAAAATATCCTAACTTGACTGTACAAATGTTAATGTCCAGCATAGAATGGTGGGTTGCTTTCAGGATAAATTGGATACATGTACATCAGTTATCTGTTACAGAGGGAAATGCAATTTCTCTGAAAACTTATAGGAATGTTTGGTAGTAAAGCAGGCATGTTATATATTCGTCTTAAAAGGGTCCAGATTCAGTCTGACCTGCTCAAAAATGATATTTTTGCAATGGTAACGTGATGGAGGTTATGTGGCCAGTTAGCAAGGGAAGCAACTCTTCTCACTACTGAGCATAATGTTACCACCCTTGATGTGTACTCGTAGTCAAAGGGAGACTATCCACATAAAATAGTGTACTGTTGTTGTGAGTTTATGTTTGAAGTTGATACCTGCTAATGTATGTTATTCAGAAAAAAAACTTGAAAATGTGGACAGACCAGGTGATTACTATAGGGCACCACAAAAAAACTGCGGGGACCTAATGTCATATCATTAAATGACATATCTAAGTACAGTGTCCCGTCGTGCCTCAGCGTAGCTATGGTAATGAAGTGGTGTAGACAGAAGGAAGAGGCAGTCCAAGACGGTCCGAGGAGATTCTCTATACTGACTTTGTCTGCCTAACTGTCTTCCCGTTTCCATAACCAACAGCTTAATCAGATATCATGCAGTAAAACTACCCATCAACACAGTTTCTTCCCCTCCTCCATAGTTCTCTGGAATCACTTACCACAATACGCCGTGGCTAAGCTAAACCTACCATTGAGGGTTGCAACATGCTACAAATAATAAACTGCATCTCTTGTTTTTATCCAGCTTTTAAAAAATAATTGTACAAAGAATAATTTTATATGTAAATATCATGGTCCAGCCCATCAGCTGCGTATGTTTGGTTATATGTCAAATCGCGAGTATACTCTGATTATCTAATCATATCTAGAGTGAGGCATTCACTGAAGATGATGATGAACAAGTCTCTGGTGCATTTTGAGGCCACATAAACGATGTTTGATATAAAATCCAAATCTTTCAGGTTATATACACTCAAACATATCTTATTGGTCACTAGTAGTACTTTTGGTATCTTGCAACAGGTGATTACAAAGACCCAGGACCCAGGGACAGATACGTGTTTTATTTCCGTAAATCGATAGATTTACGTGTGGAATGAAAACACAACTTTAAGTTCTGATTGAATATATCAAACCGTACTTGTATTAAATTGTATATGGTGACCAATTAGAAATTCGTCGAAGTGTATATACAGTTAAAGAAAATAATTTAACATAATATAATATATATGAAAATGAATATACATGAAAATAAATGAAATAAGAAATAGGTCAACATTTTCTCACAAAGGTTAAATAAAAAAAGTTATAATTGGTTTTTTTCTCCAAAGTTGTGAGATCATTTTGAAATAATTATGTCCAAAAGGTGGAACATAATCGCAATTTTGCCATGTATGTGCATCCACTACTGATGTCAGTATAGAAATATCTAAATAACCTTTGGCTCTGGAAAAGGTAAGTACCACAGGAGCAAGACTCAAATATAGGCATAGTATGTCATATAAAAAGAAATATGACATAATAGGCCGATACTGTAGTCAAATTAGATTTAGTGTCTTGCACCTGTAGTTTGTACTGGTTGATTCATAAATCCAGGAAAATTAATGTCCGTTACATGAACGAAAAAACGGCGTTCAACATATAAAAACAAATCAATCAAACTTTCATAAACAACCACCCTTCTTAGACGAAAAGTAAATTCAGATTTGTCTCCCTTTGACTGTAGTTAGTGTTAGCCTGGATTACCTGCCCCTTACACTATGTGATAGAGACGTACTATAACCATGTACGTCGGGAACCAGACTAATAGTTAGTGTATATTGTACATTCAAAGGGAGGCAACATACTGCTCTAGTGTGCACGGGTTTCTTCCCTTGTACTATAAATTAGTCTTTATCGAGTTCAACGGGAATCAAGTTTGCATACCTATTTGTAGATCTATTTGGCGTTGCTGTGACTTAGAGAGTTACTTACAAAGTCAAAACGATGGACGGAACTAACCGAAAACGGTCTGAATGCTACACAAAATGAAGGTCTGAACGTGCATAGAACATTTCTAGAGGTTATTATTACATCTATACTTCGCCGATTCTTCATGTACTTAATGAAGTTATAGTACATATACTGTAGAGTAAATCTAATACCACTGTGCATACGCGATGTTATAATATAATTATTTCGTCTGAGAGACATTCGGTATATTTTTAGGATTACGCTAATTTGTTGTTTCTTTTCAGAACTTTTTTTACGATGATCGCACAACGGAAACGTCTGTATTTTGTAAAAACTGTAGTTTCAGTTTTTAGATATGAGCGTAAAAATGAAAACAATAAAACCACTGCAAATAACACTGTGAAATATTTCACTTTGTATTTTAATAATTTATCAAAATATAAAGATATCTTCTTCAACTATATGATGTGCTTGTTTTACAGGGGAGGAACTTGATTTTCCTATTTACTTGCTGGATCAGGCAATTTTGCTGCGAAACTTGCCCGATCTGGCAACAGAAACGCCCACTTTTGAAAAGGTAATCTGTGCATAAGCATATTAGACGAAGCGATAATCTAAACACATGTTTCATATCAAAAAGGGTATATCTAAAATCCTACCGTTCAAAGTTCCTTTGAATTGTCTAGATTCTGAGATATTAAGTGTTTTATGTTCACTTTCCCGCTCGGGCAAGTTAAATTTCTCGATCGGGCAAGTAAATATATTTTGAATAGTATTTTATAATTTAAATATTTTTTTTATTTAAATTGCAAATGATCTTTTAGCTTCTCTAAGCGTTTGAAATAAGTAACTAATTTTGTGCTCGAGTCACATTGAGTTCTATACACATTACACCATTTTCAGCGTTCCGTGGTCTTTTTAAATGACCATTTTCTAATACAGGACTTTCCTCTTGAATTTCCGAGTTGCTTGATCTTCTCGCAACATAACTTTGAATCATTTTAGTATGAACATTGCACTGACTAACGATTTTATTTATAGTTGATAAAATATTTGGTAATTTTCAATATGGTCTACTCTTAGAAATACCAGAAAATATTTTTAAAAAATGATATTTTATGATTGAAGTAAGGTACCTTTAACATTTCAATCAAAATGAAAAATTAAAATGTCTTAATTTTTTTAAACACGAATGACTAATATCCGTTTTCTGTTGTGTGTTCTCATGTTCATACATTTTTTATTAAAAATAACTTACTGTCAATTTATCATTGTCGAATACAGTGTACAATAATAATGACTTCAATTTAAAAGTCGAAAAAAGCGTTGGTGAAATTTATATTAACATATCAAGCGATCAGAAACTCATTTGAAACAAGATGTTTGCATTGTATGCTCGATGTTGACACGAATCAAACACAAAACCCCAACATGTGACGTCATAATGAGCCGACTGTAATACCCGGGTCACTATTTCACCCTATACAAAATATCATGACATATACATATATCATAATTCAATTATCGACAATGATTGAAATTTCATTGTCGTAAAAATCAGATATTTTTCAGATTTGATTTGTAATAAATGATACGAGTCGATGTTAAAGTAATTTATGACCATCCCCTCTCTCGTCTGCTTTACAATGACAATTACATGAAGTATTTCATAATAGATCGAAAAGATGAACGATAGCATTGTTCTCGCCTGTCGACTTACTGTTACGACAACAACAACAACACCAACAATAAGGTTCGAGTACACGACTGTCGTCTGATTCGGTCCTGTTTCCGGTCGCACTAAGGCAATCGCATCTTTTTTATCCGCGCGATCATCTTAAGATAAATACGGGCAACTGGACCGATTGTGTTGTCGAGTGATAACAGACGTCAAGCAATCAAGATTCAATGAGCGATTCAAGATCTATCCAGCTCGAAACATGACAGATAAATTTATTAACAACATCTTCTTTTATCATGTTTGAATAACAATATTTATTTGTTATGAATTGCGTGTCATCTTAAAAGTACATTACTTGTTATGCTAATTTATCGGTAGCTTCCGTGAGTTTCCGGTAAAATGACGATTATTTTAAGTACCCGGGGCGGCGCGTCACTATCTTGTAGGCGGGTCTTTCTGATTGTAAAGATAGCCTGATTTGTCAAACATCAACAAACGGGTAGCTCATCGCCAATGAGCACCAACCTGTTATTTGTCGATTTATCCGTTTAATGCTCAAGTATTTAAAAGATGTCCTCAATTAAATTGATATCACTAGAACACAGATTATTCAAAAAGAAAATTTATCTTAATTTTAGCTATCTTGTGACGAAATAGATTTTCGCAAATCTTGCTGACAACTTGTCGTGGTTTAGATGATTAAGACGCTGCGACAGACGACCACAGAAAATTCTCATGGATTTTTGAAATAGTTTTACAAAATTCGACCACAAATGTACATATTTATGATAACTTTGAGAGGATATTTATGATAACACCGAAAATAGGGATTTTACGATTTGTAGCAGACGACACGAACAATTTGTGATGTCATACAGCGGTTCGTCTGTAAGCATGCATCGGCCAGTTACTACACAGGTATAAGAAATATTACATTTTTTATATAAAACTACAATATTTGCAGTAATAAATTTGAAAAGCACACGTGAATGCGTCCGCTTCGAGTGCGGGATGTCTGGGTTCGATCCCAGACCGCGTCATACCAAAGACGAAATAAAAATGGTACCAGAGATTTCCTTGCTAGACGCTCAGCATAAAAGGGAAACTGGCGTATCTTCTCTCATACCCTCGTTCAGGAATAAGGTGTCGAGTGTGATTGATAGCAGTTGAAAAAACTTGTTTCACAATCGACCTTAAATAAATTAGTATAAACTAAACTAATGACTGCAAACGTCAGACAGGATGCTGTACCCGATGGGCAGACATTGGTACTATCGCTGCTGCATGTATAATTTTGCAACTGGGAAAATTTCTAGGAAACCCCTTAACGATTATTATACATGTGCAATTTTAAAAAGATATTCAAAGTACCATGTTCTATTCTTGACCATCACTTTGATCATATAAAACTAATGATTTCAGCGATGGTCCCTTATTCATCAACTTCAAACTTAACCCAGACATAGATTTTAAAAAATACTTTAATATTAAATTCTTCTTCTAATACATGTATTACTAAAATATAGATTTTAAATGGTCCATCGGTAAAATGAGTTATGTATACGAGGGACATTAAAAATACATAAACAAGTCAATTTGCTAGCATGTCTTTAATTTTGTTTTGTTTAGATATCAATGAAATGACTCAGACGTATACTAGTATATTATTTTAGCATTATTTTGAATATTCAAAGTCTTTGTCAAAATTTCATATCACATTTTATATTCTTATAATCGTCACCATCTCTGGCAATAGTCTTATATTCGGAGGGTGTATAATGTTTAGCCCCGTGTTTTTAACATTTTTCAGTCATTATAAAATAGTCAGTTAATCTAATCGGTTTTCCTGAAATAAATTGTCAACGAGTACTAACTTGGCGTTGCTCTTCCACAAGCAACTAAGAACGTCTCCACATGTGGAGTGGAAGACTTGCTCGTTACCAATGTTACAGAAATAAGCATAACCCGCTACCACAACCAGTACCCAGTATTCGAACCTGGATAACTCGAGTGACAAGCGAGCCGCTCAACCTACTGCGCTAACTGGACTGACCCCATACTGCGCTAACTGGACTGACCCCATACAGCGCTAACTGGACTGACCCCGTACTGCGCTAACTGGACTGACCCCTTTACATTTTAGAAGCCAACTATGGTGATTATACAAATATAAATGAGCCAGTCTCCAGGAAAACCTGCTATATTGACAAAAATATTGACTTTAAGATTTTCCACAGTATTACAGGATAATGTTAAATTAGCAAATTGCAAAAGAAATTATGTTAATATCTTGAGTTTTAAGGAAGTTACAGCTGTTTTTGTAGAGTCCCTATTCGGAGCTTTTCGTGTGACGTCGCAAACGTCATTCAAACGTTATTCGACGTAAATGAAATAAGTATTTCATTATTACACCATTTGATTAATTCTTGACATAAACTGTTCAAAATAGTACCAAATTCTATAATTATGTTTCACTTTTCAAAATATATATCAAAATCGAAATTGTTTGCATTCAGAGAAAAGCTACTTCTGTTTTAAACAACTAAATCCTCGTTTTTCTCAATCGGAGTAGTTTTCTGAAATTGGTCACCATAGCAACGAAGTATGAGTTTTTGACATAATTCATAGGAAAATTTAAAGCTAACGTATAGTACTATATGGGTCAATTACTTAGAATAGAATCTATAGATATGTATTTTTCCTTATTTTAGAGCTTTATCAAAATCTTGTTACATATAGTAATTACATAATGTCATTATAGCAGGTTTTCCTGGCTGGTTGACTGGCTCATTAATTATTATGTAACCTAGCGGATACGCGATTTGTCTTTTCACAGGAAAGTAACATTTGAAAATGCAATAACGGACGGAAGCAAATATTTATTGTTTTAAGTTATATTTACGATTTGTATAGGATATATCGCTGGCTTAGATATAGAAGGTCGTAAGTACAAAATAAATATTTTGAGAGAAAAAAACTGTCTGAAAACTACTCTTTACTTATGGAAAAACTGTTTCAACTTCATTTTGGTCAACATGACTACTTCCGATTTTCATGAAAATAGGCTCGTAAGAAGCGCCTTGAGGCGGAGATTTTAAATATACATGTATCGAATAAGGTCCTTACGACCTTCTGAAACGCAACACGCAGCTTATCTGTAGCGCTGAAAGTCTTATTGATGACAGGAACCTTTCGCATCACCACATGTAACTGTCAGTGATTTTCACATATTTAATTCTCAAATCTAATAAATAAAGCATCTTTCTAACCGGATACACTTAAATATTTTGACTTAAATTGCAGTAATAATCTTGATTGTATTATTTAGCTGATACACTAAAGGAATAGAAGTTTACCGATAAGATTTTAAGAAAATTCTTAGTTTTCTACTAAGATGCTTTATAAATACTAGTACCGGTCCAGACGACCCGGGTCATTGAGCAACAGGTACAACAAGTAAGAACATTGGTATCCTTACAAGTTAATTGGCAATTATTTATAAAGATTGTGTTTAAATTTTGTATGAATTCACTAAACAGGTTTCGTATCACTGACGAAATTTCGGCAACAATTGACATGAAAAATTGAAATCCGGATTTACTGCATTAAAAAGAACACATTTTTTCTGCAGAAAATAAAAGTTATTTGATGAAGTTTTGACAAAGTCATGCCATTTTAAATTTTATAAGCATAATTTTAGCAGGAGAATAATGTTTGTACCAGTTGAGATTTGAAGTAGGGGTTTGTGCTAATGGCACCAGAAACAGACTTTTGATTGGTTTTCAGGATTCGGCATAGTTTGTACTAATTTATTTAAGGTCGATTGTGAAACAAGTTTATCCAACTTATATTAATCGCTCTCGACACATCATTCCTGATGTTATCAATCGCCACGAGGGTATGGGAGAAGAGAAGCCAGTTTCCCTTTTATGCTGAGCGTCTAGTAAGGGAATTTCTTGTACCATTTTTATTTCGTCTTTGGTATGACGCGGCCAGGGGTCGAATCCGAGACCTCCGGCACTCGAAGCGAACGCTCAACCACTAGGCTATCGAGGAGGCGGATAACGACTCAGTAGAACCCCTGTTTATTAATAAGTGCCTGAATGAACATCTACAGTAGAGGAAGATGTGTGACAATATTGTTTTAAATGTTGACGTCAGTTTGCAAGTTCATTGATTGGTTGATTTTCTGCACAGTCTCAATGCGTGACCAATGGCAAGGCCGCAGTTCGAGACTAGTTATCAAACTGTCTGCTAAAATACATAACAATTATAATAAATCATGCTAAAATACAATAATTATTAACATATTGTGCCAAAATAAGAACGAGTCTCTTTATATTATTAGCACGAGTTTAATGAATAAATGGCGAAGTAACAACATTACTGAAAAGCAACAGTAAAATCCAGTAAAATATTTTAAGTTATTCTTATTGATCGAGAGAGATCGTAAATATTATTCACAGGAAGTATTTTAATATCCCGGTAACTGAAAGCATTTTTTTACTTATTGAAAGTTATGGAAACTTGATCAATATTGTTCTAGATGAAAATCTCTCTTATGAAACTATTTACACAATAACACCTTATAAAGATATTCGGTAAACGTTCGCAATGCTTTAGCTTTTTTATTCTGAAATTATGGAATACGTGAGTTGTCCCAGGATTACGTAGACTTTTGTCATAACTTTCATTCTATTTATCATAGATTTTTTTGTGGTTATGGAACATGTACATGAAATTTTAACTCCGTATCTCGTTTGTATCCGATTCTGAAGGGCCCGAGGACATATAGGGTACTGGACGCGGGACAGGTCATCGCGACGTCACGACGTCGGCTCAACGTCAATCGTACATCAATTCTATTTGTTTCTTTTATCTTCATATCAAAAACATAATATTTTAAATCAGGAAATCCGACAAAATAATTATGCAACATTGACAGTTTACTTGTTGCCTAATTTCTAAACAGATCATCGTACGTGTTCATAAAATATGGTAGATCAAATCAATCAATAAACACACGTTAACGTGAGAACGCTTATATAAACACTAAAATGAGATTTCAGATAATTTAGAGACCAATCTCAAGTTACATTCCCCGAGCCCATCTGTGCCGCGGTTTTCGCCTTTAAAATGTCATTGATATGACATTTAGACCAGTGAATAGAAAGTTTCTTAATAATGATAATTAGGTAGAAGTCATTGGTTTGGAACCTTTTTGTCTGAAATTGTTCAAACTTTTGATTTTCACGAAGCACGTGCGCGTTCAATGAGGCAACTCAATGGAATTATTTAATTAATGATATAATTGTCAAATGAGTTTCCTCGTTTAATAAAGTCTTTATTATTAATATTTTTATTATAGAATGACTATTGATAATAATATAGGTTCTTCCAAAGCATAAATAATTGTACATGTACTGAGGCTAAAAATGTGGCACTTCGTTTTATCGTTTCATAGTGAATACAAATAGTATCATTTGAAGATTTTTAAATGTGTTTATCGTCTTCAAACGTATATCAAATTCTTAAAATTTGTAATAGAAACCATGTTTCTGAATAAATTGCAAAATGAACATCTCGTTTAGAATGGAAAGCGAAACTGTTGAAATTATTCACGACATGAGTTCCGAGAAACGTTACGGAAACGTATATATATAGCTAGAAACTATAGTAAATTGTGATTTAAAGCTGCAGAAGCCCTGATGTCAAAATAATATGAAATATTTTAAAACCACTGAAAATTGTTCAGAGTGCCCGTAGAGATTGCGAACTCTAGCGAACAGACCACTAAACTTGCTTTATTACTAGAGTATGCCTACCAAGTTAGTCTGACGGCTAATTATACATACATTTGTACTATTGGTTTGGTCAAAGAGCATTCTCCCGTATCATTTGGTCTGGTATAATTTGATTTAAATTTGATAAACAAAGTTTCCGAGCGAAATTTGAGAATTTATAACATTCGAATTTAAAGATTCTTCAAACAACTTCCAGTTGTTTTCAAGTATACCATATTTAGATGGTCGTTTGGATTTCAGTCCCTTTAAAGGGACTGCCTCACATATTGGTGTATTGCAAAAATAAAATAAAATTGTCAGATATTCGCGTAATTTTGGTATAGTTGCCTGTATATCCCATAAACAACCACACTACTGTTACTTAAATTGTCTGAAATTTGTTCGCATTTGATGAAAACCGTCGGAATCGAAAAACGAACCAAATACCTCACTGATGTTTACGCTGTAGTTTGTTGATGTTACAGTTCGATCACGCGTGAATTACATAATTCACAAAGCGTGTTGGAACGAAACTTAGCTTTTTTTTCAAGAAATAAATACTCAGTGGGCGATATCGAGAGTGGTTAAAATTGCTTATTTGCTCCAAATCTTTCATAAACCAACCGTCAGTGGCTTTCTGTTACATCAATACTTGGTTAAGTTGGAAAATCACGATATACAAATTTTTTAGCCAAATCTGTGAGGCAGCTATTTTAAAACAACCAAGCTTGATCTCATTTTATTATGTCAGAAATGCGAATCCGAGAAAATCAGTTTTAATTATACCCCCCCCCCCAAACGCAAAGAAAATTCAACACTTGCAAACGCGAGCAGAGCAGAGCAGAGCAGAGCAGAGCAGAGCAGAGCAGAGCAGAGCAGAGCAGAGCAGAGCAGAGCAGAGCAGAGCAGAGCAGAGCAGAGCAGAGCAGAGCAGAGCAGAGCAGAGCATGATTTTGAACAAAGGGTTATTGACATAGACCAGGAAGCAATCGTTTTTTATTATTATTATTTCTTTTCTTGATGCAACATTTGTAAAAAGTAACGTATGGTTATGACAACCGTCATTTCCGTTTGATCTTATTACACGCGCGTGTACTATAGGGATAACATTATGTAAACAGGATATTGTAATAAAAGTTTATCATATTGATTGATGATACAGATTCATAGGATTAATTTTAGATTATGTTAAATATGTTCAAGTTTGTATTATTATTTCATACCGTACTAGCAGTGAATACATGTACTGGAATATCATTGGCACCCGTGAGGTACCAAATCCTTTATAATTATATTTCATGACGCCATAACTCATGACGTTGTTTAATCATTTCTTAAATCAAATTCCTGATGAAGATTTGTTATTAAAGTCGAAACGTTGAAAAGAGCTTGGAGTTTTCAGTTTTCCTTGATTCAACTTATTTACAAATCTAATACAACTACAAATATATGTAATTTTCAAGCATGTTTTCTTCTAACGGTCTTGTTTATGAACACCCCATATCCTCATGAGATATTGTCATAATTTTCGATTAATGTTTCCGAACGTTAATTAATTGACAATGATCACCGGAAAGGGTCAATTACGACTCACGCTGTCAAATTCCAAGAAGTGTTTTCGTATCAGCAGCTTTTCTAGTAGGTAGCCAACAAGACCGAGTGCTTTCCGGCTATCGAGCGAGTCATTAATTGGTGTATTGTCACGTGACGCATTTAGACAAACTTCGGGAGTCTGGGTTTCCCCATCCAGGATGCACGATTGTTGTTCTTAATAATACACAATTAGAAACGTCAACTTCCGTCTATTATATTAAAATCTGATAAAATGACAATATTATCGGACACTTCGATTGTAAGATAAAATACGCGATTCCTGGTGGCGATTATGTGTAACAATAGTTAACCACGTGAGCTGGGTAATTCCGCGAGATTAACGTACAGAAACATACAGTCATTACTTCAAATTACGTAAATTTGCTCTGTTAAACAAAGAGAGTCAATTAATCTACCGTTGTTAAGGAGATAACTCATATTTCGTGCAGTTTGGACTTTAAAAAAAAATGTTTCCATATTTCACAATAAAAGTGCCGCCTGTGCCTACACAATTCAAAGTAAATATTTATGTTTTCATTTATTTAAAAAAAAATGGCGGGAAAACAAAGATTTCGTTATTCACGGTAACAACAGTTCGGCTGTGGCGGATACTTTTTTGTCGTTTTAAGCTCATATAATCATTTGAGAATTTATTATAATTATTATTATTATTATTATTAAAGACCAGTGTCTAATCGTGTTTATTCTGCTGCTTCCAGCTTTTGCTCTCAGTCCCAGATTTTATATCTTAAGACTATGTTTTTAAATGAACTAAAACAAGTTTTAAAAAATCGCAAACTACATTAGTTAAAAAACAAATGATGTCATCTTTGAGAATTTATTAAAATCTCTACGATTACTTAATACACAAGGATATTTACAAATAATGCCGAATCCGATTTGCATTTTCTTATTTTATATCTATCTTGGATACCTTCGATTATTACACTTTTTACTATTATTTCTAATTCATACATAAATCAATATTTAAGTCGAAAAAAACTACGTTTTAATTTACTGAACCATGTAATTGAACGGTGACACACCTTTTTTCTAAAACATGTTTTTCGTGTGCTATTTTGTAGATGTGGAACATACTCACTGTTTTGTTAAAACAAGACTAGGGATAAGGGAGTATATTTTGAACGTTGAGGCCAAAACGTCAAATACGCTTACACATAAATCGGAATATAATTTATGTTTCTTACTATACGATGCATTTCTGTATTTGCTAGTTCTCGTCAGTTTCACCCAGTTTCAAGTTAATTAGAAAACTTACATTTTTCGTTTTTGAACACAATTTCATTTATAAGACACTAAGTTTTATGTTCATGTTGACGTCCTATTCTATCAGCTCTTTGGCAATCAGACGACCCCATTAAGCTTGTATTTCATAGTCTCTTCATACGTGCGCTGATAAACGTGCTGAATAGTAGTATTCTGTATAATTTTACAAGTACATATATACTGATTTGTTCTTTAAATGTAAATTTATTCCGATTATCTTTTAGATCGGTTATAAATGATTGACATTGCCAGTCTGAAACCGTGTACGTATGTATATAAATAAATAAGTCCACGAATTTTAATTATAATTATCAATTTATGTACCACTGCTGTCAAGTTAATACTAATTTAATCAGTTTAGGTGGATGATGAACTAGTTCTGCAACTTATATAATCTCCCTCGACACCTCATTTCTGATGGTATCAATAGCAACTAGGGTATGCGAAAAGAGAAGCCAGTGTTCTATTTTTAGTTTACTACTGCTGTCGGCATTGAAATGTTTTATTCAAAATTCATAAGCAGTTCGTCTTATTGAAAATTACAGACGAAACTTGCAGACGAAAATTACAGACGAAAATTACAGACGAAATTGCTGACAACATCTTTTCACACTATAATGTTTAGTGGCGAACATCACTTAAGTACACATTTTTATAATTTCAGACGACTGCTGCTTTGAATCTAAGAACTTCTACACCAAAAGTCGTCTTCCCGCCAGCAGCGAGACACATGACTCAGCAGAAATGTTGCGACACCGGACGTCCGGTCATGATAGACCCAATGACCGGTGGAACTATATGCTCCTGTCAGCTAAAATCTGGACTTCCGACTTATCTATCCCGGGTACCAACCTTACCGGAAACAGTTTACGGTGCGGCTGCTGCAGGGAACCAATTCCCGCCAAATGTGCTCATGGGACAGGATTCGTCGTCTGCATATTATCAGATGGTGAGAACAATATCAAATAATCATTAACGCACATTATGATCAAAGCTTGGGCAGTCATAGGAACACCCAGCATGCATCGCGCATAAATTTGTCGCATGCGAGAAAGCTACATAAATTCAAAGAAAAACACGTGATGAATAAAATATGACGTTTGGTCACGTGTCATTGTTTCAAGTTTGTAACGACCTGTAATGAGATATGCATCGAGTTAAAGTGATTTTAATATGGGTACAGCCTGTCCGGGCAATTTATTTTCTATCTTCAAACTAAAGAACACAATTTGATTCCCGATCGTTTTCGATATTGTACAAATGTTTAATATATCAAATCTGATGCAACACTGTTGTCCTCTACTTGCAGAGCATGAAATCGGAGCGAGTTGCAGACGGCATGAAAAATGCGCCACCTGGCGTGCAGTCGCCATTCTATCTCGAACATCTAATGGCAACACATCCGTATACACCATTGTAAGTGATCATGATCTTTCTGTTTTACGAATGTTCGATTATGTAATAAATTTAACATTATCATATAATTTATTAATTCGACAAGCGACCCGCTTTTCTACTTTATAATTTCATTACAATTTTGTTGGCACATTAGATTCTCGTTTGCTAGCAGGGCGGTCCTAATATTTAATTAAGTCACTACAACTTTACTAGAGCGGCGTCGTCATCTTAACTGCAAAACTAGCTGTTAAAGTTAGCAAACTTGATCGTCTGCTGTCAAATTTTACGCGGGCACTTCATCCACATGTTTAATGTTAGAAGCCAAGTATATTGTAAATTATATAACTTCACTGATATAATTAGGTTTACATTAAAAAATTTAATTGATTCGATTTATTTTTTAATAAAATTAGGTCTGGGAGTGATTTTTATGTACTTTTAACTCTAGCAACCTTCGGAATTATGCATTTTTACATAGCTCGAGTACATCTGTATATCGCTGACTTAGAATTAGACAGTCGTAAGTACAATACAATGTATCAATATTTTGAGAAAACATGAAACAACTGTCTGAAAACTTCTATTTGCTTATGGGAAAAAAACCTTTTTAAACTTCGGTTTGGTAAACATGACCACTTCCGATTTTGTATTAAAATAGGCTCATAAGAAGCGCCTTGTGATGCAGATTTCAAATATGTATGAGTTTTATAAGGTCGTAGGTAGTACTCACGACCTTCTAATTCTAAGCCAGCGATATGTAGCCCAAAACAACCGATCCCCAAACTTACTTTAAGTAAAGGCACAATACACTTATCAGGTATACGTTCCCTTGGTGGTGCGCGTACACAATGCTCTATACGTCCTGAATTCCTGTCTGATGAACCATTCATTTTCTTTTAGCTTAGTAAAAAAGAATCAAATTGCGTCTCCGTAATACATTATTACAAAAATCGTACGTAAAAAAGTTATAATGATGCTGAAGAATGGAATAAGAATTTAGAACCCCGTCCTACGTTTTGCAGTTACCCTGGATTTGACTTGAACAGCGCCAGACGAAAGAATGCAACTCGAGAAACAACGAGCGCTTTAAAAGCCTGGTTGTATGAACACAGAAAGAACCCATACCCGACAAAGGGCGAGAAAATCATGCTTGCAATCATCACACGAATGACCTTGACCCAAGTGTCCACGTGGTTTGCGAATGCCAGAAGGAGGCTGAAGAAAGAATCCAAGATGGACGACAAAGACATTGATCTAAGTGACATCGAAGTGGATGGTAAGTTGTTTTATTTTTTTACATTATCCATCGTAGGTTATTTTGCTATCACACCATTACACGCAGGTGATTTGGCAATTGCAATTATTCCGCATAGGTGATATGGCATTTGTATTATTTTGCGTAGATGGTATGGCATTTGTATTATTCCTCTTTGGTGATTAGGCCTTGTACATTTCAGTTAAGGTTGTTAGGCATTTGTGTTATCCCTCATACGTGGATAGGTATTATTTTGTATTAGTTTGTACAGGTTGTTTGACCTTTGTATTCTGCATATGTGATTTGGCCTTTTTATTATTCCGAATTGGTGGTTTGGCCTTTGTATCATTCAGCATAGATGATTCGACCTTGTATACTTCCACATAGGTGGTTTGGCCTTTGTATCATTTCGATTGTTTGGCCTTTGAATCATTTTGATTGTTTGGTCTTGGCATCATGAATGTATCATAAAATCATTTGGAGTTGTGTTGTCTGTGCAGTATTTGTCAGTAATATAGGTTCATTGGTATACAATTCGCATCATTCAGCAAAGGCTTTTTATCAGCAAACATGTTATTTTTGTTTTTAAAAAATTGTGTTCATGATGGATTGTTACATTCACAGTTAAGATTTGTTGGTATGTTGCTGCGTAACAAGGCAATCTGACTGAAGTACATTGTACAGGGTGATTCATAATATCTGTCACAGTTTCAAATGATTATAACTTTTCTTTCCTGTACAAAATATGTATGTATCGTATATCATTTGAAAGCTGATATGATAAAGTTTTATCTAATGTAAACGGCAGTAATAATGTTATCATCATGGCGTCAGAAAAGATGTCATAAACAGATGTACAATTTCCAAGACGTCGGTTTCAAAGCATAATTAAATGTAGCATAATTTTGATCAGCTCTGTTTTGAAAGCCATTCTCCTATATTATAACCATCATAGCAAGGCAAAAATAGTATCCTGATTATGATAAACTATCTAGTTCAACGGTACACTGACTTATGGAATGATTTTAGTAAATTGTATCTATAGAAGATGGCAATATCTAAGTCACATTAAAATAAGCATTGACGTCATCATTGGTCAAATCGACGTCACATTGAATATATGGCATAAATTTCAATTCCATTTGTAGACTAAAACATGCATGAACGTATGTAATATTGTATATCAAATAAAACTTTAAAGCATGTGTGTTTCGGATGTGCAAACTACTTGTGGTTATATTCAAACATATCAAAACTGTTTCATTTGAAAAGTGTAACATAGTATGAATCACCCTGTACATGATACTTCTATAAGTCATAAGTATAATCACGGTGGAGATGATTTAATCAGATTGCCTAATGAGGGGGGTTAATAATATAATATATGTGGACTGGTTTTTGGATGCTCTTGATAAACATGATGTTTTGACTAACATTCATTTATCTGTATTTTACTGTTTTGTGACTTATTTACGGTGTCCCTATCGTAGTTTCGACTTTTCACCATCGTACTTTCGACTTTTCATCATCGTAGTTTGCTGCAAAGCAAAAACAAACTTACCTAATGCTAACCTCATGCTTCACAGCCTGTAAGGATATAATTTCTTTGTACGTGAATCCTTGGTAAAAATACTTCCTTATATCGTCATCCATGTTTTTGGTCATCGTGCGCATGCCTAACAGGAAGGCGATAATACGATAGTGAAAAGTCGAAAATACGATGATGAAAAGTCGAAAGTACGATAGTGAAAAGTCGAAACTACGATGAGGAAAAGTCGAAACTACGATAGTGAAAACTCGAAATAGTATCGACTTTTCACTATCGTACTTTCGTTGTTTCGAGTTTTCACTATCGTACTTTCGACTTTTCATCATCGTAGTTTCGACTTTTCATCATCGTAGTTTCAAGTTTCGACTTACTTCTATGCAGCGATGGCCCTAACGGGACACCGTACTTATTCGTGCTTTGCTGCAGTGCCACCTGTGTGGCTTATTTGACTTTTGCTGCTTTATGGCTTGGCCAGCACGGACTTGGGTGGATCTTTACTTGTTTAGTTGGGCATTGTGTCTTGTATGTGTTTTATGTTTGCTGTGCTCGGTTGGTTCAATTGGGCATTGTGCCTTGTGTGTTTTTAATGTTTTCTGTGCTCGGCTGGTTAAGATGAGTGCTACCTTCCCTGTCTGATTTAATATTATCGTTTTATTTGTATTTTGATGTCGTGTGGCCTTATTGCGTTTTACTGAATTGTGACTTATTTGCGTTTTGCTGAATTGTGGTCTATTCGAGTTTTGCTGAAGTGTAGCCTAATTGCAATTTACTGTTGTGTGGCCTATTTGTATTAGTATAATGGTGTGTGGCCTTTAGTCTAAGAAGGGTGAAAATGTTTTTGATCTACTCGAATGACAACTAATGATATATAATGTAAGCCAACTGACATACGCGGTTAATGATTATGCAAATTTCTTTTCATGGTGGTAGTATCTATTTTTTGCGGTCTCAACTTGCGGATGAAATAAATACCATGCCACTGCATTGAAAGCTCGCTCAAACTTGTAAATCACAATAACATTTATGTACTAAAATGTTGGCCTGATTTGCGTGAATGTGTCTAGATATATATTTTGAAATTCGGTGAATAAAACAACAACAAAAAGGCCAGGACTTAGAAAAATGATAAAAAATTTAGCCAACCAGTTGGACAGAGTTTAGTAAATTGATAAGATTTCATGATTTTGGAATCCTCGTTAAAAGCGTTTACAATTGATCGTTTAAATGACAACTAAATCATTTGATCGCATGCATAGAAAACAGAATGGAATATTGATTTGGTTATAACTTGTATTTTTTTGGATAATATGATAAGATATTAAACATTCAGAGGAATAATATATGTGTTAATCTATTCATTTTCTACAGTGTTTAACGATGGACCATTCTTTTTCAGACCAATCCGAGCGCGGCAGTGGCGACATTCGATTATCCGTAAGTGAAGACGACGAATCACACAATCTAACGGAGGACCTTTCCGATATTTCCGACGCGGAGGAATCTGGATCGACTTCAAAAAGTCTGCTATCTTCTACTTGCGCAAATAGATTATTTTCACCAGATCGAAGATCAGAAACAGCTCTGGAACATCATACGAGTGAAAACAACGAAGAAAATAGTCCGTCTGACAAAATAACATTAGGAGAACGGTGCAAGATTGCAAAAAGTAGTCCGTCCGGAAGAGAACTTAAAAACGATGTGTCACGTGATAATTCCAATTCAAAACCAACCAATCAGTCACCTCCCCAGCCTAAGCCTAAGATTTGGTCTATATCTGAAATAATAAGTTCGGAAAATAAAAATGAAAACAAGAGTTGAATAAATGATAAACGGAAATTGGAAATGAATTGGTGACATTATTTCGTAATCGGAATTCAATAAGCAATTCAGACAGACGATAAATGAATCAATGAATTGTTACAAAATTGATTGCGTAGTTTCGTCAATAGATGAAAGGATTAATTATGGAGTGTTTAGAACCTCATCTCGTCTGTCACATGTCTTCCAAAAGAAAACGTTGCGAAAGTTCGACATCGTCTTCCGTTCTACACAGAAAAACATTCCAAAGATTTTTTACATTGTTTTTGTTATACTTTTGTAAATATATCTTAGTGCTGCATATGAAATGTTGTTTTATTTGTACTGTTTGTGTAAAGAAAAATAAATCCTAATGTTGAGAACCGGAAGTTGTGTGATTTTGTTTTTTTCACTCGGAACATCCTTGTCATTCAGTAGAAAAAAAACTGGTTGGTTCATTTGGACAAAAGGATGAGTTTCCATAATCATGAGAGCCTTCCGATTCGTTCGATCGGACATCTTTTGTCTTATGGGCTATTCCTCGATATTTGGAAGAGGTTGAAAGAGCCAAGCAGATCTTGGAAAACAAAATGGCGACGTCCAGCAAGCAGGAGGCGTTCGATTGTCTCCTTTATCCTCTTGCTTCTCAAAAATACTAGATTGATTTTTCAATTAAGAAATTCTTCTTATTGCCATAGCAAATAGTTCGGGTCACGAGTACTAAACACACTGTTGGGTTTTGTTGTAGTACCTATCGTCTCTTTGTTTATAAGCTTAATATAAACATTGAATATTGATCAAAATACACCTCAAAATTGGATGTAACAATCATGTTGTACTGAAGAAAATTGGTTTTAGTTTATCCATAAGACGTCATCTCAATTCCGGAATGTGTCTAAGTCTACAAAGGTTCGACTTTAAAGAGTATGGCCTCTCGATGTCAGTAACAAGAGATAGAACAAAATTGCACAGTAAATTTATTGTTTACCTTTATCACAATGTTCCAAGTCTTTATGATATTATAACAACACGCCGCCCTGAAATCATATCAAAAGAGCTTTGACAAAAAAATTATTACACAATAATAATCATAATTTTATATACAGATGACATTGCATTTTCCAAGGTGTGCAAGTTGAGACCCATAATTTGCATATGTTTTGTAAAATCATTTTGTGACGTGATAAGAAAAAAGAAATCTGAAACACCCGACAATTCACAATAATTCCCTTATCCAAATTTATCAATAGATAAGTCAGAAATACGATGTATCGTATACATATTCTAACTAGTTCTAACTTACCCTTCCACAAGAAACTAGCAGCTCCTCCACATTTTGTCGCCCGAGAACCATAGTGGTCATTTGTTTCTTTTTCTTGTTTTCGAAAAAATCAGGTTTTAAAATTCAGGCTTTAATAGCCTTTATAACTTATTTGTTTGTGGACAAATTCTAACAGAAATTGGTATGTGGTTTATTTATGTAGATCTCAGGAACACTTACAAATATCATGAAGAATTGTTGATTCAAAGAAACTGCACTTGAAATCGGTCTTCTGCAGATAGAACATTATACAACCATTTTTGTTTACATCACGTGACTTGATGGGAGCAATCCATTGGTAAAAAACGCAGATAGAACAATTTGGTTCTCAAAAAAACATGAAAATCGCAGAAAGAACAAAATGGATCTGTTGATACATATGTATCTAAATATAAATATGTTCCCTAAAGAGGACAAGGTCACTGTGACATAGCTCTCATCGAGAGCTTGCCAGTGGTATATAATACTCATTTTTTCGCAAAAATGACGATATAACACTATGGTCCTCGGGCGACGATTTAGAGACTCGTGCGAGTCCACAAATATTAGAATCCTTACAGTATCTGTACCATTAAAACGCCTGACCACAGAGGATGAAATCGTACGATATTTGTACCGCCGTCACTACACCAATCCTCTTCACACCCATTGTTGTATAAGGCCTTGATTCGCCGTTTCCATTGCGCTCTGTCTTTTGCGAAAGTCCAGGCGGTTGTTCAACTGTTCCGTACGGACATGGCAGACAGACAGATAACAACCAAAAGTGGAACAGGAAGAGCAACCATTCTGATCTCCTCGGCCTGTATGCATTGAAATATTTGTATACCGGCATTGGCCGGAGACAAACGGAAATGGCCGAGTTCACACACGCTTGGGAGAGCAACATCCAACAGAAAACAACAGAATACAGAGAAGCTCACCAAAAAGGTGACACACATCCAAAAGACAAAATGCACAACAACAACAGCATCAACAACAACAACAACAAAAACACCACCACCAACAACAACAATAAATCAAACAAATGGCATTCACAAGTCACAAGGACGACCAGCAAAATCAACAAGAAAAATTAAAACATACGGTGCACAAAATACAGTGAAAATGTTTTGTGTGATGTTAGTATATTGGTTCTCGTTGTTTCGTACGGCGCCTGTATGAGTCCATGGGTGATTGTCGTATGATGCTTGAGATACAGGCTTTATAAAATATGTAGCTCGGTAAAATATATAGGTAATACTGAAAAGTAGAAGTAAAAATCCCGATTCAAATACTATAGTGGAAATACAAACGAAAATGTTGCAATATTTAATTTAATTCAGTTACATACATGTAAATTCTACGAGTATATACACTTGTATGATTTTGTAAATGTTATTGAATATGGCTGTTTTAATGTATGGATTTTTGAGAGGTGGCATCGTACGTGTGGAACCCGTTCTGGAAGAACTCCACTGAGATCGGCCTAGCATGGCAACCAACCGCTGATCCTTATGTGCACCCGATGAAGAAACGCGACTAAACTCGTCTAAACAATTCGGACTCCATGCAACTTAACTTTATCTCTAACATGTAATGTGGTTCGGTTTTCACGTGTCTGAAAAAATCTTATACATTTGTATACCCAGATCTTGCATGCCAGATAGGCTATTCTACCTACTGAGCTACCCGGGCTAACGACATTATATAGTAAATGTTACAGTCAAATACTGGTCCCGAGACACATGCGCTACATTTTTTCTCGACAACAATACGATGTTAAACCGATATCGGTTGCGTCTTCTATGACATTAACATGTTCTGTGTTAGCTGTCTCAAGTCCATCTTAAACTAAAACGTCCGGAAATTGGATGATTCATCTATTGAATGCTTGTTTTACATTGAATGTATGTCACATTCGTCACCATTTAAGAAACAGTTTGCCGGTGTAATATAAATTCACCGGATCAAGTAATGGGATTATGGTAATCGAATTTTGTACATTGTTGTTGAAAATTTTGGAGTGATAATCTATAAACACTGATATAATTTTATTATATACAGTACGCGTATTATCACAGCCAGATAAGTTGCTGACGAAATTAGCGATAATTAATAATAAATATTGCCATTTCCGTAGTTAATTTGTAAAAATAAAACACTAGAAAACAATTTGAGAACATGATCAACAACCAAATTAAACACGGCGGAAAATTGAGCTGAAACGTGAAATGGATTAGCGGAAACATAACAAAAACATCAAAACTTGTGTGAAATATGACAAAGGCAGACATAGCGTCTATTAGAAACAGATTTCCGTATTAACCCGGACTTAACTAACATATATTCGGGAATTAAATGTATTTCAGTGTAAGATATCAAGGAAATGCTAAAATCCAAAGTTACATATGTCCTAAACCTTGTTTATTTGTGCCTTAATCTTGCTACTAGGCTTCTGTTTACAGTTTTCACCAAACTTTTCCATAAACGGCAATTAAGAGATAAGTACCCCAATTCGTACTTGTTCGTCATTTTCCGTAACTACCCGTGATCACGTCGTGGTCGAAACTATCCGAAGCTTACCGAATGTAAGTGTTTCGGGTATCAGTTGATAAATACATTAAGACATTGTCTAAACAAATCGAGCAGTTAGAACAATTTACGCCTTTAGTTTGTCTAGATGTGTCAAACGAGATATAAATGTGTTCTGGTTGCTAAAATGACACGAATGTTTATAGATATACCAAATCGTCAGTAAATAGTTTGGGGGCGAAGGATGATAAGTACGAATGACAAATGGTGCGAAATTAGCTATTTGAACAACGAAACATGAAGATAGCAACTCTTGTGGTCAAACATTGGTAGAAAAACTTGACCGTTATTTGTATCTTCATTCCAAACAGTTAAAGCCATGTTCATATTGACACATTATCAGCAGGCATTGAAGAGATTTCAAACGATTGGCATGACAGATTTATCATTATTACCCCAAGTCCGTTATGTGGACATATTGTTATCATGCACCAACAGTGCCGAGCTGCGCGTAGCCTTTATTTGCCAGTCAGCTTTCTGCCATATGAATGTCTCCACCCGTATTTGAACCCGGCTCCCAAAAATTAGACAAGCGCACTAACCATTGAGCTGCGGAGGTACAACAACAACAACAGCTAAAGTCACTAATTTGAATTCGCCATTAGTGACATAAACGCAATCATTATCGTTGTCATTGTAGATGTTTGGAGTATTCTACATGGTACAGCTGTCATAGTTATAGCACACCTAGCAATACCAGTAGTTCACATAATTCTACAACAGCAGAACCTAATATCATAATTATAAAGAATGGATACACAAGTGTAAAAAGAGCCGAATTATGACGGAAGTACCATAATGCATTGCGCGCGCTTCGGTAATTATCAGCCGTATTATCAAATTGTATTGGAATTTCACCAAGTACATGTATCAGTTCCATATAGGGTATTCTTTAACATAACAAAACGAGTCGTATAAGCAGCGGAACGTACACACTATGAAACGTGCAAACCAACCGTCGGATGAAATCGTTCTTAAAGATAAGAGCAGATAGTGTCGTGCCAAAACTCTAAAACAACATGATTAAATCCGAATTTAGACCCTTTGCATACCCTCTGAGCCGTACTTTACAGTTCAGAATAACAGGAACTGCCAGAACATCCTGCCAATCGACTTAAAATTGGAAACACGTTAAATGACCTTCCATTTTAAAAATGTCTAGTCCTTTTGGGAAATATGCTATCTTATGCTATCTTACACGACTATAAAACATCTTGCATACACTAAAGAACATTGTACTTCTGTCAGAAGATGTAGAATAAAAGAAAACACGGAATTTGGAGAACATATTACAACATTACAAACAAAGCAAAACAAAGGAGCTGTTTCTGCGCGAGATATCGCTTCTGCTCTAAGGTGCCCCCCTCCCCCCAATGACATTTATTTCTGTTAGCCCTAATGTCAACATGTGTTTACGTATATTTTGTTTACTTTAAAGTAAAAAAAATGATTAAAAAAGTTTTTAAAAAACCAACATATTTTGGCACTGCTTCCTTTTCGTTAAACTGTTCAATTTCTACACGTATGTCACTTTTAGCAACTTTGGAGTCTAGCACCGTTAGCTGTTTCGTTTTTTTCTCTAAAGGTGTATGAACTGTTTTGTGGTTACCCTTGTGATGCGTGGTGGTAGTCCTTGTGGTTCGTTCTTGTCTGCTGGTTCGTACTCCGGTAATGTTTGACTGACTGAGGCGACATGCTGTCTGAGTAGATAGTTGTGCTCTACTAGTTGTTGAGTCTATTTTTGTGGTTGTCCCCATGACATGTGCTGTGGTCTGTGCTTTTTCATGTGTGTTTGCGCCTTTCGTACCCTGTTGTCTATGATGAGTGATACTTCACTTTCTTATCCTATACTCCAGTATTGAATCAAAAGTATCGAAATCCCATTATTCGTCAATATGACCGGTGCCATTTTCATACAGAGTTTACCGTTAGTACAATATTCTTTATACTGTTCATTTCGAGCTCTGCTGTCACAGCTTCTTTTGGGTAAACAGACATAAATAAATTTGTATAAAGCTAAATGAACAGCAAGAGGGATAAAATAATGTTACATGTTTAGCGGCTTGTCCATAAACCCTGTGTTGTATTTATCTATCGGGTTAGTTGTCAGTGATACATTTGTAACTATAAATAAATCTTTACAAATACATAATAAACTTAATCACTTTTGTTAATCGTCCATGAAGTAATATAACGCCAACACACAATGGACACGCCCAGATCAAGTTATCAATCTGTAATTATGACATTTATTGGTGACAACTGAACAGAAACAACAAAAAAGCTTCGATTTCTCGTTTCTCATTAAACAGCGCTCGTTTTATCGATATCTAATTGAACAATAATGATAGCTGGTTGATAGAAATCTGAGTTAGAATGGACGCTCAATGTTTAATCTTGATCATAGTAAACGCTTGTCCTTTTTCTGAATGAAACTATTCATCAGCATCACATGGGGTTGATAAAAAGCACTCGTCCCTACGTGAAGAAAACCAACAACATTTGCGCTAGATAAATCGCCGACATAAATCTTGTCAAAACCTTGTTAACAAATTGTTAAATCGGGCTTAAAATATTAAGTCCCTCGTCAGCTTTTGATGAAATTTGCTATTCATTTTGTTCAATCACCGACATTACTAAAGTTAACTTTATTAAAAATCGTTTTATGACATTATGTTTCGCGATATGTCGTCGGCGCCGATAAATTTCATGGTTATTCATTTGACCCGCGCGTGAGAGGAAGAAAAAATACGCGAAATATGAAAATAACATGAAATTAAAATTTCGGAATAAAGAAAAATTATCGAAATTCTTGGTCCGATATATTTTTTGATTTTTTTCTTTTCAGATAAAAACCTCGTTTGTTTAATTTCGCGTCGGGTACATCACGATTAGCACGATGAAGGAACACCCCTTTCTCTTCTGTTGCTTGTGACTATCCATCCTAAAAATGTAAATTTCACGCTAGCAGATGAGAGGCTGGAAATTCAAAATTAAGTCTGAAAATCTTTGGAATTTTTTTTTTCGAATAAACGTTTGTAAAAAACCCACAAAATTCCCTAATCAAAGAACTCGGTGGCTTTATTATTAATTTTAGAGAATAATATGCATTATTCGTTTGTTGACTAGTCGTCTGTGCTTTTACTTCATTCGGGTACCGTGAGAAAAATATATGAGCCGTTCTCCAGGAAAACCGGGCTTAGTGACATTGTATAAAGTATTTTTGTAATAAGGTTTAGAAAACCGTCTTAAATGGCGAAAAAGTCATGCTCTTTGATTTAAGTTTAAGTTCTTGGATAATATAGAACTATGTCTCAGATTTATTTTTTCTCATGAATCATGTTAAAATATCGTCTGTCGTTGCTATGGTGACCAATTTCTGAAGAGTATCCATATTGAAAAACGAGGGTTTAGAAGTTGAAAAAGAGTAGCTACGTTTCTCTAAAAGCTAAATATCACGATTAAGATTTGTTTAAATTAAATAAGGAATAAAATTCTAAAATGTGATACCATTTTAAAAAGTTTACGCCAAGAACTCATAAAATACTGGATTTATGAACTTCTTGTTAACGTAACATCAAATGACGTTTGAATGACGTTTGTGACGTCACTAAAATAAGGGGGAGTGGTTATTAGTATTAAAAGTCCGTAACTTTGAAATTTGATGTTATATTTTGCTCACATTTTCAGAAACTGTTCAAAAGAGTATTGTCTTTCTAATGCTATAATAATCATAGTAGGTAAGTAAGTAAGTTTATTTTCAAAGTATCTATAGGCCAAAGGCCTGTCAGATATACACACATTACTATAAAAGTCCGGTTTTCCTGGAGAACGGCTCATATTTATTATGATGTAAAATTAATTACAAGTAGCAGTCATACATAGTAAACATTGTACAGGGTGTTAAAAAAGTTTGTTCTCAAAATTTAACTTTATACTAAATTTCATCTGAGGTTTGTTTTGCTGTGTTCAATTTTTATTTCTTACTCTGATAGCTTCATTTAATGCCATAAAGCTTAGAACCATGGCAGAACCCTCTAGAATTTAACCTGATAGTTTTACATTCTTCTGACGTAAGTGAAATGAACTATTGAAATTTAAACATTCGGAGAACAAACGTTTTAACACCCTGTACCGCGATACGACATCATACAATGTCATAATTATGCACTAACACAAACACCAGCCCGGAATTACAACCAATACTTACACTCAGCACTCAAATATTGAAAATGTTATATAATGAGCTATTATTTGTCATTGATTGCAAATCTTGATGAGGAAAATATATACAATTGTTAAATGGGTGTTGAAAATAACATTTGACGCACTTTCTTTGTCATTGTGTACTATTTATGACGTATAGATGTAATTATTGAATTTGAGTGTCACACTCAGCACTCAGATTGAAAAAAATGCATTTATAGCTTACAATATCACCAAATTTCATAATCAAATAAACCAATAATAATAAGTACCTATTTAACATTAAACAACTTCTTGTTATCCAAAAGTGTTGCTCTGAACCTCAAACGACTGAATTTAATATTTGAGTGCTGAGTGCTGAGTGCTGAGTGCTGAGTGCTGAGTGCTGAGTGCTGAGTGCTGAGTGTAAGTATTGATTGTAATTCCGGGCCCTGCACACGTCATTACAATATTTGTTATAAAAAGCTGACCGTAAATAATGTCACTGTGAGTCTGTGACTATGGGACGTTCTATTTGTTTATTCGACGTATTTCCATGATTATTACAGATAGTCTGAGATAGATGGGTGGAATATTTCTACATACAATGTGCCGCAATTTACATGACAAAATATTTAAAAACATACATTAAAACAATAAACAAGCCTGCATGCAATAATGAGGTCATGGCAATCAACATTACATGTAACTTAGGATGGCACAAAAAAGAACTTGACGTAGTTCTTATTTCCATTGTGTTCCTTTGACATACGATAAAATGTAGACATGTAAATATAAAAAAAAAACATTTTATAAATTATGTGACAAGAACTTTACGTAAACCGCAAACACAACCCCGTATGTACTGAAATGAGCCATATTAAAGTAGATAAAAAAGAAAACAAGCTCCCCAAAAATTACAGCGTAGTACATTCATGGCATTCACCATGCTGTTGTATTTGGTTGTTAAATGATTTATACGGCCATTCAAAGTATATTTATTGCACTCGTTACACTACATAAGAGCCGGTCTCCAGGAAAACCTGCTATTTTGACATTATGTAAATACAACATGTAACAAGGTTTTAAAAAAGCTTTAAAATAAGAAAAAATGTCATATCTAAAGATTCAATTTTAAGTAATTTTTCCGTATATTACTATAGCTTAGCTTTAAAATTTCTTATGAATTATGTCTAATCACTTACTTCGTTGCTATGGTGACCAATTTCAGAAAAGTACTCTGATTGAGAAATACGATGAGTTTGTTGTTTCAAATAGTATTAGCCTTTTTCTAAATGTGAACTTTTACAATTAGGATATAAATTTTAAAACTTAAAACATCATTCTAAAACATGTTACTATTTTGAACAGTTTATGTCAAGAATTGATCAAATGCTTATTTATAAAGTACTTTTTACAACGACGTCGAATAACGTTTGAATGACATTCGCGACGTCACGAAAAAATACTCTGAATAGGGCCTCTACAAAACAGGTGTAACTTACTTAAAAATTAAGATACTAACATGATTTCTTTTGCAATTGGCTTAAATAGCATTTTCCTGTAAAACTATTGAAAATCTTAAAATTAATATTTTTGTCAAAATAGCAGGTTTTCCTGGAGACTGGGTCATATACATTGGATCAGCCCCCGAAATGTTCTGAAAACAATAGTGTACCAGTTGTAATATAAATACATGTATAGTAACGAACACAATTGTATTACAAGTATATATATTACTACCAATACGCCTCAATGTACAATTATGTTCAAATCTAAAGTTACAATATTTCGGTGGCAATTTAATCTGGATTGAATTCTTACGAAAAAAAAATTCCTCGAACCATCATATTTTGGACACCATGATAAAATACAGTATTATGTTTCACTATTAATCGATGTACATTGATTAAGTCAGATCTGCAACTGTTATTATAGCTTTCAGTAATTTTAGTAATTTCAGTACTCTTTTTATAACAAAGTATTTTTTTATTATGAATACTCGCAAAATTCACTACTTTACACTATAAATGGTTTTCGATCATTTCGATACAATTTGACTTCGTTTAAATATATCTATCGTACAAATGAAATTTATTTTATTTATTTTCACAAATGCAGTTACCTCCCTTTCGACATAAATTTTAATGTAGATCTATTTATACCTAAAGTTTCAATATTCTAGTGTTTCATGTATAATGGGTATTATTTACTATTTTAAAGAAATTAACCATTGCCGTTTGTCTCATTCACCTGACGATGTTTTAATGTCACCCCCTCTCACAAAAAGACCTTGCACAGACCAAAGAATACGATGTGTGTATGATCTTTGCACAGACTAGGCTAATCTATCCGGTTAGCGCACACCTAGCGCAGTGGTATTGCACTCGCTTGTAGAATCATCGTGATTGAGTCGGTCAGGTTATGTTTTTCTATGGCATTTCCACAACATGTTGTGAAGTGACAGTTGCTTGAAAAAGAGCAAGTTTGTACTGGTTGATAAATAATTCCACGGACTTTGGTCAGGTTAACCGATTGTCACATATGCTTGAACATGATTAAGAAGCAGAATTTGGAGATGGTGTGGTTAAATTTGGAGGCTTTTTAGTATTAACTAAACCTCGTAATCCAATCCCGTTAAATAATTCGTATCAGTGAAAATATATCGTGGCCGCCATTTTGTTTCCGTTTTGGTCATGTCTAAGACAAACACGGAAAATGAGTTGCATCGTTATGGTCTGACACCCGAAATTAATTTTAAAACAAAATTAATGTTATCACCAATGCTATAGTCTTAATAGCAGCCCTGCTATTGTACCTACCATTACTTCGCTCTCTCAAATAAATAAATTACCTTCAATGTCGCAAGTTTAAAATCACTGCTCAAAATACGGTATTTATGCAGGACCATACTCATTTTTGACCATGATCAATTCATTTGTCATATTTCCATGCTAATCTTTGTCACTTTGACGGGCTCGATGGTCCAGTGTATGAATTACAATTAAATACAAGTTCTTAATGATTTCTTTTCAATTTAACTAAATTGTGAAAAATGTGGCTACAAAATTCCATGATAGCTTAGCGTATTATGTAGTTAGGCATGCATGTCAGGTGACACCGTTGTCATTAGCGACTGTTGCCAAGGATCAAAGGTTACGGGAATGCAAACAGGGGTCAACCAGCCTCTTGATCCCTTCCCGGGTGGTACTCAAAGTGACCCCTTTTCAGGAAAACACTTAATATTATAGTGAGCAAATAAATAGTGTGACGGACATCTGTTGAAGCGTAAGGGGCCATTTACTCCCGGTATAGAAACGTATTTAGGGGGCATAATTAAGGGCCAAGTGATTGATAACGCTGTCAAAATGTAATGAAAATCCCCTATTTATCTCTTATAATTAAATTGATAGTAAAGAACCCGGATCAAAACATTCTGCTGACATTACCTTGTTATAAATTGAATTTTGAAATTAATATGTAAATCGCTGAGCCCTACCGAGCTTTTTACAGAAATGAATTTTGTAAATTCTGAGATCGCATATTAAATACATAAATATTCACACGCTATTTAATAGGAAGTCACTAAAATGTGATGTTCCAGGTAGGAGTACATCTGTCACAGCATATGTTCAGAAATGTTCCTCGATAGCCTAGTGGTAGAGCGTCCGCTTCGAGTGCGGGAGGTCCCGGGTTCTGTCCAAAGTCTTGTCATACCGAAGATGAAATAATAATACAATAGTACCAGAAATTCCCTTGCTAGACGCTCCGCATAAAGGGAAACTGGCATCTCTTCTATAGTATTAAGGTCAATTGTCATTTTTTTCACTCTCAACACCTCTTTCCTGATGTAATCAATTGCCATGGGGGTATGAGAGAAGAGAAGCCAGTTTTCCTTTTTCGCTTCAAACATGTCGTTAGGGAATTTTTGGCACCATTTTTATTTTGTCTTCGGTATGACGCGGCTACGTATCGAACACAGGACCTCTCACTTTCGAAGCGGACACTCTACCGCTAGGCTATCGGGGATGCAGTATGGAAGCATTTATAGTTATGAAAGCGCTAGTAATAACATATCCCCGTACAAGTTCCCTGACAAATGTTCTGAAAGAAGAGGGTAGAATCTATACGAGTATAATTTATAATGAGTGGTATTTTGGTCCGTGAACATCTGTGACCGAGTATAGAATATCGCTGTTACCCAGTGTCCCTGCTGAACAATTACTTGTCTTATTTGATTGACAGCAATGTCGATTGTCCTCAACATGTGGAGAAGTTGCTGGTTCCTTGTGGAATGGTAAATTAGTACTGGTTAGGATACAGTCCATAAAAACTGATTAGTTGAATCTGTTGCCATAACTAAACTAGAACGCTTTTTTGACAAAAAAAAACGTATGCCGTCCCTAAGGGCCATAACTCTAGCAATATTCAAATAATTGTTGAGAAAGGCGATAAACTCGAATAAGCAAACAATTACTTCTTGTCCCATATTGTTGAGGATTAGAATCCAATTCTGAATGCAGCTTTGGTAATGTTATTGAGGAAACTACACAGCCCGTTTGTTAAAGACGATGGTACGACAGGAGTATCTGGTTGTGTCGAAAACAATTGGGAGGCTGCGAAACTGACTGTACACGTATACTACTTTTTGAGCATTACGTCATCCAGGTGTGTGTAGTTTCTACATGTCATCGAATTATTTCATCCTTATATCTATTCAAGGGAAATCATGCTTCAACTGCCACGTAATTTAACACATTTTGCTTCGCAAGCGAATTCAATTGGCTACTTTTACGAGTGCGCAAACTGGTAGCTACACGTACACGCACAGGTTTGTCTCAAAACCTCGGTAATGCTATTAGGAAACTTTCACTATAACAACTAGACAAGTCACTGTATGTCACTGGTTGTCAGTGTGACTTAGGCCCTATTATGTTTGATTCGTATTATTTCGGTAGTACAATTTTGTAAGTCATATGCGAACGAGTTCACGACCTTTTTGAAGCCCCAGTGTATAAGTATTTTACATTGTTACACGGCAACAGTAATGAATAGAACTACGCGGCTTTTTGTCCCTCGTATATCAGTATATAATTAGCGAGTTAAGATTCAATTTTCTTCATGAACGAGCAACAAAGAAGTGATTTTCAAGTATTGTCCCATGTTGTGTTATGGCATAAAAACGCGACGCGTAATTTTCAAGCGTTTTCGGGACAAGACTTTTCACAATCACTTAACAGGTGGTTTTCACTCGTTCACGCGCGTTTGGCAATCTTAGAGCGTACAACAGACGTGCCACCCTGTGTGTGATGACAACTTCTCAATTGTTGTCATTCAAATCAGCAGTATTCTTGTTAATTTTACCGTCCATGTGGTCACCGTGATCTTTTGTATGGCAATGCATAAACAATTACGAAACTAAACATTAGCTAGCTCTGAAGTGTTAAATACGAAACTAAATTGAAATAAAATTGAATACATAAAAACACGTGTGTCCAATTAAAGTTCTTCAAAATTGATATGTTGGGTCTTTTTGACATTATTTCGTTAGGCCGTTTGTTGACTTTAGTCAACTGGTCCATAAGTCCCTCAAAGGCGATACCGGCTTAACTCCAACAGCTAAAAGTCATGAAAAAGTAATGAAATATACAATTAAAGTGTCAATGTAAAATCCATTCAATTAAATTCGGATAAGGACCCAAATAAACACGCGTGGCTCGTTAAACAGGTTGCTATATAGCCGTAATTGGAAATTTATAGTCAAATTAAAGAACGGATTTAAATGTTTGTTTTTACTCTACCCGCGCCATTGTTGATTTATAAAGAGTTCCAAATGTTGCTGATAATTTTAAAGTAGATAATAGATATCCCCACTCGTTGTTCTTTACAAGAAAAAAGTTTGTGATTAATAATTAAGAACTGCTTATACAAGTGTATTCTTCAGTTTAGACAAGTTGTTTTTACCGCATAATCTTGTGAATTACATTATTTTTACCACATAGCCTTGTGAATTACATTTCGTTTAATTTTATTAGTCTTAAATTTGTTGTGCTATTTTTAAGTAATAACTTATTTGACTGTCATTCGCCCATATACGTAAATTACCGTATTGACCAATGGTCTAATTGCAAAAGTGATAACTATTTACTTGAATAAAGGCACTTTTCATTGGTCAGAATATCAAGATGTTTATTGTATCCAAGTGGCATAAATTATGGGAGTCATATATTAGTACTGTCCGGTTATGCGCTAAGGTCACATTTGCACTACGAGCTCCGTACGAGTTGATTTTGGCAAATTCGCACGTACGGACACCGAAGACTCGTACGCGCATCGTACGGATTTTCTTAACTCGTACGAGCATCGTACGGATTTTCTTAACTCGTACGAGCATCGTACGGATTTTGCACAAGTACATCTCTATATATTGTTCGTGGGCCGTACGAGCTGTGACCAGACGCTACGAACATATAAAAACCGTTAGGATTTCAAAAATTGTGAACTCGTACGAGTTGCTAAATACGTACGGATGTCGTACGAGCTTTGTGACCGTAGCATTAGACAACCAGTATGCTTGAATGTCGCACTGACTAGGTATTGTGGCAGCAGTAGAAATTCAAATTCATAGGCATTCACCAACGTTGCACTTGTGAGATATGAGGAAAATTTTCCCCAATAATAGGATTTGTTCAAACTTAGTTTATGGACGGTGTAACTTTCATGTTGGTAAAGCACGTTTTTGTTATTTGATGACTTAGCAACTTACTTTGTTTTTGCTTTAAAAACTACTAAATAGTTTAAGTGTTTTTGGTGTGCTTTATTCTGGGACCAATTACTAGTACAATGCATATTTTAGTTATTCTTGTGTTACTTTAAATAATATCAAATTTGCATTACGTTTCTGCGAATTTTGGCTATTCTGGGAAATTATAACACATTCAGCCCTCAAGCGAGCATCAAACTGTTTTAAAAACTAATGATACATAATCCTGTAAAAACACGAAATCTAAGTTCTCTTCTGCTCCGTACCCTGTCTTCACACGCGTCCAATAAATTACTTCGTCACGGAAATGAACGCCACAGAAATATGAATTAGCAATAAAATATGTTAAATCTTGACTTTAGTTCAATGTTTTCCCATAGTTCGTCGTTTGACAGAGATACTGTCAACGTGGAACTAATAAAATCCACAGCAAACCTCTGAGTACGTAGTACACACTATAATTATATCGTTTTATAAGTTATAACGTCTTGTATTTCAAGACATATAAATTAGCCGATAATATATTCATAATAAATGTTTCTACTATGTCTGTAAGGCAATAACGCTCGACAATATGGGGATTAGCATTTTAATGCCTTTGTGTACAGGACTTGAATTTTCATCGTTATCATCATGATAGCGAAAAATATAGAATTGCATGTAATATGTAACCGTTTTTCTAAAGAGTTTCAGATATAAAATCGCGAAACACAAGCTGGCTATTCTTCTCCCGAAATCGTGGTATATTAATTCTTAAGATTTTATCTTTTATAGCACTGGTAGGATAATAGCAGAGGGTTTAATTTTACCAGCGTATGACAAGATTTTACAATAGAGCTGTATGTAACATAGAAAATAAGAAACTGTTTGTGAACGAAAGACTAATCATAAAAACCATCTTATGTGAAATAATTAAATCTACGTTGTATATCAAAGTGCCATAGACGAATTAAGTGGTAGAGTCGAATTTCGTCCACTTATTGTCATAGTTTGTGGAATAAAAAATGTAGTAATCTCCCATATTACACGGCTTGTACAGACTTTACCAATGTTTACCAAAACAGGACAACGGGTGATAATAAAAATAACAAATAACACACAGTGTGGTCTTAAAACATAACTGATATGTTGATGAGTAATAAAACATTTATTGCCAAGTCAAGAAGTGTTATACATTGTATATATAATTATATAAGTGACGTATGCAATATTGCACATACACGATTACCACACTCCGACATCAAACTCGGTAGGTATACCCGTCAATCATGAGTAGATAGGGAGGTTGCGAACTAACGCGTACGGTACCATGTTCGTGTATCTACAAAGTTAAAATTTAAATTTGCTTGCGAAACGAAACGTGTTCGTGTAAAATAACACGTGACGGCTAAATCAGTTCTCGCCGTCAAGAATCAGCATACTAGTAAGTGGGAACATGTTTCGATGATAATTTGAAGTTTCCAGTGCCTTACGCATAAATGTGTGCCGTAGAAAACAAACCTTTACAAGGCTAATTTTGTCTGCCAAACGTTCTTGTAGAAACTACACACAATTAGATGACGTAATGCTCATTTCGTACACGTACCCGTACTTTACATGTTCTGCATTGCAACCTCCCTAATTTCATAAAACATGAAAAGGTACACAAAATGTAGCTCAATGGTAAGCACGCTTGTCGTCTAAAGTGGGTTCAAATATGGGTGGAGGCACTCATATGTCTGCCATATTTCAGCGGAAAGCTAACTGGAAAATAAAGGCTATGCTCGGCATTTTAAAATTTAACAAAGTAGAGCAGAGCGACGATTGGTTGAAGTTTCAGTCTTGGCATAATGTAGCGCTTTAAAAGCATAGTCGGTATTGCTGGCACAGGTGGCCTGTAAACGCCTCGTCCCCATACCGACATACACCCAGATGCAGGATACTCGATATCAGTTTTCATTCAATGTTTACAGGCACTTCCATGTCGTAAAAATGTTTATTTACAATATGATATGATATACCACTGGCTTAGAATTAGAAGGTCGTCAGTACGACTTACGACCTTATAAGACTCATGCATATTTGAAATCTGCACATCAATGGGCTTATTAGGTCACAAACCACTAAATGAAATTGTTCTTTAGCTCAATGTAAAGTGACAATTGTTAGCGCCAGATTATATCGGGTTAAAGTCTATGGCCAGTTCACAGACTTATATTATTGAAAAGCAGTATGTTTCAGCTACAAAATAAGACAAAAAAAACAGGGGTCGTGTTTAATATAAGAAAGATTTTGTTCGTCAAAGGCGGTAGACAAATTTTTACAGACGCGCAGACCGATCAAATGTGGGTTTTACCCTACTCTACTTTCGCTTTGTCAAAAATACCAAACTATCAAATTATTCAAGATGAAACACATTCACTCATTCAACTACATGTATATAGTTCCTTTAAACTCAATAAGATGATTCTAGTTCCATTTTGTCAAGGCATATCATCATTTCCAGGCAAACAGAAGTTTCCATAAGGACTATTTGAGTACGCGTATGCATTTAGTGGTTTATAACCTATCCTGAACCTATTTTCATGAACATCGGAAGTGGTAATGTTGACCAAACTGAAGTTTAAAAAGCTTGTTTTGCCATAACTTCTCCCATAAGTAAAGTTTTCATACAGTTTTTTCTTGTTTTCTCAAAATATTGATTTTGTACTTACGACCTTCTAATTCTAAGCCAGCGATAAATGAGATATACAAACTATTATTCTAGATTTGTCAAGATTTATTACGTACAATGTTTTTTAAGGAACTAATTAAAAGGCAACCTTATCCGTGTTCACACCTTTAAACACATTTGCTAAATGCTATCATGTTTTGTCCGAGTTAGATCGACCAATAGATTGTAGAATTTTGTTGACAAAAGTATAGTTTTCGGTTTTCGTTAAAGGTAAAAGTAAGTAAAATTACAGTGAATTAATACGAGGGTTTCAAGTTGTACACACGTATGTTTGGGTAAGGCAATTCAGACTATCCACTATGTCTACAAACTTATTAATCTCTCCTCAAGTACTGGTCCAAATTAACGTAACATTAAATATTTTTTGCATCTTTACAATGGTTCTAAAATGACTAAACTGAAACAATGAATGTAATTTTGTCTGAACTATAATCGCTGGCTTCGAATAAGAAGGTCGTAAGTACAAAATCGATATTTTGAGAAAATTAGAAAACAAGATTTTTCCACTTCAGTTTGGTCAACATGACCTGTTCCGATTTTCATTAAAAGATGTTCAAAATGCAGTTTTCAAATATTATGAGTCTTATACGATTCTTGTACATGTATTGGAGGTGTGAAATATCTCTTCCTCTACCGTGTCTCCTCTATGGCCGCATGCGGCGATGTAATGCATCGTCCTCTGTATGTTGCTACAAAGATGTCCTCGCCGGTTGATCTCGAAAAGTGTCTGTGGGCTAAACTTTCTGTCGTGTTTCCTCCAGACGAAAAGAAATTGATAAACTGTGTGTTAAATTGTTGTTGGACAACACAATAACACAGCATTAGTGAACATTCTGAAATAATTGCTCATTATTATTTGAGATACATGTATACTATGCTTCAAGATACACAATTATTTTAGTCTGGTCATGTTAGTTGTAATAAATCACGCTATGTAAGATTGAACTCAACCTTTGAATTTCCAACATATTCAATCTCTCTGTCGCTGACGTAAACGCATACGTCCGTCCCTTAGCCACAGAACTATATTTATAAGCCTAAATCTGATAATATTTGACGATTTTGATAGAAAATACAATAAAAAAAGGTATTTGAAGGCTGGAATTAACAACTCTAAGTTATTTTTTGACTAACCCTCGTATACAACTAAAAGAGAAGATGTTCATCTTTTACACCGTTTTTTTTTAAAAAAAGCATGACAGAGGATTTCGAAAAATATCAAATTATGAATGTGTTCTAATTGGTCTGAACGTTGTACCAGTAGGGTTTAATAATACAGAGGCTGTCTATATGGTGTTGAATTTAACTCTGTCTTTAATTATCTAGTACCCCCTGAGTGTTCACAGCTAAGAATATCCCATCGCACCCTATAAAATTGCTAGTTTCAAATGTCCGGGTAGTTGTCACGAGATACTAGTATATACACTGTTGGAAAATAGCCAAACATAATTATCCGAATTATTATTGTAGTGACTTTTTGTATTCGTGTTTTTTTTTTAAAAAAGATATTGAAACTTGGACAGGGAAGGCAGAACTTCTGAACAGTCTAACACGAAAGGCACAATAAGGAACGCACAAAAAGACCAACAAGGCCCAAACCCCAGTCTGTCTTCTTTGTCCGAAGAAAATTTTTCATGTATTCGCTATCAAAATATGACGCATAAAAGTAGAACTTCGTAGCTGTTATGGTTACTTTTTCTTGTTCATTTTTGAGTTTGCCATTGTTGCCAGTAATTGCGGCCGGTTATTTTTGTTTCTTTTAGCGTGTTCCGTTTTGGGCCTATTGTGCTCTTCTCGTGGTTTCTGTTGAGAAGAGAACGGAACGGAACGGAACGGAACGGAACGGGCAGGGCAGGGCAGGGCAGGGCAGGGCAGGGCAGGGCAGGGCAGGGCAGGGCAGGGCAGGGCAGGGCAGGGCAGGGCAGGGCAGGGCAGGGCAGGGCAGGGCAGGGCAGGGCAGGGCAGGGCAGGGCAGGGCAGGGCAGGGCAGGGCAGGGCAGGGCAGGGCAGGGCAGGGCAGGGCAGGGCAGGGCAGGGCAGGGCAGGGCAGGGCAGGGCAGGGCAGGGCAGGGCAGGGCAGGGCAGGGCAGGGCAGGGCAGGGCAGGGCAGGGCAGGGCAGGGCAGGGCAGGGCAGGGCAGGGCAGGGCAGGGCAGGGCAGGGCAGGGCAGGGCAGGGCAGGGCAGGACAGGGCAGGACAGGACAGGACAGAACAGAACAGAACAGAACAGAACACCTTTATACATGTCAAGTGTTTATGGGTGCAAAAAATAAACCGTGGCCTGGTGTCACAAAAAAAGAAAATATTATCCGGTTATGAATAATGCGAAACAAGATTGTTCTAATTAACAAATACTGTACTTGAATTCGATAGTTTAAAACACGTGACAAAAAAGCTTGTTTAAGGTATGCTGATGCATGTACACTCTGCCTAAAGTACACACGTTTACTCAAGTTTGTTTAGCGATATGTTTAATGGGCCGTGTTTACTTGATCCGGATAACTTGATTTTATCAGTTCCGGAAGTTGAAATTGCGCACCGTGGCAGGCATTCTGGGAATGCTGATAAAACAGACGATAATTAAACATGGGCATCCCACACAGAAGGCATCTAACTTTACAGGGTCCTATATCAACCTAGTGTTAAGTGTTTACGCTTTAGTTTTCTTATTCAAATACCTGCGTCATTTAATCGTCGTTAATTTACGTTCAAGTTAGTATGAATGTCAATTGTTACGGTAAACTAATATTTTCATTACAACATAAAATATGCATACGCTCAAATCATACTTTAACAAGCTTAGATCTTTAATGGTACCAGAACATGCTTTGAACGCAGTTTGTTTATTATGATTGTCCCATTAAATTCGCATGAAACCGTACACCCCGACATCTGGACCGGGTACACATAAGCGTTCACGAGCGCTTTACTCCCTCCCTCCCTATCATATTTAGTCGACACCTGAAAATTCATTTAAACGATTATCAGTCACTAATATCAGTAATCTGTGTTGCAGCGTGGACACGTCAAATTGTCCGTGAAATACGTGTCACATGATTTAATCTGACAGGCTAATAAATTACAATGGTATCGGCAATATGCATCACGCTGGATTCTGAACGGCCGCCATATTGAATTAACGCGCCGTTTCCGGGGTGAAACCAATGGTGGTCGACGGTGTCTTCTCGCAGACAAATTCTAAACGTTACTTCGTTAAATACTTGCACGCTTTTTTTTAAACATATTTTTGACATTTCATTTCCGTTTTTACTTTTGTTTAATATTTATTTCCGACTTTAAGCTATGATTGAATATTTCTGTCATTACAGAAGCCGTCGTATGCCGTAACAAAAACCTTTTCAAACCGGACTCTCTTTATGTGAGTCTTTATTGTTATGCCTACAAAATCTCACGATGGGAGGTAACTGGGCCAATCCGGCAGTGCTATATATCGCTGGCTTAGAATTAGAAGGTCGTAAGTAGGTCTGAAAACTACTCTCATAGAAAATTAAGCTTGTTAAACTTCAGTTTGATCAACATGACCACTTCCGATTTTCTTGAAAATAGGCTCATTAGAAGCGCCTTGTATGGAGCCATATAACTGCCACCACATAAATATTAATTTTCATGAAATGTTTCGTGAAATTAACGAGGGATTTCATGAAAACAGAAAACTATTATGAATGCAAGATAAATATCTTAACGTGAAAATTTGCCAGTTACTGCTTTGATCTGCTACAACATTCCTGTTATTTTTTTCAGAAACCACCTAACTTTTTACGAAAGTGTATTATTTTTCACAATGACATTTTTACGTTTCGCGAAACTTTTCACGAAAGTCGATTATTTTCACCAAAACATCTTTACGTTTTGCGAAACATTTTTATGCTTTCATGAAAAACTCATTTAGTTTTCGTGAAAGCATCATCTTTATGTGGTTTCAGTTCAGATCACAAACAAGCAGAATTTCGTGTTAAGATAATTTTTTCATGAAATATCCCATAATCTTTACGAAAGTTTTCATGAAATCTTAAAGTTAAGTGGTGGCAGTTATATGGCTCCATAATATAGTATTATGCAGATCCATCCATACATCAAAGGACAAGGTTCATAAATAGCCTATTTTTGCCCTGTGTTTTGTTAAAAAATAAAAATGCATGTTCCTAAATCTGTTATATATTTGTATATATTTGTTATATTTCCTCGTAAAATAAAGTCTTTATTATTTAAATTATGTACAAAATCGAGACTTGGTTATTCAATGCCAAATTCGTAAAACAGCATGGTTACTAGTAATATGTACTCGTTTAATAGTCGTTTTAGTCTAGAATTGTCATTTTGTCTGAGAAACGATTAATTGATTAATATGTTTGTTATAAGTAAATATTAACCTCAAAGATGTCAAGTGGAGTTGACTACCGGGTACATAACCCTACCATTTGAAGTACCGTAAAATCCATATTTTTCGCGGGAGTTTGATTTTCGTTAATTTCGTTTTTAAACTCTACCACGAAATCTAATCCACACGATTAATTGATCTCACAAATACAGAACATGATTGTACCCTTCCAAGTTTTGTAACTAACGAATTTACGAACCCAATACATTTATAAAATGCTTTTGATCAAAATCCACGAAATTTAATACCCACGAATATATGTGATTTTACAAAACATAAACACAAATAACCTGAATATTTACTTATAGTATACATTCACGAAGAAATCGAAAATCATCCCATTGAAGCTGAAACAAAACTTCACGTGTAAACATCCTTTGAAGCGAGCATAGTGACGTTACAACAAAATTAATATTGACAATAGCTCAATAAAACGTCCTCTTTGAGACTTCACGTTCCTCGGTACTGTTATAAACTACGGTCTATAATAATAATAATAATAATAATAATAATAATAATAATAATAATAATAATAATAATAATTTCTTCATCGATTTCTATGAAATCTACGCCACGCTAAGGAGAACATTATTTGCTTTCCATGAAATATAAAATCGTTTTCAGCTGATGTGCCGTTTTGTCCATTACCCTGTGAAACCATGGAACGTGTAGGTTTCACCCTGTGAAACCGTGGAACGTGTAGGTTTCACAGGGTAATGGAAAAATCGGTAAAGCTGCTGAAACAGATCTTATATGTCATGGAAAGCAAATAGTTTCCCCCTTAGCGTGGCGTATATTTAATAGGAATCGATGAAGAAATAAAATACTTATGGCTATTTTATTTTCCAATGTTTATAATTTTTTTCTTGTAACTTTTGTGTTCCAATGTTTACAAATTTCTACTTGGAACTGTAGTCAAAAACCACGTTGTATTGCTACACTGTACTAGACTAAAGCTTGACGCATATGTATGCAAAACTACTGCCTTTTTTGGATGTACTTTCCCGTTTATGTTAGGTCGAGCATGAAGCAAGATTAAAACAAAGTTTAAACGAAGACTCTCACGAAAGAAGCCAGTTCCCAATCGAAAGCTAGGAGTTAAACATGGATGGCATGAAATCGAACCCGGCATCTCCCACCCTCGACGCGGAAGCTCTACCACTAGGCTATAGGGGCGGTTACAACATAAATGATGATATGATGAATATTCCGCGGATAAAATGTCTGCGGAATCGTATTCAACCTCAGATATAGCAGAAATATTGTCATCGCAGACAATAATATGGAAAAACTAAATAATTGATGATATAGAGGATATTACATGAGTGTCTTTTCATATGAATTTATTAAACGAGTTGAATAAAATAATAAAATGCGAGGCTCTGCCGAGCGTTTTATCGATTTTATTCAACTCGTTTAATAAATCCAATGTGGAAAGTCACAAATGTAATGTTCTTTTTATCATATGTTAACCATTTCTGTCCCAAACATAAAATAACTACTTCTTTTCACTATAATAAACGCGCAACTTTGACGACGTTGCCTATACTTTGAGCGACGTCACGTCAAAGCTTTATTACACTAGTGTATTATCAAAAATAAATAATGGCTTTATTACGCTGCCGCGACGTCAAACATATGATAAAAATATTTTGCGGATAAAATTTCTGCGGACTCGTATTCAATCGCATATACTAGTATAGCAGAAATATTTTCACCACAGAAAAAACATGTGCATTCGTATACTGTATCTCGTATCTTAGACAACGGGTTGTCAGCTGTCTCGGTATGTTTACATGTGCGGCTCGGACAATGAAATATATCGATGAATTAAGTCTTCATCGATCAAGTCTTTCATGTGACAAGCACATTATGTCATTCAATACTCTTCACATATAACATTTTACGGTCATTGACTCAAGTAGGCAGTTACATTTCAATTGGCATATCAATACTATCTATACGGAAGAAATTAGGCGACATTCCACCAATTTCACGAAATCAAGATTCCACGATTTATGCGTGATATCAAGATTCCCCGATTTATGCGTGATATCAAGATTCCACGATTTATGCGTGATATCAAGATTCCACGATTTATGCGTGATATCAAGAGTCCACGATTTATGCGTGATATCAAGATTCCACGATTTATGCGCGATATCAAGATTCCACTATTTATCTTTTCAAAGGCTTATCTTAACGGTATTATTTCACGAGGATTTCAATTATTTCAATTTCGCGGTTTTAATATCGTTGATTCACAAATACCCGATTTCAAAATCGTGTTACGATTTGCTATAAATTCATGTTATCGCGATTTCAACAGTATTATTATACGAGGATTTCAGGATTTTCCTATCAAATGAAACTCCAGAATTCAATATCACTACTTCAAATCATGAATTCACAAATTAATTATTTTATATTCAAATTGGAGTGTAATATCAAAGCACCGCTGATATTTTGGCTCATTGGTAGAACGTCCGCTCAGTAGAGTTCGGGAGGACCGGGTTCGATCCGTGACCGTGTCATACCCAAGACTGAGTAAAACCGGTATCAGCATAAAAATGGAAAGCTGTCAACTCTTCTCTCATATACCGTGACTTGTGTCGGTGTATACCATCATGTATGAGGTGTCGAGGACGATCTATATAATCTTCTATATAATTCATGCACTTGTTTCTCAATTCAGCTCGCCCATATCATGGAATTATCGTTTTTTTTGCATGATCTTTGCCCATATGGATTGTTTCGGTGGCGAAGGTAAACAAACCAAATCAAGTTCTGTTTTACAATCGAACGTTTTATCGGGTAGTGTATGCGCATCATTTCGGCGCCTGTATCTTTTTAGGGATAGGATTAGTGAGATTATAAACTAAACAGCGAAGTACAAATGTCGCTACATGTCTACCGTACTGAATCAACTATCTATACCAATAAGCTTGTATTCCTGCTGATCCCGCTTACTACGTTTCTTATATACACGCGAGATTACCGTCCAAATGGACTTACTTACTTATTTTACAAAAATATTGGTCTAGCTGTACAAAAACTTTGAATCATTTACAATGCCGTGTAAATATATATTTCATTTTTGTGTTGTATCAATGGTTGAATATTTTTTCAACGAAGTACGAGGATATACTTATATCAATTAACATACTATTCATAATTATTTTGTTATAATTAATTAAGCAAACTAATTCCTATTAAGGACTTTTTATCTAATATACATATTGATACAGAATCCGTTTAAGTTGATTATTGTTTAAACTATTTTTAAAGCGGCACGACCGGTCACTTATACCTTGGTCACACATTGTTCACCCGGACGTCAGGCTATGTCAGTGTATCAGATGTGCACTCGATGTCTAGGCATCGTGCGTACGCCGGTTAATAAGTAGCAATGCATATTTTAAAATAACTCCGACCGCCGCTCGACGCTAGATACAATGTCCCGACTGCATGGTCTTCATCCGACGGGACAAAACGTACGCCGTCCGATGATGGGGCGGCGATCGGATTGGATTTGTGATCCTGGGTGACCGAGGTATAAGTACCTAAAGTGACATACATGATCATATTCATACTGCACCACGTGCATGTAAAATGAAAACAAGGTTGTTCTTCTTCGACGAATTGTTTAAGACTCTTGCAGTACGGTCAAACCTTACTCAAAGATCAGCTCGGCGTTAACACCATTCGTATGGCAGTATTTTCGGGGATCAGTTATTATTTTCAATATTAACCAGACCACGTTACAACGTTAATATAGTACTATCTTTTAGATTTAATTGAAAAATAACAATGAAAACCTTATATATTATAATATCATTATATTATCATTATACATTATCATTTTATTATCATTATATACTATCATTATAATTAATTATTATTATAAGTATAGAAAATATTATGCACATGGTAGGTACGTACACGTTTGTATATTTTGAAGTTGTACTAATGACCAACTTGAATGTTTTATGCCTAGGTATCGGAATGAAAATAAATTATTTTGCATAAACGCGGTGTAATTTATTCTGCTTTCCTTGTTTTCATCGAACATTTTACAGCTGCTCATTATTTGAAAGAGTTATCTGCCCAATTTGTTAATTATAGGGGTATTCTCCCTTATTTGTAGAAATAAGCCAATGGGAATTGTTTCTTTAAATTGAAAACTACGTTTTAAAGTGCTTTTATCATTTATGAATATAGCACTTGAACTCGTATATACGAAGGGGCAACATGTAATTTATAATCAGCTAATAGATTGTTGAAACAAATTTTACTGATAAGACTAAGTTATTAATGATACGAATCTATCCAATGAGAGTTTAGCCATATTAACAATGGTTTAATCACAGACGACTGTATCGTAAAGTAGGCCCTTTTAGTTTATGATATATTCGTATCCGAAATGCTGAAAGAATATTTATTTGAGTGTTTGTAAAAGTGTCGCCTTTAAGCGTCCACCTGAGACAAAATCAGGATTGTCGAAGTATAAAACTCGATAGCTCGCTTGATATTTGACCGATTTTAAGGTGGTTTTCACCTTTAAATTACAAAATGATTCCCCTAGGGAACGTGAAGTTCTCAGTTAGCTACCGTTTCGAGATTTCATTTGACTTTACTTGGAATTTGTCGTGGTATAGGAGTAATGACTCGGCTCTTCTAGTATAATAACTGAAGAATTGCAAGCAACACAGAAGTCCCATCCCGGTTTGAAGCAATGACCTTTTCGACAAATTTACGTTCTTTCCGTCTCCATAGCAACCACACGTTTTATCATAATCAAGAACAAATAAGCGTGCATAATCCCCTTATTGACCCCTATCAACATACAAAGTTTCATAAACTTAGCTTAAAAACTGTTATGTCAAGATCAAGATTTTTGACGGAATGACGGACGGACAGACGGGCGGAGGAAAAACGTATGTTCCACTCTGGTTTAAAACCGGTAGGGGACTATTTACTATCACATTATGTACAGTCACCTTAGTTTGCTTTATATATAGATTTTTATTTTTTTCCTTTTTTGGTATTATGCCTGGCCCAGGTGCTTTAAAATTCCAAATTAAAATCAAGTTTCCGTAAACATGTATACTTACATGACCTGGCTGAGTCAATCTTTTTACAAACATATACCTTTATTGTCTGTTTAAAGTATTGATAAAAGTAAACAAAAACTGCTTTTGTCAGTTGGGCGATGTTTTTCATTTATTTCAGAACAATTGTCCCAATATGGAAACTACAACGCTTTAAAGTTTTTATCATAAAATCCGTGTATTGAAAGAAAACCATTCGTTTTTAGTTCAAATCCCCTTCAACAAAACCTTGTTAGCTATCTATGTACTATCCTTGCGTTCTATTATACTCAATTCTCGTTGCATTGTCATTATTACTCTAATTATGAATACGATTTTTAAAAGGCATTTGTATTCCCTCCAAGCCTTTTAAACATAGTTCAATACAAATGAGAACCACTTTGAATTTTGCTTAAAGCTTTACATGTTTAAAATTTCTTATACAAATGTCAGTTACATTCGGACTAATTAAATGAAGACGCGAGTTTTTCAAAGTTATTATGAATTCGGATGTTTCGGATAAGTTCGAAAGCATGTTAAACTCAAATCGGGAGGTATGAACTTTCGGCTAATCTTCTGTGCCCAGTGTATGTTATAATTAACCGGATCGATATATTTTCTTTCTAACCACCGTAGTTTTAAAGTTTTGAAAATGAAAACTATTTATAGTTTGTGCTTGAGATAAAAGTTAAAGATATGTATGAAGGCTAAGCATTTAAGGTCAAATTGGTGGAGATTTGATCAATTAATAACGCTATGTTAAACTTACACTTGAAATCAAAACATGTAGGATTGGAATATTTAAGATGAGAACAAATCAACGTACAGAGTAAACTATGCTTAACATGTTCTGTCACGGACGTTAATTTAAATAACGATGTAGATAAAAGATCATTCTATTTAGAAAATATATAATATTCAATAAAGAAGAAAGGAGTTCATTTTACTGTTATGATATTTTCCGATTGAGGAGTTTAATTTGGTAATATGGACGAGTTCGTTGTGAAAAGTTGTTCTGCTGTATAACGTTTAGAATATTACGGATAAAACATATAAAGGTGAGTAGTGGACCATATTTGTTTTAAAAATGTTTAAATTGTACTTTAAAAATACTATTAGTGCTATTGGGTACATTCAAATGAATGCCGTGTTAAATGTAAATGTCTGGTTTAAATATTCGTGATTGCCACTTTGATTGCCAACGAACGGACGAACGAACGAACGAATGTCACTAGCTTAGAAGAAGAAGGTCGTAAGTACAAAAACGCTAGTTTGAGAAAACAAGAAATCACCATGTCTGAAAAATACTTTTTACTTTTGGAAAAACAAGCTTTTTCTTCAGTTTGGTTCAGGTTTACAAGACCAGTGCTCTAGCCACTGAGCTATGGAGGCGATATAACAACTACAACATTAAAGATAATAATAATCTAACATCTGTCTCATTATGACATACAATGTTGATTAATCATGAAGTCTATACGATATGTATTGTTGAACTTACATTGTACGAGTATTCGTATATTAATTAAGCAATGGAAAATTAACCATGCCCAGGTGCGGAATAAAACATTAAACATGTTCTTGAACATACAAATATCGATACAAGTACATGTAAAAAACAAGTTTTTATTCGTTTGCAGACCTTTATAGAATACTATAGAAAGTGTTTTGTATTTTATATTATAATATGAACTACTGTATGGATTGAATTAAACAGTATGTCGAGTAAGAACTACATGCACAGTATAAACAAGTTCTTAAAAACTGAAAAGTATGACCGACGATTATATACTAGTATTTGCCATCGAGTCAAAGTTGAGCCATTCAATTTCACATACATATGAAGCCGGAAGTCATTGGTCAAGTAGACAGGGATAAAACCGCATGGCCACGCACTACGACTGTCTAAGTCGAACGCCAAAAGATCACATGACAGTGCAGTATACTGGCCCCGATCTCCCGAAACATCTCAATCTGAGCTCAATCTCAACTCAAATTTTGTCACCTATCGTTTGAGGTAGTTTCCATGCAAAATTGTACTCTATATTGGTATAACGAAACAGAAACAGCATTCCGAGTTTATAACAGCAAAACTTTTAGAGTTCAAGCTTCATATTTATCTCAAATTCAGACTTTGAAATTATCAAAATCTCAATTTGAGTTGAGATTTCTACTTGAGATGCTTCGGGAGATTGGGGCCTGGTTTTCTAGTCATGGCATTGTATGTTACCTTGGCCACGTGGCAGATGGCGTTCATCAGTCTACAATACCTTAAACAAGGACCACACAATATTATATGAGCATACAAGAAAGTTAAAATGAAAAAAACACTCATACATTATGTATTTACGTTGTGTCTCTTTACATTGGGTATAAAAAAAGAGAATATTAGGTCAGACAGGGAAGGTAGCACTCAACTAAACCAGCCGAGCACAGATAACATAAAAACATACAAGGCACAATATATAAAACCTTAGAATAAGTGTGACGTCATCACCATCACGCTCTCAGTTGAACTAAACCTTAGAACAAGTGTGACGTCATCACCATCATGCTCTCAGTTGAACTTTACCTTAGAACAAGTGTGACGTCATCACCATCACACTCTCAGTTGAACTAAACCTTAGAACAAGTGTGACGTCATCACCATAGAGCTCTCAGTTGAACTTTACCTTAGAGCAAGTGTGACGTCATCACCATCACGCTCTCAGTTGAACTTTACCTTAGAACAAGTGTGACGTCATCACCATCACGCTCTCAGTTGAACTTAACCTTAGAACAAGTGTGACGTCATCACCATCACACTCTCAGTTGAACTAAACCTTAGAACAAGTGTGACGTCATCACCATCACGCTATCAGTTGAACTTTACCTTAGAACAAGTGTGACGTCATCACCATCACGCTCTCAGTTGAACTTAACCTTAGAACAAGTGTGACGTCATCACCATCCCGCTCTCAGTTGAACATAACCTTAGAACAAGTGTGACGTCATCACAATCACGCTCTCAGTTGAACATAACCTTAGAACAAGTGTGACGTCATCACCTTCACGCTCTCATTTGAACTATGCTACAAAACAGATAAAGAACTACCACTCGGATATCTTATGTCATCTAGGACCACGCCCTCGACTAAGTAAGATAACCGGGTGTTTCAGCTCTCCGTCGATAACTTGTTATAATCGTTGTCTCTGAACGGAACTGGAAAACTTGAAGTTGTTTAATTTACACTCAGCGTATTCCGTATCTCTAGGCACAAGTATTGATTCAAACATTCGGTTGCGTAATCAATTTATTTTAAGCACCTGTTTAATAAATATTCTTGCTGACACATGCAAATTAACAAGCATTAAATGCCACACAAAGTGCATTGCGAGTTTTTGTTAATATTTAACTTCCATTATGATTTGTATTTACAGAAACAATCAAAATCTCATACTTCCAAATTTTTGTCAACCCCCTTTTGCCGAATGTAATTAATTTTAAGGGGCCATATATTTATTTATGTTTGAGGTTTGAGTCCGGTGTTATCAGCGTTGTATGTGAAAGTAAATTCAATCTCAGTCCTACTCTGAAATCAATAATTTTCGCGGGAAATAAATTTCGCGGATTTTCGGTAAAATCATTATTTGTGGTTTAATTCTTAAAATCTTGGATTTAAAACTTTGAAATAAAAAATATCTTGTTTCGTAAATTTGAGGTCAATTATTAGTGTAGAGGGGATTTAATTGTGCGTTTTATTCCATCCGCGAAATCAGCGAAAATTAATCCACCGCGAAAATCAATACTTTTACAGTATAACATATATCTGCAGCTGTGACCTATTCGATCATTGAACAAGCAAGCTTTTGTATCTAATATTGATACAACCTCTTCATATGTGAATGTCTGAACGTTTTTATCAGGCTGCGAATACATTTAATTTTATTGGTAAGATCTGATCATGTAAATTAATACGGAATGCTATACCTGCCACCGTGTTACACCATTTGGTTACTCTATGTTGGATTATTAGACCCGGGTACCGTTTTATCAAAGCACATACGGACTACTAACTACAAAGGGTTTTAATGGATATGCAATAATTATGGTTGATTGTTCATGATACGGTTAATCATATTAACCATATCTGTTCCTAATTTGCAGTTGTTAAAGAATTATAAAGATTTGAAAATTGAACGTAAGTTTAAAACTCCGTGCTTTAAAAACAACAGAACTCTGGTTCCCGGTCACCACATGTTCTTAATTACGGAGTACCAAAGCTGCCAGTCACATTATCTGGGTGGTGTCGCGCATACGGAACAGCCAGTGGCTACAAAATGGCTACAAAATGCTTTACTTACTACCATCCTCTGCCTTCCCTTCCCTTTACTACGAATTAACTGAATTGCTAAGCAGATTAGTATGTGCTGATTTTTTTATTGAAATTTAATCAGATCAGTGGAACAGACTACTTACAATGAACAATTCAACCTTGCGCATTAGCTTTTTGTAAAGCTAACATGCCACAGATACATAGACAGTACGGACATTGTATAGTGTAATAAAATGTCTCAAGATTTTGGTTGAACAATTGTTGAGTACATTCGATCAGTTGTCAAGCAAGCACATGGCACACATCTACTATGATTAGGACAAACTAAAACTATTGTTTGCTAACATAATCATGGACAATAACATAATCCGTGATGGGTCCAAGAGCAATTTACGCAGCATGCATTGAAGCAATACCATGTAACTTTGACATCACTAAAGGCTACAAATCCAAGACGAAATTTGCTTCGCTTCGAAAACTAACGTAGCAGTAAGTATTTTATTTCTATACCGATTTCTATGAAACATACGCCAGTCTAAGGGGAAAATGTAAGCTTTCCACGAACTGTAGCATCCCTATCAGCAGCTGTGCTTTCTCCGGCACCCCGTGAAACCTTTGAAGTACGGATTGAGACTCCGGAGGTGCTGGAAAAAACGTATCCTTTATTACGTGGAAAGCATATAGCGTGACATTAGAATGGAGTATGTTTGCTAAAAATTGATGAAGAAATCAAATACGCACGCCTTTTTGTTTTTAAAGCGAAGATATTTTCGTCTTGGATTTGTAGCCTTTAGTCACCGGGTATTGCTACACTGGCATACTACTAATAACTTTACTTTTTAAATGATAACGTAAATTTATATGACCTTTCTATTTGCCCATCTAATACAGTAAAACCTCGTTTTGACTAGCATCAATATCTCGAGCATCTGGCCTATATCGAGCAAATTTCAGTCTCGGCGATTTTGCTCAATATATGCTTTATATTAATTTACCCCTTCATTTTACCTGTATTTCCGTGTACGTTTATTACCAACAAACACTCTATAATGCTAGCCTGAACACAATATGCTATCTCATACCTTGTTAGGAGATTATTATAACATTTAAATAACGCACCTACACCAGCGACAAATTTTACAAAATCTTTTTCAACACGGATATATCACTATAAAAATAATACACCATGCATTACGGAAGGCTTAAGGTATAGGAGTGAAATCCTTATCGGGAGATTTACAATGAAAGTGCTGTCATGTTTCGATAAATTCACTTAATTTTCATTTATTCATTTTGTAACCCCTAGGATATATATGAATTCAACATAATGTGGTGCTTATTGTAAAAAAGTGTGTGTGTGTTTTTTTAAATATATTAAAAAAACTGCACTATCCCTCTTTAAATGTCACTACACCTCCTTAAGGTGTATCGCTGCTTAACGCACCCTATTTTATTGTGGGCTTATCAAATTAGTATAATTTCCTTAGGTATAAGCAGTAGGTAAATAATATATTGTACATTCGATTGTCAATCTTTGATCAATGTGTGGATCTATGTTTAAGTATAGGACGCTTTTCAGTAAAATAGATTTTAAAATATTTATGAAATCATATTCATGAATTAGCAATAACAAAGTAAACATTTCACAAACCGTTTAGCTTATTGTTTATACGACATAGTAAATAATGGTTGTACTAGTACACGAGTCAGACTAGCCTTTCGGTATCACTGAAATGTGTTTGTTAATGGTATTCGTTTCCAGTCTAGTCAGTTTAAAGAAGCAGGACAACAAATTTTATACATACCTCTAAAGTTGCTGCTTATGACAAGGGGTAGTTTAATACATATCGCTAACTTAGAATTAGAAGGTCGTAAGTACAAAATGAATATTTTGAGAAAACAAGAAAAAAGTGTCTGAAAACTAGTCTTTGCTTATGGAAAAACAAGCTTTTTAAACTTCAGTTTGGTCAACATGACCACTTCCGATTTTCATGAAAATAGGCTCAAAAGAATCGCCATGAGATGCAGATTGCAAACATACATGAGTCTTATAAGGCGACCTTCAAGTAGATCGGATCTTGATGAAATTTTGCACGAATATAGTATCACATGTTTGTTTTCTGTTTTGGGTGTTTTTATGGAGAAATTTCACGTTTCAATAGCGCCACCTAACGGGACGTATTTTTACACGGACATCCATTTTGGTGTTACGGGTGACACTGTTATCACATGTATAAAATGCATTAATGCTAACAACAGTATATGAAATGTAACAGCAACTTTATTTCATGCAACTACGAACTAGTAAAGACAGATTGTCCGTCCCCTTCCCATTATACTGACGGACGAATGTCCGAAATAAATACATACATGTATAATATAAGTATACATGTACATGTATATAAATATGTATACAAAGTTTACATGTAAGAAAATTAATGATTAAATATTTTATCAAATGCAAACATACATTCGTGAATGCCATTTCATACTATATGGTGATAGGATTTTTATCACAAATATCTTCTGTAAGCAGCTTAAAACGGTTTTGTACATTAGAAAACACATTTTAGTGATCGTCTATGATTGCGTATGATCGGTGAATAGTATCATGCACAGTTGGACATATATACGCGACCGTGGCCGAGTGGTTAGGGCGTCCGCCTTTGAAGCGGAAGATCAATGACAATGACAAAGTTTATTTCGCCATATAAGGCCTCCGGACCAAAATACAAATAGCATGATAACTCATATAAATAGTGTCGAAGGTTGGAATCCCGACGGAAGTTGGGTTAGAATTGATGCGGTCGGTTGGTGATCCGCCAGCTAGTTAAGAAATGGTTATCGTATGCCCAACTCTGCCAGGCACCCGGCAATAATGAAAAGGGATTCGGCAGGTACTGTGCGCACGAAAGATAGGTGTCTCATAAGTCAAATTGGCTGACCCTTTCAATAGGGATGACACTATAATAAACAAAGCCCTTACTTTACCTTTGCCAATAAGTAACATTTTATACTGTGTAATATATCCTGAATTGTTATCAGAATTGTAAGATATTTGCATGTTGTGAAGCTACCAACCGTCATCTACCATGGTGCAACCAAGTCAAAAAACTATTTCAGTCAGTTTTCATTTCAACAAAATCGACATAATACCTTCGGCCTTCATTATACTTATACCAACATAACAATATACCAAAGACAAACAAGCAAAATATCTAAAAAAATAAAAACTTAACATGTTAGTTCGACTTACGCAGTTATTTAGACAGTAAATTGATACCAAAATTAGGTGCGAAAATAAGAACTAATTACATACACATTTTGAAATCCTATACGCCATTGTCTGAACCATAAATTAGTGTCTGTGATTTATAAACACTGTCTATTGTTACGCTGTAATTTCGTTCCTTGCAATTCGGTAAGATTTATTGTCGAGATATTACACGACAAACAAGTGTTATTGTATATAATTTGTCACGTGATAGCTTAACAAGCTTCCGGAAAGGAACCGACCACCACAGACCACCATCAAGTATACCCAATAAACATATCAAAAACACTATGTAAAGTAAAACATCCGTAATAACATCATCGACGGTCCTGATCACGGTCTTATTCGTGGGTTTTTCATAATTTACCCGTTTCCCATAGATAAGCCAAATCGTTGGCTTAGAATGAGAAGGTCGTAAGTACAATCGATATTATGAGAAAGCATTAAAAACTGTCTGAAAACTACTCTTTACTTATGGGAAAAAAGAACTTCAGTTTGGTCAATATGACCCGTTCCGATTTTCATAAAAATAGGCTCCGAAGAAGCGCTTTGTGACGCAGGTTTTAAATACTACTATGTGGGAATCGTACAAGGTCGATGCACTTCGACGACCTTCTCATTCTAAGCCAAAGAAACGACGTCGTTCCTATACCTTGTTCATCTCCAATTATTTTGCAATAATGATATAGCTGGAGAGTGGAGTTAATCCAATTACATGCGTTGGCTAACAAGACACTTTGTTAAGGGAGAAAACTCTTTATAACTGACAAAAAAAATGCAATGAAATCCGGAGTGAATATATTGTAGGACAAAAAACGTCCGCTATTATGGACGAGTCTCTATTAAAAGCTCCTTTTTGGGTTAGTTTTATCAGATGACCATGGGTAGGGACAGTGGTATCTAGTACCTTCAGATGTACACAAATCAGTAGCCAGTCCAACAACTGCATTAACTAGCCACTTCAGTCAAGGATTGACCAACCGTTCACCCCTAGTAGCTTAACATTTAATTCCGAAAAATCACAACTTTGCTATAACTGTCCACTTGTTTTAAAATTAATTTTGATATTACAAGTTTGTTTGGCTCGATTCGTCTGAGTAACCCGGCGCTTAAACATATCTTCAGCATTAGGAAACAACACCATATTCGTGGGGGGGGGGGATCGCTGACGTCATTGGAATTATACCAACAACAAACACACTAACAACAATAGGATTATTGTCGGTTTTGTTTTCTTCTATTTTTCCACCAGTATCATTTAAAGCAACAGTACTATTATATCAACAACATCCTCTGACGATCAACATTGCTGATATGACGACACATGCGTTCAGAAACACTTCAAGTAGTTATTGACGTAATGTGTACGTCGAGAAATTCTTGTGATGACGTCACTGACGATTTGACCGACCGATCACTGAGTTGTATAAAACTGGCAAGACTAAATTGTTAAAATCTGTTTCCGAAAATGTATTTGTCAAAAAATTGATTCACTCATTTTTTAATTATTTAACGTCTTGTAGATCTACGACACTGACGCGTTTTATAATAATAATAAAGACTTTATTTATGGAGGGAGCTTACTTGACATAATTGTCAATCTGCCATAAGGCCCTCAACAGCAAAACATTGAAACAGCAGAAACATGGAATTTAATGAATACGTACTTTTGAAGGCCTAATGAAGTGTCGGCTGCATCCATATTCGATTGTTTGTATAATAATCGACTTAAAGTCGAAACCGGGAGATGGCATAAACCACAGGCCATACAATATAATGAAAGGATTTGTGATATTTGTTCCAAATTAGAAGATGAATTTCATGTTTTATTAGAATGTCCATTATACGATGATTTGAGAAAACAATATTTACATAAATACTTTTGGAAAAGGCCAAAAATCCCAAAATTTATCGAACTGTTGTCGTCCGAAAATGAAAACGTAATTAAAAAATTATCCATGTTTGTTCAAAAATCTTTCAACGTCAGGAATTCTTTGGTGTTTAATTAAGTATCACATTATTAGGCTATGTGACCACATTAATTTCGATTTTACCTTTGCTATATACATGCTTCTTCTTGAAGGTTATCAATGTATGTTTTGCACTGTAAGCTATTATGTACCTATGCATCAAATTTGTACTGTTATGTAATGTTCTTTGGGTGTAATATCTATGTATAAATATTTATAAATGTTAATATTGTGTACTCATGGACACATTGTCCAATGTATATTTGAAATAAACTGTTAAAAACTGTTATAATAACAAATAATTCTCGTGAATAATTAGATCTAACTTAAGCTTTTTGTTTTTTTACTTTCATTTCAGCAAACAATCTCGATCAAGCAACATGTCGTCTGCCGAGGATGCAGATGATGAAAGGGAAAGTGCAGCACCAACTCCTATTGAACGGTGGGTCGATCCAAAATCTCTCAAGTTTACAGTGTTTATCGTCTTGCCAAACGATGACGTCTGCACACTTCGTGATCTACCCTCAGGTATCAGCGTTCCGGATCTTAAGGTAGATATACATGTTATATCTGAATTCCAAAATAAACAGAAAACATATTTTTTATGAAACAACGAGTAATCATATCTAGCATAGTGGACCTATTATACATGTATCTACTGTTTACCGCCTACTCTATAGCATCGTGAGTCTAAAAGTAGCACTATCTTCACAATTTTAGCGCATTTTGCCGATTAGAGCTAGGTAGCTGAGTCAGCATAATATGTAATTGCTCGGCGTTACAAAACCCGTTTGTTTTATAACCCAGAAATAACTAAGGAGTTCTCAGTCGAAACGTAAAAGACAGAATAAGGTATTCCATAACTTGTTGGTGATCTTGTGGAAATTGGCATTATCCAATAAGTTTCCTCTGATATAGTCTTTAGTTACTCGTATAAATAGATTATTAGTATCCAAGCTGTATAAATAATACAGGGAAATTGAACGTGTATGTCCACGTGAATAGTACTTTTGGGTAATTCGTCATCAAGGTATGTGTATATTGTACAAGTTACAGACGTGTAACAGACGAACATAAAATGCGTAGTATGTCACAAAGGTATGTGTATGCAAGGGAAACACAAAATGGCATCGTCCGTGGACTCATCGAGTTTATATATCAAATGTCATGTGATTTTAAATGCACGTTGTGTTTCGCAAGCCAATTTTAATTGCAACATATACGTTTACATGTATGGGTAGCTACACGTGCAGGTAGTCGTACACGCTCGCACCGCAACCTCTCTATTAGCCGCCTTCTTGCTTTCCTCCCCAACAGGCTCGCCTAGAACTTCAAGCTGGTCTACCATCACAACTCTACAATTTGTTCTATCCTAATGGTGAAGAATTACAAGAAGACCAGAAACTGATTGTAAATGAGACTATTCTCAATGGATATCTTCTAAAGTATGTTATAGGGTGATTCATAATATCTGTCACAGTTTCAAACTATTATAACTTTTCGTTCTTGTACAAGATACGTATGCATCATAATTTTATATCATTTAAAAGCTTATATGATAAAGTTTTTTCTTATATAAATCACAAGAATGGTATTGGCATCATGGCGTCATAAACGACGTCATTAAACGATGTGTGATTTCAAAAGCATAATTTAAGACAGTTTAGTTTTCATTAGCTGTGTTTTGGGAGTCATTCTCGAACTATAACCATCACAACATCGAAAATGCCGTATTTTGGTTATGATTTACTGTCTAGCTGAAAGACACAAGGGCTTGTTAAATGGTTTCAGCAAATTGTATTGATAGAGGATGGCTTACTTAAGCTTTTAAGGCAAATAAAAAATCATTGACGTCAGCTTCACACAAAATTGACGTCATATTGAAAATGTGACACAAAATAAAATTCCGCCTGAAGACTAAAATATACCTGCAAGTATATAATATCTTGTATCATATAAAACTTTAAAATGTATGTATTTTGGATGTTTAAACTATTTGTGTATATATCAGATATAATAAAACTGTTTCATTTGAAAAGTGTGACAGGTATTATGAATCACCCTGTATATTAGTTATATGCTTTCCTGTTATCTTCTTGGTACAAAACAAGTACACTTTTATGCATGAAATATCTAGAATTATTCAATAACGATTTGCAGACACTAGAGTTACTTTTGGTGCTTATTATAATTACGCTCTTTGGGTTATAGCTTTCAAGCAAATTTGTAAAAACCTTCGTACATGCAATTAACACGCAAATATGGGCTATTCTTTTATACCTAAGGTTTCCACTAACTAAAGAAACTTTGTGAATACAAGTCCTGTACATTTTAGAATTCTAATCTTCTGTAAATGGTGTATATTTTATTATTATTTTATGGTCCACATTCTTGAGAATTGGCAAACCTTTTATTTGGCTTATCAAGAAACTGTATAGAACATGTGTACCAAAGTGTTATGTATAATGTGTATATTGTAGGGTCCACATTCTTGAGAATTGGGAAACCCTTTATTTGGCTGTTTCCAGAAACTGTATAGAACAGGTGTACCATAGTGGTGGGGTACATTTAAAGGGCAACATAATCATCAGCTCGAAGGAGTCGGATCGATATGATCACGTGGTCAGAGAGAGGGGAACTGTGGCTCTGTTTATGGCTTCCTCGTTGGGTCTGCAGCGAATGGCTAACATGTTGATTTCTGTTGGTAAGATACTGTCGTATGTAAGGATAAATACATGTATTATGAAAGCATTGTTACTTATTAAAATCCAACTTTTTGTCGATTTGAACCAAGAACAAGAATACCGTGTATAGCACAGTTATGACGTCCTATAAGACGTCATATACTGGGTGTTAAAAAGTTCGTTCTCAATGTTTAAATTTCAAAGGTTTATATTTACATCAGGAGAATGTAAAATTTGCAGGTCAAATTCAAGAGGGTTCTACCATTGGTCTAATGTTTCGAGCATTAAATTAATCTATTAGTTTAAAAAATAAATTCCGCACTGCTTATAATTTATAAAGCTCAGATAAAATTTAGTATGAATTGAAATTTTTAGAACAAACTGTTCAACGAATTACTAACTACGCCACATTGAATTGAACTTCTTTTCTCTTAAATAATTTCCAAAAAATGAGTATATTTCATTGCCCGTTCTCTATCGAATCACATTATCACATTGTCGCAAAGGATATTTACATGTAATACTAGTACTAGAAATAAAGAACATATTCTTTACTAGTATAATAGTATACTAGTAGCATAATATAAATACATGTACATGTATAATTTATAAAAAAAAAATGATTTTTCTCCTCATCATTGCAGGCGTGAGTGTTAATAGCACAACACTGTACGGACGAACGCCACTACATGCCGCCGTCGCTAAAGATCACATGTCAATGGTGGACTTCCTGTTAAATAATGGCGCGTCTCTTCAGCAAGCGGATAAATACGGAGTTGTCCCCCTTGCTTTGGCAAAACAATTATCTTCTAGCGCATGCTTCCGAAAACTTCGCATAATGCAGCTCAACCTACGAGGAAGTGTTGGTAGCTCTTCAAATAAGAAGTCAATATTGTCAACAAGAAGTCACTCAGACGCGCGCACTGAGAATTCAAAAACAATACATTTAAATTTGACTCATTGTGCTGATGCGAGTTCAGCTCCGAAACACAATTTTTCGTCTACTTTACATGCGTCTAGGAAACATTTATCAGCAAGCGCTCCATTGAACGAGAGTGTGCGGAAAGTACCGGAAACACGCGATGGAACGTATTCGTCGCTAAGCAACGCAACTACCGGTAAAATTAGACGATCTAAAGGAAATGTAAAGTGGAAAGAAACAAAAACAGAATACGTTTATTGGAAAAATCTAGGAACGCACACGAAAACTCCACGTGAAGTTGAGGAGACCGTTAGGGTGAAGCCAATGACGTTGGCAGAACCGAAGGCCATCTTGAAGTATTCCAATATCGCTAAACAAAACAATCTAAAGGCTGATGCTGATAATACGGAACTCAATAAAGAAAACGAAGAGCTCGTGAAAGCGATGCAATATTCTAAAAATAGGTAAGTATGGTACATGACATTGTATTGCTAAATACTAGCACAAAGACTATCCATGTAATAACAAATGGGACCGGGATAGCAGCACTTAATAAAAACAGGAGAGCACAAAATACACAAAAACAACACACGATAAAGAAACACCACAGACAAGAAGTATAAAAAGACAACATTAAGCCAGACAGGGAAAGCAGCACTTACCCCAGCCGAGCACAGAAAACACCAAAAACACCACACAAGACACAATGCACAACTGAACCAACCGAAAACACAAAACACATACAAGGCACAACACCAGAAGGACAACCTAAACATGATCAAGACTAAATGAAACTGGACAGCTACAAATATACGATAACCTAGTAGACTGCAACAGTATATGGCCTCGGTCAGTCAAACAAACCAGTATATTTGAGATTATCATGAACATAATTATTATGAAATTTGTTGCACACCTATTGAAGGAACGGTGTCGCTGGCTTAGAATGTACAAATTCAATATTTTGAGAAAACAAGAAAAAAAACAGTCTGAAAACTACTCTTTCCTTTTGGAAAAACAAGCTTTTTAAACTTCAGTTTGGTCAATATGACCTCTTCCGATTTTCATGAAAATATGAAGCACCTTGAGAGGCAGATTTCAAATATGCACGAGTCTTATAAGGTCGTAAGTAGTACATTTTTTGTACTTACGACATTCTAATTCTAAGCCAGCGATATGTAATTTGATGATTGTTCTTGTAACTATCCGTGTGTTTGTTGTAAATGCTTTTCATTGTTATCTTTATTCACACCAAAGTACGCCAGTGTTACTTGTCTGAATATGTATTGATTTTGCTCGTATTCACATATAAAGTTGCTTATTTAAACGTTTTAGAAAAAGCAACAAAAACTTGACAATGTAAGCTTTACATATAAGTTTCTGGTTCTGGTTTTGGTTCGGGATGTGCTTTTTTTATTGTCTTGTCTTGTAATTAACCGTAGTTTTAAATGATTGCCTGGTTAAGTCATTCCATATATAATAAAATTGTAGATGGTGTAATTGTTGATAGCCGTACGTTTCATTTTTGCTGAATCGATATAGTGTTTAGTGTAATTTTGGGAACCGTATCTTTAACGCACGGTTATACATGTACATTTTTTCTGTATGAATTTTATCATCTTTTTGGTTTAGAAGAGCAATAGTAGGTTTTAGCCTTAATTATTTTTGTCTCTAATTATTAGGATATTTTTCTCTACTTAGATAGCTGGTTGCGAATGTTTTATATCCATCTTTTTAAAAAATATGGTTTTTGGACAATTCCATACAATATTTAGTTTCTGATGACCTTTAGCAGAAAGAGCCATGTTCGTTTTGTCATTTTTTCTTAAATAAGAAAACTAAACTGTTCGTTCAATTATAGTGGATTCTAACATGTATGACCGATATTCTAAATTATTGGACACTTGCCTGTTGGAACCACTTGTGATTTCAAAAGGTACAGCAACTATTTCCGTCATATTTTGATTTCGACTTTGACATTGAACATTAAAATAGTTTATTACTCCATAAAAGTGTACACATTAAGTTTGAAGACTGTATTTCTAGTTGAATTCATCTAAATTAAAGCATGTGGTATGAAGGGCGAAACAAACTTTCTCACTGGCTCGGTCAGTAGGTTTCTACGCATGCACTGATTGGGCGTTGATAAAGGCAACGTCATCAGCATACAGTGAAACTTTTTAATTCCATAAATTAGAGATTATTTTTTAACTTTCATTTCTCTATTCAGGTTGATTCAGAAACAAGTTCGTAGTCTTACAACTTTAATCAATCGCTTATGTCACCAGTGACCTCATTCATGAAGATATGAATGTCAATTTTTTACCATCGTCAATCTTTTGTAAATTATGTATTCGTGACTATTCTATTTGCAGGTTAAAATACTTCAAAAAATTAGCAACGCCACCTGATGGATATGTACCAATCGCTTACCGTAAGAAAAGCCAGGAATCACTGACTGCCGAAGATACCGACGCCTTCAAACTTTGGTTGGATAGGAAAACAATCGAATTTGAAGAAGCTGAAGAAAATAAATCTTCTTCTGAAGAATATTTTAACCAGTCTGATCCAGAAGAAGATAAAATGGTTGAATTCAATAAACGCGTCAGGAAGAAAAACAGAGAAGCCGTCCGATACGGCAAGAGTGCAAAAACTGGCGGAACTCGACCGGTTCCATGTATGTTACAGTTAGGAAGTACAACATGCGGAGATGGCAAGAACCCGCCTTCTGAAAAGGATATGTCGTCGTATAAAGAATGGCGAAGGAATAGAGCAAGCGCTGTAAGTGTGCCGAGGGGAAAGTCGGCGAACGACTTTATCGTGGAGAGGCGACGTTTAGAAGAGAAGCGGCAGAAGTTGTTGATGAACGCGATATCGTACGAGGAATGGTTGTACCATACAGAGGAGAGAAAGGTGTTGATAAAGCAGATACTGAAAGCCGATTTTGATGAGATGAGAAAACTTGAAGAAGAAAAGTTTAAAGGTAGAGAGAAATTGTATTCTTACGACTTGTGGACGGAGCGTTTGCAGAAACGGGAAACAGAAGACAAGAGGAGGAAAGAGATACAGCGCAAGTACGACGAGGAACGGCAAAAAGAGAAGATGAATGTTAGAAAGAGTGGTGGGGTTACTAGTAATACAGAACCATTTGATGAATGGTTAAACACTAAACGGTTCACGATGTCAAAGGAGAACGAACGAAAGAGCGCAACTGGAAGAAGTGAGGACCAAAGGTCACCCGATGGAAGCGCAAGGAGGACACCAAGACAACAGCCTGATGATATGGTATATAATGACTGGGTACTTACAAAACGTCAAGAGGAAATCGGCTCTTTAAGCGAAAAGATTGCGAAAGAGCACACATTAAACGGAAAACTGACAAATATACCCACAGCCACTGTTGTATCGTAATTTTCTAAACATTTACAGTAAAACTTCGTTATTCCGAACATCGATATCACGAGCATCTGGCCTATCTCGAACAAGTCCTGGCAAATTTGCTCTATAGCATACATGTATATAAGTTTACACCCTTATGACGAACATCAGTATATTGAGGTACCGGTTTATGTCGAGCATTTTACAAGTCCTAATCACTCGTCGAGGTAACGAAGTTTTACTGTACCTCTATTAATTATGTAAGTTAATCAACGACAGCTTACACAGAAGACACAGTTGATCACGGTACACATTTGGTGTACAGAGACATGAAAGTTGCTGCAAGCCGATTAGCGCTGTACAACAAAATGTTGGCAAAATATCTCTGTGGTAAAGCCAGCGTCTTTCGACATATTAACGACAAAAACGCCATAAGACACGTCGATTAAATGGCCTCTAAGCATGCCAAACGTGTAGAATATTGTCTCTGTGGTGAAGCCAGCGTCTTTGGACATATTGACGACAAAACGCCATAAGACACGTCGATTAAATGGCCTCTAAGCATGCTAAATGTGCAGAATATTATTTGAATAATTTGAACTGTTGGATTCCGGTGTGATGAGTGTTAGTTGTTGTAGGTCATGTACGCGCATTGTGTCGGCACAAGTTCATACATGTGTGATTGTTTCGATATTTCGGACACATTGATGTACGGACGTTTCATGACAGTCTTCCGTTATTTATAAACATTTTTTCTAAATACTGAAACAGTATTGATATAATAATGTGATAAACAGTCTTATGCCATTTAAACATGCATTTATTATGTACTTATTAATTGTATTCTTAATTAATTTAATGTATCAATAATTGTTTTTATGTTTGAATAATATCCATGTTTCTTGTCAGTGTTTTCGTTTCCTCAAATTGGTTAATATCTCCAAGGGAGACAACTATGCAGAAAACTATAATATTTGAAAACCAACTCCAGATGTAATGGCGTTGGAAGCTTGAGCACCTCGGTCGTTTTTTGATTATACGGAAAGTGTCGAGATATTGCGATTATATTCAGAGTGAACTTGGTGACAAAGAAAGACAATACGAATGTATTTTGTTTAAGTTTTAAGAAGAAATAAAGTAAAAGGAATTTAGACAAATATCACCAACTGTCCAGGATTCTGTCAACAGCATTGATTAAGCAGTTGTTTAGTATTACAAAAATTAGTAAACATGAAATGGGTGATAAATATGTCTTAATACACGTGTTTTGTTAAAAAAATTAGATACAGAAGACATGTTGGAAATACACTTACAAAACACACAGACCCGCCCCCTTCCGAAACACCCTCACGATTTCCCCAGTAGTCAGAGTTTAAAATCGAGACTAAACAAGTCTAGCCAGAAAAAAAACACACAGAAACGAGCGATTTGGGATATATATGGAAAATAAAACATTTTTATGAAGCGAAAAATCTACAAATTTAATTTGAAAAGAAAATGGTTGAGTATGTCATCTTGCAGAGTCGGTAGTCATCGTCCTGATTTGAATATCATTATTACATTTGACTACATACATCTATTATGTTTTAACCTAAAGTTGATAAAATTAGAATACTTGAAGGATGTGTATTATTCATCTAGCATTCGTATAAAACACTGAAATCTAATATGTCGCCTTTAGAATGTTACAATCTAACACCTACGTTGTATTGTCATATTAATCGCTCAGAGCTACGCTCGTATATCCGCGGTTTCGAATCTTTCACAAAGCCTTAGTTGCGAATTTCTAGATGTGTGTATATTAGCCATAAAACACGCACACCCCTATAAAGAAAATTTATATCATTAACGAAGAGATACAGTTACCATTTTAATGTGTTATAGAAGATGAGCTCTTGCCAGCTTAGGCTTAAATATGTAAATATCCCCTTATCAGAAATATCATCTTGCTAAAATTCGCAAATGCGGCTGATAATATCTGGAAAATTATAATTTTGTGACATGGAGACAGTCAGTTAAAATTGGATGGATGTCCGTTCATTGTTGCTACTTAATTTATCGCATTTTGTCGCATAAATGGTCGACGAACGCCGAAAATTAAGTGAAAATAGGTTGCATGTTTTAAGATAACCGAAAAGCGTGTCCAATATGCTGTCGTCTGCTGTGCTGGTTCTGCTTTGTTCAACGCCAAACCATAAAACAAATGTCGTTTAGTGCATGCATTATTCACCTACATATGATTACCTTTTATGCTGAGAGTCTAGCAAGGGAATTTCTGGTACCATTTTTATTCATCTTTTGTAAGCCTGGGATCGAACCCAGGATCTCCCGCGCTCGAAGCGGACGCTCTTCCACTAGGCTTTCGGGGAGGCCGTACCAGTATAGAACATGCTTGCAATATAAGCCGATAACACCGTTTGAATTTATATTTCCAAATTAAATTATAAATCAATAATACACTATAAGGTATCCACAAACACGTTAAGACTGAAATTTGGACTTAAAATTGCAAAATTCAAATGGACTAGAAATTATTTTCTACTGTATCTAAACCAATGGAACTGTGTGTACGTGTGTGTTAAATTATATTAAATTTGGTACATTTATAACATCATGAGAATGAAAAGAATATTTATATTTTTTAAGTTTACCTCTAGATTTCGGTTTTAAAGTGTTTGGGATTATGTCCCTTGACTAAGTTTCTCCTACGTGTAAAGTAGGCGGTATACGTGATTACTTTTACAGGTAATGGTTGTTTGTTTAAGAAATAATGTCGGTGAATAAAACATGGGCAGGAGTTCGGATGAGGAAAAATTAAATCACGAGTGCGTCCGCATCCGAACGAGTGTCCGTGTTTTATTCACCGACAAAATACAAGAACAGAGTTTTTATTTCGATTCTAAATACGATAATATACCGCACTATTTAACTGCGCGCATTCCATTTTCACCCATTTGACATTTAACATAATTCCACGCTGAAATTGAGTAGCTTATTAGCTGGTACCTCCCTCGATAATGAAAACGACCTTCGTAATTTTCTGAAGGAAATAACACATTTTAAACATTGAAACAATTTTAATAACACAAGTATAGGGTAGCTATTTAATGAAATGAAAAATATAAATGAATTGATTATCAGAAGTTTTTATGAAACTTAGTTTCGAGATTATATTGGAGTTTCTAAAAATAGATGCGTCATAGCTGTAACACTGGATACCCGTGCATCTTGCCTTGTCATCGCGTTTCGTTGAAGATTTACTATAAAGTTTACGTTCATTCATTCATAAATATATCACGTGATACGGGGCGTAAATAGTAACAGCCAATTTGATACCATGTTTTATGGGGGTAATAAAACATGGCCAGGTCTGCTCTATATCTAATGGATTAATCCGCAGATCGTGTTAGAATGTTGAATCGATTTTTATTCGTTAATTCAGCAATAGACATATTTCAATGTGACGTCACAATCACCTGTAATTGTTTACCCGTTTATCTGTTCGGATGGCAGAAAGGGGCCAGCATTTATAAACACATAGGCACAGGAATTTTGTTTTTTAAATAACTTTTTCATTTTTTGGCGGAATTTCAATATATTTATATCCATGGAAAGCGCTTGACTTGCATACTTTAAAAATATCGTTTTAATAGTTTTACAATTCAAACACACCCAAATAACGAATTTAATTAACCAAAATTATTCATCTGATTTACCACCAACATATGTCAAGTTTAAATAGTTGTTAAAACGGGGAATTTCAGATAAGAAAATTATTTTTTACATAATCAAAATATAAATTAAAAGAGATTTCCACAGATATAAGATACGTGTAAGTTGTACGAAAAATGAATTAGGTAGTCTCAAATATAAGATTCAACCATATATTTTCCTGCCATCCAGATAATCCATATCTTTATGATATCTTGTTACTATTTTTAGAACATAAACAATAATATGAAATGTGCCTATAAGCATGCTTACCATGTGTGTTTGTAGATCAACAGCAACTTGATATGAAGTTATTTGCTTAATATGAGAACATATTAACAATAATAATGAAATAATTCTACTTTGTTGTATGCAATCAAAATGCATTCTTTTCAATGCATTTATAAACAAGTGATTTATTTTTGTCTAAACCCCACCGGGGGTCCAAAGACTCAGTACCAGTTTCCGTAACAATTCTTGTTTTTCGCTTAGGAAATTTGAGCGATCGTCTCGAAACGCACAAAAGAAAAATGAAAAAATTGCAACCAATTGCCAACGTAGAGCCGGGGTTCCGCGAGTGTACACATCGCGACACGATCGCACTACAGCAACGAACTCATCTTTGCCGACTTAATCACGAACAATATGATACTTCACCTGTCATTTTTCGCCATAAACGTATAATTGTATATTATCGTTGAAAATCTACCATTTAATATCATTAAAAAGGAGAGTATCAGGCCAAAATCTTCGATGTAAGACACGTCGTTTGAAATTACACCCCACCCACCTTTAGTTTTGCAGTATGATGTGAAATTACTATTCACGAGGACATAATCCTGTCATGATTTATGAGTATTTTATGTAAATAAGCCCCTATATGCAGTTTAAGGTATTTTGAAATTGAATTATACAGATTAAAACTTTTATAGTAAGGGGAAACATGATTAATGAAATGCTCAGCTTTTGTAATATTACTGTAACGATATATTCTATATTTAATGTCCTATTTTTATACACTGAAACATGTATTGCAACTAAAATCATTGATTTATCCATATAAAATCTTAAAACTTGTCAAGTTACTATTACATTTAGTCAGATTGTTAGACTCGCTAGCGTATGACAGCGGCTTTATGATTATGTAAATCAGCAGATTTGTGACAGATTCGATTACATTTCTGTAACAGTTCTGGAGTTATTTAAATGAAGCAAACATACCTGCTATGTTGATTGTTATTCTAATATTTTTCTTTTTTTGAGGTTAATTGTAAGTCTAGGTTCAGAAAGGGTAAATCTTGTAGATAAATAATGAGTTTTATTTGGTATTATGTGAGATATATCTGGTAGCAATAATATGCTAAAGACGCTTATACAGAGAGATAAAAATGCCGGGAGATAGAGAGTTTGAGCTCGGGCAATTCATTTTCTCGTTCAGTTATGTGTTGGGCATTGTGTCGCGCAATTTGTTTTGATTTTCTGTGCTCGGATGGTTAAGTTGAGTGCTGCCTTCCATGTCCGACTTTCTATTATTTTTTAAGGGAGTACTGTTTACTATTATTCATTATGGTTTTTGGATGGTATTTGAGCTGTCTGTACAAGGTATATCAAACCTTTTGCTCCACTGAAAACCCGTGAATCACCTTAAGGGGATAATTGTATTAGCGATTTTTTCAAATTACTTTAAAGTAATAATTGATGGGAAGCGAGGATAGTAGAAGAAACAAAGTAGGGAGAACTCGATATTTAATAATTTACTATTGCAAACTTGTTAATATAAAATTGACTAAAGAAGCAGAAAAAGCAATGCGTTAATACCATGAAGTAAATGTATACACAAACGCTACGGAAACACATAAAAGAATTCAAATGCTTGCATTCTTGTAAATAAGTAATAATACTGACCAGGTATAACTCGTTCAGTCAGGTAAGTCACCTGTTTGCGTAACATTGTGTACATAAACATGGTAACATTCTCTTATTAATGCCTTATTTTAATAGGTTTGATATGTATTAGTGAGTGGTTTAGTAAACAAGGCATTGGTTTTCACTGCTTTTTCTCTAAATAAAATGTTGAAAACAATAAAAAACACACTGTTATGATTGCAATGTTTGTTTACAAGTGACATACCTGAAGAAACGGACTGTAGATACGCATACAAAGCACAAACACAAATAATATGTTTAAAAGGGCTTTGTGTATTTGTACTGCAAGGAGCAACCACACAACCGCTCAGCACAGATTATCACATGTACTACGTGTTGTCCGATGGCACAAATGGTTGTTTTTTGGTTTGCATATGTCATCATTTTGCAGCAACATAAACATATGGAAACACAACCACCCCATCTGCTAAAGGACTCCCAAGTAATCAGTCACATTTAGTTGCCTAGTATGTTACACGCAAGGGTCAGATTGCGGTTTCCTCGTCAGTCTGGTGGTGCCTAGCAAGTATTCACCTACTCAGTGGGTGTTTCAACTGGAATACCACATTTGAACGACCTTGTGTGCAATAGATACCAGCTGTTTACACATCGCCTTATGGAAACATTAATATAATACAATTCAGATATGATTGTATAAAAGGCGTTCATTGCATTTCCTAGTATCAGAGATTGGGTGAAAGCAATGCCACTAAAATAAACCTTTGTATATAAACACATAGTGTCATGTTAGAAACAGAAACAAGGCAAAAAATCATAGGTCACCGAACTTGTTCATGACTTATCTGCCCTTGAAACTAATGTTTTTCTCATAAGTTGCATATTCAGGGGCATGTGCCTCAAAATAAACACTGTGACAAATGGTTATTTCTCTAATATAATACAAAGTTTCAACAAATTATATTATTGGGAAAAGGTCCCTGTCTTTATTATTTGTTTCTGTCTTTTAAAGGTATTGATACATGTACTAGTTGACATTTACAAATAACAAAACAACTTTTCGACTTGCAAGAAGTAAGTTTAAGATACTTGTTTAATGCCATAGCAACAACCAAATAGAGTTTGCAAAAACAACTGTGATTTTTGGATTCTGAATATAAAATAAATCGTGTTGTAGATTTAAAAGTTTATTAAAATTGATAAATCTCCTTCCGTTCGTGGTGGGCGTGGCGAGATGTTGATTGACGTTTTACAGACATATTTCACTATTCAGATATTCATGTTTGTATATTAAGTGATAACTATGTAACCACTAAATGATTTATTTATGTTTCAATGTAAAGACATACTCGTTATAGCTATCATCATGAGTTCCGCATATCCAACAAAAAACGATGTCGCGGTTTAAACAAAAGTTTAACAAACGGCGGCGCCGAACCCCCGTTGTGAACAGCCTGCTGGTCGTACATACGCTTTACATATTGAACAAGCAACGAAATACTTAATACGGAATAGTGAACAAATTGAAAACACGACTCTATCAAGGAAAGCTGAAGAGTTAATGTTATTAATGAAAGTTTGTCAGTTTGTATATTAAAGTGATTGATTGGGTGTTAGTGAACGCGGGAAGGCTTTAACACGATTAAAGGCGACTAACAAAATGTGTCGGTCTTAAAATTAAATGAACAACATTCACTGAATGATTACGGTGATAAAGAAGTAATAAAACACGCAGTGACATGTTAATTTTTTGTCCGCTACAAGCGTACTTATGTTTTCGTGTTTTCCATGAAATATGTTCAAAGTTTTTATGGCGTTTCTAAATCAAGTTCGTGCGTTACATCGAACGATGATTTATAAATTTTTGGGACTTGAGCCAGATTCTATTAGCATTTATCAAAGTATTGAAATGACAAATTACCTGAAATATCTCGACAGGTGTTTTTTGTCGTTGTATTTTATCAGCCTTTCTTTGGAACCACGTGTATGTGACAATTGGCTAGCACACCTTATCTCACGCCTCACCTATCCTTTCCGCATCCATTTGTGTACCAGTATAAGACCTTACTGTCCCACTTCCATCGTGTTTCCTGTCTTTTGCAACTGTTATGGCTGCTGCCCAACTGTCCCATTCAGGACACATGTTAATGTATCATTAATAAAGAGTGAACAAAAACATATTTTTTTATATATATTTTTAATATCTTAGATAAGATAAGTTTTATGAAAGAAATTTGTTTTTACTCTTTATCAATGGAACAGTTACCTGTGATCCAGGCTGATTTCTTTCCTGTGTGGTTGTTCTTCGCCCAATCGTATTTGGTCTGCAAACTCTTATCCTTAAGATTATTTGCTAGCACATATATCTAGCTGACAGATTACGTTCAGTAAACTTCCGTTAACAAAACTAATTAAATTCTAAAATCATGTCTGTATTTGCAATTGTTTTCTTTTAAGACTAACTCGCTGTTAGAACGACCACATTTGTTCTTATTCACAAAACTTCACTTCCAAATCATTGTAAACACTTAAATATAAAATTTGATGACAAATAAAAAAAATGCTATTTAATTGTTTATTTTATTTTTGTTAATGAGAAGAAAGGCCCGCGATCACTAAGAATACTAAAAATAACCCATACAAAATGTACTTCTAAACGATGCAATCCGTTTGATACAAATCGTAATCGATCAAAATCCTCTGAGCTGTATTTCTATTTTGAGGAATATCAGAACATAACTACGTGGCCCCTTCAAATATAATAACAAATCAGACAGGGAAGGCAGCACTCGATAGAAACAGCCGAGAATGAAATGCAGAAAAAGAAACACACAAAAAAGAAAAAGCACAGACAAACAAGCACACGCCACGCCGCAATGATAGACATAAAATGAATAAGAACAAATAATCTCTTACGCTTAAACATTATCATTGCGTATGTTTTGATTGCACTTAGCGACGAAGTACTTGATTACGAAGACATGTCGTAGACGCTGTTGAATGTTTTCTGTCATTATCGCTAACCTAATATCTAGTCAAATAAAATGTAAAATCGATCAACAAATGTCAAAATAACATGTACTTATGTTTCAACTAATCAGCAATATTTATACCGATATTATATCTGCGGTTATGATACGTCTGTGTGATTTTTGCTATCAGAAAAAAATCCATATGATCGAGAGGGAGGGAAAAATACGAAATCGCAACGTCATTCTGGGGAATGTGAAAAACTCAAGACGTCACGTGATTTCTTTGGCCAGACGAACTATATCCAAAATGGCGCCAGAAGACTCAATGAAAACCACTCGATTCTGTTGTTAACCATTTATTATCTTTTGAACGTGGTGTGAAACGGGTGTAATTGATTTCAAGTGATCTGCAAAATATACAATCATATCGATGGTAAAACATTTTCTCGGCATGAATCGTTTTGTTCGACCGTTTTCACGCGCTCTTCGCCTAGTTCCCTTCTCAAGTAGCGAATTTACAAACTTTAACTACAGAATGTCCAACGTAATCCTCAAACGATACAAACTCATATGTCAACGTGCGACTGTTTACAGGGAGCGATACGGATTTATTTACTGAAGAACACAACACAGTTTTTGTGCCAAAACACTCTACACCCGGACCAGAAGCCGTCTTCCTAAATCTAGATTACCGTGTTAATGGAAACCCCCAGGTTGAGTGGATCTTTTTTACAAACTTAAGAAAAGTTTAAAATAACAATCAAATTTCATTGTGAAAACAGGATTAGCGTTCAAATAAACAAATCCAGTATGGTGTGTGTTTAAGATTAAGTCCCCTATCGCGGACTGATATTCTTAATCCAAACCTAATTCGCAAGTTTTGTATTTAACTTGGTTGATTGATAGCTTTAGAGCATACTGCCATACAGGTATTTGACATATTGTGGCGAGAAATGCATCTTAAGGGTCCGTCTTTTCTATGTGCCATATGGTTAGGCTTTGTCTGTGACAATATGTCAAACTGGTTCAGGCCAAGAACATGTTCTTCAATACTTTTTGGTTGTACATTTGTTACATAACAAACACCGACAAATATATTTCGCTGGCTTAAAATGAGGTCATGAGACTCATGCATATTAGAAATCTTCATCTCAATGTGCTTCTTATGAGCCTATTGTCATAAAAATTGAAATTGGTCATGCTGACCAAGTTTAAAAAGCTTGTTTTTCCATAAGTAAAGAGTAGTTTTCAGACAGTTTTTTCTTGTTTTCTCAAAATGTCGATTTGTTTACTTACGACCTTCTAATTCTAAGCCAGCGAATATATGTTTGCATATTGCTTTAAAACCAGTTTGCTTCGAAATATTTGATGCACGTGCTTTACCAAAAAAAGGTTCTAACTTCGCGATACATTGATTTTCCATGTTGGACTGACCTTCAATGGATGTTTTGCTCAGTATAAAAGTTTCCTTTTAAAATTTAAACCACTCGTTATCAGGAGTTTGACATTGTTCTACAATATTTATTTTTGTAGTAGGCCGAACTTTATAAATAAGATAGCAGAACGTCGGACAGGGAAGGCAGCACTCATCCTAACCAGCCGAGCCCAAAAAAACATAAAAGCACCATATACCACAATTACACAGTAAACACAAATTCAAATGTTAACACTAAATAAAAGCCTATTGACATTGCTTCGTGTAAGTCTAGCGTGGAAATGTTGTGTAATCCAAGAAAAGCAACATTATGGTTCTCCTGCATTGCACTGTGTTTCATTAATTCGTGTATTACTAGTATTTGAATTCAAGCTTTCCTTGTAAATATATATGTTGTGTTTGAAGCCGAATGGCGGTATTATTTTTGCTGAATCATTATAGACAGGAAATGATGTCACAAAGGAACTTCATTTCCGGTAGAGGCCTACCACCCAGAAATCCACGTCGTCGGTACACCTAGACGTTTGACGTTTCATCACCACAGCAACCGTTGTACGTAGTACGTACGGCTAGCCTTGTAAAGTTATTCGTCGTCTATGAACAATCGTGAAAACTCGGTCATTTCCGTATGTCTCCGGTAAATATTGCAATGCTTAAAGGCCAATGTGATCAGATTGCGTCGCTTATATCACAAGTGTCACATGGAGTAAGTCGGACGTGAGCCATATGTATTTTCTTTTGTAATTGTGCGAGCCTTAAAGTAATAAATACCTATGATACATAATTTCGTGTTCATTTTTCAGAAATTCAAAATTAATCTCAGTTCTTGAGACTTTTCACGTCAACAAACAGAATATTAAAAGTAAACCGTTACCGGGCAACCAGTGACTTCTGAGAAAATGTTCAAATTTATAAATGTAGAAAATAATACTTAACATTAAGACAGGTTATTCGTGTATAAAACCGTCAAGATTTTGTCCAAACATGGCAATTAATCATCGACTAAAAGTCATGAAATCATCTTATTTGTGAAGAAAATGGACAAACGAACGCGTCCATCAACAGTAGATTATTATAAACCGTAGCCATTTATTCTACATAAACACATACAATGTACTTCCATGGAAGTTATTATATTTTCAATTTTATATACAGATGTATATTTCCATCTATCAAAAATCATCAGACATCTTATCACAAGAAATACATAACTAAAATAGTTTCGATGGGTGATTAAAACGGTTAGCGCTGACAATGGCAAAGAGGAATTCATCCCTGTGTTGTTCTGATTACACGGCGCCGCGTATTGACCACAAATGACACAGGAATCGCTAATAATGGTCCTAGACACAATCCGATGATAATAATGTATTTGTTCGTCATTTTATAAATACCACAAAGATATGATTTCCAGTGTTAAACACTAAATATATATTAATGTATTTGTTCATCATTTTATAAAAAACACAAAGATATGATTCCTAGTGTTAAACATTAAATATATATTCATTATCATTCATATGCCTTTTGTCATTGTACAAATTTAATTAAATTTCTTTTCTTCGTGTGTAATGATATGTTTTATATTCACTGGATAAGGAATGGCGTAAATGAGAAAAATAATCTCTTAGAAGAATAAAGTCTTAAGTGTAAAAGTGTTTTTTATGAGAAAACGAAAAAGCTGTCTGAAACCTCCTTTAGACTTCACAAAAAAAATATTTCTACCTCAGTTTGGTCAACATGAGCAGTTTTCGATTTTCATGAACATTTTCAAGACTCGTTGGATGCGTCTTGTGTTGCAGATTTCGAATACCTTAGGGTCTTATAAGGTCGTTAGAAGCACTTACGGCCTTTTTCTTCTAGGGCGGCGAATGATACGCGCAAGAAGTTTTTGAAGAGTTGATAATGTGTTAAAAGTAATACATTTATTTAACAAACGATAAACATTTACTCATACGTCATACAGTGATACAAATCTTCTCATTCATACAAATGTAGATACAAAAATATGTATGGAATTAAAACAGTTTGTCGGCAAGCGTCATTCTCGTTCATCGGCGTATGTCTTTGCCTGAATCAATGGAACTTGACTAACCACTGATGTATGAGGATGACAGGTGAATGAATCTCGTTCGTCTTGTTTATTGTATTCATAAATCTTGCTCGTTTACTGAAGTTCGTGACTTCTGTACCAATGCTTACTGCACCAATTTGTTAAAACCTCATTATTTTGTATCTTGAATGTATTGAGAGATACATAAACATGTTTCAATGCACGTATATATCGTTAGCTTAAAATGATAAGGTCGTAAGTACTTCTTACGACCTTATAAAAGTCATGCATATTTAAAATCTGCATCTCAATGTCATTCCTATGAGTCTATTTTCATGTTGACCAAACTGAAGTTTAAAAAGCTTGTTTTTCCATAAGTAAAGAGTAGATTTCTGACAGTTTTTTCTTGTTTTCTCAAAATATTGATTTTGTACTTACGACCTTCTAATTCTAAGCCAGCGATAAGGGTTAAATCTTCTTAAAAATTGTGATAAACGGAACTTGTTGTTACTGTAAAGAAAACTAAAGTATTAATTTTCAAGAAAGGAGGTTTTCGTGTACGAAATGCACGATTCATATACAATGGAACAGAATTAGAAATTGTTACGAAATTCACATACCTAGGTATAGTATTCACCAGTAATGGTTCTTTTAAGCAAACTTTTGATGCATTAAGTGGTCAAGCTATGAAAGCCATATACAAAATGAAATTTTATCTCTCTAAATTTGCAGATGTATCTGTTGGACATAGAATGGAACTTTTTGATAAATTGATATCTCCAATTTTGAACTACGGATCAGAAATTTGGGGTTTTTAGATGCAACACAAATGGAAAAAGTTCATCTTCAATTCTGCAAACAACTTCTAGGAGTAAGAACCCAAACTCAAAATAATTTTATTTATGGTGAATTAGGAAGAACTCCATTCAAAGTAAGCCGTTTAGTTAATATAATCCGATTTTGGTTAAAAATTGTCAATAGTTCTGAAAATAGGTATATAAAATGTATTTATAATATGATGCTAAATGATATGGAAATACATCCTGACGAAACCAACTGGGTCTCAAATGTAAAAATAATCTTAGAAAGGCTTGGTTTTAACAATGTATGGCTCTTTCAAGGAGTTGGAAACTCCAAATACTTCATTAAAATATTTAATCTTATACAACTTTGGAACGAACAACTACGTGATTCTTCCAGAGCATGCTCCTATGTATTATTTGCAAATTTTGGTTTCAAACCATATTTAAATATTGTAAATATTAGAAAATTTAATACTGCACTATGCAGACTTAGAACATCTAGTCATCGTCTAGAAATTGAAACAGGCCGATGGCACAAACCATTGAAAATCCCTAAATCAGAAAGAAAATGTCAATTATGTAACAAATTAGAGGATGAGTTTCACTTTATACTTGAATGCCCTTTCTATTATGAAATACGAAAACAACACATCAAACGTTACTTTTGGAAACGACCTAATATCCCTAAATTTGTAGAACTTATGTCATCTGAAAATAGAAATACTATTATTAATCTTTCTCAATATATTTACAAAAGTCTGAAACGAAGAGATGCAGAATATTATGTACGTTAGCACTCTTCTCCCTACTGTACGAAAAACAAACTACGCATACACAATAAATTACGCACTTTTAATTTTTTGAGACTACATAGTAGCATGACTAATGTCATGCAAATAACTATATTTAAAGTTACAGTGATGTTGGAATATAACTCATTATTGCCGATAATTTCCACTTACTCCACATATACTTGGTACCGGAATCGAAAATAATAATATGTATACATGCATGATTTGTTGATATTATAATGTCTATATTTGTGTTAATAATTATGTCAATGCATGTACTTATTATATGTGAAATCATGGGCATACTGCCTTATTTTCGAAATAAACTATCTATAGACTATCCATGCTAATATGTTTTAATGTGAACAAAGATTGCAACTCACGGTTATATATAATTAGTTATAGTCTCTCAATAGGTAAGTAGTTATATCATATTAATAATAACGATTTTTCGTTCAAATCTTCGAGTGACAACAACATTATGAAAACAAGATGGATGTAACTTAATTACAACATACGATTCAAATTAAATTCCTGAAGAAGAGCAGGATACATGTACCAAAGATTTGAACGAAAAGTCGTTATTATTTATATTACACGGTTATATATACGTCATAGGTTTGATGTTTCTTAAATACGATTTTTTTACAAGTGACGGTGGACATTATGTTTCTTTTCAAATATCAAATGCAATCAAATGAAATCCCCTTCTATTGTGCAGTCTCTTCTACTAAGATCTGCTTTACACTAATTCGGACGGGTCATGTGATACCAAGATGGCGGCAGTCTGATTTCCATTTTTGGATTGCTGCTTGCCATCGGTTTGCCGCAAAGAGGAGCATGTCCAACCACGTTGTATACACTGGGTAACATCGATAATGTGGTTTGTCTTTGTGCCGTGTGTCGACTATGTCGGTGTTGCTACTGATAACCTACCTTCAGTTTGAGACAATGGGGCACCCAGGTTATTAGCGTTTTGAGCATTTTTTCTGTGTAACTGACGTAGGTTTTAGATAAGTGACGTAGTTGCAGTTTGTGGATTTGTGTTACTGGTTTGTTGGTGCGTCAAAACACGACATAAATATGTACATGTTATGCCTTTAATAAAGTTTACGTGATGTCACGTTATGTCAAGAAGTCAGACACCATCGTTATGGCTGTAGAGTTGGAGATTCCAGGCGGGGAGCCAACTGAACAACTGTTAACAAGTGATACTGACATTAAAGTATGATGGAATGGGCCATGTGTTCGATCACCCGCCTTACAACAGGCAATACTAAAAGTCTGTCCGGTGAAACCTTAAAACCTTGATACCGTGTGCTCTAAATTGGATCCGATATCTTTTGTCAATAACATGATCTAAAATGACTAGCTTTCTTCTGTGGTGCGTTGTCTATATGGAAAACCAGTTGAATGGCGATAAATAAAATTAAATAAATTATCACGGTCACGTGATAACATCGTTCAAACTGATTAACTGCTCACTTTTACACCCTATTAGTGCCAGTGATTCAAATTCTACAATTTACTCCAGTATTAAGCGTGTAATGTATTTTTCTAAACAAAATGTGAGAGTTGTTTCACGTGTTATGTGTCCGGTGTTTCGTAAGGCATTATGGGAGATGGATATATGATGGATTATTGATTGTTGGAAATTGTTTCAACGAAACCTTTTCGAAAGTTTGATGGCGGAAAATACAAAAATACCAACGGTTCAATTGTTTTAAGCTCTATTAGGTGTTCCATAAATGTATTTGCATAGTCGTACAATTTGTATGGGCATATAAGTTATGCCATTTGTATGGACATATCAATCGTTCAATGTGTCTGGACATGTAGGCCGTTCAGTTTGTATGGACATAGAAGTCGCATCGTTTGTATCGACGTATAAGTTGTGATATTTATATCCATATAAATCGTGACATTTTTATAGACATAAAGTCTTGACATAAAATTTGTATAGTCATAAACGTCTTGCAATTAGTACAGATACATATGTCGTATAATTTGTATGGACACATAAATCTTGCTATTTGTATTAGCAGTCTTGCTCGTGGAGAAATGTTGTTTTTTTTGGCATTCTCGGCATATGATGAAACATCTTTGATGTTGCTACAGCTAACTATGTTATAACTGGATATGACATCGGGTATTTCCGTGTAATTTCGTTGCCTTCCGTAACATGTAGATCGGTAATCTTCGTAATTTTGAGCAAAACATGCGATCTAAATTATGTTTGCACATGAAAAGACATGCGGTAATTCTATGAAATGCACACTGTTCTTCTCGCCAGCAGTACATGTTTGATGAGAAAAAAACACAATATTATCATTTCTGGTAAGTTTATTATCATATATAACAATAAGGCACTGAATAATTTAACAAACATTCTTACAACATACCAAACTACATTGACGAACAACCAAAACAACGATTGCTAGGCCAAAATGGTAAAACTGATTGTGGAGACTTGTCATTGGTCAATATTAAGACCGCGCAAATAAATCAACCAATCAGAGCTTAGCTTAGCCTCCAAATAAGTTTTAGAACTTTAGACAAATTGAAATAAGCTATCTGCCTTGTCATTGGCCAATATTAAGACCGCGCCAAATATCAACCAATCACAGCTTAGATTAGTCTCCAAATACAGTTTTATAACTTTAGACAGGTAAGCTAACTGCCTTGTTATTAGTCAATATTAAGACCGCGCCAAAAATCAACCAATCAGAGCTTTGATTGGTCTCCAAACGCAGTTTTATCACTTTAGACCATGAAACAACCATTAGAACGTCAATATGATAACAAATAAGTTATCTGACCACAAACGCCCACACAATAAAGTTAACGGAGGTAGTTGACGATAAGTCTATCATGACTAAACAGCCACCCACACATTGACTTAGCCATGTATTATCTAATATGTTTACAAACGTAATAGCAATGAATATTGAAATTTGCAATAATGAACCACCAACAATAATACAGTACAACTTATTTAGAGCAGCATCCCGAGGAGTTATACATTGCTGTTGTAGTTGTAGTTGTTGTTGGTTTTGTTGTTGTTGCTGCTGTTTTTGATGTTGATTGTATCATTGTTGTTTTTGTTGACATGTTTTCTCTCGTTAGATCAGGGCTCTTTTTAAACTGTCAATTAATAATTTTACAAAAACAACATTACTGCTGTTCTAAAGAGTAAGGTCCCTGGCCGGGTCGCTTTAGAGAAGTTGCACTGTTGTTGTTGTTGCTGCTGCTGTTGCTGCTGCTGCTGCTGCTGCTGCTGCTGTTTCTGCTCTTATTGTTGTTGTTGTTGTAAAAACACAAAGATAGGATATTTCAATTTCTTCAAAATTCAATTGTTGTAAAACATTTTCTTACAACACTACTTTGTGTTCTCTTTTGAGAAGACTAATATTAAAAAATCATAATAACAATATAATTTTTCGTTTTATAATGGTCACGTGATTTATTTGCAAATAAATTTTGTTTGATAATGCATTACGAAGGGCATAATTATTACATTTTATCACAACACGAACGCCCGGCATTCAAACACAATTGTTCATTGCATAAATAGCTGTCAAAGTTTATAAAAAATGAATTTTGTTTGAATTTGTCGATTTATCAAATCATGCTTGCGATCGACCATATTTTTGGTTTTTGCTGAATGTTGCTGGAGGAAGGTGTTCTTGTCGGTGTATTTATGTCTTTTTGGTACATTCCAGTGTCTTTGGTAGAGTTTTTATTTTCAATAGCACTGTTTCTGTTATTTAATAAACTTGTGTTTGATTTATTCTCATCACTAGGAGATGAACTTCTTTCAAAAACATGTTCAGTTCTTCCATCCGGTGAAAATAGTCTTTGTGCGCATGCGCTGGTTGACTTCCGGTCACATGATTCCTGGTGACTTTCGGTGTCAGAAACGTCAGAATGTTCGGATACCGATTTTGAAATATTTCCTACACTACTGGAAGATTCGATGTCTGAGTCTGTCACGTGGCTCGAAAAACTTTCATTGTGCATTCCAGAGTCTGAAATAAAATAGAGGATTTTATAGAATCGTTTATATAGTTAACATACTATAGAATCACATATTTTCGTGGGTATTAAATTTCGTGGATTTTTGTAAAAATGTGACTGTTTGTGGGGTCGTAAATTTATGGATTGCACGACATGGAAGGTTGAATTCAACGAAATTTTAACCCACGAAAAATAACGCCCTTGCAGTATAGGTAAGAAAAACTGGTGCATGCGGAAGTACCCGACACGTTTTTGGATAAAACATGACAAAAATAGTCGGGTCTCGTATTATTTGCCAATGTGATAAATGATCGAATATAAGTTCGTGTCATGTTATAGTTTGCATTGTTTGATATTGATTCAGGTTGTTTTAAGGAAATGTTTATGTTTCTAGTAGAGCAAAGTGTAAGAAAGAACAACCGGATGTGGATAAACTCTGATTGCAACGATCCCCAAACGTCAACATTCAATTAAAAAGTTTATCTCAAGTCAACACTTGTCTTTTTAGAACATTTTATAACATCACTATTATGTAACAACTTCATGGAAAATAATTTGATTACAGAAACACTACATACCATCTATATCCAAATCACTAAGGTCAACATCTTTGTCCGCCATCTTGGATTCTTTCTTCAGCCTCCTTCTGGCGTTAGCGAACCACGTGGACACTTGGGTCAAGGTCATCTGTGAGATTATTGCCAGCATGACCTTTTCACCTTTGGTTGGGTACGGATTTTTCCTGTGTTGGTAAAGCCAGGCCTTTAAAGGGCCAGTGGATTCTTTGGATGCGTTCTTCCTGCGACTTCCATTGATATCAAACCCAGGGTACCTATACATACAACAAGTCAAATTGAATATTATTTAATAAATACATTATTTAAGAAATAAATAATATGTTCTGTGTTTTATTGTATGATTAAGCACGCCTTGGATTTCTGTTTAAGCTTATAGAAATTAGCTGGCAGTCGTGTTTGGGTAAAACCTTAAGACGGCGGTGTACGGTCATGATAGTATTTCCATCGACTACAATGAACGAGTATGTATCGGCAAATAATCATTCGATTTTTCGAAGAAGATAAAAGAAATGAATTTTTTTTTTAAATCAAAATAAATTATTTGAAACGAATCCTATAACGAATGTGTTTTTGTTGTCTTTTTGCTTTGTCTATTTGGTAAAGACTATTTTAATTACATTTTTATCTAAAAATATCATCAACTTAAAACATGTCATTTTTGCCGATTATATCATAAGAATGAAATAATATTAACATATTTTAACGTAATATTTTTTGAGAGTGCGTAACAAAACTGAGCACTTTATACTTACATAGCTCCATATGGATGGGATGCTGCCATCATATGTTCTAAGTAGTAAGGGTGGACGCTAGGCGAGGTTGCGCTGATGTTGGGCTTTTCAACTGGAAACTGTAATATTCAAAAATATAAATGATAATTATGTTTAATTCAGAAATACTAAAAATACTAAAACTACAGTGGTATGTAAGAAATTTAAGGAATACTATGTTCTATGTAATATGTGCATGTATAATTAACAATATGATAGTATATGGTTTGTTAAAAATCATGACAATGGTAGAATTGTCAAGTTACTGAGACTACAATTACCAATCATAGATAGCAACGTACACAAAATTACGGAATATAAAAATAATACAAGTAATGTTTGATCATCCCTCGTAATGATGTACTTTTTTCAAACCCATAATGTTAATAGTTTTAATTTTATTAAGAATAACGAACGCTGAAAACGACACTTACTGTTTGATAGAACGCTGATCTTGATGGTTCCGTGATTCCATTCATTTTGTTGACATGTTCCATACCAGCACGTGAGTACATTGTTTCTGGTAGGCTTGGTACCCGGGACAGATATGCTGGTACCCCGGTTTGTAGCTTGCACGAGCACACCGTCCTTCCGGTCATAGGATCGGCTAAAACCGGGTGTCCCGTACTACAACACCGGCTGTTAGAACTGGCTGCCACGAAGGTTGGAGAAATCGGCTTCATGTTTGTGTTCTGCAAGGAGTGATAATAAAAATGTCAAAATAGTAAACCAAGAAACCCTTCAAATGCGACAGCATCGACTTATTTGCCAATCTGACTTCAGTACGTGATCTATCCGAAGTAAGAGACTAGTTCACTGCGCAGCAGCGCGTGCAATGAGGATATGCTTATTTGTGTAAAGTTATGCATAACTCAACGATAAACTATAGCTACGTAGGGATTATTAATGCTGGATTTGTTGACAAGACAGAAAATCTAACAACATACATGTATCATGTTTTGGTATTGCTTTTATTAGCACCGTGTGGTACTTAAAGGTAGTCGGACAGACAACAAGGAGGCTCAGGGTTCACACCGCTCAATGGCTACGACTGCATATTGCCATAAGACGTATGTACTGGACTACTCAGCGAGCTGACTCGATATACATGCAGATATTACCTTTATTAAGCATATAAAGCAATAATTAATAATAAGTTTAAAATGAAAGTGTGTACGTTTGTAATTATAAACTGACGTTCCAAAACCACGTGGAAATCAAGAGAAAGGTACATCCGACACCATAACAATGAAAACAGTCCATGTTTGCAACTAACTAAGAATTTGTTAATCCGTCAACACGGACCAACTGCATTTAGTTCCACTCCGAAATCGGAAAGCCTGGACATGTTTCATGCATGCTCTTGAGAATATTCCCTCGTACACTTCAAATGCTCAATGATCCATCAATAAATAAATCAAACATGTCATCTAACAGTATTAAGTTCTTCATTTTAATTGTAGCATTTTTATTGAAACAAACTTTGCAAAATACTAGTATGCAACATCGATGAAAAAAAGAGAAAGAAAGCAAACAAAGTAACTTACTTTCTGTGAATATATTCAGTATTTCTAAATCCTCAAATTTAAATAAACTATCACAAATGTCTGATAGATCAAGTTCACTCAATAAATTCCCTGTAAAGTTGACAGAACACTGCGATGGTGTGTGTGAAAATCGAATGATGAACTGTTGAATCATGTCAAAATTTATATATAGCGTTTATTTGACGAGTCTCTCATATTAATTTAGGTATCCGATCTTCCTATTGGCTGTCGGCTTATCAAAATCATTCACCCGTTTTCCTGACATTATCTATTCATAAATCACGTTAAAGTCGCCTTAATTCGCTAGCCCCGCCTCCCGGCGCTAAACAAGGAAAAACATGTTCTGTCCTATCTCGGTAGCAGATCAGCAGCTTTTTTTCTAAACAAAAACACACGAGTGTGAAGTACCCGGATAATATTCAAATAATCACTTCTCCCTGCGGCGTTCATGAAACAAATATGGACACGGGGACCGGTAATTTATTTTGAAAACTTAAATTGCATTTATCGATGTAAAATAAGGGCCCTAGGGGTCACGGTCTTGTTCTGATATAGTACAAAAATAGATAGGGAGGCAAATTAAGCAAGCGCATGATGATATCAACAGAATCTGACAGTTGATTACGATCCGCTAATAACTGTATACCCTTATTGTTTTCAAAAATAAAATATTAAATTATGACAAGACACCGTAAACATGCTGTCCTTAGATTTGACAAGTTAATGAGGATGATAATGGATTCTGTACACATATGAAATTTATGATTTTTTTGTTGATAAATATCGAAAGAAATAATAATGATTTTAAAAGTGTCGGATCAGTAATAAAATCACAGATTACATTTGATTAATGTAAACTAAAGAAAGGCGGGCACAAATTAGTGTAAAATATTGATAAAATATTTGTATAGTCTATTATTTTTAATATAACGGAATCATTTGAATACCATGGTCTCTAAAATAGCAAACTTTGATTGCAGGCACAAAAATATAACTATAATTTCTTTTACATAAGGAGTGTTTTAATCATTTAAATAAAGGACAACTGAAAGTTGGTGCCCCACGAAATTTATTACACAATACATACTACGATATTGCTTTTTATTTTTTTCTTGTTTCGATATTGTAAATGTTACAATTATTGTATTTTTAGACTGTTTTCATTAAAACGGTCGCCTCTTTAAATAAAGTCGTTATTATTATCATAAAACCCTGGACCGAAGGTCGTGGGATCGAGCCCTCGTAAGTTACCTAGGAAACATTCAATCGGAAGCTGTTAAGACTAAATATGCTTCTAAATATGTGTTTTGACAATATGTTTTGATGTAAAATAAGAAAAGGGTTTTAAAAACCTCAACAACAGTCTATGTTGTCTAAATTCGGTAGCTGTTGTAGCATTTGTTAATATCGTCAAGAAATTTTACAAAAACTAAGGGTTGTCAAGTAGGGCGAAGATATTTTCATTTCAGTCACCAGTGAACTGTCGTGTTTTTTAAAATATAAATATTCCAGCAAGGAGAAGGATGTACTAAGACCAACTGTCTTTCATTCTTATCATTTTCCGTAAACTGTCGTTGTTGTATATCAAAGACCTTTTTAGATCTTTGTTGTATATAGTAAATTGTATGTACGTATACTCAGTATATACTATTTTATGTTTGGGAAATAAATATATTAAACTAATGTTCCAACTACGGTTCTTACTAAGACATCAAAATAAACGTGATATGTTTTAACCATGTTATCACACAACTTCGAAATGTGGTTTTAAGAAATAAATTAACACTTAATGCTAGTCACCAGTTTACCCTGTGTGTTTCGCTTGTATGCCTTAATTCAACCTCAATAATAAGTCTAACTTTACGAGTCTATTAACTAGTATTTTTCATGAAGTTGGTTTCAATGCGGAGGTTGAATACATAAATAAATAATTAGTGGTGGGAATGAACATAAATTTTGAGGCGGTCTTATTGTTACCAATATATTGACCTATTATTAAGGTGATCTTTAAAAGAGGTTTTATTGTACATGATTTTTTATCAGTTGTAAATTGTCTCTATAATAATAATAATAAAGACTTTATTTAACGAGGAAACTTATCTCTCGTGTAGAGAAAGCGGTTGATTGGTGGTTAGTTATTTTACATCAGAAAACTAGTTGAAAAAAAATCAAAATTGTAACAGCAAGTCGACGAACTTGAATGAGTTGGCAAGTACAGCTATGAGTTTATTAATATGGGTTTTCAAGATTACCTGTATATTAAAAGCTCAACACATACGTAGAAAATTATTCAAAATATACTCAACGATAAAAGTAACATTGTTTAATTATTTTAATTAATTAATACATGTATTATTTTTATTAAAATATGACGGTACGTGTTGCTTCATAAAATACATGTATAAAACAGTGTATCATCATTTAGATCGAGCAGATGTAAATGTTTCAATATATTTTAAAGGAACCGGTCTTTGTTACTAATAGCTACCATTCTATTCAAATGAAAGGAAAATTTAAATAATTATAATGTTGAGTCTTTTGATGTGTGTTTGTAAATGACGGTTTCCATTTTCTTGAGCATAAAGACTGGGAAATAAAGATACACTGTATATGACATACACACATATTTGGTAAGGGGCGGCGCTACGCATGTTTTTTACGTTAATGCAACAATGTTTCTTCTGTTTTTAATTTTTAAATATGTACACATGTACAAACACTCCCATGCGTTTGAATTTTATTTTAATCTAACAAAGACTACTGAAGCTTAAATTATGTTACTGTATATTGCGTGCTCCTGGTTGCTGTCAGTAAATGCGTTGATGGCGTTGGTGGCGTTTTATGAATTTCACGAAAAAAAGCTTTTAGAAAATGGTATAATCATTGAAATTTCCTTGATTTCGTTGTTAAACTTGACCACGAAATAAAATGCTCACGATTAATCTACCTCCCAAATAGAGAACATGGGACCGACCTTCCATATTTTGTACTCACGAAACCCTAATACCGACGCAAATATTTGATTTAAGAACAGAACAGATGACGTCATGGAGATGCATCATAACGTCATAACAAGCTATGCATCTATGCTACTTTCAGCTAAAACAATGTGAACAAAATTAAAGTGTTTCATCCTCCTGGAGAAGACCTTGTTAGGTCGAAATATTGAGAAATTAGAGTGATTTATCTACAAATATTATAGAACAGAACAAAACAGAATAGAACAGAACAGAACAGAACAGAACAGAACAGAACAGAACAGAACAGAATATAACTCAAATTTGGCATAGTAACAACATATGAGTATACAGTGCAATATTATTTAAATATGTTGAGCATGAACGCTTTTGTCTTTCAAATATCTCCTCCAATTATAACTATCGCTAATTACAAACACGTTTCCTGACCCTTTTATCACTCCTTATCGATGTTGTTATCACTCGTTATCACGTGTCCTATATCCTGTATATTTCTGACCCCTAAAATAATAATGATGATGGCCTCGTGCAATACATTACCACCCTTAAGGGTAATCTGACGAAAAAAATTTTCAGAGTAGAAAATAACGTTATTATTCATAATTTTTGACTGCGATACAACTACATCATAAATTGGTGATTTTACAAAGAAAACATCATCATAAATACATCAACAAATAAATACATCAAAATAAAAAAATTGTTATCAGTACGAGTATTTTTAACATTTTGGAAGATGATAAAATATAACAAGTCAGGGCGGGGACAATTTAATGATTCTAATTTACGATTTCTTGCGATATAACATTATGTCTGTGGTAATTTTATTAAAATATATATTTTTTATTATTGTTTAACCATGTCTCACTGGTCGACAGCATTTCAGTTATATGGAGACTACAAGGTCACATAATGCTGACACCGAGCGAACTAGCAGTTGTAAATAATAATAATAATAATATAATAGCAACAACAACAACAACAATAATAATAATAATAATAAATACTTTATTTTACGAGGAAACTCGTTAGGCAATAAACATCAATATTCCATAAGATCATCAAAAATGACCAATGAACTAGAAAAATAACTACGCATAAAGAAATATTACAATATTGATAGTTTGCCACTACGATGTCTCACATCGTAACCTGGAACTGATTCTACTGAGCGCCAAGCAGGGGATATAAACGAGTACTATTTTTAACGACTAGCCTGGGGTCCAACCCGAGACCCCTCGCATTGGCAGCGGACGCTCTACGACCAGGCTATAGGGGCGGATTTCAGAGAACGGAAACTGTACAACAATTGTGTCAACTAAAGAATGTTACCCATAAAAGTATTAGTTAGAATAATTATAAATAATTTTTCTATTTTGTTTTATACACAACAAGAGACGTAGGTGATACTTAATGACGCCGATATCACTGTATATTTCTGTTTCTGTTTAATATTTTCTCAGATATGACAAACATTTGTTGGGATTTCGGTGAAACTTTGGGGAGATGTCTGCAACCTACAGAAGACGGTGCCCTCCATCACCATATTCAAACGGAAGAAACAAACGACTGTAGAAGAAGGAACGCGGGAGAAGAAGAAGAAGAAGAAGAAGAAGAAGAAGAAGAAGAAGAAGAAGAAGAAGAAGAAGACGAAGACGAAGACGAAGATGAAGACGAAGAAGAGGCAGACAAAGAAGACGAAGAAGACCAAGACGTAGAAGAAGAAGGCGAAGAAGACGAAGACGTAGAAGAAGACGAAGAATACGAATAAGAAGAAGACAAATAAGACGAAGAAGAACAAGGAGTAGAAGAAGAAGGCGAAGAAGTCGAAGACGTAGAAGAAGACAAAGAAGAAGGCGAAGAATACGAATAAGAAGAAGACGAAGAAGACGAAGAAGACGGAGACGTAGAAGAAGAAGGCGAAGAAGACGAAGACGTAGAAGAAGAAGACGAAGAAGAAGAAAAAGAAGAAGAGGAAGAAAAAAGACGGAAATTTGAGAAAAGTATTTTTTAATAGTTGGAAAACATCCCTTTTACACGAAAAACTACACGTGTTCACCTGACCCACCTACATATCATAATCTTAATAAATAAAAACATAAGTATTAAATTGTATTATAAAAAATCCCAACTCTAATTACATCTCATTTATTGCGAAATTAATACCAAAAGACATGACTATGTACAACAATCGTACAACCTCAAAATATGTAAACGTCCGCGGTCGTAAATTCTCTCAAAAGAATCCGTATCATGTTCATTGTATGAAATATATTCTCAACAATTTCTGCATATCGCCTTTATCGGATGAAAAATTATTTTCGTTTTATCTTTTGATCTTTAAACTTGTAGTTTAATGATAAGATATAGCGCTTATCACATGTCCTTTCTTGATACTGTGTCAGATTTATGAAATTGACCGGGGAGATAGGGTGTTAAATACGGTTCTGTCGCCGTGATATATGGCTCACTAAAAGTTTGACGAAATTCGAAACTTTAATTATAATTTTTCGTTCAAAACAAATCGCTGTTTGAGTGATAACTGCGAACTAACGAACAGGTGTTTAACCATAATTGTACAAAGTGTTGGGATGAAAAATGGACACGCAAATAACGAAATGGACACGAAAGGAATCCATTCTTTTCACCACAAAAGTCACACCCTGGCCATTTGTATCCAGCAAAATAATTTCATTTCACTGACATGGGAAAAGCTGTTTTCTATCTCCGTCAAATGGTTTCCTAACCAGATCTCCAGATCGTTCCAACGGACAGACTTCTTCTGACTTAGAAGCTTTCCCGCCTCTTCCGTTCAATATTCAAAACGGTTGGAAGAGCCAAGCAGATAGTGCAAAATATAATGGCGACTTCCAGTGAAGAGGGCATTAATGGTCGTCCTCTTCAGTTCGCTTCTGAAAATACGAAATGAGACGAAACAAACCGGGCAAATATAATGCTCTGCTCTGCTCTGCTCTGCTCTGCTCTGCTCTGCTCTGCTCTGCTCTGCTCTGCTCTGCTCTGCTCTGCTCTGCTCTGCTCTGCTCTGCTCTGCTCTGCTCTGCTCTGCTCTGCTCTGCTCTGCTCTGCTCTGCTCTGCTCTGCTCTGCTCTGCTCTGCTCTGCTCTGCTCTGCTCTGCTTCTTTAAGATGTTTCTTATAGCGTTTTTGGCACAAAGGGTCCACACTTGAGGCGGACGTGGCAATACAAGATGACATCAAAGATGGCCGCCATGAATGCCGAATATATGCTGATACTGATCAGATCTGTTCTGTTTTTATCCATTTTGTTCTAGAAAATATCATTCATTCAGTATTGGAAAAATACATTTCCAAATTAACAATACCCACATCTTTCCCTGTACTGGCATTGTTCTAAATTGGTACTTGTGGTCTACAAAAAGACTCGAACGTTCCTTCACTGCAGAGAGCTGACAGGTAACAATTAATTTCTTCAATAATATAATACGTCACCTCCATAATTTGATGCCGCATTGTGACACATAACAGTCCTCTACAATTTCTTGATATCTTACGCAATTTTTCGACTGATTAACCAAATATTTTAAGATTTCACACGGGTATAGCCTAAAACGCTAACCATCCGCCCTCTCGACATTTGGAATACTCGGATCGCTTCCATCACAATTAATCATTCCAAATCGCGAACATATGTTTTGTATAGGATTACCACTTCTTTTACCGATACAGTTTATAATTTCACTGTGTGAACGATTCTAATTGCAAGTTTAACTTCAAATTTGAAACAAGATTGTCCGGTGTTCCAGTAATCACCGTATCACATTCCTCGATAATTATACCCTACCTTAGTTGGGTATAATAGACAGAAACACTTTACGTGTATGAAACATATTGTGTGAAAATATTGCTTTCACTCGTCAAGAATTACCGATTCTCACTGACACGTAAAAATGATTAAATTTTACGGTAAATTCTTAGGATGGTTGGGTTTGCAGGCAAAAAATTTATTCAAAAGATGACTTCATAATCAGTCCTTACATCATTAGGGCCTACGCGCATGCGTCGAATTCCCGTCATGTGACGTCCGTTGTTTTCTTGTCATCAAGTATTTTAAACATTTAATAATAACAATCATTCCCTCTCAAGGATTTAAAATTATTTAATTGGGTATCAATTGAAACTTAGTCGAAATTTCGTATAATTTAAAAAAAATAACATAGTGTCAAACAGACAATTTCTCAAGTCTAAGCTTGTAAAACAAGCATTTTTCGGCGCTATTTCGCGCATGCGTATTTCTAAGAAATGTATTCACTTGTATGCGATTTCAAAATTTAAAATCTTACTCAACATGGCATGATAATTTTTTATGAAAATTTAATGTTGCTTTTATGAATAACTTAAGTTTTTCGTTTTCGTTGTTCCATTCAATTGTTTTTATAAAATTTACCTACATACGTTATGGTTAGAATTATGAATACATGTAAGAGTAGAGTCAAGTCTAGATACAACGACACTGTTTGTTCCCAAGCAAAATATCTTTGTAACGAATATGTCAATAGATATTGCTTGATACAAAGAACGATTTAAAAAAAGTGTCCCCATTAAATGATTTCAGTATATGAATTAGTATGTTAGTATATCGGGTGTCGTGATATCGAGACCTGTCCCTGATCTCCCGAAGCATCTCAAGTAGAAATCTCAACTCAAATTGAGATTTTGATACAATGTAATTTCAAAGTCTGAATTTGAGATCAATATGAATCTTGAACTCTCAAAATTTTGTAGTAGATGTAATTAATTCTGATTAATGTTTCTGTTTTGGTATACCAAGTTAGAGTACAATTTTGCATGGAAACTACCTTAAATGATATTTGACAAAATTTGATTGAGCTCAGATTGAGATGTTTCGAGGGATCGGGGCCTGGCTGTATATTTGACCAACTGAATACGTTCTTCGCGTTTAGTGAAGCTGACTGTAAATGTTGCCTACTAATGTACTAATGTACGAATAGTATGTCAGAGAAGCTGATTACATAATTTTGTCGCCGATTGCTGATTAACAAAAATAAGGCTTTGAGGGCCTTTTCTCATTTTTTTGTGGTTGTCCTTGTGCCCTCTATTTATGATATGTGCCTTTTCTTTTTCGCGTGTTTTAGTTTCTGCTGAGTGACGCTCATACGCCCATTGGAACATGTACGTTGTATGTTTTGATATTGACCTTTATGTACTTTAAATAACATAAATGAGTTTTTGTACTTATTATATATTAGGGTCAATTAACAAATTTAATTGACCAGCGCTCAGTGACCCCCCCCCCCCCCCATTAGAGAGTACGTCGTATAAACTAAAATTATAATACACGAAATGCGAACCTTATAAATTCATTTAATCCCTTTTGGACAACAAGGCTGTATCTACTTTTTAACTAATGGGAGATACACCATTGTTGCCCCAAACGGACGAATAGATGTTTCGAACAAAAAGGATCAGCATTTGATTAAGTATATCATGCTAAGAGTAATTTTTACGATACGACATTTCTATAAATCAGTTCTTTAATTGATGACGAGCTAATCAAAATTAATGTGTTTGATGTCCAACCAGAATTTCAATCAACATTTCTTTACATGAGCCGAAAACTCTGTATTTATGTTCATTTAAAAGAGAACTAAACTCGCTATTCATGATTACGCCCGATTAATCTCACACCTATTCGATTAAGTTTCCGAACTAAAGCCGTTACTGAACATGGCGCCAGTTTCATGCCAGGTACAAATCAAGCATGCCAAACGCCATTTTGGAAACATCCATATTGGACAAAATGAATACATACACCCATGATGGTTTTCAATGGAGTATTAGCGAAGTTCAAGAACCCGTGAATGTATCAATCAATCGGTAAGGTTGTATTTAAAAGGGATCCTATTCAAATCAACAAAATATGAATGAAAAAGGGGAAGAAAACGTTGTTTATTTAGATGGATAATATTAGTGAATATGTACATAATTTTATCATTATAAAACTCGAATGAATGTTGTTTATTTTCGCCCCCTTCAAAGGCAAATGATGTTCACGATGGAAGGCTTAAGGATATTACAGATAGTCAAATGATTAACGGAAAACACAGCTTGAACTCTGAAGTCGTCTGCATAACATCACCAGCATCTGAATATATCACGTTTACATTTCTTAGTTAATGTTTTATAGATTTTGCTTTTTGTATTCAACACTTAAAACAGTCCCATTTTTGGGGGGAGGGGGGGGGGGGGGGCAAATCTTATGCGATTATTTGATTCATTAACTTTCGTTTATGGGATATGTAAGTATCGAGCAGCATGGTACCCGATTGCTGGATTCAAAAATGCCTTAAAATGAACTAGTTTGGTTCCCAGGGCGCATATTGACTATCTGGAGTGGTGACAAACTTTTCAAAGAGTTACCAAAAACGTTCAAATACCACAATCGGCAGCATTCTGAGTATTGTTTATCAAAGCACTTACGTAAATCTACTGAGTAACTTACGATCAAATTACCATTCCTTCATAATTTGTAAAATACTAAAGTGTGGTAACTGGAGCTGTCATACTTATAATAATTCAGTTAGTGCACCCCTACAAACCATATTTGTCACCAATTTGTAGTTGTTAAAGAAATATAAAGAATTTAAATTTGAGCGTAACTTTAATATTTTCGTAAGTGCTTTGATAAAATGATAAAACAGTTCCCGGGACTGTAATAATGTAACTTTCAACGTTACAAACTTATACAAATTCTTATTATGATCTGATTTAAGATTGGCAAGTATACTCCTTCATAGTGAAGGACTATCGCTGCTGCATGCCAAGCAATCATTCCAACACCGAAGGCCCAAGTTAAGCTGATTCTAAGCTCAGAGAAATTAACGCAATTAGTTATCAGTAACAACTATTCGTACTCATGCGACGATGCACAGAACGATGCGCAGAACACAACCAACAACAGACTCGTGTGCATATTCTTCTGCTAAGATAATAACACCGCCTCCCTAATAGCCTAGTGGTAGAGCGTCCGCTTCGAGTGCGGGATGTCCCGGGTTCGATCCCAGGCCGCGTCATACCAAAAGACGCACTAAAAATGTTACCAGTATTTCCCTTGCTAGATGTTCAGCATAAAATGGATTCTGGCTTCTCTTCTCTCATACACTCGTGGCGATGGATAACATAAGGAATGAGGCGTCAAGAGTGATACATATAAGTTGGTAAAACTTGTTTCACAATCGACCTAAAATAAATTAGTATAAACTATGTGCTAAGATTGGCCTACCGTGATAGAAGGAGGTTTGAGCACAGGAACTTGCTTTTATAATTTGAAAAAAAAATTGAAAAAAAAGAATTTTTTTTTCACTAGGCCTTCTGTACTATTAAAATATAGACAGGAGTGCAATGCGATTGTATCCCATTGCACTCCTGCCTATATTTTAGTAGTAAAGTAGGCCTAGTTTTTTTTCGTTTTTTTTCAAATTATAAATGCAAGTTCCTGTGGTTTGAGATACTGAGACACATGCTTTTTGGGTTAATTCTCGTTGGCACCTCCCGACTGTTTATATCTGTTTGGCCCTGTGATCGGATTAGAGTAAGTCGTTTGAATATTATAATGAAGTACTGGTCGAATGCATGTGCACAATTTAGTGTGAAGCGATAATGTCGCTGTATTACTTCATAAAATTAGTTTTTAATAAGTACGCAAATTGATATTTGCATGCAAAAAAAACGTTGCATAATCTGTCGCATGCGCCAAATATTTACGTCTAGACTGCGGAGCTGTTGAGATCAAATATGCGGTGCCATTTAAATCACACAAAAACTGAACTGCAAACATATTGCTTAAGCCGCAAGTTCGCTGTTTTCTGAATTTACCCCATGCCTTAAAATGGCATGCAAGATCAGCATTTCAAAGCAAAATCGTTTTCTACTACTTGCTGTGCGCTGTGGATATCGCACCATCAATCAAAATAACTGGTGTTAAGCATGAGAACAACTTATCCGTGCCAATAACAATTTAACATAATGACAACTCGTCCCCCCCTACAATAGGATGGTATCCATAAATCAAATGGTACACTCGATTAACGCTTAGTTTATATATTCAAACTGCTTAAAATTGTAAAAATACGCCCCATCACATAAAACTTGACGAGTTTTGTTCAAATGGTGGGTACTAGTTTTTTTTTCTTTAATTGCACAGGATTTAAATAATTATGTGCATAAACATAGCCATGGGTGGTCAAAGACTTCTGTTGAATATTGGACAGTTAGTGTCAACATAATGATAAATGTGGAGAAAATTTGCATAATTTTAATTAAAATTTTTAAATTTCATATTAATAATGACTCTTCTATCGACGTGCTGAATTCAACCTTACATATGTTTAAATGCCGACTTTTTGTTCAGGCAAGCTAACAAATGCCCCGTATTACCGTCGTCTCCGTTTGTATTACAAAAATAATTAATATTAAGAAACATTAGTTCGTTTCCAACTGACATGGCGGTGTCAGGCTTAGCGCATCAATCATTTTACCCGTGTTTAGAGTCAAACTCAGACTAATTTTATAATATATTATTATTAAGAAGAACGAGGAAACATGGCGATGCTCTTCATTGAGGAGTCTATTTACGTCATGTCATGTCAACGTAGTATTCCTGTACCAAATCACAACAACCATTAATTAATTTCAAGCATCATATCAGCATATTTTTTGTATGTTTATCATTAACCGTGCTCACATTAATCACAATGAACACATTTGGTAATACTGTACAATCACTTATTTTCGTGGGTATTTAATTTCGTGGATTTTTAATAAAAATGCATTTTCGTGGGTACTGAATTTCTTGGATTTTTAATAAAAATGCATTTTCGTGGGTCGTACATTCACGGATTACAGAACATGAAAAGGGTTATAATAATAATAATATTAATAATAATAATAATGATAAACACTAAGATATTTATATACTTGACATAATTGTCAATCTGCCGTAAGGCCCTCAACAGCACATGTCTGACTCTGAGAGGTCGATTCAATCGTGGGGATTCGGATTTCGTGGTCGAGTTCAACAACGAAACCAACAAAAAATTCAACGCCCACGAAAAATAATGAGTTTACAGTACTGACAAGAATATCTTAGTAGAGTCACTGTTAACATAACCATTGGTCAAAATACTATAAAATTAACATTTTTCGTGGGGTTAAAGTTTCCTTGATTTCGTGGCTGAATTCTACCACGAAATTTAATCCCCACGATTGATGAACATCCCAATTACAGAACAACGTTTTGTCCTTCCATGTTGTGCAGTCCACGATTTTACGACCCCACAAAATCGCATTTTTTACAAAATCCACGAAATTTAATACCCACGAAAATGTGTGATATTACAGTACTTTTTTTATTTTCTACTGGTTTCGCTGAACTAAATATAATTACAATACACAAGGAGTTGCCGCACCTTACATAATAATGTGATTAGTTTTGTACATTGTATGTTTCACAATACTTTTTAAAATACGTGTTATTGAGGGACGCTTAATAACACAACTACATTATACAATTTCACAGCACTTATTTATTCACCCAACTATACAAGTATTTATTTTAAGGCTAAATGATATACTAGTATATGAAAGTCTTAATAATTAAGTGTTTTTGGCAAATAAGTGCGCGGCTCTGATCCAGTCTTACCGTGAAGACTGTCGGGAACACCGGGTCATAACACAGACCAATAGGGCGAACCCTTCACAAATGTACAATTTATGACGTACGATCGTACGTTGAACTTTCCAGTCATTTGTCGTCATATTCAATTTTAAAACTGCTTTTGTAAATTCTTTAATGTTTGTTCGTTTGATAAGCACGAAGATTATTTGGTCACAACATGAAAACGGACATCACTGACATGCTGGTACTGGAACCTACTGTTGGTGTTGACAATGAAGTCTGCACTACACTTAAACAGCAGAGCACAAAAAGAACGTACACAAAAGTAACGTAACCAAAAAGAACGTACACAAAAGTAACGTTACCAAAAAGAACGTACACAAAAATAACGTAAACAAAAAGAACGTACACAAAGTAACGTAAACAAAATGAAAGTACACAAAAGTAACGTAAACAAAAAGAACGTACACAAAAGTAACGTAAACAAAAAGAACGTACACAAAGTAACGTAAACAAAATGAAAGTACACAAAAGTAACGTAAACAAAAAGAACGTAAACAAAAGTAACGTAAACAAAAAGAACGTACACAAAAGTAACGTAAAGAAAAAGAACGTACACAAAAGTAACATAAACAAAAAGCACGTACACAAAAGAAAAGCAATTACCTGTACAAGCCACATGGACCAACATAAAATAAACAAGAAACACGAAATAAAATGAAACGGATACGAAAACGAGACACCCTACCCCGACAGCTTTTCACCTCGGTCACTCAAACAGAACCGGGGTAAGATTAAGCAGACGACAACAAACCACAAGGACGACAACACACATGACATCGGTGACCTTCAAAGCAGCATCCAACAGGAGCTACAAAGTTGCAACCTTGCTGCAAGCCCACCATCAGGAGTCTGGGGCAGTACCCATCGACCAGCATACCTTAATGTGCAGTAACTGTTGTCGGCGTGCGAATGTGTCCCCTACGTCTGAGGTCTAACACAGTCACTCGAAAAATTCAGCGCACATGTAGGCTTGTAATGTCAGATCTGAGTACTTCTGTGGCAGTAACAATATGGTTGGGTGTGGGTGTCATCTTCGTATTTAATAACACGGCGCTTCCTTCGTAGTTCCTTGTCACAATCAGCTATACTGGATTCATCTGTTTTTAATTTCGATTTTCTTAACAAAATATAATATAATTTGGAACAATATGCTGACAGCATGGTAGTGTTTTTGCTATTGTATTAGACAGGTAGCTGGAAAAAAAGTTTTGAATAGAGTAAAATTATAGAGCAAAACAATCTAGGAATACTGACAATTATATAGTGTCATATTTTTCTCTGTCGCTTCTAGAGTGCTAATTTCCCGTTGTCACCGTAACAACGGAAGCCTCGCCTATTCTGTCAAGCTTTTATACGTCACATTTACGATTTTTAAAGCGTTTTTTGTGTCTTGTTAATCATTCACGAAATGTATATTAACCAGCTTCTACCTCCCAGCATATGGGTTGTATCGGTTTTCAAATAATATTCAACATTACTACTTTGAAACCATAATTCGAATCTGCGGCTGGGTAAAATAATTATAGCTCTGCGTAGCGCGTTAAGCTAGTAACACCTCTACCACCGCAGTTTTATTAGACTTAACTTGTCGAATTTGATACAAAATTTGGCGGATTTTGTAGAAATGGTGTCTGCTAGCATATGATTATGTCTAATTACGAAATGTATAACCCTGGGGAAAAGAGAGGTGGTTAAAAGACACATGTTTGAAACGTCTTGTACAAACGAATTTTGACCTAAAACGGATGTTTGTGTTATTGAGCGTTGACATCTTACAGAGAGGGAAAAACTTCTAAAGGACATGTGTATTTACGTTAGGGAAAAAATAAAAAAAACTTCTAAAGGACATGTGTATTTACGTAAAGGAAAAGTGATTGGACATGATTTTATCTTGATACAGAGAGAATTCAGTAAACACCCGTCTATCCGAGGGAGGCGGTACATATTTATTCGACATTTGTTTCACGATTTTGGTTATAGTCGAAAAAAACATCTAACTATCCGACAATCATGCTGCCAATTACATGGAATAAGAATGAGCATGTATATAAATTAAGTATCAAAAGAAAAATATGATAATAATAACATCCTGATTTGAAGAAGATGGCACATTAAGATGATACAAATTATCCTAAATGAGGGAATGATTTTCTGAACACATCATTTAATTAAATACAATGTATTTCAGACACATTGGCTCATCAGGGGTTCCGTGCATTATTCTTTTATCGTCTATTTCAAGTATTGTAAGTATATCAAGAGTGGTTCACAGTGAAATCGGGGCTTGTGTCCAACTGGGTTGCCTCTATAAATAAAGTATTATTAAAATTGCCATGATATTTTTACTAATATTTTTAAAAAAAATGATAATGATTGTTAAAATGACAGTGATGCACAGAGATTACGTTTTGTTTAACCCTGGAATTGAAGTCCCGGTATGGGATTACACGGGTTTTATCGTGCCCAAGATTTCCTCGTATTTTAAAGAAAAGTAGGGACTCAAAAAAAAGTTATACAGACATAACGGAAAATTCAAAATTTATTAGCAAGTTCGAGATAACAAGAGTTGACAGTATATAGTTTACTCCAGCAAGTAATTTTCTATCGTATGACTTAATTTTTTATCAAATGTATGTTGTTTTGAAAATAGGTAATTAAATATGTTGAATTTATTAGAGGTAACGACTTTTAATGCCTTACGAATTTCATTATTAACAAATTGTCTCAACTCCGTATCAAACAATGCCTCCTTGTTTAACCAAGTTGGTTTTCCGGTTCGTTTGTATTTCGGCTTCTCCGAAAATAGGCACTGTAATGTTTGGTTGGTGACATTAATTTGTAGAAATCCGGCAATACTAATTAACTCCTCTAGTGTATTGGTCTGTAGTCGTTCGTAGACTAGCAGGTGGTAAGGTTTCTGGAAATTCTTTGTCCAATACATAACCATTCCTGACCAAAGTGTTATTCGATCTTTTACGAACATTTTCCACTCTGAAACGAGAAAAAATGTTAAGCCCCATTATCACTAATAATAATAATATCTTTATTTAGAGAAGGTAACATGTACAGACATATGCAATAGACGAATTCACATACATCTTAATTTAAACAAGGCCTTCTATAAAACAAACAACAACAAAACATGTTATTTTGACAATCACTCAAAGTACACACATGCTATAAGTAAACAATTTAAATATTCAATTTCGTTATTTCCAACATAGATAATTGAAGTCATACATATATGGTATTAATATTTTTGTTTGTGTATTAAGAAATGTTTTACTGATTTTTTGAACGAATTAAGTGATGTAAGCAGACGAATGTTTGTTGGGGTTACTCTCGATCATCCACTAAATACACGGAATAAGGATGTTTTTCACAGATGACCAATAATTGACTGTAGATAATAGAATGATACAATATCTGTTGAAATCATTTAAATAGTATGCATAAATCACATTTAAGTAAAATGAATGGAAGACAAAAATTAATACTAATTTTGCAAGAGTTGATTCCCTTACACTATAAATCGTTTATTTACTGTTTACAACCCGTTAGTTTGTAAGCAGACCAACTTCGTTTTCTTTCATCGTGTGGTGTTTTCCACTTACGGGACATGGTGCTTTAAAAAAGAAAAATACCATATGAAACAAGACTATATGGATGGACGACGATGTTTTGCGCATGTGTGTCAGAATGTCAGAAAAAAAAACATTCCATAGACCAAAAAAATCTTGATACTAACCTTTTGACCTGAAAACAGATTGTTTAGCAACGTCTACTTTGCCGCCTTCTTTTCTATTCATATCAGCAATCAGAGCGTCGTATGGGTTCCTTAGAATGAAGATTGCTCTCTCAAAATGTGTATCTTTTGCAGCTCTCCGTTTACAGAGTTCGTGCGTAATAAGTGACGATGTATAGTGCGTTTTAAGGATGTATACTTCACCATTCAATGGACACTGTTTGGAACCAACCAGAGTTGTACTTCTGTCAACATAGCAACTTCCTGTGTGGATCCCTGCAAAAACAGATTGCACGTGCATTTAATATTCTGATTGTTTTCGTAAATCAGCATAAGTTCTTATTGGTCAATATTGACACACCTTATGGCGATGTGAACTTTCATTAGTCAATATGACACACCTTACGACGATTTGAGCACTCATTGGTCAATATGACACATCTTACGACGATTTGAGCACTCATTGGTCAACATGAAACACCTTACGACGATTTGAGCAGTCATTGGTCAATATGACACACCTTACGACGATTTGAGCACTCATTGGTCAATTTGACACACCTTACGACGATTTGAGCTCTCATTTGTCAATATGACACACCTTACGACGATTTGAGCACTCATTGGTCAACATGACACACCTTACATCAAAGTGTGCTCTCAATCGGTTGGTTAATATTGATGGCAATGTGAGACTCAATACTTCGGCTTTTATGTATTGCAATAATGATTAACTGGAGAAGACGGAATTACCCGATGTTTCGCGAGTAAAGGAAATATCTGATAGTCCACGATTTAAGCCGGGCATCCCCGATGTTCCACAATTAAAGATATATTTCTATATGCCAATATTGCATCTTTTTGAATTAGCATTGCATTAAAAACATTCAAAATATATTTTATCGTCAACCGAGGTTAAAACCTCGTACATTTGTATTTATTTTAAGTTTCAAACAAATATGTCACATAATGTTTCCCACATATATTCACAAATACAAAATAAAGATTTATGTTAAAGACGGATTAGACCGAAGGCTGAGCAGCTTTAAGAGGTCTACAACGGGAAAAAGTTAAATCACTTTAAATTGGTAAAACCATAATTATGATAATACTAATATAAAACAGTAAACACAAATATAAGAAAAAGGGTCCATTTACGTAATTATTTAGGCACATTGACTACCGGTCTAGCAGTTCTTGAACTAGTCTATAGAAAGTGTGGGACCAATAACGCATCCGTATGAATTTAAAATACATTTTTGTACTACTGCTGTTGTGTAATCAGCCGCGGTCTATGACTTAACCCGCGCCCTAAGGTCGCAGGTTCGATACAGGGGGCGACATACCGCACTAAAGTCGTTAAATAATATGGTACTTGTATAACCCCCTTACATCGTGCTCAGCATATATTGTATGAGGGTTGTCAGTTCAGGTAAATACAGATTTCTTCTTTTTCTTCCACTTTCTGGCCACCATCAACAGGTTGAAGATTTTGCCAGTGTTTGCGCAAAGAAAAACCAGTAGAGATATAAAGATAAAAGTATGAAAATAAGACTAGGAGTTTAGATATAGAGTGCGACCAGTCGTTGCTTGAGGGCATCGACTGGCCCGACTGACTGGATGTCTGGCGGTAGCTTGTTCCAGTCCCTGATTGTTCTTGGGAAGAAGGAGTTGGGTCGGTACTGTGTACGGTCTTTTGGAAGCTGGAAGGATGTTTCAGTATCTGTTTGTCTGGAGTTTCTAGTTACTGGAATGATTTGTCTGGTGTCATATTAATGTGACCGGATAGTCTCCATATGATTCAAATACTGATGACAATGTTTTTGTTTAAACACAAACACACACACGCACGCACACACGCACGCACGCACACACGCACGCACACACGCACGCACGCACGCACGCACGCACGCACGCACAGCAAAATAAATTGACCAGGTAATCAAGATATGAAATATGACCTACCCGTAAGTCCTTCCAACAGTTCCCTGGTCCATGTATTTCCCGAGCCAGGAAAACTCGCTAACGCTACGAAAGGTTTCGGTTTCTTTAAGAAGGTTTTATTACGAGGCGGACAATCATGCTTAGTTCTATCAAGGTACGGCACAGCTGTACGAATTGTTGCCGTTGTGTCTACATCCCAATATTCATCAGATGAGTACGAAACATAATCCAAAACTTGAAATAATACTAACGCCAAAACAGTTAGAACCATAGCGGCTCGCGCTATACTCCATACGCTCAGCCGTCTTGTCATTATTTCGTACAAATGAGCAGAGAAATATCGAATGTATTCAAGAGAATTAGTATCGCGGCGAATTGTTTAAATTTAAGCCAAAACTAATCCTTTTGTTACGTTACAGATTATCAATATAGTACTTTATATACAATACATAATAGCCATTGTGGTTCAGAATCGTTTTAGTTGTGTTCGTTCATGTTTAAACATATTGGCAGGCCTATACAATATAATATAGTTTGTTCATTTATTGCGATAAACATCAAACATTGTTTGTAGCATCATGTAATAATAATAACTATAACAACATCTTAACCAATACACCAACAATTTCGAAGAGCAACGAGAAGTGATCAAAAAAATAGAATGTCATCATTTTTATGGAATTGCCAGGATGAATTGGAATTTAAATGAATTGACGGTAAAAATGCCGGAGCACATGCCGGTTGTTATCGGCGCAGTTGGCAAGCTAGGAGAAAAAATGGACACCACGATTTTACGAAATTTCGACACTTTAACAAACACACTAGTTCGTGATAAAAAACGTTATTATGTCGTCGCTGTTCTTCGAAAACCTCGTATACATGTTTTGGCTCAAAAACGATTAAACGCACATCGGAAAGCCCATTCAGTAACAAGTCTTCTGCGAAAATGCCGGATAAGATAGTCTAAAAATAGCCTCTCAAACGAGAAAGTTAGTACTTGTGCGAAAATTCTTGATTTTTTTCATGGGGTCACATTTTTGTCTGCGAAAATCTCGAATAAATTGTTTTGTTGTTTTTCGGTTGCGCTTACGTCAAATATGCAAAACAATTAACCTGTAATGGTATATTACAACGGATATAAGTAGAAACACTTTAATATTTTAACGTTGAACAATATAAATATCTATAAATGGCTAATTTAAATTATACGAGGATTTAGAAAACGCAATTACGTAATGCGAAAAAACTGAATAATGCCGCGAAAAAGTCGAATAACGGCAAATGGAACAAATTTGACAAAAAATAAGAACGAAAAGCTCGTATAATAGAGTTAAAAGTAAAAGTATGGGTTTTCCTTTGCTCAGCCGACACGTACATTTACGTGCATTCAAAGTGGAGTCACAAACGCTATGTTCGTGTCAAAGAATTAAATAAATATTCACTTTTAGTAAAAAGTTATTCAGTTTTTTTCGTCTCCTGAAAAGAAGCCAAAATTGATATACGAGGATTTCGAAGAACAGCGACGATGTGTAGTAATGCATTTCTACCTACAAGTTATGAAAGTCACGGGGTTGTAGCCAGAGAAAAAACGCTTCGAGACCAAAACTTATTTTCTGACTAAAAGGTTGGATATATGGTTCTATCAACTTTCGTATGCATCTAGTATTTGCATAGAATCATTTACTTTGAATGAGATAAAAAATAGAACAATCGAATTTTATTTTACCGAGTGATCACAGAAAATCAATATGTTCACGAGTGGCGAGTGAAAATTTAATTTTCTGTGATCACGAGTGAAATAAAATTGATCTTACACTAAGAATCAACGAATTTTCTTTTTATCATATGCCACAATTTCTCTTAAAATTTGCCGTAATTGGCTTAATTGAATCACGTCGAAATTGGAACGTTACCACGTGTGAATTATGACGTCATGATGACGTAACGCATATTTTAAACCCGGCGCCGTTGACGTTACGTTTCATTTTCTGCATGATACTTGAACCAGCTTCTAAAACAGTGAAACATGATAACAAAGTGGTAATTTCACTGTTATTTTCACTGAAAAAACTACATAGTCCATTGAAAGCAAATAATAAAATATTATATTCATTTTTTTTCAGATAAATACAAGGTAATAATTGTATAGATACATAAACACAGTAGATCTACAATACACTCAACCACACCAATTAACAAAATACATGTATACGCAATATATGTTTGTTAAAATTGTATTCTGCATTCTGGATCATTCTGTATGTATGCAAACAAGACGATGTACGTCGTACAAGTCTAAATTAAAGATGTTCTGTTCTGCTCAGTCACCTTCAGATTATCGATTATCAGTATTGGTGACTGATCTAAGGGAACCAACTCGTACATTACACTTTAATTGTGTGAAACCATGATGACCTCCCTTAGTATAATAAAGAATACGGACATGTTAAGGAAATGTTGGTATTGGTCACACCAGGGGCATTTAACCGGCAATAACTTCGTTATCTATTTGAAGAGCCATGGATATTGAGCACTTTAGTAGAGTCCTCAAAATAGAAAACACCATAAGATTGAAGAAAATTAAATACAACCTCCCGTTGGTTCGTTTACAAAATCATGAATTGTAAACAAAAACTGCAATTTATAATCTAAGGGAAGCAACTCTTACAAAATTAGGTCTTTGCCATCCATACATTTTACTAAAATGTGTTTTTTTGCATACTATTTCGACGGATACATTTAACATTCTGTCGTCAATAATTGATTATTCGTGAACAATATCCTAATTCTTTGTAACTAGTCTATTTACTGGATGATCGAAAAAGGGTCTTGGGAGAGATAATGTGGCTTCAAAGAATAACCAGTGTGGACATACCACGTGGTATGTGACGTAATTTTTGGCTAAGAACGCAAGTAAAATCTGTCGACGAAATGTTAAAAACAACCGTTTTATGTAAAAAATTCTTTGGTCGTTGCTAACGAGACATCATCGACCCTCAATACAAGCCAAGAACGATTACTTCCTATGCAACCTAATATTTTTGTGCAACAGGTCAGTTTTTGCCCGAAATCGAATCTCCAGGCAGTTGTGTCGGTTTCGGGCAAAATATATGACCTTTGGTTGAAACATAACTGCAACATTAAACGGGGTGCTCCATCTCCTCATAATACGATATATAATACGATGTTTGGGAAAGCAGTGTTCAGGATTGGAATTACTTCCCTTGAGTTATCCTAGTTGAGGCTATGTTAAGAGCTAACATTACTACACGTCCGAACTCGTGTCTATATATATATTTTTTATAACGCATCAGTTGAAGCACAACTACAGAGGTACTTGATAAAAAACAATTATTGAGTAATGGTCTTTTGAAATTTAATAAGCTGCATTTTAACAACAGACAATGTTTGAAACAGGTTCAAGTTTTGCTTTATAGGTGGGTGTGTGCAAATGGCACCAAAACAGACTCGCTACTCATTTTCATGATGCGGCATTATGTCTCAGCAGGACAATGAGAATTTCAATGCTAATACTATATGTTTAAACTAACAACAATGAAGTCGTCGCTGTTGTTGTTGTTTTTTCACTGTACCAAAAAATGTGGAACGTATCTTGTTCTCTTTGTTGTTCAAGCCAAATCGTTTGCTCGGACTTTGTTGTCTCAATAGTATCAGTAAATAACATTAGTACTCGTTAACCACCTACAGATCGGCGTCTCTGAACGGACCATGTCCATTATAATATACCGTATAGTGTAAACATACAATTATCTTACATAAGCAGACAAAAGGCACGTTGATTAAAAGTGTTAGTTCTAATTAAAGGTGCTGGCGTTTCTTCTGTTTCACGAGTTTCTGCATCCACAGCTTCTCTCCGGCTTAGAAATGGTGTAATTTTACCCTGTTTTCACTATAAATGCACATTGCAATTGATGACTTGTACTTGCTTTCGGTAGTATTCGTAAATCTTCGACATATTCCGGTAAACTCTGTAGCAATTAAGCAAGTGTATTAACATTCTGATCACCTCGGCCTTTATGCATCGCAATATTTATTTACCGGAGACAAACGGAAATGGCCGAGCTTTCCCGATTAGTGTATTCAGTACTATTAACTGACCAGCACTGATAACAATGAATCACCAGGCATCACCTATCTGAAACGAATTAAATGTTATTCCGAAATGAAGGTACATTGTATGTGATAATATTTAATAAATAACATTCAACCAACTCGCTAAATATCGGTATTTTCCGTTGAACTCCGTAGAATCGGTCTGGATTCACATTAACAATCTATGATTCCGTGCGGTACCTTTAACTGATCTATTTGTCATTACATTAGTGAAGGTATGCCGCTATTATATACATATGACAATCAGCGGTATAGTTTTGAACCTGTATGTAATTACACGAGTAGCTTGGCGTCCACAAACAAGTGAATATAGCAGGTACTATCTACCTGCTGATGGCTGGAAGCCGACCAACTCTCTGTCACAAGTTGAGAACACCAACATGAACTAAACTCTGAAATATATCGCTATTGCAGATTTTATTTTGTCGTTGTATACTTTTTGGGTTTTTAACGTTTTTATTTTCATATTAATGCATACACGTAGTATCACATATACTGGGCGTCCGACTGAAAAGTTACCAATTATACAAAATGTATATATAGTCCAGTCAGGATAAAAATCCAGTGACGCAACGGTCGAGTCCACTATAACGGTGTAAAACCGATTATAAAGGCTTATACTGTACAAACAACTAAAATTTAAATGCCAAACTATCATACTAAACTTCGCTCTGCCTGATTTTTTGCGTACACATAAACTGCAACGTCACTGTCACAATATCCTAACTGGACTATACCTCTGTATTTTGTATACAATATGACCTATCGGTTTTATAGTGTGTGCATATATTAGAATGTATGGATCTCGATCTTTGTGCATGGGTCTTGAGCTTAAACCACCGTTAGAGTGTGTACGGTGGTGAGATTACCAGGCTTTTACACTATGAACGTGCTTTGGAGTTGCATGGTGCCTTTGTCTCTGCAAATGTCTTTTTTCTGTTGTTTGGGCTTGTGTCACATAAACAGACAGCAATCGCTCGTAGAATATTGTAACACTCCTGAATGTGAAACAATGGGAAACGTGGAGACAATCTTATCCGACCTCGGTGTGGGGAGATCACTGCGCCCTGGCAAGGTTTGATTTGGACAGGTATCGTTACGTGTGAAATGGTGTGAAAATTACTGTGCAACTCTATTTTGATTAGGTGGCTACGTTTAGTTTACGTTATACGCCCCGGGGTAGGAAATATTACAAAGGGAAGATGAAAACATAATTTGATCAGTTCAAATTTATGATATATCTAATTCAATTTATAGCCAAGTGTAACGAAATTTGGAAAATATTGTATTTAATTCAGGCGTCATCGTTTCATTAAAATTCATAGGTAGGTAGGTAGGTAGGTAGGTAGGTAGGTAGGTAGGTAGGTAGGTAGGTAGGTAGGTAGGTAGGTAGGTAGGTAGGTAGGTAGGTAGGTAGGTAGGTAGGTAGGTAGGTAGGTAGGTAGGTAGGTAGGTAGGTAGGTAGGTAGGTAGGTAGGTAGGTAGGTAGGTAGGTAGGTAGGTAGGTAGGTAGGTAGGTAGGTAGGTAGGTAGGTAGGTAGGTAGGTAGGTAGGTAGGTAGGTAGGTAGGTAGGTAGGTAGGTAGGTAGGTAGGTAGGTAGGTAGGTAGGTAGGTAGGTAGGTAGGTAGGTAGGTAGGTAGGTAGGTAGGTAGGTAGGTAGGTAGGTAGGTAGGTAGGTAGGTAGGTAGGTAGGTAGGTAGGTAGGTAGGTAGGTAGGTAGGTAGGTAGGTAGGTAGGTAGGTAGGTAGGTAGGTAGGTAGGTAGGTAGGTAGGTAGGTAGGTAGGTAGGTAGGTAGGTAGGTAGGTAGGTAGGTAGGTAGGTAGGTAGGTAGGTAGGTAGGTAGGTAGGTAGGTAGGTAGGTAGGTAGGTAGGTAGGTAGGTAGGTAGGTAGGTAGGTAGGTAGGTAGGTAGGTAGGTAGGTAGGTAGGTAGGTAGGTAGGTAGGTAGGTAGGTAGGTAGGTAGGTAGGTAGGTAGGTAGGTAGGTAGGTAGGTAGGTAGGTAGGTAGGTAGGTAGGTAGGTAGGTAGGTAGGTAGGTAGGTAGGTAGGTAGGTAGGTAGGTAGGTAGGTAGGTAGGTAGGTAGGTAGGTAGGTAGGTAGGTAGGTAGGTAGGTAGGTAGGTAGGTAGGTAGGTAGGTAGGTAGGTAGGTAGGTAGGTAGGTAGGTAGGTAGGTAGGTAGGTAGGTAGGTAGGTAGGTAGGTAGGTAGGTAGGTAGGTAGGTAGGTAGGTAGGTAGGTAGGTAGGTAGGTAGGTAGGTAGGTAGGTAGGTAGGTAGGTAGGTAGGTAGGTAGGTAGGTAGGTAGGTAGGTAGGTAGGTAGGTAGGTAGGTAGGTAGGTAGGTAGGTAGGTAGGTAGGTAGGTAGGTAGGTAGGTAGGTAGGTAGGTAGGTAGGTAGGTAGGTAGGTAGGTAGGTAGGTAGGTAGGAGCTGCGACCAAAAGAGCGATGAGCTAGGACCTACGAGCTGCGACTAACGCCCGACATGCTGCGACAAACGAGTATACATCCAGGACCTAAGATATGCGACCAACGACCTACCAGCTGCGACTAACGACATACGTGCTTCGACTAACGAATAAACATCCACGACATAAGAGCTGCGACTAAGAACCTACGAGCTGCTACCAACGACCTACAAGCTGCGACCAACGACCTACGAGCTGCGACCAACGGCCTACGAGCTGCGACCAACGACCTTCAAGTTGCAATCAACGACATAAGAGCTGCGACCAACGAGCTGCTACCAACGACCTACGTGCTGCGACCAAGGACCTATGAGCTGCGAACAACGAGTAAACATCTACAAGCTAAGAGCTGCGATCAACACCCTAAGAGCTGCGACCAACAGGCTTAGAGCTGCGAACAACGCGAACTACGAGATGCGACAAATGAGGAAACACCTATGAGTTAAGAGCTGCGACCATCGACCTACGAGCTGCGACCAACAAGTTAACGTCTACGAGCTAAGAGCTTCGACCAACGACTTAAGAGCTACGACCAACGACCTGCGTGCTGCGACCAATGAGTTGCGATCAACGAGTAAACATCTAGGAGTTAAGAGCTGCGACCAACGACCTACGAGCTGCGACTAACGACCTACGAGCTACGACCAACGAGTAAACATCTACGAGCTAAGAGCTCAGACCAACAACATATTAGCTGCGACCAACGACATATGAGCTGCGACCAACGAGTAACATCTACGAGCCACGAGCTGTGACCAATCACGTAAGAGTTGCGACCAACGACATAAGAGCTTCGACCAATGACCTACGAGCTTCGACCAACGAGTACACACCTACGAGCTAAGAGCTCCGACCAACAACCCATTAGCTGCGATCAACGACCTATGAGCTGCGACCAACGAGTAAACATCTACGGGTTAAGAGCTGCGACCAACGACCCAAGAGCTGCGATCAACGACCTACGAGTATGGAACGCCATAGCTGCCTTCTGTTGGTACTAATCAGTTTGTTTTGTGCATTTATTAAGTTGTTCTATGCTACCATCATTATGCTATGAGTATTTGCCAAAGCGTTCGGTACTTAAGACATTTTGTCTTGTACAAACACCAGTTCTTTCTGTGCATTCGTCATTATGTTATGTACATTTACTAACTCGTTCTGTACAAACGCATTTTGTTGTGTGCATATATTGTTTCTTTCTGTGCAGTTGCCATTATGTTATGTGTATTTAACAGGTTGTCCGGTAGATGAACTATGCTGTCCTGTGCATATGTCAATATGTTATGTGCATTTACAAATTCGTGATATACTAAAACAGTTTGTGATGTGCATACATCATTTCGTTATGTGCGTTTGTCATTATGTTGTGTACATTACTCATGTTGTTCTGTGCATACATCATTTCGTTATGTGCGTTTGTTATTATGCTGTGTGCATTAATCATGTTGTTCTGTGCATACATCATTTCGTTGTGTGTGTTGGTCATTATGTTGTGTACATTACTCGTGTTGTTCTGTGCATACATCATTTCGTTATGGTCGTTTGTCATTATGTTGTGTACATTACTCGTGTTGTTCTGTGCATACATCATTTCGTTATGTGTGTTGTCATTATGTTGTGTACATTACTCATGTTGTTCTGTACATACATCATTCCGTTATGTGCGTTTGTCATTATGTTGTGTGCATTACTCATGTTGTTCTGTGCATACATCATTTCGTTATGGTCGTTTGTCATTATGTTGTGTACATTAATCATGTTGTTCTGTGCATACATCATTTCGTTATGTGTGTTGGCGTTCAATATACGAGCTTCGACCAACGTGCTACGTGTAACGAGATAATAGCTACGTATTAATTTCAAATAAAAATGAGTAATCATCTGACTGTCGATGTCAACTGAACCAGATATATACGTGTATTTATAATGACTTAAGTTGAAGTCTTAGAGTTGATTGAACGGTAGCCCAGTAATCAGTAATGTTAAATGTCATGGCGACCTTGACCTTTGATCTAATGGCGACCGCAACAGCAGTAGGTGTCAATTACTGATAATAGCCACTATTACCACTCTCCCTTTGCAAGTTATACTATAAATGCAAAGATCCTGGGCCAAACCGTTCTATTGTTGACGAACAGCCTCCGTGTAAAGTTTGAGGAACCTTGAGTCAAGCGTTCTTGAGTTCTTGAACGGAAACCATTTGGTCTACAGACCGGCAGACACACGTAGAGCTAAGTACCCCCTCATCAAATTTGGGGGCATAATTATGTACTAGTATATGAATTGTATAGTATCCCAATAATTCATACAGTGATTTGGTTTATACGCGGTGAATATACACTCACATCAAATTTGAGGGCAAATGCTTGTAATTCCCTAGTTGAGTGAGATACGACTAAAATTCCATACACGCACACGAGGAACGTTGTGGTACCCGTGACCTCTCCACATTTGTGCTTCTTTTATGAAACAAATTTTGAAAAACAAGGCAATCTTTTGAGCTTATAGTACGGAGAATTTGACTTGATCCTGACCTTTATGCATGAATATATTACGAGGTTCTTGCGTTGAATATATAAATTTCCATGAGCAAACAGAACAATATCGGTCCTTTTGATTTGTGTTTGCATCTTCGTGATACTACCCGCTTATGAAAACGTACAACCGGAGTTATAGATATAGACAATATATCAGCTGTTAAATTAAGCTACAAAAAGGTCGAGAATCACGTCAAATTTTCAGTACTACTAGTATACTAACTGATAAGATATGAAGAGATATGAGAGGGTCGCTTGCTGACGTCACTTATAACATTTTGGAAGTAAACTAGTTGGTAAACATGAAGATGGTCTATGTTTTGATCTTGTTAGTGTCGGCGATATGTTCATCGCAGGTAAGTTATAGTGTATCCACAACTGTAAAGTTTTAGGTATGCACATGCACATGTAGTTATGTATTACAATATTTTAAATATATTGACTAAAAGCGAAATATTTAACAGTATTGTATCAAGAGCATCATATGGCATCTCCGTGTTAAATGCCATTTTGATGGAAGCTTGTCTTGCATAGGTACAACGAATACCCGTAACTATGTGGGGGGGCTACGATGCGTCTGCAGAAAGGTCAATTGATAAGATTCATTCTACTGTTTTCTTCTAAGAATGCCCAGCATAGCCTTTATTTGCCAGTCAGCTTTCTGCTAAAATATGCCAGGCATAAGAGTGCCTCCATCCGTATTTGAACACGAGACGCCAGATTAGACGGCAAGCGCACTAACCATTGAGCTACCGAGGCATGACTGTATCGTGTACATGTTTCTATCGCGATTTAGTATCACCACTCAGGCTTATCAGCAACTATAGATGTCTCTGTGATGTAGGAATCGTCGAATGGTTCGCCACTCAGGCTAATCACCGAAGTCCGTCAAAGCCACCAATATGGCGTGTGGTACAGGCTTATCAAGAACTATAGATGTCTGTGTGATGAAGGGTTCGTCGAATGGTTAGCCACTCCAATCAAATTCGCCGTCAAAGCCACCAATATTGCACGTGATAGGTCAATCGTGTAGGCAATACCAGGGAAATGTATGTGTAGGCCAGGTGGTGTTTCTCGGCACTTCCAAAAAAAAATCAAAGCATTATTTAAATAAAACGTAAACACCATATTCACGTTACAAAACAGTGAAGCTATGACGTGGACGGAAGGCCACCGTTCACTGTAAGTTCAAGCAATATCAATTGAGGGTTCAGGTATTGAGGCCTATTGGTACTGTAGCTCTAGACTAAGTCACAAAGGTAGGTACAAAAACCTCCGCGTATGGAAGAGACAAACTCGGTTTATTACGCACGAATCATTTGCGCACATTGTACAACCTGTACACTGCCCAAACATCCTGAACTATTCCGACCATTTCTGACGTATTTATCTCCCCTTGATAAACTTGAAATAAAGACGATGTTGTAAGTGCGGTTGTTTCCCTTTACTTCAATAATTTACATAGCTTAATGTATTGCTAAAAGGGTCAGTTATGTAATGTAGAAACTGGTTTGTTAATATAGTCCAATCAGGGTACGAACAGAGTGACGTAGCTGTTCTAGCGATTCTACTATTGACAGCTGAACTTTAAATGCCAAACTAACATACTATATTGTGCTCTTCCTGTTCAGACAATGGTTGTAATGTTGTACACTTAAACGACAACGTCACTCTCACAATATCCTAACTGGACTGCACACCCCATTATTTGTATCATAATGAAAACAACGTCCGACGTCAGTTTGAGGAAGTAAACTTTACACTAATGTTATCATCTCTAGAGCACCAACCTTACAAAACAATTTATATAAATCACTTAACACCTCACTCCTGATGTTATACATCGCCTAGAGGGTATGAGAGAAGAGAAGCTCGTTCCCCTTTTTTGTTGAGCGTTTAGCAAGGTACCATTTTTATTTCGTCATTGGTATGACGCGGCCTTGAATCCGCGCTCAAAGCGGACGCTCAATCACTAGGCTATCGGGGGGATGTGGGGGCGGGAGCGGGGGTGGTTGTTGAATAAAGGTATCGTTGTATTATTAAATAAAGCATTGTTCTATATCAGGCTACTGTGTGTAAGGTGGACACTGACTGTGGACAGGACGAATGTTGTTACATCAAGCCAGCATTCGAGGTGGTCAGCAAGAGACAACTAATACTGCCGCAACCTACCGTATCGGATACAGGTACGTGGTTACTTAATGTTGTTCAAACCTACCGTGTCGGATACAGGTACGTGGTTACTTCATGCTGCCCAAACCTACCGTGTCGGATACTGGTACGTCGCTTCTTAATACTGCACAAACCTACCGTGTCGGATACAGGTACGTGGTTACTTAATGCTGCCTAAACCTACTGTGTCGGATACAGGTACGTGGTAACTTAATGCTGCCCAAACCTACCGTGTCGGATACAGGTACGTGGTAACTTAATACTGCCCCAACCTACCGTGTCGGATACAGGTACGTGGTTTTTTTAATGCTGACCAAACCTACCGTGTCGGATACAGGTACGTGGTTACTTTATACTGTCCAAACCTACCGTGTCGGATACAGGTACGTGGTTTCTTAATACTGTACAAACCTACCGTGTCGGATACAGGTACGTGATGACTTAATACTGCCCAAACCTACCGTGTCGGATACAGGTACGTGGTTTCTTAATACCTCACAAACCTACCGTGTCGGATACAGGTACGTCGTTACTTAATGCTGCCTAAACCTACCGTGTCGGATACAGGTACGTGGTTTCTTAATACCTCACAAACCTACCGTGTCGGATACAGGTACGTCGTTACTTAATACTGCACAAACCTACCGTGTCAGATACAGGTACGTCGTAACTTATTACTGCCCAAACCAACCGTGTCGGATACAGGTACGTGGTTACATCATCGCAGGCGCCTTCTATAAAATCACGAATTTTCGTGGGTATTAAATTTTGCGGGTTTGATAAAAATCCATTTTCGTGAGGTCGTTAATTTGTGGCTCACAAAAACATGGAAGGGTGAAACCACGTTATGTATTTGGGAGTTCGATAAATCGTGGGCATTTCGTAGTCGAGTTTAACAGCGAACATTGTTTTTCTATAACCCCAACTATCCTATTTTTGCCCCTACCCTAAACATATCATCAGCATTTTGCTGGAAATCACTGAAAAGTTGATTTTCCAGTGCATAAAATCATAAAATGTTTTTTTTAAATAAAATGTTTTTCCTGCATACGGTTGTAATATTTTGTGTACACATAAACGGCAACATCACTCTCACAATATCCTAACTTGACTGTACGACCGTTATTACAATATTGAAACATTGATGACTTACCTTTCAGGTGTCTGTGAACGATTCCATGCACGCGATACACGTTGTTATCCATTAGAAACAGCCAATGGTCACTGTGGTTGTATAACCGGAAGTAGTTGTCAGTGGGTACCAGAACCCACACCCGTACCTGCTGGCAAAAGGAAGATATATCACCCACCAGGTCCTGGAGACTTCAAGTGTGCTTGAGCTGTTACCGTTCGTGTTATTTAAGGCCCAAACAAAAATAATATTATAGTTCTAGTAACCGGACTGTAACCCCACCTATCCTATTGTTGCCCCCAACCTAAACATTTTATTGGTATTTTATTAGAAATCCCCGCGAAACATTGATTTTCAAGTGCATTAAATCAATAAAATGTTTTTTTTTAAATAAATGTTTTCCTACATACCTACTACATGTATATTCTTTGTTAGCATGTTACCAGAACCATAACATTACTTTGTTTTAGCCGAGTATCTATAATAGCACAATAAAATATTAATATTACTACAGCAAATTGTTGTATCTTTTATCCAATTTCTTAAATTTGTGAACTACGCGTAGTGCTAAAGATGATACAGCGGCATACCAGTAATATTTACATATACAGGGCTTTCTAAAATATTCATTTTTGGGGGGTATGGATGGTTCGTTCTTTATCTGACTCGTGCGTGGGTGGTTAAGCGCTGTTGTCGTTTCTGTTTGGCGTTGGGCTGTCTTTGCGCTACAGTATTTAGTGTTCATGTGCTAGTATTTTTTTTAAAAAACAACAAGTTGGGTATTTTCTTTGTACGGATTTGGAAAGGAAAGCCCTGGTACTGTGTTGGCGCCGCCGTAAAGTTTCTAGACACGATGGGTCAAACAGACCACTTAGCGTTGTTAGTGTGTTAGATATATGGGTAGGTGAAGTTATTACAGTCACCGAGTACATTGATTTAACCCCCATCAGAATCAGTGGATTCCAACAATGCTAGTACAGAAAACTTATGTTTTATATAAAGCTTTATTTGTAGTCTTTGTGGTCATTGCTTCTCCGTGAGTTATATACAAATGTATATACACTTTGTATTATCTAAAAGTCAAAGGATAGTGTTTTATTGTGTATATTTATTGTAGAGTTTTGTGTGTCAAAGGCGAGAATAGGTTCGACTTTACTTTGATAAAGTGTCTTACAGCACTTGAGCAACACATGGCATGTGAACTACGAAATATCCGTATACTATACTCACACTACACCAAATATAAAATCGAGTAATATGACTTTGTTCTTGATCGTTTACAAGACAATAAAAATCAAGGGTATCCGGTATTGTATATAGTAATGGATTGATTACAGTATAAAACTGGTTCAGAAAGAGAAAGGTGCGTTTTTGGCTTTTATTTTGGCGATCAAAACGCATCAGAATGGGAATAAATTCGAGTGGGAAACGAACCGTTCCTCTTTAACGAAATGGTCACAAACTGTGAATCAAACACATCCATGCCCTTCGTTAGAACATATTCTTCGAATAAAACGCCAGTAAAGTAAGCATTTTATTCCCATTCCGTCTCCATATGAAAACTGAGTCTTTAATCTTGCCTTAGAAGCTAAATTGAAGATAGACGTTTCGTATATTCGAGCTCTTTTCGTTATTAAAGAGAAAGAAAAATACAGAAGACGGAAAAAGAGACGATCTGAGCGTTAGGTTTTGCGTGATCGTTTGAGCTGTTGATTATTATATTTAGAAATGAAAAAAGTCCGCAACATGTGTAATGAAATGTTAAACAGTTGTTGCTTCCACGCTCAATGGCCGTCAAGAGTTTCTCTAACAGTTGCGGCTCATATGTAAAATACTTAAACATTTGATGAATGAAAGAAAGCCGACAAAACAATGTAAACATATCTTTTTCTAGTCTAGTACAATTTTTTGTCGAACAAAAATGCCCTGAAAGTGATACAATATAATTTGTCGGCTGCTGCAGCGCGCGCCTCTTTCTGCGCATGCGTGAATCTAAGGTTACGAATTTTTATGAACTCCGCGATGAGTTAATTAACTCGGAAGCTTTTTTTGCAAAAAATAGTTCGTCTCTTTTCAGCCATGCAATCAACTGAGAAGGCAGTCTGGTAGCATACTGGCTGGGTGTACTTGTCAGTGTATGATATCTATATTCAATCATGAAACAACGCATAATACCGGAATTGTCAAATGGTTTAAACAAATGTACATTGACATTTGTGCAAGCAACTGCATCGCGCTTTTAAGTTTTTATGTTAATTCATACTTTCATCAAGAAAATTACAAAATGCACAAAACGAAAAAGGAAGCAATAATAAAAAAGTTTTAAAGCTATATAAGATTTTAAACATATTTTGTGCTTTGCTTGTTTAGTTTCTCAAAATAGTGATTTGTTTTCATTCATTAAACGCCAGTTCCCTTTTAATTATTTTTGATGGAATTCTTGCGGTAAAATTACAATTGGAGGATCTCACAATTGTCGAACTTTTGGCTCACAAATATTCGTCTTTTATCATTGGCAGTACACACGATTTGAGTACCGTTTAACATGTTTTCGTTTCCGAACTGATCTGCAGATTGATGCGTGTATTATTTAGTTTTTAGTACCCAGATAAGACAATATCAATAAAATTTGGGCTACTTTAAGAGTACATGTAGCAGTTTATTTAGATATTCTGCATTTGTTATTTTCTAACACATTTTATAATTGTTATTATAAATTTTACATTGTGTTATTATGTTTATGGCTTTAATAAAAGCCCTTTAACAACATTTCAATACGAAATGTATGTATACTATACATGTATATATTTGGGAAATAAATATGTTTAAACTTAACATTTATTTGTAATTTAATTATTTTATTTTCAAATCGCTTCATTACTTGATAAACTCGAGTGATCATTTAACTTATTGATTTTGTAACCGTGAACATCACAGAAACAGTTGCTTTAACATGTTATAGTAAAAAGCAATTAAACTTCAATTTAAAGAAAATTAACAAAAATATGTTCACTACATGTATGATCACACGTTTTCTCAAAATACACCGAATGCCATCTTTCAGGTCCAGCGGTGTTATTTGAACAGAAATCATTTTAAAAACCGAATCGTGTTTTATATATTGAAATTATATTGAAATTATATTACAGTTTGTTTTGTTCTCAAGCACGCAATGCTCATGTGTTCTTTTATTTCAATTAACGTAATGAGGATTAATTAAGCCAATAACACATTTTCCTCTTAATTAGTTTAAGACAATTAATACACACGGCAGTAATATGACTTTGAGTGGCCTCGTTATAGTAAATACTTACAGATCAAAGGCGCCGACAACGATTTAGCACTAAAGCGTGCACAGAAATACTATTCAATACTTAACATTACCTAGAAGGCATATCATTACCTGACATAATTTGCCCTCCAAAACTGAAGATTCAATTAATGCGGTATATTTAAATAGTTATTGCCCTTGAATGAGTGCAATTTATTAAGTATGAGCCATCAAACCGTTTAATAAAAGATGAACTTTTTATGACGTTTTTGAGTATGAAATAAATGATGCGGTGTTAAGAAGGATGTGTTCAAGATTAACCCTAGCGCGATGACACTTAATTTAAATTAATACACAACTTAGGTGTTAACATGTTAGTTTCATTATATATTATGTAATTAACAGTACTATTAAGTCATTGATCTATATAAGTGATAATCTAGTCGTTCATACATGAAATGTTTAGTGTTATAAGGGACTCCACTTAATCAGTTAGTGCTTAGTGCGTAGTTAATGCTCATTTTACTGTCATATAAATGCAGTACAAAACGACAAAGGGTGAAACCTAATGCGAGGAACCATTAGGGGTCGCATGACCGTTTCCTTAGTAAATGCAAACCTCGGTCCCAAGGACCAATTATGAAACGTAACACGTATTTTGCCCGGTTCAAAATAAAGAGTAAAATGCGTAACTACGTAGGAAAACCTAGTATGGTAATGAGGGTAGTCGATATATAAGCCAGATGTTATTCCACGCCCATGAAAGAGGCTATTGCATGCAAGCCCCGCAAAGAGATGTTTGTATACATGCTCCTCAAAGAGATGATTGTATACATGCCCCTCAAAGAGATGATTGTATACATGCTCCTCAAAGAGATGATTGTATACATGCTCCTCAAAGAAATGATTGTATACACGCTCCTCAAAGAGATGATTGTATACATGCTCCTCATAGGGATGATTGTATACATGCTCCTCATAGGGATGATTGTATACATGCTCCTCATAGGGATGATTGTATACATGCTCCTCATAGGGATGATTGTATACATGCTCCTCATAGGGATGATTGTATACATGCTCCTCATAGGGATGATTGTATACATGCTCCTCATAGGGATGATTGTATACATGCTCCTCATAGGGATGATTGTATAAATGCTCCTCATAGGGGTGATTGTATACATGCTCCTCAAAGAGATGATTGTATACATGCGCCTCAAAGAAACGATTGTATACATGCTCCCCATAGGGATGATTTTATACATGCTCCTTAAAGAGATGATTGTATACATGCTCCTCAAGAAACGATTGTATACATGCTCCTCATAGGGATGATTGTATACATGCTCCTTAAAGAGATGATTGTATAAATGCTCCTCAAAGAGGTGATTGTATAGATGCTCCTTAAAGAGATGAGTGTATACATGACACACAAACAGATGATTGAATACATGCCACACAAACAGATGATTGTATAAATGCTCCTCAAAGAGGTGATTGTATACATGCTCCTTAAAGAGATGATTGTATACATGCCCCTTAAAGAGATAATTATATTCATCCTCCTTAAATAGATGATTGTATACATGCTCCTCAAATAGATGATTGTATTCATGCTCCTCAATGAGATGATTGTATACATGCTCCTTAAAGAGATGAGTGTATACATGCCCCGCAAAGATGTGTTTGTATACATGCTCCTTAAAGAGATTATTGTATACATGCTCCTTAAAGAGATGATTATATTCATCCTCCTTAAATATATGCTTGTATACATGCTCCTCAAATAGATGATTGTATTCATGCTCCTCAATGAGATGATTGTTTACATGCCCCACAAAGATATGACTGTATAAATGCCCAACAAAGAGATGATTGTATACATGCTTCTCAAAGATATGATTGTATACATGCTCCCCAAGGAGATAATTGTATACATGCTCCTCAAAGAGATGATTCTATCCATGCTTCTCAAAGAGATGATTGTATACATGCCCCTGAAAGAGATGATTGTTTACATGCCCCACAAAGATATGACTGTATAAATGCTCCTCAAAGAGATGACTGTATAAATGCCCAACAAAGAGATGATTGCATACATGCTCCTCAAAGAGATGATTGTATACATGCCCCTCAAAGTCATCATTGTATACATGTCCCTCAAAGTCATCATTGTATACATATTCCTCAAAGTCATGATTGTATACACTCCCCTCAAAGACACGATTGAATATATGCCCCTCACAGACATAATTGTATACATGTACATGTTTCTCAAAGACATGATTGTATACATGCCCCTCAAAGAGATGATTGCTTACATGCTCCTCAAAGACATGATTGTATACATATTCCTCAAAGACATGATTGTATACACGCCCCTCAAATACACGATTGAATATATGCCCCTCACAGACATAATTGTATACATGTACATGTTTCTCAAAGACATGATTGTATACATGCCCCTCAAAGGGATGATTGCTTACATGCTCCTCAAAGACATGATTGTATACATATTCCTCAAAGTCATGATTGTATACACGCCCCTATAAGACACGATTGAATATATGCCCCTCAAAGAGACATAATTGTATACATGTACATGTTTCTCAAAGACATGATTGTTTACATGCCCCTCAAAGACATGATTGTATACATATTCCTCAAAGTCATGATTGTATACACGCCCCTCAAAGACACGATTGAATATATGCCCCTCAGAGACATAATTGTATACATGTACATGTTTCTCAAAGACATGATTGTATACATGCCCCTCAAAGAGATGATTGCTTACATGCTCCTCAAAGACATGATTGTATACATATTCCTCAAAGACATGATTGTATACACGCCCCTCAAAGACACGATTGAATATATGCCCCTCAAAGAGACATAATTGTATACATGTACATGTTTCTCAAAGACATGATTGTTTACATGCCCCTCAAAGACATGATTGTATACATATTCCTCAAAGACATGATTGTATACACGGCCCTCAAATACACGATTGAATATATGCCCCTCACAGACATAATTGTATACATGTACATGTTTCTCAAAGACATGATTGTATACATGCCCCTCAAAGAGATGATTGCTTACATGCTCCTCAAAGAGCTGATTGTATACATGCCCCCTCTAAAAGATTATTGTATACATGCCCCTCAAAGAGATGATTGTTTACATGCTCCTCTAAGAGATGATTGTATACATGCCCCCTCTAAGAGATGATTGTATACATGCTCCTCAAAGAGATGATTGTATACATGCTTCTCAAAGAGATGATTGTATACATGCCCCTCTAAGAGATGATTGATTAATGCTTCTCTAAGAGATGATTGTATACATGCCCCTCTAAGAAATGATTGTATACATGCTTCTCAAAGAGATGATTGTATACATGCCCCTCTAAGAGATGATTGATTAATGCTTCTCAAAGAGATGATTGTATACATGCCCCTCTAAGAAATGATTGTATACATGCTTCTCAAAGAGATGATTGTATACATGCCCCTCTAAGAGATGATTGTTTACATGCTTCTCAAAGAGATGATTGCTTACATGCTTCTCAAAGAGATGATTGTATACATACCCCTCTACGAGATGATTGTATACATGATTCTCAAAGAAATGATTGTATACATGCCCCTCAAAGAGATGATTGTATACATGTTTCTCAAAGACATGATTGTATACATGTTCCTGAAAGAGATGATTGTATACATGCTCCTCAAAGAGATGATTGCATACATGCCCCTCAAAGAGATGCTTGTATACATGCTCCTCAAAGAGATGATTGTATACATGCCCCTCAAAGACATGGGTGTATACATGTCCCTCAAATCGGCGATTGTTTACATGCCCCCACAAAGAGATGATGGTATACATGCTCCTTAAAGAGATTATTGTATACATGCCCCTCAAAAACATGATTGAAAGCATGCCCCTAAAAGACATGATTGTATACATGCCCCACAAAGAGATTATTGTATACATGCACCACACAAAGATAGGATTGTATACATGCCCCTCAAAGAGATGATTTTATACATGTCCCTCAAAGAGATGATTGTATACATGCTCCCCAAAGAGATAATTCTATAAATGCTTCTCAAAGAGATTATTGTATACATGCACCACACAAAGATAGGATTGTATACATGTCACTCAAAGAGATGATTTTATACATGTCCCTCAAAGAGATTATTGTATACATGCACCACACAAAGATAGGATTGTATACATGTCCCTCAAAGAGGTTATTTCATACATGCTCCTCAAAGAGATGATTTTATACATGTCCCTCAAAGAAATAATTTTATACATGTCCCTCAAAGAGATGATTTTATACATGTCCCTCAAAGAGATGATTTTATACATGTCCCTCAAAGAGATGTTTGTATACATGCTCCTCAAAGAGATGTTTGTATACATGCTCCTTAAAGACATGATTGTATACATGCCCCTCAAAGAGATGTTTACATGAATGGCCCACAAAGAGCCAAGTATGGCAAAGCGTTTGCTATTGGCACGTTGATGTTCTTATTACAGGTGCAATTCCAAACGGTTAAGACTATATTGCATTGTCACAAATCATTCAGTTTAAGTCGTTTTAACGAACCACTGACTAAGTAAGTTACCTTCAAATCGTACATTATATGTACACCCAACACCACCAATGTCCTAATCAAGAGTCAAATGCATTAGAGGCGATTCTTTTCAAGTTCATGTTTATCTTCGTTTGGGTCACTCTTTGCAGAATCGATTAGTAGAAACAAGTCCATGACAATGGTGCAAAAAGGTCTTTTGGAACTATGTTATCTCAATGAAAACAGACGCCTAGCCAAACGCCTACGCGGTGCCTTTCCTTGTCGCGGATGAGTTTGTTGCCGCTTAGCTTGCGGCATATCAAGCACACTTGATGGTTCTTAGTAACGCATCATAGTGGAAATAACAATAACCACAGTGTTCACTAATAAAATGTAAATGTCGTTGAAAGACTGGAATGCTTTCTTTCGCTCGTAATCAGTCTCCACTTTTCACTCATCTTTGTTAAAGCAGGTGCTCGGATCGCTCACATCACTAGGATTTCATTAGTAAACGTAAGTAGCTGTGCACATGGCGCTCTTTAGAATTGAAGAGTTTTCTCTTAAGTGTTGCACTTTTAAGATTATTAATACAAATGAGTATCGTTTGAATCGATTGTTCATCTAGCATACCTTTTGATGTTTAAGGATACGTACACCTAAGATACTCCAAGCGCTTATGGAAAATATAGGTTTGAACTATTAACGCGCATTACGCAGAGAAAAGTAGTTCCATCGGGGTACATAAATCAAGTGGTTCAATAAGTATTCCCCCTAGAAACAGGTTTGAATAAAATGTAATTCACTAACTCTTCAGGTAATAGGCTTTCGTTTATTACCACAAAAGATACTAAGCTATGTAGCTGATGAATTATTACTACGGTTTATTGGCAAGCACGGAAATTAATACGCCGAAGTGGCGAATACTTCACCGACAGGTTCCGAAACGTTATTAAATAAATCGGTTAGTTGTTTAGTAAATTTGAAAGAAGATGTAAGATGTGTATTAATAACATGAATTGTTAAGAGAATAAATGATTTATTAGAAAGTATAAAAAAGGTTCAAAGAACATAACGCATAAGTCACGTGAACAATTAAATATCAAAATGGCGGCCTACCATTATTATAACATGTACATAGGCGTGCGTAAATGAAATTATCGGTTTGTAAAGGCCTTAAATCCAGTGAATAAACGGAAGAAACTGTTTGTAACATGTTGTTAATGTCATATTTATAATAGCATATATGTATATGGATAGGTTGACTCTCAGTGACTTTAAATTAATAAAATTATGAAATGCATGTATTTCGTTTCATGGTAAGTCTGATATAGTAAACTTGTATGTAGTCTTATTGTCCCCCTACCGGGGTTTCAACCGGATGAAGGGGACGATAGGTTTGCCCTCAGTCAGTCAGTCAAAATCTGGATCCTGACATAACTAAAACAGTTTCCATGCCAAGTTTCTGAAATTTGGTATATGGATAGGGGACAATATGGGAATTATGCACGTTTAAAAATATTTTGTTTATGATAATAATTGTTGTTGCTATGGTGACAGAAAGAGTGAAAGTAGTTTAAAGGTCATTGCTTTGAACCGGTATGGGACTTCTGTATTGCTTGAGATACTTAGTGACTTGTTAAGTCTTTTTCTCCATTTTATTTTTATTTCAACGATTATGTGTGTGGTCTTATGTAGAGTTTTATAAAGGTGTACGCGATTATATTAGTTAATTGCTCTTTGCTTACATGTACACATGAAAACTGTTCGTTAAACAAATAATGAGCTGTGCATTTTATTGAAGAATTGTTGGTACACGTAATTAACCAGTGCTTTAAAATCGTCATAGTGACGCCATACAATTTGAAATATTTTTCCCTCATACAGTAAAGTTGATATTTTTCGAGGGGGTTTAATTTACGTTGATTTCGTGGTTAGTTTCTACCACGAAATTTAATCCCCACGATTGATCGACATGCCAATTACAGGACAAGGTATCCTTCCATGTTTGCAATCCACGTATTTACGACCCACAAAATCGCATTTTTACAAAAATCCATGAAAGTTTATACCCACGAAAATGTGTGATTTTACAGTATGATAAAAACTATGAGAAAAATAGTAATTTAATGAAAAAAATCGAAGTATTGACTAAGTTATGGTAATTTGAAATTTCATACGCTGAATTTTAACAATAGAACTACGTTTGAAACAGTGTTTGAGTGTATGGGTGTGTGCTAATGGCACACGAAACGTTATCTTATTTTCAGGATTCGGTATTATGGCTCAGTAGGACCCCTGGGTGGTATTTACAATGCATATTAAGGGAAAACTTGGAATTTTCTTAAAATCTTAAAAGTTCCTTAAGTGTATCAGCTTAACAGAAACTCCAGATTATCAATTGTTTTAATAGTTTAGAAGCATTATGTAAAGAGCTTCAATAACCACAAAGAAAACATGGGTTATTCGTCAATTCTTGAGAAATAAGTGCAGCTCAATTTTTTTAACTTAAGTCAAAATATTTAAGTTTTCGCTTAAGATGATTTGTGAATACCACACCAGATGTATACGATCGTGAGTGCCACCTCTGTAGAGCGACTCTCTATCTCTTTCTCAAGGACAACAAAATATTTTTAAGAACATGCCCAGTGGTCCAGTAATATAACACGGTACTGAACGCTCTGTTGGGAAACAACCTCCAATAACAGTCGCTTTTGTATAGCTCAAATGTAAAGCCTAGGTCCCACTGAGCATTTTTTGCCTCGGCGATGTACTCCCGATGGAAATTAATGAGTTATCAGGACATCGGGAACAGGTCCATCGTGGTCTAGGGGAAGATTTGGGAAGTCATGAGACAATTTGTGATATAGAATGGAATCGTGATGAATCGGGTGGTATTCGAAGATATCGGGAGAGCATCGCCGATGAGGAATTCCTCATTGGGACCTAGGCTTAAATGATGTTGCTCATGATACTAGTACACTATGCTGTAAAATCAGACATGTTCATGATGGTTTATTTTTCGCCCTATACACCAGTTGGATAATTCGCAAAGTTGTAAGTTCTTGTAGTTACTTAATTTAACAACAAAATTAAATTTCACCACATGGGGCCCAATACAGACAAGTTCTAAGAGTTGCACAGATTTCATGGTCACAAGTCAACAAGATTCAGAGCACCGACCTAGACATACAAAAGCTATACTAGTACTAGTAATTTTCAAAAAAAACAAAACATTTAGCGTCAGCCTTGCGACATTTAACGTCAGGTGCGACATTTAGCGTCAGGTGCGACATTTAACGTCAGGTGCGACATTTAACGTCAGGTGCGACATTTAGCATCAGCCTTGCGACATTAACGTCAGGTGCGACATTTAGCGTCGATGCGACATTTAACGTTGCAACACTGTCATTTTAAGATGTTTCGGGGGAAATTCGATCGTTAGATCAAAGATGCGCGTACCACCTTAATATTTACATATCATATACCGATATATACAATGAGTCACATATTTTATTTGATATATTTATTATTCTTTACTTCATAAATAATATTTATAAATACAATAACATACAATTTGGGCACTTTGTGTGGTGGTATATACAAAATATACATATAACATAACTATACAAACATTTTAGTACAAAACATGAAACGGTTAATAAAATCAATGGTCAAACGTGATCAATAAACACAATGTATAATTTGTGAGTTTGTTTTGGTTGAAATATGAAAATATTGGACCCTAAGATGTGTAAGTAAATGAAATTCTTTGTTATAAATGCACATGAATAAGGTTACAGAAGTTGTAAGTTAAAGGACGTTTTCGTTAGTAATTTCTGCGCATCCCTGTGCGCAACTGTGACTCTTCACCAAGGAGAATTTTGCGAACTGAACAACATTGTATTCAAAAAGAATTATACATTTGTATATTGACTTTGCGCTTTAGAAATAAATAAGAAATGTGTCATTGCAATTGCTGAAAGCAACTTGTTACTTGTTTCTTAGAATGTTTTAAATGTTACTAGTCCAGTTGCATATGCGCAAAATGTACACGTACGATTTGGTCTAGATAGCACAATCATGGCAATGGTCGGAAACGGGAATTTCTATAATATCCAGTTTTGTCCAAATGTATGTAAAATTCAACTATCGTCTAAGTCCAACACAGCTTCCTTCTTCGTGTTTCAATAACAGCGACATCCGGGAGAAGGTTTTTGTACAGTTTTTGCAGCCATATTTTTTAATGTCTGAATGAGTTTGAAGATGCGCGCGCAGGTTTGATCTATCAGCAAACGCTCGTCCGCAATGAACACATTTAAAAGGTTTCTCACCCGTGTGTGTTCTGACATGCCCCTGTAGTAACCATGGTCGTGAAAACGCTTTTCCACACAGTTTGCATTTGCACGGAAGTGTGTGGGTCCGAATGTGCATTTTCAAAGCGCCTAGTGATCCGTAAGATTTTTCGCAAAATTTACAGTTAAACTCCTTTTTTATGTGACTAACACAATGAAACTGCTTATGTTTTGAAAGTCCACCGAATGTAGAGTAACTTTTCTTACAAGAGTCACACTGATATCGCGGTGGAGGAGGTATCCGTGATTCTTTCAGCGAAAATGACGTCATTGGATCTGTCGAAGATTTCAACCAAGCCATCCAAAATGGCGCCGCTGGATTTTGAGCATGGCCGTTTGGTGGCATGGTGTGATTTTTAGCGATAAATTGAGCGTTCGCTAACTCCAGAGACATCATAGTTTTCATTTGTTGTTCCCGTATCATTTGGTACTGATATTGATTATGTTGTTGTTGTGCAAGGAATGGTTGTGTCCCAGCATTCATTGCGGCGAGTTGTTGTTGTTGCTGCTGTTGTTGTTGTTGTATGTGACGGGCATGCGCAATTCTTTGTGCCTGTATATATTGATATTGTTCCATAGAGACTTGTACCTGTGACATTGCCTCGTGAGAGGATGCTGCGTATTGTGTACACGTGGTGCCGTTTGGCGAGGTCTGGTAGCAGCGTCTGTCCGCATGTGCGAGCATGCCCAGGGGAGACAACTGTGAAGAACTCGTGACAATGGGAGAAAAAGCGCTAGGTGTCGCGGCGGTCTTTTTCTCTGGTTTATTACACAGACTGTCCAGAATCTGACCAATCGGGTCCCTTTTTCTTTTGTGTGTCCCTTCAGCTTTGGTCCTCTTCGGTGTTTCTTTAACATTTGATCGGGCGGATGTACTAGTGGACCCTTGAACTGCGACTGGTGACGCTCGGGATACAGCCTCGGTATATGTGCTAACAGTTTCTGAAAAGATAAAATGAAACTGTTAAACTGTTTTACATTATTGTCATACAAGGGGTGTTCGGAAAGTTTTGGTATAAATACAAGTGTAATATTCTTATTTCTTGATAATTTTCAAAGAAACTTTCTATAATGGTAGCTACATGTTTAATATCTTCATTAGATATTGTATTTATATAGTCTATTGGCTTTAAGATCGTTGACTGGTGTGTATATACATGTACTATTAATTGTGAAACTCATGGTGCCGAAGTGGGAATTATCCTAATTCATATGCAGGTACCCCCTAGTGTTTATTATTCAATAATCTCCGGCGCTAAAACATGTGTCTTTAGGAATCACTTAATGTTGAAATATTCTGTATAACGATGACGTAACATCAGGTAACGTAAATTTTCCAGAATACCTATACGCGAATATTATTACTGTTAGCCTACATAGGGCCTATCAGATAAATATTCCGTATATTCATGTCACGCTGGGTTCTACATCTGTATCATTAACCAACAATGCTTAATGATATATGCACTAATTGCACACAGCAGGTTGCTAAGTGTGTTAATTATCATGATATACCCTCGCCACGTGACCTCGGGTCACATTGTACCCGCACGGCGCGCGGGATAACTGACCACGCGCACATCTAATTAACATTAAAGCATCGCTAATGTCTATTTGGTATTTGGCTAACCTCGGACCGCACCGTGTAAATATGCATGAAATAAACACCCATATCGGTGTCTTGTGGTGCAAACTTGTGGAGCTTTTCTTTGAACCTGCTGATTTGATGAATTCGCCAGAACTTTTTACGTAAACTAAAGGGATAATTGATAGCAACAGGTTTCCCTACAACAATGTCATTATTTTCATATAACAATTATGTTTATTTATTTTACCAGATGTTTTTCAACAGCGTTATTTGAACAATTTGTCGAAAATATGTATATTACCCCCATCTGAACTGTTCAACATGATGGTAAAAACCTGATAATTCCTCAGAACTGGGTAGTGAAATACAAAATATGCAGTTACTTTAATACCCAGCTCAGAATAACCCAATATTTTGAGAATATTTTTATTTTTATTCACAAATACGGGGCATGATGAATTCGTAAAAAAGACAAAGTTTGATTTTTATTCAACATAAAAGAAGTTGGTCTATGTATCAAATATAAAATTGTATTTATTGCTGTATATTTTTTTGTGAATTGTTCATATTTAACGATTTGGAATTGATCTTATAAAATACTAAAATATAGGATAGAGCATTTGAATAGACGCTTATTAATCCTCGTATGATTTCGTTATTGTACCGTAAGAATGTTTGATTAGTTAAAATAACAACTCTGATTGGTCAACGGATATGCACGGATATTCAAGGAATCCATGTCAAATGTTCTCAGCTATACATCCTGTTGACTGACAAAAATGGTATTCCGTATTCGTAGCGTGAATAACATATTTATCCAGTTCGGAGCATAACACAACCAAGTCTAATTTTATTTTAGCCCTTTATTTACAAGAATAGATTTATTCTTTATTTTAAAATCTCTCATCAATGTACATAATTATACAATTATGACAAAACATCATATAAATCAGTATAGTTATATATATACATTGTCAATGTTTTACTGTTGAGGGCCTTACGGCAGATGGGCAGTTCCCTCTATAAATAAAGTATTTATTATTATTATTATTATTCTATACAGAACTATAAGAGGCAGTGGTTATCATATATCACATATCTTACATATTTATATTACCACAGTTTAGCTTAATCATATAGTTTAAATCCAAAAATTGTATGTTAATTCTATTTTCATTTTTTTTAAACTCAACTCAATTGTTTAACTATTTGCGGAATTCTTCACCAATTTATGTTGCCATTCACCGTTTATTGTGATGAACATGTTAAAACTATTTTCTCTTTTGAGACTCAAGTCGACGTTTATGGGAAACAAGTACTAGAGTTTTAAAGAAATAACCAGCACATCTCAGCAGGTTCTTAACAATGTTGAGAATTTCTTAAAATTATTTTCAAATGAATTTTAAAACATAAATTTGTGATAACATGTATGCACCTAATAGTTAGGGTATAATTTAGTGTAATGCTATAAGCGACATCGAGTGTCTTTGTCTTCCGGTAGGGTTTTGAGGGGCTGTTCCAGGGCCAAGAGTCTGAGAGAAATAGAAGTTTTAACCCAGAGAGCCATTCCCTCTAGGCCAAGCGTTTAAGTGATTATGGTTTTTTACCCTAAATTTTAACTGTGCGTAATTTTGACATCAAGTGTTTTAATCCAATTTCGTTGGTTGACTCGCGTAATAACAGAAATATCTACCAGTTCATCAAAAACCCTCTCAGACATTAAAAAACCTGTCGATGAAGTGCCCCCTAGCCGAGACATTTCCGAGCTTTATACAAAAAAAATAAAAACGCGATATATTCTATTTACTATATGCCACTAGTAAATTTACATTTGAAGTATTAATTACGACGCGTGTTTTATCTGATTATAGTTAATGAGACGAATTCAAGTGCGCTTCAAGGAAAAAGAAATTTGTTTTCAAGAAGCTTGGTGTGGAACCTGTTTAGTTTTTACCGTTAGCTACTTAAAAATGTTTTCATTCATAAGAAATGAAACAGAACGGAACAAACATTATGTACTTGGTTATTGCAAAATATCTCAGATTTAAAATTTGTGAAATAAATATTTCACAGATTTATAAAATATTAACGTTACAATGATCTTCAATAAAATATTATAAATGACTATTATAAATAATGAATTCTCCAACGGTTATATTTTGTTTACAGTAAATATGGTTTAGCCAAACCATTCAAAAATCGTAAAATTCAGACATTTAATAGAGGATCTTGCATGAGTGCTCATTACATACGAGTTTTATTAAACGAGTGGACAAAATTATATGGCACGAGGCTTTGCCGAGTGTCATATTGTTTTTGTCGACAAGTTTAATAAAACTCGTATGTAATGAGCACGAATGTAAGATTCTATTTATCACATAACCTTAGAAAACGCTTATTATTCTTCAAAAGGATGATGTGCGCAGCATATGTTTCAGCAAAAATTCAGCGGTACATTGAGCGCGACGTCAAGGCGACGTTGATATTATCCTGACGTCATTGACGGATCAATGCATGGATTGGCTAACGTCACGTCAAGCTAATTTACATATTTATTGCACAGTTTGGGAGTGCCGAACGATATTTACGGCACGGCTTTACTGCACTCCTGGACCGCAGGTTATGTGATAAATGTTTATCTAATATTGTTACAGGTTATATGTTCACAATTATTCATATCGTTTAATCATAATATTTATTTTCATAGAACAAGCGTCTAAGCGTTTTTATCTGGGATTCGATCTTCTCCATGAGACGCTTTACACGACAGCGCGTTCTTCTCCTGTCAAACGCGTGAAACACGTGAAAACGCAACTCAAAGTATTCTAAGCCACGATCTTAAATCTTAGAAGCCTTCTTATCGCTCAACATTGAATAAATTGTAAGTGGTTGTCATAGATAACTGATAAAGTTTTATTGAAATTGCAGAAAAAGCAGCATCTTTCACGATGATTTAGCAACAGGTTTTTTCTGGCGTTACAGACGCTGACATAATGTGACATGATCATATCACATGATCACATCATGTCAGTCGTTTTCAGACGATAATTTTTACAAAGTAGCTATACATGTAGTTTACTTTTATTCCATGTAACCAAATATTATAGAATTATTTAACGCAAATTCCAAATAATTTAAAAACGACAATAAATAAGTATGTATTATTTAGATTTTGTCGCCAGTCGTCACTGGAGTATTTCCGATTGAGATACATTTGTACATCATAAATGTATGTAGATCTTTCATTTGATAGGTGAATATGTGTAATTAAAAAAGTAATTATATATGGATCAATTATAATTATTTTCTTAATATATTTTAAGAAATGTGAATTATTAGTTGCAATATTGCAAATGTGAAAAGAAACTCGACGTCACATTCTTTGGTACTATAGTGACAATCACATCGAATTGTGTCAGAAGCTAAATCGTAAAATTCGCACAAAAACATTTATACGTTGTACGATGTAAGGTAACGGAGATGGACCAAACATACGTTACGTTAGTAATACAGGATCAAATAAAACAGATTTAATACTTGGGGTAAATATTGTTGTTTATTTAAACATGTTGTTATATGTTGTTTTTACGTCAACCATTAACACCACATGTCACGTGACACCGTCTATATCATCAACTAAATTTATTTACAATAGGTTAAAAATACAAATCCACATTTGTTTACACACTCCGCTTCTGTCTGACCTCGAACTCTTTCAACATTATAAGAACGAAATGAAAGCTAACTGGTTTAAAAAGTGTCTTGCTTAAATGCCTCGCCAAGACAGAAAATCACTGCAATGTTTACTCTTTCGGCACATAAGCCTTTTTCAAATTAAAATGTTTCAAATTACGAAAAAATGTATTAAAAAATCCTACATTTACGTCCACTTGTCCACTTGTCACCATGACAAAAACAGTAAAGCCTGAATAAAGATATCACCAAATAGCAATTAAGTTTATTAAATATTAATTAGTGTTCGAATTATACGGAATATGTAAACGAAATTAGATCTAATACATGTATACTAGTGTGCCATAAAATGATTCATTTGTAAAAATACGAGCAAAATAATTGAAACATGCGTGTATTGTTTTTTAGAAGTCTAATACACGGTAAAACTCGATCCCACGTCTTCCTGGCTAGCCTGTGGCCAGAACTTTAATAACAATGGTTTCATATAAACACTTGATACTTGAATTAATAAAAAATATGCCAAAGTTAATTTCGGAAAGTTCACAGCTCCAGAAGCGGGTTTGTCCATAATGATACATAACACAAACATGATGTTTAAAAGACACACACTTTTATTTGTGACTAAACCAAAATAACCTCATCATGACTATGCTGTATTAAAATGTAATAACATTATTTCATACTGTTTGACCGATTTCTAGCTAGCCCGGACCCAGGTTCCTTAGGCTATAGTACTCATTAAGTACTATAGTATAATAGTTAATTAATAGTATTAATCAAAAATATCGTCATGCTTACCATTGGCTAATGTTTCGATTTCTTCAACTTTTTTCTTTTCCGTCGAATCTTTCATTAAAATCGCTGTTATCGAAAACTTTTGCGATTTTGATGTCATCTTGAATATTTCAAGTTTAAAGTTCTGATAATATTTAGCACTAAATTCCAAATGTGTGATTATCACTTTTCAAATTTCACAACTAGCACTGTCCGATAGTTGGTCTTTTAGCCCTAACTCAGCCGGAACATGTCGGTATTTTAACTGGAACCGTTATAATGATTGATAATTCCTAGTTACGTGAACATTTATAGATTTATACAAAACGCCTCCCTAAATTTGTCAGGCTTGCTGATAATCGGATAAGATATCCTGTTCATTACTTTCTAGCTGTCTAACAATTTTATCTTGATTCTCGTAGCGGTGTTAATTGACTGCTTAATATTCTGTGACGTTTTCGCTATTTCTAGCCAATCAGATTCGAGATCGCAACATAAGCTCCACCCACCTACTGTGCAAGCGTGCCACTGCGCAGATTGTCTGTGACTGATTGGTTATGCCGACATTCAGTCACTTGGGAGACGATGTCAGTGAGGAAAAACATTCCTAAGTATTAAATCTCGTAAATATCAACTGTATCTAATAGTTTAACACGTTATGGAACCAAAAAATCACGGAACACTGTGTAGTTCTGCAAGTCATTGTGCCACTCTACGCCAAACGATGCGTTCGTAATGTTTTCATGGCTAATTTGACAAATCTTAGCAGACAAAAATTAATGCGATTTCGGGAGAAACTATGTGCAGTAGACAAGTCCCATTATAATAGGAATGACGATTATTTTGATATACCACGTGGTTTAAGATTTTAGCAAATTCGTGAAATTTGGCCATTTATCACGTCCAATATGTCTTACAGGCGTGTCAAAATATTTAAAGAAAGCGATATATTTAATACAGAAAAAATGTCTGGTTTGAATTTGACTTCAATAAAAAAAGAAACCGCGATTATTAACAGTTTTTGAAACTGAATACAATATCGGAAGTTTACTATTGACATCTTTAAGACATCTTTATTTATTTAATAGAACTTCCAAACTTTAAAAAAATATATCCACTTTTTTTGGAAAACATTTGTTCTAATTCAGTTTTGACCGATATTCACAGGAACCTTAAATCAGAGCAATAATCATATAACCCAGTCGTGAAAGCTCGGCCATTTCCGTTTGTCTCCGGTAAATATGCTATTGTCCATTGCCGCTGAATGCAAGAAGACCGGGGCGATCAGAACTATGATCATAATGACCCTTTATTGTTTGTACACGTATACAAGAATATACAGGTTGTATTCTTTCGGACAAACACTGTAGACAAATGTTTCTAAATAATAATCAGTTTAGAGTTAGGAATTGTGTGGATCTATTTTATTAGAATTTAAATAATCCGCCTGTCACAAGTTGCTGCTATGACGTCACCGATCGGACGAAACGAAACAACGTACATTTTCTGCTGCTTGATAGGCTACAGTCAAATTAGACGGGCGCAGCTTTTTTGACAATTCAGTTATTGTTTTCCCGTGCTATAGAATGTTGAATAGAAATACTTAAAATCTATCGGATAATTCTTAAGCTAATGACAAAATATATGAGCTAGTCAAAGAACCCTGTTCAAGTAATTCGTGTGCTTTGCTTATCTTATCAAATGTAGATCTACATAGCATTTGTATTAGTTTCAAGTGTCTTCCATTCTAATCCCTTTTCCTGAAACTTGTGTTATTATACTGAAAATTGTATGTACTAGTTTAATGTTACTGTTATTTGGGAAAATAAATATGTTTAAACTATTAGTTTCGAATTTTCTCTGACCTTCAATCAAATTCTTCTGAGCATCGGGATTGTACGTTTCATCATGATACTTTTGTTTCCATTGTATTTTATTATCTAAAACAGTGACTTCACAAACATAAAAGGTTAACTCATCTTAATGCTAATTAATGCTCAGAAATTAAAATTGTGTGGAAAATTTATGTAACAATAAAGCCTTTATTTATAGAGGGAACTTTTTGACATAATTGTCGTAATGCCCTCAACAGTAAAACATTGAAACAAAAGAAACATGACATCAATAAATCTAATAACAAATACACAAAATGTCAAGCGTATGGATGTATAATGAACTTTAATTAAATTATAATTATGTCATATAGTTAGTTTAAGATGGTAGACATGATAATGTTTGTGTAGCATCCCTCGTACATGTAAATTTATTATTTCTATCGAATCACTCCAAGTGCTTATACGTAGTTGGGAATTTGGTATCAGAAAGTGATTAAGGTACCACTCACCAAGTATAATTTAAATATTGTGTTGAAATTCGTTGTATTACAAGACAAATTAGCGAACATTTTGATTGCATATGGTATTTACTTAGTAAGTGGTATTCGAACTCACGAACAGGTGTCTGGCACACTATACAGTTTGGGAGATGTTCACTACACATCGCACCGCATGTACCAGGAATGTCCCGCACTCGAACGCATCAATCAATCAATATGGCCTCTTTCTAACGGTATCCCCTGCCAATCGGGCGATTAAACTAGGAACTCATGCAGATATCAAATGCTCTGACCCTCTTTTCATCCCATCATAAATCAATCAGACTATTTACTATACCAAGGGGCCGGATCGATTGACCAATACATATTTATTATCATTTCTTTCAAAATTTCATATGCCCAATTAGTAAACATTAGCGGCCTCCTTTGAACCATCAACAAGGACTCTCCATGAAACATGTTCCACGTTGTTCATGCATGTTTATCCTTCTAAATGATCTCTTTATTTTAACATTCTGTCTGGAACAGATAAATTATTAAACTTGACTTTTTGACGACTGATTTTATTGCAAGGTCATATATTAAGAGCGGGTAAAACGGCTCATATTGGTTTCGGAGCATGGAATGTACTTCAAGCGTGCGCCCAAGAGCTTTTGTTTTCCCCTAGAACGCAGACTATAGTTCCGATGCACGACAGTTTTGAAATTAATCATTTTTGCTTTGAGTGACAGTGCGGGGCGCGCTAGTTTTACCCGGCATTCGTCAGCGAATTATCCCAAACGTTTAGAACCTTCTCCCGACACTTTGCTACAAAGAAAAAGTAATTTTGCGGCAAGAAAAAATGATTAACTTGTTAGGTATCACCTGAATCGTGTTGAAACTGCATTACCCTTGTCCCGTATGGTGTACAGGGATATATCTTGCACGTTCTGTCATGTAAGACGTTCTAGCAACATTGTTTATGGCAGACGATAATGTTTTGTGGATTTCTACAATGATCTACGGGTCGCATTATGTCAAGAATATATTTTCGAAATGCATTGCACATTTGAAACAAGAAATTTAACACAGTTTTCTCACCTTAAGAAGTGTCTAGACTTCATTTCCTTTCATTTCTCTCCGGTTGTGTCTGTGGGTATATTACAATTGTCTAATACAGTTTGGTAACCAGTCTCAAAATAAAGTATTGTCATAGGTCAATTTTTAGGGTGTGGCATAAAACAACCAATCAAATAACAAGATATTACAATTGTCTAATAGAGTTTGGGAACCAGTCTCAGAATGAAGCCATGTCATTGGACAATTTTAAGTTTGTAGTATAAAACGACCAATCAAATATCAAGAAAATAGCTTTGTTGATGCTTCCCCCAGCTTAATATAATTATTATAGCACCCAACCCAGAGCCACGGTCGGACAGAAACTTACACAAATGAGGCGATTATATCATTGGCCTTTAGTGAGAATATTTTATTGGTTTGTTCAACTACATCATTCTCGTTCACCAGAGTATTCTTCGTCGGTAGTCTGGGAACTTGACTAACCACTGATGTATGAGGATGATCTACATGTATTTATCTATTATTGTTAAATGTTATTGGGTACATAATTAAATGAAGTTGAATGGCAAAACAAGTAAATTAATCGTCTTACTCAACAGTTTAAAATGACCGGACAAGTGCACGAATGTTTTGTGTACGATAAACGGTTACCTACGGAATCCCTAATTATCATCATCGTACTGTCGCGTATCGCGTTCAAAATCAAAACAGTTGAAGGCGATGGCTCTAACGGGATTCCGTAGTTACCAAATTAGCAAATTTTGATCCATGATTATTACTAACAATCGTCATTTAAAGATTGTTAATATAAGCGTGGATATACCACGTGGTATGTGACGTAATCTTTGTCTAACACCACAAGAGTTGACCGATTTTTTCTTGCGGTGTTAGCCAAAAATCTGATAATTTAAGTCCACATTGTAAAATGAACGCAGCAAAATAAATGGAATGTCATTATTTAAGGAGAGTACGCGGCATTTTATGTACTTTTTGAATTACTAATGCGTATTCTTGATTTCTTAAGGGTATTCCGACAAGTCTCGTACATCATAACATAGGCTACTATACTACTCAAACTTTTAAATTAATTGTCAAGAAAACAAATATCCATGTCCGTCTTACATTAATTTACTTCAAAAACGATTAAGAAATCGTTGTGCAAATTAATATTTTTTTAAAAATATTCTCAAGTCTGCTGATAAATTTCTTCATTTTTATGCATAATGCCGTCATTTTCCAAGTAACTGATAAGCCAAGTGACAGGGACCAAAATGGCGAGGACAAACATTTGAACGAGGTTAGGCTTATCAGCACTAAGACATCAACTTTTGACTATTTTTTTTCGTTTCCAATATTGCAGATGAAACAATATGTTTTATGATTTTCCTGAAGGCATTCTTATTAATACATAATATCCACAGATTTGTTGACATTAAATTTTATCGAATGTCCAGTAGTATACAAGTACTAATACCACACAAGATTCTGAAAATGTATAAAAATGTCTATGCACACTTCCAGGGAGTTTAGATATTTATAGAACAGGTCCTGACACTTCTTAGAAAAGAAATATTTGCATTGAATAGAAACTGAAAAATGTTCAGCGTTTTCTGTTGTGTTGAACATTTTGTATAATTTAACGTAATTTGAGAGGCAAGTTGTTCGGATGTGTGACGACTGATGATATATGATCGTGCGGTACAGTGTAAAGTTATTCCCGTGGTGCTGACAAAATACTCGCAAAACTCTCAAGAAGGTAATAAAAACACTTAGTGCTTCGTGCACATGATGAGAGGCATATTGTTGGGCTGTCAACTAGTATGCATTTCTATTACTTCAGCTTGCCCCTCCCTCACAAGTTTCTCCTTTAATACCAGGCATGTGTAATGCATTTCTAAAACGTATTTCACCACCGTAAACTCTCACTTACGTGATCGTCAAATCAAAACCATTATCATGATCGGACAAAAGTGAGGCGGTTTTTATTCGTTCTTCCATAGGTCAACTACGCATCTATATTCAGACCATAAGAATATCTTTTTCCAGTATCCCTGACGGCCTTAATAATTGCATAATTTTTCACCGTAAACGTTGGTCTTATTTAAGGTCGATTATTAAACACATGGGTGTCAATATTCCTGTTTAACCGGAATTCCGGATTTGTCTATCCGGCCTTGAAGAGCTATGATTTCTGACCAAAATAAAAGTTATTTGATGAAAATATCTCAAGAAATGGCCAAGTTATGGTAAATTTAATCTTCTCTGAAGAATTTTCTTAATACAAACTGAGTAAATTATGGAAACAATGTCATTGAAGGCCTCTACTCGTTTGGCAAAAATGGTCGACCGCATACTATTTTCCTGATTTTTAAATTGGCCCTTTTGACACCCCTGTAAACAAATTATCTTATTTTACTCACCCTCCACACCTCATTCCTGATGGAATACTTCGCTAAGAGGGTATGATATAAGAGAAAAAAGTTTCCCTTTTCATGAATATGTATTGGTGAAATAGAGCAAAGTAAAATGCTCAATTTTGCAACCAGGAACGTAATTTGTGTAATTAATAAAGTAACTAATAAATTGCAGCAGAGACAGTAGAAAAATTCTATTTCTCTGATTGCATTTCTTTGTTTTGTTCAAGTTCATCGACGTTTTGGTACAAATGTACAAGTATAGGCCTTTTTCAAACTACTAAAATTGATCTCAAACTACGTACATGTAATTTACTTCAGCTGTAATTTTAAAAACAATTACAGTAGAACAGTAGAGATCAATATGTTGTTGGTTTTTTTTATTTTAATTTGAAAACTGAAATGTTGGTGGCGTGGTTGATGTCAGCGAGTCCGTACGAATCGTTTTAAAGTGATTTATTCTTCACGAAATAACCCCGAATTTATATGTGGATTTTAATTGATTCATTGCCGTGTGTATATCATAATCAGTGCAATATTCCTGCGGGAACATATATAGAAACGAAATAACAATTGTTGAACTAACTAAGTACCGCGGTTGTATTGTATTGATTACGAAACACTTGAGACGCTAATATGATGTGGTGAAATTATTTAGTACGAATGCAATTGTCTTAATTTAAGTCAAGTGATACCTAAGTATAATTGATTAATAAAAATACAACATTGTACGCTGATTGTACGCCATTTATTTGATTGTTTACAAATATCCAACGAGCAAAATACGTGGCTTAATTATGATGCCACTCAAATTCTTACACAGGTTAAGCCCATAAGGCGGCTGGCCTTCGCATGAAGTGCAAGTAGGTTACACAGTCTTATGACTTCATATGAGCTACAATTAGTGTAATAAGTGTATATATTCTCAACATCAGTCATGTTTAGCATGTCATTTATTCAATGATATACAAATGTACATGTAAATGTTGCCCTGGTTGCAGACATTTGTTGTCCTGTCGTATGTGGGGTAGGGTTCCTTTGTGCAGGGGCTGTATGACAGTCCGAGGTTGTGATTGTGTTCGTGTGATTGATATGAATTGGTTGCAGTCTTGTTATTGTTCTTCGTATTCTTCATGTAGTTCTTCTTCTTCTTATCTTTTGCTATTACGCAGTCAGTCCAGTGCCAAGGATGAACTTCGTTGTTCGCATCTCCACGTAGTTTCTGATTAAGTGTTGTCTCAGTGGGCCATGTCGCAGTTCTCTCCTGATTGTGTGGTTTACAGTATTGAAGCACAGTCATGCTCTGTGGTATGATTGTCCTCACCACAAGGACAGGCAGCTGTTAGTACATTTTGTACAATTTTCAGCTTTTTGTGCATGTGAGCATATAGCGGATTGTGTCCTTTTCTTAGTATCACTATTATTACTTGTTCGAGCCTACTAAGGAGGTGGTAAGCGTCATTTTCCTTACTTGGCTTCATCGGTGCTTTAATAATGACTATCCTGTCATGGTAGCTCACTGCAGCATCTGGTGGCCCCGCTTGGGCACTTTTCTTTGCAACGCAGTGTAACTATAAGCATCACGCTCGTAGTCATGCTGAGGCAAACTGAGGCGCTTGTCTCAGTGGAAATTTACAAAATGACCATCAGAAGCATGTTTTGAAGAGTCAAATGCCTCAAATAGACCCTAAAAAGTATTTGCCTCTGGATACGGCACAGAGCCTACATGAATAAAACAAGTACACCAGACTGTAGTTAACTAAAATAATAATAAAACTATTAATTTGAATATTTTAAAATTATAGTAAAACACCTGAAGTTGACTGAAAATTTACCCGCTCGAAGAATTTAGGCGGGAATACACATTTACACAAAAGAGCGGCAAGTGTCGCCTGAAGTGTTTCATACAAGAGAGTTAATCGCCGGACGTATTCGACAGTTAAATAAAAAGTAATAATATTTATTTTAACACTTGAAGTAAAGTCAATTCGCTAAAAGTCCCTACAGGGCGTCGGCTGATGGTCGACAGGTGTGTCACTAGCCTTGTCTTTGATTAGTTGCCGCGAAATATCAGTTATCAATCAAATAAATTGTATTATAAGCAAATTATAAAACATTATAAACGCAGTGATTTTGGTATCAAAACTTTAATCGATTTATTATTTATTGATTTTCAAACACGTGTTTTCTAGATCAGTTAAATATTCGCCGATATTTATTTTAGGAGTTAAAATTTATCGGAAGAATTGCTTTAAATGTTTACCCGGGTAGCTACATCAAACGAAATTCTTGTAGATGAAACAAAAGGAATTAAAAAGACCACAAATATATATTAATTAACGCCAGTTTTCAACTTTTAAGAAATTAGGTGTATGCTAATAACCGTACAAGTCGGTCCAGTGCCGGGTTTTGTGAACGGAAAGTGTAATTTTTACGCGAAAAGTTGCACGTCGAGTGCCAAATTAACTTGTTTATTTAAACACATGCGTGCTGCCGTCAGTTGTTTATTTATCACCCTGGCTTGGTGAAATGCCTGTGGAATTCACAATCACTTTCACTATGACAGATGCTTATAGTCTTCACACCATAGTAATGATAAATTATGGGTTTTCACGACCGTGGCAAAATAAATATATGAAGGAAATTCTGAAAGACAGAAACAAAATGTTCAAGAACCGTGTGCTAACTCTGGACTTACGCGAACAATAATTCCAACTGACTATCCTTATTATTACGCTAATGAAGTGATCATTTTCAAAAAAACGACGGTACATTATTTTTTCACAAAATTAATAGTACATGTACAAATAAAATTATATGATAATATAGACTTTAATTCGCTGGCTTAGAAGTTGAAGGTCGTTAGTACTACTTACGAGCAACTTCTATGAAATTTAGGACAAATCTTCTATAATAGTTACTCTACTGGTTGCATGTACGAAAACAGTATGTTGTTGAACTATTTTTTTCGTATAACTTAAAAATGAAAAATCACATCATTTGAGATATCATTTAAAAATACATATAACATGCATAGTCTAAAACAAACGTTATCGTGTGATTCCGTATATACGAAATTTCGTGCATGCCAAGTTTCATGTAATTAAATGTCCAACTTTTTCGGTGAAATGAAGTGTCAGTTTTTAGGGATTTTCCCCAAAATCTAAAAATATCTTGAAAACTAGCCGAGCAAAACTCGGGATTGGGTTTGCACAATCACTATCATGAGTGTGTTCTTCATAAAAATCAGGTGTTTGATACCTCTTGTACAGAAAAATTTAAGAGTTGGGAATGATTATTTCTAAGCCCGGAAGCTTTTTCCAACCCCCTGTATGTAGCAGTGGAATAGTCTTTCTAAAGTTCTAGAATCAATAAATTCGAATAACAAGTTACACTGACACTGGGACCCAATCATTTATGAGAGAGGCATTTTTTATTTCCTATAGCAATATTTATTTTGTTTTTGAAAATATGGTCTCCATACATACACTGTACAATATAATGTTTCGTGTCATTTGAATCAAAAAACAAAAATAATAATATAAACCCAGAATTATAATGGGGTACTAGATGTTACAAGGTTACGATTCAAAACTCGTTCAACACCGCCAAACTGAATGGAGTCACCATATCGCGGAGGGAGTTTCAATTTTGCTGGTAGGAAATGACCACACTTTTATAATTAAATTTTAGCAGAACCAAAACGGTTGCCGCAAAAATGATTTTGAAATTTCCGAGCCGTTATATCGTGGGTGGCGTTCTGATTGTGCTCTGAGAACATGGCCACGCTTGTGTAGGACACAGTTTATTTAGAAACCCCATTTGCTGTAATTGTTTGCACTTTGCATCTGAAAAAGTCATTAAAGACATCAGACGACCATTTCCGTTTCAGTTGTGCGCGTATTTCACCGATCTAGGCAGAGCAAGTGGCTGAAACGAATCCTCATAAAACTGATAGATGTTTTAAAAATTATTTTCTATTTAGCAATTTGAAACATCAAAGCGTCGGTTAATTCATTTTTGGAACTTTTCCGGAAATGTCTACATTATAATTTAACTATGGGTATCAGCAAGTTCTCACTTCGAGAAGAGGGGCATATTTACTAATTAACGACACAAAGGGCTCATTGACATTGTGGCTAAGGGAAACCTGTCCTATTCAGCTTCAAAGACTGATCTAAAGGGAAGACTTGAAGACTGTTTAAGTAGTTCCAATGATGCCACTTGAATCCGCTCTTAATTGAGGCCCCAGTGAGCTACCTAAGGTGCGCTAGCATGTAAAACAGCGGGCGGCATGCTGCATACTTTCACAGTATTACAGTTAACCAAACTGCAAAAGCCGGAAAGTAAGTGGCACTAGTATTTTAACGGTACACAAGTGTATTAGCTATAATAGAGTTTATTTACATTTTATTTTAATGTTTAATTACTTTGAAGGCGTATTTTTCTCTGATATAAAAACCGTTAAAACTTTGACGTTTTGTTTTGTCTTGTGGTGTATTGTTTCAATTATGGCGTCTTGCATTTTAAAAGAGTGGGGGAAATCTCGACTATAAACTAAAAATCGAGAATTCAGTGTCTAGTTCACAGGTCACTGGTCAGTGGAGACGCTTTGTTGATAAAACATTGAGCAGCGTTTGTGTGCAATAAACACCTATGCCGTCGACAATCCTGTTTATATTAGTCCAGACGGCGATATATTTAGTAGTGGTCATATTGGCGGCGCGAGCTCGAGTCTTAGGACACGGAAGGACTAGGCAGATCTGTAAAAACAATTCAGCCTATCCCATACCTCGGATTTTTGTGGGGGTGTCATAAGTAACTAGTAAAGGGGCATTGTGACAATATTTGGGGTCTTTATCTTTTTGTAGAAGGTGGACTGCTTTGTAGGGCTCTGACCGGAATTGGCTCATTGCGGATTCTACAAAAAAATCTAAATTACCATAAATATCCGACGATATGTAGACCTTATGAACTGATATCAAATCAAATCGATTGGCTCATTGTTGGTGTAGTTGTAAACTTTGAAAATGAATGGTATATATTGGAGCGGACGAAGATCCCCATCCTCTATAAAAATGACTACGACCCCCACCCCCAAATATTTTTTATCTTCAAAATTACTTTGTGACGGGCCTGGCACATGTGACCCAACCAACAACTAAATGTATTTGTTAACAATAAAATTCAAAACTATTTGTATGGAAGCGTTGTGGAAGGGTTTAACTCTCGAAGGACCATTTGTAAATTTATTTTCAGAACCATGAGACGTGTTCTCTGACATGGGTATCGTAATTAGGATAGTTTAGTTGTTCGTCCCTGTGGGCGTCCACTCGTGTCAAGAAATTCTACATTAATTAAATCTAATTGCAATGTATTTGCTTTGCCGATTAAGTTGAAGCTTGAAACTTTATTTATTTGATCGGACGCTTATATCTATTTTATTCAACGGCGTTGTACAACTTAACCATAAAATAAAAAAAATGTATAATATATTTAAGAAATAATGAATGTGTACCTGTGTTTTATCGAAGAATAAAGCACATTCATGAGTTCGGATGCGTAGCACGATTGATTTTATACACGCATCCGAACAAGCGACTGTGCTTTATTATTGATGGCTGGACAGACATCGACCGGTGGTCGGGACATTGTCCGACAAAATCAAGGGGTGGCTTAGCGATTTGAGATTTGACGGAGACCATCCGATGACCGACAACTGTAGGACATCATACCCTTATCGACCGATGTCCATCTGGCAACATTTGCGTCTTGTGCGTACAATGATCAAATGCCGCGGAGTCGAAGCTTGGACACAACCAGAAAACAAGTATAAAAGTATAGTAACCGCCTTCTCGAAAGCCTAGTGGTAGAGCGTCCGCTTGGAGTGCGGGAGGTCCCGGGTTCGATCCCACTCGTCATACCAAAGACGAAATAAAAATGGTACCAGACATTGCCCTGCCGCTCAGCATAAAAAATGGGAAACTGGCTTCTGTCCTCTCATACCCTCGTGGCCGATGGATAACATCAGAAATGAGGTATCGAGAGTGATTAATATACTAGTACAAAAGTAAGTTGGAAAAACTTGTAAATCACAATCGACCTTAAATAAATTAGTATAAACAGTACAGTCACTGTGTTTACGTAATAAATTGGGGTGTGTGAAGCTGGCAGTCCACTGTCCAATGTCCATTCTAGCTGTCCATCATTGAATTAGAATTAGAGATTGCTCTCTAATTCATTATTGGACAACTGTCCACTGTTCATTCTAGCTGTCCGTCTAATTTATTATGCTGGACAACTGTCCACTGTCAATTCTAGCTGTCCATCTAATTAAATATGCTGGACAACTGTCCAAAGTAGCTGTCCATTCTGAATGTCCATTCTGGCTGTCCATTCTGAATGTCCATTCTGGCTGTCCAGTCTGACTGTCCATTCTGGTTGTTCATTCTGGTTGTCCATTCTAGCTGTCCGTCCATTCTGAATGTCCATTCTGGCTGTCCATTCTGGCTGTCCATTCTGGCTGTCCATTCTGAATGTCTATTCTGGCTGTCCATTCTGAATGTCCATTCTGGCTGTCCATTCTAGTTGTTCATTCTGGTTTTCCATTGTAGCTGTCCGTCCATTCTATATGTCCATTATGGCTGTCCATTCTGGCTGTCCATTCTGAATGTCCATTCTGGCTGTCCATTTTGGCTGCCATTCTGAATGTTCATTCTGGCTGTCCATTTTGGCTCTCCATTCTATATGTCCATTATGGCTGTCCATTCTGGCTGTCCATGGACATTCAGAATAGACAGCTAGAATGGACAGCCAGAATGGAGAGCCAGAATGGACAGCATGAATGGACAGCTAGAATGGACAGCCAGAATGGACAGCCAGAATGGACAGCTAGAATGGACAGCCAGAATGGACAGCCAGAATTGACAGCCAGAATTGACAGTTGCATTGGACAGCCAGAATGGACATTCAAAATGGACAGCCAGAATGGACAGCCAGAATGGACAGCCAGAATGGACAGCCAGAATGTACATTCAGAACGGACAGCCAGAATGGACAGCCAGAATGGACAGCCAAAATGGACAGCCAGAATGGATAGACAGAATGAACAGTCAATCAGGACATTCAGAATAGACAGCCAGAATGGACATTCAGAATGGACAGCCAAAATGGACAGCCAAAATGGTCAGCCAGAATGGACAGCTGCATTGGACAGTTGGTATATTTGTGATATAAATGCAAATACCAAAGATGATAAGTTGAACAATCATAGGAATGGACAGCCAGAATGGACATTCAGAATGGATAGCTACAATGGACAGTTGGTATATTTTTTATATAAATACAGCGATGACTAATACAGATGGACAGTTGAACAGATATAGGAATGGACAGCCAGGATGGACATTCAGAATGGACTGCTACTTTGGACAGTTGTCCAGCATATTTAATTAGATGGAAAGCTAGAATTGACAGTGGACAGTTGTCCAGCATAATAAATTAGACGGACAGCTAGAATGAACAGTGGACAGTTGTCCAGCATATTTAATTAGATGGACAGCTAGAATGAACAGTGGACAGTTGTCCAATAATGAATTAGAGAACAATCTCTAATTCTAATTCAATGATGGACAGCTAGAATGGACATTGGACAGTGGACTGCCAGCTTCACACAGCTAATAAATTGCATGATTATATACCACGTGCAATACATACGCACGTGCATTATCATATTGCCGCACCTCGTGTGTAATTATTTATTCGAATCAAAGCACGTGTAACAACGAGTAAGTGCATCATTTAAGATGATTCCTTCTTCTGTAATATTACATATCAAGAGGCCCTTAAAATTCTATACGACTACTGTGTTTCTATACTTCTATAACAAATAAAACATAAACTATAACTAGCTGTTGTAGTGCTGCGGATTGAAGGTGTACGATTGTGTAAGGTAATAGTTTTCGGATGAGATTTATATGACGAACAGCTGGAATCGAACAAAACTTTCCTCTCATGGTAAGTAGGAAGCCTTTTGGATTGTGTGTGTAAATAATATTTACTTTGAATTACACACTTTCAGCGTTTTGTTATTCTTTTCGGTCATTAAGTCTCTTTTCGTTAATTTGACCAATTTATGTGTGGGATGGGCGGCAGTTTTTGTGATACACACAGGTTGCGAAAACGCATTTGTATCCATAGATTACATACTAATTGTAACCAAACGTAAATGTATCATTGATGAAGAATTTTTATTTACAGAAATTGATATATAGTTTCTATCAAATATAGATCACGGGTAACTGTAGCATTGATTAAGATTTAAAAAAAAACATATTTTTTTGTAAAATTAATATACAAATGTATTCATAACGTAATAAATATAAAAAAAAAATTTTTCTCTCTAAATCAATGATACAGTTACCTGTGATCTATATTTGATAGAAACTATATATCAATTTCTGTAAAAAGAAATAGAAATTAAATAAACTGTATAATTTTTAAAAAAAAAATCATTTTTTAAAATTCTTTTTCGATGGTTACCTGTGATTGTATGCCGAGCATAGCCTTTATTAGGCTGAATAAAACAAACGGCTCATGAATTTGCCACAACTTCTATAATATTCCTCTAGTGGCTTTGTTAGTCAAGTTCACCTAAATAATCTGGCTCGTTATTATAACATTTTGGTGATCCCTTTTTCTAATCAGAGCCCTGAAATTTAAGTCCCCAATGTTACCCGTCGAATCCGATCTCGGCTACATAAAAAACTCATGGTTGAATTTTTCCAAGTCGTAGAACTAGTCCCTGTGCAATATACTGCAAAATTACAAGTTTTCGTGGGTATTAAATTTCGTGGATTCAGTCGATAAAAATCCATTTTCGTGGGGTCGTTAATTTGAGGATGACAAAATACGGAAGGGTAAAGCCATGTTATGTATTTTGAAGTTCGATAAATCGCGGGAATTATATTTCGTGGTCGAGCTTAACAGCGAAATCAACGAAAATTTAACTGCCTCGAAAAATAATGATTTTACAGCAAGATCTTATTTTATTTCCTGGTAAAAATCCACATATACCAACTTTCACGTTTTAAAATAAATTTAATATTCGATGTACCTATACATACATTATGTGTTTTAATTCAAGTTTTGTGTATATTATTTAACACCTTGTGCTTTTAGAGATTTTAAAATAACTTAGTAAATATATACACATTTTTAAATATACACATGTATAATCTTTATTGTAATGGTAGACAACTCATGCATTGTCATAAATCAGGGGTCCTACAATTCCGGAATAATAATTAAGATTTCTGTAGAATATAAAAGTTATTTGGTGAAAATATTCAAAATATTGACCAAGTTATGGTCATTTTAAGTTCCAATTTGCTGAATAAGCTGAATTTTAACAATAAAACAATGTTTGAAACCTAGTTTTGGTGTAGGAATGTGTGCTTGTGGCACCTGGCCCCGATCTCCCGAAGGATCTTAATTTGAGTTAATTCTCATCTCAAAAATTGTCATGAAATCTTTGAAGCAATATCCATGGAAGGCTGCACTCGAATTCGGCATGACTGTTCAGACTAATTATTCTGAGTTTATTACAGTAAAATGTCAAGATCAAAAACTTCTGATGTATCTTAAATTCAGACTCTAATTTGACAAAAAAAATCTACTTGAGATGCTTCGGGAGATCGGGGCCTGGTCTCGATCTCCCTTAACATCTCAATATGAGCACACTCTCAACTCAAACTTGTGTCACCTATCTTTTCATTCTTTTGAGATAGTAACCATGCGCAATTGTCCTCTACATTGGTATAACAAAACAGAAATAATATTATACTTCGAGGACTCTAGCTTCACATTTATCTCAAATTTAGACTCTGATTTTAGCAAAATCTCAATTTGAGTTGAGATTTCTACTTGAGATGCTTCCGGAGATTAGGGTCTGAGTACTCTGATTTGCATCTTATAGTCAGGATTGGACATGATGCCTCAGTGAGTAGGACATATTACAAGTATTTACCACAGAGCGTGGGCCACTGACTGTGACGTAGTTACCTATGTTAATTAGATAAATAGTAAGGTGAGGCATTTGGCAAATCTGATTATTGTACCTGACCACATGTCTCTCCAAGCAGTGAACGCTAATTTACCGATTATGTAAGTATTACGGTAACCGTTGCCTAAAACAATCATTAGAATAAATATGCCTTGTCAGCGAGAAGGTCGGTTGCATGTGATTCATTAAGACGCCCACTGCTTCAAGTGCCCGGATGTTGGGATGGCTAGCCATTTCTGAGACAACGAAGGAATGTCAATTCATATTTCAATGTATAAAGGGATACTGTAAAATCTGTTCTAAACACTAGTTTTTGACGGACCTAAAATCGCACCGAAAGCCTGTGGTCTTACCTTGAGATAATTATGGAACACCCCTCCAGTAGCAAATGCGCAATGAAAATGGTATCAGTAATGCCCTTGCTATACACAGAGACACAACAAGGGTTGGCTTCTGTCTTTCATACCCTCATGGTCATGAATTTCATGAAAATGGGGTGTCAAGAGTGATTAATTTTAGTTGTAAAAACTTGTTTCACGATCGACTCAACATTTCCGAATTTGACTCCTTGGTTCTTTAACGCGCCTTTATCTCAGTCCCCCGGTCCAGATTCGACACAGGGACCTTCTGATTGGTAGTCGAGAGCGCTAACCACTCGGCCACTGTTTCACCCACGCCTAGCATTAAAAAGGGAAAATCTGGCTTATTTTCTCCAATGCCCTCGTGACGTCGAGGTATATCATCAGCAATGAGGTGTCGAGAGGGATTAATCAATATATAGAGGATATTACATTCATGAGTGTCTTTGCATATTGAATTTATTAAACGAGTTGAATAAAATAATAAAATGTGAGGCTCTGTCGAGCATTTTATCGATTTTATTCAACTCGTTTAATAAATTCAATGTTGAAAGTCACAAATGTAATGTTCTTTTTATCACATGTTAGCCTTTTTCCGACCGAAACATAAAATAGCTGTACTTATTTTCACCATAATAAATGATGACGTCGCCTATACTTTGAATGATGTCGCGTCAAAGCTTTATTACACTTGTGTATTATCAAAAATAAATAATGGCTTTATTAACTACCGCGACGTCAAACATGTGATAAAAGTTATATAACTTGTTTCACGATCAACATAAACCAACTAGAAATATATGTTTGATGGGAAAACTGTCCTTGTAAATATATCAGTCAAAAATAAACTAGCAATGTTCCGTCTTGCACCAAGAAACAATTACCGCCGTAACCCTTGTCAATGGGACCCATTCTATGATCTTCATTTAGACCACAGGAACCTGATATTTTTTACATATATGGTCCAAACACTATCCAATACACTGACCAGTACTAATAAATATTAAATTTTATTAGGGCTGGTCAGTAACGGGGAATTGGATAGTGTTTTGGGCTATATATGTAAAATATCTGGTTCCTGTGGTTAGGTCAAAGGAAAAGACATGCATAAGGTCTTGTGTCCAGGACTAGTAGGCCTTATCCGACTTGCATGTAAAAACAAAAAATTGCATACGAAACCGAAATGCCAATTCCCACTGCCCTTGGCGTGATTGAAGTGACCAATTGTGCTGAGTACCGTGATGACTTGTTCAAAAGCCTATTATTATAAGCCATGTGGAAAATAATTCAATTTTATCGCACCATAAATCAGTATAATTTTAGACTGGTATACATAACATATGGATACTACTTAAAACACTCTTATAATCATTGTAAACCAGTCATTGTTGTTGTCAAAATCTCGGTAAAACACTTCACTGTAAATTTAACATTTGTTCGACAAAGTGAAATGCCAACATTTACACGCGTCACGTGCGAAAAGTCTCCAATTTATGAGTTATAGCCAGTGGACTGAAAGAAATAAATGTATACGAAACTATAAAAGTTCTGTAACATGAAAATGACAAGATATTTCTAGAACCAAAACTCTTTCTAATTTGTTTTACATAAGTACAGTAATTAAATCTGTCTTTTGAAGAAACTAATTCCCATCAATGATTTCAAGTACTGCCGAGTGGCAGAATGCTATTTTTTTCTTTTTGTTCTCATGTAATATATTTTGCGGATAATTCCCCGTAATGCCGCAAAGTAAACTAACGGGACGTCGCGATATAAACATTATAAATACAAAACAGCTATAATGTGTGTAATAATTTTAGACTAATGTTTCCTGTACAAAAAACACATATCTCTCAATCATAGCTATGGTTTTATTTGTGAATTTTTACAAAGCGTTCCGTATGTTGCACTTTGCTTGTCTTGTGTCATTTGTTATGAAATAAATCATATAAATTTATTACATTCAAACAGTTTTCTAGTATTATTTGAGTTAGAATTTTGATATAATTCACGTTTCCAGAAGTGGTTAATGCCTTGTATAACACCACTGCTGTTTAGTGTTTACACCTTCCGTTAAAACCTGTTGGCAATCTGTTAGATGCTGTTATGTTACTGTAATGGTACCGCTGTCACTTGGAAAGTGAAAGATATAGTTTTCCTGCATAAATAGAAAATGTCATATCCGCACGTGACGGGCAGACGACTTTTACCCATTCCCATCTATCAACCGAACACAAACTGCACCAAGAAGACCTTTAGTTTTTTTTTGAAGATTACATTAGAGAACTAAGTCTTCCCTTATCCTGGGAAACATACTAGTAATTATCAAGTCAATCGCTGTAGTCTTATATCTCGACAAATAGGGACAGCAAATACATTTTCAATAAAAAGTGATATTCGTTTTCGACACAAATTGATTTACAGGTACGATTATTTTATGCTCTTGCTATGGCATAATATTTACATTTTTGTATCCGTACTGGCTTCGACAAAAGGTTTATGACGATTATTGATGTGGATGAAGCCAGCTAAATGTTAAGAATATGTTCAAACTCAAAACAAAGTTTAAATATGCGGTAAGTTTCTAATTCGATGGCAAGCCCAAATCATAGTGTCATTTTTGTACATACTGTGATTTACCCACTGGCGTAATATTTCGTGTGTATTTACAACTTGTATCAATCACACAAACGTTTGTCTCTTCCCTCGAAGCCGGAGGTCATTGGCCTATTAGGCAAGGATAAAACCGAATGACGACGCACTATGACTGTTTCAGTCGAACGCAAAAATGCTGGGCGTCAAGTCATGTATACACTTGTATCTATTGTGTTGCTTCTTTTGGTATGACGTGTCCTTTGAGAGAACGTGAAGTCGGAACTCCAAGCAGAAGCTATACCACTTGGCTGCCGATCACGTTGGTTTCCGTGCTAGGGATATGTGCGCTTTCTATCCAACCAGGCAATGGCTCATTCGTTTGGTTCTATACAGACTGTTTGGGAAAATATGATATAAACTATATGGAAAGCCAGTTTGTACGAAGTACAACGCACATTAATTATTACATTTTTCTACTTCGGGGAAGTACGTGTTGTTTTGTCTTTATTCACTTGTTCTAAAACCAACGATATAAAATCCTCCCTCACGTAATTATAAACACGCCCATCCGGGTTACGCCCCCCTCAGCATGTAAATCACTTGTTAAGCGCACGTGTGTACCGAAAATACCAGGTTTTATCACCATCGATGTATACATATTGTAACAATGCAGTATAATGGGCATGTTGATTAATGAAGTGAGTCTAATTAATACGTTAATTAGCGGCTGCAAGGCATCGACTCGTGCCCGGACCGGACTGTTGTGCTGTAATTATTTATTAATGCACTTGTGACGTAACATTGGGAATCTGGTGCGGCTAAAAACCTGCGTCTGATTGCAAAGTTCTGATCTGAACAATAGACGCTCTCTGCTTTACAGTTACATAATATTATAACTGCATGTACTTGTATTAATGCGTACCGGTGATTTTAAAAAGTTGTACAAATATTTTAACTTTATGCATAATAAATACACGAATACACAATTCGCACGGTTGAAATTTTACATTTACATTGGAGGTAGTCGCGGCCTTCAGCCACATGTACATATTTAAGTTGAGGAGCATCTTGATATGCCTAGAGAAACTGGTTGATAATTAATTCCAGAAAAAAAAACTGATTGTAACTGTCCGCCATTGTAGACGGTTCGAAACTGTTGACACGCCTTTAATCATCCGTAACACCTCTGCCATTATCCAAAACTTTGTCGGATACGGTCCCCAGCATTTGGGATGGATAGCTAGCCTTTGACATAATATTGGTTACCTTTTCGACAAAATACGCGAAAAAAACATATTTTTTATTTAGATGTACTAAGAGCAGCTTCGGGTTTAACCTTTTTAATGCATAGACATAAACATAATTATGTTAAATCAAAGTGTTGGAACGCTGGAACGCTGGAACGCTGGAACGCTGGAACGCTGGAACGCAGGAACGCTGGAACTCTGGAACGCTGGAACTCAAGCTAGCATTATTTTATCTAAATTAATTCCTTGTTCAATTGCATGACAGGACAGACATCGTTTAAACCATCAGTTCTACTCAATATACGCAACAACATCTGAAATAGCGTCTTATAATGCCAGCAATATAGTAATACAGATAAATAGTATAAGATCCTGACATTAATAGCCGCGTCAATATTACAGCGATATGCCACAGTGACAGGTAATAATTATAACATGATTATAACGATAAATCTAGAGGTACTCCGTATATATTTGATCCGAATAAAGATATCATTATGAAGTCACATGTTAAATCTCATTAATTTTAGATTAATTGTGTCCTATCCATATTTTCATAACTGTCAGAAACACTCTGGTATCGCATTGATCATCTTGATAATGTAAAACTACTCTTTTATTACCGAAATTAAGATCGCGGTGGCTGATAAAACTATACAACTTCAACATTTCCCAAGAATCGACGATGGTGGTTGGACAGACTTCAATGCATGGTCACACCTGTGTCAATTCTTACCATTTAAGTCCGGAAAACGCTTCACCAACTTGGATGGGAACCACTGCAGGTCAGACGGAAGCGGGCCAAAGCTACCATGTTGTACCGAATTGTCAACGATCTCGTCGCCATCACAATAAGTCCCAACTTGAAACTTTAAAGATCAACAACAAAGGGCAACTCGATGAAGTTTGTTGTTCCATTCTGCCGTATAGCCATCATGAAGGGGTCCTTCTTTCCATCCACCATCATACTGTGGAACATACTCCCAGACAGCCTTGTTGCAGCTTCAACATTGGACACTTTCAAGGCAGGGATCTCCTCCCACAATTTCAAAGTAGCTATTGTTTTTATCCTGTTTTTAGACATAGGGTACCCTCCCCACAAACTTTGTGTATATTATTATTATACCGTAATGAACAGTGGAACGAGCCATATATCGTATAGTGGTCCTACAGTTATTAGTTACCCTCTATTCTACATCACAACACGTTACACAATATGTAACAATAACGGGAGAATCTCAAGAAGTTGATCTCCACTAACAATGTCCACATCATCAAAGTTAATTCACATAACAGCTCCTGATGTTTACAATCATATTAATTTTATAAAAGAACGGAGACGGCAAATTGTTAATACAGCTCAGTCACTATGACATATCTCTCTCGTCTCTATTACACGTCTCCCCCGCTCCATAGTGAGCAATGTCTTTATGTTGTGTATTTTTACTATATTGGACAAAGCATCGACTGACCAATCAATGTTGTTCCCTTCCAGAGTTCTCCAAATTCCAATACTATCGGACAAAACTAGACGCCCCAATATTGATACAGGGATGATGTGGACTATGTTTAATACATACAACGTTCATGGATTAAAAGTACAAATTATTGCATCAGACATTATACATGCGGGCCATTACGCTACAATATCAATTTTAACGGATGCGAGTACGCTGCATTAATACGGCCCTGCATTGACAATGGAATAAAACCCAGTGTTGAGGACCACCAGAGGACAATACCGTTGCACTAATGGTGGGTTTCGAAAGCATACTGTACGGTGCCATCGACAGGCACTGCTAATTGAATAAATATTGATAATATATTACCACCTCCTCGATAGCCTGGTGGTCCACTTCGAGTGCGGGAGGTCCTGGGTTCGTCCCGTGTCCGCGTCATACCAAAGACGAAATAAAAATGGTACCAGATATTCCCTTGCTTGACGCTCTGCATATATAAAGGGGAACTAGCGATGGTCAACGTCTGGAATGGGGTGCCGAGAGTGATTAATATAAGTTGGAAAAATTTGTTTCACAATCGACCTTAGATACATAAGTATTACCTAAATTCATAAACGAATGCGCAAATAGCCAGTATCTACATGTATAGTCCGTTTAATCAGATACATTTGTATGTCACTTGTATACAAACATTGCAATATCATAACGTTGTATAGTCCAGTTAGGATAAAAATCCAGTGACGCAGCGGTCGAGTCCACTATAGCGGAGTAAAACCAAATATAAAGGCTTATAATGTACAAACAAAGTTCTATAACTTCAATGCTAAACTAACATACTAAACTTCGCTGTACCTGTTTAGACAATGGTTGTGATTTTTGCGTACACATAAACTGCAACGTCACTGTCACAATATCTTAACTGGACTATAGTTGTATTGTTTTAAATATTTTGATTGGTTGGAGAAAAAATCAGTGAAAACCAATACATCATGTTACAGTATTCACTAAGCTACATACAAATACACAAAATGTATATCAAAATAATACATAATTAAGAGAATTTGGAATATTTATATACACACTGTTATGTAAACAAGTGACTGACCTAAATAATCCATTTCTATGTGACTGCATCAGACAACAACAGGCTTGATTAATTTATGAATAGCTACTTAGTATTACTAATACATGTATATTACAAAACCTATCCACAACAATCCCAATTGCATCACCCATCAGACTATTCTTAATTACTGTAAAGTTGATATTTTGTTAGGGGTTAGATTTTCGTTAATTTCGTGGTAAGATTCTACCACAAAATTTAATTCACATGATTGATCGACAACCCAATTACAGAACAATGTTGTATCCTTCCATGTTATGCAATCCACGAATTGCATTTATACAAAAATCCACGAAATTTTATACCAACGAAAATATGTGACTTTACAGTACATTCAGCCTGTTCATGGATACCACCTGTCCACAGACCACTTGTTCCCAAATGGTGGTCTTTTCAGATAGGTCTGACTGTACATTAGAACCTTAATAATAAGGCCAAAGTTCCAGAAAAACAAACTTTAGACATTTTATTACACGTAGTTGAAAGTGAGTGGAGCATGATGCATGGAACATTATCACTGAGCCAGGTCTTCTTAAGTAATACATGTACTCATTGAGTTGGACTCCGTACTGAGGTTAAATCACAGGAATTTGAAATTCTATTCATAGCAGCCGATCTAATCAAAATTGCCCTATACGTATACATGTATATAATACTGAAGATACGTATACAGTGTAGCAATACCACGTGACCTTTGACTGCAGTTACAAGAAGAAATTTGTAAACATTGGAAAATAAAAAAGCCATAAGTATTTCATTTCTACGTCGATGTCTATGAAATGTACGCTACGCTAAGGGGACAATTATTTGCGTTCCATAAAATATATAATCTTTTTCAGCGGCTGTGCCGTTTTGTCCATTACCTTGTGAAACCGTTGAACGTGTAGGTTTCACAGGGTAATAGAAAAATCGGCGAAACTGCTGAAAAAGATCTTATATTTCACGGAAAGCAGATAATTGTCCCCTTAGCGTGGCGTATATTTCATAGAAATCGATGAAGAAATAAAATACTTATGGCTATATTTGTGTTCCAATGTTTACAAATTTCTACTTGTAACTGTATCCCAAAGCCACGTGGTATTGCTACACTGGTATAGAGCGATTTTGATTAGATCGACTGCTATGATATTTTATGGATGGAATTTCAAATTCCTGTGGTTAAATAAAGAGCATAATATACATGTATAAGTTTTTCTTGTCTCTCAATAGGAAAGCAATTGATAAGTATTGAATGAAGAGTCGTCGTTATTTAGGGGAAATAGTATTGTCATAGTGCTGGTATTTAAAAGTGATATTTTACTATGGAGCGACTGGAAATGATTAAAGCTGAGTCAACAGACGGAGGCAACATATCGCTAGCTAAGAATTAGAAGGTCGTAAGTACAAAATCAATATTTTGAGAAAACAAAAAAAAACTGTCTGAAAACTACTCTTTACTTATGGAAAAACAAGCTTTTTAAACTTCAGTTGGGTTAACATGACCACTTCCGATTTTCATGAAAATAGGCTCATTCGAAGTGCCTTGAGATGCAAATTCAAATATGCATGAGTCTTATATGGCCGTTTGTAGTACTTAAGACCTTCTAATTCTAAGCCAGCGATATACCGGTAGTTGTATGTGGCTATTAGTGTCGATCACTTGTTAAGATTGAGCCCCAAAGATCGAAGTCATGCGGTTTGTTATGAACAAAGACCTAAACGACACACAATTATGCCACACTAGGCTACTAGTATATCAAGTTAAACCTCGCGACACAACAGACATCCGCAAAACTTAGAATACCCGTCTAAAAGTCATCATCCCAAAATGTCTCGATCACGAAAATGATAAATCATGTACAATGTACAGGTTTTTTGGGCTTCGGCAACATTGCTTTGTATTGCAATTCGGTCATTTGCATTGCGTTGTATGTCATTCATAGTTTTATGTCTCCTTTCAGTTTTTTTGGGTGTGTTCTTTGTATGTGGCATTCACTGCTTGACCTTTTCATCCCTTCGATTTATACGTAATAAATTTTGCATTAAGTTGTTAATTTAAATGTAATTATAAACATTACGGTAAATTAGTCAAGCTATTAGAAAGACGTTCTTGGAGAAGTCATCTTGATGGGTAAATAGTGCTCAAGTGTAAACATACGTTCGGATTGTCAATAGGTATAGTACGGAGAATTTGATACGACTCTCGACCCATAATTAGCATAATTCAACAGCTGATATATTCTCTATATTTATAATACCGGTTGTATGTTTTCATACACTGGAACTATCTCGAAGGCGTTCGAGGTGTAATACCAACACAAATCTAAAGGACCGATATTGCACGATTTGCTCGCGGAAATTGATATATTAAACACAAGAACCATGTAATATATTCATGCATAAAGGTCGGGAGCACGACAAATTCTCATTGCCGCATATACTTGTCTAAGGAGAAATTGAGAAATAATTACACCGACTACGATGGCTCAACATGCAGAATATATATCGCAATATAATCAACGTCGTACAAAATGACACAGTTAAGTGTAATCGTAATTACATGCAATTAAATTGACAGGGATGCTATAATTGAAATTGTCATATACGACAGCACACATGTTTAATATTGCGGAAACGTCACAGTTTAACAACATATGCAATATTTTAAGAAGAAATGTGGAAAGCAAACAGACTTTGGTTGCCGCATTTACCAATAAAAGAGAGGCTCCAAAAACAAATATACTAATAGATTGGGCAGGGAAAGCATATTCTCATACATCAGTGGTTAGTCAATTTCCGAGATAGAGGTGAAGAATACGCTGGTGAACGGGGATTGAAAAGCAAAACACGTCAGAGTAAGACAGAAGAGCTCAAAAAGCTTAAAATGAAAAGTAAGCCTGGCGAAAATGAAGCTGCATCAACCAGTCAAACATAACAACAGCAAAGCCAACACACATTGACGAATCACATGGACGACTCTCCAATATTCTTTTTTAATTATATTTTAATGAACAATATCTACATAAAAGTAATGTACAAAATCATAATTTAGGCTAAAACGGGGCCCCTACTTAGGCATCATGCCCAATCCCGAAATTCAGGCCAAAATATGTTCCGTGTGTCATTAGCACACATTCCTGCGCTTAAACAATGTTTCAAACATGGTTCTATTGTGAAAATTCAGCTTATGGAACTTCAAATGAACATAAATTAGTCGGTACTTTCAAAGATCTGAACACATTTTTAGATATTTTATACTTTGAATGTTTTCACCAAATAACTTTTATTTTCGCCAGGAAATTTCATTTTTCCCACGGGTGCACCCAATCCAGATTATATTCTAGAATTGTACAGCACCCCTGTAGTTAAAGGAGAAACTCCTTGGAAACCATAACAACGAGGAGATCGTGCTATGGTGATATATATTGACACAATAAATAATATTTGTACTTATATTTCTGTAAATATGTTTATAGTGGCTAACGTGGTGTCTCTACCTATAAATTGTACTTTACCCAAAGAATACGGGTTATGTCACTTGTGTATGATCTTTGACTTTACCCTACCTTCAATCTCTTCAGTAGGCCTAATTAACAGCTGTAAACTAGTATCTTGCTATTTTTTCTAGTTTCCTCCGGAAATATCGAGTTCTGGATACCGTGTGGTATTTTTTCTTGTCCACTATACGAGACTGTACGGTCTAGAACAAGATTTAGCCATAACCGTAATGGCTGCGCCCAGTGCTTAGTCATTGTTTTGTGTTTTGTTCGTCCTTCCATCTTGTAGACAACATGTTTGTACCAGTTGACAATCGGACGTTTTGTTTTGAAGATTATATTTTGATATATGTATGTTTTATTGTTTTTATCAACTTCGATTTCTCGTGAAACAACATATTTCTAATATGTCATACGTTTTCGCGACAGCTACAACACGCGATTAAAAATAAGGATTTCGGGAATTGAATGAGATTTGAGCATTAAAATCAACATTTTGCTTCACAGTAATTGACTTTGTTTCACATTATATAGATTCTATCCATTGTCATTCCATAGAAATAAAAGGGAAATTGCTGAGTTGCACCTGAAAATTGTAACTGAACAATGCAACCTGCATATTTTGCTATATGGACCACTTTTCTCATTATATGGACAATACCTAATACACCTATAAATACTTTGACCCATTGGTTTGGGGGATCAGGGGTTGTTCACAGGACTAAAAGGGGAAATTGATTCCTGACGTGCAGGAATTTTACACAGTTTTCTGGGTCCTGGAAAATAGGCACTGGTTTCATTTCAGATCCTTTATCGGTGAATTTAGACATTGCCAAAGAGCCGACAACCAATTAAAGATGGATTGCCATTTGATACACTCAGCATCTCTCACTGTGGGGATTTAGACAAAATGTTTGGCATTCGACCCCAAAAAGAAAACTTGTCTTATTCCCCTGGGTCTGCACCCCTCCCCACCCAACTAACTGGGGCAAAATATTGATAGGTGCGCAATAGTGCAGGGGAATGCCTTAATTAAATATAGTTAATATGAGTCTAGATCAAATGTCTGGTTTTCCTAGAATTCTGAGATGAAGTTATAATGCTCCCTTCACAAAACACAGATTTTCACAGAACTTTCAAAGGGTCAATAAAATATTTTGTGTGGGGGACTTTTTGCTTGGGTAGGTAGGGGAGTGGAGACAAACAAACAAACAATATTTTATTTTTGCCCTAATTAAGCATATTTTTCTTTTGATAGCCTGCAGTATCTGTTGGTAATGTTGCCCAGCTGGCCGCTGATCTGTTGATCTCCACATTGACGCTACATCGTGTAGGAAATATACAACATCCCAGTATCATCCCACTGGTCGGTGGCGATCCATTCGCTCATCCAGAGGCGACAGGATGTAAATTGGTGACAGCATGTGAAGGTAATAGTACAGTAAAAACCTCACATAAAGACCCATCTCCAGGCCTCAATAAATCCACTCGTCCGCCTGTCCTGCACAATTTTTTCCTTCTTTATTTATATAGCAGGACAAGTAAGATTTTGGGGTTTTCTTCTTGGTCTATAAAGCAGGACAAGTGTCTTTAAAAATATTTGTTGAGGCCTGATCTCAATTAAAAGACAACCTTAACAAAATCGCCTCAATAGTAATAGCCAGAAAGCACCTCAAAATTAAGACGTGTCCATTTCCACTGGCCTTTAAACTTAATTATTAAGACTGACTGAATTGTAAGAACAGTTTTCTTGGCTACAACTGATATAAATGAGAGTTTACTGTATTGTGGATTTTTGTTTTCATTGTTTATAATGCTAGAATTCAGTGGTTAAATATGTGATGTTTGTTCTATTAGCTCGACTTTTCGAAGAAAAAAAATCGAGCTATTGTCGTGACGGGATCATGTGTGTGCGTTGGTTAAGTTTATTGTCAGAGTCATTTTCTCAAAGACTATCCAAGGTATCTATGTGAACCTCACCATAGTTATTAACCATCACAAGGGGGGTCCATACTGACAAGGTTGGTAACTCTGTGACATATATTTATGGAGTTATCTGCCCTTGTTTGGACTTGGTACATAGAAATAGTGGCAAATTTTACACATAAACTGACTTTTTCTCAAAAACTATCAAAGCTTTCAACTTTAAAGTCAAAGCAATTGTGGAATGTGATGACCTACATCTACTGACACGAGGGCATAAATCTATCCAGCATTTTATCAGAGTTGTTCCCCTTTTCTGACTTTGAATTTTTTTGCTGGTAACCCTTATTATGCCCCCCATCTTTGATGAGGGGGTATAAAATATTGCTTTGCACATTTCTGTCTGTTGGTCGGTCTGTCGTATAAAATGGTTTCTGTTCAATAACTCAAGAAAGCTTTGACCTAGGATCTTCAAACTTAACATGGGGGTTGGTCAGCAACAGTAGATGACCCCTATTGATTTTGAGGTCAGTAGGTCAAAGGTCTAGGTCACTGCGCCCTTCACCATTTCTGACTATTGGGTTGCCATGGGGGCATACGTGATTACAAACATCTCTTGTTTCACTAGTAGTTAGTAAGTCATACCAGCATGATTGTTCTCATTACATTAATCTGTAGCTGTGGTATATATTGGCAAGAGAGCTCAGTCATTTTATCTATTTTCACTTAGTATTGAAAACTTCAGTCTCTCTCTATATGATTAGATGTTGCCATGGACACTGATCCACACATTAAAGCTGCAGCCTTACAATATGTAACTTTCAGGGGTGTAGAAATGTCTTTATGTAGCCAGTTAATCTTCCAAAGTGGGCGGTTGGTTTGAAATCTAAAGCCTAGGTCCCACTGAGCATTTTTTGCTTCGGGGATGTACTCCCGATTGAAATTAATGAGCCATCAGGACATTAGGAACAGGTTCCTTGTGGTCTAGGGGAAGCTTCGGAGAAGTCACAGTGATTTATTTGGCCTCTTTGGGAAAGGGTCCGTGTCCGTTCAGATTGGGAATTTTTACGTTGTGAAAACTTGAAATTGGGAATTTCCATGAAGCAGAAAGGCCAAATAAAACATAAAAAGAGATTACATGTGAATGACATGTGAATGTTTACTGGTTTCTTTGAACTTTTATGCTTGACCTCTTGTCAAAAATGTTCATAACTTTATCATTTTATGTCCAATATTGAAAATTATTGTTTTAAATTGTTTATTGGGAATTTCTCCATTCAAATTTGGGAAAATTATAGCCCATTAAATTTTGCAATCCGGACCCTAATAAAGAAGGAAAAAAATCACTGAGTCATGAGATAGTTTGTGATATAGGAAGGAATTGTGATGAATTGAGTGGTATCGGAAGAAATAGGGAGAACATTGCCGATGTGAAATTCCTCAGTGGGACCTAGGCTTAACTTAAAGTAACAAAGTTAATGACAAAGTGTAAGTGACAAGCATGTTCAAATAGCCAGTAGATTTTGCCTTGTACTGGCTCATTTCTACATCCCTTAACATTTACATTATAAACATGAACATTGTACTTCATTTATATCTTCAGTGTATGAAAGTGAAGAACATAAAATCCTCATCATACAGCAGAGATCTCCCTTTGTTCAGGTAACTATGGCAACACTAACAGTTTTAACATATTTAATCTGCAATTTTGTTAAATGTAAGATTACAATTGCATGTTCTTTTGCTTGTCATGAATACATGTAAAAAAAGTCCAAAATCTGACAGGACTTTCCTCCTCTGCACACATTTAAGTCACCCCTATGAAAAGTCAAATTTACTGCATGAAAATGTGTAGATCTGCCTGTCAGATAGCTCATGAAAGAAGTTGGAAAGCATGGAATTGCAATTGTTGTACGTTTATTTTAAAGTATTACTGATGCATTGAAAAGAAGTCGGTGTAGTTCAGTAGTCAAAATTGTTAAACATTTCAACCAAACTTGTGACAATCATACTTAAATTTCCTGTGCAAGAGTTTGAAACAGGCACCTGGTTATCTGTTGAAATTTTGGCTGAATACTAACTGTTTGTACTGGTACAGGGTAAAATTTTGTATTGCTTATCATACCATTTTCAATGATATTTAACCTGTCAAGACAGACACTCTGTCAACAAAGACCAAATTTGTTGTTCCAAATGGTTAGGTTATTTGCTTTTATTCATCCTCGCCACCCGAAATGCATATGGGTGATGCCCCCAGAAGAGGTTAGTCACTTTAGTTCTTGGGGGATAGAGCATGATACAGAAGATGCCCCAGTTCCAGAAGCATCCCTGGTTCTTTTACGTGCCAATGTTAAGCATCATACAGGGGACCTCGCTTAACGTCTCGTCCAAAAGACTGTTAGTAAGTTTAGTTATGTTGGATGGGAAACACTAAAAAGCATTTTCATTTTTGACCGCCTGGACGAGGGATCGAACCCACAACCTTCGGATCAGTAGTCAGTAGCTCTTACCACTGGACCACTTGTCCACGCATGTTCTAAATGGTCAATCTCTACTGATTTATCAGGCTGTTTAGCTTATCACACATTATCTTCACATTTTAGGGTAAGAGAGCACTGTACAGAAAATGGCTGGTTAATTGGATCAAAGAGAACAAGTTAAAACGAGTTGTTATAGCAACCAGTAGTTCAGCTGAAGAAAGAATTGATACACAGTTGATGGGGTAAATAAAGTATATGTTGATCCATAACAGGCACGTATTCAGGTAGGGGGCCAGGGGGCCTTGGCCCCCCCAGCTGGCTGGCTAGCTACGTTTTTATCGTACATCGATTGTTTTCGGCCCCTACAACTATTGATTTAATACACCACTGATCTATTTCTTGGGACTGACTAAATCTTTCGGCATCTATCATACTGGTAGTCCCCTGTATATTGGACATTCTAGATGACATCCTGTGTATATATTGTATAGCCCCCCAGGCATGACTAATCAAGCACTCAACAGGACCAACTGATGGTGAAGGTGTGATTTTTGAAACTGATAAGAAATTAAGTGTGTTTAGGTTGATTAAAGAAGGTCAGTCAGATATTACATAATGATGTCAATGGTTATCACCATTTAATCCCATTAAATTAGGGCATGATGATTAAAGATTAAAGTTTGACCTGAAGAATTGACAGTTAAATGTAAGTTGTTAACTTACATGTAATCATTACAATGAGAAAATAGGTATATTATTTAATTGTTTAATGGGGTGATTAATTAGGATTCCTATATATAGTATTTAATGTTTGAGTGGAAAGTAATGGTCACATTCTTGAAATATTTTTAAATATGCATCCATTTCATTGAAATTTGATTCATAAATCAAATATAGTAGTCCAATTTTATATCCGAATATAAAAGTTCATAATTTATATAATTATATAGTGCAGAAAATCACATTACATTAAAAAAATCATGTTCGTATAAATTTGGATTTCTTAATACTTATTGTTAAAATGGTAAAACATGAATGATAAGATTATTAAGTTTTTTAAAAATTAGTAGATCTCTTTAGTAGCACTGCTTTAATTATTTTAATGTCTGATTTCAAACTAAAAGTGCAGGAAATTGCATCATTTTTAAGCAAAAACCGAAAAAAATCTTCGCTTGGAGAGGGAACACTAATTAAGTAGCACTACGTTAGTTATTTTTAAGTCTGATTTTTAAAGCTAAAAGTGCAGGAAAATGCACCGTTACAATAACAAGATTTTAAAAAAAATCGACCGGGAGGGGTATCCCCTCACGCACCCACCCCTCTTGGCCCCCCCAGGAAACAATTCCTGGATACGGCCCTGCATAAGTATTTGATCAAAATAAATGACAGAGTTGGTTCGTTGGAAATTCTTTGGACTGTGATAACGGTTACTGTTGGCAAATGTGACTTATATCAATATTACCTTGCTTTTATTATAGGACTGGTGATATTGTCCCTTAATTAACTCAGTAATTAACTACAGTCAACTCTCGTTATCTCGAACTCGCTTATATCGAATTTTCCGTTATGTCGAAAAAAAATTCAAGTCCCGATTTTTCTCCTTCTTTGTGTATATAAAATCTCGAAGTTTAGGCTCGGATACGGCTCGAATTTTTCGTTATCTCGAATTATTTATTTGGTCCCCATTAACTAATTCGCACGTTAATTGTATTGTTCAACTCGAAGTCAGATCGCACAATTTGCACAAACATGACTTTTTGTCATGAAGATTTGAGTTGCGTCCAAACATCAATTAACATGTCATCTCGAACAATTGTTTGTAAAAATAATGATTAACGAGTAAAACATGTACATGATAACAAATCAACCATTTCTCACGAATATGTCTTTCTTACGACGTAGCAATATGGCGGCGACCTGTAAAATGACAGAAATAAGTAAACTTGCAACTTTGATGCCTAAAATTCTATCTCGAATTTTCGTTATGTCGAAGTTATTTCCCCGTCCCGTGGAATTCGAGATAACAAGAGTTGACTGTAAGTAAATCTGAAATACACAAAAAGAAAATGATGAAAGTGAAAGTACATAAAATGTGCATTAAAAACAAATGCTGAGCATAGCCTTTTTTGCCAGTCAGCTTTCTGCTGAAATATATCAGACATATGAAATGCCTCCACCTGTCTTTGAACCTGTGTCACCATTGAGCTACAGAGTCATTTACCCTGGGATAATAAGTTATTTAAAATCTGAGATTTACCCAATCAATTTGAATGGATATCCAAATAAAATTTGCCAAAACCCAATCAAACTGAAACTCGGGGGTATAGTATGCAATAGGGTTATACTAAATCTTTTATGTTGCACTGACCATCTTTCTTGTTTATATTTGTAAACAGGCCACAGTTCAGATTTGTAGCATCTCCGCAGATTGAGGAATTGTTTGGTGATATGTTTAGAACTTTTTACGAATGGGAAGAGCTGGAAAAGCGTCCAAGTTTGTCAGCACCATCGACAGTAGACGGGGATGATCGTAACGAAGGAGAGCTCTTCATCCCTGGAGGAGGGATTGCCAAGACGTTGTTCGAAGACTTGTAAGATTCTGTTTCTTGTTGCCACGGGTGTCAACAGAGCCAAAATAAAAAATCCTGAACATCATATGCGCCTGGCCATTTTATCATTATTATCGGCATAAAACCTACCAACTATATTTCCAAGGCTAGCGCCTTATTCACTCCAAAGGCTACAGGAGATAATTGGTAGTGTGCTTTGCTTTAGTGCATTAAAATTTCATGGAACAATGTCATGGTACCGTTGTTTAACTCTAAACCACAAAATAAACAAGTTTTCTGTTGATTTCACTCTGAACTTAAAGCATATAAAATACTATAGATAAAGGGAGACAAGCTCCAGAGAAGCAGGTTCCCACCTCTGTATAAAACTATAATGCTTGTTATAGAGCTGTCATTTATTCAATCTGAGGCACATCAATAATTCTGATACATTGGAAGACAAGCATTGCAGATACATCAATATCGCTTCTATCAATAACGGTTCTAGCTTGTTAGTCCCCTACCGGTTTTCAACCGTACGGGACCACAGGTTTGCCCTCCGTCCAGCCATCCGTCAGTATAGAAATCTGGATCCTGCCATAACTCAAAGAGTTTCAAAGCTAGGTTTATGAAACTTGGTATGTGGGTAGATGCCAATAAGGAGATAATGCACCTCTAAATATAGTTTGATTCTAACAAAAATTGTGGTTGCCATGGCTACTGTGTTTAACAGAAACATTGAAATAATTTAGAGGGTCATGGCTTTAAACTGGTAGGGGACTTCTGTATTTCTTGCAATTCTTAATGACTTGTTACGTATGTTGTAGATGCCCTGACATACCTGTTGCTATCTGTTTGATGTTCTGTGCTGAAGGTGATAATATAGTGGAAGCAGTGGAACTTGCCAACAAACTCAACAAATGGCTTGGCCTTATTTTATTTCATGTAAGTATTTATACAAATATAGAAGACATTCTTTTCACTCAACGTTTCAACTTTATGAAAGTATGTTAGTCATACATGTAGTTTTACTACAAAGTGTAAGTTTAAGAAATAGTTAGGATCAAGCTACTTTAACCTGGTACCTTTTGAGCTCACCAGTCACAAATTGACATGGTGAGCTTTTGTGATCACTCTCTGTCCGTCCGTTCAGAATTTCTCGTGAACACATTAGAGGCCACAGTTACGGCCAAATCTTCAAGACACTTTGTCAGAATGTATGTCTCTATGAAATCTAGGCCAAGTTCGAACCTGGGTCATGTGGTATCAAAAACTAGGTCACTAGGTCAAATCTTAAAAAAAGCTTGTAAACGCGTTAGAGCACAAAATTATGGCCTAATCTTCATGAAACTTGGTCAGAATATTTGTCTCTATGAAATCTAGGCCAAGTTGGAAAATGGGTCACGTAGGGTCAAAAACTAGGTCACTAGGTCAAATCTTAGAAAAAGCTTGTGATTACAGGCTGGATTTCATCACATATACATGTCAGTAACAATGTTCCAATATTGGTCCATTCTTATAATAACCAAATAATTGAAATCCATGCAGAATTCTGGTTTCCATGGCAACTGAAAAGGTTCAGTTTAAATATGGTTTTACTTTATCACTATGCACAGGTGAGCGATATAGGAGGGCCCTCTTGTTTGATTTATAATCAGACAGACCAGCTTCTTACTTCAGACTTACTTACTTAATAATTATTATTGTCAGAGGGACCAACACTGGAGATGACACTTTTATTAACTGGTTATTAGTACCAGTACAATATAAGATTTTAGCATTCATTTGAATTAGTTTCACTTTGCAGGCAAAATATGTATAGTACATAACTTGGCTTTTATATCTAGATAAAAAAAGGCTAGTCATGTATCATACATTTCATTAAATCTTTATTTTCAAATACCAGAAAACATTGACAAATTATAAACATTAAAAAAACGGATTCTATTTTTAGATCATGGTCACTTGACTAAAAACACCGGGGTTTTTTTACTTCGACAGAATTTCATGTCATATTAGTACCCTGATGAAGGCTTGGTAAAAGCAGAAACATTGGTCATCAATGAAATTCTTATAACCTAATTGATTGTGTAGCTACATTTTCACTTCAGTGTCATGGTTGATATGTCTATATATTTTATATTCCAGTCTCGATCTATAGGTGGGGCGGATGAAGAAGCGGTCGTCAAGTATACAAAGTGGAAAGTACCAGTGTCCTGGAAACTGTTCTTTGGATCTAAATTTGACCAATCATTATTTCACTGATATATTGTGTGTTGTATTCTGCCTGATGTGATCTCTGATATATTTATCTTTTGACCACAATTTGTACTGAAAGCAGGGGCCGGGATTACAACAAATACTTACACTCAGCACTCAACACTCAAATATTGAAATTCACTCTTTTGAGGTTCATTGTGGCATTATTTTAGAGCAAGACGTTGTTATAATGTTAAATTGGTACTCAATATCGTTTTTGGCTTACTTTCTAGTTTAATTTAGTGTATTTGTAAGCTATAATTGCAATTCATCAATCTGAGTGCCGAGTGTGGCACTCAGATGCAATAATTACATTCACACTTCATGAAATAGTACAAACTGGCAAATGAAATCTTATACATTTTCCTCATCTAAATTTGCAATATAAGACAAATAATAGCTCATTATATTACATTTCCAATATCTGAGTGCTGAGTGTAAGTATTCGTTGTAATCCCGGCCCCTGGAGTCTATCCTCTATCTGAAGCGCTACTGGGTGCTTTGTACAAGGGTCCTGCTGAGGCATAATGTTCAATCCTGAAAACAAGTCGCAAGTATGTTGCAAGTGTCATTAGCACACACCCCACAGAAATACTCTGTTTCAAACGTTGTTCTATTGTTAAATTTCAGCATATGAAATTTCAAATGACCATAACTTTGTCAATTCTTTAAATTTTTACACCAAATAGCTTTGATTTTCTGTAGAAAGGTTCATTCTTCCTAGTGCACCAAATCCGGAATATTAGGATCCCTGTTTGTAGTGTGTTACCTCCCATTTACTTAAGCATAGAAGGCATGGACTACCAGTAGCATTTCAGGAAAGTGCTACTAAGTGCTTTTCTTGGGCAACATACTCCAGAAACCTTTTGTAGTATTTATAGTCACCATTAGGTGACCATAAATGGTGGTATATAGAACCTACCTAGAACAGAGAGTTCCGTAATGCTTAAGAGAAAGTACTAAGTCTCTGCGCATGCGCCGTGAGATGATGACATCGGCCTCTGATTGGCTCATCTAGACTGGTGACCTCCGACCCGTAAACACTACACTCTTCCCAGTTTTATAAAATCCACCCCTACCCGTGATAAAGGCCCAATTTGGTTCCCATTTCTATAAAATCCAACCCCAACCCGGGATAAAGACCCAATTTGGCACCCATTACTATAAAACTAGGTTGCATAGCCAAAGGGCAACCTACAGGCCATATAAATACCCCCAAGCAGATCAGGTAGACTTTATGAATAATTGAATAAGCCTACCCTTTAAGATGGGATAATGACCCCACATACATAATCACTAAGTTGATGAAGTGGAATCCAGCTATTGTATATGTGACCACCTGACCGGACCAAAAGTATAGTTACATTTTTATTAAGACATATCTAGGATTGATCACTAAATAATGGTGAAAATATGTTTCTAAGAGATTGTACCTCAACTTAGCCACTGCAGCCAAAATAACAATAACCGCAGCGCCATTTGTAGTATTTATAGTCACCATCAGGTGACCATAAATGGTGGTAAATAGAACCTACCTAGAACAGAGAGGTGATTTAGCACGTCTTTCTAGATGAGTTCCGTAATGCATAAGAGAAAGTACTAAGTCTCTGCGCATGCGCCGTGAGATGATGACATCGGCCTCTGATTGGTCCATCTAGACTGGTGACCTCCGACCCGTAAACACTACACTTTTTACAAATAAATGGGTACATGCGAAACTTGAGGTCTATCCTAATAACTTGAATGAGATTAACATTTTCTCTCTAATCTGTTGAAATAAGATCCAAGATATTTTGTCAAGAATGAAGAAAAAATTCATCCCTCGCTCACCGTCCTCCGATGATAAAATTCATGATCAGATTTATTAAATAAGATGACTATGCGTATACAGACATGCCATGTAGTGATTAAAGACTGTGAATCTCTTGTTGATGGTTCAGCTGTTTCGGCCAGAGTTCTTTGATGTTTCGTTACTCAAGAGAGTCAAGACTCTCCTGCCCACTTTTTGTCATTTTCAAAAAAAAAAGGAAAACCAAAAGTGCATATAGTGTATTGATGGTAATGTTCTGCCTTGGTCTATTATATTGTTATTGCTAAGCTGGTATTATAAGTGCTTCAGTGCAGTCTTAAGATAAATTGAAATTGAAAACTAACACTTTTGATTGCTTTAAATCTGACCGTCATCAATTAGTCCACCACCAACAGCGCGGTAACTATACTTGGGGGTTTGATTTTTCCCTCCTCCTGGGAACATTTCACGAGCACCTAAGTCAGAGTAACAAAAATTTAAAAAACTTCGGCCTCATGTGTGCTGGTAAATCTTCTAACATGTAACTTTTATTGAATGGAATGTTTGTTATAATTGATAATTATTTCCCATTTGTCACAAAGGAAGAGATACATTTGAACTAAAATTGTTGTTCACATGTTTTTGTTTGTTTTCACAAAGCTGATTTGCACCTCCAAGTTCACCCATATTATGTTTTGAAAGGGACTCAACATAATTGAGCCAGTCTCCAGGAAAACCTGCTATTTTGACAAAAATATTGATTTTGAGATTTTCCATAGTCTTAAAGGATCATGATAATAAAGCAAAATGCAAAATAAATTTTGTAAATATCTTGAGTTTTAAGGAAGTTACAGCTGTTTTTGTACACACCCTATTTGGTTCTTTTTGTGTGACGTCGCAAACGTCATTGAAACGTTAGACGACGTTACTGCAACGATGATTTCATAATTACATCATTTGATCAATTCTTGACATAAATTGTTCAAAATAGTATCATGTTTTAGAATTATGTTTAATTTGTTAAAATATACATCAAAATTAAAATGATTTGCATTCAGAGCAAGGCTATTACTGCTTTATACAACTAACTCCTCGTTTTTCTCAATCAGAGTATTTTTCCAGAATTGGTCACCATAGCAACGAAGTATGTGATTTCAATATAATTCATAAGAAATTTTAAACCTAAGATATAGTACTATATTGGAAAATTACTTAGAGTAGAATCAATAGATATGTATTTTTCTCATTTTAGAGCTTTATATAAACCTTGTTACATAATAGTAAGTACATAATGTCATTATAGCAGGTTTTCCTGGAGACTGGCTCATATGTAAAGTGTATTCGCAGGAGGATGTTTGCTTCTTGGTATTGTTTTGGTTCAATGAATGAAGATGAAGTTTGACGTGTGTTGGATGGTTCGGAGTTGTAACATAGATGCACATTAGCTCATGGAGGGTCAATTCGCTGGTTTAGAATGAGAAGGTTGTAATTTTGAGAAACAAGACAAAACTGTCTGAAAACTACTCTTTACTTATGAAAAAACAAGCTTTTTAAACTTCAGTTTGGTCAACATGACCAGTTCCGATTTTCATGAAAATAGGCTCATTAGAAGCACCCTTTGATGACCGATTTCAATATGTATCAGTCTTACAAGTGTGTTAGTAGTTCTTGCAACCTTCTAATTCTAAGCCAGCGATATGTTTGATGTTTTGGAGTTTTAACATAGATGCACATTAGCTCATGGAGGGTCAATTATTCAAGACCCTTGATGATGAGTTGAGACTGTACTTCAACAAACAATGTGGTGAATACCAATAACTGTATCTCACGTTAATTTTGTACTCACTGTTTTGTGATTGTGTTCAAGTATATTTCATTTTGTATATATTTATGTCTGTCATTGTGTTCATTGAGGATCAAATAAACTGTGATAATTTTAGACGTTTCCTTGTCTTTAATGTCAGTCTCCTTGCTTAATTCCAATGTTTAGTTTCAACCACAGGTCCTAGCTCACATATATGTAACTTATTTAAATAGTTTGTGTATAGATATAGGTAGTCAAGGACACTTCACGGATCTCGTCATATATTTAGGTGAATGCTGGAGTAATATTAACAGGGATCCTACAAAGGCATAATGCCAAATCCTGAAATAAGTCTGTTTTGGGTGCCTTCAGAACACGTCCCTGCACCGTAACTTTTGTTTGAAATATTGTTCTTTCGTTAAAATTCACCTATATCAATAACCAATACTTTTTTTCATTGAATACCTATTTATCGGAAAGTTCATTCTTTCTAGTGCAACAAAATTTTATGCAGATTTCCGTAACTAGGACCCCTGTTAGGGTGATTTTACATGATGTCTTTGAGAGACTGGTATGACATCTCCAGTATACAATGTAACACACAGGAGTGTGCATTCTTTAGTTTTTGGGGGATAGTGCATGATACAGAAGATGCCCCAGTTCCAGAGGGATCCCTGGTTCTTTTACTTGCCTGATGTAAAGCATCATACACCTCGGTTTTTAAAGTCTCATCGGAAAGACTGTTAGTAGTTTTAGTTATGTTAGCTGGGAAACACTAAAAAGCATTTCTGTTATAATTTTTAACCCGACTGAAGGCAGGATCAAACCCAAAACCTTCGGATCAGCAGCTCTCACCACTTGTCCAGGAGTGTACACAGGGGTTCTGCTGAGACGAAATGCCCAATCCTGAAAATAAGACATCAGTCTGTTTTGGGTGCCATTAGGACACATCCCTTCTGTTCAAATACTGTTCCACTGTAAAAATTCAGAAGATGAAATTCAAATGACCATAACTTAAGTCAAAACTTTCAATTTTTTTAACAAATAACTTATTTTCTGCAGAAAAGATCACTCTTTCTAATGCAGCAAATCCGCCAATGTAGGACCCCAGGCCCCGATCTCCCGAAGCATCTCAATCTGAGCTAAATCTCATCTCAAATATTGTCACATATCTTCGAGATAATTTCTATGGGAAGCTGGACTCAAAATTATTGACATTAATTTTCAAAACAAAAACGAAATTTTTATTACAGTAAAATTTTAGGACCTTGAACTTCAGGTTGATCTTAAATTCAGATTCTAATTTGAGAAAAATCTCAATTTGAGTTGAGATTTCTACTTGAGATGCTTCGGGAGATTGGAGCCAGATCATGGAGAGATTTGTATGGCATCAACAGTATACAATGTAACACACAGGAAGGTACAGAAACAACATAACACATTATTATTACAGGGCATTTTATTGATTATCTTCATTACCCAGAAAATATAAACTTTGATTACACAATTTTAAAACACATCTTACATTTATTTAAAAAAACTAGTAAAAATAGGACAAGTCAATGTAAATACAATGTACACACATTATATTGAATAAATCCCCAAAGTGGAAATATGGTACTATATCATATCTCCATTATGCATTCTTAAATCAGGGTTTGTGTAGAAATTCTGTTTTTTATCAGTTTGCACGACAAGAAATTGTTAAAAGTGCTCCCCCCTAGTTTCTTAATTCGGGTTTAATGCCGTTTCTCAATCAAAATTAACATATATATAGCCGATTTACCCAACTAGTTTTCCTGGACAGTATCCTTCTAGTACTAACTTACCCTTCCAATACAAAACTGGCAACTTCTCAACATGTGGATGAAAATAATCGACATTGTTCTCAAATTTTCATGGAAGGGTATAACCTGAAGCTTCTATATGTACAAAGGGAGAGAATTTTTAATAAATCCCTGACAGGTCTGGATTACCTCCCCTTACTAATACTTTTGCAGGGATACTATTCTCTGTGACTAATCCTAATGCTTCTGACTGGCAGTCGGCCACCTGTACAAGCTGAGAAAGAGACCTACCTGTCAGCAAGGGCCCACAGACCACCAGAACCAGACTATCCCCGGGTTACAAAGCATTATAACAGAAACAGGCAGGTAGGAACCCATCACATATTAACCAACAAGTTTGTATTATTAGAAATATTGAAACAATTTGGACACAATAACCGGGCATAGATTTCAAATTTTGGACCAAATAATGTGAACTGATACATCTAGCACATACAGAAATGGAATTATAATTGGTATATAACAAATAATGCAAAAATTAACAAAACTACAAGACGGCCAATAGGAATCGATTATCATATTGTATAATGTGAATCATCTGATAAATGTACCTGGCTATCTCATACAACATTAGTGTTCAACAATGATACTCAGCTGTTCTCAAAAACTATAAAATGAAGACTTATATATTGCAGGGGTGTCAACAGGGCCAAATTAAAAATCAGTAAAAAATCTTATGCAGCCGACCATTTTTGCCCAACAAGAGGCCTTCAATGACATTGTTTCCATAATTAATGCAGTCTGTAACAAAGAAAATCCTTCTGAGAAGATTCAATTTACCACAATTTTGCCATCTCTTGAGAGTTTCATCAAATAACTTTTATTTTGGTCAGAAATCATTGCTCTTAAAGGAATGATAATATGGAATTCCGGATAAATCAGGAAAATTGACACCCCTGAGACTATGACAGTATGCATGTGTTGTCATTCACCAATTCTGTACATCAACCTCATTAAAGTAGATAAACAATATATGAATCCAATAAACATTATCAGACACATTCACACAATTGTAAAAATATCATTGGTTATGAAATATGAAGTACATTCAAGTGTATTCAAAATATATCTTTAATTGAATGAAATGAGTGATGTTTGAACATTCATGCGCCGTGGCAGGCAAAGAGTCATTTACACAACAAGTTATGGTGACTATAACCTTAAGACCATTTGACCTCAAAATCAACAGGGGGCATCTAATGATGATGGCAAGCCTCCCGATGAAGTCTGAAGATCCTGGGCCCAACCGTTCTTCGGTTATTGAACGGAAGCCATTTGGTCTAGACATTCCTGTTAAAGGTCACTGTAACCTTGACCTTTGACCTCAAAATCGATAGGGGTCATCTACTGTTGCCGTCTATCCTACATGTAAATTTTGAGGACAATAGGGCCAAGCATTGTTGAGTTATTATATGGAAACCGTTTGGTCTACCAACCATTAGACGTGTGCAAAGCAATATACCCCTCTTCTACAATGGAGGGGGTAGGATGCAAAATGAAGGGAAAATTGAATGCAATAGTTGCAGCAACATTGATGATACAATGACAGAGAGATAGATAGGAGACACAGGAAAGGTAGTTATCACAAAGGCACATAAAAAGTTATATTGCAGAAACAATAATACAGTGAAGAATACACACATATATAAAATATTGACAATCATACAAGAGGGGGTTGCCATAGGAAAATCTAGAACATAATAAATGCTGTATTGGGATAGTTGTAGAAATTAAATAATAAGAGTTCAGTCAAATAGGCTCACAGGGTGGACTGGCTGCTGGGCATGCACACATGTGTTGCCTGCATAAACAAAGTTTTAATTTTTATAAGTCTGTCAATTCAAGATTTGAAACTTCTTATCTGAATCACCAAAAGTGACACAAATTACTACAGAAGTTAATGACCGAATCAATAATTAATTGCTCATTTCAGAAACTGATATTATATTAAACAAGATTATAGACAAGGAGATCACTTTGGCTAACAAATCTATTACCACCATTTTAAGTATCGACCAAATGTGACAAAATAAATGATGAATGTAAATTCAAAATGTTACATAGAGTAGAGATGTCCATCTTTTGGAATAAATCTGACACAGTAAAACCAGAATTATACTATAAAACCTATCATACATTTAAAATCATATGTAAACATAAATCTTATAACCACTAGGCTAACAAGTTTTTTATCACTTCATCGCAACCATAGATTGATCAGCGTTCTGTCCAACTATGTTGAAATTTTCAATAATACAAGTTGCTCTACTAAAACAACCCAAAAATAAATTACAAATAAAAGTTGTTAAAAATCTCACACAAGTTTTTACACTATGAGGACATAAAGCTCTCGCAATGCTGTGTTCTGGTACGTAATCTTGTGTCCGTCTTAAATCTAGGTGACATTGGCTGCGTCAGCGGTCTTTCACTTGGGTGAACGGCCACGCCTCTATAATGTTTTACTGGCTTAGCCTTATGAACAGCATCTTTTCTTAAACGTTCCAACTCTGCGCGATTTTCGGCTTCTCGCATTTTCTGATCCTGTTTTCGTATATTGTCTAGTTCATCTTGTTTAGCTTTCTTGTGGGTCTCGTAGGCATCTCGTTTAACCATCCGTTTAGCTGTGTTGAACTCAAACTCACTGATATCTGCTGGGGTGAAAGAAAAGATAGCTAAGAATAAAAACTGTTCAAAATCCTTTAATACCAAACAGCTTGTAATCAAAATGAAAAGACTAATTTCATCACATGTTTTTTACAATGAATGACAAATTAAGGAAGTCATTTCATAGTAATATAGGATCGGTCATGAGTTATCTTTGGAAATCAACATTTCTCAAACGAGTCTAGAAAACACAGGTTTTTAATCGAGCCTTTGGCATTTAAGAAATGTTGATCTCAAAGACAACGATTGACAGATTCTTTTTGTCACATAACTATAGTTAAAATAAAGAAATTAAGCCGGTGACGTTACGTTTTCATGCCGTATAGCTGGTGGCGCATTTGTTATCTCACGTGTTGAAGAACATAGGTCATCATTAGTTCTTACATGGACGATCCCGGTATTTATGTGATAAAATGTTATGTTGTCGAGAATGTTTTTTAAATGCCAAAGTCGGCAAAGTATTCAAACTAAAATATCTATTCCAACTTTTTCAAATCTATTGAGTTCTGGAATTAACAAACATGGTTATCAACTAATTACTCCCTAGTCGCTTCCATAAAGGTTATTGCGATACCCACAACTTATCTGCATAGATGTGTCAGAGATAAATGCATCTGGAATGAAAACATAGTAGATACATCAAATGTGTGGCCATGGAGTTAAGTCAAGCCTGTGATTGCTCAAAGCGAAAAAGGCTGAAACACCCTTCCCCACCCGTCCTTACAAAAACACTATTTTTGAGTAGGTCAAACTGAATCTGGACCCTTTTGTTTCAAAGATTTAAGACAAAAAGGAGGAAATCAGCCTAAAGGAGGTACAATGATAAGTCTTAAGAGCTGGATAGTTTAAGAAACTTTTTAAACCTGTTGTATATTTATTCTCCTTGCTGGGTATAAACGGATCTTGCTCGAGAACATGGGCATCTTTAGCCTTGAATCTTGCTTTCTCCTTCTGTTGGTGAAGTTCCTCTTCCATCTGGAGGTACAAATAATACCATGGTTACAACAATCATCTCATGAACCAGGGGGTTCTGTAGAGATATCTTAGCTAAGTCACCATATCTTAGCTAAGATTTGACTTTTCAAATGCCAATTTAAACAAACTAAGACAGGTAGTACATTCAAGCAAAGTTATGTGAACTAATATTTTTTATTAATAACTATTTTGCCTATACAAAAATGTTTTGGTTCTCTTAGTGTATTTAGGTGGATTGAATAAAAGTTCTCTAACATCTATTTAAACCGCTTTGGCACTTCATTCCCATTGGTAAGAGAAGCCTGGTACGCCTTTTAAATGTCAAGCAACAATCTAGGAAATACTGGGACCATTTTATCTAATCTTAAATATGACGCAGCAATGGAGCTACAGCTGGCCCCAATCTCCAGAAGCATCTAAACCTAAATCTCAAGACAGCTCAAATATTTGTCACTAATTTTAACTTTTTCACATCTACAGGATATGAGTAATGGCTGTAGCCGAAGTTGTAGTTGCCCTAACCTGCCGCTCATCTTGATTTTTTTACTTATTGGAATGGAATATAGTTGCAACCTTAAACAAAAACTCACCTTTTTAGACCACTCTTCAGCCTTTTTAGCGCCTCTAGTATCCGTACCAAGGTTAAATGGTTGTTGTACTGTCAGCGGACGATTTCTCTTTGGAGGTAAATGAGGTTCCATGTCGGGTAATGGGTTAGCATGAAATTCTCGTTGCTGTAAACAAAATGAACATATTACCCTTTTACAAAAATATCATAATCAAACATTTATCCCTCATAACAATGGCATTTAATTCATGTTAATAAAACTAAAAAAAAAATGTTTTAAATATTTTACAATCATATTTTTCTTCTTCAATTTTTGACAAAACTGAAACAACAAATTCCATTTTCAAAATTTAACAATGGCAAAAGTCAGAACAAACTAGAAGAGTTTTTTTAAACAAAAACAATTATGTCTCCCACAAAGGGCCATTACTCTGGAATTCTTCATCCTACCTTAAATTCCTGACAATATGATTGTACAATTATTCATGGGAAGTTTCATTGAAATCCAACGAGTGGTTAAAGAAACAAGAGGGCCCACAGGGCCCTAGGTCGCTCACCTGTGAACATTGATCAAGTAGTACCTAATTTTTAGCGTTTTTTTTAAAAAAGTTTTTCCAATCAGTTCTCATGGCAACCAGAGTTGTGCATGGATTATAATTCTTTTAGCCATTTTTAGAAAGGATAACCCAAAGAGCATTGTTACCCATTTAACATGAAATCCAACCACTATAGAAAAATAGGGAAAACAGTGCCCCACCCACTGGTGGCCATGTTTTTGACGAATCATGACAAAAATGTCAATTTTATAAGAGGGTCACCCAACAACTATTTCTGTAAAATTATTTTGAAATCTGGCCAGCGGTTAATTTTTTATGATCTTTTTAGGATTTCCCTATTGGTTGCCATGGCAACCAGAGTTATGCATGGAATGTAATTCTTTTAGCTATTTTAAGAAAGGACTACCCAAGGAAAATTTTACCAATTAATAGTGAAATCCTACCAGTACTTTTAGAGAAGAAGATTTTTAAAGATTTTACTATAGATACATAGGGAAAAACAGCGCCCACCCACTGGCGGCCATGTTTTTTGTCAAATCAAGACAAAAATGTCATTTTTATAAGAGGGTCACCCAACAACTATTTCTGTAAAATTATTTTGAAATCTGGCCAGCGGTAGATTTTTTAAGATTTTTTTAAGATTTTCCTATCGGTTGCCATGGCAACCAGAGTTCTGCAAGGAATGTAATTCTTTTAGCTTTTTTTAGAAAGGACCACCCAAGGAACAATTTAACAAATTTATAATGAAATCAAACCAGTACTTTGAGAGGAGAAGATTTTTAAAGATTATACTATAGATATATAGGGAAAAACAGGGCCCCACCCACTGGCGGCCATGTTTTTTGACGAATCAAGACAAAATGTCAATTTTGTAAGAGGGCCACACAACAACTATTTCTGTAAAATTATTTTGAAATCTGGCCAGCGGTTGATTTTTTTAAAGATTTTCCTATCAGTTGCCATGGCAACCAGAGTTATTTATAGATTACAATTCTTTTAGCTATTTTTAGAAAGGACCACCCAAGGAACATTCCTGTGACGTTTGGTTGAAATTGGTCAGGTGGTTTAGGAGAAGAAGTCGTTTGAATGAATTGTTGACGCATGGACGGACGGACGGACGCACCGACAACGGACGAAGAGTGATCACAATAGCTCACCTTGTCACTATGTGACAGGTGAGCTAAAAAGTACCATCAAACCGACATCCAACCTGACCGCACAAAATCAATGTCTAACAAGGAGAAATTAAAGATCTTAATACATGTAGAAGTTAATACCCTTTTTTCTTCTTCCAACACATGTTCCATTTTTCTCCTCTTCTCTTCAGCCCTTTTTCTCTCCCTTTCCTCGAAACCAAAAGGCTCAGGTTCTGTTTTTTTATGTTGAATCTGAGGTTGGAAAGGCATTCCAAAATGTGGAACAGCACGGCTACGTAAGTTTGGCTTCTCATCCTGTGAAGATATTATTGCATACTACATGACTTGCAATCCTGTTAGGGGTTTATACCTAAACACATTTTTCTACATTATGTACATATGGGTATGATGTCTTCTTAACGCAGATTTTAGTTTAAACAGTATTTATTCAGAAAATATTTTACAACATGTGTATAATAAATTACAATTTTGAATAACAGTTACAGTTTGGACTCCGGTTAGTCGGTTACTGATAGTGGCAATGATTACTTATAGGTCAGACTCATACCCATTATTTACTTGTATGCCGGTACATACTGACTGATGGCTATGGTAAAACAATCCTGTTGGAGCAATTACCCTTAACCAGCTGGAAAACACGAAAATTAACATTTGAGGTAAGAAATTTTCTAAAATAGCTTCGGAGAAACTTAATTTGGACCAAAAATGTAAAATAAAAGCAATAAAATCCAGCTACAAGGTATTATATTTGGTCAACAGAATACATTCATGTTTGTACAGGTTGCACCGCAAGCACAAATCATACAAAGCTGACCAGACTCAGTCTGTGAATTTAGGATTTTAAACTTCTTGCCTGAATCGGCAAAATTGAATAGTTTTTCTATATACTATATGCATAATTATAATGAATTACTGCAGAAGTTACAACCGGGCAAGTGCTAATTTCGCAGACTGCAGACTTGTAACTTTCTCAGGAGGTAAAACTACCAAAGAGCTTTTTTACTGTTTTATCAAAAGACTTACGGAAAACATAAACTTACGATCAAATTTAAATTCTTTTTAATTTGTTTACCATTATAAAGTTTGGTAAATGGAGCTGCAAAACTAATAATGATTCAGTTAATGAACTCATACAATCCATATCCATCACCAATTTGCAGTTGTTAAAGAATTATAAAGAATTTAAATTTGTGCGTAACTTTAAGATTTTCGTAAGTGCTTTGATAAAACAGTACCCTGGTACTTAAAGTATAGAGAAGTAAATCCTACAACACAAACCTTAGGTTCTTCTACAACAGGTAACCTGGCTCTGTGTTTGAGTGCGAATGCTGGTGATTGTGGTACGGTCACTTGTGCTCTCTTGGCTTCTTTCACACCCTGCAATTGTAGAAATCATTGCAATGTTCAGTGAATTAAAAGGCAGAAAAAGAGATGTTTGTAAAACATGTGTCCCTTCCTGCTCACTGCAGTTTGGAAATTTTAGTTTTTAAGATTCTTGTCTGAATCAACAAAATAAAATAGTTTTCCCTTATAATACTCTCATAGTATACATATTACCAGCATGAGTTTCTAAATCAACAAGTAATTAAGAATTGCATGCAATACAGAAGTCCTCTAAAGAAATAGGAAAATTAAATTTATTTTACTTTTTCCTCAGACTAGTAATAAACAACTTGTAAATACAGGAAGTTACTAACCACTGTCCCCTCAAGAATTTTCTTGTTTAAGGGCTGTGCATGGAACTCAAAGTGTTCTTCCCTCTCATGCTCCTTTTCGGGACCCCTATTCTTAGAAGAAAGATGGAACTCTTCTGGCACTGTAGGTGCTTTGACTGCGACTTTCTTTATGCCGGAACATGAATTTTCGAAAATCTTGTGATTCACAGGGTGTGCTTTAAATTGATGTCTAAAATAAAACCAAAAGCATCAAAAAATTAAATTCTGATAACTTCATTCCAACAATAACAAACTTTTGTTGAACAACTTCACTTCCAAGACGATTCTTAAATAGATTTGATGATACAAGCAAAACAATGTTGACATCCTACTGTCAAATATTCTAATTTAATAACAAGGGTTTTTCCATTGGAAAACCCCGGTTAAAATATTTTTGATATAGCATGGAGAATTTGACACGATCCTGACCTTTATGCATGAATATATTATAGGGTTCTTACATTTAATACATAATTTTCCGCGAGATTGTGCAAAATCGGTCCTTTAGATTTGTGTTGGTAATTACACTCGAACGTCTTCTTGATACAACCCGCTTATGAAAACACACAACCGAGGATAGACAATATATCAGCTGTGAAATTATGCTAATAGAAGTTCGAGATTCGTGTCAAATTCTCTGGACTATAACACAGTGAATGTAATAACACAACATAGAAAACAAGTCCAGTGAATGTCAGTGAATATACACTCCGCAAAAAAATTGAAGGACCACTATTTCAAACCTGTATTTTTTAATTATTCAGATATTGATATTTTATCTTTTCAGCATATGAAAATTCAAATAACCATAACTCAGTCAATACTTGGTATTTTTTCATCAAATAACTTTATTCCGGAATTGTAGGACCACTGAAATAAACCTACCTTTGTACTTCTTCTATTTCTTTCCTTTCCATATCCTGCCTAGATGGTGCAGTGACTGGCCGGCTACGTGTACGCGTTTCAAACTGTGGTGTTTTAGGAATGGTTACTCCACCAGGTGGCGATCTAGACCGACCTCGTTTCTCTTCAGACGGACCAGCTAAAGGAAAGAATAAAAGCAATTGAGTTTTCAGATAGCCATTGTTTCACTAATTTGTAACTATAAAATCATATTTTTGCAAGACGAGGTTTCACAAAATTGTTATTTTGAAGTAGTTTTCAAAATTAAATTTTTGCGTGTGGTTTTCAAACTTAGTTCACGATAATAAACTTTTTGAATTTGCAAAAATAAATCCCTTGCAAAATTGTGATTTTGCAATATTATGCAACATTTTGCTCTAGACTTAGGTCACTGGACAAGTCATGTCTAGATACAAAATTATTATCATTGCAAACATTGTTTTATTGCTAAAAATTCAGTTTATGAAACTCGAAATGACAAAAACCTAAAAAAACTTAAAATATTCAAATAACTTTTCTGCAGAAATCAGCTTGAATTAAATCTTATTTTCGGATTAATCCAAATTTGTAGGACCCCTATTTGTTCAATAGACTCCTACCTTTTGGTCTAGATCTAAACCTATCTGGTGTTTTGGTAAAGTTTGCAAGTCTCTCTGCCATAGTCTCATATTTCTCAGCTTGCTTCTCATCTAAATCTGTCATCTTCCTCTTCCTCTGGCCGCCAAAGCTAAATGGTTCTGGTTTCGTAAGACCGCACTTGGTAGATGATGACGTCTGGAAAATTATTAAAAGTTATTGAGAAGTTTTTTTTAGCTGTTTAAAAAAACAAGATTACACACTAGTCTATATTACGTAAGACCGCACTTCGAAGATGAAGATGTCTGGAAAATTGAACCAAAAATAAGTTATTGAGCAGTTTTTTCTTGAGCTGTCACTTATCTATGGTGTTTACATACTGCGTATTACCACATATATACCGTGATCTTTCATGCAAGAACAAATCACGGAACATTGTTTTCTAACGTGTGTGATAACAAATGAGTGTTGTCACCAGTTTTCGGCTAGAAAAAATAATGTCACCTGCTTTAATTTGCTATTTCTGGCGGTTTTTTACTTGACAACTATGGAGAAGTGATAAAAAGAACCTCTCACTTGCTGTCTTTGACATCTACCTTTCTAAAACTTGTCACGAAAAATATTTATTAAGCTTGCCGAAGGCTTACTAAATAACATGTGTTTTCTAGACTCGTTGAGGAAATGTTGATCTCCAAAGACAACTCCGACATGAGGGATCCTCTATTGCTAAAAGAACAAGTCATTCAACCCACCTGTTTTCCACCGTCTGAGCGAAGCTGACTAGCAAAGTCTTTACCATCACTGCCATGTCTCGTCTCCATTGGGTGAGCTTTAATTCTTGAATCAGTTTCAAACTTAAATCCTTCCGGCTTAGTTAGCTCCTTGTGCTGGACTTGTAAAGTTGGACCTTTACCACTGAGAGCAGTTTTACACGATTCTTGTGCCAGTCTACGTTTCTTCGCCAGCTCTTGTCTATAGAAAGCAATTTTTTCCATCTCCATTTGTTCTGTGCTCTTCACTTTCATCTGTCCTTGAATGTTCACCGGTTTACGTCTGAATATATTAGATAAGACATGGATTTGAATAGCGAATTTCAAGCTTATTAATTGACATCAAAAGCATGGAAAACGAATTAAATGTGTTCAAGGCATGCTGCGTCGAACAGCAAAAAGGCAAAATTGGCCATAACTCCTTCATACAATAGATTGTTACTCAAAATCAGTAGTATGAAGTTGTATGGTGCCCAAGCAAAACAGACAGGCCTCAATGAATCCACCTGTCCGCACGTCGGACCTGCACAATAGCTCCCTTTATTTATATAGCAGAACAAGTAAGATTTTTGGGGTTTCTTCTTTGTCTATATTGCTGGACGAGTGCTTTTAAAAATATTTGTTGAGGCCTGACAGGTATGGGAACAATGGTAGGTCTTTGAAGAATTGTAGAACCTCAGGTTTATGTTACTATTGAACTATTCAAGTATAAAATACAAGAGAACTTGTTATTACTAATTGTTACAAATTTCTAAACCTACTTGAGAAGTGTTGGAGTTGTTGGTATAGTGAGTGTTTTATGTTTATCTGGCTCTGAAGAGGTCGAAGAACCTCTTGATCCTGATCTTGGTCTTTGAGCTGCTGGACGTTCACCCGAGAGTCCGCGTGTATGGTTCCTCTGTCTCACCTCCGGTTTCTTGTGAACTGTCGAGAATGAGGTGCTACGTTGTAGACTACTTGACTGAGATCGTTTACCAGGGGTACCAGTACCAGCAGGTCTCTGTCGCTTTGGTAAAGTATCAGATCTGGAAATATAACAATAACAATTACTAAGATACCAGAGAACTTAAATTTTGTTAAGAGTTTTTTTTGTGATTACTAAGAATTGCTTCTCATTTTCTACAGATATTTTGGAGCCCTTAGCAGGCTGAGGAATCATCTCAAACAATAATAGTTTGTCAGTCTGTGAATTTAGGATTTTAAACTACTCGCCCGAAACTGCAAAACTAAATAGTTTTCCTATATATACTCATATGCGTAAGTACTGCAGAAGTTACTTGCCCAAATCAACAATCAATAGTCGTGACTAACTGGACAAGTGCCTAATTCGCAGACTGTTTGTAGTAAAACTAATTCGTATATGAAGAAAGTTTAATTACAAGTTTGACAAGAAGTGCAGTCTGTGCTTTTAAGATTAGAAACCTAATCAAATGTGAAGAGTTCTCCTATAAACTCTATGAATATTTCCTAGTACAAAAGTTACTTGTCTGAATCAACTAGAACTATCACTGGAGTGATGAATCATACCCCCGCAGCACTGCTTGAAACAGGAATATTATTTAAATTTATAGTTACTTTTATCTTTTAAAATCCAGTAAGAAACACAACATGCATAACTATATAACCTTTGACCTCTAAATGACCTTGACCTTTGAGCTAGGGACCTAGGTCTTCCGCCAAAAAAAATTGATTTTTTTTCGAAAATAAACAAAAAAAATTCCAAAAATTATCGAAAAAGAATTTGAAAAAAAAAATTCCAAAAAAATTTGGAAAAAATGTCGAAAAAAAAAAAATCCAAAAAATAGGACAAAAAAATATACAAAAACTTGATTGATGTGGTAAACATTTGTACCAAGCACTTCTAAAATCAAGTAAGAAACAACAAAGTTACAGAGCGGACCCGACTTGCATGACTATATAACCTTTGATCTCTATGCACATGACACATCGTCTTGATGTGGTAAACATTTGCACTAAGTATCATAAATGTCCAATAAGAAATGGCAAAGTTACAGAGCGGACACGAATCACATGCCTATTTGTGCCTTTTAACCTTTGACCTCCAAGTGTGACCTTGACCTTTGAGCTAGGGACCTGGGTCTTGGGCATGACACACCTTGATGTGGTGAACATTTGTACCAAGTATTATAAATATCCAATAAAAAATGACAAAGTTACAGAGTGGACACGATTTTGTGCCTTTTAACCTTTGACCTCCAAGTGTGACCTTGACCTTTGAGCTAGGGACCTGGGTCTTGCGCATGACACACCGTCTTGATGTAGTTAACATGTGTACCAAGTAATATAAATATCCAATATAAAATGACATAGTTACAGAGCGGACACGATTCACATGCCTATTTGAGCCTTTTAATATTAGACCTCTAAGTATGACCTTGACCTTTGAGGTAGGGACCTGAGTCTTGCGCATGACACACCGTCTTTATGTGGTGAACATTTTTACAAAACAATTTTAAAATCCAGTAAAAAACAAAGTTACAGAGCGGACACGACTTGGATGCCTATATAACCTTTGACCTCTAAGTGTGACCTTGACCTTTGAACTAGGGACCTGGGTCTTGCGCATGACACACCGTCTTGATGTGGTGAACATTTGTACCAAGCGATTTTAAATTCCAGTAAGAAACGACAAAGTTACAGAGCGGACACGATTTTGCTAACAGACAGACCGACCGACAGACACGGTCACTCCAGTATACCCCCTTCAAACTTTGTTTGCGGGGGTATAATTATAACTTGTCTGGGACAAGTGCTAATTTCGCAGTCTGGGGGTGGCCAGACAAAACAGGACAGAATTGCATTATTTAGTGACACATGGTTATATATAAAGTACCCATACCTGTCTAGAGATCTATGTTGTCTCTTTGCTGTTGGTTTTGTATCAACGTCTTTCTTAATTTCATTTGTTTGTGCACTAGCTTTGCTGGAAGTCAAAATTCATTTTTTTAATTCAAGTTAAATAATAATAAAGTAAGCAAAAAAGATCAATAGCATGAAAATTCACCTATATATGTCCGAGACCTTTTCCCCCAATTGCATGCAATTTTTATGTTGTCATTTTTGTCATGGACATATTTGAAGCTCAATCATCTCTCATTCAATTGTTTTCAACTTATCAAGAGTATTACATTACTTTACAGACCAAACAGTCATTTGGGATACAATAATGATGGCCTTGATTTAACTTAAGCTTCTTTTGTTCAAAAATTCCCAATTCACGACTGGGTCCTTTTCCCAAAATAGTCAGGAAAACCCCTGCCAGGGCCTATCAGAAAATCATTATCATCACTACAATAGTATTTCGAATAAGCTAACAACATACCTGTTCTGTGTAGACTTGGACCCAGCTGTCTTTTTTCTCCATTCATCCAAGTTTGTACATATGTTACCTCCAGCTTTCTTATTCTGTTTCTCCGTATAAGCTTTTTCTACAAAGTTCAAATCGAAATTTAAGACTTTGGAATCAAGCATAGGAATCATCTGTCATAAAAACAAGAACCTGCATCGAGATTATTGCGTGTCTCTGCCAGAATTCGGCCTTACGTGGCAAGTATTATGACATGTTAAAAGCTGACATTGACCAAACAAGGAAAAATGAGCCCAAGTACATTTGCAATGTTTCCATTTTTATTTCATATCACTCCAGCTATAAAGGGCTGGTGTTGTTTTAGTTTGTCTAGTAGTTATTAATGCTTTTCTTGTTATTGTAGCTTGGAATCAAATATATTTTCCTGTGAAAAACAAAGTTGATTCCTGTGAAAAACTAAGATTGGCAGGGAAGAGTCATTTATTATGTGTGTCAAGTTTTAATGAAATGAGTAGTTATTTATAATCTGAGTAGTAATGAAATCACTTGAGCTATTCATGACAAGACTAACAAGACTGCGTTCAATAAACGCTTATGCCCCCTGTGGAAGCCTTGTCTATAAATAAGTCCAAAATTAGGTCAAGGTGAAGGTCAAAATGGGGTCAGGTGATACAGGTGTGTGGAGAGTGTTCATATACAACATCCATGCAAGTTTGGAAGCTTTGTAGCCAGCCATAATGATGCTAGAAGAAACGGTCAATTTGGGTTAACCAGGACGGACGGACAAACGGACAGGTGAATCACTATATGCCTCCCGATCTATCGTTACGGGGGCATAAAAAGATTATGTGTGCATATATCTAACCAGACTAAAGCCCATCCCTTTACCAAAGACACAAGGGAGTCAACAGGACCAAATTAAAAATCAGGAAAATCATATGCGGCCACCATTTTTGCCAAACAAGAGACCTTTAATGACATTGTTTCCATATTAAACTCAGTTTGTATGTAAGAAAATTCTACAGAGCAGATTAAATATACAATAACTGCCATTTCTAGAGATATTTACATCAAAAAATTTTGGTCAGAAGCCATTGTTCTTTCAGGAATGATGAATAATTCAGGACGAATCAGGAAAAGTGACACCCCTGCATACATAATGTCATTGTAACTTACCAACAGTGTTAGGGGTAGCAGTTTTTCCAGAACGAGTTATTCTAGGGCTAGCAGCTTGTGTTTTCTCAGCTGAAAAGAATAAAATATTCAACATCAATTCAGAAAAATTAGTGAACATAAAACAGGAAACATGGAAATGGAAACTACTGTAATCACAAAACACAGATGTTTTCAGAGTATAAGTTTGAATGATGTCTATGCTGGTTAAACACAATTTTCTAAGCAATTTTAAGTTATTTTATGATCGCTGATACAACTTACCAGTTTTCATGGACTTGATTCTAACCAGTAGTAACTTACCTTTTTATTAGGAATCAGCAACCTCACCACATGGTGAGGAAAATTATCATTGTTGTTAATTCTCATGGATTAAGGAAAGGCACAATCTACTACAGCTACAACTGGGAATTGACCCCGGATCCTGTCCACTATTATTAACCATGACCACGGCTTTCACAGCCTTTCAGAAGATAGGTTTTAATCAAACCAGACCCAATTTTATCACACCGCTGAATTTGTTACAAGAATGGAAGAATTATATAAGGACAAAAGTAAACAAGGATTCCACATTAAAATAAACTTACTTTTGATATTAACTTCAGGTGTATTCAGTGGTTCTGGTGGAACTATCTGTTCTTGCTGGACAATTGTTTGTTTGGGTGTCCCTAAAATAACAAGGGATGTTTGTAAAATGTGTGTAACTCACTGTAAGCCCCCATGGCAGCCAAATAGTCAGAAATGGTAAAGGTCACAGTGACCTTGACCTCTGACCTAAAAATCAATAGGGGTCATCTACTGTTAATGACCAACCTCAATGAATAGTTTGAAGATCCTAGGGCAAAGCGTTCTCGAGTTATTGAACAAAAACCATTTTGCCAACCGACAGACAGGCGCAAAGCAATAGTGAATATACACCCTCACCAACAATGGATATGCATAAATAAATATATGAAAGCTGTTTTCTTGTTTCCTCAAAATACTTTGTGCTCTCCATTCATTTTAATGTAGCCAGTGATTGTGACAGTAGTCTGTCGCACTTACATCCGGAAAATGTGATTTGCTTGTTTACATGTCATTCATCCATTTATTTCTTATAATTTTAAGCATTGAACTCATTCAACTTAAGGAATGTAGCCAGTAGTAAACCCCTAAGTAGTCAGCGAAATCAATCATCTCAGGGGCTTGTGGAGAGCTCTGATACATTACTACCGAGGAAAAACCACGCCAAACATATTTCTAAATATTAATTAATATTAATTAAACTGGGAATTTTAGAAACTAAGTTTAATACATCTCCTTGGATCTTTAACATGCCTATTGCAGTGCACATACTAGACTTCATCTGAATTGCTTACCAGTTCATCTCAAGTTGGTTGGGAAAGTGTTTCAGGAATGACAAAGTACTCAATCTGACAATCAAACCAGAGACCAATCTGAGAACCAAACCAGAGACATCTTGATCTGTAGTCAAGGACGTTACCCCACTCAACGACCATGCAACCCTTATATACAATTTAATATGAGCAACAGTATGAGCTCACTAAACAACGTTAAATTAGGACTTTTGCTATTTCTCACGTATGCATGCCATTTAGTAGTAACTGTTTTTTTTTGCATTAGAACCAGTGACAGTAGGAGCAATGTTCAGGGTTCTCGGTAGGATTTTAAAGTAGGAGTCCCAGGACTCCTTCTTAGCAAAAAGTTGGAGTCCTGAATTTTGATTTCTGGACCCTTAAATCCTGCATTCTGGTGAACTATGGAGCTAATTGTTTCAGTTATTTTGTGACCTCAAAAGATTTTGTTTATGTCAGTGTGAATAAAAAATTAGAGTTTTTGTGGAAGGTTACTGAATGCAATACATTCCGAAAATATAACAGACATCAGGTGTACAGTACTGCTCAATAAAAATGATTATATTTCATAAGTACAGATAACATACTTGAATTATTGCTATATAGATAATAGTAGCCAAGAAATTATGAATGTATGTATGAATCACGAGCTTATCCGAAAATATGTATATATCCGAAAAAGTGCAACTCGCATGTCACACAAGTCGTTCTTATCCCGACCATTTGCAGTAATTTATGCACCTAAACGCATTATATTGATTGCTAATGTTTGAAAGTCATTAAATTATTTAAAAACTCGAATAATACCAGCGCCATTTATTGCGTCCGAAAATTTGATCAATGTTGTTGATCAATTACGCGGTTTTAATGTTCACGAGTGACCAAATCATTCTCTGGAAATTCAGAAAATAAGTCTGCTGTTCGGTAACAATAGAGAGGTTGCGAAAGGCAACGTGTAACGTGTACGTGTACGTGAATACTATTTTGGGGTATTTCGTCATCCAGGTATGTGTAGTTTCTACAAGTAACGGACGTGTGACAGACGAAATATAATGTGTACTACGTCACACAGGTATGCGTATGCACGGGAAACCCAAGCTTTTATCGCTGGTAGTCTCGGTGAGTTTATATAAGCACTCATTATCGATTCACGAAGAAATCATGTTACAACTGTCATGTGATGTTATACGCACACGTGGTGTTCCGCAAGTCAATTTCAATTGCGACGTGTACGTATACATGTACGTGTAGCTACACGTACACGTAGTCGTACACGTTCGAATCGCAACCTCTCTAATATCTCAAATTTAACACACGCGTATCGAACCCAATTTACGGACAAAATTCCCACGCCGCACGATCAAAGACGGGCAAGGCTTTGAAGTGAACCGCGCGTCGGTAACATCAAAAGTCCTTAGCATAGAGATTGACGCCGCACACGCGTTTGATAAAACTGACGACTTACATTTTGGCATAAGTTTGTTGGATTGTTGTGATATTTTAATCTGGGAATTATTGGCACGGAATATGAATTACAAGGTATATATTCTTTGAAAACTCGATATTTGCAGATACTTTAGTTTTGAACACGAATTTTAATCAACGTGCGTGGTTTTGAGTCTTTTCAATGTTTTTAAATTTAATGTGCGTACACATGTACGATTACCCAAAGTACGACAAATATCACAGTTATGATCAAACTATAATAATCATCGGACGCGGCAATCAAATAAAATCGATAATTGACTCGATAGATCAATTAAGGGTACGTGTTTACATAACATCTGTCTTTACTCAATATTATCGCGACGCGTCAATCAAAAGTGATTGATGGTGACTCGTGAACGCTGATTGGTTGATGAGGCAATTAACTCCACCTCTCGTCTGTCAATTACTCGAAACGAGTGATGCTTTATTGAATACGGTGTACGCGACGAATTTATGAATCAAGGTCAAACGCGGCCGATAGAAAAACGGCGCATCCCGAAAACGCGTAGATCGGTAATTTTACGCGTCTAATTAAAAAAGTATGCGTCCAAATACGCTTAATTACGCGTTGCCGAGAACCCTGAATGTTTATAACTTAGTATCCTGTTTTATTGTGTCATACATAATAAAGTTCACAAACCTGAAGGTGTATTCGATCTGAGGACCCTCTGTGGAACGCTGGAATTTGGAGTGCCTGAAAGTTAAAAATTCATGTTATTGATATCAATGTCAAGATAAGTGCAAAGACAAAATATTAGATTTTACTATTAATTAAAAGAACATTAGTCTGACTTATATTAAACTTTATAAATTTTCTAGCTATGATTTCAGGTCAGAAGAGGCTATATACTCAAACTAATGATTTCCCTTGAAATTATTGCACAAAATGTCTTTAAAACTGAATTTTGATACATTTGCGTTTCAGATCATGAGCCAACGAAAAAAGAACCGCAGCAGCAGGCAACCTGGTAACGGCTATTATTGAAAGCTCTTTTTTCTTCAAATTGTTGAGACAAAATAGGAACATCATACCTGCATTTGAAGGTGTTTTAAATACACCAGATCTGGTGACCCTCGGTGTTGCACTCTGTGGTGTAGAGAAATTTTCATTGATAGATGCGTCATCCTCAAATGCTACAGGAACGCCGTTCTCATGGTCATAGTCTGAAAACATATTAATCAATGATAACCTATTTCATTTTGGTGCAAGTCCCTGGCTCATTAAACTTGGTTTGGGACTCATTCAATATGGAAACATGATCCATCAACGACAACTGTTGTACTGTTAGTATTAACACGAGCCAGTTGCATACCGAACGCTATGCTAGGAAACAGCTTGCTTCAGAAAAGCCCAAAAGTGAAAAAATTATACCAGCGAGTCGACCATTGCGTAGCAGAGCTCTTTCGAAGCATTCCATTGCACAAGAAAGCGCTCACCTAGACCGATGACACAAATCTGTGTAGGCTATATTAGAATTATACCTCTGTCTCATAATTTCGTGCCTTCTCCTGAAATTCGTGCCTGGTTTATTTCAGCTCTAATATATGCGCTACGCTGTATTTTTACTAAAATAACCTCAAATAATAATCACACAGATGGCCTGTATCAATTGGGGTAGTCATTCATTGTTGTCACTTTGACGACGAGGAACAATACGGGTAGTACTTATTCCAATTGGGATTCTTCAACTGGTGTTAATTGTTTTGCATACCATTTTTATTATGCACTTTATTTAGCGCCACAGTTTATTACACTCAGAATGAAAACATTATGATGAGTATTTAATTTAAACACAAATACAAAAATTTACTCCATGGGGCCCCAGTGCAGATTAGTTTTTAAGGAGGCACGGATTTCATGGTTACCAGTCAACAGGATTCAGAGCACCGACCTAGACATACAAAAGCAATAATTTTCCGTATTTTCATAATCATTTTGTCATTGTTCGTGTTTGTATTAGTTAAGTTAACTAGTTAGTTAAGTTAATTTTTCTTCCAAGATTGGTGAAGATAATTTTTGAACTTATATGCGCAAGTGCGCCGATGAAACTGTTAAGAGGCACGGATATACGAGACAACAGCATACTATCAAAATTAAAATAAAGACCGACACTTGTCGGGAATTCTGTACCGATTTCCCACACATATTATATGAATCATAGTACATACTTACGCATGATTGACACCGTTGCCATAAATAAAATGGGTGATCTTTATAAAAAATCAGCATGAATTGCACGACCTACCAATTGATGCAACACGGTTGGCACAAAATTAACAACACATGACAGGACTCTCTTTGAAAGTTTTAATACTTTTACACAATGTGCACTTAATTAACTATCTCCTCACATCGGACTGGTTGGTTATGAACCTTATTTCTAAAAGATGTGTATAAATTTAAACGCACTAATCGACAAGACCGACGGGTCACAAAAATATTCAAACGGGATCGGATTTCGTTACCAAAATATTCGTCAGCTTTATCGTCATCTGGAATTGACACTGGTCCGGTGAAATCAACAAATTGGGGCGCATTGAAGTCCCAGGATTGATCATTTTCCATTGTGTTTGTTCAAAAAGTTATACTTTCCCGATCTGTTTGGCAATAACTGATAAAGTAGAAATGTTATGGGCAAACAGCGGCCTCACGAAAATTTGTTCTACCCGCACTTTGAAGCACCAATGAAATGTTTCCTTTTAAATGTTGACGTGTTTTAAAAGGCGTAATTTGATTGGTTTATATTTTATTTTACTTCGTACTCGTTCTACTTCGTACTTAGTGTTTCGCACAGGTCAAATTTAATATATAGGCCAAAGACCTAAATATATAGGTCTTTGTATAGGCCTACTATTATAAATTTCTATATACTTTTACACTAAAAAAAAATTACAGGTATGTATTTATTCATATGTGTCTAATTTAAAAAAATGCTAAAACAAATAATGTATTGTAACGCTTGTATTCTTTTGTCAGGATTAAAACACAGTCAGTGAACAACTCAAATCACAGGTTCATAGATGTATTATCCTTATTTGATAACATTGACAATTAATTAAACAATCAGTATTCCCAAAGAATACGATAGTGTGTATGATCTTTGGTATTCCACAACTAGATCCTAAGAGATCTCACTGATGGTACCATAAATAGATAAGGTGCCACATACTAGACTTTTACTGAAACTGAAATCATATGGTTTGAACTTCTTCATTTGTGTGTGGGTTAAGAACTTCTTATATGAGAGGAAACAATGTGTTCAAGTAAATGGATCTGTTTCTAGCCTCCATAACGTTACTAGTGGTATTCCACAGGGATCAGTCCTCGGACCAGTATTATTTGTCATATTTATAAATGACCTTCCGGAATGTGTTGACTCAAATGTCTACTTGTTCGCAGATGATACCAAATTATATAGACAGATAACCTCTAAAAGGGATGTATCTATTATACAAAATGATTTGAATAGCTTATTTGATTGGAGTTCAAAATGGTTGCTTAAATTTCATCCTGAAAAGTGCAAGATGTTATCCATTCACAACAAGAACAGTTGTCCAACTGACAATAAATATCATATGAATACTTATAATGGGGAAATTACATCCCTGGAATCAGTTGATTTTGAAAAGGACCTAGGTGTAACTATAGACAACCATCTGAATTTTGATAAACATATTGAACTACAAATAAATAAAGCTAACCAGATAGCTGGACTTATGAGAAGGTCATTTACTTACATGGATAATAGCATGTTTAAACTTTTATTCAAATCTCTGGTCAGACCAAATTTAGAATATGCAAGTAGTGTATGGTCTCCATATAAGAAAAAAGACATTGAAGCTATTGAAAATGTTCAAAGAAGAGCGTCTAAAATGCTACCAACTATGAAAGATTTAACATATGAAGAGAGATTGCGTAAACTGAAACTTCCAACATTGAAATACCGTAGGATGAGAGGAAATATGATTGAAACATTCAAAATATTGAAAGGAATTTATGACGACAAAGTTACTGGAGATATTTTCAAACTTAGTGACATCTCAATTACTAGAGGGAATAGCCTGAAGCTAGAAAAAGTAAGATGCAATAAGGACTTGAGATTTAATAGCTTTACAGTTAGAGTTGTAGATTTATGGAACAGTCTTCCAGAACACATCATTATTTCAAAGGACATTCGAAAATAGGCTAGACAACTACTGGAAATCCCATCCTCTACGTTTTGATTTTAAGGCGGATTATAAACTATCACCGGAAGTTAAACGTATTGTGTACTATCAGAATAACGAAAAGCTGCATACAGAGCACCCATCAGTGCTGCGTGCAGAAGCTACATAAGGTAACACAAGGTAAGGTAAATAACTACTGAACACATTACTAAAGTCAAGCACTTATATACTATCACGCACGTTTGATTAAACTTCGTGATATACTATATACAAGGATCCTACTGTTTCTTTAAATCCATAAGTCCATATAGTTCAACACATCCAGTAACTCCACTGAGTCCAAATTCGTTACACTGCCCCCTTCTTGGTAGGCAAGAACTTCCACTGTTCATAAAGTTTGTTACTTAACACTACAAATAAGGATCGGGATTAATATAAGTTTAAAAAACTTGTTTCCCAATCCTTTAGCAATTGTAACTTATTATACACATGTTGTAAAATATCTTCTGAATAAAAACTGTTTAAACTAACACTACAAATTTAAGTAGATAATACTTACTTATAAGCTTAAAACAAGATGACAAAATGATATAAGCACAACTAAAACAAAACAACTTCAAAATAATAAAAGCACACAACTTATTTACTATATGATATTGTCATGGTAATTTGAAGCATACTGTCTAAACTCTTCTTGTATTTTTTCAAACAGGGCCCAAGGGGAGACGTTCTCAATGTCGATGTTCTCAGAGTAACGAATTGCCGCCGTATGTTTCACTTCGACTGGATCACCATTATTAAATCTAGTGGTTCTTTGAAGAGTGACGTTTATTGTTCAGATAACATATTCCTGACTGTTGTCTACCCCGCCGTCACTAACAACAACATCACTATCCTTATCGGCAGTATCATCTTCAATGACGTCACTGATATTTTCATACAAAGTATCATTGTTATTCTGTACATTTGCTTCCAAATTATCACTACATTCATCACTCTGATCGACAACAACCTCAGCCGTCATAAAACTTAGAGAATCAACATATTCCTGACTGTTGTCCTCATCGCCGTCACTAACATCAACATCACTATCTTATCGGCAGTATCATCCTCCATGAAGTCACTAATATCTTCATACAAAGTTACATTGTTATTCTCTAAATTTGCTTTCAAATTACCACTACTTTCATCACTCTGATCAGCAACAACATCAGCCGTCATAAAACTTGGAGAATCAAGCATTTCAAGCGCCTCAAGATAGTCCATTAAGTCTGGTATCTGTTCGTGTGCATTCACATTATCAGGAGTAACATTCACTATACATTCGTCCTCAGGAACAACATTCACTGTACGCTCGTTCTCTGGAACAACATTATCAGGAGCAACGTTCACTATATGTTCGTCCTCAGGAACAACATTCACTATACGCTCGTTCTCTGGAACAACATTATCAGGAGCAACATTCACTATACGTTCGTCCTCAGGAACAACATTCACTGTACGCTCGTTCTCTGGAACAACATTATCAGGAGCAACATTCACTATACGTTCGTCCTCAGGAACATCATTCACTATACGCTCGTTCTCTGGAACAACATTATCAGGAGCAACATTCACTATACGTTCGTCCTCAGGAACAACATTCACTATACGCTCGTTCTCTGGAACAACATTATCAGGAGCAACACTCACTGTTCCTTTTGAAACAGTGACAGGTGAATTCCCAGGGATCAGCACCCTGGCATGAAACTTTTGCATACAACCAACCAACACTCTTGCTACTAAAAGACTATGCTTTTCAACAAATTTGTTTATCTTGCACTAATATCCCTAGCTGTTCTTGAACAGTACCTTTGACATTTGACAGCATGGTATTTAAAACGATACATGGATGTGCAGATAGGCAAACGTAGTGACGTTTCACGCAAAGTCCGTCGAAATATGCGAGGTGTTTTCATGTTAATATACAACCATTATGCCAAGTCTTAATCCTTAACTTAGACTACTTAAGATATCGTGGAAGATATGTAACATCATATACAATTTGAACGTTTATGTTTATTTCAATGTTAATAACATAATTTCATTTCGGGCTACCATTTGAGAATCACCAAAACGTCAATAACGTCGCTGACGTCAGTTCATAAATTGCGGTGTGTGGTGGTACCGGTATGGTGATATTTATGTTTAAGCCATATTTTCTTTAAAAATGCGTTGTTATACGCAATATGTTCAGCACTTGTGTCCGAAAGGCTGTAGTTTAACGTGATGTAGTTTGTTTTTCTCTTTGTCATCGGATGTTAAAATGATTAACACAGTCTACGAATTTATTGAATGACCCTCGTATTAGGCGTTCATTTTAGATAAAAAAAATCAGTTCACTGTCTGTTTACTATAAAAATTTTTGTTAGCATACAAAATTTAAAATGATTTAAGGGTGTTGGAGTGGTTTGGTTCCCAAATTCAGATTTTGTTCAAAATTTGCCAGGAAGTAAAGGAAACTATTCTGATACAAAATAGGGTGAAAAATTGTTTCCGAGCACTCAATCGTTTTTGAAGTGTGTATGATTGTGTATAATTACCTTTAAAATAGTCAAATACCTAAATATGTATATTTAGGTCTTTGAAATAGTTTAGGTTTCTAATTGGTGTTCAAAAATATCATAAATGTATGGCACCTCTTTTTTAAATCTAGTTTTAAGATCGTATTTACCTATTTAATTTAGGTGTAAGTAAGTAGTAAGTAAGTAAGTAACGTCTTTATTTAACGAGGCTGACACATTCGGTTTCCCGATCTTCCATGTGTGAGAACTAGTAGCTGATACCGTGTGATATGCATATATATTTCTAAAGAACGTTTACTTACGTAAGCATGACACTGTCGAGCTACAACTTTCTGAATGAAATGTCTTGCATATCGAAGATATTTGTTGAATTTGGTGTAAGATTGATTTTTTTAAAAATTTGATAATTCATCCAAGTCAACAAATATGCTTCAATTTCTCTTACTAATGGAAAGGTTATTGGCTTAACTTTGAAAATCACGTGTAAAATATAATGTCGCAACGTTATGACGTCATTATGACTCGGCTAAAACTTGTTAAAGTCCTATTGTACATTTTGTACTGAAAGTAGCATCCTAAAGACAGAGAGGTGGACCTAAATCACCCAGAGAGAGAGTAACTAACACTCCAGTGAATGGTATTAGTTCTAGCTAACATAAAAAACACTGTCTGCACAAAGAGTACCTGGATGCGACACATATGATCTTTGACCAGTATACAATGCTGCATCCTATACGTGAAAATTTCAAAAAAAATAGATGCGTTTAAGAAAATGCGGTGACTAAATTCCTTCTGCTTCTGGGCGAAACGTTGTATTCTAATGAATATACATTAAATGTCATTCGTGTTTGGTGGTTTCTCTCTATTTTCAATACATATTTCTAAAGAACGTTTACTTACGTACGCATGACACTGTCGAGCTACAACTTTCTGAATGAAATGTCTTGCACATCGAAGATATTTGTTGAATTTGGTGTAAGATCGATTTTTTAAAAATTTGATAATTCATCCAAGTCAACAAATATGCTTCAATTTCTCTTACTAATGGAAAGGTTATTGGCTTAACTTTGAAAATCACGTGTAAAATATAATGTCGCGACGTTATGACGTCATTATGACTCGGCTAAAACTTGTTAAAGTCCTATTGTACATTTTGTACTGGAAGTACCCAGAGAGAGAGTAACTAACACTCCAGTGAATGGTATTAGTTCTAGCTAACATAAAAACACTGTCTGCACAAAGAGTACCTGGATGCGACACATGATCTTTGGTATACAATGCTGCATCCTTCAGTTATATACGTGTAAAGGGGTAAAGCCACGAAGGGTAAAAAATGGCCCCATGTCCAAATCCTGTGAAAATGATAAATTTATACCATCAGTTGAAGTATTTTACAAAAACGGTATTTTTAAGATTTTTTTTAAACGGTTACCATGGTAACGGTAATAATATTTTGCCAAAAAATGGAAAAAAGCTTCTATTTCCAAAATAGTGAATCGAAATGTAAGTGCGCATCCATAGAGTGATATTAAGAATTGAAACTTATCATTATTACGAATTTGGTTGCTATGGTAACAGTTTTCAAAAAGGCCCAAAATCCACATTTATGACTCCAAATTAAATAAAATGACGTTTTTGTTAAAGTGGGTGGGGTTCAGTGGAGTATATCAAAACAGCAAGACGTATTTTTTGTAAGTTTTTTATGTATCATTGAAGTACAATGTCTAATGATTGTGTACAGCATATAAAACATTGTACAATAAGTACTAAATGTATTGAGAATATGGCTAAAAGCGGGGTGAATGTCAGTACTTCATGGCTCTATGACGAGAGGAAATAACGTTGAAGCGGTACCTAAAATCTTAAAATTTAATATGGGCACAGCTCTCGACCATCATGAATTGTGCTGTAAACAATGTATTATAAAGTACAATTTCACATTTTAGTCATCTGATCTTGGTCGAGGACTGTGCCCATATTCAAAAAATCACTTATACTGGAAAAATATGGACAAAATATGCCAGTTTTGTGAAAAATGGCCAAACGTGGATATACCAATTAGTGAACAGGTGACAGGTAAAAATTTGATGAAAAATGCTTCCCTATGCAAACGGATAAAGCTATCCACATTACAAAAATATACAAATGACACATAATAACATAATTTGATAATTTAATAATTTTTAGGCCAATTCAGACCTTTCGTGGATCTACTCCTTTCCAAAAAAACAGATGCGTTTAAGAAAATGCGGTGACTAAATTCCTTCTGCTATTCTAAATACATCGAATAGTTTTGCCAACAAAGAACATCGTTGCGTAATATCGATTTAACATGCCTATAGGCTATACTGTATAAATAAATATACGTGTGGCAAAAATTCAATGTCGAATTGCTGTATTAGAGCAAGAGCCTGTTCTGCGTTGTTCTGTTGAGTTTAAGTTTTAAGTTGATAAACTTGTCTTTTTATGGCTTGTAGCTTTTGATTAAATCATGAAAACCTGAAAAACGCGTTTATTACTTATTTTAATGCCGCAATCAATTTCACATGCGAAGTAAGCACAATATTCAAAGGTCAAGGACAAAATTGACTTCCGGTGCAGTGAGAAATTGATGTTCTGTATTTTAACTCATTGATATTATACGAAACGTTGCCTAATTCTAAATCAATATAGTATATATTGTAGTGTTATTTAATAATCAAGGTATTCGTGTTGAATTTTATTTCACAGCTGAACAGGTAAATGCTTAATCAGCATTCATGTAAACGTGTATATTTCGGACAAATACTAATTCGGATAAACTTAGCTGTCTTGTGTTTGTTGGTATATTTGATGATTAAATTCATTCCTTGATTGGGTGGAACATTGGCTGAGTAATTAGACCTCTCGACTACCAATCCAAGAGGTCACTGACCCTGGTTTTGAACTGCCAGGGCACTGGACATTTCTGAAACGCTTTCACTGTTCACTTGTTTTCAGTGTTGCCCACCGAACTAGAGATACAACTTGTTGGTATCCCAGAGATAGTCTTGTATGTATCGGTGTTGAACATAAGTCATGTTAAAGAACCAAGACAGGGGTGTGAAAATTGACAATTTTTTCACTAGTCCATGGGCAAGTTGGACTAAAAAATCCACTTGCCTGAAAACTAAATCCACTTGCCCAAGAAAACACAAAAAGCAACAAAAAACATTCATTTATTAATCTTGTCAAGGATTAGAGTACTTAGGTTTAATTAATTGTTTGGTTTTTTTAATCATATTTGGTCAGTAATTTAGGGATTTGACTTTGTTAACGTAAAATAGGACACTTGATATTATTTTCTTGTGATAATTTTGCACTTGCACGTGGGCAAGCTGGATGGAAAAATCTACTTGCCGGCAGGCACAAAAGTGCAAATCGGACATAGGAATTCCACACCCCTGCAAGGAATCTATTCAGAATGAGCTAAGGCAGCAAACCCAGATTCCTTCATCCTTGTTTACATCACACAAACTTTCTGTCTCTTCCCACCACACATTGAACAATTTGGCAGGAATAAAACTGAATGGCAAATTGGCCACATACTACGACTGCCTCAGTCCAACACACTAAAAAAATTGCTTTATTGAAATATGACTTGTGTCACCTTTGTTTTCTGAGGATGCTAGTGTGATTTTTACCAAATAAATTCCAATAATACACAGGCCCCTTCCCTAGAGCAGGAGTGGAATTTTTAAGGCATTGGGGCAATGCTAGAATTTGTTCTTGTTGTGATCAGTTGGAAGAGATAATTGCTTGGTAATCCATTAATTAAAGTCAGATAAATCACTTTTTTTACTACTTACGTAACAAGCTTTAATCACACAAAATTGAAAAATTGTATTTCATTTTTTCAGGATGGTGGATATTAGTGTAGATGAAGGACAGTTTGTGTTATGGTTGTGGAGTGGGTCAGCTCCAAGTGATGATTTACAATCAGAGATTAAAGTCTTACAAGACAAGTTAGGCTCTGGAAAAGTACAAATGGAACATGTTCAGAGACTAAAAATTGGTAAGATTTACCTAAGGTTCCTTTTACCTTTGAACTTTTACTAAAATCTAGCTTTACCATGGCACTTTTATTAAAATGGGTAAGATTTTATTCACCTTGTATACTGGCATGCGAGGTATTACCGGACAGAAATGGCATAAAAAGCTTCATGTCAAGTTAAAAATCGATTTTTACCCAGAATTTTTGGTGCTGACACATACCTGTGTTCAAGGCCTTCCTAAAAATAGAATTCCCGAATAATGACGTCACCATAACATCCAAATTTAGGGGCCCAAACAGGGGCACTTTTTACGCTTTTTTCAACGACGTTCAGCAGGTATTACCGGACAGTCGGTTTCAACCATTTTTAACTTAAAATTTGGAAACTTATTATAGGAAATGATTTAAACAGGGTTCGTACTTCCTATTTATGCGAAAATATGTCACGATTTTCGTAATAACAACTCGTGACGCGCCATGTTTTCCCGCCAGGTGGCGTTCTGTGGTAGGTCAGATGCCGTAATATACCGTACATAACATACCGATCAAAAGTCGATTAAAACGATTAAAAATCAACTCAAAGTATTTCAGACTTATGGATAAGATCTTAAAAAGGGTTACTCAACTGATATCCGTTGACAAATTTCGTAATTAACAATATCCTGCTGAAATTAGAGCTGGTATAAATGGAAGAAATTAAATTTAAAAAAAAAAGATAGAAATTCTGACGCCGCGAGAAACCGATCGCGGGTCCTCTCGCTTCATAACCTAAGACGTTTACCACTCTGCTGTTCACTCTTTTCATAAAATGAAGCTAATTAATTTAACCGTATAAAATCAATGACGCACGCGCTCAGCTCGTGTTATTTTGCGCATGCGCACACGATGGTGATTTCCCCAAGCGCCGCTAACGTAAACACGCAGCCGCGTACGACATTTTGGATAAATAGACAATGTTTTGTTAATCTTGAATTTTTTTTTTCTTCTAGATTTATTCAAAACATGCTTCTGAGTGATTAGGTACAAATTTCAATACATAGCTCCAGAAAATAAGCGTCTAGGACCAGTTGTCCGGTCATTACTGCTGTCCGGTAATACCTCGCATGCCAGTAAACCATTGAACTTTTACCATATTTTTTCTAATATTGGTACCCGGTAAGATTTACTTTGCTTTTACCATTCTTAAAATTGATAAGAATTTCCTTGTTTGTACTATTGAATTTAGCCAAGATTTACCTTAAGTACCAGTTTTACTGTTTCTTTTTGATTGCACATAAAACCTGACATACATGGGTTCCATTCGTCTCGGACGGAGGGGTTTTGACCCTTGAAATTACCAAAAAGCCACATTTTGATGGATCATTTTCTCTTAAAATTCTGCCTAAAGAATGCTAAAATTGAGTAATAAATATCAAAACTCTGAAGCTAGTGGAACCCCTGACTTAACATTGTAACACATACTGACATAGTAAAAATCTAGCATTGCGTTAGATCATGTTGTATCGTATTGCTCTATCTTCCAGCCGATCACACAGCTTCCACATTCCATGTAGCTGTGTCTGGCCTTCTAGATCCTAGCTCCCAGCTTGCTGATGACGAGACATTGGCAGAGATGTGTCGTGTACTCAGACCAGATGGTACCTTGTATCTTGGTCTGGCAGTAACTGGCGCTTCAAGTGACGAAAATAAAATGAAAGTTTCTGAAAAAACCACATCAGCTTTAAAATTGTCTGGTTTTGTTACTATATCTCAGGTATTTATATATATAATTGTAAACAATCAGTAAACTGTAATGACTGAGTAAACTTGAAACATTCAGCTTTTTAAAACTGCTATTCTTTAACCTTTTAGGACTTAAGACAGCTAAAACTAAGTCATTCAGACTTTTGATTGACAAAACTAGGTTCATTCAGCTTTTTAACAGCTGGGACTTGGGCAGTTCATTTTCTCGTTCGGTTATGTGTTGGGCATTGTGCTGTGTAATTGTGGTATGTGATGTTTTCTGTGCTCGGCTGGTAAAGTTGAGTGCTGCCTTCTCTGTCCGACTTTCTATTATATTTTTTGTGAAATATTGAAAAATTTAATACTCACAACTTACTCAGCTCCAAGGTGTATATTTTTGTTGGTTTATTTGTGTTCTACTAAGACAGTAGTTAGTGTGTCGCCATCGGTTCTGTCCCTGCCTTATTGGCCTAATCAGATTTTTTTTGTTGTAGTTATTACCCCTTATTGGACACGTACATTTTTGTGTCAAAAACCCTTCTAGTTACTATTCACAACTATCTTTTTCAGCCCAAAGTATTGTCATTATCAGACGATTTGAAACAAGCTTTAGTGAAACATCACAATACAAATGATGTATGCTTAATACAGTTTACTGCCAAGAAGCCAAATTATGAGGTCGGAGCTTCTTCACAGCTGAAGATATCGTTTGGGAAAAAGAAAACAGGTACTGTCTTGATTTTGGAAATCCACTAAATTATATCCCCCGCAAATATTTATGATTTTACAGTATTCCGTGTTTATGATCAGTCATCCTGTTATTCAGATTTATTTTAAGAACTCAAAACATTGATACCGTATGATAATTAAAACACATGAAGATAAATGATTGAGTACCAGTTCAATGATTTTGAACAATCCCTCCATGTATTCAGGGCACCAGATAAGGTTTTATTCTATTGGGTATTTTACCCCCCAGTTTCAATTTTGTTTGGGTTTTGACAAATTTTAATTGGGTACATGATCTTTATGTACTAATGTTCACTATAACATCATTTCCTGTTTGGGTATTTCAGATTGTCTTTGCTTTTTCTTACTCCCTCTTCTCAAAATCTATTAGGTTTTTAAGAAAATTAATTGGGTAATTATCCAAATACGCAGCTTATTTGTAGCTCTGATGTATTGATGTTTTGCATGAAAATGTGTTTGAAATTAACATGAAATTAACAATGATTATCTAACAGAGACAAAGACCAGTGAGACGACGGCCACAGTATGGAAATTGTCAGCTATGGACGTCGGTGACGATGATATCGATCTTGTAAATGATGATGAACTTCTTGATGAGGAAGATTTAAAGAAGCCAGACCCTGCTTCATTAAAAGGTTCATTTATATCTACCCCTTTGTTGTCTGTTTATTTGAGATCCACTGAGACAGTCATAAGTACATTGTGGTTCTGTTTACACCCTTCCAGATTGACCAATTTCCTCTGACCTTGAGGGAAGAGACAGTGTGTCACCCTTGTCTTTCTGAATAGATTCCTGATTTCTTTAACATGCCCTGTGTACAGCACAAATTCATGTGAATCCACATCTGGGTTATTTACCAATTTATCTCTAACTGGTTGCGAAACACTGAAAAGTGTAATGATCACCCTCCCACTTCAATATGTTCTATTTGTTGACATAGCGATTTCTGATGATTTTTTAGCTGATCACAAAGTGCTTAATGTCACTGTGAGCTATTTTTATCACCCTATGTCTATTGGAAACAATTCTATAGGTCACAGTTTTCTCTTGAACATAGAAAACTTGTCTAGAAATTTAAGTTTCAATGTTCAGAATGTCAAAAACATGAGAAAAAAGTTTGAAATACTTGTTAAAATGCAAAAATCTATGTTGTTTGTATGAATTTCAATTGAGATTAGTAGTTGTCTGAATGTGAAATACGTTGTGGAATGCCGTGTAAGACATCTACTTTCTGGCCACCATAGCCCAACTTCAATTTTCATGTCAGATTAGACAAATTGACTGTTTTTTACCAAAAAACATGGGTCATCTTATTTTAAGTTTTCATGACCCAACATTTTTAGCACGACTATTCGAAGAATATGGAGAGCTATTGTAATCACCCACATAGAGTTGTTGCCCTTTTTAACACTGAGTTTTCTTGATTTAAGCTTTGTGTACAAGTTACATTCATACCATATCGCATTATACTATCTGCAATGATATACCATTGTAACTTACAACACTTATTCATCATCATAAGTCAACACTACTTTATACATAGACATTTCTTGGTTAAAGTTTTATGTGCAAGTTACATTCAGACCAATTATTAAATCATGTACTATCAATGATATCGCAATGAAACTAAGTTGTATAACTTATAGCCTGTTTTGAACTTAGATTAATGTGACAAATGGCTGCGAATAGTTGATGGACAGCTCTTGTTACCATGACATTGGCCATTTGAATGTCGTTCACTGGAATGTGCTTCAACAAACTGTTATAATACGGAGAATTTGACTGAGCTCTCGACCTTTTATTAGCATAATTAAACAGCAGATATATTGTCTATATTTATTACACGGGTTGTATGTTTTCATTTATAGCGGGACGTATCACAAAGACACTCCAGGTGTAATACCAACACAAATCTAAAGGACCAATATTGCACAATTTGCTTGCGGAAATGTGTATATTCAATTCAAGAACCTTGTAATATGTTCATGCATAAGTGTCAGGACCAGGTCAAACTCTCCATGCTATACATTTTGTTTGACTTACCTCTACTTGTCGTTTTATAGCTGACTGTGGTACTGGGCCTAACAAGAAAAGGAAAGCGTGTAAAAATTGTACTTGTGGTCTGGCCGATGAACTGGATGCTGAAGCTTCTAAATCCCAACCAAAGACGACGGCAACATCAGCTTGTGGAAGTGTATGTACATTTTTTTGGTTTCATAATTTTCACAATTTTTTTACGTAATTATCCTTAACTGATGCTTTTACTAGGTAAGTACTGTAAAATCACATATTTTCGTGGGTATTAAATTTTGAGGATTTTGATAAAATAATATTTTCGATGGGTCGTAAATTCGGGAATTACAGAACATGAAATGGTAAACCCATATCTGAATTTGAGAGGTCGATTAATTACGGGGATTAGATTTCGTGGTCGAGTTCAACACTGTTTTACAATGAAAATTCGACTCCCTCGAAAAATAACAATTTTACAGTATAGCACAAACAAATTAACTTGTCTTTCCAACATTTTATTAGTACAATTAGCAGATTTTGTGCTGGACATCTGTCCTGAAATTTGTCCTCACTAGTTCTCCTTTACCATTGGACAGATTTCAATGAAACTTCTCGTGAATTCTTTGTGCGAAGCCTTTTTGTGTCAGACATTTTTGTTGGGATAATGCCAAGTTATGGCCCTTTGTGGGATACATACATTTTTGTGTCAAATACCCTTTTAGTTATAACTTATGCTCATGTACATGCATTTTGTATTAAACTATTTCAGTGTTATCTTGGTGATGCATTCCGATGTTCCAGCTGTCCATATTTGGGCATGCCAGCGTTCAAACCTGGAGAAAAAATAGCCTTATCCGACAGACAGTTGAAAGCTGATAGATAACCAACAAGCGTTATCGTGTTATGTCCATGTGTATTACCTCCCTTTATGAAACACGACTCAGTATGTCACTATGTATAGTGATATATGTTTACATTTGCACAAAGTAATGCCGATTCTAAATTTCTAAGTGAAGTCTACATAACACTGAGTCTAAAGTCTTTACTTTATAGATACATAAATACAAGCATGATTTAAATAATGTAGATAATCAGAAAATGCGTTAAAGGGACTGCCTCACATATTGGTATAATGCAAAAATAAAATTAAATTGTCAAATATTCATGTAATTTTGGTATAGTTTCCTGTAAATGACATAAACATCCACATTGACATAAAAAATAACTTGGGAAACATCGGCATTTTGTAGTAATTTAGCATTTTTACACCCAAAAATCTATAGGGTATTAATACCCTATAGAATTAGCACTACTTTCACTTATATTGTCTGAAATTTGTTTCCATTTGAAAAAAAACAAATTGCGAAACAAACTGAATACCTCACTGATGTTTACGCTATAGTTTAATAGTTTACCGTTTAATCATGTGTGAATTACATAATTCACAAAGCATTTCGGAAGGAAACTGTGCAATATTTTCAAAAGGAAAAATAATGAGTGCCGAATATCAAGAGTGATTTAAATTGCTTATATGCCATAAATCTTTCATAAAGCAACCACCAGTGGCTTTCTATTATATAAATACTTGGTTAGGTAGGAAAATTACATCATACAAAAAATTTAGCCTGATCTGTGAGGCAGCACCTTTGAAATTTTATGCAACTGTAAACATTTCAATACTTGAATGAACTTGATTATTTGCTGGCTTCATTTAAACTGGTAATTAAATTGTATCTATGGATTAAATTGCAGTCAAATACAAAATATGTATGTTATTGTTTTGAAGTATATTACATAAACATTTGATGTTAACTGTATTGTTTGACCCTGTAGACTTTCCACTTTACAGTTCTCTGTGGGTTGTGATCTTTAGTTGTTTGGGGCTAGTTTAACTTCACTATCAAATTTTGCAGAATTGGCATACTGGTACATGTATACATTATATATTGCTTGAAGTTCTATTTATAACATCAGTTTTATTTATTTTGCTAGAAAAACTTATGTTAAGTAAAGTGTAGAATAAATTAATAAGTTTGTGTTAAAATTTGCTGTGAGTCTTATGTATTTAGACTGGTATAATTTATGTTAGAAGATAAAAAATTATTCTGGAAAACATACCATTCAAAAATAAATTTTTCATTGACCTTTTTGGACAAAATCAGCTAGCAATATACTGCATGTATGTAAACCCTCAATGATAAGGATGCCATTGAAGTTAAGTCCACAATTTTCATATTTAACTTCACAGTTTTACTTTTTTATTTAACCTCAATATTACAAATAACACAGTTCAATATTACACTCATTCTCTATATTACATCCATCCCAATAATGAGGCCAGTGATTAAGAGTCCCAATGGTGGTCTTATTATTGAGGTTTTATTGTACAATGTATTTAACAGATTCTGAATTCTGTCCCATTTAATTCTTGTTGGTAACACTTTCTATTTGGACTTTATTCATAGCCTTTCTATTATATTTGTATAGTCCTGATAATTTGACATGATCCTTGACCTTCTATTACCATAATTTAACAGCTGATATCTTATGGTCATCTTGGACTACTTGATGGGCAAACATCCTATTTATTACCTCAGTTGTGTGTTTTCATAAGCAGGGAGTATCACGAAGACACTCGATGTGTAATACAAACACAAATCTAAAGGACCGATATTTCTCAATTTGCCTGCAGAAGTATATATATTCAAGGCAAGATCTTGTAATACATTCATGCATAAAGGTGAGGATCAGGTCCATTTCTTCGAGCTTTACTCTACCAATTTGGTTGAATGTGTTGCGCTCTGTGTGCTAGGCATACTCTTGGGCATTAAATATGTACTCACATGCTTTCTTGCTTAAACTGACGTATATTTGTGTAATAAATTCACTGAGGATTTCAAAGCAATCTGTTTTTTTCCCCACTAATCCTGTGGTACAAACAACTTTGTAACTGCCGCAATAAATACTGCAAACCTAGAAATTATTTTGCGCGATTTAGTTTTATGGAGTTTGCAAGTGGTAGAATTTTGCGAAACTTAGTCGTCATGAAAGTGCTAAAAACATTAATATGGACATTGCAGGAAGCTTAAACATACGAATGTTTATAGTTGCGAATATGCCGACGATCAGCAAAACGCGAAAGTTAGTATTCACAAAAGTAAATTGGTTTACAGTATTCATATTTGGACAATTGAAACAGTAAATGCTTATTTATTATATAAATTATAGCATTAGCAGCCGCTATTGAAAAATATTATTTGTATGTCATGCTGATCAGAGGGAAAACTTAATCTTGTGAGTTTCGGATTACATTTATTTCTGCATTTCCCCACCTGTCTCCAGTCAATTGGTTGTGACGTTTCCTTCATAGGTTCTGTTAATATGTGTTAAAGACCACTTGTAAAAATGCCCAAATTAGTTGGACACCATTAAAGATATGTAAATGTACCTATCTTGTTTCCAGTGTTTATCCCAAGGTGACCAAAAATTAACTTGCTCAGGTTTTGGCTGGGGCAAAAATGTAAGGTCCCTTCACCAAAATTAGATAATTATTTAGTCCTCAATCATGTGTTTAATTCTGTCTATTATATATACATGTAATATAATTATGTATCAGTTGTGATTATTGTTGATGATGAGAAATAAAGCAAGAAACGTAAACATTGTTTGATTGTAATTGTTTATCTTGATGTGGACTTCTTGTTCGCAATTACACAGGCCAGTGTCAAGGATGAACTTGGTTGTCTGCCTGAGGTCTTCCACATCACCATGTAGTTTCTGATGAAGTGTTGCAGGGGTGTCAATTCTGATTTATCAGGAATTCCGGATTTATTATTCCTGAAATAACAATGGCTTCTGACCAAAATAAACAAAATTTGATGAAAATATCTCAAGAAATGGCAAAGTTATAGTAAATTTAATCTGCTCTGAAGGATTCTCTTGGATACAAACCAAGTTGATTACGGAAACAATGTCATTGAAGGCCCCAGGTATGGCACAAAATGTTAGCCGCATATGATTCTCCTGATTTTTAATTTGGCCCTGTTGCCACCCCTGGTGTTGTCTCTGTGAGCCATGTTGCAGTTCTCTCCTGATCATGTCGTTTACAGTATTGGAGCACATGCTCTGTTGTTTGATTGTCCTAACCACTAGGACGGACAGCCGTGGGTACCATTTTCAGCTTTTTGTGCATGTGGGCATTTAACCAGTTGTGCCCAGATTAGAACCGGGACAATTACTTAATCAGATACAATTTGATTTCAAGGTGAAATCAGTTTCAATTTTGCAAAACCGCTTTAATCGTTCTATAACAATACACACCCTACAATGCCAATGAATTGTATGTTACTATCAAAGGTATCTACTAGAAACTTAGTATAGTTATTCACCATCACAAGGGGAGTCCATACTGACAAGACTGATAACTCTGTGACCTTTATTTATGGAGTTATCTGCGCTTGTTTGGACTTAGTACATAAAAATGTGGCAAATTTTACACATAAACTGAATTTTCTCAAACACTATCAAAGCTTTCAACTTGAAAGTCAGTACACATGTGGAATATGATGACCTGCATCTACTGACCCAATATCAAACTTGACCTAGATGTTGTTGAGATGATCATTGTGAACGAGTTTCAATTAGTTCAAAATTGTGAACTCTAGTGACTACACAAGGTTTTTCTATGATTTGACATTGTGACCCAAGATGTGGATGGACGAAGAGAGATCACAAAAGCTCACCCTGTCACTTTGTGACAGGTGAGCTAAAAATAGCTACATGTGGTAACCTCCAATATAAATTCTAAAAAAAGCTATACAGCCAGGACATATGATGAGCACATCATTTAAATCATACAAAACAAGTTTGATATGGCTCAAGTGGACTGATTATCTACAAAAATATTGATTTAACTAACAGTTTGACAATAATTTTTATCTTAAAATAAACAAAATGTTGCTGATTTAAATTCACAAATTTAAATATTTGGAGGAACATTTTTAGCAGTATCAAAAATGATGACTGTTTCTGTAACTACTTGTATGCGGATTCACATTGCTTTGCCTGAAGGTGTTAAGTTTGTATTAAGAAATAGGCATTACTACCTTTGAGAGGCTAAAGCTTCCCATATATATACTAGGCACGTCAGGATAAAAATCCAGGGGTAGAGTCCACTATAACGGTGTAAAACCAATTATAAAGGCTTATGCTGTACAAACAACTATAATTTCAATGCTAAACTAACATACTAAACTTTGCACAATGTTTGTCTCTATGAAATCTAGGTCAAGTTCGTAACTGGGTCATCTGGGGTCAAAAACTAGGTCACATCAAAGAAAAACCTTGTTAACACTCTAGAGGTCACATTTTTTATATAATCTTAATGAAACTTGGTCGCAATGTGCATCGCTATGAAATCTAGGTCAAGTTCATAACTGGGTCACCTGGGGTCAAAAACTAGGTCACCAGGTCACATTGAAGAAAAACATTGTTAACACTCTAGAAGTCACATGTTTTACGTAATCTTTATGAAACTTGGTCACAATGTTTGCCTCTATGAAATTTAGGTCAAGTTTGTAACTGGGTCATCTGGGGTCAAAAACTAAGTCACTTGACCAAATCAAAGAAAAACCTTGTTAACACTGTACAGTAGAGGTCACATTTTTGTAATGATCTTAATGAAACTTAGCCACAATGTGTATCTTTATGAAATCTAGGTAAAGTTCGTAACTGGGTCATCTGGGTTCAATAACTAGGTCACCAGGTCACATTGAAGAAAAATATTGTTAACACTCTAGAGGTCACATTTTTAATCTAATATTTATGAAACCTGGCCACAACGTGTGTCTCTATATAATCTAGGTCAAGTTTGTAACTGGGTTCAAACTAGGTCACCAGATCACAACAAAGAAAAACCTTTTTATACTTAAGAGGTCGCATTTTTTTACCTCATCTTTATAAAACCTGGCCACAAAGTCTGTAAAATCTACATCAACTTTTTTATGTTATGCATGTCCACATGGGTCTGTGACCTTCTGGAAATTCAAATAAATTATCTATCTATCCACGTGTCTTTATTCACTTTGGTACCACAGGGAATTAATGCATAATAAGTTTATGTTCAAAGTTGGCCTTATATCAGTAACATAATATCGCTGGCTTAGAGTTGGAACAAAATCAGTATTTTGAGAAAACAAGAAAAAACTACCTGGCAACTACTCTTTACTTATGCAAAAACACCCTTTTTAAACTTCAGTTTGGTCAACATAACCACTTCCGATTTTCATGAAAATAGAAGCGCCTTGAGATGCAGATTTCAAATATGCATGAATCTTATAGGTCGTGCTTGGAATGACCTGAATGACAGTACAGTTTGTTGTGATACTATTGGCAGTTTTAAATCTGAACTGGATCAAGAATGGAGACTTGAACGTTTTAATGTGAATATCATATATCAACCGGGCTCATTAATTGAAACTCGTATAGGGGGAGTTAACAAGTCATAGACTTCCAGACTCAGCACACCAAAAGTAACCAAAAGTAAAGTAAGTAAGTAAGTAGTTCTTACTCTAAGCCAGCGATATTACATGTATGATGTCGATTTCAGAAACCATCAAAATATTGAGATGAAGCTGATGCATCTTAAAATCTCCTAGACACCTTTGTACACTTGAACTTTGTGTGTATTATTTTTACTTTGTGTTTATTTTCTTACTTTGGCTTAGATTCATAGCTCTTCAAATGGCGGCGCCCATAAAACGAAGAAGTTAGGCATTTTCTGGTAATGTTATTGTTTTTTAACAAGGTTAATTGTTGTAAAGTGTTAAACTAAACCATAACAACCCTACTACAGTAGTGTCATGCTTGAAATGAGTTAATATCAATCCGACTTTTATTATTGAGTGCACGACTATTCGGATATGACCAGTTCGGATACTAAGACTTGTCTCCAAGTGGCTGCTTTTTACATCCTTACATGCTAACACCGTCCAGCTACAGTGTGATAATGTACGCATTGAGTTGGTTTGACTAGGATATCACTGACATTTTTGTTAGCTCACCTGTCACAAAGTGACAGAGTGAGCTTTTGTGATCACTATGGTTTTAAAGATAGGTACACTAACACAGGGAAATGGTATCTGGCAAGGTTTCCTACCTTATCAGTCGTCTGGGACTATTCTGCTAGTCATGACGCCACAACGTCAGTTCACGACGGCCTTCCAACATGGCCGCCGCCGCTCAAGAGGGCATCTTGGGCAACTACTAACGCCCGTATTTCCGGGTACACAGTTCCATCACTACACTCCCCCCCACTTTAAACACTGGAGCGCATGATTCTTGCAGACTCTTCCTGGAACTGGTACTTCTTCACTTCCTGGCCTGAACTCGCAAGGGTTCCACGGCCAACAATCTCCTCGCGCGTGCGGGACCGAACTCACCCTGGTTAACGGCCCCCACCTCCATGCACGTGCCTGTCCGAACCCACCCTGGGTTAACGGCCCCAAACTTTCACCATATGCCAGACCGAACCCACGCTGGTTTCACGGCCTCAAACTCCCACGCATATGCCGGGCCGAACCTACGCTGGTTTCAAGGCCCCAACCACCAAACTGCTCAACCACCATACTGCAGCCCCGAAGCTTCCATCCGGAGGTACAGCCTCTGGGAGTTGGGTTTTCCTGGGAACTAACCCAGTACTACCCTCTGCATGATTCGCAGTGTTCACTTGACCAGTCCTACCAGTCCCAGTCAATACCTCAGGGTCTCTGCTGGGAACTGCCTCAGTACTATCCTCCACACTATCCACAGTGTACAGTCAGTCCACCAGTCTTCCTGCTACTTCCTGATGAGCCACGTGAGTACTACCCGGTCGCCCGAGATGACTTCCAGTACCTTCATGGGTTGGCTTCCCACAATCTGATGCAGAGTTGCCACACTCAACCCACCCCGCCCTCCATACAAGAGGACTGATTGTGCACAGATTATCCTTGGCTTTGCAGCCAATGGCACCACGTCATCTAACTCTGAGAGGAACGAGGCCCAATTATCATGAGCCTCCTTACTGTACCCGCACCCCCCACAGGGTAAACTACCTAGACACACACCCAGTTTCCATGCACTGACCAGCATTTGCCGGCATCCTAGACAGCGCACCTGCGTTCCAGTGCTCGCGCCCAGCCCGATGTTTTACCACCATATTATACCGAGACAGCTCCTCCAACCATCTCAACAGCCGACCCTGCAGTTCGTGGAACCCCATCAACAACCTAGGACTCGAATGATCCGTCCTAACTTTAAAAAGTTTACCCAACAGGTAGTGCCTAAACTGCCTTGTAAACCTAACGACCGCCAGCAACCCCTTCCGCGTCGTGCAGTACCTACCCTGCTCCTTCGTCAAGCAGAAGCTGCACACTATCAAATCCCTGACAGACTCTCCTCCTCCCCACCAATATCTCTGATCCGCAACTGTCCTGCGCCAAACACCAGCTTCTCACATGTATATATCACTCATCAGCCCCGCACCACACGTGAAAATTAGGTTGCACAGTTCTTCATCTACACCGGCAGTCCAACCACATGCTGCACACCAACCACCATCTTCACCCCCGCTCTGTTTGAAGCCCCTTATGCAACATCAGGGGTACTACAGCCCGCTGAACTCTCCAACATCAGGGGTCCTACAACCCGCTGAACTCTCCGCATGGCCTTCACTAACTCCTCTAAGTCCAGGCCTTCACCTGAACTTTCACTACGTCCCTCCTCCAACTTAATATGCAGTGCAGCTAAAAGAATATATTTATTAATCACAGAATATAAACAATAGCAACGTCACACACCATGGACAGATACCAGTCACCTCCAACCGGACCTATGGGCCTACCCCGATAGGTCGTTAAAACAATGGATCAATACAGATGAACTCCAACCGTACCTATGGGCCAGTCCTGATAGGTTGTCACAACAATGGATCAATACAGATGAACTCCAACCGCACACTAAGGACATGTGTAGCAAAGGGCAACACTAAGCACATGTATAATAAAGGGCAATACTAAGAACATATGTAGCAAAGGACAAGACTAAGAACATGTGTAATAAAGGACAAGACTTAGAACATGTGTAGCAAAAGACAAGACAAAGAACATGTGTTATAAAGGGCAAGACTAAGATCATGTGTAATTAAGGGCAAGACTAAGAACGTGTGTAGCAAAGGACAAGACTAAGAACATGTGTAGCAAAGGGCAACACTAAGAACATGTGTAATAAAGGGCAGCACTTAGTACATGTGTAGCAAAGGGCAACACTAAGAACATGGGTAGCAAAGGATGAGATTTCTAGTTTTATTACAGGTTTCAACATCGCCATGGAGATAACACAGCTGTTAGGGATCGGTTTGATGTTGAGAGTGGGTCTGATCATATATGGTGAATGGCAGGATAGAACTATGGCTGTCAAATTTACTGATATTGATTATTTTGTGTTCCATGATGCAGCAGAGTACATGTATGAGGTATTTATCATTTTTGTGTTCCGTGATGCAGCAACGTACATAATCATATACACTGTATGAGGTATTTAGAATGAATAGTGTTCCTAGGTTACCAACCAGTGGTCCTAGGTTACCAACCAGTATTCCTTGGATACCATCTAGTGTTCCTAGGTTACCATCTAGTGTTCCTAGGTTACCAACCAGTATTCCTAGGTTACCAACCAGTATTCCTTGGATAGCATCTAGTGTTCCTAGGTTACCATCTAGTGTTCCTAGGTTACCAACCAGTATTCCTAGGTTACCAACCAGTATTCCTAGGTTACCATCTAGTGTTCCTAGGTTACCAACCAGTATTCCTAGGTTACCAACCAGTATTCCTAGGTTACCAACCAGTGTTCCTAGGTTACCAACCAGTATTCCTAGGTTACCAACCAGTATTCCTTGTATACCATCTAGTGTTCCTAGGTTACCATCTAGTGCTCCTAGGTTACCAACCAGTATTCCTAGGTTACCAACCAGTATTCCTAGGTTACCAACCAGTGTTCCTAGGTTACCAACCAGTGTTCCTAGGTTACCAACCAGTATTCCTAGGTTACCAACCAGTATTCCTATGTTACCAACCAGTATTCCTTGGATACCATCTAGTGTTCCTAGGTTACCATCTAGTGTTCCTAGGTTACCAACCAGTATTCCTTGGATACGATGTAGATATAATGTACAAAGAGAAGCGCTTAGAACCGGACTTAAAATCACGAGGTGGAAACATGACCATCACATTGACTGAAATATGAACAGGTGCAAGATACAAAATCAAATTTGTCTATATAGGTCTATACGTCATGTAAACTAATAATAAAGTAAACTGATTTTGTGTCTTGTACCTTTGAAAATATGTGCATGTACTGGTTTGGAAGGCTTCAATTAAGCCATTTTCAGTATCTTAATTCTAGTTCTACTACATGTATTTAATTTATGTTTGATGCATAAAATAAAAAAGGATGTTTGCTGTAGTTTCTTGTTTGAGAAATGGGGCAAAAAAAATCCTATAACAGAATTTGTTCGAATTGTATATACATGTATGTCAAATACAGTTTCATGTTAGAAACAGAAACATATTTAAATAATCATAGGTCTCCAAACTTATTATCTGAACTTCAGTTATCTGCGCTTGAAACAAGTGTTTTTCTCCAAATACACATATTCAAGGTCATATCAGTTCATTGCCAGAAAAAAGTCTAGAGATCAGTGATGTGCTAATGGGATCTGAAACAGATTTGCATCTTATGTGCAGGATGGGGCGTTAAGCCTCAGTAGGACCCCTGAAATTAACACTATGGGCTATCGCCATGAAACTTCCACCTATCAATATTTTGCCCCTGGGGAGGGATGGGGGGGGGAGCGGCGGGCATACGCAGGACCGTTGTGTCTGCCAGCTGCTGCTGCTCCCCCTGGTGCAAAATATTGATAGATGCATTAATTGGGGAGGGGGGAGCGGCGGGCATACACAGGACCGTTGTGTCTGCCTGCTGCTCCCCCTGGTGCAAAATACTAATAGATGCTAGATGCATTAATTTTGTTGTAGGGCAAGTCACCATACATGCGAGCTACATACAGATATACACCGTTACTGGCTTGGATACTACAACCAAATGTCTGGCTCTCACCTCTGTTTGGAAAACTTCTATTCATTCTACTAGACTGCTGCACTGGCTATATGATCTACAAGATAACCAATGGGAGGCAAAACGTCTCTAACAAACAGGCTCTAATATGTTCCTTTTTATGGTTATTTAATCCGTTGCCGATTGCGGTGTCAAGTCGAGGTAACGCTGAATCGATCATGACGTGTCTGGTTCTAGTCTGTCTCCAATGTTTGTTGAGCGGGAAAGTTTTACTGACTGGTATAGTGTTTGCACTGGCTGTACATGTTAAGATTTATCCAGTGGTCTATGCCTTGCCGATATATCTCTGGTTGTGGGAACTGAACCAAGCTGGTAAGAAGACATACTTCGACAAAGAAGGTTTTGGTGGATTTGTATACAGAGCATTATACCCAACATTCGACAGGATCTGTTTTATTCTGGTCTCCGCTGTCACTCTGTTGTCACTGACTGCTGTGTTCTACCATGTGTAAGTGATTTGCGAGGATGTTGACACGCGAAATTTTTATTCTCGCAAAAAATTGCAAAGTCAGGAATTGGACAATATCAATGTCTGGCAAACACAAAAATCTAGAAATTTTCAGAAAATTTGCGAAATAAAAGTTATAAGTGTGAAAATTAAGTGATATACAGCAGTAGGGTAACCTAGCATCTAATTGACTTCTATTAAGTGGAATGACAGGATTAACTTACACAGTCATGAAAATTGTTTAATTATTTATTTCCATGCGGAGGCCGTACATGTAGCTTGTACTGTTAAACACATATCAGCACAATACTGGTGTGATGTAGTCACATTGATACTGGTTATTTGTGCAACTTTTTGGAGGTTGTTGTGATTGCTGAGTGAGCATTAATTAGTTCCCTACCGGTTTTTGACCGGAGGGGACTACAGGTTTGCCCTCTGTCCGTCAGTCAGTGGTCCGTCTGTCAAAAAATCTGGACCCTGACATAACTCAAACAGTTTCCAAGCTAGGTTTATGAAACTTGGTATTTCGATAGGGGGCAATATCAAATATCAAAATTATTTTGATTCCGACCAAAATTGTGGTTGCTTTGGCAACAGAAACATTGAAAATGGCTTAAAACCGGTAGGGGACTTCTGTATTGCTTGCAATTCTTAATGACTTGCTCATCTTCACACTGCTAGGCGATGGCGCCATACAGTATGGGTTCAAATCTCGCTACAGGAGCAAACTTTTTATTATTAGCTCACCTGCCACAAAGTGGCAAGGTGAGCTTTTGTGATTGTTTTTTGTCCGTCGTCCGTCTGTTAGACAATTCACCGTTAACACTCTAGCACTTTCAATTTTGCTTTGATCTTCATCAAACTTGGTCAGTAGTTGTATCTCAATGGAATCTAGGTCAAGTTCGAAGTTATGTCATTTGGGGTCAAAAACTAGGTCAAAAGGTCAAATAATAGCAAAACCTTGTTAACACTCTGGTGGCCACATTCTTGCTTTGATCTTCACCAAACTTGGTCAGTAGTTGTATCTCAATGAAATCTAGGGCAAGTTTGATGTTGGGTCATGTGGGGTCAAAAACTAGGTCAAAAGGTCAAATAATAGGATAACCTTGTTAACACTCTGGTGGCCACATTTTTGCTTTAATCTTCATGAAGTTTGGTAAAAATGTTTATCTTGGTGACCTTAAGGTCAAGTTCGAAGTTGGGTCATGTGGGGTCAAAAACTAGGTCAAAAGGTCAAATAATAGCAAAACCTTTTTAACACTCTGGAGGCCTCAGTTTTGCTTTAACCTTCATCAAGTTTAGTCAATATGTTTATCTTGATGACCTCAAGGTCAAGTTCAAAATTTGGCCATGTTTTGATCCTCTTGTTAGATTTAACTTACATGTAAAACTTCAATAATAAGACCTGTTCAAACTTGATTTGTAACGCAGGTGTTAGCTAGACAGGCTTCTTGACTGCATGTACTGTACTGTACAAGTCAAATAGTTTACTGCGGCCAGATAATTTACCGACCAGTATTACAGACTTTATTACCGGTTAATCTAACCTAACCAACTCTACTTGAAACCTGTATGTAACAGTTTATGTACATGGTATACAGTGTCTAAAAATAGACGAGGTAAGAGGTAGACTGGTACCATGGCATAGTAGTGTTGATGCTACTTTTAACTTGAACTCGAAAGCCAGAATGGTAGATTACCCAATCAAGCATTGATGCTTGGTCACATGGTCATCCATAGCCAAATCGCTTCAAGCATTCTAATAGATCTGCGGCTTTGGGTAATAATAAATGAGTTCTTTCTTATATAATATTTATTTGATTCATGGGCCAATGGCCTAAAATCTTGATAATTACCTGTATAACCTGTATTAATTATGATGACGTTAATTAGGCGACATAATGTATTCATATTGTTTCAGATATGGTTTGGAGTTTCTACATCATACATACTTGTATCATGTGACGAGGAAAGATATCCGACACAACTTCTCACCCTACTTTTACATGTTGTATCTACAATCTGGTGCTGAGGTCTCTGTAGTGCTAGGACTTTTAGCCTTCATACCACAGGTAATAATGTCGTTTTTAGATTATGCGGATATTTGTTGATTTTGGTGCAAGATAAAATTTTATTAAGCAGAGTGATGAAAAAAAAACAATATTATTTGTGGCAGCCGGTAGGAAAAATTTATTTTTGTGTGATCATGATTGATTAAAATTTGATCTTGCACCAAAAGCAACAAATTTTCTGTTTATTATATGCTTCAATTTCTCTTAAAATGGTACAGTAATTTGGTTAATTGGAAAAATCACGCCCTTACCCCATGTCCATTTTCCAATGAATATGGAGGGGAGACAATCCAATTCTGCATATAGACTTTAGCTAGACCCCTTATCAAGGGAGGTCATTATTGATTGTTATTTTGGTTTGTAGCTGACTTGCGACTCAGTGATCAGTAGGGCTGCGTACCGGTTTACGATATAAATCGAATACCGGTATTTTGCGTTCGATCAATACATCGAATCGAACGTTTCCGTATTGATGAAATAATCGATCAACAACAAATACACATGCAAACCAATAATATCCCCCATTCAAGTCGAGTTTTTCGATGTCCACTCAGTGTTTCGTCACAAAGTTCAAACAAAAACTGCTGTGAAATTAACCTCTCGTGGCTAAGCAAATACTATAATACATGTGTAAACAGAGTAAACAACGTACCTGTGTTACATGTCTTGTTTTAATTGCGTTCTGCAAGTTAAATACATATTGCAAGCTAATACCTTCCTATTTAGACGTTTTATTGCTTAAAGAAAATATCATATGATATATCGAATATTGATCATTTTGTATCGATACAAATATTGTATCGATCATTCTAACCGATACACAGCCCTAGTGATCAGGTGTAAATTTGTTTAGTCGACTGGAAGCAGACTTTAAATTTGTACCGGTACTTTACTCTATTCCCTTATTTTTCAGGTTGTGTTACTGCTTGTGTTTTCTCTGAAATTTTACAGAGAACCAAATCTTGTTTTCTTCTTGAATACCTTTGCTTTTGTTACGTTCAACAAAGTTTGCACTTCACAGGTATGTACGAAATACATGGTGTATTTGTCAAATTTCTCAGTTTTCTCAGTACACATTGACTTTATATCTTGATTCATTACTAAATAGTAAATAGGAATAGTTTCCACAATAAGTTTATCCAAATTTGCATATGACAATTATTTATGAGAGAAAATATTCTAGATTTCATGGATGGATTAAATTACAAAATCCATGATTCTCTTCTTAAATTTAATGGTAAATGTCTATGCATTTACAAAATTCATTCCTAAAGCACAGTCACTTGTTCTGATGCGTACATTAAAGCACTTTTGCTGCGCACCCATGATTTAATTACTACGCATCCAAACTCGTGACTGTGCTTTGTTCTACGATGAAACACAGGTATATACAGGGTGATCCATTAATTCCGCACATTAGTAAATGCTTATAACTTTAACGTCTTTAAAGTTATTATGTAAAAGAAAACATGTACATGCAGAGTATATATGAAATTTTTTATCTGATGTAAAACAAATGTTCAACATTAGTATCCTTACCTATAACAGATGCTCAATGTGACCACCCCTTTTCTTGGAAATGAGTCTTATACGTCGTCTGAAATTCTGTATTACGTTGTTGCATGTAGCTTGGGTAATCAGTCTCATTTCTCGACGAATTGAGTTTTTCAGTTTATCAATTGTTGTGGGCATGGGATTGTACACATGCTCTTTCAATGTTCCCCACAAGAAATAGTCTAGGGGGCTTAAATCGGGGGAATGCGGTGGCCATTCATTTGGGGTTTTCAATGAAATAAGTCTGCCTCGGAATTTCTCTTCTAACTTCTCAAGAACATGATTTGCGGTATGTGGACCAGCACCATCTTGCTGAAACCAACATGTAGACATAATACCTCTCCTCTGAAGAGCCGGAATGAACTTACGAGTCAATATATTAAGATATCTTTCACCATTTACAGTAGTAGTGTGTCCGTTGTCTTCATAGAAAAAGGGACCAATGATTCCGGTTGCGCTCATCGCCGCCCACACAGTCACTTTCTCGCTATGGATTGTCTTTTCTTCGTAGAATGTTGGCTTCTCTGCGCTCCAATATCTCAGATTTTGTTTGTTAACAGATCCGTTGAGATAGAAATGACACTCATCCAAAAACCAGATTGAGTCAATTACATTACCATTATCTTCTATCCATTTAGAGAACAAGACCCTCTTTGTGATATCGCTATCCTTTAAGTGCTGCATGATAGTTATTTTATAAGGTTTATGCTTCAGGTCAAATTTTAAAATACGTCTCACCGTACCATAACTTGAAGACCCATGTATATTCGATATGTCCTTCATAACCCCTCTGATTGATTTACGAGGTGTTGCTTCAATAACCTGACGCACCTGCTCGATTTTCTCTCCCGTTCTTGCTATGGGTCGCTTGTTGCACTGCCGCAAGTCTGTTGCTATTCTGTTGCTATTCCTTCCCTTTCAAACTTTTAACAATATTCCACCTTGAAGGCACGGGTTTACTTGGATAGAGTTTTAATAGTTTTCTTCTCACCAGAACTACAGATTTTCCCAATTCATAATAGTTTTACGATTTCTCTTTGTCGGCCATCTTGAAAATGCTGAATTTATGTGACGTAAATGATGACGTCATTGACGACGCATGATAAATTTCTATGATTTAAGCAAAAATTTTTACTTATTACCTTTCCAACAATACCAAAAATATATATATGTGCTTAGAGAAATAGTGAAGTTATAGGTGTTTACTAATGTGCGGAATTAATGGATCACCCTGAATTCATTATTTCTTAAACTATCAACATTTTACTAAAATGCACAATCTTGTAGGAATGAATAAAGTTATAGGAATAGATGCTATGCAGTACATACTTACATACATAATCTTGTTTATATTTACAGTATTTTCTATGGTATCTGTGCTTACTTCCTGGATTGATACCAAATCTCACAAAGATCTCATTTATCAGGGCAGCCATCTTGTTTTGTCTTTGGTTCGCTGGTCAGGTATGGTTATACTTTGTTTATATTTCAACATAAATCAGTTTTATATTTACGGAAGGTTTGATAAATATGTGGAATTTAGCTCTAATGTTTAGCTTGACTTATCGCAGAAAAAAAGTTGAGCCATTGTTGTGATGGTATCGTGCGCATGTGCGTCTGTTGGTCAATCATTTTCTCAAAGACTATCAAAGGTATCCACTTGAAACTCAACATAGTTATTCGCCATCACAATGGAAGGCTGGTAACCCTGTGACATGTATTTATGGATTTATCTGCCCTTGTTACTCTTAGAATTTTCACTCACAGATGAGCAAGGGTACTATCAAGTACGAGAAGTCGAGTGTCCTGCACTCGTAGGCGGTGCTCTTGTTTAATCACTATTCCAAATCTTTTCTAAGAAAATTTCACTGAGATCAGTTATTAGCTATTACAAAATTCTTCTAACTTACAGAATGAATCTCTTAAATTCTGTTGAGGAAGGGGTTTGAAGTTGTAAATGTTTTGTGTTAATAAGATGGGGAATAATTTTGCTTTAAAGTTTTTGTTGGTTCTACATTGAAGTTAAGCGATAAAGTACAGCAAAACCAGGTCCTGTCTGTAAAGACCACCCATTGAATCAGCAGAAAATGCCTTTTTATCCAATTTAAAATGTTGAAAACAATAACGAAGCTGTGTTTTGAATCTTTTGATATTACGGGACTGTACAATCCGCTGAGTTAACACTAGCCTTATCTAAAAATATAAATTAATGCATTTCAGACTTTGATTTTTGTTCCATCTCGTGCATAATCAATTTTAATGCACATACTTTTTCAATCTACACTGATAACAGTTGACCATGTAGTGTTGTATTATCAAGTTTTGTTTATCCACAAGGCTAGAGTTATCTCTGGCGAGCTATACATATAAATAAACAAACTGTACATACATGTTGTTGATTATTTCAGGGGTTGTGGTTACTACCTGCGTACTATCTGGAGTTTCAGGGACAAAATTCATTCCTATATATATGGTTAGCTGGACTGACTTTCTTCGTTATAAACTGTTATATTTTGTATGAAATTATAGACAATTATTCGTCAGTATCTCAACATCACACTGAATCTGAGACACTGAAAAACACAGTAACTATGACAAGAACTAGTCAACAAGGTTCTACTCATAGTTTATCAAACAGCGGACAAACTGAGCTAACTTTAAGACCTTCAGTAGTGCCGAAAAATAGTAGAAGAAAAGTGAAATCCAGTGACTCTGTTATTGAACATACTACCAGCAGTGTTAGAGTAACTAGAAGCAAGAAAAAGAAATAAAATCTTACGGACACAAGATTATTTTTTAATTCCGAGCCATTTTCATTGATAGGTTGCCGTTAGGTTATGCTATCAGTACTGTTTATACTCTATGATGGCTAATTATGAATATTCTTTATTGAATACCGAAAATTTATTTATTGTCATAATTTCATTATGTGCCATATTTCAATAAATTTGCTACAAAACTGAAAAGTTTTCATGTAGTCGTTTTTTCCAGAAATAAACTTCACAGGTTTTTCGTTCATTTCACAAATAGTCAACAAAAAGCATCAATAGAAACAACGGTTTAATAATACATGTAATATAATATCGTAATGGTATTTCATTCAACTGACTTAATTATTCACAATATAAGGGCTGTTCTATAAACATAGGCCAGAGGGGGGCAGATATAAATCAGTGGGTGAGAGACATTTAATAATGCACATGAGGGTTCAGAAGAATTTGAATTACTGGTACTTATTTTTTGGACAGTCATTCATGTACCACTGGCCCGTTTGCCTGAAACAGCCCTACTAGAAAAGAATAATAAAGCTATGGTACAGTGAAATCAGTCAAAATAAAAAACCTGGATGTCAAAGACACACAACTCTGCGTTTAACCCTGAAATTATACACTGCATCAATAACAATTGAATTTATATTAGCTACATGCCTGGTTTCAAAAACCTGAAATCGGGCGCAGGCTTGAAAAAATGTTAAGCTATCAAGTTTCAAGCACAATCAATGAATAAAGTTTCAGCTGACAGGAAAATCCCCACCATCATAGTTTCAACACAATCCTAACTGATTAAAGCAAAACATCTGTCACGATCATAATTGAAAACATATAATACTCTATCAAAGTTACAATCACAGACTAGAGTATAACACAGTTTTTTATAGCAAAATATCTGTCACAATCTTGACTGAAAACAATTCAATGGCAAAGTTATAATCACAGACTAGTGATGGGACATCGGTTGCAAATCATAATCGATCATCGGCTAGATTCGACTGACACTTCCGACGCGATTTTCCGATTATCGGCAGGACAGTGACTGAATATGCAGTGTGCTAATGCTTGTTTTCCTACTTCCCAAGTCGCGAAAAAAGGTGACAAAGGGAAATCGATGATTTTCGGTAGACGTTTTACTGAGTTTGAAGAAATTGTTTGAATTGGTTCTAAAAGGCATTCAGTTGGTTGAAACTTTCATCCTTTAAATTTTTCTAGCTAATATTTGATTAAAGAAGTCTTGTTTAACATTTCGTTATAATTATCCGATGATCGATTATGGATGAATGACATCGATCATCAGAATAGGCTGACTACTAAGCACCACTAATCGATGTTTTCCGATAATCGGTACATCACTATCACAGACCACCAGTTTTTTTATTACACAGTTGAATGAGATGATCAGCTACTTCCATCAGTCTTTGATAAATCATCTACATTAGAGTCTGCTGTGTTAGTTTTCATAAGTTCCAATATTTCATTTGTCAGCGTGTGTCTCTTTCCTTGCCAGGTAAAATGTGTTGGTGGTTCATCCTCGCCGTTTTCAAAATCAAAATATTTACTGATTGTTATCGCAATGCTAGATTTGATGAGACCTACGCCACCGATCTCCGGATCAGCAGGGTGATATATGCGTCCAGAGTCTGGTAACATGCAAACTTTCTCTGGTTCGAATGTTACGCACAATGATTTTGTTCCAGCATAACCATATGATAAAATATCAGGACTGCTTCCATCTTGACTGTCAGTTAGATGTACATACACAATGGGTCTGTCGTCGCATCGGATATAGTTCCTTTCTCTTCCACACGGTGACAGGTACGGAAAATCCTCTGTATAACAACTGGTTTCATTCATTCGAAGTCTTGTGAAGAAAAAATCAAGAAATTTCTTTTCTGAAAACAAAGCAAATATTTTTTGGGATAAAATAATATTTGAAGTTTTACTTTTAAATTCCACATTCTATGCAGATCCTGATCAACATTTATCCATGCTGTTCACTAAAAATATACTGATAACTCAATTTGTTTGTCTTTTGATAAGTTAAGAAGTTATAGTAAAAGAATAACATCATTGGAATCAATTAAAAAATTTGAATTAAATTATCCATGAATTGGAAAATACAACACAAACTAAAGTTTGTATTGAACGTTTCGACTTTATGTAAATACTTGAATCTCTCAATGAACATATGCACACAGGCCTAAGCAATTAATTCTCTTACATACTGTAATGACCGGATGATGGGGAATTTGTCAGATAATTGCTCAGGCCTGTGACATGCAGTACTAATTACAGTATTCACATGTACACAGAGGATGTCTACTTTGACAGTATGGATACAGTCTTAGGCTGTTGGCAAAGAAAACGGTGTATGATCTTTGGCTGTTGGTTATGACAGGATTAATATAGACAACTGCCATCATTTATGACGGGACTTATGTAGGAGTCTGAGAAGGACATAAAATTCCTAGGTGCAGTACTGGTAACTACGGTAATCGAGAGAGACTAATGTATCAGAGCTACAGATAAGCTGTGTATTGGGGTAATTACCAAATTAATTTTCCTAAATACCCAATAGATTTTAAGAGGAGGGAGTAAGAAAAAGCAAAGACAATTTGAAAAACCCCAATAGAAAAGGATGTTATAGTAAAAATAGTACATAAAAGCTTATATACCCTTTGAATTTTATTAAATGCCCAATTAAAATTTATCAAAACCCAATCAAAATTGAAACTCAGGGGTAAAATACCCAATTGACTAAACCCGTATCTGTAGCTCTGTATGTAGTATCAAATTATTATTTTATGAAAAGTGGAAACAGGGTTTTTATGCTGGCCTTACGCTTCTAACAGGAATACACAAGTACATGTATAACCAGTCACTACCTTTAAAACACGATGTGAAGTTCTTCATCTTTGAATCGTCGAGAAACAACTGAAAAGAAAACAAGAGTAAAATATTCAATAACAATACCCTGTACTGTATCGCTTACCTGAGACTTTCAATATTTTGATTGAATACAAATGTTTATACTAATTGTTACAATTATTAATAATTTTCAAATATAAATGATTAATCGGTATTGTGTAGTTAATTTGGCAGATTACAACAAGAGACAAATCTTTATATCTTTGAAAAGAAAGGAACAGCTTTACAAGAGAGATAGAACATGAATTTTCCTCCCACATTGCTAAGGAGAAAGGCCCATGATAAGAGAGTAAAAAAATCCATGACGAGGCAGTCGATGTGACCAAGTCGAAATTCTTACAAGGGAATGAGGGAGTAAAGGTGATACAATTGTCAACAAACATGTCTAATAGTTTAGGGGAAACAACTCTTATCACCAACAGATCTTCATTAATTTCTAATGGTTAAAGGGGAACAACTCTGTTTTGATCAAGTGGAAAAACTTCTTTTCACTTTTCAGTTACTTCCCTTTGACCATGAGAAATGAATGACAAAGATAGATAAAGTTGCTTCCCTTTGACCATTAGAAATTAATAACAAAGATAGAGTTGTTTCCCTTTGACCATCAGAAAGGCCAGTTCGCAATTTAATTATTTAGTTTATCTACTGATTTGTGAAACAAGTTTGTCCAACTTATATTAATCACTCTTGACAACTCATTCCATCATCATACGAGGGTATGAGAGAAAACAAGCCAGTTTCCCTTTCATCAGGTCTATTATATCGCCCGATCTGTGTATAAATATAAATACACATATTTGTATATCATATACAGATTTATGTATCAATTGATACACAAATCGGGATATTGCATAAATATGCAATTGCATTAAATTGTTTAAAACTAGAAAGTACATGTATCTGATGCATATCTTTGAATATGTACATATTTTAATAAACAGTCTTATTTTTTCTTTAATTATCTTGCTAAATGTGTCTGTTAGGAAAAATGTAAAAACGCAAGAAACACACAAATAGGCATAACAAATGATAAAAGTGTTACATACACATATATACGGTTTATGCAACGAAATGCGCTTTTTCCTCATCCAAAAAATATTCTCATTTTTTTTATGACATATCCCATGACGGTGATGATACACAAATCGGACGATATAATAGACCTGTTTATGCGTAGCCTCTTGCAAGGGATCAAACCCAGGACCTCATGCACTCGAAGTGGACACGTACGTACTCTACAACAGGCTATCGAGGAGACAATAAAATTGAATTTTTTCCCCTTGAGAAAACAAATATGATAGAATTGCCTCCCTTAATATTTACAAGTTCTCTTACACAATTCAGTTTAGTACATCACTGACAATACTCTCAAAGATCTAAATAACAATTATAGAAATCTGGTTACGATTTGTCAAGGGTACGTCTTGGCAATAATATCTTTTGGGTACGATTTGTTAAGGGGACGTCTATTTACCTGCCCCTGGTGATCAATGTAGTAGAAATATTCCCTTATTTTGGGTGATGGAGATTGCCCTTGGACATAATGAACGTTCCGGGTCAAACATTTCGGAAAACAACGAGAAACACATCTGAAAAGCATGTTTTTAGTTGAAACCCTCTAACCCGAGGTATACACCGGAAGTTGACAGTGCAAGTTACGGAACTGCGCATGAGCGTTAGTGAAAATAGAAGAAGAAATATAATTGGATGTTTCGAAAACGGAATTGGAAGACGACTAATCAAATACCTCGTTACATTTGCGAAATAAAATGGTTGAAGCTGAAGTCATGGACTCGAAATTTTTCCATAGATCGTAAATTCCCGATTGTTGATTTTGTCTATTACTGTTTGATATTTACATATAATCCTACACACGACTAATTATGGCGCAGATGACTAAAAGAGCCTGGAAACTCCGTAAGTCACACTATACGCGATTTATGATCGTTTTTCTGAACCACTGTTTCGAGTCAAATCTGACTTCTTGGCTTTTTAGGAATTTTGTTGAGTTTTTTCACTGGATGTGTTTTAATTTAACGAAATTCAGTTATTTATTATATAATCTTTGATTTGATTAATGAATCGAATGATTTACTTGAAAAATGATAAATTCATAAAATGTCCAGGATAAAATTTACCAAAGTTCTCAGATGACACATCACACTCACTGTGATAACCCTTCTAGATAGATACAGTACCGATAATCACTTCAAAAACAGAGGCTTACACCATTTGGTAAAAGAACTGGTGTCGAAATCGGTATTTTGTAACAAAAGTAATAACTAAATTGTAACCAAATACCAGCAAAATGCAACAAAAAATACGCAAAAATCAAATCAAAATAGTAATGTTTACCATGACAACGTTCTGGGTTCTTCTTCTTCGGTGTACTGAGCTGGGCACTTGATAGGCGTAATTAGCTCAACTTTATATGCATGGTGTCACATCAGATGGTGTACAGAGTCAAAAATTTAAAATAGTCCAAAACTGATTTAAATCTATATACATGTAAACAAAACTGATGTCTACTCCTGTAGTCGAGTGTTGAAGGGGTCTAAACTTAGAGCCAAGACCGTCGAAGCTGGAAGGAGATTCCATTCTGGCACAGTTCTCACAAAGAATGTGCTGGCGAGGGTCTGGTCATGGACCCTTTCCTGGTCAAGGTGGTGTTTTTCATTCATTTCTTTCAAAACTAATCAAATAGTTCTAGTAATATTATACTTAAACCTTATATTTTTGATAATGTTCATATTTTATTTATGATTTACAGAGGAGTTTGTTGCTCATGGGGCTAACGTTAATTGTTTGGCGATCGGTCCCAAGACCGGGCGTGTCATGGTTACTGGAGGTGAAGACAGAAAGGTCAATTTATGGACAGCTGGTAAACCAAATTGTATTATGGTAAGTAACAGTGAGTTTTAAATATTACTGAACTTTTTTCCTAGGCTATATTGTAGGACGTCACCTAGGGCTGCATACCAGTTTTCCGATATAAATTGAATACCGGTATTTTACGTTTGATCTATATAAGTAAAAAAATAAACAAAAATACACATGTAAACCAATAATATCCCCCTTTTCAGTCAAATGGTCAGGTCGTCAAAGCAACAGATGTCCGAGTGAATCTATTTTCCAAACTAAAATCTGTTATGTAAACCAGCCGTGCAATTCAGGTCTGACTTCATTGTGGTCTGCAAATTAAATACAGGCTGTAAGTCTTCAAGTGCCTATTTACAGTATTTAGATGTTTTAATGAGTAAAGAAATTATCATATGATGTATCGATTATCGATCATTTTGTAACAGTATCAAATATCATATTGATCATTCTAACTGATAAGCAGCCCTAATGTCTACCCAATTGCTTAACCGCTGTATTACTCCAGCCTCCAGAGAGGTGTCCTGTGATATAAATGAAGAAGTAGATTCACTTGTTCTCCTGCTATCTGAGATATCTGCATCAGTCTTACTCTATCTAATCTACATCAGAGGTTGAAAACAGAGACCTTGAGATTTGTTTGACAGGGGTTTCATAATGAAAAATGACCCTTAAGATTTGTACACCACACAATTTACAAAAAATACCTTTCCTTAAGTCCAAATCCTGATGGTAAAAATGTGGCTGTTCGGAAATCGCGAATACCCGGTAACATTCAAATCTGTGGTAAAATGAAACCTCTGTAAAGTTTATTCTCTGATGCTAATTATGTTGTAGATTGTCAGTATAAATATTAATCCTTGCTTTGTTGTAGTGGTGTTCACTAAAGCACAAAATAATGTACCGGTAGTTACCATACTTATAAATATTAATTTTAGTCCCCTACCTGTTTTCAACTGGAGGGGCTATAGGTTTGCCCTCCATCTGTATGTCAAAAATCTGGATCCTGACATAACTCAGTTTCCCAGCTAGTGTGTTGATAAGGGGCAGTAAGGGGACTATGCACATCTAAAAATATTTTGATTCTGACAAAAAATGGTTGCTATGGAGAGAGAAAGAGAGAAAATATGTTCAAAATCTTGATCCTGACTTTCTCTGTAACATAAACAATTTCCAAGCTATGTTTATGAGGCTTGATATGTGCCAATAAAGATATTATGCCCATCTAAATATTTTTTGATTCTGACAAAAAAATTTGTTGCTATCATGCCACAGTATGGCAACAGAAACATTGAAAACCATTTAAAAGCCTGACTTCAAACCGGTAGGGGTCTTCTGTAGGGACTCGTTAGAACTTGTCTCTTATTTTGTGTTCTAGCATATGTAACGATAGCGTTTGCATGAGTGAATTTATTAATTTGCAAGTGATTTGATTTTCTAGACTGAGGAACAAAAATTTGGTGATTTTACACCAATTGTGGTAAGATAAGTTTGCACATATGATATATGCATATATTTCTTGAAACAATTACTTTTGCTAACTAACTTGGCTTGCATTGGTGCTGATAAAAATAAGAAATATTATAACGACAAGGTACAGGTGTATTAATTGCATGCATTTTCAGTATTGGTACAGTATATATTAAAAGGGACTGGCAATATAAACTGGCAGACCACTTATAAAGATATGTCTCTATATTTTCTTACTTCAAATATAGGTTTCAGGCCACACTTGCCTCAATGAAAATTTGAGAAATTACCAAGAAAAATATTACTTTGAAGAAAAAAATGCCTCCGATATGCCCTAGAAAACATTTGCCACCATGTTTTTGTCTCTGGTTATATATGACCCTGGTTTAAAAACCACCGGTACTCTAAAGTCTAATATAACAACATCACCTTTTATGAATAATCAATATACTTGCATATTTATTTATAACCAGAAAGGTATTTAACCTTAAGTTAGACTGTTATCTAGTTACAGTAAACTGTATACGGTAGTCAGCTGTCTAATATTCAATGACTAACTTTTTGCGAAAACTTTTTAACATTTTCGTCGCCTGAACTTTGTTAGGTCTGGGTTTGGTCTCCTCTTCCGTAATGGAGAAGAGAATACACTATAGAGGTATTCCGAATTGCGACTAAGAGTCAGACCTGACTGAATTGTCCATCAAACCCAAATCTGACACAAGAACTGAGTTCAGGCCAGGAGGTAGCTCCTGAAAGTTTCGCAAAAATAGTCAGCCGTTATAATTATGTGCATGTGAACATATTGGGTGACAGGTACTGGTACTAAGGTATAAGATTACATAACTGACTTTGGGGATTTATCTCAGAATGCAGCCTTGTCTTTGGTCGATTTGGAGATAGCGCTCAGCGACAAACCAATCAGATGCTTTGAGATTTGAGAGTGGCCTACTTTAGTCTGTGTTACTGTATTCAGAGATATTATTACATGCATAAAATAATTTTGACTTTTTCTGAGCTGTTGTTTGTTATTGTTGCCATTTGCATTAATGTTATCAAATTGACTTGATATAAGCACAGGTAACTGTTTCATTAATAAACAGTACCTAAAAAAAAGAATTCTTAATTTAACAAAAAAAATTTTTTTTAGGTACTGTTTATTAATGATACAGTTACCTGTGGATATAAGTACCGGTACATTGTAATTCAATATGGTCATTAAATTGGGTGCCTTTTATTGAGCACTAGGACTTTCAGGTATTGATATAATTGGCCACCATTTTTAATGTGATCCATTATGTATATAATTATGCAAATGATTTGCCATTAGCCAATAAGTTGTATATTTATTTAATGTTGCGGGTAATTATTCATTCTTAAGGCATTTAATCATTATATGATAATGTAATACTATAAGCTTGTTACGTATATGTGACACTATGTGTATAATTGTTTCTATTAGGCCTAAAATAAAATGTTGTTTGTTTCCCCATCCCCCACCTACCCGATTAAAAAGGGCCTTACCCAAAATATTTTATTGCCCAAATTGAAATAATATTTTTTTATTAAAAATTGGAAGTGAAAATTTTATTTTTTTGTTTACTGGCTTTTTTCTTACCATTAGATTTAAGACTGTTGGTTTTCACCGTAGAGTTATTTCTAAATTTCATTATTTGTAAGTCTTAACCAATAACTATCATACCGAAACAATTCCAAAAAAAAATGTTTACCCTACCTACCTACCCATTCTAAATTTGCTAGGGTCAGGAGGGGAAACCAAGAATATTTTAAGTTCGGCCCTATTTGACTTGAATATTAGCTTAATGTTTGATGAAAACTTCCAGGGGTCTACAGATTTTGATCAAATCAAATCCTACTGACTCCTTAAGAAAGAATGAACTTTCCTGCACAAAATAAAAGTTATTTGATGAAAAAAAATCAAAGTATTGACTAAGCTGAGTGAATTTTAACAATAGAACTGTGTTTGAAACATATAGTCCATGGGCCAGTGGGGTAAACCCTCCCCCCCCCTAGGGAATTTCGGACACTATATTTTTCTGAAAGCGTATGACCAGTAGAGTATTTTTCCAAAGTCTGCACTTTGGCCGTTGGGGCGTTAAGATTTTTTGGGGTAAAACGTTAAAAATATGAACGAAAGTGTGAATTTCTGGAATTGGTTAATTACTATCACATTTAGTAAGTTATTTTGTAATTAAACACTTTCATGGGTTGATATTAACTCATAGTTTAAGTCTGCAAAATTCTAGTCCCGTGTAATTATGCAAAATGGGATATTTTTGGGGTAAAACATTAAAAAATACATGAAAAAGTGCAAATTTTGAGAATTGGTACACTTTAATGGTAGAATACAATGTCATTGATCTTTTTTTTTGGTAATTATGAAAGGCTTTGACCTTCCAATACTTTTCCCAAAGTCTGCACTTCAGACATTGGGGCGTTAAGATTTTTTGGGGTAAAACGTTAAAAATATGAACAAAAGTGGTAATTTCTGTAATTGGTTAATTACTATCACATTTAGTAAGTTATTTTGTAATTAAACACTTTCATGGGTTGATATTAACTCATAGTTTAAGTCTGCAAAATTTTAGTCCCGTGTTATTATGCAAATTTTGAGAATCGGTACACTTTAATGGCAGAATACAGCGTCAATGATCTTTTGTTTGGTAATTATGAAAGGCTTTGACCTACCAATACTTTTCCCAAAGTCTGCACTTCAGACATTGGGGCGTTCAGCAGGAAAAGCAAAAATAAGATTATCTCCCCTGCTTTTAAATGGTGTACAAATTGTAACGATGTATTCACTTAACTATGCTATAACACATTGTGCCTTACTGTATTTTAATTGCAATTGTGAATACCAATAAAGGCATATTCCCAAAATGTATTTTAACATTTAAATGCACAAAAGGTGGGTCTATTATGGAAAATGGCCATCAAAATGGCCATCAAAATGGCCGCCAAAATGACTAAAGTATTGAAAACAGCCGTTCTACTTATTTACAAGTACTCACAATATGATTTTGAAATCTATTTCCATTTTTCACTTTGTTTGCAATGTATGTTATAGTTGGCATCAGTAACATTTGTTTGGATTGTGTTAAATTATACTTACATGTATTTTACAAGAGTGGGTGGGGTAAATATACATTTTTTTTTTCAAATGTTATTGTACAGCTATTCCTTGTGACACAATGGCTGTGCATCATGGTTGTGTCAGGAATGGCTGTTCTGGGTGGTTGTGAGTATCCAAGAGGACCAGGAATCTCACGACCTTGTAGTTGCCAGTACACATAGTGCAATAAATGCGATACCACATGATAGTGCACATCCTATAAGGCCATGGATGTGTGTATCCAGTAGTACTGTCTGCTCATGGTGTGTGTCAGTACCCTACAGCACCATAAATACCTGTACCTAGTGGTATTGGGTACCCTCTAATTGATGCACCTAGTGGTTATGAGTACCAAATCCAACCAAGTATGCATGAACACGGTGGTTGTGGGTACCCATTAGGACTAGGATGGATGTACCTAATGGTTATGAGTACCTAATAAGACTAGGAGTTTATGTGCAAGGTGGTCGTGAATACATACATGGACTAGGACTGATTTACCCAGTGTTTATGATTGCCTAACAAGACCAGGAATGTTCTACTTAGGCACTAAGTCTTCAATAGGACGAGGAATGGGTGCTCCTAATGGTTGTCTGTACCCAACAAGACCAGTAATGTATGTACATAACAGGATCCGGAATAGTGGCTATGCATACCAAATAATACCATGAATGTATGTACATGTACTAGTAAATGATGGTAGTGGGTACCCAATAGGACCTATAACGGTTGTGTATTGTAGCTGCAAGTACTTTATCACACTTCTTATGCATGTACATGGTGGTTACGGGTACCCACTTAGTCTAGGAAGGTATGTATCCAGTGTTTATGAGTACCTAATAAAGTCAGAACTGTCTGTACATCGTGGTAATCATGACCCAATCAGACAAAAAATGACCACTCCTTGTGGTTGTTAGTACATAACCCGTCTGCATTCGTCTGTACATTGTGGTTTGGAGTATCCAATAGGACAAGGAATGCATGGGACATGATAGTTGTGGGTACCCACTAGGACTTGAAATGTATGTACCTAGTCGATATGAGTATCTAATTAGACCATGCTTCATGTACATGGATGGGGTTAGTGATTACCCAATTTGATGAAAACAATGGTCACAGCTGAGGGTTAGGCATGCTCACTGCTGAATTTTAAAGACCAGGAATGTCTCTACATGGTGTCAATAGGACAAGGAATGGGTGATCCCAATAGTTGTCTGTACTCAATAAGACCAATAATGTATGTAACTAGTGATTGAGAGATGTCTTAACATGATGATGTTCAGTATCTATCCTAAACAGGAATGTCTGTTAATCTGGTTATTGGCACCCTATACGACCAGGAATGTATGTATATGCACACAGGGACCAATAATGGCTGAGTATAGTGGCTGTGAGGACTCGATTATACCACTTATGCATGAACATAGTGGTTTTGAGTACCCACTAGGACTATGAATGTATGCATCTAGTGGTTATGTATCCCTGATAGGGCCAGGACTGCCTGTAGATGGTGGTAGCAGTGACCTAATAGAACAACATATGACTGCACCTAGTGGTTGTTAGTGCCCAACCCAGTCACAAATGTCTGTACATTGTGGTTTTGTGTATTCAATAGGACCAGGCATGCATGTACATGGTAGTTGGGGTACCCACTATGACTAGGAATGTATGTATGAGTATCCAATAAGAACATCACAGTCTGTACACGGGGGTAGTGATTACCCAATAGGACAACAAATGGTCGCACCTAGTAGTTGGTAGTTCCCAATCGAACAACTGATTTTGTACATGAAGGTTTCGAGTAGTACATAATTATGTTATGAGTGGTCAATAAGGCCAAGCATGTAGCCACATGGCGCGCCTGAGTTTTCAATTGATGATCGGCAGTATCCAACGAGAATGTCTGAACCTAGTGGTTATGAGTATTCTTTACGACCAGCAATATATGTACATGGTGGAAATGAGTACCAAATTGCACCTATAATGCCTGTACATGGTGGTTTAGAGTACCAAATAGGACCAGGAATGTCTGTATATGGATATGTAAGTCACCACTATGGCTGGGCATGTATGTACTTCAATAAGCAGTTACGAGTACCCAATTAGAACATGATAAGTCTGACTACCCATTGAGACGAGGAATGATTGTACCTACCAGTGGTTATGGGTACCCAGCCTGATCAGCAATATCTGTATATGTATGGTGGTTTTGAATATCAAATAGAACTAGGAATGGTATTGGCTATGCTATCAAATTAGACTAGGACTGTCTGTGCATGGTGGTAGTTATTACTGTTAATACCCGATAGGACAACTGATGTCTGTAAATATAGTGCTAAATAGAACCAATATTGCATGTAATGGTTATTCGTATGTACCAATTAGGACTAGGTATGGATGTACTTAGTGGTTTAATAATAATTTACCCAACAGTACCAGAACTGCCTATATATGGTTAGAATGTAATTTTGAATACCCATTAGGACTAGGAATGTCCGTACCCGATTGTCGTAAGTTACAACTAGGAAATCAATTCCCAAAAATCACACTTTCCATTTATTATTTTTGTAATTTTCCCCCGAAGTATCTCATCTGGCAATATATATTTGAAATCTTAAACTGCATGTTACTACAAATTTATCACATTAATATTATTTAGTTACATTATCATAGGAATGGTTTAATTGTAATCTACGGATTCCTAATATTCCAACTTTTCGGTTTATATTTTTTGATGTTTTACCCCAAAAATATCACACTTTGCATATAACATGGCTTTAATTTTTTGCAGTATGAAACCACGCATGTTAATTAACATGCGTGATGAAACTGCACTATAATATCTTTCAATTAGAGTATTTTTTATAAAAAAATAAAAATAAATGCCAATGCAGTCCACAGATTCCAAAAATTCGCACTTTTCTCTTATAATTTTTAGCGTTTTACCCCCAAAAAAGCCATTTTGCACAATAGCAGCACTCTGATTTTTTCAGTCTGGATAGGACAGGTTTATATCTACCTGTTACAGAGATTTATTTTAAAATAACATAATAAATAAGATTGTAGTTAACCGATTCCGAAAATTTGTACTTTTCGTTTATATTTTTTGACGTTTTACCCCAAAAAATCTTAACGCCCCAATGGCCAAAGTGCAGACTTCAGGAAAAAACTCCCGGGACCATATGCTTTCAGAAAAATATAGTGACCAAAATTCCCTAGGGGGGGGGAGGGTCTTCTATTGGTGGCTCATGGACTAATAGGTTTGGTGTAGGGGTGTGTGCTAATAGCACATGAAATAGATTTACATATTTATTTTCAGGATTTGGCATTATGCCTGTGAACTTGTGAAGGAATAAATAATAATAATAAATTTAGGAACTTTGGATTAATTTTGTTTTGTATTCTGTTCTGACGCGCACCGTTGCCATGGATTTATAGAACGCGCCAGTAAGCTTAGGTTAATGTTGCGTCGATTGTCATTTTTAAGAGGAGTCGAGAAACAGAAATAACCGCAAAAATGAAACATAGCCATATTTAGGCATTTAAAACATCCCTGTTGATTAACAGTATATTATGCTCTAAGTTATCGATGGCTTAAAGATGGTACTCATATAATTTGAGCACAACTAGGAATTTGTAAGTACATGGTATCGATTTCATTGAACATGACGTAATGGAAACGTCAAGCCAAAATTGAGAGTAGCCGTAGGGTATAGAAAATGACCGACTATGTACGCAATAACGGCAGAAAATAACAGGAACAACTTCTACGAACATCAGAAGGCATTGGCGGTGATATACATCATTAATCAAGTAAAAAGTAACTAAATAACCCTGAACGTAATGGAAAGTCGGAATAGACAAAAACGCGTCATTTAGCAAAAAACACGTATATGGGAAAACAAAATGCATTTATTTGCAAAAGAAAACTCTTACAGCCTCGTAATTTGGATGTTATGTTGTTCTTAGATAAGGTTACATATAAGTTTAGTTCATTACTAGTTTAAAACATACAAAACGATACAGTGACCCGGTCAAGACGTCGTTTACGTCATCTTCGAAAACAAGATAGCAAATTTCTTCATTGCGTTTAAAAAGATATTGACTGTCAAATCAGCTAAAACTGTTGCACATAATGATGTCATTGTATCAGGAGACTGGGTGCAAAATTTGGACAAACTATATTCATTTGTTTTGTGTAAAAAAGCTTTTCAAAAACCGGAACAAACTTTCTTTACACCCTTTATAACTCCCGATTGATCCGGAATTCCGGATTTGCTGCACTAGAAAGAATGAACTATTCTGCAGCACAATGTTTGAAACATAGTTTAGGTGAAGAGATGTTTGCTAATGGCATCTGAAATAGATTTGCATCTTATGTTCAGAATGTGGATTGCAGATCAGACAAGTGTTTAAATAATGACTTGTTATTTTGTATTCAACAGAGCCTTGCAGGTCACATAGCACTGGTAGATTTGGACAGATTGAGGAAATGTTTGTGACTGGTTCTATGTTGTTATACTGATTGACTTGTTATTTGTATTTAACAGAGCCTTGCAGGTCACACAACACCAGTAGACTCTGTAAGATTTGGACAGAATGAGGAGATGGTAGTTGCTGGTTCGATGTCCGGTGCACTCAAGATATGGAATCTAGAAGAAGCTAAAAGTATGTGCAAATATTTGACATATTCGACTGGGTATATTCGAGTACTTATAAATTGGAACTTGAATCTGATCGGTAAAATTTTGCAGATGGGCGAGTCCCTTATTAAAAGAATAGCTAACATCTACCAGTTGAATATACCAATTGTACAACCAGGCCCATAGCCACGCTGAGGCACACCAAGGCTCTTGTTTTGGTGAAAATTTGGGAAAAAAACAAAATAAGCTTGTTTTTAAGGAAAAAATGCCTCAAATAGTTATAGACCCTAGAAAATATTTGCCTAAATGCTTTCTTGTCTTTGGATACGGCCCTGGTTACATATTGTTTCATTTCATTATTTAATAATACAAACATTTTGAAGTCAGCTCAATGGAGCTGACTCTCACTCTTAAATAGTCTGGTTTGAGAACCGTTTAGAATTATTACAAGTTGCGTTAATACTTTTGCATTACTTACGAATTTGTAATATTTCTGGCATTCATACCATTACTTTAACTCACTTAGATATGTATAGTTATTGTTTTGCATTTTGATAAATTGGAAAATGTTATATTGTTTTCAGTATTACGTATTCAGTATAAATTGGATAATTATATATTGTTTTCAGTATTACATATTCAGTATAAATTGGATAATGTTATATTGTTTTCAGTATTACGCACCTTGACAGGACACAAATCAAGTGTAAAAAGTTTGGACTTTCATCCATATGGAGATTATGCCACATCAGGCTCTCAAGATAGTACAATCAAGGTTAGAGTTACTCCCCTTCATAAATACGAAAGCGGTGCCTAGCCACTTACGCAAGAGTCAGACATAGAATGAACCATCCATATCCCCAAAAAGGATATTTCAAGCATGCCTATTTACTAACCCCGCAATGAATGACATACTGTGGACTTTGAATTTTGTGTATAAATAACCATAAAGGTAATTATGCATGTTAACTACATTGAAGTGAAGTATGGGAAGACTTTTTACCTTGAAACCTTAGTTACTCCCATGTGAGCCATGGTTAGTACATGGCAGGTTCTATCCTTCGATGAAAATTTAACTACAATGTCAATTTTCCTCTACATGTGGAGAAGTTGCCCACTCTTTACAGTTATGGGATTGACGTTGCATGTTAACTATTGATCTCCGTTCAATGTTTGTATTTGACTATTTCAGCTATGGGATATACGACGTAAGGGATGTATCTATACATATAAAGGACATACAAATCCAGTTAATTGTCTACGATTTAGTCCGGATGGTAAATGGATCGCATCCGGCGGAGAGGATGGTATAATCAAGGTAACTTCTATTCTATATACTGTAAAATCAATCTTTTTCGCGTGGGTTAAATTTTTGTTGATTTCGTAGTTGAATTTTACCACGAAATTTAATCCCTACGATTGATTGTCATCCCAATTACAAAACAAGGTTTTATCCTTCCATGTTATGCAATCTACGAATTTACGTCCCCACAAAATCACATTTTTTACAAAAATCCACGAAATTTAATACTCATGAAAATATGTGATTTTACAGTACCTCTGTTGCGAGCTCACTTACAGGGGTTCTACAATTCCGGATCAATCCGGAAATCCGGATTGGCATCACTAGAAAGAATGAACATTTCTGCAGAAAATGAAAGTTATTTGGTGAAAAAAATCAAAGAATTGACAAAGTTAGGGTCATTATACCCCCAGATACATAGTATATGGGGGCTATATTGGAGTCATGCTTGAGGATGGTTGGTTGGTCTGTTGGTTGGTCCGTATAATTTTGTCCGCGCTATTTCTCTGTAACCATTGGTCGGATTTCATCAAAACTTTGCATGATTGATCAGTACCAAGTCTAGTTGTGCATATCGTCAGCATAGCCAGTCGGATAAATGTTAAGGGAGTTATGGCCCTTTGTTTTTTTACACTTATAAATTTTGTCCGCGCTATTTCTCTGTTACCATTGGTTGGATTTCAATGAAACTTTGCATGAATGATCAGTACCAAGTCTAGTTGTGCATATCCTCGGCACACATTGGTGGATAAATTTTAAGGGAGTTATGGCTCTTTATTTTTTTTACACTTATAAATTTTGTCTGCGCTATTTCTCTGTTATTAATGGTCGGATTTCAACGAAACTTTGCATGAATGGTCAGTACTAAGTCTAGTTGTGCATATCCTCGACTATCATTAATAATATTAATTTTAAGGGAGTTATGGCCCTTTGTTTTTTATACTTATGAGTTTTTCCTTTGTTACCATTGGTTTGATTTCAATGAACGTTTGCATGAATGATCATTACTAAGTCTAGTTGTTTGTCAGAGCACATTTAAGTGACTGTGTCAAGCAGTTTCTGGGGGTATTCATCACATTCAGTGATATTTCTTGTTTGAAATTTCATCAGCTGAATGTTAACAATTGAACAAAGTTTGAAACAGAGTTTTGGTGTGACGGTGTGTACTAATGACACTCGAAACAGATTTGCAACTCATTTTCAGGATTGGGCATTATGCCTCAGTAGAACCCCTGCACTTAATTCAAATGTTTTTAAAATGTTAAGTTATATTTGAATACATGTATATGTAAAAGGTAAAGGATAGTTTGTGGTCTAATATTTATAAATATACTTTTTCAGCCGGCTTTTTTCTTTTGGGTAATTTGTATTATACATGTACTATGAAATATTTTCTATAATAATCTGAGTCAGTTTACGTCAAATTACTATGTCTATGTATAGAATGCTTCTTAGACTCTACATATTACCTGTATATATTTGCTAAATCTCTATTTATATCATATATTTGTAGATCTGGGATTTAACGGCAGGCAAGTTACTGACAGACATGAGGTTACATACAGCAGGTGTTAATGTGATTGAATTTCATCCAAATGAATTACTTCTGGCATCCGGGAGTTCTGACAAGTGAGTTGTCTTTGTTTATATACTGTTTCTCAACCACAGTTTCATTATGTACTGGGGTAGGACAATCTAACAACCTACACCTGGGCTAGTATTCATAAAGCATCTTAGTGAAAAACTTAACTTAAATATTTTTCTATATGGAAGTATATTTACGCAGAATGATGATTTCGCGATGAGTACGAATCTCAAAAATTTGGGAAAATTAAACTACTGCAAATAATACCGGATTTACAGTACTTAGTATTAAATTCTGCCAAAAAACGCACGTCTAATAGTTGATTGTTTATGAGACTTTGTGGAATGAGTATGGTATCCTATCACAATCTTCTTGAGCTGCTTTGCCTCTTAGGCCATGGTTAAACTTTCTGTAGCTTGCTCCTTTACACCTGGCTGGATCTCGAGCACAACCCTACTGTTTTCACATCCTAGCTTGGGACCATCAATGGCAGAATTGTATACATGTAAATTATAATAAAATTAATGTTTAATGGTCTTATATACAACATATATTTGTAATTTCAGGACTGTCAAGTTTTGGGATTTGGAAACATTCCAGTTGGTCTGCAGTTCAGAAGCAGATGCTAATCCAATCAGGTAATAAACTTGCATAGTTTTGACAAATATATGTTGCTAGTAAAAGCTTTTCATTAACACCAAAAAAAATCTTAGTATTTAAAGAATTGTGTGAACATCTTTATATTTGTAGTACACTTTTTTACAGATACCAACTTTTTATGCCCCAGTATCAACTGATTGTCCATTCGTCCGTCTGTTCATTCGTTCGTTTGTTTGTTCCATAGACACTGTTAACCAAGACCAAGTTCTTACAACTAAAATATTTTCAAAGTCAATCAAGGCATTGCTTTCAAATTTGGTATATTTGTTTACCATCATATATACCTTACATTATCAAAGCCATGTTACACTATCCAACTTTAATACAGAATTATGGCCCCTGATTGACTTAGCTTTTTAATGAACAAAGCTTCCATAAGCGTTTATTAAACGCAGTCTTGTTCTGACAAAAATTGTGGTTGCTATGAATACGACAATGGTGAAAATACTTCGAAATCTGGTATCCTGTCAAAACTCGAAAAGTTTCAAAGCTAGGGCTATGAAACTTAGTATGTGGAAAGGAGTATACAGTCTAACTTGTATTAAGCGACCACCCTTGAAAAGGTCTGAAAACGGTTGCTTAACGGAATGGTGGTTTAACGCAAATGTTATAAACAAATGTTATAAAGAATTTCCGATTTTAGGCTTCCGAATACTATACAACTAAAATTGATAATAAACATTATAGGTGTGTAAATGAGTTTTATGATGGGTCTATACTAATATGCATCGTCTTCATTAACATTTCAATTTATCATTTTAATAAACTTATTCATATATTACACAATTCAAATAAGTCAGTTTTGCTTACACTCGAAGGACAAAAAACAGAATAGACCGGGTTTTACCCATTCCAACAAGCTGATTGCAGCAAAAGATGCAACAATTAATCCGTAATAACGTGTGTAATTGGATTAAAAATCATCTGTAAGACATGGCCTGTGGACACAATAGTGATTATCAATGCTGTTAATTGAGGTCCAGTTAACAAAAGACAAACTCTGAAGTGTGAACAAACAACGAGTTATGACGAGGTTTAAGGTAATTAACAGTGACGAGGTTTAAAGTAATTAACAACCTGTCACTACAGACGACCTGTGTTTTAGATTTTTTTCGGTCGCTTAATGAAATTCGACAAATCAATTATAGTGCTTAACTATTGGTCGTTGGTTGCGTTAGACAAAAGTCGCTTAATACAATAAGGACATAGAACAAATACTATCAGAAGGAGTTTAAACCGGTTGTTTAAGACAAAGGTCGCTTAATACGCGTGGTCGCTAGTACAAGTTAGACTGTATAAGGAGAATGTGTACACTTAAATATGTTTTGATTCTGACAAAAATTTCATATTATGTACAGGAGTATATATTTCCACCCTGACGGTATGTGTCTGTATACGGGAGTGAAAGATTTCCTCAAGGTGTACGGCTGGGAACCAACACAGTGTTACGACTCGGTACCCATCAGCTGGGGAGAAGTTGCTGATATGAGTATGTCACAGAATCAACTCGTAAGTAACTGATCCCTTAGTACTGTAAAATCATATATCACATGTTTAGTATCAAGGGAGTGTTAAATGACCATTACATAAATATCATAATGCACGAGTGTATTTATATTAAGCTGTGACGTTACATTATTCAAAGTGTAGACCACATCTTTGAATTGGTGGTTTTATAGTAACGAAAGTAGCGTTTTATGTTTCCAGATAGGAAACAATTAAAAAAATTCATATACAATTACACAATGTATTCTCCCTTAGTAATTTATGTACTTTATGAGTTTAATCCTGAACTTTTTTACAGAAAAAAATGCCTAAATATTGATAAGCTGTTGACAATTTGTAACGATAATTTTTCTTTGTATTTCATATATAGATTGGTGCCTCGTTCTCTAAGACTAATGTATCTACATTTGTGGTGGATGTGAAGCGTGTACAGCCTATAGGTGGTGTACCATTTGAAGGTGGACACCAACCACTTACAAGGTCAGTCCAATATGATCCTTTGAAAATACCAATGTACGAGGGGTGATTCAGAATTAAATGGACTTTTGCTCTAATTCAAAAACTGTTATGTTTGCATTAACAAACCCGTGAACAATGCAATATTGATACTTATTGCAAAAGTATACCAAATTGCATTCGGAAATGATCACAAATAACGTCAATACAGTGTCTAAGAAAGGATGGACCAATTATTAGGCAAAATACCAAGGATTTTAAGAGAATTTGTCCCTTCAAACCAAAATCTTGAGGGTCAATATGTGGCTTTTTGAAAATTTAGAGGTTTAAAACCCCTACTTCTGATTCAGAATTTTAATGTTTCTATATGTGTATGTTTACAGTAGTCATGGTAGAAGAAGTTATCTAACAGATCGTCCACCTACACAGTCTGGTAGACAAGCCAGGTACGTAGTTGTGATAACTCATAATCGTATTATAAACAGGGGTCCTGCTATTTTGAAATAATCTGGAAATCTGGATTAGCTGCAGTAGAATGAATGCTGAATTTTGACAATAGAACAATGTTTGAACTGAGGTTTGGTGTAGGGATGAGTGTTTACGGTAGCCGAAACTTTCAGGATTGGGCATTCTGCCTCAGTAGGACCCCTGTACTTGGAATCAGATCAAAATTGATCCGATGCCAGTGTGGAGAATGCTTGGCCTATTTGTTTGTTGGAGGTTATCAAGCAAACCCATTGGATTATGCAAACAGGTGCAATATGGTCCATGTTGTTACAACCAAAATTAAATCCTTCCATTGGTCAAATATATTCTCATTTACATTTGGTATATAGTGAAATGGGATTAGGGACGAATATCTGCTAAATATACCGGAATTGAATTCTCAAGTTTGTTGACATCCTTGATTGTTGTTACTATGCTGTACGGAACTAACTGGGTTATTCGATTGGCAATTTTAGGGGCTGGGCTGGCGGATTGGTGGGTGTTTGTTCACAATTTGTTTCCGAATGATAACTTCAGTTAGGAATAAGATATCATGATGAAACTTGCTGTGAAGGTAGCTTATATGAATACCTTGCTTGGGATTGAAAGTTGGGCTGGTGGTGTGAATTATGTTTGGCTGAAATGAAAATCTTGTTTTCGTGGAATTCCCATGTGTTGTTGTTGTTATTTCAGTGTACCTAAAGAGGACGAGACAGAACCTACAAGTACAAGCCCAGATCAGGAAGACAGAGAGTCAGTAGCTGACATAAAAGATCCCGAAGATTATAGAGAAATCTTTCAACCAAAGAGTCGACTTGGTGAGTAAATATACATTAAAAAATGTAGGCCAAATGTATTTAATAAGGGCTGCCAGTAAATAGAAAATAACAGTGAAAATGGAACATGATCAAATTTTATTTCACTCATGATCACAGAAAAAAAATTGATAATAAAGATGTATTTTCTAGATCACATGGTAAAATAAAATTTGATCTTACACTGTTTTAAAAATATCCTCTATTTATTATTATCCTCAATTTTTTCGATGATGATGATTTGTCAGAATAACATTGAATGTAACAAATTCATGAACACGCGTTGAAACCACACACAGAGAGTTTGCAAAATAATGCACTCGTGAAAATAGTAGCATTTACTGTCTATGAATTTATATGTGTGAATATGATGTAATAGACTGATTACAATTGCTGTTATTTTTATGCCCTCCATCTTTGATGAGGGTGTATATTGCTTTGCACATGTCGGTCGGTCTGTCGGTAGACCAAATGGTTTCCGTTCACTGAGTCAAGAATGCTTTGCCCTCGGATCTTCAAACTGTACATGGAGGTAAGCCAGCGCCAGTAGATGGCCCCTATCGATTTTGAGGACATTAGGTCAAGGTCAACATTTCTGACTATTGGGCTGCCATGGGGGCATACATATTTTACAAACATCTCTTATTTCAGACCATTCTCCTTCCCGAAACGTTGAACCATTCCAGCCACCAAATGATGATGGTAAGTCAGTCTGTGTTGGGTTTATTACTGTAAATCACTTTTTTTTTGCTAATATTCATGAGGATGTTGACACACGAAATCCCCATTCTCGCGAAAAAAAATTACATGCAAAGTCTGGAATTGGAAGTTGTCAATGATGCGAATTTAAATTCTCACAGACCAAACAATCTTGAAATTTTTGGGAAATTTGTGAAATGAAAGTTACGCGAAAATTAAGTTATTTACAGTATCCGACTTCAGGAGTAATGTGACTGTAATGACTGATTGAATAGACATTCTATGTATAGTACTTCATTAAACTTTTTGATCACTTCAGAAGTTCAGATTTTATTTGAATGAGATTTTGTGGGGTGGATTTGCTTTTAACAGTATGCTAGAAAACTGGAGTTGAACTGCTTCATTGAATATTCACTACTTGATATTCAATTGGTTACATGTACTTTAATGTCCAGGGGGTCCTACAATTCCGGAATAATCTGGAATTCAGGATTTGCTGCAATAGAAAGAATACACTTTTCTGTAAAAAATAAAAAGTTATTTGATGAAAAGATTCAAAGATTTGGCATAGTTATGGTCATTTGAAGTTTCATGAGCTGAATTTTAACAAGAGAACCATGTTTGAAACAGATATGTGCTAATGGCACCTGAAAGATTTGTGACTCATTTTCAGGATTGGGCATTATGCCTCATTATAGCATAAAAACGGTGATTTTGCCCATACGTTAACGGGACGATAACCATGCGTAAACATAAAGATTCACGCACTGTTAACGTCCAGTTTTACGTATGCTTATTTCAGGGCCGCGCCGGCGACTATAAACGTTGTACAGCGTCAAATGAACAGTAATTCTCATTTTATTTCTAACTACTAATTAGTTTTCTATAATATTTCCATAATATTTAAATTATAAATGTAAACAAACCCGCAGTATCCATGTTTTCTTTGTATTTGCCGATCCCAGAAGTTGAACTGCTATGACGTTACGTTTGTTTTCGTGACGTCGCCACCAAATCTCCCGCCAAAATATCATTATTTTGACAAACAAATGCATTAATTGATGTTTTGTATGCTATAGTACATGTAGCGTTTACGCATGTTTTTTTCTTGTTATAACATATGCAGAGTCCCTCGGGAGCGGTGGTGCCCTCGCGGGCTTGGGCACCAACCGTCCCCCGGGACTCTGCAGATGTTATAGCCCGAAAAAGCATGCGTTAACCCTACAGTAGGACCCCTAAATGTGTCTTTTTGTTCTATGACTTTCTTTATTACAAATATGTTGAGTTACCCGTATGCTGTACAATATAGAGAAAACCTATTTACTTGTATCCCAAATTCGCAGGAGTATTTCCAGAACCCGAGTCTGTAAAACAACCAGCTCCTGTCAAACAAACGACGTCCGTAAAACAACCTGCATCAGTAAAACCACCCAGCACAGCTAAACAACCCTCAAAACAGCCCTCGTCAACAAACGCTTCATCGAAACCACCTAAACGTGAGCTTCCACAAACAAGACAGCCAGAGAAGTCAACGCCACAACCAGACCGGCAGCCACGACACGCTGACCCAGCACCTGCAGCTGCCGACCAGGATCCGAGTGGGAAACCATCTAAACTTACAGTTCATGTACGTCCAACAATGAGACCTCACTCTCCGACTGGCGGAGTCAATCCAGAAGACTTTTTACCTGTAAGTTACCATGATGAATGCATGGGGAAAAGTTGACAGGAATTTTCAGGAATTTCAGGATTTTTAGTGTCCAAAATTGGTCTGTTTTCTTTATTTTTCCTATGTTAAGTGATATATTTTCTGAATTTCAGGATCTTCAAATTTTCTTACTTTAACCCATGTAAATGGCAATCCTCTTACTGTATTTCTTTGCTAGTACTCCAACCTTTCAGATTGTAAAATTAGGTTTCATGTGTGTAGGGTTGCTGATGTGTAACTATTATTTATCTTTGTCGAACTAGGACATTGTTTTAAATGCCATTTTTTCTGCTTTTGTGTAAAAAAAGTAATTTTGCTCAAGGATGGGTGTTATTTTTGTTTTCCCCTTCTATATCTGTGTATATGATGGCCCCTTTATCTCACTGTTCCTCAAACTCCTCAAAATCTGTGAGTCCAACAGACTATGACATGTACAATCTGATTCAGACTTTCAAACTTTCAGTCAGTAACAAATTTTTAATTAGTTACACATTTTCATCTAGTAATAAATTTTCTTCCAACTTGTAACAAATTTTCAATTGGTAACAAATTTTCAACTAATAACAATTTTTATGCCCCCGTATCGATAGATTGGGGGGCATATAGTGATTCACCTGTCCGTTCGTCCGTCCGGTTAACCCAAATTGACTGTTTTTTCTAGCATCATTATGGCTTGCTACAAAGCTTCCATACTTGCATGGATGTTGTATTTGAACACTCTTCACACGTCTGTATCACCTGACCTTATTTTGACCTTCACCTTGACCTAATTTTGGACTTAGACTTATTTATGGACAAGGCTTCCACAGGGGGCATTAGCGTTTATTGAACGCAGTCTTGTTCATCTAGTATCAAATTGCCAACTAGCAGCAGTCCAAATCTTGTTGTTTTTGTCCATTCAAATCTGTTTGGGTCCATTCCAATAGAGTTTTTGAGCCTTTGTTAGTCTGAATGCTAAACAAGTACAATTGCTAATATCAAACTCTATCTGTCTTACAGCCTGAAGCCAATGTACAAAGTACACCTACAAATATGTCCGAAGATGATTGTATGGAAATGCTAACTAAAGGACACAATGCTATGGCATCTGTGCTGTCTCACAGGACTAAAAGTCTACAGGTGGTCCGGGCCATGTGGTCTGGAGGAAATATAAAAGTAAGTGTCTTCGTATAACAACCAAATAATAACTGTTCTTAACCCTTCACTTCATAGATACACCCTTAAAGCATCTGCTTACTCTCCATCACTGATGCATTTCAGTCTTTTCAAAGCACCTACCAAATTCCATTGAAGAATCTGACATGTATTGGAGGCCAACGATTTGTGTGTATGTACAGTCAACTCTCGTTATCTCGAACTCGCTTATATCGAATTTTCCGTTATGTCGAAGTTTTTTTCAAGTCCCGATTTTTCTCCTTCTTTGTCTATATGAAGTCTCGAGACCCATCTCGAAGTTCTGGCTCGAATTCGGCTCGAATTTTTCGTTATGTCGAATTCTTTTTTGGTCCCGATTAACCAATTTGCACTTTAAATCTATTGTTCATCTCAAAGCCGGGTCGAATTTGATCGTATTCGACTAGCGTCAAATGTTTTTCACACTTCGCCAGTCTGAAATCTTCGATTTACCTGTAATTTTCGCGCCTTCCATTGTTGAACAAATATTTGTTTGCAAAAATTTGCGCAAACATGTCATAAAGCTTAGAGTTACGTACTAACATCAATAAACATTTCATCTCAAACAATTGTTCGTAAAAATAATAATTAAAATACAATGCACTTTCTCGAGGATTACATGTACTAAAATATCACAAGCAATTCTCACGAATATGTCGTTCTTAAGACCGTAACAATATGGCAGTGTAAAATGACAGAAACTAGAAAACTTGCAACTTTGATGCCGAAAATTCTATCTCGAATTTTCGTTATGTCGAAGTAATTTCCACGGTCCCGTGAAATTCGAGATAACGAGAGTTGACTGTAACTGTTGAAATCTAACAATAATATCAAAGGAGTATCTGCAGTTTCATCACCTTAAACATTGTCAAGAGTAGTGCAAAATAAAATTTAAGATTAAAGTAATTTAATGTTAACAGTATGTAAGTTGTTCAAATTACGTCTCTCACATGTAGAGGAATAATTTTAGGTGAGAAAATTTTTGCCAGAGTTATGGCCACAAGGGGCCTTAGTTTACTATATGTTTATATTACGTTTGATTTCAGACTGCTATAGATACCGCTATCAGTATGAACGACCAGTCTGTGATATGTGACATACTTAATATACTTAATGAAAAATCGTAAGTATTCATAAAATCCTTTGCTTCTTTAAGGCATTCTGCTTATTCCTGAAGTCTTAAAAAAATGTTTGGTTTATTCTATTTAAATTTACTTATGGTCGATTGTGAAACAAGGTCTGCAACTTATACAATTCACTCTTGACACCTCATTTCTGATGGTATTCATCGCCACGAGAGTATTAGATAAAAACATTCATCTTTAAATTAAAGAGTTGTATTTTACTGTGTTTTAACAATACATGGGAGTCGATATATGTCATCTTTAACATCAATGTACGACTTTATAGCTTGTTCAATTTTAACAAGAATATTTTTTATGTTTTTCTGTGTTATAGATGTAGGTAAGTACAGAGGAATGTTGTATGAAATTAGAGCAATTTGTTACAATGAATGGTCTGTTTGGTGTATGGTTATATTGCATTTGATGGTATGCTAGGTGTATGGTTTGAGTTGTGTAGGAGAGATCATGTTAGTATACGGAGTTATTCATATGTTTATGTGCCCACCAACTAGCTATTGGTGAATGGCAGGTTTTTACAGTTCATTCATCCAATAGATTGCGGGTTGGCACTTTGCATATGAATAGGTGATCTTCCCTATTGAATGGTTTGCTAGGTATATGGCTGGACTGTGTTTGATTGTCTGCTACTATCTGGGCACAGATCTATCAAGCTTCCCCGTTGTCTTTGTCTGATCTATGTTATGATTTCAAATCCCACATGCTTTCCAAATTTTGTGGCATGTTTTGTTTTCTTTTGCAAACCTGTGACCCTTTTCTCTTCTACATGCTCTTGATGACATGTGATTTGAGAAGTCATTTGATGTCATGTGATTTTAAGCTCATCTGATTTTTGAAAAAAGATGAGTTAATGGATGTCATGTGATGTTAGATATCATGTGATGTATGATGCTATGTGATGTTTGATGTCATGTTATGTTAGATATCATGTGATGTTTGGTGTCATGTTATGTTAGATATCATGTTATGTTAGATATCATGTTATGTTTGGTGTCATGTGATGTTAGATATCATGTTATGTTAGATATCATGTGATGTTTGGTGTCATGTGACATATCTGCATGAAACCTTGGTTGACCTCTATCATGGAATGGTTGTGATACGTTTATACATGCATTGTGCACTTGCATATAGATATTCATATTGTTACGGGAGAATCTGCTATCAGTGTTGTTCTGTCAGTCTAACATGTGTCTAGTTAACAGAATAGTTGATACTATATTACTCAAGCATGTAACATTTAGGAAGTATTGACAATACTTTAAAAAGAGTACTAGTGAAAGTGAGATGTTGGATAAACCATGGAATGTATAGTTTTCCGACAATGATATATACTTGCCTTGTGTACAAACAAAGTTGATTATGAAAACACAATACTGTGTCAATATGGGGGAAAGAGAGCTTGTCTCTAGTATAGACTGTGTGTATGCTTTTACTGTTACCTACCGTATCAGAAATATAAGGACAGTGGTACCAGTGCTCTCCCTGATGTTACCTTGTGGCCGTTGTTGAGATGTTTTTGATTCAACATGCTAATTGGGCTAGAAAATTCATAACAGATAAAAGAAATTGAATTATAATTGGAATTGTATTATATCAGTGATTTTGTGTTGTATATCATTGTTTGTATAAATTATGATGTTAAATTTCGAAGTTGTCAAAGATTTAGTGTTTGCATATTTGAACTTTGAATAAGTTCAGCAGAGGAGTTCAGCTGAGCCCTGGCTTTGGTCCAGTGGTTAGTGCACTGGACTTGTAGATTCGGGATTCATTCCCATTTGCAGCAGGTCATGCCCTTCCATGAAAATTCGACAATAATGTCAATTTTCCTCCACATGTGGAGAAGTTGATGATCACTTGTGGAAGGGTAAGTTAGAACTGGTTAGGATAAATCTAGGTTAGGCAATTCTGTCGCTGTGTATAACTGGAAAATATTTGAGAAACAGCAATAAACATTGGTCCGTGCTTATACATGATATATTTCGATAGGGTGTATGTTGTGATTTCAAGTTCTGCATGAGGTGCTTGTATATTTATGTTTTGTTGCAATGTATGCATAGTTTGGTACTTGGTACAGAGATTACAAGTCTTGATTTTGAAGCCAGTCTACTTACTCCAGCATGACATTGTTGATTTCTGAGCACAATTTTCATTCTGAGGCTGGTCTCCTTGGAAACAGATTCTGTTCATATATAATTTATTTGCAAATTTTAGTAAATTTTTGCAAGATATTCTGCTTATATTTAATGTTGTATACTTGGTAATGGATGTGAAAAAATATCCGGAAATTAGGTCAACGTCTTAAACGTGCCATCAAATATACCTACTTCTTTTCATCATCCTATTTGTAAATAAAGATAAGTTTCACAGATCCTGGCTCATATGGCCTAAGTAATAATAATTATGTGATGTCAAAATCTGCTAGGAGGTATCAACTATGAAGTTACATGTAATCTGAGTTATTACCACCCCATCGAATATGTGGGTATATTGCTGTGCACATGGCAGTCTGTCCCAATGGTTTGTCTGAGTAGTTTCCAATCAACAACTCAAGAACAATTGCACCCTGGTTCCTAAAACTGAATTGTGAGGTAGGTCATTACCAGTAGATGACTAATTTATATTTTGTAGTCAGAATGTCAAAGGTCAAGTTCACAGGGACACTTTAACAGAATGGAGCTGAACAGATGCCCCTAATGATTTTGAGGTCATAGGTCAAGGTTTTGGTGACCACTAATAGCTATTTGGCTGCCATGTGGACATACATGTTTTTACAAACACCTTGTGTTATTTTAAACTCACATATTGTAATGTTGTGTCAGGGTTGCTATGGAAACATAATGTAAGTGATTAATTTACAGTATTTATATGTTTATATTTTACAGTGGGTTATGGAACTTGGATATATCTACATGTTTACTGCCTCATCTTAAAGATCTGATAGCACATAAATACGAACAGTAAGTAAACTTTAGTGTAGTTATAATTAATAATTACCTCCCTTATCACGTTATGGTTATTTATGCATGAAAGTCCACAGTGTGTCATTCATTGTGGGGTTAGTATATAGGCTTGCTAAAAATATCCGTATTTGGGGGTGGGCCAGTGGTAAGGGCAACTGACTGCTGTTCCAAAGGTTGTGGGTTCGATCCCGCCACCAAAACAGAAATGCTTTTCAGTGTTTCCCACCTAACATAACTAAAATTACTAACAGTCTTTCAAATGAGACGTTAAGCGAGGTCCCGTTTATGATGCTTAAAATCGGCACGTTAAAGAACCAGGGATGCTTCTGGAACTGGGGCATCTTCTGTATCATGCACTATGTCCCAAAAACCAAAGTGACTAGCCTCTTCTGGGGCCCTTGCCAAAATGGGCTTCCGGTAGCGAGAATAAATAAAAACATATAAATCGAAAACCATTTTGGTGTGTACAAGTGTTCCAGTAGTAAGAGCTACTGACTGCTGATCCAAAGGTTGTTGGTTTGATCCCGCCTCCAGCCGTACTATCCCCCAACAACTGAATGGACTAACCTCTTCTGAGGGCCTCGCCCATTTGGATTTCCGGTGTTGATATTATCATGTTTATTGGTATAATTATTGATTGGGAATTTAATTTTGTGGTTGAGGTCATCAACTAAATCCATTAAATTTAACCCCCCTCAAATACTAATGATTTTACAGTGTTTGGTTGTTTAAAGTGCCCAGTGTACAGCACCTATACACGCACAACTGTTTCTGGGTTACCAACCTAATCATCTTTAGTTGGGTGGGAAAGACTGAAAAGTGCTTCAGAAATGGCTTAGTGCCTAGCCGAGATTCCAACCAGGGGGCCTCTCAATCTACACTTGACCACTGTGCCACCCATTTCTACTGACGAAAAATGTGGAAGAAGTCATTTTAATCAATTTCTGAAAAATCGTTATATTGCTCTATAAAAATAAGTCTATTATTTGAATGTTTGAATATCAAGTTGTATAGGAGTAATACAATTGTTTTTCAGGTATGTTATGTTAGCATGTGAATCATTAAAGATTGTACTGAAGAATTTTGGACCAGTGATCAAAGCAAACCTGACTGCTCCACCGAGTGTTGGTGTAGACCTCTCCAGGGAAGAAAGGTACGTCAAAAATGTTCCAACATAATATATTGATCCATGTTGTGCAATTTCCTCTGATTTTTATGTGGCTAAAATTTTCTTTTATGTGGCTAAAATTAGACAACATAACTACTCTTCATTCCGTAAAGTAGCCACATAAATACAGTCTCGCTCGAACGTCTGTCAGTCTGTCCGTCAACAAATCTGGATCCTGACATTTCTGAAACAGTTCCCTAGCTAGGTTTATGAAACATATTTGTATGTTGATAGGGGGCAACAAGGGGATTATGCACGTCTAAAAATATTTTGATTTCGACAAAAATTGTAGTTGCTATGGCAACAGAAACATTGAAAATGGCTTCAAACCGGTATTGCTTGCAATTCTTATTGACTTGTTATGTCTGCCAGATACATTTGGGGAGAAATACTGATTTTGTGCTATATGTCTGTCTGTTTGGATAGACGTCACAATGTTTGTCCAGGCTAGTTGGTTGATTTCAATGAAACTTCTCATTATTCATCAGGGGTGTCAATTTCCTGATTTATCTGGAATTCCGGATTTATCATTCCTGAAAGAGCAATGGTTTCTGAAAGTTATTTGATGAAAATATCTCAAGAATTGGCAAAGTTATGGTAAATTAAATCTGCTCTGAAGGATTTTCTTCGGTACAAACTGAGTTAATTAAGAACAATGTCATTGAACGCCTTGTTTGGCAAAAATGTTTGGCGGCATATGATTTACTGATTTTACATTTGGTCCTGTTGACACCCCTGGTGTTAAGGTTGGATGACTTTTGCCAGAGTTAATGCCACTTATTGGGACATATGTTTTTGTGTCAAATACACTTCCAGTTAGATTTTGTTTCAATAAAATTGTATTTCATTTTCAGATACAGAAAATGTACAGGTTGTTATAAACATTTAATGGATATACGAAGTGTGGTAGAAAAGAAATCTTCAATATCAGGAAAAGTTGGCGATTCATTTAGACAGCTTAAAATCTTATACGGTTCAGTGGATTGATGACTTGAAAGTGGCATAGGGAAATTTGTGTATAAATGTAATAGTTATATATAAAAAAATCAGCTGGTATAAGCATCATAATGAATATATCATGTGCTTTCATTTTTTTACTATCGAGTATTGTGACTTTTTACGGCCCACATCTCAGCAAAGTGCGAAATAGGTTACTTTTTTATGTGATTGTACATGGCCTGCAGCTGACCTTCAAAAGCTGTGACCTTGGAGTCGAACTTTTGTATGTGATCGTACATGGCTCTGCAGCTGACCTTCAAACGCTGTGACCGTGGAGCCGACCTTTGAAAAATCTGTGACCTTGAAGCTGACATTCAATAAGGCTGTGACCTTGAAGCTGATCTTCAAAAAGCTGCATCCTTATAGCTGACTTTAAATGCTGTGACCTTGACTGTAAGGTCAATTAGGGGCTGTGGATATTTTGTATGTTTAAAGGTGTTCATTCTTAGCAAGTCTGAAACATGATTTTGTGATATATTTTTTTCTGCAATAAGATGTAAATGTTATTGATAAGAAACAGTGATGGAAGTGCTAAACAAAAGTGTGAACATTTAACTGGTCTGGGAAGTGTGAAAATATAGGTGAGGGCGTGAAGAAAATATTATATAATATTAAAATTGTTGAAGTGTGAAAATATGTTAAAAAATGTGAAATGGTTTTAGGTGCATCTTAAAAAATGATATATTAAATAATAAATCAGTTATATATCTGCTTCATTTTCTAAGCTGTTTTCTTTGGTTTGTCTTACCAAGTTTTTATGAATTATGCTTTAAATGAGTTAATTTCTTTGAAGTTCAAAATGCTTAAAAGACCTGTAGATTTGATTGTTATTTTCTGTTAGCACAATTTGTAGTGACTTCCCTTGATTTCTTTATCGATTTTATCTCCCCCTATCCATTTCCTATTAACACAATCCTAATTCTTTGGTGTCTGATGTTAGGAAGTTGAGTTAGAAGACCAGTCTCATAGTTCACGTTTCTGATTGGTTGGATCGGAATACAATTTTTGAATTGACCAATGGCAAGGCAGCATTTAGACTGGTTTTCAAATTCAGAACCTTTTCACCACACTTTGCCTTATCACTTTTTTCTAACTTTTTTGCTCAAATGTTTTTTTTGTTTTATTCTGCTTACTTTATTACAGTTTGAATTTTTTCTTCCAATGATTAGCTAAATACTGCTTTAGTTTGTTAATCAACAATTATGGAAAGGATGGCGTAATGTTAACGGATGTTTTGAAGTGTTTTGTTGTTTTCTGTTATATTTGTAACAAATTATTTTATTTTTGGTGTCCTGGAACTTAAAGCGTATTCTGTGGCCTTAACCTGGCTTTGAATGAATAATTTTGTGAACTTTTTGAATTTTTATTTAAATTTTTTTTTTTGAAGTATGTTCCTATCACATTCATATGTTTGCTAATTTACCGTGCAAGTATTTCGCTTAGTCGACTTTTCAATTTGTTGTGCAAAGGTGAATTACTGAAAACTTTACTAAAACCAATTTGTACATTATTGACATGTGAATATATATTATCTAGATGTTTGCAATGAATTCTAAGATAATTATTCTAGATCCATTTATGCTTGGACAGATCAGGGGTGGTATTCAATATTGATCTTACTTGACTTAAGGATAAGGACAACCAATCAGATCACAGCATATTAAACTCTTGGTCAGGAATATGATTGGTTATCCTTATTCTCCAATTAAATAAGATCACTATTGAATACCACCCCAGTCCTGTGCCTGATGTCAGGATTTTGAATCCTGACGTTTCCTGTTTTGTTTATATTGAGTAAAATTGATTCTAGGATTTCAGACCTGACAATGGTTGCTTAGTACCAACCCTGTGAGATGGAATGTGTCACTATGATTTGTTACTGTAGAATGAACTCAGAAGTGGAGGATTTGTCCTCTTTATGAATAATTGCACTTACATACAGGTAATAAGAAGTATTTGTATTTATTATGAACATTATTTAAGGGGATTATTTTACTATATTTGCATTCCATAAGCACTGTTCTGTCTCACAAATTGTATCTGATACAAAATATCTCATATAAACAGTATACTATGTATTCACTTACGACTGGCATGGCAGACCGACACATGACAGTGGTACACACTTATTTTCATGGATCCAGCATGATTGATTGCTAGAACAGGCCCCATGATTATAAAACTTGTTCATGCCCGCCTCAATTCTGTGCTCAAACTTTAAAATTGGTTCAAATAGTAAAACATCTTAATTTATACTTATTTATTATTATTTAAGGTCGATTGTGAAACAAGTTTTTCCAAACTTATTAATAACTCTAGACACCTCATTCCTGATGTTATCCCTCGCCATGAGGGTATGAACATCTTGAGTTTTACTGAAACTTTTATAATAGATGGGTAGCCTTCAAGAAAGCAACACTTGTTGTATTTCCTGATAAGTTAAAATGATTTAATTGTTGAACTGTAAAGGATCAAATCACGTTTCGTCCTCAATTTGAGTTGAGCATGAATGTAGCTATATAATCGTGGGGCCAGGTCTTCACCCCATCAGCTGACCATTTGAGAAGTGTTTTATAATGGCAACGAAAATCACACATTAACAATGATTGGGATTTTTACTCATTACTTAATTGTATCCTGTTGTAACCAATTTGATTGGTTGTTTCTAATTTGTGGCCAATAAAATAGATTGTCTCATAATGCTTGTGGCAGGAATATTGAGAATAAGAAAGTCACTGACTGTGGATTTTTGTTCACTTTGCCGGATTTAAGATTTTGCATTCTCGTGCCTACTATATCTGTACTTGTAGTTAACTATGCACTGCATGTATTTATCTGCAAGCTTATTGTGTGATGTTATATATACTATGCATATAAGATATTATATAAATAACACATGGCTGCCAGGGTGATAGTAAATAATACCAACCCGAGAATAGTTATATCCCCCGAGGCGAAGCCGAGGCTGATATGACTGTTCAAGGGTTGGTATTATTTACCGTCACCCAAGCAGCCATGTGTTATTTATATAATGTTACCAAAATAAATTACAACCATTTTACAAAATAAAATATCAACAAATAAATTGCCGTTATGATAATTTTACATACATATGTACAATCTCAGTCCTTATAAGGTTGAAATTGACAAAATTTACTAAAATAGCATGTGAAATTTACACAATTATATAAATAGCATATGGATACTCTCTAGCAGGGTGTTTTCCGGACTCAAATAGTACAACTTTCTATAAATAGCCCAGCCTCGCTTTTACTGGTAGTGATCGAACAAAATATCACATAGTGATCGAACAAACTATCACACGGAAGGTCTATGTGGAAAATACATTGAGACGTCACGTGAGGTATAATAATCAGGGGTGTCAATTTTACGGATTTATCTGGAATTCCGGATTTATCTATCCTTGAAGAACTATGCTTTCTGACCAAAATAAAAGTTATTTGATGAAAATATCTCAAGAAATGGCAAAGTTATTGTCAATTATATCTGCTCTGAAGGATTTTCTTCAATTAAAAGTTTGAAAAACTGAGTTACATATGGTTGACGGCCTCCATTTTGTCAAAAATTGTCAGCCGCATATGATTTTCAGGATTTTTAATTTGGCTCTGTTGACACCCCTGAATAATATATGGTACAACATTTACCAGTACTCTCAGGTCTCGAAACACCGACACTACATATACTTGACACATTCATATTTACTGACCTTATTTGCATGGGCACAAACGTTTTCTGATGCTACTTGTATCCACAGTATACAGACATATTTGTTACAATGTTGTATGGAGAATTACCTGTACTTACATATTTGTAACGACATTAATTTGGCCCTGTTGACACCCCTTCTCCAACTATCACATCTAGAAATGAAGAGGTAATGTAATGAATTGAAAAGGGACTGTCCAACAATGTCACTGTAAACGTGGGGTGTTGGACTTTGAATATCAGGTGCTCTGTAATGTTCTCTATGTAACCGTATTATTTACAGCAAAACTATTTAATATTTATTATATAATAAATGATGACATCTATGATTATCATACATTTATTACATACAAAGTTACATCATCTGGTCTTGCGCATACATTATAACACTTTATTATATACATCATGTATACTTGTATTATGTATATACAAATTATTGCACCTTTAGAAACATTTAGTGACATGTCAAAATTTCGTAAGTCTGTGACAACTTATAGTGTCTGAGTGACAGTTTTCAAGCATGTTCCTGAACTTCAGGTTCAGGTTTTTAGTGTACCAAAAAGAAGGCTTTTCTCTATTTTCCCTAAATTTTATAAATTGTCATTTTTTGAGGATTTCAGAATGTATCAGATTTGCACCATGGCTGGAAATACAATCTTTACAATAATACTGCCAGGGGTCCTACAGCTCCGGAATAATCCGGATTTGCGCCACTAGGAAGAATGAACTTTTCTGCAGAAAATAAAAGTAATTTGATAAAAATATTCAAAGTATTAACAAAGTTATGGTCATTTGAAGTTTTTAAAGCTGAATTTAACAATAGAACAATGTATGAAACAGTGTTTTGGTGTTGGGATGTGTTCAAATTGCACTCGAATCAGACTTGCGTCTAATTTTCAGGATTGGGTATTATGCCTTAGTAGGACCCCTGTCCTGCTTGCACATCTGAGGCTGACAGCATAGTGACTTTAAACCTGGTTGTACTGCCCTTTTACCTCTGAAGATCCGAACATTTTGAAATGTTCTAAGCGTATGTCAATGTAAACGGGGGGGGGGGGGGGGGGGGGGGGCAGTTTCACAGTCAGCTGCTAGTCATCATTCTATACCTCCATACTACCATGTCTGAACACAGTGACAAATTGTCTCCATCATTTATATTGAACTACATGAAGTAAATTGACTTGTCAGATTTATAGTCTCACTGTCTGATACACTCATGTATATCAACAGGTTGTGTTCATTTCTTGTTCTTACTGCTTTTGCTTATTTTTTATACAGAACATCTTTATATTATAGATCATAACTCTATCATTATGTACCTCCATGTTGAAAGAGCACAACTCAATGTGTGTGCAGAGTTTGACTCTATTTACCTCAGTGTGTGAACAACATGTCTCTCTGTATGCATCCAAAAATACCCTCCATGTGGGAAGAACATGACTATATGCACTTCCACATTTGAAGAGCATGACTTATGTACTTCTATATTTGAAGAGCATGACTCTATTCATCTTATTGTGTTAAGAACATTGCTATGTACCTCCATATGTGAAGAGCTTGACTTATGTACTTCTATATTTGAAGAGCATGACTACATGTATGTGTGAAGAGCATGACTTATGTACTTCTACATTTGAAGAGCTTGACCATATGTACCTTCATTTGTGAAGAGCATGACTTATGTACTTCTACATTTGAAGAGCTTGACTATATGTACCTTCATGCGTGAAGAGCATGACTGATGTACTTCTACATTTGAAGAGCATGACGATATGTACCTTCATGTGTGAAGAGCTTGACTATATGTACCTTCATGTGTAAAGAGCATGACTTATGTACTTATATATTTGAAGAGCATGACTTTATGTACCTTCATATGTGAAGAGCATGACTCGTGTACTTCTATATGTTTGAAGAGCATGACTATATGTACCTCCATGTGTGGAGAGCATAATCTTATTCATAGTGTTCATATCAAAGCCTTATTCTCACAATATACTGATGCACAATGTTGAGCATTAATTACCATAACTGAACAACAGTCGATTGCACTTCTCCAACCGACTCATTTAAATTTGTAGCAAACATTACAAGCAGTGTGGGCATGAGTCTAAACATCTGAGTACAGCAAGAACATATCGACCTACATAGAGAGTCTTAATATCAACCTTGTATTGAACATTTTGGATTCTTTGTGATAGCGTTCTGTGATTTACTGATTAGAAAAAACATGGTTCATACAGAACTTCCCTGAACAAATTCAACTACTTTTCAAGGACTTTTGAGCAGTTCAAATTCCAAGTACTTTTCAAGGGCTTTTTGGCAGTTCAAATTTTGAAGACCTGTGTGAACCTTAAGATACCAAGAGGAAGATTGGTGGCATGAAATGATAAAAGCTGACTGGAGTTGACTCATGCATACATGTACTTGAAATCTGCATCTTATGGCGCTTCTTATGAGCATATTTTCATGAAAATCGGATGTGGTCATGTGGAAGTTTAAAAAGCTTGTTTTTCCGTAAGTAAAGAGTAGTTTTCAGATAGTTCTTGTTTTCTCAAAATATTGATTTTGTACTTACAACATTCTAATTCTAAGCCAGCGTCATATAGATGCTCTAAGGGAGCCTCCATTGATGGATAATTCTTCATTTCTGCCAAAGATGCTTGTTGTAAAAGTGTTGTACTGTAAACATTTTCTATAGTGCTAAGCTGCTGTTGTACGTATGCAATGGTCAGCTCAAACAGTTCTATATTTATTGTATTATTACTACTATAGTTAAACTATGGTGATTTCAACTGGTGATATTTTAATGATCTTCGTATAAATGTATATTTAAAAGATTTATTACAAATTAATAACTGGGTCGATGTTATACAGGTTCAGATCTGTCTTCACGCTCAGAAACAGTGGTCATTCTCCATCCTTTACTCCATTATACCCTAAAAGATTCCGATAAGAGATGTGCTCGAATGTGCATACATCTCATGTGCAGCTTTTTGGGTATCTAGCTTTGCACTTGTCGGTTGGTCTGTTGGTTGGTCAGTAGACCAAATGGTTTCCGTTCAATAACTTGTGAACGCTTTGCCCTAGGATCTTCAAACTTTACATGGAGGTTGGTCATCAACAGTAGATCCCCTATTGGTTTTGAGGTCAGTAGGTCAAAGGTGAAGGTCACTGTGACCTTTACCATTTCGGACTGTTGGGCTGTCGTGGGGCATACAAATGTACATGTTTTGCAAACATCTTTTGTTAAATACAAAAAAAATTGGAATACTGTTCAATTAACATCAGAATTCAATTACTTGAATGAATATGAGGTTTGAGTATTAAGATCTATCTCAAGTTATATAACATCGCACTCCGATTTCTTAACATATCTTCAATGTCTGTGTAAACTGTTTGTGAAGTGAACACATTAATACATATATATTTCTCTCAGTGGGTGGGGTACTTCAATAATCGTGTCATTTGTTTTGTAAAGCCTAGGTCCCACTGAGCATTTTTGCCTTGGCGATGTACTCCCGATTTAATTTATTGAGCTATCAGGGGAAGCTTCGGGGAAGTCATGAGACAGTTTGTTATGTCGGAAGGTATCGTGATGAATCGGATGGTATCTGGAGAACATCCCCAATGTGGAATTTCTCAGTGGGACCTAGGCTTAAGCAATTATTCCTAGGTATTTATATAACCGTCCATTCTCAGGCCATATAACTCATTTATTTATTTCTCAGGTTTTATTTTTGCTATAAAAATTAGAAAACATGAAATCTATCTAAGTTTAGTTTCGAAATCTGTCTAGTATTTAACAAGTTTTTGTGGTAAAATTGTAAATGGTATTCATCAATTTTGCACGAAGGTTTTATTATGAAATGTATTGTAACTCAAAATGAGATGCGAACGAATTATGTGATGTCATAGAGCTGGGTATGATGTCACCAAGACTATAGTTAAGTTGGTTTATCTTGTATTCTGTCTCGTGATTGGTCATATTTAAACTTTTTTTCCTAAATCAACCAATCAGAGACCAAGAGACATTTTTTACCCAGATTTTATAATGTTGTTAAAATCCTGAGAAACAAATGTATGATTTAGTGGCCTTTTGTTCCATTAACTATGTATTTGTCTGTCTCTTCTATAACAAATACAAGCTTATAACATGTGTACTGCAAGATATGAATTATTAAATACATTTTCATACTTTTATAATCTTCGTTCTTTTATCTTACATATGCTTGTTAATGTGTTACTGCTCGAACAAATTAACGCATTACTCTAACCTAAGTTACCTTATATTAGCAGTTGATTTCTAGTCTATATTTATTTTTAGCTCACTTAATCCGGATTTGCTGCACAAGAAAGAATGAACCTTTCTGCAGAAAATAAAAGTTATTTGATGGAAAAATTCAAAGAATTGACAAAGTTATGGTCTTTTAAAATTTCTTTATCTGAATTTAAACAATAGAGCAATGTGAGAACTGAGTTTTGGTGTAGGGGTGTGCGCTAATGGCTCCTGCAACAGACTCGGGACTCATTTTCAAATTGGGCATTCTGCCTCAGTAGGACCCTGTCACCTGACAGGGCAAGTGGCCAAGAGGAAGACCATATACGACCTGGCTTCAAACAGTAAGAAAGGAACAAAGAATTAGCCTTAAAGAAACAGTGTATTGTTAAACTGCATAAAAGGGAGGGAACTCTTGACCAGTGTTACTTAATTGTTGATCGTCTCCCTTTCTATATAGTTTCCCTACTTGTATACCTTCATAGGTTGTATAGTATAGAGAATTTGGCATGATCCTCATCCTTCTATTAGCATACTTTTACAGCTGATTTCTTGTATATATTTACAAATTGGTTATATGTTTTCATTAGTTGGGAGTATCACGAAGATGCTCAAGGTGTAATACAAACACAAATCTTTAGGACCGATAATGCACGTTTTGCTTGCGGAAATTGATATATTCAATACAAATTGTATATTCATGCATAAAGGTTAGGATCGTGTCAATATCTCCATACTCTATTTCTTGGATATCCTACTTGATTGGTGTCATCCCTTTGACTTTGTGTGGAGATGTCTTCCTTATAGAACAGTACCCGGTAAGTTAGTAATTGGCCGGATATTCCTAAGCACCTCAATCTGAACTAAATCTCGTGTCAAATATAGTCATGTTTCTTCGAGTTAATTCAATTCAAGGGAGGCTAGAGTCGAATTTGGCATCGCAAAACAGAAACATTATTTTGAGTTGATTAAATTGCAAACTTTCGAGAACTCTTAATCTTCAGATTTATCTCAAACTAGACTCTCATTTAAGTAAAATCTCAATTTTAGCTGAGAATTCTAGTTGAAATACTCTGTACAAGCTAGATAACTCTTGTAAACTGGTTGGGTCAGCTGGCTGCAGTAAAACACAGTATAAAAGTCTTGCTAGAAAATGGTGTTCAACTCACTGGTGTTCATGATTGTTCGTTTCAGTTTGACAGCATGACTATTCGTTTTTCCCCTTTCAAGAGTAGTCAATGACCTCTGACTAAGACGGAAGAGTTAATAGTGTGATACGAGTTTTCCGAGTACAATACACTAACTCTTTTTTATTAAGACTCCTCAGTTCTTAAAAGTGCCCGGTATATAGGTCCGATACATGTGAGACTACCTTCAGATTTTCAACCAGTTCATCTCTAGTCGGGTGGGAAACACTGAAAAGCATTTCAGAAATGAGCATTGTCCACTCGACCACTGCCACCCAACTCAATTGTTTGAAGCTCAATGGAAATGGTGAACAAGACTGCGCTCAGTTTACGCTTATGCCCCAGTGGAAGCCTTGACCATAATAACTAGCTCAGGGGCCATTATTCCATAGAAATGTTGCATAGTCATACATGACGTTGATAATGATCGTTAACAAGTATGCCAAGTTTGAAAGCAATGCCTCAATGAACTTTTGAGTTTCAAGAACTTGAAAGTTCTAGTTGACATTTTCTATGGAACAAACAGACAGACAAAAGGACAGATAAACAGGACAATCACTATAATTATGCCTTCCACATCAGTAGATGCCGGGCATAAAAATAAACAAAATCATAACTAAAAGTATTTTGATTATTTCATTTATTCAATAAGCAAACAGAACATTTTAATTTCACCCACATATGGAAACACATACACAATATAACAGGTTGGTTTAACACAAATGTTTCAGTACAAAATATACAATGTCATGGTATACTAAAAAAACAACACATGTCCAAAGGGCCCAAAGGGCCCTGTGTCGCTCACCTGCCATAATAGTGCATGCAGGCCACTATAATGACCTAAGTAATCATTAACATTGTCTTAACCAGCAAATTCTTGACGGACGACGGATGTAGAGTGATCACAAAAGCGTACTCTGTCACTTAGTGACAGGTGAGCTAAAAATGTAAAAAAAAAATGCATTATTTATAAACAATATTGCACTTATTATAAACAATATTGCACTTATTATAAACAATATTGCACTTATTATAAACAATATTGCACTTATTATAAACAATATTGCACTTATTATAAACAATATTGCACTTATTATAAACAATATTGCACTTATTATAAACAATATTGCACTAATTATAAACAATATTGCACTAATTATAAACAATATTGCACTTATTATAAACAATATTGCACTTATTATAAACAATATTGCACTTATTATAAACAATATTGCACTTATTATAAACAATATTGCACTTATTATAAACAATATTGCACTTATTATAAACAATATTGCACTTATTATAAACAATATTGCACTTATTATAAACAATATTGCACTTATTATAAACAATATTGCACTAATTATAAACAATATTGCACTAATTATCAAATAAACAATATTGCACTAATTATCAAATAAACAATATTGCACTTATTATAAACAATATTGCACTTATTATAAACAATATTGCACTTATTATAAACAATATTGCACTAAGATAGAATGTGACCTCTGAGCGATAACCTTTGGGTACTCATTATATAAAGTCTATAGCTAAAAGTGCAGTCACGGCTCAATACTCGTTTTCGATCTATAATTATAAACAATATTGCAATAATAATAGATAATATTGCACAAATATGAATGAATAAATGGAATGTGAAGAAATATCGAAGAAAAAGAAATAAAATACACAGCATGTTGAAGGTACAGTTTTATCAAAGCGCTTACAGAAATCTTAGACTTGTGTGCTCAAATATGAATTCTTCATGATTTCTTTACCACAGAACATTCAGTCTGTAAAAGGATCTACAATATTAAGAAGACTGCATTCAATAAACGCTTATGTCCCCATGGAAGCCTTGTCCATAAAAAAGCTAAGTCAAGCAGGGGGCCTACTTCTTTTAAAATGTTGGATGTTGTAACATGGCTTTGATAATGTAAGGGGCTTATGATGGTAAATAAGTATGCCAAATTTGAAAGCAAAGCCTTGATGGACTTGATGTAAGTCAAATGGTCAATTAGGGTTAACCAAGAATTTGGCCCTTCAATATTATTAAGTCTAAGACCAAAATTAGGTTGATTAGGGTTAACCAGGGACGGACAAACGGACAGGTCAATCACTATATGCCTCCCGATCTATCGATACAGGGCATAAACATGTTTAATGTAATTATCACATGCAAACAGTAATCATTTGAAGTTTTCAGTAAGTGCTTTGATGAAACTGTACCAAACTTGAAGATCTTAAGTCTGTAAGAGTTGCCTCCCTTTGATTAATATAAAAACAATTTCAACAAGATGTTCAACACGCATTTCTCTACCTTGATTAGCTAATATTCACTCATTCATATGAACACCATGGCATTACCACTGTTTGAATCAGTCTCAGGAATCACGGAACCAAACCCAAAAATAAGTAAAAAGTACTTAACTAAAGTTTGTTAATTGATATAAAACTTATGTTGTTTTGTGATTCTGGACCCTGGTGCTGTTAGATACCATTACGGGGGCTCAGTGCAAAACTATTGTACATGCCTCTATAAATTGATGTGGTTACCATAGTTTTGCACCGAGCCCTCGATTAACAAATACAGTGGAAACAAATTAACCTGGTCCTCAAATCTATTAGCATAATTTAACAGTTGATTCCTTGTCTAAAATTTAAATTAGGCCTTTTTTTTCATTATAAAGCAGAGTATTACGAATATCGTATTTGTGAGGCTTTCCATAAACACTTAAATCTAAATCTCCATCTTTCTCTTGGACATTGATATATTTCACACAAGAAGCTTGTAATATATTCATGCATAAAGGTCAAGGGTCAAGGACCGTATTAAATTGTTCGGACTATATTAACAGAAATAAAATATACACAAAAGATGCCAATAACATTATGATTAATTTAAATTAAGTATGTTGACAAAAATGTGACATAATTGAGAAATGTAAGACAAAAATATAAAATTAGGCCCTAGTATGCATGTAAATACACATGTACATTATAAATATACAAACTTTTTAATTTGTTTAGCTTTTTATCAAAAAACAAATGTACAAAAATGTATATACAGAGGTGGCTCATGTGTACATGAAAATTTAGTTACTTTGCTTATTTTTTTAGCATTTCTTCACTGAAAGATCCACCTGAAATGGCTGTTTTTTGTAAAGTAATGATGATTATTTGTCATATTTTGTTTTAATGTTATAAAGGGATGATCAGGTAATTGTTTTTTGTCAAAAATAATAATTTTGTCGTCAATAAATAACAGTGCATGTGTACAAAGAGTAATATTAAAGAGCCCCGAATCTATGATAATACAGCATATATGAATCTCACAAGTCTAATCATTAGTGAAAATCAGATGATTTAAATTTTATACCGAAGTGTTAATATTTAAGGTAATCGTAGGAAGGTGAGCCCATCAAGGTGTAAATTAAATGAAGTTGATAGGGCGCAAGTCGTAACTAAGTTTGGTAATTTTTGCCATTTGATTTATTCAACTTCATAAAAATGCCATTATTTCACAAATTTGCGATTTTAACTACAAAAATTCAATGCAAGAACTTAACATCATAGTAAAGTCTTAGCCTAAATTTCTGTCTTAAAATGTTTGCTTATAACAAACAAAATTTGTACGATGAAAAAAAACATGATTCAAAACTTTTTTGCAGTAAAATCATTATTATAAATACATTTTGTAACAAAAATATTAACAATTTAATTTTTATACAAGATAAAGATTTGGTTTCCATGGATACAGTCTTACAGGGCAACTTGTAACTAGGTGATTTCTGGTTGCTAAGGAAGCACGTGTTGTCATGGCGCTGCTGACATGTAGACTGGGACCAAGTAATCCTGGACTGGTTTCTGTATGTGAAGTTACAATATGTCTTGCTGGCTGGAGCCCGGCTGAGGCACTGACTGGTAATGGAAGACCGGGAGCCAGAGATAGTAGACTGCTTCCACCTGCGATCGGTTTAAAGGGAACCGGTACTTGAACCCCAGATTCAGATCTGAAAATATACAAAATAAAGTTTTTATCACATGTTCAGTGAAATTTAAATTTTTAAACTAGTTTACAGGCTTTTAAGAACACACAGCTCAATCTAAAGAGTTTGGCTTTACTTTCCATGCGCCGTTCTGAAGGGCAGGGGGTGTTCGAGGGTCTGGATGCCCTTGGCTTACTTTCTATGAGCTGTTCTAGAGGGCAGAGGACGTTTGAGGGTTTTGGCAAAAATGTTTATAATTATTATTTTTGTTTGAATTAATTTTATATAGCTTAATAATACATGTGACTTTAAATTCAAGGTTTCAATTAATTACTGTTATTAATAAATAATGCAAAACATTTTCATAAATTTAACCCAATCTACCTTAACGAATCTACCTTCTGAGGCAAAACTCTCTTAATGACTAACCAAAAATATGGCATGTATGAAATATCAAATAGATTATGGCATAAAGGAAAGATACAGAAAGAAAGGAGAACAAAGAAACACAACAGGAAATCATTTATATACATAGTATATGTAAATAGGACATACAACTCTCTTAAATTAATCCAAATTATTCAACCATTTATTACAAGTCAATAAATGGTAGTCATTCCTCAGATTTTTGTGGTCAATTTTGTGGTCAATCTATGTGTGTCTGTATACCTGATGTTAGATAATGTTACAGCAGCAAGTACTATACACTATATACAGACCTAGTTTACTTCTCAATGCTTTGTGACTCACTGACCACAAACAGGAGAAATTGAATTAAAATTTTATACCAAAAATTCCCCTAATTCTAATTTTCCCATTAAAGGTAGATTGTCGATATTTTTAGTTCAGAATGAAGTGAAATACTGTATACCTAGATGTGTGTAAAATTAGGGAATATTGACTGTATTATTATTAGTATTATTATTATAATAAAAATCACTTGTGTTAAAGTTTAATTATTTCATATCTTCAAGACATGTAAAAAACAAAAATTGAATACATCAAATTGTGTGTAATATTGGGGAATATTGACTGTATAAAAATCGCCTGTTTTAAAGTTTTAGTACAAACATGTATTTCATATCTTCAGACATGAAATGCCCTCAAAGAAAGACCAAGACTGAGAAAACAACAATGTTATCCACTCTGATTGGCTGAAATTAATTAAGGATTGGTGTTATCATTATTATTGTGTCTTCATAAATAACCATTAATTAATCATGAAGCAATGAATAAAGATCAATAAGACTATGAAAATACTTGTATATTTTCATTGTTGTAAACTTGTTTAAGTTCATCAAAAAGTAGAATCTTCAGTCGTCTCCATATGACTGAAATACAGTTGAACAGTGGGGAAAAGTTATTTTTTTACAAAACTTGTACATTTACTGTTGCATCAATAGGAAGAATTTTCAGTCGCCACCATATGACTAAAATACAGCTGACCAGTGGGAAAGGTAATTTTTATCGTTTGCTTGCTGTAGACCAGTGAGAAAAAGGGTAAAATTTTCACCGATTGAGAATCTACCTTTAAGCTAATTGTATGGGAGAATGACTAACTGCCTTTGTATGTATAGTAACCTTGATATATCAGTGGCTTCTGTACTATCAGCAATATAGTAAACCACAAAATGTACCTCCTTTGGGGAGAGTACCTTAACATCCTGATACTTGTATAATGAACTAGATTCATCTATTATATGTATATACTTATTTATTGAACTAGATATCTTGTACTTGTAGATTATTTTATGGTATATTAATGAAATTTTCTAATAAACCACAAAATGTACCTCCATTGGGGAAAGTACCTAAAACATCTCGAAATACAGATACATGTACAATAAACTAGATATATTTATTATTTGCTTTCAATGGATTACGGAGATTTTTCAGTGAAAATAACAGTGAAAATAACAGTGAAATTACCACTTTGTTATTTTCACTGTTTTAGAAGCTGGTTCTAGTATCGTTCAGAAAAAGAAACGTAACGTCAACGGCACCGGGCTTCAAAATGTACGTTATGTCATCATGACGTCACAATTGTCACGCCGTGACGTTCCAATTTCGACGTGATGTTTCCAATTAAGCCAATTACGGTACACTTTTAAGAGAAATTAAAGCATATAACAAACAGAAAATTTGTTGATTTTTGGTGAAAGATCAATTTTATTTCATTCAGGATCACAAAAAAAATATTGATTTTCTGTGATCACTCGATGAAATAAAATACGATCTTACACCAAAATCAACAAATATCCTCTATTTATTATATACTTAATCATTGAACTATATATCTATAGTAGATTATCTTATTGTAAAACAGAAATTGTGTAACAATCACAATATTTTCTAGTAAACCACAAAATGTACCTCCATTTGGGAGAGTAGCTAAAACATCTTGATATTCCGATACATGTATGGTGAACTAGATATATTAAAATCATTTATTTACTTATTCATTGGACTAGATATCTAATAGATTATCTTATTGTAAAACAGAAATTATTTAACAATTACAACATTTTCTAATAAATTACAAAATGTACATCCATTTGGGAGAGTACCTAAAACATGTCGATATACCTATACATGTATGGTGAACTAGATATTTTATTATAAATTATTCACTTATTCATTGGACTAGATATCTTGTAGATTGTTTCGTGGGAAAGAAATCATCATTAAACTTTTCTAATAAACCACAAAATGTACCTCCTTTGGGGAGAGTACCTAAACACCCTGATATATCAATACATGTACTATGAACTAGATTCATAATTATAATTTATTTGCTTATTCATTGAACTATATATCCTGTAGAATATGGTATAACAGAAATTATTTAAAAATAATAAAACACAAAATGTTGCTCTGTAGTGGAAAAAGTACTGTGCCCCAAAATTTAGGAAAGTTTGTTTTGTGAATTCTTTTGGAATTCACTAATACAGGGTAGCAATACCACATGGCTTTTGGCTACAGTTACAAGTAGAAATTTGAAAACATTGGAACACAAATATAGCCATAAGTATTTTATTTCTTCATCAATTTCTATAAAATCTACACCACGCTAAGGGGAAAAGTATTTGCTTTCTTTGAAATATAAGCTTTTTGAGCTGTTTTACCAATTTTTCCATTACCCTGTGAAACATACACGTTCCACGGTTTCACAAGGGAATGGACAAAACAGCGCATCTGCGGAAAAAGATTTTATATTTCATGGAAAGCAAATAATTGTCACCTTATTGGCATGGCGTATATTTCAAAGAAATCGATGAAGAAATAAATTACTTTTGGCTTTTTTATTTTCAAATGTTTACAAATTTCTTCTTGTAACTGTAGTCAAAAGTTACGTGGTATTGCTACACTGTAATACAGCCACTGTGTGTACAATGATAGTTTTGTAAGTTAGTTGTTCAGTGATTATAATTAGTCAGTGGTTCCAGGAGTTTAGGAATTTGTACAATAAAATAAAAGCACCATAATGACAAACAAGACAATAAAAGCCAGATGGTTTTAGTTATACTGGCTGGCAAAGTCTTGAGATGATTATACAAACATTCCTACCACACATCATGCTGTGTGGAATTCAGAAATAACATTACAAAATACATTTTTCCGAACCATAGTGATAATTGCAGGAAAACCTGTTTTTTTAAACAAGGGTCATAACTCTGCTGAAATTTGGTCCTAAGTAAAAACATAAACCCAAAATTGTTCAATCAATATTCATGTAAAGTTTCATCGGAATCTTTTTTAAAAAGGTTTACGAAATTACATGCGACGTGATAATATTTATTTGCATGGTAGGGATGATTTGTATGTATAATGGTTGCTTATTTTTTTTGTTTAGGCCAGAGTTTTTTAATTTTTTGTTACTCGGACATTTTTCGGAAAAAAGTCCACAGGAGGAGGGAAAAAAAACTCCCAAAATGTAGTTGATGGTGGATTGTAGACAATGACGGTCCATTATTTAAAGCAACAACGTTAGTTCTAACAGCAAATTTATCTTATAACAAATACAGTGCACATGTATCTGTATCATTGATAAAGAATTTCAAAAAATCTACAGAAATTTAACTACATGTACATTTGATTTAAAAATAAATTTCAGTAGATATTTTTTCAATGATACCTATGACACAGTGGTAAATGAGAGCACTATACCTACTTATCATTAGTAAAATATTGAAATACATAACGAAACAAGGTGTATAGTAACATTACCATCAAAATATTTGATATAAAAAACGTTTACAATTTTAGATTTCCAATTTTTTTTTTTTGAAAATGCCAAAAAATAGGGCAGGAGGGTCCGTGTAACGAAAAATCAAAGAACTCTGGCCTTAGTGGGATCAACGACTTACAAAATGAGTTTTATATTTTATCTTCTTATTCGTTGAAATCATGGTAAAGTTCACTGCTTTTCAAAAACTGCCCTGTCATGTCATGTACTTAAATTGCCGTTATAATCGTTTTAAAATAGTACAAAATATTCCTGATTTGTCATGATATTTGTTTGGCAGGTCTTGTTTATTTTCATGGACGTAATACCACAGGAACTTGCAAATTTAAAAAAAAAATTCACTACTGTACTGTAGAGCCTGTATTAGAACATATATTTTAATACAGGCTCAAACAGTATTTTTTTTTAAATTATGCCAGTTCCTGTGGTAATACCAACGGATATGTTAATAGGTACACGATGAAATTCGAGCCCTGATTGTGATCCGGCGAGAAGACACCACCCAGGATTCAAACAATGTAATACATTATACCAACACTATATCAACTTGCCAGTTGTAAAGATAAAACCCAATACAATGTATTTATTTAACCTTTTAAATTCAAGTGCATATTTTGCGGTCAAATCAAATTTGTACAAAATTAATGCTTTATCACTGATAGTCTGAAAACCTGTTTGCTAATTTGATAATTGTCGTCTTTTCTGTTAAATCCTTGAAAAACCTGATGGAAATTTAACCATGCTGAAAACCGTATTGAAATATAGACTTATTCTTCTATCAGTAATCTAGTTGTCACATTTTTTATGTTGAAATAAAATAGTAAAATCAAAAGTGCAGCAATAATTCATGAATAAATTAGATTTTTTTCTTGTACCGTAAACATCATAAATAACAATATTTTCTCGAGATTTATAAATCATCTTAAAAGTTTAGAGGCGTGTCTCTAAATACAAGAATCTTATGGACTGTGTATCATTGTCTGACCAATGGCAAGGCTGCATTTTGAGGCTGGTGAATGACGAAGTTGAACCAAGAACCTTTAGCTGATACCCACTACAAAGTTTGAACCAGGAACCTTCAGCTGATACCCACTACAAGGCTTGAACCAGGAACATTTGTTCGGCATCCACTACAAGGCTTGAATCGGGAACCTTTAGCTGGTACCCACTAAAAAACTTGAACCGGGAACCTTTAGCTGGTACCATTGAGCGTTTTCGATTATTTTATCTGAGTCACTCAAGTGACCCGAGTGATAAATCAAACGCGTCGAGGAAACGTTATGCGCATGCGCATAGTCTCTAACCTACCCTACTCCAGTCACCCACGCCTTTTCAAGAGTAACTCGAGATTCAAGATGGCGGACGAAGGAAAACTTCCACGGTAGGCAAATGGTTTTCGGATCATTTACGCAAAGTCGAGTGATTGTTAATGAAAACTTATTCAGTTTGTTAATGATTTTGGTGATTTGCATATTCTGTGACCTTGGGTTAGTTGTTTACTTTCGAAATTTGGGCTATTTATACTGTAAACAATGACCGTGACATCAAAACGAAAGTAGATTTGTCGGAATCATGCCGACCGTTATGAATTAATTCAATTATTGAACATGCACAATGGCGAATGTTATGAAATTTACAAGATGCAGGCGATTATTTATAAATTTTGTGTGCATTTTTATTACCCTAGTACAACCCCCGGTGTTCGACAATGACTACTCGGGTGAAGACAGTACGCATGCGCCGATTTCTATGTAGCGTGACCCGAATGACCAAATCGAAAACGCTCATTTACACAGCTTGAACCAGTAACATTTAGCTGGTACCCACAACAAAGGTTGAACCAGGAACTTTTTTATAAAGTTTAAAGCTAACTACAGTGACTATAATATTGTTGGTTGACATTAAGTTATAGCATGGAAAATTTAACTTGATCCTGAACTTTATGCATGAATATATTGCAAGGTTCTTGCGACGAATACATAAATTTCCGCAAGCAAATCGTGCAATATTGGTCCTTTAGATTTGTATTGGAATAACACCTTGGGCGTCTTTGTGACACTCCCTGCTTATGAAAACATACAACCCTTGTTGTAAATATAGACCTCAGATATCAGGTATAAAGTTATGCAAATAGAAGGTCGAGGATCGTATCAAATTCTCTGCACTATATATACATGTAGACCTACATAAAAATACTTACATTAATTATGAATAAGCTATTTTGGTGGGATAATAAATCTGTCAGATCTATGTTAATCAACTGACCACAATGACTTCAAACTTTGGACCCAACAAAGTGAAGCAGTGACTACTGGATGTTTATATGTATCAAGGCCAATACAGAAGAACCTTGATGCCGCAAACTGCCATCAGACAGAGAAAATATTTTGAGACATCTACTGGAAACAGAACATCATCATATTAGAGGGACTGTCTGAAGAACCAATTCAAGGTTTCTAGGGTGTTTGCGCAAAATTTTGAGGCATCAAAATTCTTCTGTATTAATCTAAAATCAAGAATAGTCAGTATGTAAATGTTATATGTGTACCACTTGTTTATATAAAATCTATATATATGATTGATTTATATTAGAAAGCAAGCAATCATATAGACATGTGATTAAATAATTATACATCCCCTTAACCCCATCATAGCAGATTAACTCTAACTCAAGTTTTACAATACATCTGTACCAAGCTCATTAAAATGACCACAATAGTGACACCTTCTTACCACAAGAATGACCTCTAGTGCCCACAAGAATGACCCCTACTGCCCACAAGAGTGACCCCTTCTTCCCACAAAATTGACCCCTACATTATTGCCACAGCCCACCCACATGACCCCCCCCCCCTGACACACCTCCTCCCACAATCATTGATTAATTGACCATGTGATGATTATCACCAATACAGCAAAGTCGGTTGTATAAGGATTGGTTGCCCACAATACTACAGGATATCTCAGTCAAGGCTACCACCAAACCTGCATTTACTATATTTCCTATAGATAGGAGTGCACTATGGGTAAATATATCCACGGGAAGTGCATTGTGGTATTTAATGCTACTAAACACATATCTGACAAAAGGAGAATATTTGTGGGAGAAACTATTTGTGTCTCAGCATTTCATTCAAGGAAACCACAGAACCGCTTTTTGAATTGTTAATATAATATTTTTCTTATGTGTCCCCGATTTCAGTCGGTATTATTTGATACACAGACAACACAATATGCAGAAAGCATGGTATGCAGACGGCACCATATGCAGACGACATGATATATATAAAGCATACGGCACATTATGCAGACGGAACATTATGCAGACAAAATTTAACTAAAACAACCTACTTCAACAATTACCTGCAATGAGCATATTGTATTAAATATTTTACAATTTTAGCTTCTTTTGTACAGACCACATATTTCTAGTTTTGAGGTTAAAACTTGAGGTTAGGCTATGACTTTGGTTTTAAAGGTTAGACCATGACTTTGGTTCCGAGGTTAGACCATGACTTTGGTTCCGAGGTTAGACCATGACTAAATATGGTTTAGAGGTAAGACAATTACGATACATTGTACTTTCAACCACTGTTCACGGCTGTAGGTGTTTGGTTGGGTTTTATAGGCCACTAACAGATTTACATGACAAGGTGACTGACTTACAACCTAATCTCATTATCCTGACACTGAGTCAACCAGTCCAAGAACTACCCTTAATATACTGAGTCTCAGGTAAGGAAACTTCAACACCCAGTCCAAGAACTACCCTTAATATACTGAGTCTCAGGTAAGGAAACTTCCCCAACCAGTCCAAGAACTACCCTTAATATACTGAGTCTCAGGTAAGGCAACTTCCCCAACCAGTCCAAGAACTACCCTTAATATACTGAGTCTCAGGTAAGGCAACTTCACCAACTCAGTATGTGCTGGGCATATTGCAAGGCTCAAACTTTCGACTTTCCGGTCAAGAGGCAGACACAAACTAGGAACATTGGAGGTACACACAGGTTAGGAACTAGGATCACACTTACAACCTCCCTTTCAGGTAACATACTCTAATAACTGGTTCACCAGGGCCGGTACCATTAAAGGGTTTCAATCCCACAAAACATGCATAGTTTGTAGGTGATCGAGAGATCTATCCTGCCTATAGAAGGGTCAGTGGTTCTACCCTGCTTGCACTCAACATAATGCAAGAAGTGTCACACCTCTTGTATCAGAAAAGACACTATATACCCCGTCTTCAGGCAACTTAAAACCCGATTGTAAGAAATGATTTACATACTTAAACTTTTCTATGAACACCCACTTTAAGTAAAACAAGGATTTCGTTATGAAAATCAAAACAGGATCTATGTGGGTTGTAAGAAATATATACTTATTAAACAATGTACATGTATAATGTTAAGTTCATCTCTACTTCAGAATGGCTGAATATATGCTGTGTGGGGTAGTCAGCCAATGAAAACAAGTTTTACAATAGATTGACCAATGAAAACAGGTCTAACAAATGATTGACCAATGAAAACAGGTCTTACAAATGATTGACCAATGAAAACAAGTCATACAAATGGTTGACCAATGAAAACAAGTCTTACAAATGATTGGATAATGAAAATATATTTTTCAAATTATTGACCAATGAAAACAAAATAATGACTGACTGAACTATATTTTGCAATAAACAATTAATACAGGTAAACCACAAGGGATTGACTTTAAATATTAACCAATATACAAATTAAACACAACAACATATGCGCTGACCTATTTTTTCAATAAACAATTAATACACACAAGTTATTGACCAATGAAAACTTGTTTTGCAGAATGTTTACAAAATATACAAATTATACAAATATTATGCACTGGTTTATTTATTTTAAATAAACCATTAATATAGGTAAACCACCAGTTATTGACCAATGAAAACAAGTCTTTCAAATCGTTAACCAATGGAAATTTGTTTTTCAAATAATTGACCTAAAAAAATATGTTTTGCAAATGATTGACCAATGAAAACTTGTTTTGCAAAATACTAACCAATATTAGTATACCAATTAGACTGAACTATTGTTTTCAATGAGCAATTAATATAGGTAAACCACAAGACAATCAGATCAAACAAAACATGTATTATGTTGAACAGGCTACATTGGGTTTAATACTTAACTGCAGTTCATTTACTTTATATGATTTAAGACATTGGTTCAAACCCCACCATTTTAGATAATTATTTTGTCACATTTTACTTAGCAAGAAATTAACATGAATAAAGCATTCATAGTAACTCTCCAATGTAAAGAATTGAATACATTGAAAAGAAGCACAATACAGTAAATAACAATTTATTTCAGGTCGATTAAGAAACAAGTTTCCAACTTATATTAATCACTCTGAACACCTCATTTCTGATGTTATCCATCGCCACGAGGATATAAGAGAAGAGAAGCCAGTTTCCCCTCTATTCTGATCGCCTAGCAAGAGAAATACCGGTACCATTTTTATTTTGTCTTTGGTATGATGCGGCCAGTGGGAGCACCAACCTGGACCTTCTGCTCTCAAAAGAGGACACTCTACCACTAGGCTATCCATTATTCCAGAGATGTTTTGTTAAATAGTGATAAAATTATTTGAACATACAGTAAAACTTCTGTAGAGCAACATCCTCCGGAGCTGCAAATATCGGCTGTTGTACAGAGGTTGTTGCCCTACAGAGGTTAAATTTATTGTAAATATTAGCTAAGAGAAATTTTGAAGGTGTTGTTATAGAGGTTGTTGCTCTACAGAGGGTCGCTCTGGAGAGGTTGTACTATACTTTTATACTTTATTTTTTAATTGGTACAGTGCAACAAGTCATTCAGAAAAAGTAAGAAAATGCATTATGGGTGATATTCACTGAATATTATTATGACTGTTCAGTTATTAACTGCTTGTTATCAAATGTTACAAGTGAATTGTGGTCATTGAGGTTGAAATTAATACGGAAACCAGAGCAAAGATAAAGAAAACAAAGAAAAAGTGTTAAAATGACGGTAATTTTATGAAACAACAAAAAAGAGGAAACATTGAAACATTCACTGAACCAGTCAAACCAAAAAAAATGGAAAAACACCGAACCAGTCTGCATGTCTGCATAACATATGGGGATTTAACATATGATAAATAAATTAATATACTGAAGCTGTAAAAATAACGGAATTACTGGTCATCATGTGTCAACGGTCATTATTTTGACCGGACCTTAATTTCTGTAACCATATGTGCTCTGCAGATAATGATGGACATTTAAACATTAAGAAAAGGATTAAAAGTCACACAGAGCTTAAATAAAATTCAGTAAAAATTTGCAAAAATAACGGAATTGTCATTAAAAAATGAGGGGAATAATAAATTGAACATTTGTCTGCACTGAAATAATATGTCACCATGCTTCAACACTGTAACACCTGTATTTAAGTTTATTTTGGGCGATCTTGAGATTTGGTGATCATTGAGCCTATTTGAAGCATGAATTTCAATAGGTATGTATTGTCTATATTTATAACCCCGTTTCATGTTTTCATAAGCGGAAAGTATCACAAAGACGCTCAAGGTGTAATACCAACACAAATCTAAAGAACCGATATTGCACGATTTGCTTGCAAAAATTGATATATACAACACAAGAACCTTGTAAAATTCATGCAAAAAGGTCAGGATCACGTCAAATTCTCCGTGCTATACATTTATCAGGGTACATACGGTACTGTTGATTCAAAGTTATCTGTCACAACCGCGTAAACAAACATTCGACACAATCGATTATTTCAGGTGTGTCAGGACTAAATCCTTACATCATTAGTACATTTAAATGATGAAAACTTTAACTGCCCTATAGCCGAGTGGTTAACAGCTATGGTTTTGTGAGTCTTATTTTGAAAATGTATACAATTTACTGCGAGTTCAAATCCCAACAATGCCTAGATTTTTTAAATTTTGCTTCAACTATGACTTGTATATTAATGCTTTTGCTCATATCGGTGAGTACATAGTACATTCAATGAATAAACTTGAAATGTTCACATTTGTATTCTAGCACACCAAGATTAAGTTCATCCTACGAAGCTGGAAATTTCTGCATTTTTTGCATGCAATGTACTAGTAAATATAAAAAAAACATAGCGTATCTATATCAAGCCAGCTACTTTTATCGCAAAGAAAGGTATGATAAAATTAATTTGTCGATATAAAAACATCATAAAAAATATTATAAAAAGCATAACAAAGTAAAAGGGTATCAGACTGGATTCGAACCTTCACTTGGATTTTACCCATGAGTTATGATGTTACCATGCATTTAACGCACTACGCTAAGAATGCTAATGAAATATTCTACGCTTATTTTAATACATAAAGCTATGGTCAAAAATGGTAAAATAACAGCGCTGATTGGTCAATACATAAATTTACCTATTAAGAAATGGAACATTCTGGCGGGTTTGACAGATATCTTTGAATCGACAGTATATGTAAACAGGTCACTCCTACTATAACAAAGTTTGTATTAAAGGTACATTTTATCATTACTCTTTGATAATCCTTTATTTCCTTCAGGCCAATTGAGGAAATGAATCACCCTACCTTTGTCTGACTTGATTAGTCTACTAAGTTACGGTAGTGTATCTAGTGTGGCCTAATTTTCTACCCAACCTTCCCTTACCACCCAAATAGTCCAAGGTATTTAAATCTTTAACATTTAACCTTCGTCACTTCCCTTATTTCTATGTACTTGTATCTGTCGATAACCATCTGTTATTATTTCATATCTTGTCAAAATTGTCAAACTTAATCAGAAAACAGTGATATTTTAACAAACAAAAAGATATTTTTGACAGGTACATGTACATTTATAGGACAACTTTCTTATCATGGAGTAAAACAAAGCGCTAGTTTATACTAATTAAAATTTTATTTTAGACCAATTTTGAAACAAGTTCTTACAACTTTATTTACCTCCTTTGTTTAGTCGTGTGGTTCCACATACTCCCTTATTTATTGTACTCAACTTTATTTAATTAATTACTAATGGAATCAAAGAACTGGTATGAGAAAGGAGAAGCTAGTATTCCCTATTATACCTGGCCCCGATCTCCCGAAGCATTTCAAGTAGAAATCTCAACTCAAATTGAGATTTTGTTAATTCAAAGTCTGAATTTGAGATAAATAATAAATAATATTATGAATCTTGAACTCTCAAAATTTTGCTGTAATAAACTCAGAATAATGTTTCTGTTTTGTTATACCAATTTAGAGTACAATTTTGCATGGAAACTATCTCAAATGATAAGTGACAAAATTTGAGTTGAGTTTAAACTCAGATTGAGATGTTTGGAAGATCGGGGCCTGGCATGCTAAGTGTTGGCGAACAGATCTACAAACACTGACATCACTTTCTTTCTTTTTATCTTTAATATATTGTGGCCATAGAGTCAACCTCGAACTCTCACACTCAAAGCTGACGATCTTACAACGAAGCTTTTTATGCCCCCCTATCGATAGATGGGGGGCATATAGTGATTCACCTGTCCGTCCGTTCGTCCGTCCGTCCTGGTTAACCCAAATTGACCGTTTCTTCTAGCATTAGTATGGCTTGCTACAAAGCTTTCATACTTGCATGGATGTTGTGTATGAACACTCTCCACACGCCAGTATCACCTAACCCCATTTTGACCTTCACCTTGACCTAATTTTGGACTTAGACTTATTTATGGACAAGGCTTCCACAGGGGGCATAAGCGTTTATTGAACGCAGTCTTGTTTTATTTGCTTTTATTTGTCCTTGCCACCGGAAATCCATATGGACGAGGCCCCAAGAAGAGGTTAGTCACTTTAGTTCTTTGGGGATAGTGCATGATACAGAAGATGCCCCAGTTCAAGAAACATCCCTGGTTCTTTTACGTGCCCAATGTAAAGCATCATACACGGGACCTCACTTAACGTCTCATCCGAAAGACTGTTAGTAATTTAGTTATGTTAGGTGGGAATCACTGAAAAGCATTTATGTTTTTGACCTGGCTGGAGTAGGGATCGAATCCACAACCTTCTGATCAGCAGTCAGTAGCTCTTACCACTGAACCACTTGTCCACCTTCAACGAAGCTATTAAGGTGGTAACATTAATGTACTTAGTATCTTATTCTACCTTAATATGCCAGCTGATCACAAATATGTCAGCTGATCACAAATATGTCAGCCCCATCAAATAATTGTATTACAAAATCACCCCACAACCTTTCATTATATCCAGACATTTTTGTGGTTTAAATCCCTAATTTACAGCAAATACTAGTAAATAATTTGAAATGATTTCAACCATTTAGATGAGTTAAAGCTTGTATTGATATTCACTGACTTGATCAATCAATTTACATATATGAACTCTATTCAACTTACATACTGGGGTTGATAAATTTAACTCAGTACTTTAACAGTGTAGCAATACCATGTGACTTTTGACTACAGTTACAAGTAGAAATTTGTAAACATTGGAACACAAATATAGCCATAAGTATTTTATTTGTTCATCGATTTCTATAAAATATACGCCACGCTAAGGGGAAAAGCATTTGCTTTCCATGAAATATAAGATCTTTTTCGGGAGTATTACCGATTTTTCCATTACCCTGTGAAACCTACACGTTCCACGGTTTCACAAGGTAATTGACAAAACTGCACAGCCGCTGAAAAAGATTTTATATTTCATGGAAAGCAAATAATTGTCTTCATAGCGTGGTGTATATTTCATAGAAATCGATAAAGAAATAAAATATTTATGACCATTTTATTTTCCAATGTTTACAAATTTCTTCTTGTAACTGTAGTCAAAAGTCACGTGGTATTGCTACAGTGTTTAAGCTCCAAGCTGGTAGGTACATTAACAGACCTTTTTGAAAACCTTAAAATCTGAGAATACTTGTGAAAATGTACTTTTATCAACCTATAACCGGAAAACACAGTAAACACCTTAAATGTTTTATCGTAATAATCAAAGATTTTTATCTTAAAATACGGGCATTCAATTATTTTAAATCTGATATCTTAAAATTCAAACTGCTTTATTAAAGGTGGACATTGACTGCTCTTTGAGGGTTAACCACAAAATTCTACCATCTTTTTATTAATTATTAAGCGCTAGAAATTAGTTCAGGGATCAGCCCTTAATTTTAAATCTTGTTTTGCGACTGCTAGGTAAAATAGGGGTCAGAAAAAAGGGTTCACAGAGTATGTTATAGAACATCTTTGGGACCAGCCCTCAATTTTAAGTCTTGTTTTGTGCAACTGCTATGTAAAATAGGGGTCCAGTAAAAAGGGTTTACAGAGTATGTTATAGAACATTTTTGGGACCAGCCCTCAATTTTAAGTCTTGTTTTGTGCGACTGCTATGTAAAATAGGGGTATAGTAAAAAGGGTTCAAAGAGTATGTTATAGAACATTTTTGGGACCAGCCCTTAATTTTAAGTCTTGTTTTGCGACTGTTTAATAGGTAAAATAGGGGTCCAGTAAAAAAGGGTTCGCAGAGTGCATAGAAACAGTTTTGTGACCAACCCTCAGTTCGAACTGTTATGTAAAATAGGGGTCCAGTAAAAAGGGTTCGCAGAGTGCATAAGAACAGTTTTGTGACCAACCCTCAATTTGAACTGTTATGTAAACTAGGGGTTCAGTAAAAAGGGTTCACAAAGTACATTCCATGAAATTTTATCTACAGTTTGTTGACTGTAGACTCCAGTGGTGTAAGGTGAATTGTTTTTGCACTCAAATCCCGATATGCACATGGTATATCCATTAAAAGAAACACAATCATTCTCGTTACATTCATTCTATGCTTAATTAAACAAGTGAAATCTGCTACATGTACTTAATACACTTGATTCTATATTATGTTAACATCTAGCCATGTGACAGACATGTGATAGTCATGTGACAATCATGTGATAGTTGTGCCACATTTTATTTAATTTTGAAAAAATTATATAATGTTTAAAAATATTTTGTTGAAATTGTTGTAGTAAAATTAAAGCCTAATTTAAAGAAATTGAACGAAAAATTGATTTAATGGTAACTCAAATTATCTTGATAATCCTGATAGGCAAACATATTCAAATCTTAGTTTGGTGACCAGTCTCAAAACTCAAGTACATGATTGGTTGGTTCAGAGCATAGTTTAAAATTTGACCAATGAAAAGGCTTCAATTCTAGACTGGTCACCAGTAAATGAGGTATGACTTATAATGTGAGGCCAGTTTAAAAATCAAGTATCTGATTCGTTGGTCCAGAGCTTACTTTAAAATTGGACCAATACAAGACTGCGTTCAATAAACGCTTATGCCCCCTGTGGAAGCCTTGTCCATAAATAAGTCTAAGTCCAAAATTAGGTCAAGGTGAAGGTCAAAAAGGGTCAGGTGATACAGGTGTGTGGAGAGTGTTCATATACAACATCCATGCAAGTTTGGAAGCTTTGCAGCAAGCCATAATGATGCTAGAAGAAACGGTCAATTTGGGTTAACCAGGACGGACGGACGAACGGACGAACGGACGGACGGACAGGTGCATCACTATATGCCTCCTGATCTATCGATACGGGGGCATAAAAAAGGCTTTCATTTCTAGACTGGTCTCCAGTAAATGGTTTATAACTTTGAATGTCAGTCTGACCAGTCTCAAAAATCTAGTATCAGATTGGTCAGTTTAGAGCATAGTTTGAAATTGGACCAATGAAAAGGCTTTCATTTCTAGACTGGTCCCCAGTAAATGGTTAATAACTTTGAATGTCAGTCTGACCAGTCTCAAAAATCTAGTATCAGATTGGTCGGTTTAGAGCAAAGTTTGAAATTGGACCAATTAAAAGGCTTTCATTTCTAGACTGGTCTCCAGTAAATGGTTTATAACTTTGAATGTCAGTCTGACCAGTCTCAAAAATCTAGTATGAGAATGGTCGGTTTAGAGCATAGTTTAAAATTGGACCAATGAAATGGCTTCATTTTTAGACTGGTCTCCTGTATAATGGTTTATGACTTTGAATGAGATTACTCTTCCTTGGCCTGAATATAATTTTTTAACAAAGGTACAAACATTTTGCTCAAGTAAGATTAAATTTGCATTTTGAGTGTTCACTGTTCTAGCTGGCCTTGAAAAGCTGGCCTTGAAAAGCAACAAATCAACACATTTACAATCTTGTTATACATGTTTTTCAACAATATCAGCGCCCTGTGGCAGCCACAAAACCACAAACTATGTTACTGACGGCTTTTTCTGTTTTGACACTTTGATAAAAGACTCTCCTAACAAAAATATGAAGAATTTCAAATTCATTTCCATGACAGCAGATACATTTACTTACACAAATGATTTTTAATCATACTTTTCCGGCTTACTCCCTCCAAAATTAACCACATTTGTACGAGAAGAAAAATATCACAGTCGGGGGTAACCACAAATATACATGCAATTACCTCCCCTTGGTGGAAATACTTAGATCTCCAAGTTATGAATAATTTTTAATATGAAACTTGACAGTGAAAATATTAAGTATCTTTTGAAAATTGTTCATCAACAGATTTGAAGACCAGTTTCAGAATGAAGCCTTGTCATTGGTCAAACCCCTAAGTTTTTAGTATATTTTAATTAAGTACAGTTAAAACGAAGACATGACCTTGTAAAAAGGGGCCGACAAATCTAGGGATACAAAAACAAACCTTTACCAGAAAAGTGCAAATATGGTGCATTATGTTTTGATTTCCCATAAAATGGACCACCAATATAGTGGTTTATTTGTGGTATTTCATGGTAGTCATCAAACGTAATGTCACGTTAAAGGTATAGAACCAACATTAGCCAAATATGACTTTCAGAATGTAAATGTATTTTATTAAGATACATATAATTAGTGCTGGAGATAAAACTAGCCTTTGTTTACAAGTAAAAATTAACAATTAAATGCATTTCTGATGTCAATTTTTGCTCAATCTTCTGCCTTATCACTTTTAAAGATACTCTCTTTAATTCTACACTAATAACAAGCGGTCTGTCGAACGTGCAGTGTATTATATTATGCATGTTTGTTTATTGATAAGTCTAGAGTTATCGCCGGCAAACTATACATTTGTATAAGCATAGGGGAAAATTACCATCTGTAGACAAATGTTTAGAAGTATAATATATAATTTCATGAAGTTAATACCTTTTTGTACAAAGTTTAAACAACTTTAGGCATCTACCTTTAATAAAGCAATCTGTGTGTTCGGAACACAGTTCATATGTTGAAATATTCTCGACATTTATTGTCAGCATGCAATGTTTTGTTTCATCATTTTTACCCCCGAATGTCATTTTCACATGCACTTAAAGAATTTTTTCTTACTTTTTTTGTTCCATATCACTCAAGTACTTTAAATATCAACATGCGCGTGGCTGGAAACTCGTGAAGTTGGTGACCAAATGAAGACTCAGATAAAGTGTATTCAGCGTAAAAAAACTTGATTAATATAATTAAATTATTGCGAACATCTGTAGAATTTGGTATCTCAAAACCATTAAACCACATGTTTAAGATAGTTTCAACTTTGACCCAATGCAAGTTTTATGAAGATAGTTAGACCGCTTTTTCAGTTGTCCACTACTTTCACAAATTCAAGTAAACAGCGCAGCGATGTACACTGGTGTTCTGGTGTTTTCCAACCAATCGTGTGTAGTGCTGGACGTTTAACTGTACGTCCGCAGTTGTAAGTACAATAAATGTTCCAAGATCACAAAGCCGGCTGTAGTTTACTAATTTTAATGAGTCATAACAATAACAATCACATAGTTTATGTTCACAGAGTTCAGATATATCACAAAGATATTAATTATTTCACTGAGTCACAAAGTTATCAAATTAAATCAAATGCACAAAGTCTATACTTCACAAAGATACTGTCTTATGTATTATCGAATTATATATTATGTTCTTAAGTTCTTTTTATGTCTAAAGTTAAGTCCATGTTTATAAGGTTACCCTTAACTCTAGCAGACAGAGTAATTCACTCAATCTGAGAAGCCAATCAAGTTACTTAAACCAAACATATCAGACTAAATATGTAAAGTATTTCACACCTATGATAGTTCAATTAAAACTTGAAATAAAAGTATGATAACCATTTAAGAAATAATAACAAACAATCACAAACTGGATTGACTTAATCACCTGATTCACAAAGAACAATGCAAGATAATATACTTAGAAAGAAGTCCTATGAAAATGCATGAAGACATATGAAGACACACTGAGGCTAAATTACTAAAATAGGATAATAATCAGTTTAGAAATGGAATGAATGTATATTAATAAATTGGCAATCTGAGTTTGAATAGACAAATCAACATTTTTAAAAGCCATACAAAATAGGGTGAAATTGTTATCATAATACAAGTATGAAAGATAACTTCTACCATGCTTTGTGAGTCATTTGATTCCTGCGTAATGGAGTTGCAACATAAACAAACTACAGTGTTAACTTCAATGAGGTATAAATCGATTAATCAGGTCGGTCACTTTTTTAAATTTGAACGCAATTTAATGGTTTCACAGGAACCAATTTTCACCTTTTTTTTGTTTTTTACTAAAAACTACAAATAATATTGCCCTGCCCACCTAATGTATAATATTGTTGGTAGAGGTACCATAACCCCCCAAGAAAATGTTTTTAAGGAGTCCCCTAATTGCTGTTTTATTAGTAGCCCGTGTTATCATATTGTTTGAATTTGTTCCTTCATCAGGTGGGTCCCTACGGTTACCATTCATCAGGCGGGATGCCAACACCTTTTGAAGATTTTTGCAGCTGCCCCTGAATAGTCTCCAATGACCACAAATACTTCCAGAGAATGAAAGACCCTTTGAGAAATTGTGACCCTTAATTAATATAAAAGGGGCCATGGGTTGTGTCAGTGAAAAGGAGAAAGAAAGTCATAATAATTTTTAGCACAAAAAGCAATAATAACCTTTCTTTTTAGTTCACTCACACGTAAAATCACTTTTGATCTAAAAATGACCACAAATTAAAATCCAATAAAATAGAGAAAAGTTATGATTCAAAACAGATAATTATTATTACGCCAATTGAAAGGTGTCAGGTGATCAATAGTAAAGATTAGTCTCGGCCAACCTGGAAAAAATAACGAAACACACTCCGCAGCTTAAATGAAATCAAACGTAAAATTTCAAATTCTGCAACAGAAAAAAAGCTGTAATTGTCACGCAGGGCAGTCAAGTCAATGATTCTAGCATCTAATTTATACATAAAAAGGCGTTAACAAATAGTAACATTGAAAGACCTGTGGACGAACTGGGAGAGACGATTTCTTGTGTGTCAGGTAAAAATTGTCTGATTAAAAATCAATGGATTTTTCATCCCTGGCGAAATTATTAGGTAGGACTACAGATTTCAATTTATCAAAGAAAGAAATTTTAAAAATGCTAAAGCCGTAACAATGAGCCTTTAAACGTAAATTACAATTTTTTTTCAGTAACTGTTGAAGATCTGACTAATAAAGTGACCAACTAAATTAACCAATGAAATGTTGGAAAATATATATTACATACCGTACTTAATAAATTTCCGAATCATATTCTATATACCGGTAATATACTACTCAAACTTTGCTAAGGGCCAATAAATTGATTTTGATGCCCGTCTCAAGTTAAATGTACAAAACCGATGAAGAAAACGTTGTGCAATTAATAAAATATCATCTTATCTGCTTTTAAAGTTCAAAGCTTGATGTCTTCCATTTGATACGCATGACCAAAATGAGATCGATTTTCAGGTAACTGATAAGCCCTATTGGCGGGGACCAAAGTGGCTGGATTAATATGGAAATTTTTATAACCATATCGTGTAAGACCAAAAATGCCAAGAAAATGACCGCATTCCCTTACTCCGGAGGCTTGGATGCACCACGGAAATGTTAATGAAGTTGGGCTTATCAGCACTTATACATTAAATTCGAAGTAATCTTTATTGGTTTACAATATTGCAGATGTAGCATTATGTTTTTGAAAATTCTTCCGGTCAATCTTATTCAATTTGCAAAATATTCAAATGGAAAATTTCTTGGCCCTTATCTCATTTTGAGTAGTATATATATTATAGTATATGTATCAGGGTACTGTTTTATCAAAGCAGAAATCATAAACTTATTTACAAATTCATTGTAATCCTTTAACAACTACACATTGTTTTAAAGGGACAAATGGTCAAGTGGTAAGAGCTACTGACTGCTGATCCAAGGTTGTGGGTTTGATCCCGCCTCAGCCGGACCCAAACAGAAGTGCTAAAGAGTGTTTCCCACCCAACATAACTAAAATTACTTTCGGATGAGACTTTATAACCAAGGTCCTGTGTATGATGCTTTACATTGGGCACATAAAAGAACCAGGGATGCTTCTGGAACTGGGGCATCTTCTGTATCATGCGCTATCTCCCAAAACCTAAAGTGACTTACCTCTTCCAGGGGCCTAGCCCATATGAATTTCCAGTGGCCATAATAAATTAAAGCATATAAATCGAAAAAAGGGGCCAGCAATACTAGTAATGTTTTAGTTAATAAACTTCTGCATGTACAAACCATAATATCTGTTCCTTATTTTAGTTCTCAGTGAATTATAAAGAATTTTTTTAAAGATTTTTTAGATTTTCTTAAGTGCATTGATAAAACAGTACCCTGGCCCCGATCTCCCGAAGCATCTCAGTCTGAGCAAGATCTCATCTCAAATATTGGTATAAGTCTTTATGTTAATTTCCATGCGAGGCTGGACTCAAAATTAGCATCTCTTAACAGAAATGTTATTATGAGTTTATTACAGTAAAATTTCAAGGGCTGAAGCTTAAGATATATCTCTAATTCCGACACTGATTTTAGCAAAATCTCAATTTGAGTTGAGATTTCTACTTGAGATATGCTTCGGGAGACTGGGGCCAGGTTCTACGTAATCACTGGCAAGATTTTCTAAGTACCAATGTTATCTTAACAAAATATTAAAATGTATATAAAACTGATGGGTAGACATCTCAATTATGTTACAAACAAATCTGTGTCCTTGGATTATGCTTTTTTAATAATCCCTTAATTTAATTCTTCATCCCAGAATGAACCCTAAATGAACCCTAAATGAACCCTAAATGAAAGTAGGGTACAGTCGTCTGCAACTTCTTAATTGGCTCCCCCACAATATGCCCCACATGTATCACAAATATACTTAAGTAGGGGCCTAACTTAATAACCCCTTTTCTAGGTAGTCTACAGATACCGGTAGTGAGAATTTAAGCGATATCAAGTAATCCCTAAACTGGCCCTTTTGTAATGCACCGCCCACACAATACCTGTTAATCACCCTGAAGTCAGCGTGAAGTCAATGCCCTTATTTCGACTCCTACACATTTTTGGGGGCCAGAATTTTTAGTACGGGCAGAAAATTAACTAACCAAAGTTAACTTCACATTTTTTGGGGGTGATTAAGTTAACTATTTTTTTGGGGGGAGGGCCAGAGAGTTAAATAAACTATCAACATTTGTATAAACAAGCTGACAATACATTTTGTGTCCTCCCTCTGAACATGTTCTCTAAACAACCCCTAATTTACTATCAACTCCCTTATTGACAGGGCTGCACCTATAAAATTCCTTAAAAAATACTCAGCTCTACAAACTAAGATTATATTTTATTTTTAAAAAGCATGTCTGTTTATAGAACCATGTGGATGTTTTTTCAGGGAAACTTAAATTACACGTTTGACATGGACGCCATCTTTATGGTGATGGCCCTTAAAAAATGTTGAAAATCGAACAAAAAACCCTAATCTATAGAATATTAACTTCACAATACCTTATTGTAAGCAGCCTTAAATAAACAATAAGAACATGTTATCAAATCAAAAAGACAAAAAATTCAAGTCTTTGAACTTTAATAATAAATTTCATGTTTTAGTTAACATATTGTAATCATGGCCCAACCCTAGCATACTCCTTTATTCTATTCTGACAAGAAATATGGAAGGACAAGTTAACACTAATTGAATTTATTAAAATCAAATGCACAACCAATTTGAATACATCATTAACTCAGGCCCCATAAATCACTGTTAACAAGGGGCCATAAGGGTCTGTATTAGTTATCGAAGTCAACACAAGAAATCAAGCTCCTTAGTGACTTGGAACTAGAAAACTGTCATTTTTATGCAAGATGCCGATCTTGGTCACCCCAGGTGCTTGAAATTTACAATAATCTGTGTTTTCCAGACGCATGACAGTGATCCACTCTTCAAGCAGTTATTAAAACTTTTTTGTATAATTTTTCATCATCTTCTGCATTGTTCGGCTATTGACGAGTTCACGATCTGCCACTGTCCATGTAACATGATTATACTGCACCCAGCGTGGCCCCACACGCCCCTTTTTGTAATATTTAATTCTTAATTTAACCTCCAGCTACATCTTAGAAGACGAGGCATGTGCACGATAGAAACTGACCAAATGACCGCCATCGTTCTGAAATTTGTTGTAAACTAACTGAAGCATACTCATAAAGAAAATTATTGGTCACAACCTGACATGTGACAGAATTAAAACACAAAAATCCTCTTATCTGGACATGCGTAATGATTACCGTGTCCGCGTTAACAGAATTACGATTTACGACATGCTTTTCAACTCCTTCTCGGATTAACAACAAAAGAATCAAGCTGGACATTTGCAGTTGACATTCGATGAAGATCGCCAACGGGTATAAGGGTCGCGTGACCCCGTAACTCCCTGACTAATCAAACAGGCATTTTTATCATTACCTATCAAAAGGAGCATCCTCATCCTTACAGCTCGTAAACCAAGAGAAAAATTGGGCGACAACGGACATGAATAGATAATACAAAATGTCATCCTATTATAACGTTACATTCTCCATGATTTTATCGTCATCCAGTCGTAAGATAAACCTCTTAGTCGTGTGACAGTAGAATACTTGAAATGATGGTAAAAATGGATATTTTATTCAACAAAACCATGAACGGTCGTCCAAACTACAAAAGGGAAATAAAACAACCCATACTATTGTATAAACAGTTAGGTTTTTTTTCAACACATAGAAGAATAACCAGTATTTTATATCAAAGTGCAAACGGGCAAAGTGATGATTTAATCAAAACTGTTTTGAAAATTGAAGACTTCTTTAAAAAAAATTCAACACATAGAAGAATAACCAGTATTTTATATCAAAGTGCAATGGGCAAAGTGATGATTTAATCCAAATTGTTTCGAAAATTGAAGACTTTTTTGAAAATATTTTTTTTTAAGAGATGCTCCAAAATTTTATATTGTGGAGATAACAAGAGGGGTGGGTGGAAGAGGGAGGGGGGTACAATAATAAATCTATAACAGAACAACCATTGTATACATGTTGCTGAATCTTTGGTGTCTTTGAAAGGAAATTATCAAACAAAGATTCTTTAGTGAATGAACACTTCAATACAAAAACCTTTCAATAAAAACAGAAATATTGTCTTTTGCTTTTTTAAAAAAAATTGTTTTCTTTATTTTTCCACATAATGCATAATTTTTTAATGTTCACACTATTAATAAATTGTAGGTCTGGCAAAGCGTGACAATTGCTAATTATACATCATTTTGTACTTTTATACAAAAATGTCATACATAATTTGTTAATTCTCAGCAAAAAAACCAGTGTATTAATTTACCAGTAATTTTTATTTTTCAGTACGATCACTATGGTTACCCTTTTAATATTAAACTGAAACTTTCTAATCAAAGTATTTTTATCTGTAAAAAAAGAAAACGGGATCAATTTACCGTTGACAAATTGACACAGAAACACTAATTTTCAGTTTTCAAGAAAAATATCTTTTATAATAGATTAGGTTTCAGGAAGACATTCTCTGAAAGCATTTATAAAAACATCTAACTCAAAAGAAATTGTTCCACTTTTTGTTTCCTTATTTGATAATAATATGTAAAATTGCTTTATCTCAAGTACAGTATAGTAATACCATGTGACTTTTGGCTACAGGTCCAATACGAAATTTGCTTCATTTCGAAAACAAAAATAGCCATAAGTATTTTATTTCTTCACCGATTTCTATGATATATACGCCATACTAAGGGGACATTTATTTGCTTTCCATGAAATATAAGATCTATTTCAGCAGATGTGCGGTTTTGTCCATTTATTTGAAAATTTTACTGTTGATACTGATAGGAGGGAATGAAAATATATCAAGAGGGTTAAGGGTCCTAAGTCAGCTGAGGTACCTAGGACCCTTTTTTCTGTCTTTTGAAGTATCCATTCTCTCCTCCCAAAACCAAACTGTTTAATAATTTACCTTAAACCAAAATATATAAAAAACTTTGGCCCAAGTGACATAGGTACGCCCATACATGTACATGAATATGGAAACTTGCTCTATATTCTGTCGTTAGAAATATTCATCACATGATGTCATTTATCCTGGAAGTAATCAGTTCAAACATAAAACCTTTTGTGTGCCCTGTTATTTATGATATATATCTTGTTTTGTCCTGTTAGTGACGACATATATCCTGTTTTTATCCTGTTAGAAGGATTATATCTATCCTGTTATTACTCTGTTAGTGATCCTGTTAGTGATGATGTATATCCTGTTTTTGTCATGTTAGTGATATCATATATCCATCCTGTTTTATCCTGTTAGCGATGGCTTATATCCTGTTTTTATCCAGTTAGTGATGTCATATATCCATCCTGTTTTTGTCCTGTTAGCGATGGCTTATATCCTGTTTTTATCCTGTAAGTAGGATGATATCTATCCTGTTTTATCATGTTAGTAATTTAAGCATTTATATATTTGTTCTTTAGCAAGTGATATTGGTTTTTTACTATTTCATTTTAGGTTGATTGTGACAGAAGTTCTAAAACTTAGATCCAGCACTCTCGTCTCTCGACACCTCATTCCAGATGGTTGTCATCGTCACTAGGGTATGAGAGATATGAGAGATATATGAGAGACATTAAGTGGCAATCAAATCATTTTGTTTTAATAGAACAATTAATATACAGTATGCTAATTATAAAATGAACGATCAGACTTCTGTTGGGAAAAAAATGGCAGGAAATTTAAGTTGGTAAAGATATATGATTATTGTAACATGAGCGCAACAATTATGTTAAGATTGATAGTGTACAACTTCATAAGAGCAACTCAGAGAAAAACATGTAACTTTCGACTAAAAAATTTCCTAAAAATTGAAAATTTTTTTGGCTCATTAATGCAGAAAATCAGCTTGTCACTAATTCACCTTTTTGTCCTTACTAAGAGGATAATATAATACGATCATTTGCAGGTAGTGCCTCAGTTTTCGACACATAATTAAAGCAATTAAATAAACTATGTGCAGACTAACAATGGTAACCTGTGATATCCTACACCATGCCCGACACGCTCCGAGTTCATACCCGCCTCATATCAATGTTAAATTTGATGCTTTTACGAATGCACTGACTTGTGGGTAATCACTATTGTTGATGATTCGCACATTTTATCTCCACCGTAATTATGCTTAATAAACATTACAGCATAATATAATGGTGCAATAGACGATCGGGGGGTGGTAACTCTACGGGCATTATCAAAAAAACGTGCAGATAATGATGTTTTCAAATTTTGCACGAGTTTTGTTTAAAATTGCAAAATCTTTTCCTAACACTTTAAACTGGTCACAGGCTTAGGTATTACATATTTAAATGGAGTTTATTGTGTCTAGTCGTAAAACCCTTCATGTCAAAATACAAAATAGGGGCTTGATAGACGGGGCTGGAGAGTTTTTGATCATTATTGTAATAAAATAATTGTTATAGAAAACAAACAATCACTGTTAGTCTGCTGGCCTCAGTTTAGTGAAATCTGGGAGGAGTATGGAAGGGGCTCAGCTCGGTAGGGAGCTCAGCATGACCCCAAATCTTAAAGGGTAACAGACGTATTGGATAAGTCGTAAAATTGCCCATATTTCAAATGTAATATTTATGACCATTAAAATTAGACAAAGATGAGGGTCGTTCTAAATGCTATGAAATTATAAGTTCATAAAAGTTACAACATCAAATGACTTCTCCCGAGGAAAAACAACAGGGGACCATTCGGGACAGTTATGTCACCCGATGTGACCAATTTAATCAACGGAAACCTGAGAATTGCTAACAAACTCCATATAAAAATGAAAGTTTTCTTTTATAAAATCGACCAATCAAATGACTTGAACCAGGTTATAACTAAACTGTCGTAAAATGTTTTATCACCAATTATCAAACAACCCAGAAAAGTATCCCGCAAAGTCAACATTTTCCTTTACTGTGCCATGTTCCTTAACATTATAATACAGTTTGTTAACGAAAAACGAGCAGCCAAGGTTTATTCACAGTTAGTGGCAATAAAACACTGGGGGTACTACATGTGTGATAGTTAATTATATTGCCAAACACAACAATTTCACATCTGATTTTATGGACTTAAAACTAAATTTCAAACTTAACTAACAATACACAAATTTTTAAACACGATCAAAACGACTAGTATATCACATTCTGTGCCCATAAGATTTAAAACTGTATTTTTAGACCAGTCTAACAATGCTGTCTCACCATTGGCCAGTTTAAAGACTGAGTTTAAAAACAACCAATCAGAGGCTTAGGTTTTTAGACTGGTCTTCAAACTAAGATGTATGTCAGACATCCAGTATCTGAAAATGACTGCATTTTATAATTGCTGGTGTGCACACAGATTGTTTTGAAAATATTTTTATGGTTTATAAACATTTAAAACATTTTTATGGCACATTTAAAGTGTTGATGCCACAAAATTAAAACAACTTTTTAATCTGCATTTAATCATCTCCCTCTACTTGTAATTAGTTTTATTAACTCACGACGTAATTAATAATGCATCACTTTAAGTGTGAGAACATGCATGCATAATTAAAATAACACTATGATATTTTTGACATATTTAATGGGGCTTCCGAAAAGTATAAAACAAGAATTAAACAATCCAACGCCTAGTAACGCACATGAATATTGACTGTACTGACATTTATTGGGCAATGAACAGTAAAAATACTGTATTCTTATGGGACGTATTTTTTTTAAATATTAATAGAATTAGATTTAACATATTAAGGCCGAAACAATAAAAAATGTGATTCTGGCAACATGCTGAAAAAAAATAAGGCGAGCAGTCAAGATTTTTTAATATTATATATAACTTTGTTTAAATACTGAAAAATCAACTGCTTTGACTACAAGAAAATGCCATAAAATATTTACAGTAGGGGCTGAAAAAAGGGTAGGTAGGGCTACCTAATTTTGTTGCCTACTATGCAGGGCAATCCCCTTTTTGTCCATCACCGGGGACATGGTCTAGTGGTAAGGGTGCTGGATTTGTAACCTGGCAACCCCGGTTCAATTCCAGGTCGTAGCAGGTCATACACTTCCATGAAAATTTTACAATGTTGAATTTCCTCCACATGTGGAGACATTGCTAGTATCTTGTGGAAGGGTAAGTTAGTAATCGTTAGGACGCAGTCCAGAAAAACTGATTAGCTGAATCGTCCGCCAGATATAATTGAAAAATTGTTGAGAAACAATGTAAAACTAAACAAAATATAAACAAACCTTTTTGTCTTTTTCTTTTCTGGCTCCTCTTGTAATGGAGAGCTGTCAAGGGAAGTAATTCTTCTCTTCCCACTTGGTTCCTGTTCCTCCGTTGATGAAGAGCTTTCAAGGGAAGGTAATCGTCGCTTTCTTCGTTCCAAATCGATTCTGAACCAAGGATGAGATTTCCCAAATAATTCAAATCTGTTTCTTATGAATCTTCGATATTCCTGTAAAATTCCATAAAGACTGGTATTGATATTTTCTTTACATACAAAAATGATATTTTAGCATTTTAAAAAAAAAATCCTGACTATAGTTTACTTGCTGAACTATTACTTGGCATTGATAAAACTCGGGTATGAGGGTCGTACAATGAATACGTAGACTTATCGTTTTCACTTGATTATTATTGTGTTTAAATTATAATTTCTTATATGATTACAAACTTCAACTCATTTACAGCCAAAATAAAAACAACATTTACTCTAACAACATAGCAACAACATTAAACGAAATATGCTAACATCATTTATCATGACAGGTCAACATGATGATTTGTGATTTAGTGTCATTTGACCGACGTGAGATGTAGTGGCCTTTGACCGATGTGTGATTTAGTGTCATTTGGTGAGATTTAGTGGCCTTTGACCGATGTGTGATTTAGTGTCATTTGGTGAGATTTAGTGGCCTTTGACCGATGTGTGATTTAGTGTCATTTGACCAATGTTTGATTTAGTGTCATTTGGTGAGATTTAGTGGCCTTTGACCGATGTGTGATTTAGTGTCATTTGACCGATGGTTGATTTAGTGTCATTTGACCAACGTGAGATTTAGTGGCCTTTGACCGATGTGTGATTAAGTGTCATTTGACTGATGTGTGATTTAGTGTTGTTTTACTGATGTGTGATTTAGTGTACTTTGACCATTGTGTTTTGGTGTCATTTAACCGATGTGTGATTTAGTGTCATTTGATCGATGTGTTTGTGATTTAGTGTCATTTGACCATTGTGTGATTTAGTGTCATTTGACAGAAGAGTGGTTTAGTGTCATTTGACTGATGTGTGATTTTAGTGTTGTTTTACTGATGTGTGATTTAGTGTACTTTGACCATTGTGTGATTTGGTGTCATTTAACCGATGTGTGATTTAGTGTCATTTGACCGATGTGTGTGTGATTTCGTGTCATTTAACCGATGTGTGATTTAGTGTCATTTGACCGATGTGTGTGTGATTTCGTGTCATTTAACCGATGTGTGATTTAGTGTCATTTGACCGATGTGTGTGTGATTTTGTGTCATTTGACCGATGTGTGATTTCGTGTCATTTGACCGATGTGTGATTTAGTGTACTTTGACCATGGTGTGATTTAGTGTCATTTGACAGAAGAGTGGTTTGGTGTCATTTGACCAATGTGTGATTTAGTGTCATTTGACCGATGTGTGATTTAGTGTCATTTGACCAATGTGTGACTTAGTGTCATTTGACCGATGTGTGTTTTAGGTGTCATTTAACTGATGTGTGTGTGATTTAGTGTCATTTGACCGATGTGTGATTTAGTGTCCTTTGACAGATTTGTGATTTAGTGTCACTTGACTATTGTGTGATTTAGTTTCATTCGACCGAAGAGTGGTTTGGTGTCATTTGACCGATGTGTGATTTAGTGTCATTTGACCGATGTGTGATTATGTGTCCCTTGACTCTTTTGTGATTTAGTGTCACTTGACTATGGTGTGATTTAGTGTTATTTGACCAAAGAGTGGTTTGGTGTCATTTGACCGATGTGTGATTTAGTGTCATTTGACCGATGTGTGATTATGTGTCCATTGACTCTTTTGTGATTTAGTGTCACTTGACTATGGTGTGATTTAGTGTCATTTGACCAAAGAGTGGTTTGGTGTCATTTGACCGATGTGTGATTTAGTGTCATTTGACTGAGGAGTGATTTGGTGTCCTTTAACTGATGTATGAATAAGTGTCATTTGACCAAATACAGAAACATGTATGAAATTACGACTGCCTAACAGGAACAAACTTTTCTTTCAAAGTTGTTTTTAAAACAATATTATCTCTTCACAACTACAATTATGCAAATAAATACCAATTATGCAAAACAACAATATTAATTAAACACACACACACAAGCAATAAACAACAATTAACAAATAAGCAATAAAACAATTATACATACTTACCGCAAATATTTCTCATTATTTGTTTCACTCAGGAAATATTTTATTACAAATGCAAGGTCCAACAAGTAAACACCATGTGTTAGATGCTTACCATAACATTAAAAGTTAATTTCTCAATTACTGATTAAACACAAGTCAATTAAATTAATAACCGTATAATGGTGTACTCAAGAAATATTCAAATTTGTTGACTAAACATTTTTATTTTTTACAAAATGTAGCGAGTTTCTTCTTATTTCACCCTGGCCGCCATGTGGAAATTTCATAGAATTGTTTTAACAAAATTGAAGTACTAGTTTCAAGGACAAATCATTCTAAGTTCTAAACCTTTTTCTTCATTGTTTGCATAAACAAATGTTTTGATAATTTTATTGGTATTATCAAGAATAATTCTTCTGTTGTTTTGTGTTGTGTTGATGTTTGATAAAACCATTAGCTAGGCAGTTAGTCTCAGAATCATGCCTTCTCATTGGTCAATTTTCAAAATACTGTCTTGTCATTGGTTGATGATTTGACTATCCACAAATCCATCCAATCAGAGGCTTCCATTTTGAGACTGCTCTCCAAAACATAGATTTATAACCGCCGACGTTGGATAAACAAATGTAACCAACAAAAATTCATTTTCATATAAATTATATGAAAAAGATATTTAAGAAATTACAAACACATTTTATAACAAAAACTATATTTTATTCATCATGGCATGACTAAACATAACAATGAAAAAATAATGACAAATAAAACAAAACATGTCACCAGTGAGTATAACAGATGACCCCAAACATGGAGTGACCTTGTCTGTGACCTTGAGGTTCAGACTTGAATCTGGTGCACACACACCCTCATCATGGAGTGACCTTGTCTGTGACCTTCAGGTTCAGACTTGAATCTGGTGCACAATCACCCCTGTCATGAAGTGACCTTGTCGGAGACCTTGTCTGTAACTTTCAGGTTCAGAATCTGGTGCACAACCCCTCCTTTTAGATTCACATGAATCCTTTGAGTTCCATTGATACTCTTTGAGTTCCATTGATTCTCCTTGAGTTCTATTGATTTCCTTTGAGTTCCATTGATTTCCTTTGAGTTCCATTGATACTCTGACTTCCATTAATTCTCTTTGAATTCCATTGGAATCCATTTCAATATCATGATATATGTAATGAAACTCAAAGGTAATAAATAGAACTCAAAGGAAACCAAAGGGCCTTAATGGGTATCAATGGAAATATTAATGGGTATCAATGGAAATCTTAACGGGTATCAATGGAAAACTTAACGGGTATCAATGGAAATATTAATGGGTATCAATGGAAATCTTAACGGGTATCAATGGAAAACTTAACGGGTATCAATGGAAATATTAATGGGTATCAATGGAAATCTTAACGGGTATCAATGGAAAACTTAATGGGTATCAATGGAAATATTAATGGGTATCAATGGAAATCTTAACGGGTATCAATGGAAAACTTAACGGGTATCAATGGAAATATTAATGGGTATCAATGGAAATCTTAACGGGTATCAATGGAAAACTTAACGGGTATCAATGGAAATATTAATGGGTATCAATGGAAATCTTAACGGGTATCAATGGAAAACTTAATGGGTATCAATGGAAATCTTAACGGGTATCAATGGAAAACTTAACGGGTATCAATGGAAAACTCAAATGACACCTACATACCTCTAAACAACAAGAGGCCATTGGCCCTAAAGCGCTCACCTGATGACTAGCAGTTTAAGCATCATCAGTATTTGTAATGATTTCATAGAGACAAACATTGTGACCAAGTTTAATAAAGATTAGGTAAAAAATGTGACCTCCAGAGTGTTAACAAGGTTTTTCTTCAATGTGACCTGGTGACCTAGTTTTTGACCCCAGATGACCCAGTTGCAAACTTGACCTATACTCCATACAGGTACACATTGTGACCAAGTTTCACTAAGATTATATAAAAAAATGTGACCTCTAGAGTGTAAACAAGGTTTTTCTTTGATTTGACCTAGTGACCTAGTTTTTGACCCCATATGACCCAGTTACGAACTAGATTTCATAGAGACAATCATTGTGACCAAGTTTCATAAAAATTAGTGAAAACTGTGTCTTCTAGAGTGTTAACAGTCCAAATGTTGACGATGGACGACGCACAACTGACAAAGGGTGATCACAATAGCTCACCTTGAGCACTTTGTGCTCAGGTGAGCTAAAAATAAAAGAGACACAGACAGACAGTGCAAAGTACTTTAAGCCTCTAGAGGTATAAAAACAAACTTCACTCATAAAACATAAATTATTAAGATAATTCAATATGCAAATTTAATACGCAAATTTATCCAACAGGAATAAAAACGATCAAAAACAAAACTAATGTAACAAACAGTCTACCAACTAATCAACATATTTCAAACTTTTTGCCTAATTCTGCATACTCAAGCAATAACCCTTTACTCAGTAGCCCCCTAACCTATCAAACTGCAGTGTTTTATTATTTGGATAGGAAATTGTTTATATTGCATACAACATTTTCATACTGGATATTTGAAACTATAGTGTGCCCATGATAATGAGAAAGGCGGCACAATTTGATAAATTCCACAAATGTGGATTAATCACATGTGCACGATTTATCAGTGAGGTCTTTAGTACAAAACTGACCATACTCTGTTAACTTGAATAACTTGTAAAACCAATTTTGCAACCGTTGACCAAACCAATTCAAGTTTGTAAACATCAAAATATCCTGGGCGCACTATAACTGGCTATTTGACACCAAAAGAGCTTCTGCATTGACAGTATAAAACGATAGGTAAATCAAAATGCATTGAAAGCAGCGTCTACAAGGAAATACAGCAGGTTAGGACCAGTCCAACAGTTCAGCCTTGCCATTGGTCAATTTTATGACTAAGTTTCAAATGAACCAATCACATGCTTGAATTTATAGACTGGTCTCAAAACTCATATCTCCTAACCTCACACTCGGTATACATGTTTTATAAAAATGGTGGTCATTGCAGGATTGACAAATTAATAAAATAATATTCAACAACAAAAAAACAAAAATATCAGAACGCAGTTTTCTTTTGTGATCTATGTCCCCCAGTTTTTAACAAACATACAATTTTATTTTCAGCTACAAAACTTCAACTTTCACTATTAGACCTCCGTCATTGATAAAGGATTTCGAGACAAAATTGAACTGTTAGTATTTTTGAAAGGTCACAAACCCCATGTCGCCATTATGTTCAAAGGTCTGCTCGCGTGTGTTTAAACATGAAGCACAATGATCCTGACCCTTAATGTGACTGTAATTTATATTTTTCAAATTTCCCCTAATTAATATCATTATCTGACATGACTATTGTATCATCATATTGTCAACCCCTTTAATTGTCCCTTACAAAAATAGGAACATATTTTACTTCTGTAAATTTAATTATGAGCTTTACAATTCTATTGTGAGTTTTTATCAAGACAAAAAATAACAACATCAAATTATAATCGTTTTGTACCAAATTGCAACACTTAGTTTTGTCAGACTTTTTATTTTTCTTCCGTATATGAATAGAATTCATTGTAATCGAACCGACACCTGGCCCCAGAACCATGTAACCTTACGTTGAACCTTCACGTAACATTGAAGGACCAGTTTTACTTGGTTTTAGGTTATAAGCTTGAGTTTGTCGAGCAGTCTGACCAAACAGCTTAATGATTGGTCAATTTTAAGACAGTGATTACTACCAACCAATCAAAAGCCAGATATGTCAGACTTGTTTTCAAATATCAGTTTACTAACCACTTATCATGTATCATTTGTGAATTCCTACATATACAAAGTAAGTAAAAAGATAATATTAAGCCAGAAAGGGAAGGCAGCACTCAACTTAACCAGCCGAGCACAGAAAACCTATTAAAAAAAAAATGTTAAAAAAATACAGTCATCATTTGTGTATTCTGCATAATTCATCAACATAATTATTAAAACTTATGTTCCGACTTAAGTATCACATTGCAAACAGTTTTAAATCTTTATACAAGCCTTCAATTTAATTTTAATTAATCTAAACCAATGCAACTGTGTCTGAATAATAATATTCACTCTACATTTTAGCATGTTTAAAAAAGAACAAACATAATATTATTATATGTATAACAAATGTAGGATCGTAGATAAGGCAAATAGATCGAAAGTAGAGAGTATTGTCTTTAATTTGACACCAATATTTTAAATATTCGTCCATGAATAAGAAATAAACCCTTAAGACTGTGAAATTATTTATTTGTTCTTGTTTAAAATAGCATTGGCGTTTTTATTGAATGCATCTCAGTGATTGACTGGACATTGTGGTATACATTTCACATCATAATTTTTTTAACTTTTAACTATTCGATCAATTTCGATGGGATTTTGCATGCAGGTAGATCTAATAATGTTGTGTATGAATGTAATGACTTGATGAAGATATCGAAAGCCAATTGTTTATGATACCATGTACAAATGCACCTTTCTAAGATAACATTAACTTTATAAAAAAAAAAAATTTTTTACTCTTTATCAATGATACAGTTACCTGTGGTTTGAAGTGCAAGTTTGAAAATGAGTGAATTTTTTATTAGATGCATTTCACATTTATAAAGTGATTGGTGTGCAATTGAAGTTGTCCAATTCACTGCAAACGATTATTTCAAATGACTGTCAAATTAAGTGTTTGAAAATACGTACAAACAGAAGAAGGTTGTCATCATAATGCTCTATTTGTATTCATTTAATGAACTGATGAAATTCAAAATGTCAGCGATAAGGATCGCACAATAAAAAGGTGAAAGTGTGTGACACACGTCTATTTACAAGTTCAATTTTACGATTTCATTATTTTTCAAAAAGACAATCTTTGTTGTTAGGGAATGACAATTTTTACAGTATGTTAATTGCCAGGACTGCTTAACAAAATATTTTATGAACAGTATTTATAGTCGCCAGTCGACTACGGTGCGTTCATGCGAGGTAAGGTCATGTCATCACGCCTGGTATGTCAACCTTAGTGGGATAGTAAAACAGACAGATAAGGATCAAGCCACACATAGTAATGTAACATGAAAAATTGAAAATTTTCTGATTCTTCTCGTTTTTTAAAAATGCCCCTTATCAACTACAATCAAATTAAAAAGTGTGCAAGGAAATTATGTTAAAAAGTTAACATTAGGCATGTATAGCGTATAAAATATCAACAGTGATGAATATCGGTCACATCATTAAGCCATTTCATGATCAGGTGAGATTATATCAATCAAACAGAAAAATTGAAAAACGTAACAAAATAGTCACCCATCAAACTAGTGCTAATCAGATGCGTCGGTTTTTAGTTTCTTAAGTTGTGTCAATAATTTCGTAACACTCCTGACAGTTAACCTTCGTCCAATCATAGAAGAAATGATGAATATGGACAGGTTTTTTTTCAGTTTGTATTTAAATGATGATATTACCGAAATTTTACAAAAAATAACGGCAGACCATTTCTCATCTGCCCATCAATCGACTGATGCTGTCAAAATGCAGGAGGCGAAAATAATGGAGGGGAAACATCAGAATTAGAATGACTATAGACAGAACACTCTGCCAGTGACCATAAACCACTTCATAATCAGTACCATGCTAAAAACGTGAACATTTTTCATCTGTTTTTTAAAAACTTTTTTCTTCAGAAAATCCAATCCTTTCAAAAGCGTTCTTTGCAGACAAAAAGTTCCATTGTATTTATTTTTAAATTTGAACGCGTGCAAAAAATTATACCATTGGTTTGATCGTATGATATCTAGTATTAAATGGAATCATTTATCATCATAATTACGACCGACCCAAATCTGCAAGGAAGTTTGCGCCTTGAAATTTCTGAAAACTTTTAAATGTTTAACACTTTTTACTTTTATCAAATGCCTTTTTAGGCTAGCAATGAAGTTTGCGCCTTGAAATTTCTGAAAACTTTTAAATGTTTAACACTTTTTACTTTTATCAAATGCCTTTTTAGGCTAGCAATGAAGTTTGCGCCTTGAAATTTCCGAAAACTTTTAAATGTTTAACACTTTTTACTTTTATCAAATGCCTTTTTAGGCTAGCAATGAAGTTTGCGCCTTGAAATTTCCGAAAACTTTTAAATGTTATACCCTTTTTACTTTTATCAAATGCCTTTTTAGGCTAGCAATGAAGTTTGCGCCTTGAAATTTCCGAAAACTTTTAAATGTTTAACACTTTTTACTTTTATCAAAATTTAATGCCTTTTTAGGCTAGCAATGAAGTTTGCGCCTTGAAATTTTTGAAAACTTTTAAATGTTTTACTTGAGGAAACATAGATAGTTATTATAATACATAATTATCAGACTTCTTGAAACATATTTCAAACATTCATACTGACATAAGGTTGAAACCTCCCAGACTGAACACAGTATAACATTGTATTTCAACATAGTTTATTGTCACATTAGTATTGCTTTCTGGTTATTGTAGATTGCATGAAACAGTTCAGTCCAACTTTTTTCCCAACTTTTCTTCATACATGTATATAAATTATTTTGTCTGTCATTATAAATCTAGTATTGGTATTCAGTCCATAAATCCCAAGAAACCAGGAGTGGTATTCAAAAAGCATTTAGTTAAAAACTTTCTTAAAATTTTTCTTAAAATATAGAAATTTACCTAATTCTCAGAATTGCTTTTCAGTGTTTCCCGCCCACCTAGAGTTGAACAGGTTGGTAACCCAGAGGTAGACTCAGGTGTATCAGTGCTATACACCAGGCACATTAAAGAACCATGGAGTCTAATTTTAAAGAGCTATAGGGCAGCAAGCCCAGATTCCTTGTATCACACAAATTTTCTGTCTCTTCCCTGGAAGCGGGAGGTCATTGGCCATTTAGGCAGGGAAAAAACTGAATGGCCATGCACTGTGACTGTCTCAGTCGAACGCAAAAATTCCTTAAGTTCTGTGACCATTCCTACCATGCCTAAAATACTTTAAATGGAGACAAATACAAGTATATTCAAACATCAATGTACTAAGAACTGCTTATATGACTAGATCCATATAAATCTTTCAAACATTTAATTGTATTTCAAAAATATTTCAAGACTCCAATGATGTAGTTCTGTCAGAAGATGACAGATGGATGCTCCCCTAAAGAATACTTTTTTGATGGACGCTTCCGATGGACGCACCTCAATGGACACTTCCAATGGACGCACCTCAATGGACGTTCCCAACAGATGCACCTCAATTGATGCACCTAACTGGACGCTCCCGATGGATGCACCTAAATGGACGCTCCCGATGGATGCACCTAAATGGATGCTCCCGATGGATGCACCTCAATGGATGCACCTCAATGGATGCTCCCGATGGATGCACCTCAATGGATGCTCCCGATGGATGCACCTCAATGGATGCTCCCGATGGATGCACCTCAATGGACGCTCCCGATGGATGCACCTCAATATGCACCTAAATGGACGCTTCCGATGAATGCACCTCAACAGATAGTACTAAACATAATTATGCAGACAATATACTCATCAGCTATAAGTAATGAAGATTCCTGTACAATTATTCAGATTGTTGAGATAAAACATGAACACCAAGACAAAACTGATGGACAAATTAAAGGACAGACAGACTGATGGACAGACAAAGTGGCAACTTTATGCTCCTTCTTTGAGAGCATAAAACAGAACTGATGGGCAAACTAATGGACTGACAAACTGATAGACAAAGTGGCAACTTTATGCTCTTTCTTTAAGAGCATAAAACAGAACTGATGGACAAACTAATGGACTGACAAACTGATGGACAGACAAAGTGGCAATTAACAGTATGCTCCTTCTTTGCGAGCATAAATAACATCATCAACAAATAGAATTATGCAAAGTTAACATTTACAATTGTCAAATGAAGAGTATTATTACATTAAGAGCTTGGTGTAACTTTTTAAACTCATTCCTCCGTAGCTCAATGGTTAGCGCGCTTGTCGTCTAATCTAGCGACCCGGGTTCAAAACCGAGTGGAGGCACACCTATATATGCCTGCCATATTTCAGCGAAAAGCTGACTGGCAAATAAAGGCTATGCTCGGCATTTAAAAAAAAAAAAAAATAGTTACAAAAGTTCGCAACAAACCCTCTATGGAATAATATTGCCATGCCAACATAAAGAACAGAATATTAGGCCAGAGTTTTTTTTAATTTTTGTTACTCGGACATTTTTCAGAAAAAAGTCCACAGGAGGGAAAAAATAAAAATAAAAACTCCCAAAATATAGCTTCCACGAGCTGGTGGTGGTAGAATAGCCAATGACAGTCCGATTGAAAGCAATCAACACTCAACAACAGTTAGTTTTCAAGAAAACAGCCAATTCATCTTAAGACTAGGACACTGTAGTGAAACACTAATATAATAAAACTTATTATTAACAAATAATGAAATAATAATACAAGGCTGGTCCATTTATCATCAAAACATTATATGCCAATTTTTTTTCCCCAGTTTTTCAACTTTTTTTTTGAAAATGCCAAAAAATTTGACAGGAGGGTCCGAGTAACAAAAAATAAAAGAACTCTGGCCTTAACAACATTTCTTAACTATATAGAAAACTTGGTTCAAAGCAAAAACCATGATAAATACATGTATATCAATTAATCAAATTCAATAAAAAAAACACACAACACATCATAAAATATACATAGAAGTTGCTTACCAAGATTTTAAACTGATTTTAGAAACCAGTCACAGAATGCTGCCTTGCCATTGGTCAATTTTCAAATATATTTTCAGAAACACCCAATCAGATAATAGTTTGGATACCTATTTCAGAATACAGCCTTGCCATTGATCAGTTTTCAGAAACAAGCAATCACAGGCAAGAGTATTCAGACTGGTTCTCCAAATTCAAATTCATAATCTCAGGACATGAATGTCGTACACAGAAAAAACTTCGTAACAAAAAATAGAATTTAATTATCATGTATGTTATAACAAATAGAAATCTTATTGACAACAACTACTGGAGAACTTCTATGAAATGATGAAACTTTTCCGCTAAAAAATTCAAATAAAATTTAGGTCTTAGTAGCAAATCGGTCTTGATAGTGAACCATTTTTGTTCTTATTTGGTTTTAGATTTTGATTCTTTAGAATACCAAAAATCAGCACAATTTCAATACAAGAGCACTACCTTGTGGATGCAGACGCTCATCTGAACATTGTCACTGTAAAGAGGGCCCCTTAACCTTTCATAAAGTAAGACAGTAATGTTTTTTGCTTAGCTTTGTTACTTTACCGGATCCAAACTTTTAATCCAAGTTAGGAGACCAGTCTCAAAACTGAAGTATCTGATTGGTTATTTCTGACATCAGTCTAAAAGTTGACCAATGAAAAAGCTTCATTTGTAGACTGGTCTTCAAACTATCAATGCTGAATGTACACAAATAGAAATAATGTGAGACAGTGTAAAAAGTATACCAGGCAAAAAAGAAACGTCAACTATATAGGATATATTTTTACGGCTGCTATAACTGAAGGAACGTAAACTTTTTAAAATGTTTCTTGTTCCCCCATAGAAACACCCTTTGGTACTAAGAATAATTTATCAGTAATGGTGTCCGAAGTAAAATTTCATTGAAGAAGGGCCATAACTTTGTGCTATCTTCTAGTTATTGGCTGTTAGGAGTCAAAAACGCGGACTACATTCCAGTGGTTTATGATAATGCATGCTGATGTTAACTGTTATAAAAGTTACCAATGAAGTATTTTTCTTTCTATTTTCCTTCAGAAATGGTTTGAAAACTTTAATGTATTTATTGGCGTCTAACCGACTAAAAATAAATGCTAAACATATAATAGATGTTTCTTATTTGCCTGGTTTATTAACTAGTACCAGTAACTTTATGCCTAGGTCCCACTGAGCGTTTTTTGCCTCGGCGATGTACTCCCGATTTAAATTAATAAGCTATCAGAACATCACAAACAGGTTTCTCGTGGTCTAGGGGATACTTTGGGGGAAGTTATGAGACAGTTTGTGAAAGCGGAAGGAATTGTGATGAATCTGATGAAATCGGAAGAAATCGGGAGAACATCGCAGATGTGGATGTCCTCAGTGGGATCTAAGCGTTATATACACACGAAAATCAGGTGAATATTCATTCACTAATGCACTCCAAAATTTCACCCGGCTCTATCCAGAAGGCGTACAACATTGGAATTTCACTTCATATAAGGAATACTCACTGGACGTTCACTATAAATGTTGAAAGATGAATATTGCAGGATGTTAATTCACTGAAGGTACGTCTCATGTTGAACGTTAACATTTATGCTGCATGGGGAATAGATTCATGACATTCCTGAACACATAGGTTTATGAACACATTGCAATTTGTTGCAGATTGTATCAATTCCGTTTCCGTGTGGTCAACCCATCAATTCTTGACCGACCCATCATCACTTAACTATTAGTGGACCCATTGATCGTTGGTCGACCCTTCAATCGTTGATCGACAATTTTATCATAGATCTACCCTTTAATCGTTGATCTGCCCTTTTATTGTTGATAACCCTTTCATCATTGGGTTAACCAATCAATCACTGGTCAACAATCAATCATCGTTCAATCAAATCGATCATTGGTCAACCAACAACCCCGTTCCCGGTACTTCCTGATTAACCCCTATCTTCCAGCAACAACATAGAAGGCACAAAACCTTGCTGTCAGTTTATCTCAGTAGTAAAATATATAAATAGTATGTAAAATATTGTATAAATGTATATAAGTGAAAACACTAACACAGTTTCTTTCGTAGTGGACTAGAGTACAACCATTGTTAACTTGGTGAATGCTGAAATTGGAAGCAAAACATGAATCTATATGTACATCATTATAAATGATCACCAGCCTGGGGTGGTTTCAATATTCATCTTATTTAATTGGAGCATAAGGATAGCCAATCATATCGCCTGTTACTCACCAAGAGTTTAATATGGTGTGATCTGATTGGTTGTCCTTATCCTTAAGTCAAGTAAGATCAATATTGAATACCACCCCTGGTTGTGGAGTTTTGTTACAACTGGTGGCAGTATCAGAACATTGAACCAGTTTGAAATGTGCTTTGGTCACCTCACCAAGGAAATAATAATAAAACATTAATGCAACCTACAGTCATTGGGGTTGCGGTCATCTACAGGGCTGCAGAAAATCAACAAGGAAATTCAGAACACGAAACTTAAAAAAATGTTTTTCAAAATAGGTAACCAGTAATAATGGACGGTCAGTGTGACTTCAGACAAAGGACGTTCAGTGTGACTTCAGATATTCAGTGACTTCAGATAATGGACGATCAGTGTGACTTCAGACAATGGACGGTCAGTGTGACTTCAGACAATGGACGGTCAGAGAGGCTTCAGACAATGGACGGTCAGTGTGACTTCAGACAATGGACGGTCAGTGTGACTTCAGACAATGGACGGTCAGAGTGACTTCAGACAATGGACGGTCAGTGTGACTTCAGACATTGGACAGTCAGTGTGACTTCAGACAATGGACGGTCAGTGTGACTTCAGACAATGGACGGTCAGTGTGACTTCAGACAATGGACGGTCAGAGTGGCTTCAGACAATGGACGGTCAGAGTGACTTCAGACAAAAGACAGTCAGAGTGACTTAAGACAATGGACGGTCAGTGTGACTTCAGACAATGGACGGTCAGAGTGACTTCAGACAATGGACGGTCAAGAGTGGCTTCAGACAATGGAGGTCAGAGTGACTTCAGACAATGGACGGTCAGTGTGACTTTAGACAATGGACGGTCAGTGTGACTTCAGACAATGGACGGTCAGAGTGGCTTCAGACAATGGAGGTCAGAGTGACTTCAGACAATGGACGGTCAGTGTGACTTCAGACAATGGACGGTCAGTGTGACTTCAGACAATGGACGTTCAATGTAAAGAAGATTATACAGAAGATAAAATCTGAACAAATATCTACCAACAAAATAGCAAATTATTCACAAATCATGGCTCTTATATTATGTGCTTGATCATAAAATACATGTACATGTGTACAATTTAATGAACATGTGAATTTTTGTCAAAATGCATGAATATTGATGTCATAGTGCACACACACCTGGACAGAAATAGCCACCCTCGGGAGACTTGGGTTTCCTTAGGTAGCCCAATGATCAGGGAAAGTTAAAATGTTAAAAGGTGGTCGAATTGCTGAAAGCGGCCCTCGAAAACTGGTAACTTAACTGAACTTTTACCATGGCAACAGTTGCTTTACATGGATCGAGTAACAATAGTTATATGTCAAACATACAAAATTATTGAAGTTCGTCAATCTGTTTGAATGATTGGTTGAAAGAATTGTTGGATGAATCCAGAGTTATACATAGGGCAATCAGTTATACAGAGGGTAAATATGTCACTAAAATAATAGCATACATTTCTATAAAAAAACGAAAAACTATCTTAAACATTTTTTTCGAATACAGTGTATAAACAAATAAATTTATCCTTTTGTCCTGATTTCAACAAATTAGAATCTATCAGTATCAAATAAAGTATCCAGTAACAGTATAAATATGTAAAAGTACCACAGCATTAGCAAAGCAGTGTTAATATAACCATACAGTCAAACCTGTGTTACAGATCACCAGAAAACAAAGACCATTACTAGTAATACACAGCCTGTTGACTAACAATTTTTTATCACATAAATACCACAATTTTCCATGTAAGAACATATCACGGAACAATGTTCGCCTACGTATGTGATACGTGACATCACCAGCTTTTTGGCCCAATAACGTAATGTCGTTGTCTTAAATTTATTATTTCGGATGTTGTTTTGACTAATTAGCTAAGGAAATATGATGAAAAGAATCTGTCACTCGCTGTCTTTGAGGTCAACTGTTCTTTAACTCGTCAGGAAAAGAAATTATTAAGCTCATCCAAGGCCTGCGAAATAACTTGCGTTTTCTAGATTTATTTAAGAAATTTTGATCTCCAACAACCCATGACGGATCCTTTTTATCTCCTATCCTATCATATATACATACAATGACAACAAGGACCACATTTTCTGGTTCCCATCAGTGTCTTCACATAGGTTAGACTGTACCTACATTTACTTGCAATCTTTAGGTATTTTTATACAAATTATTAATAAAAAATGTTGACATTGCAAAAAAAATTCTAAGGTCATCACAAAAGTATAGTTCCAGATTATCTTATACTGCAGCTGGGTTAACTATCAACGCACAGCTTACAGAGTACCAATCACTAATACCACTAGAAGGGGTTTTGACACAAAAACGTATACCTCCCACAATTGGCCATAACTCTGACAAAAATCATCCAAACTTAAATTCTTGACAACATGCACAACTAGGCTTGGTACCAAGCACTCTTGTGAAGTTTCATTGAAATCAGACCAATGGTTAAGGAAAACAAGAGCAGATAAACTTTGTGATATCCATCCAGACAGACATCCATCAAGAGGTGCACCATAAAATCAATTGATGGGAGACAAGGATGTGTCTAAAGCAACATAACAATGCTATACATGAACAAACAACTGTTAGTGTATGCATAACTGGAACATAGCTAGTAGTTGCTCTTGCAAATTTGGTGTAATGTTGTTTTTTCTAAAGACTTGCACATGGCTTAGTCTTTCCAAAGGCCATTTTGGTGCAATGTTGCCTTTTTTAGACAAACTTAGTACAATATTGGTTGTTTCTTAAAACTGGCTTAGTGGCTGAGGCTAGCTTGGGACAATCCTATTTGCTTATAAAGGCTAACTTTGAGCAATGTTGGTTACTTCTTTAGACCAAATTGGTATAATGTTGGTTTTTTCTCTTTGCTTGTTCGCGTACAAGTGTGTGGTCATTTTTTCCCATCTAGTTTGGCCAATGACCTCCTACTTTCAGGGATTGGTTATTTCTTAAAACCAACTTGATGTTATGCTAGTTGTTCCTGAAAACAAGACTTTTGCAATGTTGTTTTTCTAATGCCAAGATTAGTTTCTAAAAGTTAGTCTGTGCAACTAGGTGATGTGCATGTCTCTTATCTCTGAATGCAAATCAGAATGTTTCTAAAAGAAAAGGCTAGTACAAAACTTATTGTGTCTAAAAGAGACATGCTATTTGTTTTTAAAGGCAAAACAGGTGCAATGCTAGATGTTTCTTAAGGCAAATCAGGTGCAATGCCGGTTGTTTCTAAAGGCACATTTGGTGCAATGCTGGTTATTTCTAAAGGCAAATCTGGTGCAATGCCGGTTGTTTCTAAAGGCACATTTGGTGCAGTGCTAGTTGTTTCTAAAGGCAAATCTGGTGCAATGCTAGTTGTTTCTAAAGGCACATTTGGTGCAGTGCTAGTTGTTTCTAAAGGCACATTTGGTGCAATGCTAGTTATTTCTAAAGGCACATTTGGTGCAACACTATTTGTTTCTAAAGGCACATTTGAGGCAATGCTAGTTGTTTCTAAAGGCAAATCTGGTGCAATGCTGGTTGTTTCTAAAGACACATTTGATGCAATGCTGGTTGTTTCTAAAGACACATTTGATGCAATGCTGGTTGTTTTTAAAGGCAAATCTGGTGCAATGCTGGTTGTTTTTAAAGGCAAATCTGGTGCAATGCTAGTTGTTTTAAAAGGCTAATCTGGTGCAATGCTGGTTGTTTTTAAAGGCACATATTGTGCAATGCTAGATGTTTCTAAAGGCAAATCTGGTGCAATGCTGGTTGTTTCTAAAGGCACATTTGGTGCAATGCTTGTTGTTTTTAAAGGCAAATCTGGTGCAATGCTAGTTGTTTCTAAAGGCAAATCTTGTGCAATGCTAGTTGTTTCTAAAGACACATTTGGTGCAATGCTACTTATTTCTAAAGGCACATTTGATGCAATGCTGGTTGTTTCTAAAGGCACATTTTGTGCAATGCTAGGTATTTCTAAAGGCACATTTGGTGCAATGCTATTTGTGTCTAAAGGCACATTTGGTGCAATGCTGGTTATTTCTAAAGGCAAATCTGGTGCAATGCTAGTTATTTTAGTTGTTTCTAAATGCAAATCTGGTGCAATGCTGGTTGTTTCTAAAGGCAAATCTGGTACAATGCTAGTTGTCTCTAAAGGCAAATCTTGTGCAATGCTAGTTGTTTCTAAAGGCAAGGCTTGTGCAATGTTGGTTGTTTCTAAAGGCACATTTGATGCAACGCTAGTTGTTTCTAAAGGCACATTTGGTGCAATGCTGGTTGTTTCTTAAGGCACATTTGGTGCAATGCTGGTTGTTTCTATAGGCAAATCTTGTGCAATGCTAGTTGTTTCTAAAGACACATTTGATGCAATGCTGGTTGTTTTTAAAGGCACATTTGGTGCAATGCTGGTTGTTTCTAAAGGCAAATCTGGTGCAATGCTAGTTGTTTCTAAAGACACATTTGATGCAATGCTGGTTGTTTTTAAAGGCACATTTGGTGCAATGCTAGTTGTTTCTAAAGACACATTTGATGCAATGCTGGTTGTTTTTAAAGGCAAATCTGGTGCAATGCTGGTTGTTTTTCAAGGCAAATCTGGTGCAATGCTAGTTGTTTCTAAAGTCAATACTGGTACAATACTGGTTGTTTCTAAAGTCAAGACTGGTGCAATGCTAGTTGTTTTTAAAGGCAAATCTGGTGCAATGCTGGTTGTTTCTAAAGACAAATCTGGTGCAATGCTGGTTGTTTCTAAAGACAAATCTGGTGCAATGCTGGTTGTTTCTAAAGGCAAATCTGGTGCAATGCTGGTTGTTTCTAAAGGCAAATCTGGTGCAATGCTGGTTGTTTCTAAAGGCAAATCTGGTGCAATGCTAGTTGTTTCTAAAGGCAAGACTTGTGCAATGTTGGTTGTTTCTAAAGTCAAGACTTGTGCAATGCTAATTTTTAAAGGCTAACTTTGTGATGTGTTAGTTATTTCTAAGAGTCAACTTACTTACTGCACATCTGAATGTTTCTGCAGGCAAGACTAGCGCAATGTAGATTGTTTCTAAAGACTAACTTGTTGCAAATCTGAATGCTTCTTAAACTGGACTGGTGCAAGGCTAGAGGCTAAAGGCTAGACTGGTGCAATGTTGGTTGTTTCTAAAGGCAATACTTGTGCAACGTTGGTTATTTCTAAAGACAAGAATTGTGCATTGTTGCTTGTTTCTAAAGACAATACTTGTTTGCTGTTGACTGTTTTTAAAGGCAAGACTTGTTTGCTGATGGTTGTTTCTAAAGACTAGACTTATACAATGTTGGTTTTTTTCTAAAGACTAGACTTGTGCTTCACTGGTTGTTTCTAAAGACAAGACTTGTGCATTGTTGGTAGTTTCTAAAGTCAAGAATGGTGCATTCACTGAGACAAAAAGGTATGTGCAAACACCACAAGCTTTGTACATGTATTTCTGCCTATAAACATTGTGCTATAGGGTATACATTGGGTTGTGCAATAAACAATGGGGACTTGAAAAATATCAGGGGTTCTATAAAGAGAGGTAGTTTACTAAAGATAGTCTAGCAGTATATTTGTGATGACCCAAGGAAACCTAATAAGAGTGTAGTGTGTGCAATAAAAACAGTATGTAAGTTGACTAACATGCAAAAAGTCAAAAATATAAACATTTCAATTAAAAAAATGGAGAAAGGCTACATCTGCTTGTCATAAGAGTGCATGTGCAATTCCAACTACCATTTTTGATAATTATTTTACATTCTGCAACATTTTCTTCCATTCCTTCCTTCCTACATCCTACAATCCCCAAAAAACATTTCCTATCTACCATATTTCTTTCAGGGCATGATACTGGAAACAAACAATTTTTCATACTTGATCTGATTTCCCTTAAGCCTATGTCCCACTGAGCATTTTTTGCCTCGGCGATGTACACCCGATTGAAATTAATGAGCTATCAGGAGATCGGGAACAGGTTCCTCGTGGTCTAGGGGAAGCTTCGGGGAAGTCATGAGACAGTTTGTGATATCGGAAGGAATTGTGATGTATTGGGTGGTATCGGAAGAAATTTGGAGAACATCCACAAGGTGGAATTCCTCAGTGCTACCTAGGCTTTACTTTATTGCACAATTTTTGTTAAATACTTCTTTAAATTTGAGTGTTGAAATGAAAGTGCACATGCAATTTTATGGCCATTATACATGAGGGATGACAAACGGAGTACAAGTAGAACTTTAAATACAGTGCACAGATAGTAAATCACAGCATATACAAGACAAGAATAAGTAAAAATGCTTATAATGGACAGTTTTACACACAGGTAACTGTATCATTGATTAAGAGAAAAAAATAATATTTTTTTTGTAAAATTTTTATATTTATATTTTATAACAAGGTTTTTAAAAAAATTTTTTTTACTCTTAATCAATGATACAGTTACCTGTGGTTTTACATAGTAAAGGAATGAACTACAAATTGTACATTGGGTGAAAATGCATATACGCCAGTCTCTAGAAAATCTATCTGGTCTCAATGACAATTTTTTTTAGATGTTTTTTAGAACCTTATTACATAGTACTGAGCAACCTCTCCAGAGTGGTCCTACCTCGAGCAAGAACCTCCCTTTAGCAACATGATAATTTTGTTCCAAAATTAACCATTTATCATTATTTTGCCTCTCCAGAGCAACAACCTCGGCACAACAACCAAACTTTATGATTCCCAAAAAGTGTTGCTCTATAGAGGCTAAACTGTAACTTAACACGTAATGTCAATATGCCCAGATTTCCTAGAGAACGGCTCATATGTTTGTGAAGTAAAAGGTAAATAAAGGTTTATGGGTAACAAGATGTTGGCAACATGTTCAGGTGTCATGCAGGGCTTGACACTAACACTGGTCTGCAGGTTAGAGACCAGTGGTTTTCATGGAGAACCACTGACTGAAACACCGGGATACACATGGTCCCATTGACCGCAGAACATTCCCAAGAAAACACTTTTTTAAACAGGATCAATTCACTTTTTAAAGAGAGTATGTAAGCCGAGAATGAAAATTGTCAAATGAATTCTCATTAACTATTCAAAATAAAACAAAGCATAGTAAGAATATAGTTGCACTGTATGTTGAAGGTTATTTTGTAATTGCTCAATAGTCTGGAATTCTGTCGGGGCAGCATTTTTCACAAGCTGCTGGTCCTTCAGGCCACTATGAAAAATAAGTTAGTGTCAAGCCCTGGGTATGATCACACAATAATACTCTACACAACCACTACGACATGTCACAGGTCACAAATAAGTGTAGAAATTGAAAACCATTCCATATATAGAGAATGCTTCATTGCTACATACAATGTGCAAAGAAGAAAGAATGATAAACATGAGCCAGTCCATAATGATAAAAAATTAGATTCTAAAACAACCTTTCTGACTGGTCCGTGCTGAAATTTTATAACCAATCAAAATATACATCAGTTATTTGAAACATAATATTTAAACAAAACTAAGAAGAGGTGTTTTAACAAAAGGGAGTAGGTTTAATGATTAAATGGTACTGTTTGCTTGCTGTAGCTCAAATAAACCTTCTGACCTTGTCCTAACATTACGTCCCTTTGGCGCAACAAGGTTGTATCTCACTATATAGTGTATAGAGAGATACAACCTTGTTGCGCCAAAGGGACGAATTTAGGTACACTTGTATAGTTCGCCGGGGATAACTCTAGCCTTGTCAATAAACAAACAAATCAAATTATAAACACTGCACGGTCGACTGACCACCAGTTATCAGTTTGGATTTAAAGAGTAAATCATTAAAAGTGTACATGCACAAAATTGAACAAAAATAAATATCGAAAATGTGTTTAATTTTCATTCTTATTTGTAAACAAAGGCTAGTGTTATCTCCGGCAAACTATACATGTATATTGCTATTTTGATTGTACCTAAATATACATGGATATCTATGGAAGCCTAAACATTGACATTCTAAAAGCCAAATTATTTTCGCAAATACTAATTTTCGCGTTTTGCTGATCGTCGGCATATTCGTGACTACAAATGTTCGCGTTTTTAAGTTTCCCGCAATGTACATATTAATTTTTTTAACCACTTTCGCGGCAACTTTATTTCACGAAATTCTACCACTCGTGAACTCCGCCAAATTAAATTGCGCAAATTAATTTCTTGGGTTACAGTACCAATCCAAATATAGAGGACAAGGGCCCCTGGTACCACAGACATGAAGTGTTTCAAAGGCAGACTAAGTATTTTACTATTTTGAAAAGCAGTGTCTTTTTTAAGAAGTATAATGAAGAATGCATGTTCATAAAACATCATCAATTATTAATCTAATCTTCTGAAATTCCTCGGAATATTCTCAGATCCTAATTTTAAGATACTATATGTAAGCATGTAAATCCTTCATGTCAGATCAAACAATGATTATCAAAAAATCTGAAGTATCAGGCCTGAGTCTGTGATAAGATGTGTAGTATTGTACATACCAAACTTAATAAAATCCTTTCAACTCATGATTTTGTTTTTCGTATCTTGAGTTTCAGTGGGGTCTTTGTGGGAAGCCCACAGCCAGTGAATATATTGTTCCTTGTTTATTTTTCAAATACACTCTGTGTTGGTATACATGCATATTACACATGCTTTTAGATACCAAGTGTCACTGCTAGATTCTATATGCAAGAAATACTGTTGCTACCATACTTGATAGTTGTCAGTTAAACAGGTTCCAAGTACTATATGCCCTTGTTTGTGACCTTGGAGGTCAAGGCTAGACTCTTATAGAATGTATGTTATATTAAGGTTCCAAGCACTATAAAGTACTATATGCCCTTGCTTTTGACCTTGGAGGTCAAGGCTAGACCCTCATAGCATGTACCTTATATTACGGTTCTAAGTATTATGTGCCCTTGCTTTTGGCCTAGCTTGGAGGTCAAGGCTAGACTTTTATAGAATGTATGTAATATTAAGGTTCTGAGTTCTATAAGCCCTTGCTTTTGACCTGGAAGGTCAAGGCTAGACTCTCATAGCATGTAAGTAATATTTCAATGGAATCCCAACAGTATGACATAGTCTTATTATCGAAGGAAAACATTATGCCCTTGACCCTTGGTCAAAGAATAAGATTATGACTTTGGCTTATAAAGGAAAACATTTTGACCATGACTCATTGCCATAGAACACAATTATAAAATTGACTTTTAGACAAAGGACAACATTATTGCTAAGACTCTTTGTCAAAGAAAATTATGACCTTGACTTATTGTCAAATGACACTTTGCCCTTGACCTTTAGACAAAGAACAGCATTATGACCTTGAATTTAGGACCATAATATGACCTTTTTTATTGTCATTTAACAACATTATGACCTTGGCCTTTTATCAAAGGACATATTTTGATCTTGACTTGAAGATAAAGGATATATGCAATTGGCTCTTTGTCAAAGGAAAACATAAAATGACCTTTAGTTTTTGTTAAAGGATAACATTGAAGATCAGTATGTTTTGTATAGTTTTATGACAACTGTATAATTATAAGGCTATGTCTTTGAAATATGTCAAAAGAAATCCCAATATAGTTCAAGCTAGCTAGCACTGTAAGTTAAAGTACTTAGGAGGGCTGTCTCTACAGTTGTCTCCTTTGGTCATTATGAAATGATATATTATTATATAGTAAATATGTTCACTGTCACCACTGTTTGCATGTTAATGTAAACTGATTTGGTTTATATATCGAGTTGAACCAAAGGCAAAAACCGGGTACCGGGGTTATTTATATATCGAGTTGAACCAAAGGCAAAAACCGGGTACCGGGGTTATTTATATTTCGAGTTGAACCAAGGGCAATTACCGGGTACCGGTGTTATTTATATATCGAGTTGAACCAAAGGCAAAAACCGGGTACCGGGGTTATTTATATTTCGAGTTGAACCAAGGGCAATTACCGGGTACCGGTGTTATTTATATATCGAGTTGAACCAAAGGCAAAAACCGGGTACCGGGGTTATTTATATTTCGAGTTGAACCAAGGGCAATTACCGGGTACCGGTGTTATTTATATATCGAGTTGAACCAAAGGCAAAAACCGGGTACCGGGGTTATTTATATATCGAGTTGAACCAAAGGCAAAAACCGGGTACCGGGGTTATTTATATTTCGAGTTGAACCAAGGGCAATTACCGGGTACCGGTGTTATTTATATATCGAGTTGAACCAAAGGCAAAAACCGGGTACCGGGGTTATTTATATTTCGAGTTGAACCAAGGGCAATTACCGGGTACCGGTGTTATTTATATATCGAGTTGAACCAAAGGCAAAAACCGGGTACCGGGGTTATTTATATTTCGAGTTGAACCAAGGGCAATTACCGGGTACCGGTGTTATTTATATATCGAGTTGAACCAAAGGCAAAAACCGGGTACCGGGGCTATCTATATTTCTAGTTGAACCAAGGGCAATTACCGGGTACCAGTGTTCAACAAAATGAGGTAAATCTGTTGCTTCATTTTGGGCATTATTAATTACATTAACAATACATGTAGAACATTATATGATACAAACAGCTATGTTTAAAGGACTGATTAGACATCGTTCTTGCATTATCATTGCTTATTGCATGCTGTGTTGTAAGTTCAAGCTTTAATATGTTATTGGATGTTTTACATCAATGAGTTTCTTGTTAATAAGTAATGACATGATATTGTTTAATTACCGCACAAGTTGGTGAATGTTACAATTTAAGTGATATGAATATTGTCGCTTGATACTATAGTCTAAACCTAGTATCTCAACTTTTTGTTGCAGCGGGAAACACAAGACTGTTTTGTATCTAATTTGTCAAAATATCGTAGCTCTGTACCAATCAGGTTCTTAGATACTAGTTTATGCAATATGAAACGTTCAAAACATTTCTGCCAAGTAATTTAACAATCCATCCACGAATGACAAACTCGTTGACTGGACACAATTTTCAGACAAACAGAGCGACAGGGGTAAATGGCCAATTACGAGGGAAAAATTCAGTTTTTTGTCTCTCTTGAAAAGTTGGAAAACCATGAGATATGAGATTTAGACTATTCAGCGAGGATATGTTACAAATAATACAAATAAATGTTTCAATTTAAGCAAATAAGCCATTAGAGATCAGAAGGCAGGATTAGAATATATGATAGTTAATATAATTAATTGATGACAAAAATAATAAAACTTTCACATCCAAAACACACCAAAAATTGTAATAAAACATAAACCATTATAAAGATTAAGGTTACAGACAGTTTTGGAAAAAAGTAATTCACAAGATTCGAAAACACTATCTCCAAGAGTTTATAAAAATTCATCCCTGAATGAAATACTAAGAAATTTCAAACAATTTCTTTGTTGGCCATGTTGCACATTTTTTTTTTACTTGATTATACAAAAAGGAACAGGACATGGGTAAAATGAAAAAAAATCTCAAAGTTTTTTTCTAGCATTTTATTTAAAAAATCTTTCATTCAAATTAACAGATAAACTATTGCAAAATAAATTAACATTTCATTCCAAAATAAAAAATCCACTTTCTCACATGTGATACATGAAAACATAATAACAATGATTATAATAGACATCATAGAAATAAAATGAATGGTTGTTAATAACAAGTAACATTTGTTGATTGATATATATCAAAAATAAAAATAAGGAAAAAATGAGTAATTAAAACTCCATAATTTAATTAAAAACCCAATGCATTTCGCCTTTCAGGCTCTCCAGGGGTATAACTCATTAGAATAGTCATCATTAAACAAGACTGCGCTCAATAAATGCTTATGCCCCTGTGGGAACCATTGTCCATTAAAAACTTAGTCAATCAGGGGCCATAATTCTGTAGAAATTGTGGATAGCAATACATAGCTTTGACAGTGTAAGGTGTTTACGATGGTAAACAAGTATGCCCAGTTTAAATGCAATGCTTTGAATAACTTCAAAAATATTTGAGTTTCACCAACGAGCTTGAGAGTTTCGGTTAACTTTTTCGGACGAACGATCAAACGAACTAACAAACGTACAGATAGGACAATCACTGTATGCCTTCTGCATCAGTAGATGCCGGGGCATAATAAAAATATACTGTTTAAATAAAACATACTAGATTCTTTTATCAAGTAACATTGAAACTGTTTCATATGAAACAAATAATGTAAACTGTAAGCTTCCAAAGCTGATAATGCTATATACATATGTACAAGACCCACAAATTGGACCCATCAAACCCGGAATTCCTTCACACACTAAGTGAAGGGGAAAAGGGAGCTGGTCTTCATGGAGAGTCAAATCTATTGCCTGTAGTAGCATGTGTAACAAGATCCTTACTTAATAATAATGTTGATAAGAATTGGGATCCTACAATTTTTTCTGTAATGAGATCCTTACTTAATAATGTTTTTAAGTGTTAAGGAACCTAGAATTTTCTGACAAATTCCGGACGTATACGAGGATCCACACAAAACCGGAAAAGTTCTCAAATACCTGACTGTATTACTGTTAATAAAATATGATCAGCATGATCGAACAGACACATACATATATTGCTGTAGTTTATATCGAAACTAGGCTTACTTTAACAGAGTTCATACATCACAAGCGTGTGCGGATTCATCAAATTAGTTTCAAGGGGTATCGGGCCTGCTTTTTTCTCAAAATGGAGTCTGACCAGCTAGCTTGCTCAGGAGTGCCAAACAAAGTATTTTTCCTAGAGGGGTGTTGTGATCAGGCTCTCAATTCATGACAGAGCATGTTAATACTTAAAATAACCACCTTTTTTCCTAAATAATTTAAATTCCAGCTAGGGGGTTCCAGAACCCCTGCCCCTCCCCTCTGCATCCGCACATGCATCAGTTGATGGTTCTAACTCCCACACTGTATGTAACATGTAAGTAGGCGCAAATTTATGCAATTAATAAGTTTCGACAGGTGCAACACTATAATAAAACGGTGCTTTGTGTTTAATGGGCAATAACTTTGGTTAATTCATAAATAATGAGTATATATGAGCGTGAATGTTTGTTTTCTTGTCTGATAGACATAAACAAATGTATGTTATGTATGTTTATAAAATAGTTTTCAAGATGTGTTCACACTGTCCTATAAAGCGGAGTTTAAATTGTACTTCAAAATCGAAATATTTCATGGTTTTTACTAATTATTGTTTATACTATTATCATTATATAATTATGTTGTAATATACAACAGTTTTGAAAGAATTTCTCTATATCACTTAAAGGTTCTTGGAGTATCTTCAAAACATCTCCTATGATGCGTGTATGCAGTACTTTCAAGACAGGTTCACACGGTACTTTTTCACAAAACAGTTACTATATACAATGGAATTACAACAATGGTAAGTACAATGGTAATTTTACATCACAAAATATAAATACAAATAGTAACAAAAAAATACATCATACAAAAGACCCTGAGAACGTTCATAGAAAAAAAATACAAAATCATAAATAACAGATAGAAAATTTCAATTGCAAATTCCCACAAGCGAAATCCTTGAAATTGAAAATAGAAACTTTCAGCTAAATAAAAAATAATCCAGTAACAATGCCCTTGATGAGAATTTTGTATAAAGCTTTAAAACTTCAACATCATCAATATTAACCAACAGAAAACATGAGGTAAGTGAATTTAAATATCTTAGGGGTAAATAAAGGTCAGACAACATGAAGAATCTTGTTTACACTCAAAAGTTTATCATTATTATGCTTTAATTTAAAATAATTTTTTTCCTTTCACTTTACGCTTTTACTTTAAATTATTGATGAGTGATTAAAATCTTTGGCCAAACATTGCAAAACTGATATAAAGGCGACCAGTCTATGAATGCAGCCATATCATTGGTCAATTTCAGACCTAAGCTTATAATTAACCAATCAGAGGCTTGCGTTTGTAGACTGGTTTCAAACAACATGGTTGAGTTCTGGGTCTGATGTATCAACACAGTGGAATAACCAGCAATATTCATGCGACAACAAAAAGCTTTGAAAGCATGCAAAAACAGAGATAAAAGTATGTAACCATACAAGCCTTAACAATATAGAAGCAGTCTGAAGTTATGAATCTAAATTTGTGGACCAGTCTCAGAATGCAGGCTTACCATTGGTCAATTTGAAGACTGTGCTCAAAACCAACCAATCAAATGCAAGATATGAAATATATTCTGAGACTGGTCACCAATTTACATTTTATAATTTCAAAACAGTTATAAAGCTATCTTTGAAAAGATGGTATAGAAAATATTGCAATCTGTCAGGTAATAATGATAGAGAAAGGCCAACTGAAGAAAAATATCATCTTTAAACATGAATAAAGTGGGCTGCACAAAAAAATCATAAAAAATGGAAATTTTTACGATTTAAAATTACAAGGCACTCGAGTTTACGATTGCCAGTGCTTAAAAGTTTTTGTTAAGTTCTATGGATGAATACCTATTGTCGTAAAAAATTCTCAGCTGACTAATTCCATAATAGAACTGTGCACTTTTTTGTCAAAATTGTGAAAAAAAAACTAATAAATATTGGTACTTCAATGAAAATCTGTCGGATCAGTTTTTGAAGATAACTGTTAACTTTAAAATGACATAAATTTTACACTGTCACTTCCGAAAGGTGCTCTTTTCACGAATGGTCCGCGAATGGAACATACTTCTGCTTAAGTTGATTTAGTGATTTAAATCTGTCAATAATGTCATTTCAGCATGAATGAGATCAAGGAAGACTAGAACAGATACAATATTTTGTCTTATTCTTGGTATCATAATATGGAGCGTTAGAGAATAAAAAACACCTTAAAACAGCGTAATATCATAGAATTAAATCTCCAGATACTTTAAAAAAAGCTCTTGTCTTGGACAAAAACACTATTGTGATAGTCACAGGCTTGCAGGAAAATACTACAATACCAGACAAGAGCACAATGGTTTAACAGAGTTCTACGGATGATAACTGATTGCCCTATGAACTCTCAGATTCTATGGAAACATTTCTTTTTGTGTCAAAGTCATCTCAATTTTTTTTTTTAAACCAAAACTCAGTCAAACAGATATTGTCCCTGTCTGCATTGAATTCAGAAAAAAAAATTCAAATTCGTCAAATTTTTTTTTAGTTGTTGTTGGGGAAGAAACTGAAAACAAGGAAAAACTGAAAATATACGAAGCACATCTTCACAACACCATGTACGTGCCCAGCTAGGATTTTCGTTCTGATGAAAAATTTAACAACGCCTGTACTACCTCTGCTTCAGCCTCCGCTCGTCGCTCCTGTTCTTCCCGATAATGTCGTTGTCGGTCCTCGAAATCTTGCAATTGTCTTTCATATTGGTGCATTTGTTGCCGTAATAAATTATCTTCAATCTGGAAATAAAAATTAAACGTTTCTTTATTTTCTGAAAAAAGTTTCAAGTTATTGTCCAATCAAGCAGGGAAAAGCTAAATGACCCGCATTTACGCATGTCTCAGTTTACCGAAAACAAACAATCCAGTCTTCAATCAAATAACTATAGCTTGCCGGAGATAACTCTAGACTAATGAACAAATAAACATGTATAATATAAACACTGCAAGGTCAACTGACCGCTAATGTTATCAGATTAGATTTAAAGCGTGTATCTTTCAAAGTGGTGGGCATTTTGCATATGAATACGGTGATCTCTCCTTTACACAACAAAGCTTGGTACCAAGCATTCGTGTGAAAATTCATTGTAATCTGACCAGTAGTTAAGGCCAACAAGCGCAGACAAACTTTGTGCCATCCATGAAGATAGCATCATACAGACATCCAGCAAAAAATCAAAAGTCTCCCCCTCTATATACATATATATGGGAGACAGAATTAAGAGAATTTGTCACTAAGGGCCACAACTCTGCTAAACATCATTGAACCAGAAATAGGTGACAACAAGGCTTTGTGTTTGACGGAAGTCCAAAAAACAGTTTGGAACTTTTGGTTACGATCATAATTGCAAACAGCAACAGTTACTAACAGACAGGGCAAAATTTCAGAAAATTTATCTATAAGTCCACAATACATGAATGTCAAGGTCATCTTACCCAATGATAAATAATTATATTGGTGCCATATCCAGAGTTGATGACAACAGCTTAGGCCCTGACTACAAGTAACTATTAGTTTAAATATGATAGTGACCATACTATAGCAACAAGAATAATTGTGTCAAATGTATTTTCTGAATAGTAAAGAAACCCGCGATCTTCGTACATACATGTAATTATATGTAGTTACAACTGTTTTGCACAGAGCCCTCGACATGAACATGGATAGGGGAAAAAATTTCGAACATAAAACTCAACCATGTAATATAATGCATTAAAAACTTGTCTTAAAAAATAATTAGAATATACTTATTTATAAGCTGCATACTAGTACATTTACGTAAAGCACTAAGCTCAACAACAATGTCAAAACATCATTTGCCTCTCAAACTCTTCCTATTGCTTCCGAGTTAGAAAATGAGGTATTCTGGCGGTACTCATGGACACATCATAATAGCTTCTTTAATAATACATGTATACCGTTACATTACAAAGTAACTTTTAAGCTGTATTATCTTGCTACGATTTCTAGCCAATGATGACAAATAAACCACAATGTCCTGTTCCATAAAACAACCAAAAAACCATCACCCACAACTATACTTAGTGATACCGCCTATCTACAAACCTTATATGAATGATCAGATAACATAATACTCTCTATATATAATCATTACCATAGCCATATCAACCCCTCTACTTAACACCCAAAGATACATCCACAAACACACCAGATACATATCATCAAGTTAATTAAGTTGGTATTAAAGGTAAGGTTAAGATGATTCTATTTACACAGTATGGTCCCCAGCAGATGTTTCACTTCAATAGACCATCAGGACATACTTCCATCATAATTCATTTTTCATTGTCAAAAAAATCTCAAGAGACAAGTTTACGTAGAAAAAGTGTCAAAAGACAAATCAAAGTCTCTAACAACAGCCCCTTTTTGCACATTGACAGCACCATCCCTTCATATCAAATCCAACCGTACGCCAAGCCTGGTTCCCAAACACAAACCCCATGTTTACATTTCGTTGACGGCTCTTTGGGTGCCATTTTTTGTTATGTTGATTTTTTTGCCTGCTGTCAAGACATCAGATGTTTTGACTAATAGCATATATTAAACTCATTACAAGCCGAAATACAACAATAAGCAGTGTAATATAACCCCTAAATAAACCCCTAAATAAACCAACGACTTTCATTCACCCACCTCACGTAATGATAACAAGTTTTTCATAAAATCTTTTATAAACTTTCGCTCAATGGTCCCTTCTTTCAGTTTTTTTATTCATGTAGAAAAATTATACTCCAACGAAAATAATCAAGAGATATAAATAAACAAAATGGTTCTTTCCACAATACACCCCCAAATGTATTATTATTTATCGCCGAATGTTGACAACACCTCGTATAAGGATGTTTATTACTTCAATAAATAAATAAAATCACTAATATATGCACTTTTACAATACTTGTAGATTCATTTTAGTAGCAATCAATTAAATATTAATTATCATTAATTATATATGTGTAGATATTTATATATACAATATATACACAAAACAATAAACAATGCGCTAGAAAGAGTTACCACATGGCTTCTAATCGTAATCGTCCAAACATCATTTCTTGCATGTTAAATAATTAACCTTAATTGGTTTTTTGTTTGTTTTGAGTCATAAAATCAGATATTTTTTGTTTTTATGATTAATGCAAATTTAAAGCAGTCAACCATAAGTCAGTGTTTCAAATAATGGTATACTTCATATGCACATATAATGTACATACAATGCACCATATACTGTGTTGTACGTACAACAACATTTGACTTTTTCTTATGCTTAAACACTTTACTTAATTGCATAAACTTGATTAATGCATTTTTAATTAACAACAAACAAAAAACAAAAACAGCAATTGGCCATCAATAACTAGCTTTAACCTAGGAACCCCTCAACCACCATACTATATGAACACAGTATCAAAACAACACCCTATCCTGACCATTCTCCCCTATAAACTATGTTCAATTGTACCAAAAAGCAATTAAATTACCATTTAACAATTGTGTTTATAGCTTCAAAAGCAATTAAACTACAATAAAATATATTCTGATAATATATGAACCCATCCCAAACTACAGGAGCCCAAAATGTTGTGAAGAAGTTCCCCAAAACCCTCCCAAACTTTGGTTAAGGGAAGACTGCACACTTTCCATCTGTATTGCAAACAGCACACATGCAGTATTGATCCAGTGTGAACAATGCAAACAGTATGCTAGAGCCTAGCAATGGGAGAACATTGCAACATCACTGCACATTCTCCATTGGCCTCCACTCACTCTATCTCATGCTCTACACAGTTACTCTTACACTCAAAATACAGGCTGAAGCTTATGCTTATTTGTTTATTATTTGTAATAAATCAAAACTCATTAATTATATCAGACTTTGAGTGAATAATGGGCAATGTGTATAGAGTATTAAACCAACAGCTGATGAAAGAATGACAATGTTTTGGAACACACTGTGATGTTTTTACAGTGGACTCAAGCCATATATCACAGATCATTCTGTACTAAACTGTTCACATGCCATTTAAATCACCTTGTGTAACTGGGTTTAATTGCTTCAAATGTGCTCAAGTGTTGAGTCTTTGACACCCATCCCTGCACATGGCCAAGCCTTACTCTCTTACAAACATGATTGGGGACACAGGCTTGTAAAATGGTCTCTGAAAAATACAGCAGCTGAAGTCAGTGTTCCCTTGTCTTGCATATTGATTTTCCTTTGTCTGTTGATTCCTGTTGAGTCTAAAAAAGTGTTATTTTCCATATTAGACTGCAGAATGTTTGCAGCCTAGTCTCAACTGATCTGGCTTGGTTGGCAGCTGCCACATGCTCCTTCAACTCTGTGGAACACCTTTTTCTGCAACAATCAGTGCCTGTGCACATTTTATACTTCTGTTAAAATAGTTCTTTGTCCCTTTGTCTTATCTAGATTTCCTATCACCACAGACAGATGTGAGTTTTACAGGGTCAACAGGACGGGCATACGCTAGGCGTAAAACCTGCATCCACAACCATTTGGTGCCAACGCAATGGCGCTGACTAGCACATTGTTATGACAAATCAAAAAGGTACAAAGCCATAGTGTATTGCATCATAGAGATAACATTATAACTGATATTGTACATGGTACCAGTGAACACAGCATATGGACCGCTAGACTAAAACCACAAACATGTGCCGCCTATCCGAGTGTCTCATAGTGGTTCTTTGTGCATGCTTTGGAACAAAAATGGTCAATCTAATCCTTGTGCAGCACAAAGAGGTTTACTTTGTTCCAGAATCGAGTGGCAACATCTGCATATACAAGCGCGAGTCTTTTTTCATATGAATCACGATATTAATGCAAGCTTTCAGCCATTTCTCACTTGCCAGAGTGCCGTTCCAGCTCTTGTGGTTTCGGCATCCTCACTTCTGGAAACTTTGTTCTCAGTTTGTGTGTCTTGGACACAAAATCAGCAGATTTTTGTAATTAGTGTTGCAGACTTGTTCCACCACATTAGAACATGGCTAAAATTTGTTTTCACTTTAGTCTAAAGGGTAATGGCAGGAATAGGGAAAAATGTTTAAGTTATGAATTATAGAAATTTTGTCCACAGTTTAAACAATGCTTTCTCATTAAGATTATTAATTACTTAAAAGCTCCCAGACTGCAGTGGAACCTCACATATGCTGGGTTTTAGCAGCTAGGCATGTAGCAATGCAAGTTAGAGAAGTATTGGTTTTAAGCTGTGAAAACTTCAGCTAGAATTACACGTTCAGCCCATATGAAACGTGGTAAACACTCCCTAACTTGATGACACAAATGCTTCTCAAGACTTTTGAAAAAATAAATCAAGACTGGTTTTCTAACTTAATTCACTGTTTGTTTAGATAATGATACTATAAAGGTGTGAAGACCATTTTGTTAAGGCATTAAACAGTATCAAATATTTACAGCACCGTTTTTATGATGGCTTCACAAATGCTGTGAACAAGCAGTTTTAAAAGACTTTGAAAAGCCTTAGAGAAAAAGACATATTTTAAGCCCCCTTTTACACTCTTGGTGATAGTGTTGGTGATAGTGTAAGGTTAAATAAAACGGCACAAGAGCAAAAATACTTAAAAAGGAGACAAAAAACTTGTTGTTCCAAGTTTTAGAAATTTGAATTTGCCTCCATTGCAACTTAATGTTATTTCTTTAGTGAAAACTATGCACAAAGGGGAGTGCAGCGATGATTTTCCAATATGGTTGCTATGTGATACACTGTGCATAGCATACAATAACTAAATACATTAAACTGTGGGCCATTTGTACAGATTCAATGGATAAGAGCTAGTAAAACAGCTTGATATAGACACACAAATCACATACAATTTCTTGCTTGGCTTGTCAAGGTAAATTACCTTGTAAAAGATGAGTATTTCATTGAGCGATCCCAATCAGGTGTTTAAATATTGAATAATGTTCAAAGCATTAGTTTAGAGAAAGTAAACCAAGAGTAAATCCTTTAGATTTATGAGTAAAGCTTTTTGACAGAATGTACAACTATAAATCAACATTCATTACGATACTAAATCAAATGGTCGATTGCATACTGTGAAAATTTAACACAAATAACATCATCTAAACACAGTTATTTAATCATGTACACAATTCTTTACTCTGAGCAAGTCAATTTAAGAGATGTATTCGAATGGTCACGCTGAGTTCATTGCCAATAAATCAGTAAAATTGTCACCTTTCCTTCCGGATGAAAGACACAAGCAACAGAATGCTTTGACTAAACCCACTCAGTAGTTAACATAAATGATAACAAAACTGGCCACGCTTCTGACACAATTTTACGTCAACACACACATAATTAAAAAAAGCTAACTTGAATTTTCTTTACAAATTTCGTACATAAATCGGACAGGAGAAGTACCGTTAGCAAAACGTCACGTCAACCACACATAGAACAGTGATTTATTGGAAAATCACAGGTTTTGTTATATTTTTGGCGAAATTTAAATAAACCAATTAAAATGTGAAAGTGTTATAAGCTGTATAAACAGAAATTAAAATTGACTTTTTGCTGTTAGCTGCAGGTATACATGTGAAGAGGCAGATAATTTTGCTTGCATCTGTAAACATGCAATGCAATGTTGCAATGCATTGTCTGTAATGCTTTGCTGATTGTCTGTTATGACAAATGTGTAACAATTTAGGAATACTTCATAATTGAAGGATTTATTGGCATAAAGGAAATATAGTGTTATTAACACTATATTTCCTTTATGCCAGTTATTGGCTATTGTATATTTTAATAATTTCTTCTGGACATGTGTAGAATCTCCTTATCAGCAAGGTGTACTAGTACTAGTGTAGTAGCGAACTCTTAACCCACTGGTTTCATAGTTTGTGTAAAACATTCAGTTGTGTATGATGGAACAGGGGGATAAATGTCTTATCTTTCGTCAGAAGCTAAGTTTTCAACCTGCACATAAAGATGATTTTCTTCACATCATGTGATCTATCCAGTTTTATATAGAAACACTCCAATTCTAGAAAGAAGATCTACTCACCATTGCTCTTTCAGCATCAAATTCTATAGAACCCACTCCATCTAATCGAATCAAATCCATCCAACCTTTCCATATCACACAAACACCATTTAATATAAACTGTGATTTTAAATGTACCTGAAAATAAACAAATGCAAAAATATATACTGTGTATTAGACATGTAGATAGCGTAATGTTTTTATCTTTTGCAATCAAACAAGACCTGTTTGACTGTTACCCGGATTATGAAGGATATCATTTTCAAGTCTAGTTTGGCAATATAGACCAGGCCTCAATGAATCCACTCGTCCTGAACAATATCTTCCTTCTTTATTTATATAGCAGGACAAGTAAGATTTTGGGGTTTTCTTCTTTGTCTATATTGCAGGACGAGTGCTTTAAAAAAATTGTTGAGGCCTGTAGACCTATGTCAGTATGACATATTCATATGCAAAGTGTCATCCAGAATTATATTGGCTGAACGAACAATAAAAACTAGTAATTGACCAATAACCCTCTGGATGTCATTTTGCATATAAAATAAATGCCAAGGTATACACAAAATGGGTCCTATAATGAATTATTTGGTCAAGCAAGTTGAACAATAAACAATTTGTCTAATTAATTTAACGGAAGAAAAACTTTATTCAGGTACATGTATGACGAAGTTTGCCAAGAGAACTAAAAATGTAACGCTTCAATTTCAATTATCAAAATTGTGTCCGAAATCGCAAGTCGAGTACTGGTACACTGTCGTATTTTGGTTGCATAGCACAAACGTGAACTATTTCATTTGGTCAATGAGTCACATTAACAATAAAATGCTAAACATCAATTTCGTTTCGAACTGCAGAAAAAGGTTGACTTCAACCAAATGCTAATTGAAAATCGTGCAAATCGCGCGACATCAACTTCAAAAGTAAGCGCCTGACTAACCATGATTGCTCACACTGCTAAGAGGTCATTACGGAGATTTAAAGGTATAAAATACGATTTAATTTGATTAATATATTAACAATTCGTCCGTTACTCGTCATTCAAATCATGTAAGTTACAGAAAAACACACATTTTGCGTTATGGAGTACCACACATGAAACGAAATTACGACGTCAAACGCCAGCGCGACCATGAATAATTAAATTGAGGGAAAAGTGAAATATGTAGCGCAAAGTATCACGTTGAGAAAAAACACGCGAGGGTTATCATATTTCGACAAAATTTATATTTATAAATACCACTCTATGGTTCTCTTCTTGTACTGTGTGTGTTTTTTTAATTAAAAAAATGTTTAAACTTAGTAGGTTCCATCTATGGTATTCAACAAATATCTCCCATATCAACATAAACAGCTATATAAAACGGTGCTATGTCTGATTTAAAGCACCAAAGCATCAACTATAATAACAAACGAACTTAAATACTTTAATAAAACTCATCAACTCATTATTCGGCATCTTGACCGGGGCCACCTTCATGCACAGCTAGTAATTTGTATAATGTTCATTTTGTGCTCTTCGTGATATGCCGTTTCTGTTAAATGCTGCATTCCCAATCAGATTTTTTATCATGTTTGGTGGTAATATATATGCCTTATATAGGCTACATGTATAAGTCTAATTTTATGAATACTGAGTAGTATATATATTATAGCACCCTTTTACTAATCAAGTATAAATAAAGTACAATTGACAAGCATATAGGATATCACTGGTAGTAATTTACAACAGTAGTATTTCATTTTATACTTCGGGAGTTCATGCAGTCGTAGTTGTAACTAAACGCTATTCAGAGACGGGAGAGACGTACCCGTGCGTGCAGTTGATATAATCAGCTAAATACGAATTGTATTAAACTCCTGTAAAGAATAAACACCAAACGAAATCATCCTATCTCTTTAGATTTATGCCTCTGAATTTATTGCCTTAAGTAGATCGATTGATTCTTTTCATGATCTGGTCGGATGACTGGCTTTGTTGTTAAATGTACCTCATTACCCATTTAGCTGCTATATTAACTTTAATTAATTTAATTTACCGCTTAAACATACAATTTATTTTTTAAGATCGGGTTTACAAACGCCTTGATAAATAATGGTACCGTAACATCGTCTGCGTAAAATGAATGGTGTATTAGATTTCATTCTATTTTTAAAGCTCGTGAAACTCTGATCTTTGACATATAGTCACATGTGTGCAGTAAAGTATAGTACCAGTAGCACATGGCACTCATCACTTGCCTGAAAAATATTGGGAATGGTCGAAGTTATTTGTAATTGCTTAAAGTACAACATATACATGGCGTCATACAACACAATATAGCATTTTAGTACATATATCAATCATGGACCCGTTGAAATGTTCGCGTGCGGGAAGCCTATCACGTACGTTCGGTGACTAAATGATTAATAATACAAGTTGAAAAGTTGAAAAAAACGTGGTCAGATTCCGGAATGTGTTTTCGAGTTTCACTAGTTAAAAGTACATCGATGACTCAGCAAAAATAGGATTTGCCGAGTGAGTAACATAAACTAAACTCTTCAAATATGTTAGCATACGATTAACAACAGGGCCCCTAAAATTAAAGGGATAGGCGAAATGTCATTCAAACACTATAATGATTGAAATTTAACACCACATAGGAACGGTTTGGTGCACTTGGGAAGGGTTTTGTCATGCTTTAGAAACACTCGCGCATTAACATGATGCAGATCAGTTAATGCCAAATACTACTTATGCAATGCGTTATGTATATGTTAGATTAGCGCACCACGTGACCTGCGAATCAATTAATTGTATCACATCTGATGTTAATTCAACTATAGGATCGTCAATGTAAACGTGAATGCTTAACAAATTAGAAAGAATATACATAGAACGACCATGTGTTCAGTTTAAAACGTGTCAACGCAATTTGTCCACAGTTGAGAAGAATTCTATAAGAACGTATTTGCCATTATGATGTTTATATGTATATATATAAATACGTGTATATGTTTCTACTCACAGACATAAGCGAAAGTACGCATGTTTATATTTACTTTGTATATACGTTAGGTCCTCTCGTGCACCTTGTACTTAGTGTGTAGGTCTGTAGGTGCATGTTATTCATAGGTTATTTTAATTTTGTATTTTAAAATTTCACCCGATATAGAAGCAAAGGTGTGGGTACGTTGTTATAGTGCATACTTTTCACATGTTACTGTTTAGCGTGTGTATTACATGCAGCATGTTACAGATAGTTCCTGGAATCCATTCGTTATCACACCCAGTAACAGGTAGTAACGTTATATATAAACCAGCATGACAGTACCTAACCTCTTTGTCTAGTGAAGCCATTTACCTATCAAGTTCGTGAAGTGTAAATATCCAGGGAGTGTGCCTCTCTTGGCAACAGATTTGCTCGATGTCTGAAGTGTTTATTTCACGTTATCTCATAACAGCCTTAGTTTTTTGTGAGTCATTAAATGACTATAATAATAACAAAGCTAGTTGTACCCACGCATATACAAATGCAGTGCAAACTAAGAGTATTATACACTGCGTAAAGTTTACCATCTGTCGAATGGGTAGTTTAGTGCAGTCAATACATTTATATACAACATTGTGCATTACATGTATCGTTTACGTACTAAAGCCAGTTGTTTCAAGCTGATACGTCGTTTCAATTTCGATATTGAAAGTATAGTTGTAATATACCCTATAAGTTGTGAACTCAGAACTACACACTAAGTCTTACCAATGATGAGAGCGATTTTAAATCATAAGCATACTGATTTTTACATGTACCCTATCATTTTGAAAGTTAATTCCATTATATATGCATTATGTATTAGTACAAATATAGAACTCTTAGTACATTTGTGCAATTATTCGTGGGGGATTTGATTTCGTGGTTGAGTTTTTCTTCGCCTTCTTGTTGATGGTAAGTTATCTCTCTGGCCCGAAAAATTAACCCATTTGAATTAATCTTATTGTCTTCACATAAATAATTCTATGTCACTATGTGGTTTGCTAATACTTCTGGAGTATTATAGGCAAGTGTAAAGATATATTAAAGATGTATTAAGTTGGGTCTTCATGAGCTCTTATGAACATAACCAGAACTTAAAACGCTATAAATAATCAGACATATTTTAGTCACCAGAGATGACATATGTGCAAATTGAATGTAAACCATAGACATCGATATTACCGTTTAATTGGACAGTTGCCTTAAACGGACGTAATAAATAGAGCACCGTTAATCTTAGTCGTTACAGTGAATCTGTTAAGAAATAATAAAAAGGTTTAATTCTATAACTGCAATACTTTTCTCAGCAGGACATTTGGCAATTTTTGAATAGAAAAATACATCATCTAATTTGTTCCAAGCACTGACGACATAACTACGATGGTGTAATCCCTGTCGAAAGTAGTGAAATCAAAGACTTCGATAATTGGTTTCTTTTTCTATGTGAGCAAACAAAAGTCAACTTTGATAGAATTAAGTCAGGGGTGAATTTTAATTTTTTTTCGAGGTGCAATACAAAAACATGGCTTTTTAACATTATTGTTATTTCAACTCAATACGTAATTAAAATTAATTGCTTCCAGGGGTCACAGCATATTGCTTTTTTCAGGACCAGATGTATGGGACATGGCAATGTATTCAAAATCATAATTGATGACTAGGGAAATGACAAACAAGTCAAAAAGGCGAATCAAAGGTTTATGTTAATGGTTTGAGTAACTGTTATATTGCGCAACCCCTATTTTGAAATAACAATTCGATGAATAACCTTGAATAGCCGAACACGTGCGATCTTTCGATCTTCTTTTATTGTCCACGGACATCATGGAGTGATATTAACTTTTTTGACAGTTGTTATTTCATCAATTAAACCTCTTCTTAATGATTCTTAGCGGAAAAATATTCCTCGGTACAATATGGCCCAGGTCTGGGGTCCCTAATTGTTTAGTTAGGCTAACCATAAACATGAGCTTTTACTCGATGAAACTGGATATAATTTCACACTACTTTACTAGTCGTTGTTGAAAATCGAATGGTTCATGTATTTTCATTAGAAACAGTTTTAATCCGTCGACCAATTTGTAGTGAAAACTTCATTGACAGCTGTACAAACGGAATTAGATCAAATGCATATTAATACCATGTTAGAAGCCCACAAGGCATCTTCCTTAGGTGGTCGGTGGAAAACTAGAAACTTCTAAAGTGAGCATAAGAGGCACTGACGCACAATATGCTATACAACATTACACAATTTTGTTATAAAACATCAGACGAAAAAATAAATAAAGGGAGTTACTGGTAAAATTTTAAACGGAAATTGCTTCAGGAAATTCTTCAGTTTCGAATTTGATTTAATTAATGACGCCTGTATTAGTAATTAAAGTACTGTTAGAACAACATAACGTGAAGCTCTCGGTCGACTTGACGTGCGAAAAAGTCAAATTAACCCGTAAAAGGATCAACATTAATTCGTTTGCAATTTTGTTAAAAAAAGTATGAAACTACACGAAATCTGCAATCTTCGCCCTTCATTTGTTATAGGACACCAGCGACGTAACGACCCCGATCCTAATTTACATAGGGGCACGATTCATTAATTACGGGGCCGGACGTTTATGAACACAATTTGGAGATATCTAAAAGAACACCATAGCTAATTGCAATCGCACATTTTTCCGGCTTATTTAGGATAATAAAGAAAAGGTCTACGTAAAGCGCTGGCACGAGCGCCCTTTCTCAGCAGAGTTTGACATTATGATGGCGTGATTACACAACGACAATGTAGCATGCTAACAATTAACTCCGATACTTGGATCAAAGACCCATATAATTGGGTGTATGATTTAGTGAGGATGCGTCAACAAGGCGGAAGGTCCAATCTAGTTATTAGCTGTCTAAAAACATGTAGGCCCTAGTGCTCCGTTGTCAGAGCCTTTATTTCATGGTTTATGTGTGCGTTGTTTTCCCAGTTTCCGGGACAAGATGTGAAAACGAACGAACTGGAGCAGAGTGGATGAGCGTTCTCACAACCGTTAGGTTGTGTCTGATGTACTTTTTCTCTTGTTATTGTTTACATGTAAGATGGTGTTTCATTGTGATTTTAAACAGTGTGAACACTTTGTACCCGGCGTATCCTGTTAGATAACAATATTATTGCTTAGACACTATGTAAACAAGTCAACATGCATAAAAGTATAGACTTATAAAAATACATTATAACCCTTTATTGCAAATGCAGATAGTACAAAATAGCAAATTCACTGATAAATTTCTATAAACCATTGATAACATTAACATATGATAACTTAATATCATAATGTTACGTATAAATTTTGGGTAATAAACTTCTCCTAAACGTTGTACATTTTACGTCACAAAAACAGCCTGAATGTGCAAGTCCACTGTCCTTGCTGACTACATAAAGCACAATATCATATAAATCAATTTAACCCCTTTTTATTTTGATATGGATTAAAATTGATTGACCGAAAAATGAATGCGTTTCAAAAACATTTTATATTTAAATCAGTAAAGTACACCGTCTCTAATCGATGTCAGGACATACTATCGACACGATGAATTGATGTTGAATAACGTTAATTCCCCTCAAGTGAACAAATATCCCATATTGTTGTACTTTGAGATTAATATCAGATTCGAAGGGGCCACTGATTAATTGTAAGGTCAGGGCTTTAAGCCGGACCTTAAAATGTCAATATTTGGTCATATTAGCTAACTTTTCGTTACTTTCACCGTATCATTTGAATCTGGGGAAATATAGAGTAACCAGTCAAGCTGGCGTTCGTACATACGGGCGTTTTAGTTTAACATATTTTATTCTATTCACTGTCAGCAGACACTAAGAACAAGATTTGTTACCGAAAATACATCAATAAACTTGTCTCAATGGGCGTTAAGTACAATGTAATATTATCTTCTGAATGAAGAAATAAATTTAACACGATCAGACGATTTTCCAATTCCGAATCCTTTCGAGCAAACACTCTATCGTGTGTCTATTAAAGTGTTACTTGCGTGTTTTAACTCTATACGCTGCAACATAGCGGTCTTTAATATATTTTTAATAAAATAGGTTCAAGAAAATATCATGGCAAGAAAATATCATGGCAGATACAATAAGCATTTGTAAATCTGAATTGAAAAATGTATAAATTAATTCCTATATCGCCCAGTTCGAATATAAGAAGGAATACTAGATTTAACTCTAAATCGTAGATATTGTAATATATAGCCTACTTTCGACCTTCTATTTAAGAAAAAAAGTAATTTATTACGCGCATTATTTAATGCAGATTTAATTATGTATACCAGTCACCTGTAGCTCAAGATCTAAATTAATTTTAAACGCTTACTATCAACTATTTTTTATATAATATCTTAGCGCGAATGACGTCACAATTAATAAACTTATTAATTTAATTATCTAATTAATACATGTTTGTCTCCGATTGACATCACGAGATATCAGACCACGCACGTATCAGACTGATATTTGAATATCAAGTTAAAATAACCATTTAGAGATGTTGAGATTTTATCGTATTGAATCGGTTTAAATGTATCAATATTAAATCATATTAACCATTTTATCAGAACAGAACTCTCAACATATTTTACGCGAATCCTCAGAGTCAGACGCCATGACGACATCTAGTAATCTATCAAGAGTACAATCGTATCCTTACTAATCAGATCGGAAAAAGAAAATGTTTATTTTTTACTATAGGAGGGGTCAGTTAGTACGCCTTTTTTTCGAAATTCCCCTCCACAGTGACACACATGCGCATAACTGCACGAGCATTAATGGATTATGGTTCCAATCCGACACGCAATAATTCTGATGTAACTTATAATATAAATCTATATATTTTCTAAAGGTGTCATTGGTACATATAGATGAGTCAGATATCACACTTATACGGGTTCAAATTTATAATCATGGATTTCGTTAATTGTTTTACACCTAGAAAAACGCGCGAACAATGAACATGCTTTGATTCTACGAAGGGAGACAATCGTAGCTAAACTGTAGAGTCGCAAATATTTGTACTTTACTGGGTTATCTGTTCGTTCAAAGAGATGCAATGTAATAGTAACGCTGAACTCTTTGCGGTGCTTCGGTACAAACCGGAATATTTGTGTTCATTAAAGGGACGCATAAGACACAAAATAAACAGAACATTAAACAGGCAATATCCATAACGTCGTTGGCTATTATATTGACTACCTGCGTGATTTTTGTGAGTTCCGAATTTATTATACGAAACTTTGATACTTTTAAAAACACGCCGACATATTTTATTTAAGGTTTGTAGCGTTTGTGAGTTATTTATCTGTAATAGTCAATCGGCCGACAAAACCAACGCGAAACGTCATCTATGCAAACCAGTGTATCAGTTTAATAGTATACGTCACAAAGTTATTAACATTCAAGTGACATAGTTTTAAAACTTCGTTAAAGATGTCCGTTGAATAATATGCATGCATAATATATACACCAATACAGTGGCACGTGACGACATATTTTAATTTATAATTTCCTTAAATGATATGTTCACTGAAAGACTACCTGATCACATTGAGGTCTTAAGTTCAAAACAATCAGGGCAAGTGTAAACGACCGCTCGGGTGTTGTACAAGTAGAGAGTGCAACTATCGACGAATGTTTCGCCTTGAGCGGTATTTTAAAATCACCAAGTGTTTATTTATGTCTTAAACACATACTTATGTATATACAATAATGTACAACGTTATAAAATCTTGAAACTCAAGTTAAATATTTTGTTCGAGTGCGCGATTTCGCTCAAACCAAAAAAATAAAACATGATCGCCAATTAGTTATCGTCATTATTATACCATGGTTCCCAACATCCCGGTTGTGAACACGAACTCTTTAATCACGAGGAAGAAAATATTAGAAATAAAGTGAATTCTTACTTTGCTTGGTTCCCGGTCGAAGTTTACGAATTCCTGTGTTGGTATCCGGTCTTCAGGATTTTCTGACCATGCATTTTGTGTAAATTGTAATTGTAGGTTTATTCCTGTGCCAACGAAAGCCTGGAAATATACAAGATTCAACATCAAAATTTTCATTCAAATAATAGATTCTACACGATTGGTATTTTTCGATGCACACAATAATCAAAATATATGCAATTTTGACAAGTTTCTTGGGTATAATTGCTTAATATGCTGAAGCCCTTGATGCGATTATTAATTTCCCGGACGGACTACCGTCTCCATATTAACCTCTTAATAGGCTCATTTCGACAAAACATTCTTCAATTAAATGTTAAAATTTCACAATACAAAATGACCATTATTTTGAAATAATAAGTTCGAAACTGAAATAATGCTTTGCATGTTATAGAAAAGGTTTGAAACGAGCATTGCAATCTATGAGGGGAGATTATAAAACTATACGTGCCGTTCAACGTAAAAAAAGCTATGTGTTGTAAAACTATCGGCCTTCAATTTTGTAACGGCAAGTATAAAGACGGTGTATAATAGACGATTAAACGGACGTGAAAAAAATAGGTTTATGTCTGTTTGTGTGTATACATGTGTGAGTCATAGTCACATGGGACAAACGAACACTAATTTCCGGGAGGTTTCTAAGAAAGTGTCCGTACACAAGTTGAACCATGGTGTGTATGTGTGTAATAGACGGCTACATGTCGAAATTAGCGGAAATAGTACATACATGTTATGTTTTATTTTTATTGCATGTAGGCCTACAGAAAGACGGAAGGTTCAAGAAATTGCAATATTTCATCATCGGACAATAACCAACACATACGATAATATTACACACATACATCTGCTCGAGTTTAGTAATTTTCAGTAAACTTCAAAGCAGAAGTTTTTCATAAAATATTCTTCATAATAGTGACACACTTTTATAACAAGTATTATTTCTAAGAGAAAACTTACTACCGCAGACATTTATTAAGACAATTATAGAAGATTCTATTACTACAAATGTAGAACATTATGAGCCTGTAATTGTTACACGCGCTTATATATTTGTCATGAAATGAGGTGGTTGGGAATTGGAGCGAATTCAACAAAATAAAACTTGAAGCTTATACCATGATTTACCAAAATCAAACAGAGACGTAATTTTATTATGACTAAGAAAACAGTCCGACAAACACGTCAGGTAATATGAATAACAGTAAAGAAACTGTAGTTTCGTTTCAAGGTAAACAATTCTGACGCTAGTTATTACGATAGTCCCATTAATAGAACGAAATTTTTTTTGGAGATCCGGCTCGCTTGTTTCTACATACATATATTTTTCAAATAAAAGGCGCCGCGGTGATATAAAACAAGTTAACCCAGGGTTGTTCGTATTTTGTTATAACTTAAGGAAATTTGTCAAGTAGTTTGCGATACGATATGATTTAAAATATCTAGACTAAAGTTAAGGTTACAATCTGACGTAACGATAACCAGCTATGTGTTGTGGTATCTAGTTTCGTATGAAAACATCAGTAAAACAAACGAACGAATTCATACATAATTTGTTTTAATTAGGCCTACCGAAAACACGGAAAATTATTTGACTAATTTGCAATCTAATCGCGGAAAGTAATTGCAATACTGTAACTGAAATGTTAGCGTAATTTATACACCTTGGGTTAGCCTTTACGCGTATACTTCAGCATGTCATCATAATAACATGCGCAATTTATTACCTTAACGCGCACCAGAGCAGGGCAAGCTTGCGTGTATGCTAATTAGCTAATCGCCGTAACGTCAATTTGTAATCGTTTTACGTAGCCTGTATATATTTATGATAATAATTATATGCATGGTTTAAGAATTATGAATCATTTTCATTTAAGGTTAACTTTTAAAGTTGTTTGTCTTGTTTGAAATCTGCAACACATGTTGTTTACTGTTCATAGCTTGTTATTCAGTTGAGTATACATACATTTGAAACATCTTTTCAAAACCTCCGCTAAGATAAGATAACGATAATTAGATATGCGTATGGCAATTAACGCAAAGTTAATTTTAATATTAACCGGTCAAATTTAAGTAAACGTTGAATATTAATAATTCGGCTACGAAACATGAAAGGCGAGTATATGAATCTTGATCTAATAAAAGTATGCTAATTAACGCTGAGGTAATTTTAGTCATCCTCATACATCAGCGGTTTGTCAAGTTTCCAGACTATCAGAGGTGAAGAATAATCGGGTGAACGAGAATGATTTTAATATAAACCGGTCAAAGTAACGTTGAATATTAATAATTAGGCTACGGAATACTTGTATACAAGTATATGAATCTTGATCTAATAAAAATAATCCTTAGTCACCATACTATACTTAACCCTGGGTTATTTGAACGTAACGCATACTCTACATAGTAAGGACAATCCCAGTTCGCTAAACTATATACATTTGTATAATGTATTATACATGTTTAGTGATTAACGTGGCGTGAAAATACCACTGTTTATTATCCAAACTGATATGTACAGATATACACAGAATAGGAGGGATGGTAAATAAGTAAAAGTAGGTATATAAAGTTTACTTACGAGGTCAGCGTGTCCCTCTCGACATTCAGTTTGAAATCTAAGTTGTCTTTCCTCTTGGGGTCGGTCTTTAAATCCAGTATATTTAATCTGAAATAAAAATGTAACATCCAAATGATTTAACAGAAATCTTTGAAAATAAAAACCACAGAAAACACTATATTTCATTAATCCACCGTACTATATTAATCCACTTAGTAAAACCTTAACACAACTCGAACACTTCCGGGTAAGGTAAGTTTATGAAAAAACTTATATTATTAAATACCTCGCCGTCTCGTGAAAGTTTTCTAAATAATTCATCAGATTCGAATTTAGATCGCTGATCAGGCACCACTTTAGGCATGACTCGAACACAGTTTTTAGTAATTTCGCCCAGAACGTCTGTTTCAAATGGCAACATGCTTGAAATGAGAAGTCTCTTTCATTCAACAACCGTACAATAATACGCATCGACTCGTGTTGACTGACCTGCGATCTGATTGGCTGACGAAGTTTTTTACCGATGATACGGCGATTCACCGGAATGAAACGAGTGACCATATTAGGAAACATTCGGAAAAATCCGTAACACTACGGACGTGACGTTTCGTTTCGTCATCAATCGATAAGCCTATCAGGGTTGTTATGCAAATCAGCGGTTCGGAATGTAATTATCGTCGCCCATATTTGGTAAATCGGTACGTCAGATCTGATTAATTATTCATGAGAATGCCTTTTAGGGATGGTTCGACCTACATAGCGTGAGAAAAAGTTTTACTATCACGGGTTAAGCCGTACTACGAGAGTAAATTCGCTACACCGATAAACAGCACGGCATGCGTGGTAAATAGCGAGCAGACGAACAAAGCAACGCGAGGTTTTAGCGATGTTCTACAGTATTTCGTAACTTGTTTATTCATTAATAGGGTTGCGTGATGGATTTGAGTAATTTAATTGTTTCTTATGTGTACTTGTTGTTATGAAATTGTTGTTTCGTTCTGTTATAGATCTACTTTCTGGACGATGGTTGGTGTAGATTTTCACACCGACGTTGAAGCAAAAAGGTTGTTTTGCTCTCCTAGGAATTTACGAGCGAGAGAAATTAACGTTAAACTGTAAATATCGTTTGTTGATTCTAAACTGTATGGGTGTAATTAACAAAGGTGCGCTGACAGATTTGTGTTGCTATAAGGCGTTGGAAAGTTCAAATAATCATCAGTTATATGACTTTTTTTCAAACAAACATAATAATTTCCTGGATTTGATAGAATAATCCAGTAAAGTATTAGAGAACATTCTCACTGACTATGGCATGCAGTAGCTCACGTTTATATGCCGTGATAATCCGTACATCGCGAGAGTACATCCATTTCTTTTTTCAAAAATAAACGATTTTCGAAATAGCCAACCGCGACCCAGTTATTTTTCGGTTCGTCGACGTCATCAATGTACTTGCCTTGACCGCCCCAGCGGCAAACCCTACTTCGTAAACAACCCTCCTCATCTCCCAAAGATTCCCGTTACATCTATTGCAGTGGTTCTGTTTCCTTAGCAACCTGGTTCAACTTCCGGTACAATTCTTCCGGCTGTGTTACCCAAATGTTTGTACCCCTGTCTCTCTCCGACAAATGGACAACGAGACATAATGGCTGTTCAAAGAGTCTATGTCACCTGACCACTGAATTCCGTGACGGATGACCAGGATAAACTGGCTTGACATACGTAAACTCATTATGACGCCATAATCAAGAATTTTTAGAGTATGCACGGTCACAGTAATGAGGTTTTTCTAATCAACGTAGAATAAATTAGTCAAAGAATACATAAGAATGGAACTGACACTTAGCTAAATTTCCTATAGGAGCCGCCATTTTTAAGTTTAATTTTCTAGTGTATAGCCGTGAATTAGTTTATTAACAATATGTTCTTTTGTATTTGCATTTCTTTATTCACCATTGCCCATATGGATTTCAAACTTCCTCGTACTTGTTTGAAATATATTTCGTCCGTAACACAATACCGTATGTATTCTATTTCCGGTTCCCTCCTTCCAGTTGTATTCCTCCGAAGTCTGGTTCCCGGTCCCTTAGCTTACAGACCATAATGACCGGCTCGTTTGGCAACTGGAAGAGTTTCCATAATTAAGGGAGGTATTCTGATTCGTTCGATTGGACCATTATGATCACCTCGGCCTTTATGCATTGCAATAGACTTATTTGCCGGAGACAAACGGAAATGATGGCCGAGCTTTCACGATTGTCGATTGGACCTCTTCTGCTCTTAGGAACTATACCATCTCCCGCTCGATATTTGGAAGGGTTGGACGAGGAAGCATAATGTCGACGTCCAGTGAATTAAATACACAGTGTGTGCGAATGGCCACCTCTGTTAGATTACGTCCATTGGTTAAAACTGTAAACGAGCCGACCATAGCTCTTGAAGCATAAGCAGTGGCAGACAGTCCCAAACTCATTTCGCGATTCTTGATCCGTTAAATTTACCATTCGTTCTTGAGTATATTTAAGTCACATGTTTACATTCCTCCCTTATGAGTTGAATGGTTTTATAACTTATGATATTGAATAAAAAACAATAGATCATTCATAAATGAGTGGCTCAAACTTATTTTTCAAGCGGTGAGGGTTTCGCGACTGGCTACTAGTTTTTGTCAGAGAACGGGGGGGGGGGACGACCGACCGATTTTAGAGACGGGTTTTACAAATTATAATAATGAACATCTGATTACAATAATACTACATACAAACGAGCAAATCAGATAATCAATGTATTATGGATGGAACGGTGACCGAGTGGTCAAGCGCTCTCAACCACCAATCCGGAGGTCCCGAGTTCGAATCTCGGCCTGGGCACCGGAAATTTTAGAAACGCTTCAAAATCAGTTTTTCACACCCAACTAGAGATGAACTGATTGAAAACCCAGAGGTAGTCTCGCGTATATCGGTGCTATATACCGGGCACGTCAAACAAACAATAACTATATTTGGAAAGACTTTTGGATACTAAATCAACAAAGAGAAGTAAAGGGGATATCTCAACAGTTATTTAGTAGACAGTAGAACCCACAAGAACTTTAATATTTTGTGTGAATCATGTGACGTCAGTCGAGTACCGATGTATGTGTACTCGGCTACGCGCCTGAAAAACAATTGTAATAGTTCCGGGAAAGTTTGCTAATTAGTCTGTTTCTCGATTGATTTAATGTGAAATGTTTTTTTATTTCTAAGAAACAACGGCCCTAGTACAGGAAATATAACTAATAACGTTACACCATATCAATCAGCACGTACCCTATTTGGACCAATCAACTAATAACGTTACACAATGTCAATCAGCACGTACCCTATTTGGACCAATCAGGGTACGTGCTGACTGCCTATATTTGGACCAACATGGGCTGGTATGTATAAAGCATCTTAGTGGAAAACTTAAATATTTTGACATAAGTCAAAAATTTACAATGCACATATTTCCCACAAATTGAAGAATAGCTCATGTTTCTTTGTGATTATAGTAGCTCTCTACATAATGCATGAAATCTATGTAAATAATTAATAATCTGAATTGTATTATTTGGCTCACACGCTGAAGGAAATTTTAAGATTTTAAGAAAATTCTTAGCTTTCTACTAAGATGCTTTATAAATACCAGCCCAGGGTACGTGCTGACTGCCTACGTCTGGATATGAAGATGAAGCACTTAGTTGCTTTAAGTCTGTACCCATATTAAAATGAAACTTATTTGTGTATCAAGATTGTGTTATCAAAAGCTGATAGCAATCTGTTTTGTGCACATGTGATATTCGATCACTTCGGAGATTTCCGTAAATCCATGCTTTTCAAGAGTCCAAACTTACTGGTACCGAACACTTATTTTCAGGATTTCGATTGGTCGATAGCGTGTGTGTGAGGATCGCCGTTGAACAGCAACCAGACTATACACAGTTTCTGACCGAAATCCCTCTTTGTTTTGGAGCGTAAAGGGAAATAATTTCATCAAAATCGAGTAGGCTCGGGAGTTGCCTCCTACATACACATCTAAAATCAGATAGGTGGACAAGTGGTCCAGTGGTAACTTGTAAGAGCAACTGACTACTGATCGGCAAGTTGTGCGGTCGATCGAGCATCCAGTCAGGAAAGAAACAGAAACATGTTAACTAACTTCATTAACAGTCTTTCGAACGAGACTTTAATAAAATCGAGGTCCCGTGTGTGTTGCCTTAACTCAGGTAACGTAAAAAAGCCAGTGTTACTTCTGGAACTAGGCTGTATCTTCTGTATCCTGCACTATCTCCCTACCTCTTCTGGGTCGGACGGTGGCGAGGATAAATAAAAATGAATTTACCAAATTATGTATTCATGTTTTCACTCGGATGAATTTCTCTCGTTTTATTTTCGGTTTGGGAAAAAATATTAAAAGGACATAGTGTGTATTTGGTAGAGTTGTCAACCGGAGTCCGGACATCCGAACGTTCGGATCCCGTTCCGAAGTTCGGATCCAATTTTCGTATTCGGACGTTCGTATAAAAACATGATTTTTTTTTCTGAAATCGATAATCATAAAATATTGAGAGTATTCAAGCTAAAACAAGTTACCAGAACATTAACCTCATTTTGGAGAAAGATAAAGTACCAAGTTAAAGCCTAGTTTCGGACACGCATCCGTTCAACCGACTGTACATTTACCCACGACCATTGAGTCCATGCAGATGCCCGCTGTTACACTCTGCACCGATAGCAGCCACAGCACAGTGGCTTTGACTCTCTCAGATACCCATTCATACGCACAGTGTATAAACGAGTCAATTTCCGTTAATCGCAATAAGGAGTACACGTTGAATTGTATAGTCTTGCAATAAGTCGTACATGCAGTGATAGGAAATCACCGGATGTTTCAATCACAATACGTCATACAAGTTGAATTGTTTAGTATCCCAATAAGTCGTACAGTGAATTGGTTTATACGCGGTGATAGATAGACCTATACAGAAATCCTATGTTTTAGTCTTTATCTAGTTGGTATCTGACTTCCGCATGAATAATGACATTTAGGTCATGTATCCTGCGTATAAAGCTCTCGGCATTCTCATTGAATATCCGCTTCCAATATCGTCAGACTATTGAGAAATTACGTGTCATCACGAGTCGCGTTTCTCAGAGTCTTAGGTACTGGTTGATGTCTGTGACTGCAGCAGTTACGAGACATTCTATATAACAACATTCAGTACTCTCTGGTAGTGTCTGGCTACAGCAGTTACGAGACATTATATGTAACAACATTCAGTACTCTCTGGTAGTGTCTGACTGCAGCAGTTACGAGACATTATATGTAACAACATTCAGTACTCTCTGGTAGTGTCTGGCTGCAGCAGTTACGAGACATTCTATATAACAACATTCAGTACTCTCTGGTAGTGTCTGGCTGCAGCAGTTACGAGACATTCTATATAACAATATTCAGTACTCTCTGGTAGTGTCTGGCTACAGCAGTTACGAGACATTCTATATACAAATGTAACAACATTCAGTACTCTCTGGTAGTGTCTGACTGCAGCAGTTACGAGACATTCTATATAACAACATTCAGTACTCTCTGGTAGTGTCTGACTGCAGCAGTTACGAGACATTCTATATACAAATGTAACAACATTCAGTACTCTCTGGTAGTGTCTGGCTACAGCAGTTACGAAACATTCTGACAACATTCAGTGTTGTCTGGGAGTGCCTGGCTGCAGCAGTTACGAGACATTTTGACAACATTCCGTGTTGTCTGTGAGTGTCTTGCTGCAGCAGTTACGAGACATTCTGACACCATTCAGTGTTGTCTGGGTGTGTCTGGTTGCAGCAGTTACTAGACATTCTGACAACATTCAGTGCTGTCTTGGAGTGCCTGGTTGCAGCAGTTGCGAGACATTCTGAGAACATTCAGTGCTGTCTTGGAGTGCCTGGTTGCAGCAGTTACGAGACATTCTGACAACATTCAATGTTGTCTGGGAGTGCCTGGCTGCAGCAGTAAGGAGACATTCTGACACCATTCAGTGTTGTCTGGGAGTGTCTGGTGGCAGCAGTTACGAGACATTCTGACAACATTCAGTGCTGTCTTGGAGTGCCTGGTTGCAGCAGTTACGAGACATTCTGACAACATTCACTGTTGTCTCTGAGTGCCTGGTTGCAGCAGTTGCAAGACATTCTGACAACATTCAGTGTTGTCTGTGAGTGTCTGGGTGCAGCAGTTACGAGACATTCTGACAACATTCACTGTTGTCTCTGAGTGCCTGGTTGCAGCAGTTGCAAGACATTCTGACAATATTCAGTGTTGTCTGGGAGTGCCTGGCTGCAGCAGTTATGAGACATTTAGACAACATTCCGTGTTTTCTGAGAGTGCCTGGTTGCAGCAGTTACGAGACATTCTGACAACATTCACTGTTGTCTCTGAGTGCCTGGTTGCAGCAGTTGCAAGACATTCTGACAACATTCAGTGTTGTCTGTGAGTGTCTGGGTGCAGCAGTTACGAGACATTCTGACAACATTCAGTGATGTCTGGGAGAATCTGGTTGCAGCAGTTACGAGACATTCTGACAACATTCAGTGTTGTCTGGGAGTGTCTGACTGCAGCAGGTACGAGGCATTCTAGCAGCGTCTGACAATGTTACCTCTCAAATTAAACTTACATTTCAGGACGAACGCCACAGTTTTTCCTACTGAGAAATTCGGTTCTTTAATGTGATACAACTCAAAATATCAGTCGAAAAGCTAGTGCAAGGTATTTTCATAGTTATTACAACCAAACAGGCATCATTTTGTATCGGTGCTATACACCGGCACATTAAAGAACCAGGCTGTCTATCAGGCGAAGTAGGCGCACTTCTGCAGCGCCGGACATGCCTATATATAATGTCCACTCTCTCTCTCCTGTCAGGGGCTTCCTCTGAGTCTGTCCCTCTGGTCAGATCATGATGTATCTGCACTGGTAAAGGACGCACTAGTCTGGCTACCCGACTAGATAATATATTTTGTCAATCAATTATCATAACTTTATTTCAAATTTTAGCTAGATTTTATTTTGGGCTTGATTATCTATATTTGAAGGTGCAAAGGAAAAATAATTTCATGAAAAAAGAGTAGACTGACGAGTAGTTCTCCATTAATTTAACGTAGGGTCTGTAATAGACGTGCTTTCCAGATACATATACACGACTTTCAAATGACCTACCATTTCCTTTTTTCCATTCTATCCTTTTCTTGCATACACATGTATGACACCAACATAATATTATTCATTTCGAGATTTTTATTATATACATCAGTACATGTCGATCATTAGTCTAGATCTATATTTAAACAAAGGTCATACAAAATATCCGATAATTCCATGATGAAAAACAAAATATTTTTGAGCATGTGTGAATAACCTAGTAATCATCCGTCATTTAGGATTATAGGCTGCGATACCGCTGTTTGTTTACTTCTTGTCACTGCAGTTCGCCGCCTTCGCTCAATAAAATACGCCACATATCCGTCGGATTGGATTTATATCGGATTGACTGAGTGAAAAATATCTATTTTCTATCGAATTTGTTTATTGTTTTACCTTTTTTAAATCTGTATTCACGTACATCGACATGATAAAATGTCATCGTTAAATACTTTGATCATAAATATGAATAACCGACCAGGTCACAGATCCGAAATCTTATATTCAATCCGTGACTGGGTATGTAAAACGACTAAATCTACTTAATACTTATCAGCGAAACGAGTAACAAGCCTTGTTATCCAATACACTTTTCTAATTAAAGCTAATAGATTCGAATTGAAATATAGTATCATATTTACGACAATTTACATTGATGTTAACCAGTGTACCAATACCACGTGGTTTTTTACTACAGTTCCAAGTAGAAATTTGTAAACTTGGAACACAAATGTAGCCATAAGTATTTTATTTTTTCATCGATTTCTATGAAATCTACGCCACGCTAAGGAGAACATTATTTGCTTTCCATGAAATATAAAATCTTTTCAGCGGATGTACCGTTTAGTCCATTACCCTGTGAAACCGTGGAACGTGTAGGTTTCACAGGGTAATGGAAAAATCGGTAAAGCTGCTGAAAAAGATCTTATATTTCATGGGAAGCAAATAATTTTCCCCTTAGCGTGGCGTATATTTCATAGAAATCGATTAAGAAATAAAATACTTATGGCTATTTTATTTTCCAATGTTTACAAATTTCTTCTTGTAACTGTAGCCAAAAGTCACGTGGTATTGCTACACTGTAACTGAAGGGGTGTGGCTAAATACAATGATAAATGGTGGGGTGTCTTAATTTATAAAGGAATAAGTGCAACAACTACAGTGCATGGTACTAATAAATATCACAGTTATTACTAGGGGTGGGCCGATGCATCGAAATATCGATGCATTGCGATTCCGAGAGTCCCGATAGTATGGATCGATAGTAAAAGTCTCGATCCAATAACTATCGCCGATAGTTAGCTCAACAATCGATAGTTACGATAGTTCCCGTTTTATAAATAAAGTTTATTATTAATAAAAAACAACTTCCGTTTTCGTTAAAAAAACTAATTGTAAATAACCACACGTATCAAAACAGCCACAAATTGGCACAATGGACCAATATAGCCTTAATTTTTATAAATCTATTTCTGTCGAATTCATTTTAAATCATTTCCACAAATAGTAGATTTTTATGTTGTACAAAATGTGATATCTTACACAGTGCAAATTTGCATTTACAAGTTAATATCTGGTTTTCAAATCTTGGCAATAACTATTGCAATAGTATCGCAATAGTTTCCAGCAATACAATAGTATCGCAATAGTACTTTCAGCAATACCAATAGTATTGCAATAGTCAAAATTTGACTCAATAGTCACCCCTAGTTATTACACTCCCCATTGTCGTATTCAAGATCAAAAGAAACTTAAAATTAATTAATCTTCATTTCAAATATTCAACTTAAGATAATTTTAACTATTTTCATTACGTAAAAAACATGCAGAAATATTCATCTCATGCAACAGTCAATTGAAACCACGCCCCTATCTCAACCCTGGGGAGGGCGTGGATTTTTACGTTTGCCTTTGCAAACCCCTGGTTGAATCCTTGCACCCCATGGCCATGCAAATAGTAACCCCCCCCCCCCCTCGCAAATTGACCCGCATTCACACGGCAGTGCGAGGACATCGGAAAGGTAAAATCACGGGACTGGACCCCCGCTATTCCCCGCTCTTCCCCGGGGTGGGGTGGGCGTGGTTTCAATTGACTTGTGCATTATATACAAGCGAAGATTTTTTCTCCTAAAATTGAAGAAACATTTTCAGGAAACTAAGAAAATGTGTTTTTCTGAGATAAAATATCTTAATTTTGTGAATATGTCTACCGGCTGGCCTTTGAACGTTAGGAAACGTTTTGTCTCGAGGTGTCTCGAGGTATACTAAACAAAGCAAATGCTCATATTTCATTTATTGTTACTTATACAGATTCTGTGAAGAAAGCGAACGAAACTTATCTAACAATCATTAAATTTGATGAGTTAATAATTTTTTGTTATCATTTTAAAGCTCAACATGTCTTATTTTTTACCTATTTTAAGGGAAAATTACATAGTTCTGGGATGCATGTGTATCCATCAGGGGCGTAGCTAGATGTATTTGAATGTGTACGCAATAAGGCTATGGGGTTTGAAGGTATGCTCCTCCTGAAAAATTTTGTTCGCTAGAACGTCTCTGGTGCGTTCTGGTGTGTTTTTTGCATCATCTTTAACATTATTTTACTGATAAAACCAGGTTTTTTGTGTACAGAGCTTTTTAAAAGTGTTTCTAAGAAATGCTGAAAATACTAAAGGATTACCCCCCCCCCCCCCCCCCTGAGGGCTTAGGCATCAGTTTCTGCGTACAAGTAGCTACGCGCCTGTCCATGCCAGTGAAATGTCCGAATTTGGGCAGTTGGAAGCATGAATATAATCACGCCCTTGATCATAATGTTATACATTCATCCTGGATTCCATTTACAATAAAAAATAAATTAAAAAAAGAATCGGTGACTAGTGTCGTAAAAGTACACAAATTGACATTTAGTGTCTTTGTTTCCTGCACAAATGCAGTTGTTGATTCCATTGATATATTTTAATGCATAAGCTATATGTTTATATGTAAAACAAATATTAAGTTTCGGTTGAAAAAGTGCGCCATAGTACTTGCGCCACTGAATCAAAGTACATTGTTTAATGCGCCAATATTGGTACTTTTCCGATATATTTATGCGCCATAATTATTTGCGCCAATGGAAATTTTCCTTGGCGCATAGAGACAGTATATAAGAAAAATGCTCTAGTATAGAGCGATGGCATTTAAGGTAAGACTCTATGGCTGCGGTCAATTTATATGAGAATTAAGAAATGAAATATTTTAGTCATCATTAAAATAAATGAATCTGTAAAAAGTAAAAATAAAAGTACTAACTTAGAAAAGTGTTGTATTTCATCAGAGTTATAATTTTAACTAAAGACACAAAAAGGAATAAATCAAAAAGCAATTCCAATGTGGCTTCAGAGAAAATTAAAACTATACAGTCCTCAACAAAAGAACAAACAAACAACAACTAGTTTTTGACGGAAAGCCCTGACGCAATTACGCGGGAAAGTTACGGAAGTGAATAAAGCTATTCATTACGCATGCGCAGCCTGAATCAAAACAACAAAGATGGCGTCTGTCAATATTACGAAGTAAAGTTGCAATCGATTTTGCGCTATATATTTACGTAATAAAACACCCAGCACTCTTTAAAGGCACATGTATTGTTTATCAGCATGCTAGATCTTGAGGTTGTACCCGAAAGATCTCTTGGAAACGAACAATGGGAGTTCATTTTGGGTGAGTCCGTTGGTTGTTAGTGTCCCAAAAATTTCAGTTGTCAAAAAGTAAACAAACGAAAAGGGGCCGTTTAATGCCCTTAGAATGTTGACTGAAACATATTTTGATCTTTATTAACATTTCCCTGTATTTGTAATGGTATCAGAATTTCAATTTTAATATGCAAATTTATGTGAAGTTGCAGACAATGAAATTAGTGGCGACAGAAGGTGAAGGTCATTTCACAACACAGCTGATCGTGAAATTCGACGTCCACACCCAAATAGTGGACCAAATTGTGTTAGCAATTTATAGAACACAATAAAACCCCAATAAAAGACAAGTTTGGCTTGGCTGTCTCCTGAGTGCAAACAATTTCTCTTAAGTTTCAAAAAACATCCACAAACTGTAGGAAAAGAAATGGTAGGTGAGCTTTTATCGGTCCTAGCAAATGTGTAAGGATGAGGATTGCATCCAAGCGGACGAAACGCTAGAAACCAACTACCTGCTGCATGGACACATACTAAAATTCGTCAAAAGCAGTGAATATATGAAGGAGTTACAATCTCAGAAGACCACAACTCAGGACTGACACTTTTAAATCAACTCTATGATCTATCGAGAAAGGCTGCAGCCTCAAAGACGGCAGTGTAGGCTGCCGCATACAGAAAAGTAGTTAGGCCAACAGTCAAGTATGTTGCTACAATCTGGGATCATGTCTCGGAAGTCCACAATCAATGACCATGACGAGTCGCCAGATATGTGGTCAACAACTACACACGTAAGACCCAAGGGAGTGTCACAGAAATGCTAGAAGACCTCAACTGGGAAACCCTTGAAAGTCTGATGCTTTACATATCTAGCATCCACCTACATAAAACATACATGCCATCATGTTTCACAGACCCCTTCGCGTGAGATTGGTGATGGAAATGCAGGAAACCAAATAAGGGAGGTTTTCCTTGCTCACACTTTAAACTTGAATTAATGAAGTTTTGATGCAGTTTTCACTTATTTGACTTTTATGACAATACCATGCATGCTTCATAAAGCAATTTAAACTGATTATGTATGCAGTCATCCAGAAATTCGCCAAGTTTTGACGATTTTGTTTCGGTTCGCTGTTTTTTTTTTTTTGATTTGGAATAGGTAGATTACTGATCCCCCTCCACTCTTCAACTGTACAGATAGGGTGATGTACTTATTAAATCATGGGTAAGAGTTGTCAGAAACCTCAATAATTTTTTATGTCCAAAAAATGGGCTGTTTTCATTATTTTTCATATGTTTAATAATTGACAATATTTCAGAATCTCAGGATTTTCATTATTTCTTCCTTTTGCTCATACTATAATTTTTGTATGACTAATATATTTCAGGTATGCCGTTTTATCAAGGTGTGAATATACTGAAACGTCAAGATAGAGTTATAAAAGGTGTACAAGTTTGGTACAGTAGTCAGGTAAGCTGTGTGTAATGTCAATGTTTGTAATGTTTAGGTGAATTTTTCACCCTATTTTTTGATAACGATGATGATTTTCCTCCACATGTGGACAAGTTGCTAGTTCCTTAATTGTGGAATGGTAAGTTAGTACTAATTTGGATACAGTCTAGAAAAACTGGCTAGTTGAATCGGCTGTTGTATAACTTTATAACTGATATTGTTTAGAAACAGTGTTAAAACAAACTTTTATGGGCTTGTTTTTATCTCATTGGCTGAACATTCAGCTCCTCTGTGAAGATATCACTCAAGAACTTGTTTCTTAAACAGTAATCTTTAAGTGGCTGAACACATAATGAAATCTAGGACTATTGTATGACACGCCTGGTAATCACTGGAACCACCAAATGTTATAATGCGATTTTCGTTATAGTGCCAATCTGCAAAAATGGGTGACAACGGTGAGTGAAATCCTTAGTTTTTCTGCACTAATTGCATGTTAGCTCGAATTTAAAAATCAACGCTCTGACCGAACATTTTGTGCGAGCTCTAAAAGATCAGAATTCAGAGTCTGATTTTATTTTGAATATTGTGCTTTTACAACAAAGCCTGGAAATATCTGCATAGCACTACATTCCCCGATTTTTAAAATTCGGGCTTACATGCCTTAAGTAAAGAAAAACAAAGGATTTCACTCACCGCTGACGACCATTTTTGCCGATTGGCACTATAACGGAAATCGCATTTGAACATTTTGTACACATAACGCGATTGTTGTGGTGCCAGTGATTACCAGGCGTGTATGAGTATAGACAGGTGTATCATAGTATGTGATATGTGCATATGTCATAGACTGAACTTGTTCACTATATTGGTGAGAGAGAGTGTGTAAGCAACTGGATAACTCAGTCTGGGGAGCTTTCACCCTGTCAGCAAAGGGTCCCAGGTTCAAATCCCAGTCAGGCTGCACAAATGGTCCACCTCTGCAAGTGGGTGAGGGCCTATAGTAAATTCTTTGCATTGGTTTGGATATAAAAAGGTTCTTCCAGGGGTCCTATAATTCTGGAATAATCCGGAAGTCCAGATTTTATGCAACAGAAGAATGAACTTTTCTGTAGAAAATCAAAGTTATTTGATGAAAAAATTCAAAGAATTGTTAAAGTTATATTCATTTTAACTTTTATAATCTGAATTTTAAAATTAAAACTTTGTTTGAACCCTAGTTAAGGTGTTGGGATGTAAGCTAATAGTACATGAAACAGACATGCGACACATTTTCAGGATTGGGCATTATGCCTCAGTAGGACCCCTGTACTTCACAAACATTCGAACAAAATGTCGATAGATCATAATACTTAAATCTGAAAAACGATGCCTGTATTTTAGTAACAAGTAACTCTGAATACTGGCAATCTTGGCTATTCCTTTGGTAACTTGCAGGTTACCACTTAGTTTATTTAGTGGTCTAGTGCGATTAAGTTAACCTGGTTCTCGACCTTTATGCATGAATATACTCCAAGGTTCTTGTGTGTATTTATGCATTAATTTTCGCACAAAAGATCATATGTCCTTTGTCGGAGATTAAGATTAGCGTTTATAGCACACGTCGTACATATGTGTGGTTTGTTTTGAGCCAAAAATACTCTTGGGGTCAATTCAACCAAATAGATCCATGGTACATGACTTCTTCAGTTTCAAGTTTAATTTCTAATCAGAGTAGGTAAATTGTGAAACAAATTTCTCAACTTAGTTAAATCACTGTCATCAACTCATTTCTGGTAGTATGCATCGACTTGATGGTATGCCTACTTGCTGTTTCATGTTGAGCATCTATATCAGCAAGGGAATGACTGGTATGGTTATCTTTGGTGTGACATGGCCTGACCTCCTGCTTTTGAAGTACTTGGGGACACTCTACCACTATACTATCAAAGACACTCGTTGACCAATTCTTGTATTAAGAAATTCTTAGCCACACCTAATTCTGGAATTGTGCTGGAATCAAACTCAAACCTTTAGTTTGGAAATGACAATCTACGGGGTTCCATTTGACTTGAGTAGGGGTTTTAGCCCTTGAACTTCCAAAAAGCCTCATTTTGACCCTCAAGATTTTGGTTTGAAGGGTCTTTTTCTCTTAAAATCATGGGTGTTTTAAACGTTAAAATTTTGTTAAAAGTGTCAAAATGACCCTTCAGATTCTAAAACTAGTGGAACCCCTGACATCTATCTCCTGATAGCTCTACCTTCCTGAATGTTGTCAACTGAATACTTTAGGGGTTGAACCTTTTTATAATTTCGGAATAATTCAGATTTGCTGCTCAAGAAAGAATGTACTTTTTGGCAGGTTATAAAATAGTTGTTTGATTAAAAAAAATAAGTATAATAATTATTGACTGTCACTGAGTTATGCTCATTTGAAATTTGTAAGCTGAATTTCAACAATTACGTCACAATAGAACAATATTTGAATGACACATATTTTTGGTGTATGGAGGTTTGGTTATGTCGCCTGTAACAGACTTGCATCAGGGGTTCCATTTGACTCAGGAGTTGCGGTTTTGACCCTTGAAATTAAAAAAAAAGCCACATTTTGAACCACATGATTATGGTTTGAAGGGTAATTTTCTCTTAAAATCATGGGTATTTTGCTAAAAAATGGTAAAGTTTAGTCAAAAGTATCAAAATGATTCTTTAGATTCAGAAGCTAGTGGAACATATGTTGCCTCTTATTTTCAGGATTGGGCATTATTCCTCTGTTGGACCCCTCGTACTTATATGTATATTCATACTCATTTCATACTGTCTTAGTTAACGACTTTGTTGAAGGCTATCGTGCAGGAATGAACTCTTACCGAAGTCCGTTCACAGCACAAAGTTAACAGTTTTAGAACTCTGAGATCAAGACAACTTGACCTTTCTCTATAAATATATCAGCTGAATGCTGTGAAAACACTTATTCATCCAGATGGTTAATTGAACATATATAACATGTTGTCATTATAACAACTATTTGACTTCCTTCTATGAACTGTTTGCTAATTGATACTCCATGTAATGTGGAAATTTATCCTACTAATTTACTTAATATACATATATAATTATGGTACAAGTGTGACGTTTTCAGGCACATTCCTGAACTTCAGACTTATTAGTGTACCAAAAAGTATTTTCTTTCTATATTTTTCCTATATGAATTGTAAATTTCAGATGATTGCTATTTTTTTTACCCTAAGGATCCATGATGAGTTGTCTTTGGAGATCAACATTTCGAAAACGAGTCATGAAATCACAAATAACACTCGCTAAGTAAGTTGTTAACTAGAAAAGTTGAGGAAATGTTGATCCCGAAGACAACAAATGACTGACATGAGCATAGTTACCAGATCAAAACAAACCTAGAACTAAGAAGTATAACAAATTCATAGAACTGCTTTACTCAGTGCCACATCGAAATAACAGGTGTGTCAAAAGTCATGATTTATCTGGAATTCCGGATTTATCATTCCTGATAGAGCAATGACTTCTGACCAAAATAAAAGTTATTTGATTAAAATATCTCAAGAAATGACAAAGTTATGATCAAAATGGTCAGCCGCATAAGATTTTCCTGATTTTTAATTTGGCCTTGTTGACACGCCTGAAATAAACACTTCCCCCAAATGGATTTTCTGGAACATAGTTCTAACAATTGATTAGAAATTATCCATTATGACATAACCTATACATACACCGGAGCTTGAATTTTTCACAAAATGCTAACTGGTGGAAAAATTGCAAATCACTATTTTAACCTCGCGTAATATTTTTCATTTCCTGCGTATCATTCTAATGGGGAGTTCATGCCGAAAAATTTTATAATTAATTATGGTTCGAATGAATAATGAATACTGTGGTTGCATGTTGCAGACCAATCAATCTCTTTGTGTAACATTCCTGAAAACAAATGACAATAAATTTGTAGGTAGTGCATATGTTATTTTTAATTTTTTTTATTATTTGCTTTCAAAGGATTATGGAGATTTTTCAGTGAAAATAACAGTGAAAATAACAGTGAAATTACCACTTTGTTATTTTCACTGTTTTAGAGCTGGTTCCAGTATCATGTGATTTTGCCAATTAAGCCAATTACGGCGTATATTTAAGAGGAATTGAGGCATATAATAAACAGAAAATCTGTTCAATTTCATTTGCTAAGCCACTCGGTGAAATAAAATTCGATCTTACACCAAAATCAACTAATATCCTCTATTTAATAGAAATTTTTCTAAAACTAACCCAATTAGGCCTTGAAGGAATTACACATAATAATGACAGTGTATAAAGGAGTCAACTTCTGGTTATCACAATAAGGAGTACACATTGAATTGTATAGTCTAGCAATATGTCGTACAGTGATGGGAAGTCATTCCTATCACCAGATATTTCAATAACAATAAGTCATTCAAGTTGAATTGTATAGCATCCCAATAAGTCATACAGTGATTTGGTTTATAGGCGGTGCATATATATTGTGTATAAGTGGCATATTAGAAGTGGCTCTAAGTGAAACATGTGTATAAAACCATGTGATGTCTTTCAGTTTGCTCCAATTTCTCACGTTTTCTCCCGCATCTACTGTGTACTCAATATCAAGGGTGATTGTGAAAATGTTTGATAAAGTAATACAGGGGTCCTATACAACTCTGGATTAATCCTGAAGTCTGGAGTTGCTGCACTAGGAAGAATAAACTTTCCTGCAGAAAATAAAAGTAATTTGATAAAAAAATTCAAAGTATTAACAAAGTAATGCTCATTTGAAGTTGTTAAAGCCGAATTTAACAATAGAACAAGTTTTGAAACTGTGTTTTGGTGTAGGGATGTGTGCGAATTGCACTTGTACCAGACTTGCGTCTAATTTCAGGATTGGATATTATGGCTTAGGGACCCCTGAGTAATACCTAACACCTAAACAACTTCTTTCAAAATAGCACTTCATACCGGACGAAGCAAAAAAATTATATTACCGTATATCAGGCCGTGAAGGGTTCCATTGCACAACAAAGCGCTCTGTAGCAAAGTGCTGAGAAACAGTATGCTATCAACAAGCACTGCTTGCTGGTAGCATGTCGTTTCATAGACGTAGTTAATCGCTCGATAGCACTATTTTGTGGAGTTTGGTTAGGCAACGGTTCCGGGTTTTACAATAACATAGACTAGTAATGTCTCCCAGCACAGAAATTCGAAATTCTATCACAAGAATGGCATTTGAAACTTTCATCTATAGACTATATAAGAAAACTGCTTAGGATAGAGTCAATGAAAAACTGGGTTGGTGAATCTACCTGTTAACATAACTGAAAAGTTCTTAATAAACTGCATTTAGACAGAGTAAACAATCATCCTATAACTTATGCTCATTGAGAAAGTCACTACATATGTTCATAAATATGACTTAAAGCACCATTACAAAAACCACACTGACAGGATGGTATGAGACGTTTGTCATCTAGTATGTGTCCCATAGGAACTACCAATTGTTTACAAAGCAGTGTATATGTATGTGAGGGGTTTGGTACCAGGAAAGTGTTACACTAAGTCACTGTCAGGTTATTTTGTGAAGAATTTCTTAGAATTGTCTGCTCATTCCTGGGTGTATAGGGAGTGTAGTTCCAGAGTTCATGTGAATTATTCCACCTCGTCGATAGCCTAGTGGTAGAGTGTTTGTTTTGAGTTTTGGAGGTCCGGGGTTCGATCCCCAGACGCGTCATACCAAAGACAAAATAAAAAAATGGAAACCAGGAATTCTCTTGCTAGAGGCTCAGCATAAAAGGGAAACTGGCTTCTCTTCTCTGATACCCTTGTGGTGTTGGATATCAGGAATGAGGTGTCGAGAGTGATAAATATAAGTTGGAAAAACTTGTTTCACAATCGACATTAAATAAATTAGTATAAACTAATTATTCTACAACTTTATTATTATGTACCACAGCAGAGGGGACAGATAGAGTTTTAGAAACATCCCTGAAATTTTGGCAAATATGTGGTTATAAAACAGGACAAGTATGCGGGAGCTTGTAGTCTGGTCGGACCCCCTGATTGCAATATAGCTGGTCAGACCCCGGCCCCTGAGCGAAATTGCTTGCCAGAATGTTATGGAGTAATTCAAAGTACAAGCATTTGTTTGTGGGTTTGGATACTAGAAAGTAGAAACTAACAAAAAAATCGGACGTGAAGGCTGCACAGAACTTAAAAAGCCGAGCTCAGAAAAACATAAATAGTACAGACCACAATCGCACAGCACAATGCCCAACACACAACTGAACGAGAAAATGAAACTAAATTGCTGAAATTCCAACTTTTAGTTGTTAAAAAGCTGAAAGACATAGTTTCAGCTAGTTCCAGCTGTATACAAGCTTTTTAGTCCCCTACTGGTTTTTGACAGGAGGGGACTATAGGTTTGCCCTCTATCCGTCAGTCTGTAATAAGTTAAGTTAATAAGTCAGTCTGTCCATCAACAAAAATTTGGTTCCAGACATAACTCAAAGAGTTTTCAAGCTAGGTTTATGAAACCTAGTATGTGGATATGGGGCAATTAGGGGATACTGCACGTCCAAAAATATTTTAATTCCTATCAAAATTGTGGTTGCTATGGCAACAGAAACATTGTTAATGGCTTAACATCGGTAGGGGACTTCTGTATTGCTTACAATTCTTAATGACTTGTTTTTACAAGTTTCTGTACGCTTTTAAGACTTCTTCTATTTTTTGATCAAACTCTTAAACATTGGAATGACGAAACAATTAATTGTGTTACTAAAACAAGAATCAAGCCGTTAACTGTTCTCAGGCTGAAGTATATGGTAGTCATGTTACTGCGAAAGTGTCACATATACAGTGCCCACCAAAGATAAGTAAACAGTAAATAAATGTTGCAAAATTAAACTTGGTTAAATTATTCAATATCCGTTTATCATGGGGTCTCAATAATACTAGTTTCTGAAACTACAGTTACTATATGAGTTAAAAAGGAGATAGAAATAAAGATGAAGATGTTTTGAATTAAAAAAATCATGTGATCCAAAAGGCAGGATTTTCCATCTTGTTGTGACATTCAAGCGGGACAAAGTAACTTTATATTTTGCTCCTAGGGTACCAATTAATGTATGATCATTACAATTAAGAAACAAAAAAAATCCTTTTCTTCAAAAATATTGTTGTTTCACTGTTTTGCAAATAGTGGTATTACAGATAAGTAAATGGGGAAATAACATCGGTATACTTTTTTTTGGTAGGCAGTGTATTACATATACGTTTGTACTTAGAACAAATCCCGTACTCGGTCACTGGATCACTGGGTCAAAATAGACACTCACTTTAGTAAGTAGAAGTGCCGAAAATGTCAACCACACTTGCCTACAAACCGCAGACTTTATCATGTTCGGAGTGGTTTAATACTGTAAACCATCAACCATTATTGATGCATTTTTTCTTCATAATTCTACACTGGTAATACTTAATGTGTGTGTCGGGAGGTGTTTTCATGTATGTTCCTGTTCTTTGTTACAACTTAATCCTTCTGATATATGAAACTAGAAATGTGTCAATAGGACACGTAGTGACAGATGAAGGCGTTGCTTGGTTAAATGGGAGTGTACGTCCAGGGTGTGCCCGGGTTGGTCTTTTTGGGCTTGTTGCTCTTTTAATTGTTTTGTCATTCCACTGTTCAAGAGTATGATCAGAAATAAAAGCCTTAAAGGCGTAAACAACTTTTAACTACTGGAACTAGCTTTAGCCCTTTGAAGCTTTAGGTTGTCAACTCTTTGAATCAGATGATTTTCAACAGTAATAATCTGGCTATTGAGTATGTACCATGTTGCCTATCTATAGTTGCTGTATCATTATTCAAGACTGTGCAGATCTTTAGTAATATTATTTACAGTACATTACGTTACTATACTATAGATCGGCAGTGAATTTAGGATTGGGAACTTCTTGTCCTCATCGGCAAAAGTGAAGACAGTGAAGCAGCAATATTTTTATTATTTTTGAAGACAATGAATATTTTTGCTTATTAAGTGTAAAGACCATACATTGATTGGTACCCTAGATGCAAAATATTTAGTTTCTTTGCCTGCTAGAAAAGTAATTTTGTCATAAAAATTTAGAAATATTGGGCTTTTTAGCTCACCTGTCACAAAGTGAGCTTTTGTGATCACTCTTCGTCCGTCGTTCATCTGTCAACGATTTGCTTGTGTAGACACTAGAGGTCACAATTTTGGCCTAATCTTTATGAAACTTGACATCACAATGATCATCTCAACAAAATCTAGGCCAAGTTCAATATTGGGTCATCTGGGGTCAAAAACTAGGTCACAAGGTCAAATCATAGAAAAACCTTGTATACTCACTTGAGATCGCAATTTTGACCTAATCATTTTAAAACTATGTCGCAATGATTATCTTAACAAAATCTAGGTCAAGTTTATTATTGGGTCTTCTTGGATAAAAAACTAGGTCACTAGGCCAACTCATAGAATAACTTTGTGTAGTCACTAGAGGTCACCATTTTAGCCTAATCCTTATGGAACTTGATCACAATGATCATCTTAACAACATCTAGGTCAAGTGCAATATTGGTTATCTTGAGGCTAAGAACTAGGTCATTAGGTCAAATTACAGGGCTGGCATGCACTGCTACGACAGGTGAGTGACCTAGGTCCTTTGGGCTCTCTTGTTGAATCACATGGTTAATTTTTTCAGAACATTTTCATCTTAACTTTTCTCTTTTTTGACTCATTTAGTGACTGTAGTTTCAGAAACAAGTGTCATTATGACCGCCTGATAAACAGATATTGAATAATTTAACCATGTTCAATTTTGCAACTGTATATTTATTTTTGGCGGGCACTGTATTCTGTACATAATTCCTGCAGAACTTACTTGTCCAAAACAATGATTACTTGTCACGGACAAATATTCGCAAAGAAAAGATTCTCAGTTTTTTCATATAATACTGAAGATTATAATGCTTGTGAAAGTCTCATGTAACCTTGGTAAATGTGATTAAATTCCATTGGTAGATTTCTGACCGGAAGAATCGTGTTTAGAATGGCGTATAGTCCATTGATTTAAGTGCAAAATGTAGGTTGTCATACAAGATTGCTATAGTTAACTTCAGTAAGATTTGTCATGTTTGCTTGACTTCAGGCAACATATTATGCAGATGTTAAAGATGCTGCCTCACAGATCGGGCTAAAATGTTTGTATGACGAAATTTTCCGACCTAACCAAGTTATTATTTAATAGAAACCAACTGACATTAATTTTGCTTTATGAAAGATTTGGTGCAAATAAGCAATTGAAACCTCTCTCGGTATCACACACTCAGTATTTTTCCATTTAAAAATAGCGCTGAGTTTCCTTCCAACATGCTTTGTTAATTACTTAATTCACACAAGATAGAACTATAACCAGGGGTCCTACAATTCCGGAATAATCCGGAAATCCAGATTTGTTGCATTAGAGAGAATGATCTTTCTGCACAAAAAAAAAGTTATTTAATGAAAAAAAAAAGAATTGATAAAGTAATGATCTTTTGAAGTTCCATAATCTGAATGTTAATAACAAAACAATGTTTGAAACCTAGTTAATGTGTAGCGATGTGAGCTAATAGCACCCGAAACAGATTTGCGACTCATTTTCAGGATTGGACATTATGCCTCAGTAGAACCCCTGTATAACATCAACAAACTACAGCGTAGCCACCAATGAGGTATTCGGTTCTTTTTGCAATTTGTTTTCATCGAATGCGAACAAAATTCAGGCAATTTAAGGAAAAGTGCAGCGCTAATTCTATAGGGTATTAACTACTAATATTCACTATAGAGTTTTGGATGTAAAATTTCTAAGTAACTACAACATGCCGATGTTTCGCAAGTTATTTTCAATGTCAGTGTGGTTGTTAATTGGATATACAGGCAATATATACTATACCAAAATTACTCGAAAATTTGACAATTTTATTTTTGAAAATTACACCAATATGTGAGGCATCACCTTTAACAAAACTGTGAATATTTGAGTAGGTGGTATGTCTTTGACACAATTATTGTCTGTACAAATATAATAATAAAAGATTAAAAATAAGAAATAGAAATGAAACATGTCCACCTGTGTATAAAAAAAGTAACTGTTCTACATATGTTATTACGTAATGAAATTTATGCCTGAATAACAATACAGTCAGATCTCGATACAACGACACTGTTTGTTCCCGATCAAAATGTCGTTATAACGAATTTGTCATTATACTGAATTTCACTAGTGACGAGAAATTTGATTTGGAGATTGTTTCATATAAATCAATTAATGATTAACATATAATTCATTATGTCATAAAATTGACATAATCAGCAAAATCAGCAGTATGAAATTATCATAATTACATAAAATAAAATACAATGTTTTCAGTCTGAGAGAGCTCCAAAATAAAGAGTCCGAATTTAAAGATGTCCGGAAACTACTACAGTAAACTATAAAATCTAACGCTCTAGAGAATAACTTGGTAATTCATTTTGTCACAAATTTTACTCTATCGTCTTTAAGAATTGATGAATTAATAAATCAAGTCGAGAAATCTCGATTAACATCGTTTATTTAGTGAACCGTACGATTTATAAAATACGAATATATATGCGATGACTTCGCTTATCTCCCTTGATTACGAATGCGCGAGCCACCGTGATTCAACTGTGAAAGATTCCACTATTATTATAAAAAGAGCAATTAAGATGATTTTCACAAGTGTAATTACATAATTAGGCTCCTTGCTCAGACGGTGACTTTGTGAAGCCGATAAATAGTTCAGGTGTGAAAAATAGTCCCTTGATAGTGTCAGTATATCGAGTATTAATTACTGTGAAAACAATCGAATTGTTCCCATCTTTTTGCTGTCGGTGTCGGTAAGTGAATATGTCGTTATAACGGATACTATTAACGTTGTATAGAATTCGTCCCCACCAATTGGTGTCGTTATAACGAAATTGTCGGTATATCGGATGTCATTGTAACGAGTCCTGACTGTATAAATAAATGAAAATAGATGGCAAGGTGTAATGACTTAAGTTTCCTTTGAAATATAAATGGTTATTTATGTTGTATCATGTGATATGCTTTCTTTGTTACAGGAAATATTGACATTGACTATGAAATATTTAAAGAAAATGGCTTTATCTGTATGCAGCATAGATGTGTCATTAACCTGTTAAATACTCTATGATACCACCTTTTGACACATTTTTACTCCAATCTGTATACAGCATAGTTGTGTCATTAACCTTTTAAATACTCCATGGTGCCACCTTTTGACACATTTTTACTTCCAATCTGTATGCAGCATAGATGTGTCATTAACCTTTTAATACTCCATGGTGCCACCTTTTGACACATTTTTACTCCCAATCTGTATGCAGCATAGATGTGTCATTAACCTTTTAAATACTCCATGGTACCACCTTTTGACACATTTTTACTCCCAATCTGTATACAGCATAGATGTGTCATTAACCTTTTAAATACTCCATGGTACCACCTTTTGACACATTTTTACTCCCCATCTGTATACAACTTTTGTCCTTAACCATATACTGGATGATACAACTTACAAGCTATATGTTATTAACCCTTTACTCAATGGTACCACCTTTTGAACCCTTCCCCCAGCTATTACACATGGTCCTGATGGCATCCCCATCACATTGGCTTATAAGTTATAAGTTATAACCCTCTCAGGTACCCATTCATACACCTTGGTAAAATGGTGCATTGTGGGTTATTTTTGCTCTGAGAAATATAACAGTTGTGCAATTTCATTAAATTCAGATCCTAACATTAGCAGGGGTGTCAATTTTCCTGATTTATCTGGAATTCCTGAAAGAGCAATAGCTTCTGAGCAAAATAAAAGTTATTTGATGAAAATATCTCATGAAATGGCAAAGTTATGGTAAATTTAATCTACTCTGAAGGATTTTCTTTAATACAAACTAAGTTAATTATGGAAACAACTTCATTGAAGGCTTCTTATTTGGCAAAAATGGTTGGCCGCGTACAATTTTCCTGATTTTGAATTTTGCCCTGTTGACACCCCTGCATTAGCTCCATTCCTATACGTGGTTCGAGATCTGACTACACTCCGTAAGAGGTCATGTTCAAATGACCTCTCTGCTTCACAATGACGTTACATAGCCTCAGCCGTATTTCACTGGGCTTTCAGATTTGTGAAGCAGCGATTTGATTGGATGATGTAAAGTTCACTTCGACATGCCCCCATACAGAGTGTCGTCAGATCCTATATCAGCGTAAAGTAGTGAAGCGTAATAAGGGTATGATTTTAATGAGATTGACTGTTGTGCAGACAGGGATCGAACCAGGGATCGAACCAGGGACCTCTCAATCTCAAAGACTGTGTCCTACCTCTAAGCCACTGCTCCAAGATAAATATATTAGGGGTCAAAAGAATGAAGAGTTCCTCCTAAAGGATATTTTGTACACAGTCACATTGTTCAAACAATTCAGTATAAACAGAGTCTGTATAGCTCGCTGGAGATGATTCCAGCCTTATCAATAAATAAACACGCATAATATAAACACTGCAAGGTTAACTGACCATTGTTATCAGTATTGATTGAAAGAGTATATGAGTACATTGAAAGTGATTAAATGCGCAAGATTGAAGAAAAATAGACAACGAAAATGCATTTTATTTTAATAAATGTTAACAAAGGCTAGTGTTTTCTCCGGCGAACTTTACGTACGACTATCCCTATTCTGTGACTGGATTCCATTAGTGTTAATTACAGTACCGGTAACTGAATCATTGATCTGTTTAACTAATCATTTTCTGTATTTACAATTACTGCTACCAGTATTCACATTCAGGTAATCACACGGTAATTCCAGTGCTTTGATTACAGTGATTTATACACAATGATAGCTGTTTACTTTTACATGTTGGCTGTTTATTGACGTGTTTACAACAGTATTGAATTGATGATGTTGTTCAATCTTATCTGATTTACCTTATGAACTGCAAAATGAATTGCGCAATTGTTGCGTAAACAGAAATGCACAGTAAGTCTTCATCAAGTGTTTAAAGGCGCACATCTAATTTTAAAATTAATGATCAAGTGAAGACGAAATAGTTCCACATAGATGCTTTTATGTTAAACTACTCTTGTGCTGATCACAATTATTGTCAGGTACATAGACACGTTGTGGACATACCATGTGGTATGTGACATAAGTTTTGGCTGAAGACGCAAATAGGAATCTGTCAACAAAAAGTTTAAAACAATCGACTGATTTTAACGCTCAAGCCGAGAATTAGTACTATTCATGTCACTTAATAGTTTTGAGCAAGGTTTTGGTATCCAGGCATTTCAGCCGGTTTTGTCTTTAGGACGATGATGCCTGAAACCAGTTAATCGTCTTTTAGCTGTTTCTGAAACCAGTTAATTGTCTTTGAGCTGTCCCCTGAAACCAGTTAATTGTCTTTGAGCTGTCCTCTGAAACCAGTTAATTGTTTTTGAGCAGTACAATTTATATATTGTGCTTTAATTACGACAAATTTGGTGTTGCACCTTTAACATGTTTACGATGTAGCAGTTGCCTACACACATTGATATATGTATGACGTCAAGTTTGTCATAATGACAAGAGTATATGTCATTGAAAGTTTCCAAGTACTAGTATAACATAGTATAATCACTCCTGCATCTAACTGGTCATTGAGATTTATGAGATTAATATCATAAATCTTGTATATCGACCAATCAAGTGACAGGATATGTGTACTAATAGCGGTATACTGTTTACGTAATTAATTACTGCTGACGTAAGCTGTAATTGCATGTTGCATAGTTAATTGACAATTTGTACATACATGTGCATCATTATATAAAATAATGCATGTTACATAATAGACTGTTTATCACTGTAGTGACTGATACTTAAGTACTGTATTATTGTTTACTCAAAGTGACTTTATTATAATTAAATAAAAATGTTATTTATTGAAAACGACATTCTTTAGCCAGTAAACTGGCATACTCTCTGTACAGTAGGTTTGATTGTTACGTTGGGTTGTCCATCCATCTTAAGTACTAATGTCATATAATAGGGTACTCCAAAGGACAAGGTTCATTTATGACTTAATTTGGCCCTGAGTTTTATCGAAAAATAGGAATGCATCTTTCTATAAATGTATCCTATGTTTCCAATCACCTAACACTGTCTTTCAAAAAATTAAGCATATTTTTCCAAATTGCCCTCGTAAAATGTCGACAAATCTACTTGAAATATGTTATGTTTACCAAAAAATGTCATTTTTAGCCATTTTCATGGTTTTTCGTGTTGTAAAACCTTCCAAACAACCACGATGGCATTCTTGCGACACTTTGATATTTTGTACAGATAAAAAAAGACTTGCAGAACACTGGTAATGTATAGAACATAAAAGTGTCGCAAGAATGCCATCATGGTTTTTCGGAGAATTTTAAGTCAATAATAGTCGAGAAATTGGCCAAAAATGACTTTTTGGGCTAAACATGACTTATACCTCATATTATTGGCAGTTTTGTCAACAAATTATAAGGGAAATTGGGATATGTATGCTCATTTTTTACACAGGAAATGTTAAGTTATTTGAATTATAGGACAGATTTATATGAACACGCATTTTTATTTTGTGAAAAATCACAGGGCCAAATTAAGCCATTAGTGAACCTTGTCCTTTGCCATTAGTTAATTAAAAATACCAGCAGTCCGAGTATCACTGGTCAAGAAAAACCTTTCAGTAATAACATGAGATGCGACATTATACTCTTGAACCTTCCTTCTTCAATATTTCAAATATAATGTGTGGCAACCTGTGACTGGCTTTCATGGCTATTCTGTTCTATTCCCGTCATCCTAGCAAGTCTGTTATTATAATAAACATTATTACTGTACCGTAACAAAAACAGAAAAGAGTTCCAATTTCAGTTCAATAATGTCAAGTAATACTTATGTTTCCAAACTGATAGTGTTCTTAATTAGTGTTCTCAATTACCTTGCTGTAAAATAATACCTTACTATTAAAATTATTTATTTCAAAATAACTTTATTATTTACACATGTATTGAAATAAAGTTATTTTGAAATAAGTAATTTTTATGTGTTCTCTTATTTCATTCATTTCTTTTCATCTTCATGTATTAAATTATTCAGGAAGTTAATCCTTTCTTGTATATTTATCATGAAATAATAATAGTAATAAATTAAGATAAACTGTTAATTATTGGCTGTTCAAGTTACAAAAATACTGGAGTTATTCACAGTTTAAGTGCAACGCCAAGAATCATTAAAAATGTCTTAATGTGTCGTTTTATAGCTTTTCTCGAGACACGGTTTATGTATTTTTTATTCTGACTAATGACAAAACGAAGGCAATCTTGCATTTGGGCCGATAGTCTGAAGTGGTCATTTATGATTCTGACCATTTTGGCCACATGTCGAGGTTTGTTAACAAAACATATTTCCATAGAGTTTGCACTTATTACTGCTGTGTGTCATTAATGAAATGAATTACTAACATTAACTTGAAGAGCAGGGTAAACTTGGTATCACAGATTTTAGTACATTTTAATGACCGTGTTTCTTGCACTTGCAAGCTCGTCATGACAATATCCTGTTCATGTTTGATAGTAAATACAGGATCCTTGACGTGTAACAATGGTACAGAATTGCACGGTGCATCTGTGCACAGTCTACATTGACAGACTGGTTGTACAGTTCCGTATCCTGACAGACTGATTGTACAGTTCGGTATCCTGACAGACTGGTATCCTGACAAACTGGTTGTAAAGTTCCGTATCCTGACTGACCGGTTGTAAAATTCCGTATCCTGACAGACTGGTTGTACAGTTCCGTATCCTGACAGACTGGTTGTATAGTTCCGTATCCTGACAGACTGGTTGTAAAGTTCCGTATCCTGACAGACTGGTTGTACAGTTCCGTATCCTGACAGACTGGTTGTAAAGTTCCGTATCCTGACAGACTGGTTGTACAGTTCCGTATCCTGACAGACTGGTTGTAAAGTTCCGTATCCTGACAGACTGGTTGTGAAGTTCCATATCCTGACAGACTGGTTGTACAGTTCCGTATCCTGACAGACTGGTTGTAAAGTTCCGTATCCTGACAGACTGGTTGTAAAGTTCCGTATCCTGACAGACTGGTTGTAAAGTTCCGTATCCTGACAGACTGGTTGTAAAGTTCCGTATCCTGACAGACTGGTTGTACAGTTCCGTATCCTGACAGACTGGTTGTAAAGTTCCGTATCCTGACAGACTGGTTGTGAAGTTCCATATCCGGAGACAAAAAAGCACTGAGGCAAATCGAGGGCTCAGTGCAAAACTATGGTACATGCCTATATAAATTGATGAAGTTACCATAGTTTTTATTTGTACTGAGCCCTCAAAATATTTTCTAGGGTCTATTTGAGGCAGTTTTACTTCAAAACTTGTGTGACTTAAATATAGAATTAAGTAAATAATTCAGTTTACTCATATAAGTTTCTTTATTATAAAACGTATTAAATGTTCAATGTTTTGTATTGTGAAATTGTACTTGTAAATATTGTTCTTATGTTCATGTACATTATATACTAAGAATTAATGAATGTATTAAATAATCACTTTTTGTGTGTCATATAATTTTATCAAGATAAGAAAATTGTATACAGTAATTAATTGTAACAGTTCCGTGTCATTAGCTAAACTTGATCAACTGTTTCGGTTTTTACCATATACAGTTAAACTTGTCTGAAGCAGCCATCAATTGGTGCATTAACCCCCCTACACCCCCGCCCCAAACTCTGAAATTCATTCAATGTCTATCTTAATAAAATCTGATCTCAAATATTGTTATATTTCATAATGATTATTTCCATGCAATACCATATTGAAAACATTGAGCATAGCTTATTTGTAACCGCCAAATATCAAGAGTTCCAACTTAAGATTTGCCTCAAACTTAGACTCTGATTTCAGCAATCACTCAATTTGAGCATAGCTTTCTATTTGAGGCGCTTCGGGTTATTTGGTGTCTGATCTTATAATGCGGTTGTGAATGATGTTTATTCATGGGAACGAATTGTAAACTTGAGGGACTATTGAGCATAGCTTTAGTGATCTGTTTGTTCATTTTCAGGAAGCATTGAGCATAGATTTTGTGATCTATTTGTATATTTATACCCCCACACAACGAGTTGTAAGGGGGGTATACTGGATTCAGCTTTTCTGTCGGTCTGTCGATCTGTCTGTCTGTCTGTCTGTCCGTAGACGCATTCTTGTGGACGCAACTCCTACAGTTTTGGCAGGATTTGCTGAAACTTTCACAGATGAACAACCTCAACATATAGATGTGCATGAAGAAAGGAATTTGCGCTGCGATGAATTTTGGCAGAATTATGGCCCTTTGCAGGCGGGGGTATATTAGTCTGCCGAATGGCGACAGCTCTAGTTTCAGAGAGCATTGAGCATAGATTTAGTGATCTATTTGTATATTTTCAGAGAGCATTGAGCATAGATTTAGTGATATATTTGTATATTTTCAAGGAGCATTGAGCATAGATTTAGTGATCTTTTTGTATATTTTCAAGGAGCATTGAGCATAGATTTAGTTATCTATTTGTATATTTTCAGGGACCATTGAGCATAGATTTAGTGATCTATTTGTATATTTTCAGGGACCATTGAGCATAGATTTAGTGATCTATTTGTATATTTTCAGGGACCATTGAGCATAGACTTAGTGATATATTTGTCTCAGGATGGAATACGGCTCATATTTGACCCTGTGTCACAACGTCTTAAGGTAAGCCAACTGAATAATTTATTGTGATGTATTCTAGTTGCAGGGATGGGCTTTGTATAGGCTTTTCAAAATATATGGGTGTGGTGTATGGCGAGGGGTTGGATATGGGGGGTGGGAAGGTTTTGGATGGTGATACATTTTAGGTATTTTAGCTTGAAGTGCAATCCTGTTTACTTTTTGTACTTGTAGGTGAGTAATAGTACAGATCTGTTGTTAAATTTTGACAGCTAACGGTATTTGTGTGAAACAAACAGAATTGTCAATTGAAACACCATTAAAGTTGAAAGTTGGTCATGCATTTACAGAATGTTGAATTTATGGGGGCATTTCTAGTTTGAAGCATTTTGAATAATTGGTTTTGTAATGTAACATTTATTTTCAGAAATCTAGGTCCTTAAAATTCCATTTGTTTAATAATTCTCAAAAAACTTGGTAGACATTCTATAGAAAGGGTCTTAATTATTTTTTCCGTCTGCTTGAATTCATTTCGAAAATGTCTTGACCGTTTGTGTTTTTGAATGGCCAGGTTCTTGTATTGGTTCATTTAGTAGGGATAATTTGGTCGGATCAGTCAGTTTTGATGGACAACCTTTATGTAAAAATCATGCAAGATTCACGGGTAACTAATCCGATATAAATTAAACTGTTTGATGTTTTAGTCCATCATGTAAAATATTAAGAAACAAAATCAATAAATTACGCGACAAAATGTTCATTTTCCGTAATAAAGTGGCGGGTCGTGTGGTCAAACAATAGCAGGATAAGTGGACGCGTGACCCCTGATTAATTTCGACAACCCGTGTCAAAGGGTGAACACGCTTTGAGCGGAAAATATTACATTTATCTCTTCCCGCCAGACCCCTTGAAAGACAAGATGAGCATTATGGGTACAATTCTGATTACTCGTAATGAGAAAGCTCATCACGACACTCGAGGCTTAATTTCAGCAGGAATGAATACACCAATGAAAATTTTGGTGGTAGGGGGTGGGGATAGACCGTATTTTACTGTTTGATAAAATGATTGGAAACATTAGCGGGGTCTGATATTAGATAATATCACGTTACTTCATTGTATCTCTATAATATTTCGGGAAGAGAAATTAGTCTGGACTCGTGCTGACCCTTAAGGGGCTGTATGCTTGCATGATGCGGCTTTCATACTCAGCTTAATCTTCACTTTGCCATTTTGAATTAATTTTGTGAAAGTCATTTATTTGATTTTGGGGTTAAATTCTTTTGACTTTCTATGGCCCCTATTTGGGGTTGGAATATTTCTTGTGTTCTATGGCCCCTTTAGATAGTGGTATAACATTGTGTATTTGGAAAATCTCGGATATTAATCTGTATTTAGTCACAAGTGCGCAAGTTTGCTGTAGAAAGCTGATAATTACTGTATAATTGTTTAATATTTCTCTGCTGAACATTTTTTTTATGGAGTTGAACAGCAACAGCGAAAATTCAAAAATTATTTTCTTCTTTTCTGTATTAAACAAGACTTAAATTGATCAGGGTTTTCACTACCCTCCAAAATGGAAGAGTCATTCCTGACTCTTAATTTTCAAGTCATCAAAATATTGCAAGAGGATTCATATTATAAGTATAGAAATTTTACCCTTCAGCTAAATTTCAAGAGTCAAAACTTTTGTCAAATTGGAGAGTTAAAATGCAGTTTCAAGAGTCAATCAAATGAAAGATCTGTTGATATAATGACAGGGGTCCTACAATTCTGGAATAATCCGGAAAACTTTTCTGCAGAAAATAAAATGAATTTGCTAAAAAAAAATCAAATTATTAACAAAGTTATGGTCATTTGAACTTTAACAATAGAGCAATGTTTGAAAAACTGTTTTGGTGTAGGGATGTGTGCAAATTGCACTCTGAACAGACTTGCGTCTAATTTTAAGGATTAGCAGGACCCCTGATAATAAGTTTGTGGCTGTTCATGGATTTCATAGATTTGATTAACTGCCCATTGTTGGCAGAAAGACTGAAACACTGTTACTATGTTTTTCCTCCTCTATTTTGTCATCGTGATTCACACCCTGTGTGTTTGTGCTGATATTTATTGCCTTAGAAAATTTTTCAGCTATGGATCTGGATTCGAAAATATTATTCTGGCTTCGGACACGGTCAAGTTTAATTAACAATAGTCATTAACTTCGGTCATTTCTCAAATACTAGTGGAGATTAGTGCTATATCATTACTTTAAAGAACTTCATCAATTATCGGACTCTTTCCACAATTTCGCTTAATTAGTGTTTTAAGAGGTTTCAGACTGGTTGAAAAAATATGAACGGAACACTACCTCCCTGGTCGTGTGTAACAAAAGGCCTGAACAATGTCCACTTCATAAAGAAAAATTTGAAACGGGTCATTATTTCAACCTCCAGCGAATTTACTCATGAGGGGGTCAAAGTTGTTTACGAAAGTAAGAGCCATAAGTGGACGTAGTGATGTTTTAATTGTCAAGTCGCTTTTGTTGACACGGTGTTTTATTGGCTCTAAGAACTGTTTTATATTATTATCAGCCTTGGTGCGTTTCATTCGGTCCATATGTCCAGACGTCCCCGAGTTCACACTGACCCTCACTTCTTCCTGACACCATAGTGTTTGTCTAATCACCAAGAATAATAGAATCGTGTTAAAAGTAAATTTATCAAATATAGCCATCATTATTGTTTACAGTCCACAGTACTGTAATGGTCAGTACAGCCTGTCAGTGATCAGACCAAAACAAACTAATTATGTGGTTATTGTTACAAAGTGGCCCGACCCTAAACATTTTATTGCAATTTTTCCGGAACGGTACGAAAACTACAGCATTTAGTGGTTCTTATATCAATTTTTACGGATGTATTATTTTCACGTTCTGACATTGGTGACAGATTTTTGCGATGGCCTGCTCGGGGTTGTCAACTGTGCTGGCTATTTCAATCAACAAAAATAATGAAAACAATATCCCATTTTATAAAAGGAAAAATAAAATAATTTAAAAAAATTAAATATTTTTTCACCATGTTACTAGAACCACATAATTTTTTTTTTGCCTTTAATAATCGTTTACTATCCACAGTACTGTACTGGTCAGTACATCCTGTCAGTGGTCATAGTCCGAAACTAGGTCTTAATCTCAATACTGAGTTCAGCCATATCCCATAATATCCCTGTTTTGATATTTTGTTAAATTGATCATTTCAATTAACTAATAGTCACACAAAGTTTATGAAGTCACATGACGTTTATGAAGTCACATGACTTTTATGAAGTCACATGACCTTGATGAAGTCACATTATGTTTATGTTGTCAAAAGTCTAATGGGGAACAAAAATTGACTATTTTACTCTCAAGCCCCTTTTAATCAAACTGCAGTAAATGAGTCCTTTTATGGCAGTTTTATCTTTTTATCGGGTGTGTAAACTGCCCCTTTTTGTGAAGAAAGGGGTTTATATGGCTCTTCATTCATAATGCAGTGCTATATGCACAAATGACCGGAATAAAAACAGAAATGTATTCATAGATGAGTTTTATTTAATGTAACTGTTTGACATGGACTCCAATTAAACTGTTTTTTACAGCTTTGAGGATAGACATGCATATTCATTGTGGATTTAATGCATATTCATTGTGGATTTAATGCATATTCATTGTGGATTTAATGCATATTCATTGTGGATTTAATGCATATTCATTGTGGATTTAATGCATATTCATTGTGGATTTAATACATATTCATTGTGGCTTTAATGCATATTTATTACAGATTTAATGCATATTCATTGTGGCTTTAATGCATATTCATTGTGGATTTAATGCATATTCATTGTGGCTTTAATGCATATTCACTGTGGATTTAATGCATATTCATTGTGGCTTTAATGCATATTCATTGTGGCTTTAATGCATATTCATTGTGGATTTAATGCTTATTCATTGTGGATTTAATGCATATTCATTGTGGATTTAATACATATTCATTGTGGCTTTAATGCATATTTATTACAGATTTAAATCACATGATGTTAATTAATAACTACAAACTGACAGCTTCATTTTGTTGTTTCATATATTTGTATCATTATGATATGTGTGATAAATGGGAACTATGCTCGCACCAAATTATTTTGGGTGGGGTTGGCTTGGGGGTATATAGAGATATATTATTGCCCTCGTCTGTCTGTCAGGGTTTGTTGGTTAATAATTTTTCATTCTGTGTGTATTTAGCTTAACAAATATCTGTTTTATTGGGTTAAAATGCCATAGTACCGATGTAAAAAATCCCCCCACCCCCCAAAAAAGCATAATAAAAGTAAGACACCCCATCTTGCTATAGGTAAATTTTCAACTTGGATAGCAAAACAGGGAGAGGGGGGTAATTATAGGTATATTTTCCCTGTCTTTCTCTAGTATAGTTTAGCCATGAACTTTGCTTTATTGTTCCTGATATATAAATAACCTCGAGTATCGTCTTTCCATCTTCATCCCCCGCAGGTCAATAATCTATTTTTATCAATCATTGCTTATAACGTACTGATACAACAAGGACCTTCAATCATTTGCTTATCCTTTAGATTTATTTTACTCCCGTATAATTATTATTTGTTTTAATATTTCCAATATTACTTCAACCGTTGCTTGATAATAACTCGATCCACGTGTATTTCTGTGGTAAGGTGCGCTACTTGCTAAATATAATCTTAATAAAATTCCATTTATAATACTAGTACATTAATACACAGGTAACTGTATCATTAATAGAGAGTAAAATAAAAAAGTTAAAATATTTGCAGAAACATATTTAATAATATTGAAAATGTTGACAGTTTCTGGACCTACTTGAATGCGGATTCACATATAGCAGCCTAAAGGCGGTTCAGATTGTATTAAGAAATAGACAATGGTAGTAATAAGAGGTTTAACGCCTCCCAAAAAAATGTTTATGAAATTTATAATATCTATGATCAATTTTTTTTTTACTCTTTATCAATGATACAGTTACCTGTGCATTAATACTCATGTTCTCCCAACTACACCAGATTTAGAGTTAATTTATTGCCTAGAATATAAAAAATGCATATACAGGGGTCCTACATTTCCAGAAGAATCTGGAAATCTGGATTTCCTTCACTAGAAAGAATGAACTTTTTTGCCGAAATTAAAAGTTATTTGTGGAAAAAATTTGAAGTATTCACAAAGTTATGGTCATTTGAAGTTTTTAAAGCTGAATTTACCAGTAGAACAATGTTTGAAACGGTGTTTTGGTGTATTACTGAGGGATATGACATATTAAATTAACATCTGAATTTAAAGGGCTTGACACTACCATATTTTTCATAGTGGCCCTAAGGACCAGCAGCTTGTGAAACGTGCTGGTCCAGCAGAATTCCAGGCGGTCCTACTGACTATTGAGTAGTTAAAAACCAACTTTCAACATACAGTGAAACTATATTATTGCTATGTTTTGTTTTATTTTGAATAGTTAATGAGAATTCATGCGACAATTTCCATTATCAGCTAACATGCTCTCTTTAAAAAGTGAATTGATCCAGTGTTTTCTTGGGAATATTCTGTGACCACCTGCATTCCAAGAGTCAGTGGTCCTACATGAAAACCTGACTGGTCTCAGACCAGTGTTAGTGTCTAGCCCTGATTTTAAATTTAGGACTGGTCCATTGTGTCATGTATGTAGGAGTTGTCCACTGTGTCATGTATGTAGGAGTGGTCCATTGTGTCATGTATGTAGGAGTGGTTCACTGTGTCATGTATGTAGGAGTGGTCCATTGTGTCATGTATGTAGGAGTGGTCCATTGTGTCATGTATGTAGGAGTGGTCCACTGTGTCATGTATGTAGGAGTGGTCCACTGTGTCATGTATGTAGGAGTGGTCCACTGTTCCATGTATGCAGGAATGATCCACTGTTCCATGTATGTAGGAGTTGTCCACTGTGTCATGTATGTAGGAGAGGTTCACTGTGTCATGTATGTAGGAGTGGTCCACTGTGCCATGTATGTAGGAGTGGTCCACTGTGTCATGTATGTAGGAGTGGTCCACTGTGTCATGTATGTAGGAGTGGTCCACTGTGTCATGTATGTAGGAGTGGTCCACTGTGTCATGTATGTAGGAGTGGTCCACTGTGTCATGTATGTAGGAGTGATCCATTGTGTCATGTATGCAGGAATGGTCCACTGTGTCATGTATGTAGGAGTGGTCCACTGTGTCATGTAGGAGTTGTCCACTGTGTCATGTATGTAGTTGTCCACTGTGTCATGTATGTAGGAGTGGTCCACTGTGTCATGTATGTAGTTGTCCACTGTGTCATGTATGTAGGAGTGGTCCACTGTGTCATGTATGTAGGAGTGGTCCACTGTGGCATGTATGTAGGAGTGGTCCACTGTGTCATGTATGTAGGAGTGATCCACTGTGTCATGTATGTAGGAGTGGTCCACTGTGTCATGTATGTAGGAGTGATCCACTGTGTCATGTAGGAGTGATCCACTATGTCATGTAGGAGTGATCCACTGTGTCATGTATGTAGGAGTGGTCCACTGTGTCATGTAGGAGTGATCCACTGTGTCATGTATGTAGGAGTTTTCCACTGTGGCATGTATGTAGGAGTGGTCCACTGTCATGTAAGTAGGAGTGGTCCACTGTGTCATGTATGTAGGAGTTGTCCACTGTGTCATGTATGTAGGAGTGGTCCACTGTGCCATGTATGTAGGAGTGATCCACTGCGTCATGTATGTAGGAGTGATCCACTGTGCCATGTATGTAGGAGTGGTCTACTGTGCCATGTATGTAGGAGTGATCCACTGCGTCATGTATGTAGGAGTGATCCACTGCGTCATGTATGTAGGAGTGATCCACTGTGCCATGTATGTAGGAGTGGTCTACTGTGCCATGTATGTAGGAGTGGTCTACTGTGTCATGTATGTAGGAGTGGTCTACTGCGTCATGTATGTAGGAGTTGTCCACTGTGTCATGTATGTAGGAGTGGTCCACTGTGTCATGTATGTAGGAGTGATCCACTGTGCCATGTATGTAGGAGTGATCCACTGCGTCATGTATGTAGGAGTGATCCACTGCGTCATGTATGTAGGAGTGATCCACTGTGCCATGTATGTAGGAGTGGTCTACTGTGCCATGTATGTAGGAGTGGTCTACTGTGTCATGTATGTAGGAGTGGTCCACTGTGTCATGTATGTAGGAGAGGTCCACTGTGTCATGTATGTAGGAGTGATCCACTGTGGCATGTATGTAGGAGTGATCCACTGCGTCATGTATGTAGGAGTGGTCTACTGTGCCATGTATGTAGGAGTGGTCTACTGTGCCATGTATGTAGGAGTGATCCACTGTGCCATGTATGTAGGAGTGGTCTACTGTGCCATGTATGTAGGAGGGGTCCACTGTGTCATGTATGTAGGAGTGGTCCACTGTGTCCTGTATGTAGGAATGACCCACTGTGTCATGTATGTAGGAGTGGTCTACTGTGCCATGTATGTAGGAGTGGTCTACTGTGCCATGTATGTAGGAGTGGTCCACTGTGTCATGTATGTAGGCCATAGTTGCACCACAATCACCATGTATTGAATTGATTAACCAGGTTTTGGCGGACATCATGGAGACAGGGGGCATGTTATAATCTTCCTTCTAAAGTTTCTCAGTTTTCAAGAATGTATTAAAAAATAAGAAGTTGCAATTGCACACCTGAAGTGTTTGTGTTTTATGCCCCCGTATCGATAGATCTGGAGGCATATAGTTATTCACCGGTCCGTTCGTCTGATCGTCCGTCCGGTTAACCCAAATTGACCGTTTCTTCTAGCATCATTATGGCTTGCTACAAAGGTTTTACTTGCATGGATGTTGTATATGAACACTCTCCACATGCCTGTATCACCTGACCCCATTTTGACCTTCACCTTGACCTAATTTTGGACTTAGACTTATTTATGGACAAGGCTTCCACAGGGGGCATAAGTGTTTATTGAACGCAGTCTTCACCTGTGTTGAATACAGTATCATGATGTAACATCCCAGCTTTTGCATTTGAAAATTATGACTTTGTTTCTTAGAATTTCCCATATTTGTGATGTTAGGTTTTTGAGCAGGTCTTTAAATGCCAACGTTCTTAATGCCACCAGGTAGGAGTGTTTGAATAATGTTAAATAACAAGTAAGGATGGGTTGGTCATACTATAGACGAGAGATTTGTTTGTCTTTTCTGCCGTGTAAGGTTAAGATTTAAGATTCGCTATGATAGCGACAGATATCGAAACTTGAAAATATCAATAATATCTTGTATTTCCAGCTCTGCAGCTCAGCTGTGAGAATTGCAGTTTCCAGCTGATGCATCGAGTATGTCTATAATTCTGCAGTAGTCTTTATCATGAGATGGATATCTATGTATGTGCTCCATTGTTGCCCGGAATTGTTGGAAATTTATGAATTTTCTTTGTGTTTTTCCACTCCAGGTGATTGAAGTGAACAATATGAGCAAAGTCAAGTTGAAGTATTGGTAAGTTCATGCTATATAAAACATATCGATGGCTTAGAATTAGAAGGTTGTAAGTGCTACTTACAACCTAAGAAGACTGATGCATATTTGAAATTTGCATCTCTAGGCGTTTCTTCTGAGCCTATTTTCATGAAAATCGGAAAAGGTCATGTTAACAGGGCTACAGATAAGGTTTTAGTCCTTTGGGTATTTTACCCCCGAGTTCCAATTTTGATTGGGTTTGGACAAATTTTAATTGGGTATTTAATAAAACTCAAAGGGTAAATGATCTTTTTTGTACTGTTTTTCACTATAACATCCTTTTCTTTTGGGGTATTTCGGATTGTCTTTGCTTTTTCTTACTCCCTCCTATCGAAATCTATTGGGTTTTTAAGAAAACTAATTTGGTAATTACCCCAATACGCAGCTTATCTGTAGCTCTGTGTTAACCAAACTGAAGTTTAAAAAGCTTGTTTTTCCATAGGTAAAGTGTAGTTTTCAGACAGTTTTTTTCTAGTTTTCTCAAAATATTGATTTTGTACTTACAACCTTCTAATTCTAAGCCAGCGATATATTTTATCTTTGTTCGCGTAAAGTAAATATCCAGCACACCAAACTCGTTTCCCAGTCGTTCTAAAAAATGTTGCCGATATGGCTTACTTAATATGCAAACCTCTTGTCACAACAATACGTGTCAAACTGTTAATTGCGGATTATAGATCAAGACCCCCTTCTGACGAGCGTTCGCACCTTCGATGGGTGAAAGTTGTCGGCGAATTTCTCGATATTTTTTCAATATTTTTATTTCAAAATTTATTTAAATTTCTCCTTTTTCGAATTTTTTTTTCGATTAACCGGTTAGCGATTTTGCTTACCGATAACCGAACGTTCGAACGGTTAACCGGTTAACCGTTTACATCCCTACTGAAAACTAAAAAAGGCAGAAAATTTAAAATTATTTGAAGAAAAAATACCAAGTATTGACTGAGTTATGGTGATTTGAAATTTCATAATATGCTGAATTTTAACAATAGAACAATGTTTGAAACAAAGTTTTTTGTGTTGGAATGTTCGCTTATGACACCCGAAACAGACTTGCTTCTTATTTTCAGAACTTGGCATTATGTCTCAGTAAGACCCATACGGTCTGTTTATGAACTGCATGGACAGACTCAAGCAAGTTTCATCGGGAAGGGTGCTCCAGAATTTTTTGACATGTTACAAAATACTTGAAACGAGTCAAAGGTTCTGAAAATGTTAAATAATTGCCGTACTTAGTTCATACTAGGAATGTTCTGTGAAGTGGTTAGGTTTGTTTGTCAGTGTGCGTTATAGGTGCACACCGACTATTATTATATCAGAAGGAATACCCTTATTCACTTGATTTTCACACTCTGTGACGTTCTGGCCCCGATCTCCCGAAGCATCTCAAGTAGAAATCTTGACTCAAATTGAGATTTTACTCAAATTAGAGTCCAGATTTGAGATAAATCTGAAGTTCAAGCCCTTAAAATTTTACTGCAATTAACTCAGAATAATTTTTTGGATTTCTGATGCCAGTTTCAAGTTATGCCTCTCATGGAAATTAACATAAAGACACATGGAAATAATTGAATTTGAGATTAGATCTTGCTCAGATTTAGATGCTTCGGGAGATCCAGGCCTGATGAGGCTCAGGAGCTTGAGTGTGATCTGAACAGGCTTCAGTTCGACAGACTCGCTCAATATTGAGCAAAAACCGTTGAATATACTGGGAATGGTGTGAAGACGATTTAAACTGTCACTGAACGAGTTGGTTGAGTATACTGTACATTATAAACTTTTTACATACTTAAAATGGATTTAAATGGACTGCAAATGGAATAAAGACAGAATGGACCTATTATGAACTTTCTATGAATAATTATGCTACAGTACTTGGGCTAGTATCAAAAATTTTACTATGCACTTGAATATACACAGTTACAGTAAAAGGGAGGCAAATCAAAAATTGTCACTGAGGAAGGAAGAGTTACCTATCTTTAATGATTGAGAAAGGTCATCATATGAACGTGGAAAGAGATTTCAGGTTTTGTGGTTATTGTCTGAACCATAATATTTATAAAGTTGAAAATGAATAATCATTTTGTTCTTATTTGTCCATCGTATGACAGGTTAAGAGAACAATATTTCAGACAAGAATGGACAAATAGAATACTGTGTGAACGTACTATTGTGAAAATTATGTCTGATGGAACTAAAGAGAGTGTTTTTGCTTTAGCGTCATATATTGAAAACGGACTTATCTTACGACGCAATCCAAATAATTCTAGTGACCTATTCAAATACGACATTCCTAAGATGATTGCGTACATGAACACTTATAACTGCATGTTGTACGTAATTAGCTATCAGTTATAGTCATTATTTCATTCATAAACATGTACATTGTTATTTACAACATCCTGTATCACTACATTCCATGCATTTTAAGCTCCCTGAAAATTCAGGGGAGCATATAGTTGCCGCTTGGTCCGTCCCTGCGTCCGTCATTCTGTCGATCCGTCCTTCTGTCTGACATCAGCACACCAGAGGGTACCCTTCCCCTACCAAACACTGACACCAGCATACCAGAGAGTACCCTTCAACCTTTCCCCATCCAACACTGACACCAGCACACTAGAGAGTACCCTTCCACCTTTCCCCATCCAACACTGACACCAGCACACTAGAGAGTACCCTTCCACCTTTCCCCATCCAACACTGACACCAGCACACTAGAGAGTACCCTTCCACCTTTCCCCACCAACACTGACACCAACACACTAGAGACTACACTTCCACCTTTTCCCACCCAACACTGACACCAGCACACTAGAGAGTACCCTTCCACCTTTCCCCACCAACACTGACACCAACACACTAGAGACTACACTTCCACCTTTCACCACCCAACACTGACACCAACACACCAGAGAGTACCCTTCCACCTTTCCCCACCAACACTGACATCAACACACCAGAGAGTACCCTTCCACCTTTCCCCACCAACACTGACATCAACACACCAGAGAGTACCCTTCCACCTTTCCCCACCAACACTGACATCAACACACCAGGGAGTATCCTTCCACCTTTCCCCACCAACACTGACATCAACACACCAGAGAGTACCCTTCCACCTTTCCCCACCCAACACTGACACCAACACACCAGAGAGTACCCTTCCACCTTTCCCCACCCAACACTGACACCAACACACTAGAGACTACACTTCCACCTTTTCCCACCCAACACTGACACCAGCACACTAGAGAGTACCCTTCCACCTTTCCCCACCAACACTGACACCAACACACTAGAGACTACACTTCCACCTTTCACCACCCAACACTGACACCAACACACCAGAGAGTACCCTTCCACCTTTCCCCACCAACACTGACATCAACACACCAGAGAGTACCCTTCCACCTTTCCCCACCAACACTGACATCAACACACCAGAGAGTACCCTTCCTGCTTTCACCACCCAACACTGACACCAGCACACTAGAGAGTACCCTTCCACCTTTCCCCACCCAACACTGACACCAACACACCAGAGAGTACGCTTCAACCTTTCACCACCCAACACTGACACCAACACACCAGAGAGAACCCTTCCACCTTTCCCCACCCAACACTGACACCAACACACCAGAGAGTACCCTTCCACCTTTCCCCACCCAACACTGACACCAACACACCAGAGAGTACCCTTCCACCTTTCACCACCCAACACTGACACCAACACACCAGAGAGAACCCTTCCACCTTTCCCCACCAAACACTGACACCAACACACCAGAGAGTACCCTTCCACCTTTCCCCACCCAACACTGACACCAACACACCAGAGAGTACCCTTCCACCTTTCCCCACCAAACACTGACACCAACACACCAGAGAGAACCCTTCCACCTTTCCCCACCAAACACTGACACCAACACACCAGAGAGAACCCTTCCACCTTTCACCACCCAACACTGACACCAACACACCAGAGAGTACGCTTCAACCTTTCCCCACCAAACACTGACACCACACCAGAGAGTACGCTTCAACCTTTCCCCACCCAACACTGACACCAGCACACCAGAGAATACCCTTTGCTCCTTTCCCCACCCAACACTGACCTCAACACACCAGAGAGTACGCTTCAACCTTTCCCCGACCCAACACTGACACCAGTACTAGTACGCCAGAGAGTACTCCCACGCCACAAGTTGAAAAAACTCATTGAACACTGAAACTACTTTCACCAGGAAGATAGTATGATTCCAAATTAAGATAAAACATGACTGAAGTTTAGAATTACCCCAGTACAATACAAGACTGTTATTGATTTACTGTTCCTAGCAAAAACTAGGAATTAAAAATAAACTTGACTCCTACATCAAGGTCGTTTAACCAGGAAGACAAGCCTTGATTTTACTGCACTCTCTCAGTGCTAGATTGGGAGAATGTCGAAGGTTTTATCTAAATTTGGAATCATACAATCTTTCTAGTAAAAGTAGTTTCAGTGTTCAATGAGTTTTTATGCCCCTGTATCGATAGATCGGGAGGCATATAGTGATGCACCTGTCCGTCCGTCCGTTCGTTTGTTCGTTCGTCCGTCCTGGTTAACCCAAATTGACCGTTTCTTCTAGCACTAATATGGCTTGCTACAAAGCTTTTATACTTGCATGGATTTTGTATATGAACACTCTCCACACACCTGTATCACCTAACCCCATTTTGACCTTCACCTTGACCTAATTTTGGACTTATTTATAGACAAGGCTTCCACAGGGGGCATACCCCACCCAGGGTTAGCGTTTATTGAACGCAGTCTTGTTTCAACTTGTGGTGTGGGAGTACTCTCTGGTGTCAGTGTCGGGTAGTTCAATGTACTATAGGACAGTGTTCTAACTCTGTCTGTATGTTTCTATATGTAAACGTATAGAGCTGTATCTGGTTAAATAAACTGTATATCACGGTCGAATATCGGCTATTTAATTAATCTCTGCGTATATTTAGCGAATGAAATTTACGTCTTGTTTATTTAATAATTCCAGAGGCGGAGGTTGTATACTATGAACAGCGGCAGTTGTCTATAGCAACACGAAAAATAACTCATCAACTCCGCAAATAAATTAGCCGTATAAAATAGCAAACATTACACGTGTTATAATGAAAATAGATTACAGTTTTAAGTGATATGCCTGTGAATAGATCACGGATTGCCTATGGCCTTCATGATTAATTCCTATGCATATGAAATCTAAACTGTATGTATAATAATGTATTTAATAATAAAATTTTATGTATTCCGGTGATTTTTGTTCACAGGTGGACTTTAAACACATGTTTAACTATTATGTGTTTGTATGTATTTCAGTGGCGTACATTTTAACACTAGTCAGATACAGCCTACGATAGAACAGATAGATCAATCGTTTGGTGCAACCCATCCTGGAGGTATGTATATAAATACTGTAAAATTATTCATTTTCGAGCGAGTTAAATTTGAGTCCATTATTGAACTCGACCTTGAAATCTTCCATCCCAACAATTAATCGACCTACCCAATACAGAACATTGGTTTACCCTTCCAAGTTTTAAAATCAATGAATTTACATTACCACAAAATGCATTTTATCAAAATCCATAAAGTTTTATATCCATGATAATGTTTGGTTTGACAGTAATTTGCAACTATAGTGGGATTGTACCCGTACTGTACAGTGCTGTCAACTAGCAATGGAAAATACAAACTTATTAGACAACTTGGCCGTTGCAACAACACCTAGTAAAATCTAAATCACTGTACAACTTATTTGGATGCTATACAATTTAACTTGTATGACTTATTGTGATTGATACATCCGGTGATTTCCTATCTCTGTACGACTTATTGCAATACTATACAATTGAAAGTGTACTCCTTATTGCTATTGAACTGTCACACACAGAGTTTTCTTAGCCTAGTAGTAGAGCGTCCGCTTCAAGGGCGAGAGGTCTCAGGTTTCGATCCCAGGACGCAGCACTTCAAAGTCATTAAAAAGGGTACTGGTATAGTTATGTCCCTTGCTTAATGCTGGGCATAGTAGTTCCTGACTTCCAGGTAACTGCTGGTTTCACAGTGTACAAACGAGTCAACTTCCGGTTATCGCAATAAATCATACACATCGATTTGGATAGTCTTTCAATAAGTCATACAGTGATCGGAAATCACAGATGCTTTTTATCTCAATAAGTCATACAAGTCGATTTGTATAGTCTTTCAATAAGTCATACAGTGATCAGAAATCAGATGCTTTTGATCACAATAAGTCATACAAGATCAATTGTATAGTATCCCAATAAGTCATACAGTGATTTGGTTTATACGCTGTGGGTGCACTCGGTGTCAGGTTCACCAGGCTAGTGATTCTTCCTCCTTTATGTTTTAAAAAAATCTTTGCAGCAAAATGGTTCAGATTCAGTCTGACCTTCTCAACAAAGATGTTTTTGCAAGGGTGAGGATGATGGGGTGGGGTCTTGTAGAAATCACAGGCCTGCCCTGCGTTCAAGGAAAATTTACGTGACGCACGTTTCGTTACTGTTACTAGGTACAAACATACATCACGTAAATTTTTATTGAACGCAGGCCTGATGATGTGATTGGGTAGTCTCCATTTAACTGAAATACATCATGTTAATTTAAAAACAAATTTTGGTGGAATATAATTATACATGTTGTATGAATTGTTTATATGAATCTATCATTCCAGTTTACAACTCTGAAAAACAATTATTTGTGCTGAACTTTCGAGGCTTATCATTTGATTTTCCAATAGAATCCAAATTTGAGGTGAGTGGTATTTTAAATACTAAAAGAATCCAAATTTGAGGTGAGTGGCATTTTAAATACTAAGTAAAAGAATCCAAATATGAGGTGAGTGGTATTTTAAATACTTAGTAATAGAATCCAAATTTGAGGTGAGTGGTATTTTAAATACTAAAATAATCCAAATTTGAGGTGAGTGGAATTTTAAATACTAAGTAAAAGAATCCAAATTTGAGGTGAGTGGTATTTTAAATACTAAGTAAAAGAATCCAAATTTGAGGTGAGTGGTATTTTAACTACTAGGGGACGGTAAACAAGAAAACACTATCAATTTAACAGGCAGAGCAATATTGTATTTCTTCTATAGTAAAAATTTGTCAACAAAGAATTTTACTTAGAAAATTTTTAAATCACCAATATTTACTCTGGCCAATGGGAAAATATCTGAAATTCAGCTTTCGCTTAGTTTTTAAAAAATATCCACTTATAGTTAACAGTTAATTGCTAGAACTGGTTAAACGTAGCCGTTTATTACTTCAATACAGGACACAAAATACTTATTAGTCAAATTTGGTGTTCATATTAAGTTGAAATAGTTACAGACAATGTAGTTCATGTTTCTTTAAAAGTTTTATCAGCATTTGTCTCAAGGTAGGGGTGCCATTAGAAGTACTCTAGACATATTGTTGTTATCTTGCAGAGACTACACAATAAACTAAGGTGTATGTTGGAGTAAGCTTCTCCATCAGTCTGTTGGAGTAAGCTTGTCAATTGGACACTCTTTGAATGCTTGTCAAATGGAGAATAATATTGATCTTACTTGACTTAAGGATAAGGACAGCCAATCAGATCACACAATATTAAACTCTTTGTAAGTAACAGGCGATATGATTGGCTATACTTATTCTCCAATTAAATAAGATCTGTATTGAATACCACGCCTGATCGACTAAATATTTAATGGCGATTGTTCAGAAGGAGATTACCATTGTCTAAGTAAGTACACATGTTTATAGAATTGATGATTGGTGTATGCTTGTTATATTTAAATGATGACATGTTTTGTATTGTAGCCCTGATATGCTCATGGTGTATGTTTGTTATGTTTAAATGATGACATGTTTTGTATTGTAGCCCCGATATGCTCACGGTGTATGTTTGTTATGTTTAAATGATGACATGTTTTGTATTACAGCCTCGATATGCTCATGATGTATGTTTGCTATGTTTAAATGATGACATGTTTTGTATTGTAGCCTCGATATGCTCACGGTCTAGGATCTCTACAGTTCCCTAATGGAGCGTCCCCTGTTGTCTCTAGAATGTGTATATACTCTGGCAATAGTCTACTAGAGACAAGGTAACCATAAATAACATACTGTGAAACCAATGATATATTCTACGTAACCATATACCACGCTATTTCTCTGTAACCATAGGTCTGATTTCAACCAAGTCTCGTTGTGCATATAGCCGGCACACACTGATCGGACAAATTTTAAGGTAGTTATGGCCCTTCATCTTCTCACCTGAGCACAAAGTGCTCAAGGTGAGCTATTGTGATCGCCCTATGTCCGTCATCCACCGTCCGTCGTCAACAATTGGACTGTTAACACTCTAGAGGTCACAGTTTTTCACTTAATCTTTATGAAACTTGGTCACAATGTTTGTCTCTATGAAATCTAGGTGAAGTTTGTAACTGGGTCATCTGGGGTCAAAAACTAGGTCACTAGGTCAAATCAAAGAAAAACCTTGTTAACACTCTAGAGGTCACAATTTTGACATAATCTTTATGAAACTTGGTCACAATGTGTGTATTTGTAAAACCTACATCAAATATAAGGTCATATCATAAACAAATACTGATTCTGCCTTAGCTGCTAGTCATCTGGGTACTGTTTTACCAAAGCACTTACGACAATCGTAAACTTACGTTCAAATTTAAATTCTTTATAGCTCTTTAACAGATACCAATTGTGATAAAGGGTTGTTTAATACTAAATAATAATCAGTTAATGAACTTGTACAAACAATATCAGTCACCAATATGTAGGTTTTAAAGAATAATTAAGAATTTAAATTTTGACGTAAGTTTAAGTTTTCCGTAAGTGCTTTAATAAAACAGTACCCAGGTGAGTGCTTTAGGGCCAATGGCCATCTTGTTTTTACACTTATAAAATTTGTCTGCACTATTTCACTGTAACCAATAACAAAACTTTGCATGACTGATAAGTACCAAGTCTATTTGTGCATTTCATCTGCACACGCTAGTCTAAACAATTGTAAGGGAGTTATGGCCCTTTATTGTTTTGCACTTATAAATTTTTGTCCACTCTATTTCTTTGTAACCATTGGTCGGATTTCTACAAAACTTTGCGTGAATGATCAGTACCAAATCTAGTTATGCGTATCGTCATTACATGTTTGGCGGATCCATTTTAAGGGAGTTATAGCATTTTGGTTTTTATACGCTTATAACTTTTGTCTGCTTTTCTTCTGTAACCATTGGTTGGATATCAATGAACGTTGGCATTAATCTTCATTACAAAGTCTAGTTGTGCATATTGTCAGAGAACATTGGAGTGACTGTGTCAAGCAGTATATGGGGGTATTCATCACATTCAGTTATATTTTTTGTTTAATATCGATATTTCTTGTTTAATATTGCTACTGTTACTTGTATTATGTAGTATATCAGTAATCATGTGACTCTAGGTCAGCATGTCGGAGCCATTTCTGTAACAATTTCCTACATTTTCAGAGCACCACCATTACCTATAACGTGTTACCATGGCAACTGTTACGTTGATTGTTTGGAAGTTATCAGGGACAATAAATCCACTACAGCTTTGAAGTTCATTCTGTTTACAGAAGGTAATGTCTGGAATATCTTTTGTATAGTGTAGCTACATTTAATTGGTACTAATGAATATTCTAAGCTCTTCCCTTGTTGTATCATGTTTGTTATTATAATACCCCTTGGATTCAGCTTCTTTGTCCGTCTGTCTGTCCGTAGATGCATTCTTGTGGACGCAACTTCTACAGTTTTTGCAGTATTTCCTTCAAACTTTAACAGATGAACAACCTCAACATGTAGATGTGCGTAAAGGAAAGATTTTGCGCTTTTATGGACGATACAATATATAGTGAACAGTTCTTGCAATGATTTTTGCCAAGCGGGGTGTATATTAGTCTGCCAAATGGCAACAGTTCTAGTTTTAGGAAGTCAAAACATTCTAGCGGTACAATAGCAAATACATGTGACGAAAAATGAGAGTCAATTCAATTGTGTAACATAATACCAATTTTAGTTCATAGCTGTCCCGAACTGTAAACATACATTGACATATAGTCATATCATTATACAGGGGCCCTACAATTCCGGAATAATCTGGTAATCCGGATTTGCTACACTAGACAAAAATTTAGTGGATTTCGAGGATGACATCAACCACGAAATTAAATTCACAATGAATAATTGTACCAATGAATATGTCAGGTTTACAGTGTCTGCCATACTTGATTCAAGTTCAGTCATGTATAAGGCTGGGTTTTTGGGAAGTTTTACTTGCATATATCAACATGTAATAAAACAATCAATATATCTGTTTGATGTTTGTATGATTTCTGATAATTTGTGTGAATTTTGTCCTTGCCAATTTTCAGGAAATCTGAAATCCTTGAAATTACGTTCCCACGAAATGGTCATTTTTACCCCAAACCATGAAATTTTGTCCGATTGAAATTAAATGATTTTACAGTAATCAGGCTCCAATCTCCTGAAGCATCTCAAGTAGAAATTGAGATTTCGCTCAAGTTAAGAGAATAAATCTGAGTTAATTCATAAATCAGAGGCGTCGCGACTGGGGCGGCAGGGGCGGCGGTCGTCGGCCCAATATTTCAGCGAGAAACGGCATTTTTTTCATACAAATATACAAAATCTCAATTTCAGCTGAACATTGGAGAGGCAAAACGGCGAAAAAAGGGCTTGGGGTTTCTTTCCATCCTCAAGTCTGAAAAATAAAATGTTCTGTTCATAATGTTCTTCTAACATAACATGTGTCGATGATGACATCTTGTTAATTATATGTATCACTAAGGTGTGAAAATGTACGGTATAGATATACATGTATCTAACTGTCACAGTCCGTTAATCGTCGTGGTGATAATTGGATTACCGACAAACGCAAGTCATAATTAAAACAACTTTAAATTTACTTGTATTTACTCAAAATCGCCAAAAAGAAAATAATGAAAATTTGATTAATTTCTCGAAATATCCTGTAAACATCAACATGGCTAAAGCTAATCAGCCTCATAACTTCAATTTTCCTAGGCGTTCTTTTGGCAAAAAGTCGCCTAAACTTCGTTCATTCAATGCTGGCTGGTTTCAAAGGGGTTCGTAGTCATAAAGCATTAATTTATGTTACATATACATGTATGTTACATCATTTAAACTATAGATATATACATGCTCACACACATGTACGTTATGCTTATTAAATTAGATTATGTGACAATTTACACTATTTGTTTTATTTTTATATTACATTATGTATCATAACCATGACTGTTTGCTTGTATTTTTGCGGAACTTCCGTGAGTTTTTAGTATCATCAAAGTTTTGACGACAGAAATTTCTTTAAGAAAACAGCAGTTATGGTTTATAACCGAGGTATATTCAAATATTGCTCCAGAACAATAATCTCCACACAACAGTCTGAAGTTTTCATCATTCAGAATACGCGATAAAAGTCATGGAAATGGCCCCATTTATGCTTTAGTTTATAAAAAAAATCGTACATAAATTACAACCCTCCCCCGCCTCCCCAATGTTCGGGAGCACGCGACGCGCCTGTAAATTTGTGCTGAAAACATTTTAATGTAATAAACTTAAACATTGTATCTGTTTAGTGGTGCCAACTTTCACAGTCTGGCCTCCCATGAAAATGACACATGACATTATTTGAGATTTTTCTCAGCTCAGATTGAGATGCTTCGGGAGATCAGGGCCAGATCTCTGTCCACAGAAGATTTCCAGGAGTTCTCTCCCTTTCTGTGTATGTGTATATAAAAGCTCTGTGTTACTATTACAGGAAATGAGCCTGGCAAGTTGTTAGATCCAAGAAAGAAAATTGTAGAACGATTGGTTAAGTTTGGTGATTGTCCTAATGTAAGTTCTCTCCCTTTATATTAAGTCAATCCAGATAGCATGTATTGTATGTATAGCTCAGAGAATTTGACATGATCCTGACCTTTATGCATGAATATATTACAAGGTTCTTGCATTGAATATAAGTCGTGCAATATCGGTCCTTTGGATTTGTGTTTGTATTACGTCTCGATCGTCTTCGTGATACTCACCGCTTATGAAAACATACATTATAAATATAGAAAGAAATCAATGGTTAAATCATTCTAATTGAAGGTCAAGAGTCGTGTCAAATCTCTGGACTATACTCCATGTTTTGTATGTATACTTATGCACCTTAGTCAAACCTGTATAAAGACCTGCGATCAAAGACCACTATTAAAAACCTGTCTGAAAAGGCCACCAATTTGATCTACTATCAGTACTTTATCATTAATGATGTTTAACCTGTCAAGAAAGATCATCTGTCAACAAAAACCATGGTGCACACATGGGTGGTCTTTACCGACAGGTTTGGCTAACTACTGGCAGTATAAGGGTTGTTGTATTGGGCAGTGTATTGTTTTATGTAAAAAAATTTCAATGAAAACAAGTGATGCATATTAATCTAGTCCTAAAAGCTTGCCTTTTAGCTCTATCCTATACAGTGCGCCACTGCTTATCAAGAGGTCGGTGAACGGGGGCAGAGGGGGAGGGGGGTAAAATCTCTCTGCGGAGCATCCTAAAACTGTTTGTCTCCTCTACTTTGATCAACTTTGATTAAGTGTTGAGAAGTTAACTAGGAACAGGTTGATACTGGTTAGAATTGGTTACGTTAACTAACTTGTCAGCAAATTTTCACAGACATGAGTCAGGTCAGCACTTGCAAGGTCAAGGTCACAGACATGTGTCAGGTCAGCACTTGCAAGGTCAAGGTCACAGACTTTGTCAGGTCAGCACTTGCAAGGTCAAGGTCACAGACATTTGTCAGGTCAGCAATGGCTAGGTCAAGGTCACAGACATAGGTTAAGGTCACAGACATGTGTCAGGTCAGCACTTGCAAGATCAAGGTCACAGACATGTGTCAGGTCAGCACTTGCAAGGTCAAGGTCACCGACATTTGTCAGGTCAGCACTTGCAAGGTCAAGGTCACAGACATTTGTCAGGTCAGCACTTGCAAGGTCAAGGTCACAGACATTTGTCAGGTCAGCACTTGCAAGGTCAAGGTCACAGACATTTGTCAGGTCAGCACTGGCTAGTTCAAGGTCACATACATGTGTCAGGTCAGTTCTGGCAAGTTCAAGGTCACAGACATGTGTCAGGTCAGTAACTCCAAAGATCAAGTTTGTAGACAGTTGTCGAGTTAGTGCCGAAAGCCAACATTTCAAGGAAGATCTGTAGAGTTTTGGGTCAGTGCTGAACGCCATCGACACGCCAAGGTCTCAAGGAAGGGCTATATAGTTTTGGGTCAGGTGATAAATAGTGTTTTAAGGGGGACCTTATCATGCACTTGTGACGTGTTGTATTTATAACCATACATCATGATGCTATGTCTTATACAGGATGTAATTAGTGCCTTAGGATGTCCGGAGAAAGTATTTTACAAATCCGACGACAAGATGAAAATCCACACACCAGACGCACACAGGCACAGTGTACGAGGCAAATCTTCAGACTACTTTTACAATTATTTCACCATGGGCGTTGTAAGTTACACTTTTATAACATTGTATTTATAGTTTGTTTGTGCTTACTGCCGAGCATAGAAAAAAAAATGCCGATTTTTATCTTTTTATGCCCCCGTATCGATAAATCGGGAGGCATATAGTGATTCACCTGTCCGTCCGTTCGTCCGTCCGTTCTTCCGTCCGTCCTGGTTAACCCAAATTGACCGTTTCTTCTAGCATTAATATGGCTTGCTACAAAGCTTTCAAACTTGCATGGATGTTGTATATGAACACTCTCCACACACCTGTATCACCTAACCCCATTTTGACCTTGACCTAATTTTGGACTTATTTATAGACAAGGCTTCCACAGGGGGCATAAGCGTTTATTGAACGCAGTCTTGTTTTTTTCTAGAGATGGGATAAATACCAAAATCAGTATTCCAGTTTTTGAGTATTCGAAATGCTTTTACTGTAAAATCATTTAATTTAAATGGGAAAAAAGTTTTGTGGTTTTGATGAAAATGACCATTTCATGGGGACGTAATTTTAAGGATTTCCGATTTCAGAAAAAATCACAGGGTCATTCTGTTTAAAATGTTGAACTGCACAAAATTAAGATGTCTGTTGATGCATGTTTTTCTGACTAAAAAAGTCGACTGAAATTCCTAAAATGCCATTTTACTAAATCATTTAATTTTGGCGTTCAAACATCTTTGTGAAATCAAATTTTTAAATAAGACTTGTTTGTGGCCAGGGTATAGATTCATTCAAAGATAAATAAAGAAAAATTCAATTTGTCTGTTTGCATGGAGGGCAGATCTTGTCCCAAGTTGTCTGAAATTTTGAATCAGGGTCAGAACGGCCCTCTTCCCAGAAGGGATAACTTCCCAGAACGGCCAGTAACCAGAACGGCCCACCTATTAAGTAAATAAACGGAGTTTAATCGCGATTTGATGATGTATTCTTACGGACAAATACTGTGGTATAGTTTGTTTCTGCGCTTAAGAGCTCAACTATTTGATCATAATTGTTGTCTGTAAACTCCGATTTTTGAAAGTGGGCCGTTTAGGTACACCACAAGTGTGGGCCATTTGGTACATTTATACTGGGCCTTCCTTGTAAGTGGGCCTTTCTGACCTAATACCGAAATTTTACCCTTGCATGCAAATAAAATGTTTAAAAATATTTTACTGCAACTTTTTGTTTTGCAGGATATTTTATTTGATGCTAACACACACCAAGTGAAGAAATTTGTGTTACATACAAATTATCCTGGACATTATAATTTTAACATGTAAGTTGTATTGCATTTTTATTTGCCAGTCAGCTTTCTGCTGAAACATGGCAGGCATGATGCCGAGCATAGCCTATATTTGCCAGTCAGCTTTCTGCTGAAACAGGGCAGGCATAATGCCGAGCATAGCCTTTATTTGCCAGTCAGCTTTCTGCTGAAACAAGGCGGGCATAATGCTGAGCATAGCCTTTATTTGCCAGTCAGCTTTCTGCTGAAACAAGGCGGGCATAATGCCGAGCATAGCCTTTATTTGCCAGTCAGCTTTCTGCTGAAACAAGGCGGGCATAATGCCGAGCAAAGCCTTTATTTGCCAGTCAGCTTTCTGCTGAAACAAGGCGGGAATAATGCCGAGCAGTCAGCTTTCTGCTGAAACAAGGCGGGCATAATGCCAAGCATAGCCTTAATTTGCCAGTCAGCTTTCTGCTGAAACATGGCGAGCATACATGTGTATTGCTGTATTCTTCTAGAATTAAGTTGTAGATTTGACAGGGGTCCATGCTTCTTTATAAATCGCTGGTTTCGAATAAGAAGGTCGAATTACAAAATCAATATGTTGAGAAAACAAGAAAAAACTGCCTGAAAACTGCTTTTTACCTATAGAAAAACAAGCTTTTCGAATTTTAGTTTGGTCAACATTACGATAATATGCATAAGTCTTGTACTACTTACGACCTTCTAGATAACTGTTTTCTATAGTCTTTGCTACAATTAAATCAAATTTTAGTTTATGCCTGGAATATATCTAAGCCTAAGAATAGTATTGTGAACTAGGTAAAACTCCAATCCCATATATAAACACGGATGTACAGGGAAGTCTTGGAATGTGCCAAATCTCGTTTTAATGCAAGAAATTTGAGTTCCAGTATGTGCTCGTGGTTGGTGATGTTTTGCTTTAATCAGGGGTCCAACTATTCCGAAATAATCGGAAGAAGGAACTTTTCTGCTGAAAATAAAAGTTATTTGATGAAAAAATACCAATTATTGACTGAGTTATGGTCATTTGAAATTTCGTAACCTGAATTTTAACAATTACACAATGTTTGAAACAGAGTTTTAGTGGAGATATGTGTGCTAATGGCACTCGGTACAGACTTGCAACAATTTTTCAGGATTGGGCACTATGCCTCAGTACAACCGGGTTTACCCCTGTTTAATATCAGTTGTTTTATAATTACAGGTATTGTAGATGTGAGTTTAAGATTCCTGTTATTGTTGAGAGAGAAAAACCTCAACCTCTAGCACAGACTGGAGAGACTGAGGAAGAGGAAGTTATCATTACAGCATACTCAAAGGTATTTTATTGGCATCAGCCAATCAGATTGCAGCTTACTTGTCTTGCGACCAATGAAATTCATTGTCTTATTTGGGCATTGGGTTTATTTGGAATCAGCCAATCATTGCTTAGCTTTATTGTCTAAAATTATAAAAATCAATGAAATTCATTCTCTTATTACACCCCCACTACTAAAGTAGGTGGGGCTATATAGGAGGCACTTTGTCAGTCCGTAGGCTGTCTCAAAGTTTGTCCAGGCTGTATCTTCTGTATGCATTGAAGGATTTTTAAATAACTTAGTACATATGTTCGTTTTGATGAGAGTGTGTCATGCTAAACAATTATGTCAATATCTTAAAGGTCATACGTTGAGTTGAAAGGGCAAAAATGTCCATAATTGAGCTTGTCCGGAGCATAACTTAGTCATTTATTGTGGGATTTGTAAATAATGTGCCAAAAATGTTCACTACTACCAGACTGTGTGCCATGCGCAACAATTACGTCAATATCTAAAAGGTCAAGGTCACACTTTGAGTGATCCCAACACTAATTTATACTGTGTACACTATTTCAACCCTAATTTATACTGTGTACACTATTTCAACACTATTTTATATTGTGTACACTATTTCAACACTAATTTATACTGTGTACACTGTTTCAACCCTAATTTATACTGTGTACACTATTAAACACTAATTTATACTGTGTACACCATTTCAACACTAAAATTTATACCATGTACACTATTTCAACACAAATTAATACTGTGTACACTATTTCAGTGGGACACTGTGCAAAAATCATTAGTGAGACCCGACAATCGTCCTGTGATTCTAAACAGGGCTTCATCAACCAATACAAGTAATCCTTTTGGTCCTACGTTCTGTTTCGGTGTACAGGATATGGTGTTTGAGGTAAGTCGGATGATGTATTTATCACATACATTACCAGGATTCCTACCATTCCCGAATAATTCTCTCATATCCTCGTGACGATGGATAACATCAGGAATGTGGTGTTGAGAGTGATAAATATAAGTTGAAAAAACTTGTTTCACAATCAACCTTAAATAAATTAGTAAAAAAAAAACCTTCTAGTTTACAGGGGTACCATTTGATTGGGTGTAGGGGTTTTGACCCTTGAAATTTCCAAATAGCCACATTTTAACCCGCAAGATTTTGGTTTTAAGGGTCATTTTCTCTTAAAGTATTTTGCTGATAAAATAGTAAAATTTAGCTAAAAGTAACCAAAATGACCCTTCAGATTCAGAAGTTGGTTTAAATTGTTACTGAATATTGCCAGAGTGATGGTCCTTTGTTGTGGGGGGGGGGGGACATACATTTTTGTGTTAAAAACGCTGCTAGTTTATAAATTGTTACTGTATGTGGTTATTTCAGGTGATGCAGAATCAGTATATAGCATCAGTGGCCATCTATCAACAGAAACAAATCACACCAGTAGCTGTCTCCTGACAGATAGCGTTACCTAGGTTACTCACTGCCTTGACCAATGATAACACAGTCAACTAGTCATGTGACTATAATCCATGTCACATGATGCTTAATCTGGGTCATGTGACCGTGTAGAGAAATGCTGCCATGTTTGTTTTTAGATTTTTCTCGCAATTTTTGTGTAAAATTTGTAAAATCTATGTGATTTGTTTAATATTAATATTTAATATAATAAATGTTGATTTTTTGTGATCTTAAAACGCATTTTAGAATATTTCAATGCATTTTTAACTACAAATACTTAATAAAGTTTGTTATTTAATTGACTTGACAATATTTTGTGTACTATTACTTGACAATGTGATATGTTTGGTTGTTTGGTCAATATTTTGTTTTTATTTTCTTAGCTTTCTGTTTATCATCTTCCACCTTATTTTATATACTCGCCCGTAAGTCTAGTAAAAATATTCATAAAAAGTTCAGAAAGTTACTTATTTTAATTTGTCCTTTATGCACCAGTCAATATTTTGCCCGCCCGGGGGAGCGGTGGGCGACCCATGGGGAATTAAGACATTTTCAACTTTTTGATGTCTAAATTCCCACCCTGAAGACAATGCTTACTGTCTATATTCCCACCGTGGGGCATAGTTTTTTATCCGGGTAATTTAATAAAAACAAGAATAAAAGTATCACTGTCGTCTTACGTGGTGTCGATAAGGTCGTCTAATTCCCGCCTGTCTGGAAGATTCGTCTGTCTAATTCCCCCTGTATCCCCGCCGCTTCCCCGGGCGGGCATAATATTGACTAGTGCATTATTTTTGGATACCGGCACAATAACTTACCAGTTGTATTTATTCTTTTACTAGTAAGCTGATGCTGTCGTTGGTTAAAGTCAGATTAACTATTTGGAATTTTTTCTTAACTTGATTCTACCAGACTTATGGGCCAGTATGTATGGTATTAAACCAGCCTCGGCTTTTGTAATATGAAGTTAAAAAAAAATCTGTAAAAATAATTGTTTTTAAGATGAATGCGAATGAAAGGAATATAGTTTCAAGTGTGACAGGATGGTACATGTATGGTCTGGTACTAAAGACCAAGCTGATTGGGTCATAGAAATGTATGATGTTATAATCTGATGTTTTTATCTGATGTTTATATGATCATCTTGTTTGATGATGGTATCGGGTATGGTGTATATTCATTTATCAACCTACCCTGTTATAACGTTAGCTTAGCTTATTGCTTGATACCATTGGTGTGATCAGGGGTTGTATTTAATATTGATCTTATTTAATTGGAGAATAAGGATAGCCAATCACATCGCCTGTTACTGACCAAGAGTTTCATATGGTGTGATCTGATTGGTTGTCCTTATTCTTGAGTCAAGTAAGATCAATATTGAATACCACCACAGGGGTCTATTTCTAAAAAAACTTTTCTAAAAAAAGTTTTTTTAACGTTTTTTAAGGAAGGTAATCCATACCTTCTATGTTTAATTGAACAGGAGGTGACCACATCAAAGCGCTGTTTGGCACTTTCATAACACTTTTAGTAAAGAATCAGGACTCCTGATGTGTCACCCTGTAGTTTAAGACACTAAATCAAGGTTAACAGTGAACTAGTGGATTACACTGATCATTTATATACACATATCTTCTAACTGTTTAACAACCCAGGAAAATGTTTGTTTCAGGGGTGTCAATTTTCCTGATTTATTTGGAATTCCGGATTTATCATTCCTGGTAAAGCAATGGCTTCTGACCAAAATAAAAGTTATTTGATGAAAATATCTCAAGAAATTGCAAAGTTACAGTAAATTAAATATACTCTGAAGGGTTTTCTTTGATACAAACTGAGTTAATTATGGAAACAATGTCATTGAAGGCCTTTATTTGGCAAAAATGGTCGGCTGCATACGATGTTCCTGATTTTTAATTTGGCCCTGTTGACACCCCTGTTGTTGGTATTCCAATATACTGTACAACTTCAGTAGAGCAACACCCTTAGGGAGCTGTAAATATTGGCATTTGTTTTGAGCACAGGTGCAAGACTGTTAGACACAAAATCAAATTTGGCTATATAGGCCTATTATGCCATATAAACAGTTTATGTGACACCATAGGCCTATATGGCCAAATTTAATTTTGTGTCTTGTACCTGTGGTTTCTAGGTTATTGCACAACAGAAGTTGAATTTATATTTTAACATGACCGACAGTTTCGCCCTATAGACAAAGAACAAACATAGCGTCTGATATACAATGAAGGTGATGTCACGTCGTTTTTATGACATCATACTTGTAAACAAGTAAAGTAAACAACATACTCTCGCAAAGTAACACAGGCTTAATATATAATTTCGAGTTTGAATCATGTTAGAATCGTAATAAAATGTTCAGAAGCAGTAGTATACCTTTGTTATACAATAATTTGTTGTTCTGACGCTTGTAATTAACCACTCAGTCCTACGGCCTTCGTGATTAATTCCTATGCGTCAGAACTTCAAACCATTTTATAACAGCCGGTATACTACGGTTTTTCATTATTTATTTCTTAAGTAAATAATGGCTTAGTGAAATTTTGAAGATTGTTGCTCTGGAGAGGTTGTACAGTATTGACCTTTGTCTTGATTTACATTAGAACAAAATCTCATTATTAAAGCGGGTAAAGTTACTTTGTTACTATATTTTGGTATGGTGGGCATTGTGTTTTATATTCTTACTGATTTTACAAATGTTATATATTCGTATGAATGGAACATCATCGGAAGAAATAAGCTTGAATGTAATTGTATAACTGTGCTGAATGTAAAATGGTGCAGCCCTGAAAATGGGTATGTAGTTCAAATTTATGGGACTCGTGGTTATTGAACTGAATTTGAAGACCAGTCTAAAATGCAGCCTTGCCATTGGTTATTTTCTAAATTTAAATTTGAACCAGCCAATCAGATGCCTGGATTTTCAGACTGGTTCTAAGCTCAGAACCCTGAATTTTACTCATTATCCATTTAATAATTTACTTATGTAAATGTTTATATTAAATATGTGTATATATATATAAGTATGTGTTATGTGAATTATTATGTGTAAATATGTATACATAAATGTATATAAAGTTTTGTTTCATTTAAATTCTTAACATCGTTGTTGTTTATGATATTAAAAGATTTCATATGTTTTTATGTACATGTAAAATATTTATAACCAATTTCTGGCCTGAAATATGTGTGGATATTATTATGTTCCCTCATATAGTGGGGGAGACATATTGGTTTTGTGCTGGAGGTCCAGTCTGTCCATTCGTCTGTATGGATGGATGTTACAAAGTTTGTCTGGGCTTGTTCTCCTTTATCATGAAACTTCACATGAATAGTTGGTACCAAGCCTTGCTTTGCATATTGTCAGGAATTTTAGGTCTGATGATTTTTACCATAGTTATAGCCCCTTGTGGTAGACCTATGTTTTTATGACAAAAACCTCACTTGTTACATTTGGATGTATTGATCTTTAAAATCCGGTTCCTGATTTATGAGGATACCTGACAAGGGTAATATATCAGTAACTGTACTATCAACCTGATGCGGGCTTATAATTCCTAGAAAATGCTTGGGCTTAGAGACCAATCTATAAGTTCTGTCATCTGATTTGGTTTCGTACACTTTCATTAAATTGACCAAGAGCAAGTCTGTATTTTGAGAATGGTTTAAAAGAAGTTCAAAATTTGAATCTTTGGGTCCCGATTTTACAGTTTTACATATTATTATAGCTAACGTGATGAGTGTAGCGTGTATAATATGATGATTAAAGGAGATATCCTCATACAATACAACACAATGCAATAAAATACACATTGTTTCCGAAAGATTATAACTGTGCACGAACAACATAAGCTCTAAAGAGCTTTTGAACCGACTTTACTGTGATTATATACAGTTCATCTGTTCTTAATCTTTTCCGTTTTTTTTTGCGTTTGACTGAGACAGTTGTAGTGCGTGGCCATATGATTTTATCCCTGCCTAATTTGCCAATGACTTCCGACTTCGAGGGATGACTCTGTTCTGAAGACAGGCCTGGTATTTTTCAGGCCCATGTCCGATTTCAGAATCCTGAATTATCCTTCTTTGTGTATATTGAAAAATAGAATTTCAGGCTTTTAAACTGGATTGTCAGGCCTGAGAATAATTGCTGAATACCAGGCCTGGAAGACTTGCATTCTGCCAAACTTCTTTATAATACTCAAATATTCTGATTTTAATAAAAACAATATCTCCCTAATAATACTTTTCATGTTTATTGTTTGCTCATACTTAGCACGGGATACTTTCCTGGCCCCGATCTCTGAATTTGAGAAAGATATGAAGTTTGAGCTCTCAAAACGTTACTGTAATAATTAAACTCAGAATAATGGTTCTGTTTTGTTATACCAATTTAGAGTACAATTTCGCATTGAAAACTATGTCAAACGATAGGTGACAAAATCTTGAGTTGAGCTTGAGCCAAGATTGAGATGTTTCGGTAGATTGGGGCCTGGCCATATTTGTTCAACTATCACTTGGTCAGTAAGCTAGAATTTAAGTCCCTGATATCAAACAGGGATCCTACAGAGGCATAATGCCCAATCCTGCAAACGAGTGGCTAGTCTGTTTGGGGTGCCATTAGCATACATCCCTACACCTTACTAGGTTTCAAACATTGTTGTATTGTTAAAATTCAGATCATGTAACTTCAAATGACCATAACCTTGTCAATTCTTTGAATTTTTTCATCAAATAACTTATGTTTTGTGCAGAAAAGATCTTTCTAATACTGTTTAATCCGGATTTCCAGAATTGTAGAACCCCTGCAGAATTAAGTGACTTACTGAGGTAACCGACAAATACTGCACTTTACTAGAAATGATTAACATTATATGCAGAAACTAAAGTTATTTGATGAAAAAAATCGAAGAATTAACCTAATAATGACCATTTGAAATTTCATAAGCTGAATTTTTACATTAGAACAATGTTTAAAACAGAGTGTTGAAAAAAATCAAAAGTAGTAACAAAGTTTTGATCGCTTAAAATTGTGTACATCGAATTTTAACATTAGAACGATGTTTGAAACAGAGGATTGATGTAGGAATATGTACTACTGGCACCTGAAAAAGATTTCATCTTGTTTTCAAGATTGGGCATTTTGCTTCAGTAGGACCCGATTCAGTAGGACCCGATTCAGTAGGACTCCTGGGTCAGTGTTCCTTTCATGATTGGGCATTTTGCTTCAGAAGGACCCCTGGGTCAGTATACCATGTCACTGTCAGGGAAATCTTTAAACTTAATGCTACATTTACATATCATAATTATTCAAGTATACTGTAAACTCACATATCTTCGTGAGTATTAAATATCGTGGGTTTTGATAAAAATGCACTTTTGTGAGGTTGTAAATTCATTGATTACATGAAACATGAAAAGGTAAACCAAAGTCTGAATTTGAGAGGTGGGTTAATCATGAGGATGAGATTTTGTGGTCGAGTCAGCAACAAAATTAACGAAAATTCTACTCCCTCGAAAAATACTGGTTTTACAGTAAGTCGCACCCCGCATTTAAGATAAGAGACAAGGAAATGATGTCACATAATAACAATATTATGAAAACAAGGTGGATGTGACTTAATTACATGTGTTTCATATAATAAATTCCGAAGAAGAGCATGAGGTCAAAAATTTGAACAAAGAGTTATTATATATATTGTACATTGTATGAGAAAAGGCCTTCTTAAAAAGAATTCAGACTTAAGATTTAGAGAGTTCAACAAAAAAGTCTTGTCAGTTCAAACTATTTTACATTTCCTAGGAAACTGTACACTGAATTATTCCTGCTTACTAGGCTAGATATTTGTGTATTTTAAATACTAAAACATTCCATGAACAGGTAGACTCTGTCTCAGCTGATGTAAAACGATGTTGTAAAATAGTTTCATCTGTAAGCTGGATCATTATTTTAGTTATTACTAAGATTTAAAAGCTATTTAAGCTTAATAAGGCAACAGATGGTATTACTGAGCTTACCTAAGCACCATATGAACTGAGTGAGCTTAAGCAACTTATTGTCTTGGTGAGCTTGAGTAAGCAACAGATCGTCTTAAGTGAGTTTAGGTACATCTTAGTTTATCTTGGTTTAATATAGCAACATATAAATTTAGTGAGCTTTAGTAAAGTACAGATGGTCTTGAATTTAAGTATGCAACAGACTATCTAAGTGAGCTTAAGTAAGTAACATATGGTCTTAGTGAGCTTAAGTCAGTCAAAGATGATCTTTAGTGAGCTTAAGTCAGCACCATATGGTCTTAGTGAGCTTAAGTCAGCAACATATGGTCTTAGTGAGCTTAAGTCAGCAACATATGGTCTTAGTGAGCTTAAGTCAGCAACATATGGTCTTAGTGAGCTTAAGTCAGCACCATATGATCTTAGTGAGCTTAAGTCAGTAACACATGGTCTTAGTGAGCTTAAGTCAGCAACATATGGTCTTAGTGAGCTTAAGTCAGCAACATATGGTCTTAGTGAGCTTAAGTCAGCAACATATGGTCTTAGTGAGCTTAAGTCAGCAACAGACCATCTAAGTGAGCTTAAGTCAGCAACAGACCATCTAAGTGAGCTTAAGTAAGCAACATATGGTCTTAGTGAGCTTAAGTCAGTAACATATGGTCTTAGTGAGCTTAAGTCAGCACCATATGATCTTAGTGAGCTTAAGTCAGTAACACATGGTCTTAGTGAGCTTAAGTCAGTCAAAGATGATCTTTAGTGAGCTTAAGTCAGCACCATATGGTCTTAGTGAGCTTAAGTCAGTAACACATGGTCTAAGTGAGCTTAAGTCAGCAACATATGGTCTTGGTGAGCTTAAGTCAGTCACAGATAATCTTAAGTGAGCGTAAGTAGGTAACATATGGTCTTACTGAGCTTAAATCCGTTACATATGGTCTTTAGTGAGCTTAAGTTAGCAACATACTGACTTATTGAGCTTAAATAAGCAACACATGGACTTAGTGAGCTTAAGTTAATTGCAGATGGTCTAAGTGAGCTTACCATAGGGACATATGATCTTAGTGAGCTTAAGATAGCAACAAATGTTGATTTCTTTATGGATGAGTTTGGTATAATGGGGTAAACTCTTATAAAACTTGAGAATAGATAGTAGTAAATGGACAACTCAGGAACGTCTGGACTTTTATAAGGATATTAATATAGGCTTAGAAATGTTGATTGGCTCATGGGAATAACATAAGCTTGGTTTATGAGAAAATTGTACATTGCTCGGTAATAAGGTTCAGAACACAATTCGTTTTTGATCATATTTGATAGCATCAACAGCTTCTTTTCTATGAGACATGTTATTTTGTCCTAAAATTGAGTTTGAGTAAGAAAACATGTTGTGTATAGGTTGCACAGTGAAAAAGGCGGGAAAATTAAACTGAATGTGGCGGGAAAATGATGTGTTGCGAAATACATTATTGTACCTAGTAATGTAAGCATAGTTATGAATGTTGTATTTTGGAGCATTACTCGAGCGTTATGTGACCGATTAATGTAAATGTATAGACCGTATATATTTTACTAGCTTTACGCAATAAATGTTAAAAGTATTTGTATCAATATTCTATGTTTTAACTTGATGTAATATATTTTAAACATGTGATTGTTAAATAAATATTATTGTGTTTAGTACTTTATAAAATTCGCATTTAATTGACACATGTTCATGGGAATTTTAACTATATCTCTTCCTTGATTTGTAAGGGGAGAGAATTCATGAAATCACATATTCTTGTATAAAGGAACTGAAATGTATGTATTGTTTTTTGTGCCAATATGTTTAATTTCATTTTATGCTTGTAGAACCAGTCTATGAATACAGCCTTGCCATTGGTCAGTTTCAAGAAACAACCAATCAGATGCCTGAGTTTATAGACTGATTTTCAAACTTATTACTAAATGCTTGGGTTATGTAATAATACGTTCAGAGACCAGTCTTTGAATACAGCCTTGCCATTGGTCAGTTTCAAAATTGTGGTAAGTACTAGCTAATGAGATGGCTGTGTTTTTAGACTGGTTTTCAACAAACTTGTTGCAAAATGCTTTTAGTAGACTGTGATCTTAAATGCAAACAAGATGGCTAATCAGTGAGCTTACAGTTAGCTTTATTTATAGCACTATTTGATTACATGATGTGAGTTGATTATAACATTTATGCATATTTGGAGGAATTGTATTCGTTTTTTTCTGGCCTTCATTTTATATTGTTTTGCTCAACTTGATTCGGTTTGTACTTGACATTAGATTAGATGAATCCGTGGTTCAATGTGTTTGTATAAAATGATCTTGTATGATTTGTATCGTTCATATTCATGATAACATTGATATATTAGGAGTCATAGTCTTCATAGTTATGATGTTTTGAGTAATAATTTCAGGGTTGTAATTCTTCCTTCTTTTGGCTGATTCCCTCCGTTTATGTATTAAAATCTTTGAAACAAAAGTACCCAGATTCAGTCCGACCAACCCAGAAATTATGAAGGGTATTTCAGCTTTTTCGCTCTTGGAGCAATCACAGGCCTGAATAATTCCTAGATGGATTTCCTTCCTTAAGCAATTCGTGTTTTAATTTTTTTTAAAGAATTTCTAACTTAGCCGAGATTCTAGGCGACTGTCCAGATTTCTCTCCCTTTATCACTTCTGCAGAACACTGGATGTATGTTGTACAGTTGCTGGACTTGTAACCCAGCGATCCGGAATCCATTTCCGGTCATACCATAATATGAACAGTTTACACTAAGTTAATTTTTCCTCCACATGCGGAGAAGTTGCTGGTTTCCGTGTGGAAGGGTAATGCAGTATGGGTTAGACCGCAGTACAGGAAAACTGGTTAGGTGAATCAGCTGTTGTATATAACTGAAAAAGGGAACGCCATTTAATCTGAAGAAACAAACATAAACAGATGGGATAAACAAAGGGAGGAAACTTCTGACAATTTCCTGGTGTATAGGTGTACTTTTTTCTTGAATGTGTTTTATTAAAAAAATGTTTGTGTTTGTACGACTTTCAGTAACATTTCATTGTTGATCCTGACAAAAGTTTACACCACATTTCACTGTTGATATTTCTTATGTAATAACTTCTGCTAGTTTTAGAGTGTGATAGTTGAATAGTCCTACTGGTTTTGGATGTTATAACTTTGTGGTAAGCCCTCATTTGTTAAAACTTTGTGGTAAACCCTCATAAGTTAAGACTTTGTGGTAAACCCTCACAAATTAAAACTTTATGGTAAACCCTCATAAGTTAAGACTTTGTGGTAAACCCTCATAAGTTAAAACTTTGTGGTAAACCCTCATATGTTATGACTTTGTGGTAAACTCTCATAAGTTCAAACTTTGTGGTAAACCCTCGTTAATCATTGGTTGTGTTGATCTCACTGAACACTGTGTGCAATCAAATGTTTATCCTGGCTAGATTTATAGGAAATCCTTGAATCTTTGTATGTATAAATCGATTAATCAGGCCAGTCACCTGTTTACATAACATTGTGTACCGTACATAAACATTGCAATTTCTCTCATTTATGTCTTCTTTTAATAGATATTATGTGTATTAGTACGTACCTTAGTGAATAAGGTATTGATTTTCACTGCCTTTTTCTCCAAATTAGATGTTGAAAACAATACAAATCCAATGTAATGATATTGCAATGTTTGTATACAAGTGACAGACCTGATAAAACAGACTATACGTACAATTGTATACATGCAATCTGTACATTTCATTCACCGTTTTTCACGCCATTTCATACATGTTTGGACGTTCATTTCATGTCCTTGATTTAAGCTAGTCTTTGACTTAGTGTAGATTTTCAGTGCATGTTTTCAGTTTTCTATGAATTATAATTTATTGATACTGAAAATCTTTATAAATCGTGATATTTAACTTTAACATCTTTGTCTGGTATTTTGAGTTAAGTCATTACTGTGAATGCAGCCTTCTAATTGGTCAGTTTCTGGTGTACACACCTAAACAGCCAATCACAGGCAAGAGTTTTGTGACTATTGTTTATATGCATTATTAATTAAACCTGAGATCCTGAATTTTTGTATGTTATGTTATATCTGTGCACAGGAGGTTGGTTGGTTGGTTGGTTTACTCCTTTTCATGTACACATACTAGAGATGGCATACCTGCCAAGTAGATTTGCATCAATTTTATTAGAAATGTTATAAAATATCCAATTTTCCAATTTGTCCGACTTCTACTCCATTTTTGTATCCCTTATCCGAAAATACTGTTAGCTTGTAAATTTCCGGTAATGAACTAACAATAATGAGCATGTAATTGCATAAGAAACCTATATGACACCAATGAAAAGTAGTTACTTCAATAAACAATTGATAATTTCCCCTGATATGTGTTGTGGTTAAAGTTCACACTTTAAAGCTCACAGCAGGTAATTATCCTTGCAGTCATTGATGGATTTCAAGATCAATTAATTTTTGGTTTGGGATTAGAAACTTGAATGGTATTCAGAAAACATTTTTTTGGGAACTTTAATATAAACTGTATTTTATTTATTGTGCAGTCAGCATTTAGTCAGGAAACTTACAAATATTTTGAACTGTGAATCAATAAGACTTGAACATACTGGAATCTGACATTTGTTGATTACATTCACGGCAACATGTATTTAGAAAGGGAGAGAACGTATGAAATAACTTGGTCCGACTTAATTTACCATAAAAGTTTATCGGTGGTTATTGAAAGGGAGGTAACTCACAGCGACAAGTATTTAGAAAGGGAGAGAACTTATGGAAAAACATAAGTCTCACTTCACCATAAAAGTTCACCGGTGGTTATCCACCAATCATGTGATACGGTGGTCACAGATTCTGTCTAAATGAATTTAGTGCATTTGACTAATACCTTGATTATGTATGATTGCTGAACGCTGGGACAATATTCACTGGGCTATGCAGGGAACCCCAATCAAACATAATATGCACACCACATTCTGCATGAAATGAGTCGAAATCAGCGATTCAGGGTACCACCACATATAAACAAAATCACTGTACTCATTATTGTGATACTTAATACAATTCAATGTGTACTAATTATTGTGATTGAAACATCCGGTGATTTTCCATCTCTGTACTCATAATTGTGATACTTAATACAATTTAATGTGTACTCATTATTGTGATTGAAACATCCGGTGATTTTCCATCACTGTACTCATTATTGCGATAACAGGAAGTTGACTTGTTTATACACTGTGGGTACTGTTTTATCAAAGCAATTACGAAAATTAAATTCTGTATTATTCTTTAATAACTGCTAATTGGTTACGGATATGCTTTGTAGGAGTTCATTAACAAATCATTATAAGTATCGCAGCACCATTACAACTCTTCAAAGTTGTAAACAAACTATAAAGAATTTAAATTTGATCGTAAGTTTATAATTTACCAGGGGTCCTACAATTCCGGAATAATCCAGAAATCCGGATTTGGTGCATTAGGAAGAATGATCTTTTCTGCACAAAATAAAAGTTATTTGATGAAAAAAATCAAAGAATTGAGAAAGTTATGGTCATTTGAAGTTTCATAATCTGAATTTTAACAATAAATTGTTGTTTGAAACCTAGTTTAATGTGCAGGGATGTGTGCTAATGGCATCCAAAATTGACTTGCGACTCGTTTTCAGGATTGGGCATTATGCCTCAGTAGAACCCCTGAATTTACTTAAGTGCTTTGATAAAACAAAACCCAGGTATTGGCAGATGTTGGTAGTAGATGAAGCCTGTCCATTATAGAATGGATGTAAAAAGGGTAAGGGTAAGTCAACATGTACACAAGAAACACATATATTTGAGCAGTGTTGGAACACGTACACTACCCTCCAAAAGTTCCTTCACACTCCTCAAAATATACAATCTACTTCAATTGACTATCACTTATGTTAAATTTACCTTTCTTTGCAGATAAATAATTACTTATATATCAACCAAATAAGAAAATGATAAAAGCAACCATTTTCATAAGTTTGGAATGAAAATCATAAGGAAAACAGCATTATCCTTAAATCCATGAAAAATCAAAGTACTGACTTAGTGTGAAGGAACTTTTGGAGGGCAGTACACAAAATAATAATGTTGTATAGCTCAGAGAATTTGACATGATCCTGACCTTTATGCATGAATATATTACAAGGTTCTTGAGCGGAATATATAAATTTCCGCGAGCAATTCGTGCAATAACGGTCCTTTACGTTTGTGTTTGTATTACACCTCGAGCGCCTTCGTGATATTCCTGCTTATGAAAACATACAACCGGGATTATAAATAATGGACACTTTAGGTGTATTTCTAGGTTATGCATGTTTATGTACTTTAACCATAGAGTTTATACAGTTAATCCCCCCGTTTAGCTACCCGAGTTGGAAATTTACCTATATATCAGCTGTTAAATTATGCTAATAGAAGGTCGAGAGTCGTGTCAAATTCTCTGGACTATACTGCCTTGACATGTCACCTGTAGCAGTTTGAGGTGGTCAAACATTACACAGATATGCTTGACTCATTTTCAGCATCATTTGTACTCAGATGTGATTGTTAATATTGGCTGAATTATTTTCAAAACATCTCATTATGATAAAAGCTTTGCTGTGTGTGTATGCCATTGATCAGTAGTGTAACCGCTGTTGCAGAACCTGATTAGTTATTTTGTATTGTCACATGACTGAATTAGATGTCACATGACCAGTTTAGATTTTATATTATTATTAGTCATGTGACTAATTCTGATCTGATATAGTCATTTGACCAGCTTCGATCTTATTTAGTCATGTGGCCTGTTAAGATCCTACATAGTCATGTGACAAGTTCTGATCTGATATAGTCATGTGACTAGTTTCGATCTGATATAGTCATGTGACTAGTTTCGATCTGATATAGTCATGTGACTAGTTTCGATCTGATATAGTCATGTGACTAGTTTCGATCTTATATAGTCATGTGACTAGTTTCGATCTGATATAGTCATGTGACGAGCTCAGATCTTATATAGTCACATGACCAGTCACACAATAAAAGAAAACACCCAGTGAATTTATGATTTTTACTTCTAAAAAAACAGAAATAGAATGAGACAGAAGGAAGTTAATATGGCACATCAAACTATAGTTACACACCCTTGGACAGTTTGAAAACCATTAACTCCATTTTTACAGGGTTCCAAGTTCCTAGAAATCTGGATATGCTGGACTAAAAATAATGAAATTTTCTGCAGAATTCTTCCAAAAGTTATTTGATGAAAATATTCAAAGTATTGATGAAGTTATGGTCTTTTGAAATTTCATCAGCTGAATAAGTCAGAATTGGGCATTAAGCCTCAGAAGGATCCAGTTTCCCTGATATGGAGTTGAAACAGTTTTGTATGTAAACAGATGTGTGTAACTATATATACTGCGTAGTTTAGTCGTGCAAACTGACAGAAACATAGACAAGTCACAAAAAACGAACTTCCAAACGCTGCTGAACATGGTCCCAGCAAATAAAGAAGGCATTATGTACAGAAAACTGATCGACCAATGCTGACACCACTAAAACTTTACATGCTGATGAAATTCCTGTGAAATTAGGACATGGCTTAAATACTTTTGAAGACATCTGCAGCCCAAAAAAAACACAACATGGACGTCTCTTATTTGATTGAAAACCATTCTTTGGCGTAGGAAATGTGGTAAAAAATTTAACAGCCATGCGTTCGTTATGTGACTATATGTTTTGATATATTTTGTACCTGTTATTCGTTGGACACTATGTTAAAAAAAACAGGTTTGTCACTTGAGCGAAATTTGGCTAACCATAGACTGAGGTGTATCAAAATGGCTCACAGAGGCAAACAATCGTTTTTGAATAGTAAAACCCATGTATCCATACTATACATTTTTCCAACTGAGAACGGAAATGGCGGGGTTTTACTCGTTCAAATTGTTTGTGCCAAACCGAGCGTTCAACAAAGGATTAAAGCGACACATATCATGATTTTTTAACATAAATGTTGGTAGCTTTCCCTGAACGCATGGCAGATGTGCATGTAATTTTAAAGCGATATTAAATAGACATATTGGTATACATGTAAATATATACTAGTAAGCATTATGGCAAAAAACAAAACATAGCAGTGTTTGAACGTTAACAACAGCCAGTACATGTACTTGTGTAATGATGGTACTCGCATAATAATGGCACTCAAGTGTAATGATGGTACTTTGGTAATAATGGCACTCATGTAATTATGGTACTCATTTAATAATGGCACTCATGTAATTATGGTACTCATTTAATAATGGCACTCATGTAATTATGGTACTCATTTAATAATGGCACTCTTGTTAACTGGCACTTTCATAATAATGGCTTTTTTGTAATAACAGTACCAGGTAATAATAATGGTTCATGTACTTGTACTAATGGCACTTATGTGATAATGGCACTTAAATGTAATAATAGCACTTGTGTAATATTAGCACTCACATAATAATGAAACTCGAGTAATGGCACTCCATTTAGATGCAGTTTTTGCATCAAACCATAAATATGCATAAAAAGAAAGTTCTTCACAGACATGTTCAATAAAGTGACATAAAAATAGACATAAAATGAACAATCATATATTTAGGGTGCTCTTTGATAAAGTGACATAAAACAGACATAAAGTGATATAAAAAATAGACTATCAAATCAAACAATTTTATTAAAGAAATAATAAAGAGAGTTTTATTATGAACAAAACATTACTAATGTAATCAATGTCTATAGCCATACTTATACGGGTAAAAAACACCAAAAACAAATTTTGTCTTCTAATATTATTTGATCAACGTTTCACCGTACTCGTGGCTTCTTCAGATAATGGCCATCAATGTACAGTTTTTATTTTTTTAGTAAATATAGCATATAACCTACTCTATAATTGTCTTAATGAAAGCAACAATATATGTAAATCCAGAAAAAAAACTACTGGTAAGCAATTGACACACACAAGTCACACAGTCTTTATATACAGCATACTAATACATGTATGCTCTATTCAACTATTCAATTTTAATAATTCCCGATGTGGATAAATGCTTGAGTTGTTTGGAGGTGAATTTGAAGGTCAATGTGAATAATCCTTTCTTTTTAGCTTTCAACGTTAATTTGCCTTCGTATTTCCCGTTTCCAGGAACGCTGAAATAGATACAATAATTTATTTGATTTTTTATTTGATTTGTATGTACATTTGTATTATCAATCATGATTTCCTACTTTGACTATTACAATGTATCCATGGTAACCCCACTAGTGGAGGGCTTAACCAGAAGAACGTACGACTACACCGACCTAACCCCAATCTTTGATTGAAAACAAGGTCGTCCATCTATCCACTGTGCAAGCCGAGGTGTACATAATGTTTGTTCCTGTATCCGAAAGTTGAGAGTGTTTGGTCATGAACATTTTTTCCTTGCCAGATTGGCCAATGATATCCAACTTCGAGGGAAGAGTCATTTGCATGAATCCAGGTGGGATTTTAAGCTCCTTCCAAGAACTAGATTCTGTGGTTGCTTACATGGCGGATACACAAAACACGACCACTGGGTGACCAACCAGTTCATTTCTAGTGGGGTGGGAAAGCGTTTCAGAAATGTCCCAGGAAATATATAAATCGGGGACCTCGGGATCCACAGTCAAGAAGCAATATCCACTCGACCAACGTGCCTTCCTAAAATGTATATGATGCACTGACAGTCTCAGACTGAAGCTATCTTGCATGTAACAGTTTACCATATTCCACATTTTAACTACCCGTTGCACACCCTGTGTACCCGGATAAGCCAAGTTAACCCGGATACTTCCATGTTAGGCTGCGCCAAAAATGGCAACAATTGAGAGGTAAGGTATTTTGTGCTTGGTTCATTTATGTTGTGTCTACAGCAGTAAAAAGACAAACTTGTATGTGTGCAGTGGTTCTTCCTAAACACTGAGATGTAATTATTTCCCACCATAAACATCACATTAGATTTTAAACTTGATAAATGTGTCAAAAAGTCGTCAGTTTTGTCTTTAAAAATAATTAAATATACTTATAGACCGTGGAGAAAGCTCAAATTTCGTGAATATGTAGTGAAATAATAGTCGCATATGACAGGTTTTCTGCGCTTGGTTGCCCAAATGGACATTTTTGCTGCAGCCTAACACGGAAGTATCCTTGTTATAACACGTCTGGTTCAGGTACATGAGGTGTTGCAAGATTGAAAGGTGTGAATGCAGCATGACAGACATCACTTACTCTGGTTTCTTTTCACCGGTCACATTATCAAATCCTCGTCCCTCGAACCCAGCCTTGCAGTTAGTGAGTGGATACGTAAATGGATTCGTGAATGTAACGGTGGCGGTAAACTCGGCACCTTTCTTGGCTGCTGCTGGCATCTGGTGTATGAAATAGATTGATAGTATTATAAAATTAAACAGGTTGTACCCTACTAGTATCTATATCAATGAAGCATAGTTATTTCAAAAGTTGCATCATATTCCTGATATTTTCATAATATTGATAATAGGTCATTCTTATACATCAGTGGTTAGTCAAGTTCCCATACTTACATACTACCCCCTGATTCAAAACCCGTCATTCGAAGCGCAAACCAAAAAATAGCACATTTCGTAGATATCTGGTGAATCCGTCTATCGTCCAATCAGAACGCTCGTTACGCTACAAGGGGAATTTTATAAACAAACTTGTGAGAAAATGTAAAAATGGATCAAGTTATGGGATTTAAATATTTACGAACTTAATTGGATGATGTACATTTTGTACATCTTTAATTAAATATAGTTAATAAAGCAGCCCTTATTAATTACAGAGAGGACTGTACGAGCAGTTCGATATAGGCCTATCGTGATATGAAATCAGTCCTGGTCTTTGACGATGAGTGCCCATGGTTGTGACTCGAAATAGATCTATAGCTTTCTTAGGAATTCAAAATTACAATAAGCCACAGACAAGGGATCTAATTTAATAATACAAGTGAGACTGTGTGTCCGTGCACGCATCGAACGGAAGTACAACCATTTGTAAACAATCAACAGTTTTGCAGACAGGTGCGCTTGGAACTTATGATTTTGCCCTCGAAGAAAAAATTGACAATCAGGACCTGTTCTATAAACTCCCTGTGAAAATATTCTGTGTCCAGCTGATTCTGATGTTAAGGTAATAAATAAATAGATCATTTTCTCGTTTTATTGCTTTGATTACTATCTTATTATCAATACAAAAACATTGCAAATATTTTTTTTATTCAATTGATTTTCCGAATGATAAATTTGGATATTTTGTTTGTTAAAGCTTGATTTTGAATTGACGATGACAGGCAAACACCCCGTCACAAATATTCGTAATTGCTTTCAATAGAAATGAACAAAATGGATTTGATTGGTTGATTTTTCGTTCACTGCGCTCGAAATATGTCGTTTTGAACTAGAGTGTGATATCACAGGTGAAGAATACTAAGTGAACGAGATTGTAATAGGCTAGTACTGTCAAAAAGACGGCTATCTTGGACACCATCTTGGATTTCTCTGAAGTTGTACTGTGCTCTGTAGAGGTTGTATTGGGTATCATACTTACGGACACTTCCACAATAGGAGCTGCAAGTTCCACACAAATAACTTTGCTAAAGTTCTGTAAGGGACTGGTATTGGTAGCTTTTACCATTGCGTAGACTTGAATACAAATATTACGTCCATCGTCAATATGAGGGAGGTAATCTTTCGGCTCTAGTACAGCTTCAAATGGGTAGTCTGAAAAAAAGTATAATGATAATGTCATATTTAATACGTAAAACCATAAAGCGGCTTATTTCCGTGGGCTAAAATATCTACGATTTGGGCCTAAAATGGGTTGATTTCATTTCAAACTTATTGTGAACTATAAATGTTTTGAAATGTATAAAACAGATCTGTTTTCAAGGTTTAATTTTAAATTGTCAATTTTAGACTTAAACACATTTGACAATGAATATACTTGAACAATAAAACACTGGTCTTTCATGAAAAGAATGGGTGAAATGTAGATGTTCTGCTCTGGATTTGCGCATGCAATTTAACACTTGTTTTCGTTAAACAATATAGTGAAAAACAGTATTTTTTTTTTCTTTTATGAGCTCAAAACCTACCAGCCCGCGAACCTACCAGCCCGCGGACGCTAAACAGAATTTGCAATTCGGATGGCCTAAATGATTTTACCTTTTTTTGGTGTTAACTCTTTATCAGCATCCATTTTAATCTTTTTAAATGGAGGACCGGCGGCATGACCATTGTAATTTTGAGTCAGGAAACGGAATGTCACCACACCGATATCACGTAGATATTCGCTCTCATTACGAGCAGTCAGAGTAAACTTGATCTTTTGTCCCAAGTACATGTCAGAGTCATGTACAAGCTTGAATTTAATGTCCTAAAATAAAATATGTTTATATTTTTTAGTTGAATAATTAACTGATATGTACCTTTATATAATGCCATACAATTTTATGTAAAGGTTTTCTTGTAAACCATTATCAGAATACTTCTTTGTGATTGGTTGATTTTGAAACAGAGCTGACAATTAACCAATCAGATGTTCCAATTCACAGAATGGTTTTTAAACTGATGTTATTGAGCAGACACAGACAGTTCAAAGCCATCATACAGAAACAGCGGCCACCCATGCAAGTAACAAACACGGAACGTACCATCGGTACCCCCAAAAAAGGATATTTCAACTAAGCCTATATATATAGTGCAGTCAGGATAAAAATCCAGTGACGCAGCGGTCAAGTCCACCATAGCGGAGTAAAACCAATTATAAAGGCTTATACTGTACAAACAACTACGATTTTAATGCTAAACTAACATATTAAACTTTGTTCTACCTGTTTAGACAATGGCTGGGATTTTTTGCGTACATACAAACTGCAACGTCACTGTCACAGTATCCTAACTGGACTATACCCACTCACAATGAATGTCACACTGCACGGTTTCTTGACAAAACAGATAACCATAAAGGCATGGTAATGGCAAATGATAACAGGGGTTCTACAATTCTGAAATAATCCGGAAATCCGGATTTGCTGCACTAGAAAGAATAAACTTTTCTGCATAAAAGAAAAGTTATTAAATGAAAAATTCTTATTGTCATTTAAAGTTTCATATGCAGAATTTTAACAATAGAACAATTCATTGTTTGAAACAGGGTTTTGGCATAGGAAAGTGTTCAAATGGTGCCCGAACCAGACTTGCGTCATATATTTAGGATTGGGCATTGTGCTTCAGTAGAACCCCTGTGATGACTACACTGAAGTGAAGACCCTTACATTGTTCTCTGCACTCTTTTCGTAAGCACCCTTGCTCTTTTTTGTTCCAAGCGCAGCTCTCATAACAGCCTCACGATTCTTTTCACTTCCTGCAACCAAATTATAAATGTTAGCTTGGAATATTACATGCTGGTATAGCAGGGAGCATTTGACCTGATCCTGACCTTTATGCATGAATATAATTTACAAGGTTCTTTTTTAATATATAAATATATCGGTCCTTTAGATTCCTGCTTATGAAAACATATGACGGTGTCATAAATATAAACACTATGTCAGTTGTTAAATTATGCTAATAGAAGGTCGAGAGTCAAGTCAAATTATTCGCACTATAGTTTCATAACGGGTGATTTCTCTAAACAGGTAAACTGTTAGGGTTATATATTATTGAAAATGGTCTGACATGAGATATAAATGATGGTCTAGCTTGCTGACAGCTTTTGTAATAGTAATCGTTTTTGACAGCTATTGACTTTTGACTTTTTGACAGCTATTGACTTTTGACTTTTTGACAGCTGGGACTTTCGAATTTTTGACAGCTGGGACTTTCGAATTTTTGACTTTCGAATTTTTGACAGCTGGGACTTTCGAATTTTTGACAGCTGGGACTTTCGACTTTTTGACAGCAATAAACTTGGAACACAAAATTTTCCCAGGGGTGTCCGACCAGACTCTTAGCTTTGAAAAACCTGTGTAAATATATTTGTAAGATAACCACATTTTTTCCAAAAATCCAGGGGGATCCTCACTACAGGTAACAGTATAATTGATAAAAATTCTTATATAAAATTTGTTACCTTAGAAAGGTACATTTGTACTTAAGTGGTCAGATTTTCATAGTATCAAAAACAAGAATTGGCTTTCGATATCTTCATTATCCTCGGCCTAGAGGCCGAGGGTATATTGGAATGCCAAAACAAAATTGACTATGGAGGAGCACGTGACCACATGTCAATGCCTGATTGGCTAATGTGTCAGTCTGACTTAAGGTGGGTCTAGACAGTACATTTTGGTTTAAAAATGTACTGTGTAGTTACATGTAGTATACTTCTACCACACAGTTTCTGGAGATGTACCGTCTAGACACATCTTCACGAATTCGCCAATCCTCTGCTGTAAATGGTCTCAATGTTTGAATCACGACAGGGGGTCTGCTTTGTTACTATTGATGTAGAATGTTTGAAAATTGTTAGGCCAAAATAATTTATCGAGTATTTCCACGTTGATTAGGTAGGATTATCGGTATTCTAACCAACAAGCGATTTCAGCCATATACAAATAGAGGAAATCATGGTGTGCACGAATTATCGATAAAATACAGCAACGACTGACAACTGCAAATAAGCCGTTCGATGAAGAACGTAGTGCTATTGTTATAACGTCTTTTTGTAATACCCAATGCGGAATATTGGCTATATTAGAATCAAATTTATAAACATGTACCTGTGTTTTATCTATAATAAAGCTTGTTCAGGTGCGCATCCAAACTAGTTTACGATAAAACACATGTACACATTCATTATTTCTTAAGTAAAGTTACTTTTGTAAATACTGGTCTGGCCGAGGAAAACTATTTGACTTGTAAAGTAATTGATCAACTAGTTAAAAAGTTATGCCTTGAAATGTTTTTCTTACGGTGTCCAGTCAATCACTGAGGTGGCGCGCATTCAATAAAAACGACAAAGCTATTTTAAACAAGAAAAAAGAAGTGATTTCACGACCCTAGGAGTTTATTCTGTTACCGTATAGCGGGTTATTTCTGCGGGTAGAAAATTTTGCGATTTAGGCCTAAAATGGGTAGGTTTTATTTCTGCGGTTTTTATTTCTGCGACCTACCAGAAAATCGGGAATTAATTTCTGCGGATTTCAGAAACCGGGTATTGCTATATCGTTTATACAATTATACACAAACTACAGTGTTGCAAATTGAACCAGTTGTCAAACTTACATCAACGTGTATTGAGGGTCAATACCGATATAACACATACCATTCATTAATTGTTAAACAAACAAGCAAACAAAGACAGTCGATCACTATACGTGTGAAAAATACGACAGTAACAAAACACTAGAAAGATATAGATTAAATGTATATTACCAGTATATTGAAGCAAAATATGGAAGTTAAATTTTGCGAACAAAATTTTTACGGATGTTTAATTTTGCGGAATTTAATTTTACGGGACAGCCTCAAACCGCAAAAAACGCAGAAATAAAAACCCGCAGAAATTACCCGCTATACGGTATTTATCAAATTAATGACGAAGCTTTCTAGTTTCTGATTAAGTAAATATATTTTAAATAACCTCAGTATTAATGAAGTTTTTATTAAAACAAAATGCACCTCAGTGACTGTGTGGTAAATTTCCCGTGTTATGAACCTTTCACAGATAACATTTTACTCCTTATTAATGATACAGTTACCTGTGATCCGCACATGTAATCGATTAAACTACATACATTTGAACTCAACAACACCTCAGAGCTTTACTCAAAGTGTTGCTTTAGATCGTGTGTCTACACATCAGTGAACGTCGACTAATGGTCATTTAATCCTATAATAGATTTATACCTTCTGGATATTTATAGTTTCCCGTGATGTCAACTCGTGATCTGTCAAACCAGGCATCCTTATTGAACGGTTTTCCGTCGGCTTTCTTCGTACTTATACCTTGTCCCACCCTGACAATGAAATAATTCATTTTGTGGAGGGGAAACCAGTTTACAGAGGTAAATTATATAGTGTAGAAATTTGGACCGGAAAAATTGACCGATTTACAGGAGAAACCGGTTTATACAGGAGCCAAATTACAGGGTTTCTACTGTATAGGCTTACTATGCAATCGTTAATTTTCACGGGTATTTTATAAATTTTGCAGATTTTCAGTAAAATGATAATTTAGTTGTTTCTTAAATTTGTGGATTTCAAATATTGAAATAAAAGGCTTGTGTTACATATTTTTGAGGTTTAGTATTCAAGGGGATTTAATTTCGGAATCGAATTCCTTCACGAAATTAATGAAAATTAATCCACCACAAATATCAAAACATTGTGTAACTTTACAGTAATGCCATTCTTTAAACATTGAGACATTATATCTCCCACAAAGGGCCATAACTCTGGCAAAAATCATCAGATCTAAAATTCCTGTCCATATTCACCACTATGGTTGATACAAAGTATTCATGTGAAGTTTCATTGAAATCTGACAATTAATGTTAAGTTGAACAAGCACTGAGAAACTTAGTGACATCCATCCATACATCCGGGTATCAGCACAAAATTATTACTGCACTATATGTAGGAGACATGCTCTATCTTCATGGGCTAATCAGGAACGAAAACGTTCAATATAAAATAATTCCAAAGTCAGCAAATCCCTGCATTCTGATTGGCTAAGACGTGACGTTTACACATCAGTGAACCTCCGTTTTCACTAATCGGGACCCTCGGACATTACTGACGTAAAGGTTCTAGACGAATGTGTGTGGAATAAGTCAAACTGCAAAGGCCCATCACAGCTGTACAAGCTCTTATAGCTTAATTTTGATAAAGAATATTATCTACATGTATGTTCATCCCCTGATTTTGTGTTTACGTAAGGAACAAAGCATCTAAACACATTTTGCTTATCTAACGTAATTCACCAAACGTCACGTTATGGTGACGTCATGTTTACGACGTCATTAAGTCAAGGCCATTTTTTTTAAAAAGCGCAGGAGTAAATTCAATGTTTTCATTTACATTTATGTGATTAAGCGTCAGTTTTGAATTATAAGGATTAAACGCCCATTTGTTGACGTTCACTGATGTGTAAACACCTGATCTGAAGGCACACATTTAACATAAAGCCCCTTCAGGGCTTTACTCAATGTGTTGCTTCAGATCGGGTGTTTACACATCAGTGAACGTCAACAAATGGTCGTTTAATCCTATAATGATCTCACATACTTGTCAGTTTCAAAATGTTCAATATAGAATGATATCACATACTTGTCAGTTTCAAAATGTTCAATATAAAATGATTTCACATACTTGTCAGTTTCGAAACGTTCAATATTAAATGATATCACATACTAAGTCTTGTCAGTTTCGAAATGTTCAATATAAAATGATATCACATACTTGTCAGTTTCGAAATGTTCACTATAAAATGATTTCACATACTTGTCAGTTTCAAAATGTTCAATATAAAATGATATCACATACAGTCATGTCAGTTTCGAAATGTTCAATATACTAGAAATTCGTGCCCTTGGGCAAATTATGTCGAGCCTCGGCGCACGTTGAAAAATGGCTACAACTTAAATTAGCCTTCAATTTGACCTTTGACCTCCAACTGTGACCTTGAACTTTGAGGTAGGAACCTGGGGGTTGGGAATGACACTCCGTCTCATATGGTTAACATTCATGCCAAATATAAGAAAGATTGGTCAATGTATGACAAAGTTATGGTCCGGACAAGCTTCAATTTGACATTTGACCTCCATCTGTGACCTTGACATTTGAGATAGGAACCTGAGGGTTGGGTATGACACTCCGCCTCATGGAGGTTAACATTCATGCCAAATATAAGAAAGATTGGTCAGTGTATGACAAAGTTATGGTCCAGACAAGCTTCAATTTGACCTTTGACCTCAAACTGTGACCTTGACCTTTGAGATAGGAACCTGGGGATTAGGCATGATACTCTGCCTCATGGAGGTGAATATTCATGCCAAATATAAGAAAGATTGGTCAATGTATGACAAAGTTATGGTCCGGACAAGCTTCAATTTGACTTTTGACCTCCATCTGTGACCTTGACCTTTCAGATAGGAACCTGGGGGTTGGGCATGACACTCCGCCTCATGGGGTTAACAATCATGCCATATATAAGAAAGATTGGTCAATGTATGACAAAGTTATGGTCCGGACAAGCTTCAATTTGACATTTGACCTGCAACTGTGACCTTAACCTTTGAGATAGGAACCTAAGGCTTGAGCATGACACTCCGCCTCATGGAGGTAAACATTCATGCCAAATATAAGAGAGATTGGTCAATGTATGACAAAGTTATGGTCCGGACAAGCTTCAATTTGACCTTTGACCTCCATCTGTGACCTTGACCTTTGAGATAGGTACCTGGGGGATTGTGCATGACACTGCTCCTCATAGAATGAACATTCACGCTAAATATAAGCAAGATTGGTCAAAGCATAACAAAGTTATGGTCCGGACAAAATCGGACGGACTCACACACTAACGCACGCACGCACATACACCAAAAGTGGCAACTAAGTCTCGCTCACCGCAAGTGGGCTCGACAAAAATGATATCACATACTTGTCAGTTTCAAAATGTTCAAAATAAAATTATATCACATTCAGTCATGTCAGTTTTGAAATGTTCGAAAATAAAATTATATCACGTACATGTCAGTTTCGATATTGAATACTTGTTGTCCCTCTGGCGTTATTTCCCAGTGTACCACATCAGCGTTGACTTCGGAGAAAATGAACGCACAGTCGAACGGTACATTTACCATTCCATGTTTCACAGCATACACTGGACACGGTCCACACGTCATCATTCCTGTAAGCAACATGCATAGATGTCAAGGGTCTGTGAAGGGTAAGACTGCAATTAGGGGTCACAACCTTATAAGACTCATGTATATGGTCAAAGGCATTTCACATGCCGATTATACCAATTAAACTGTAAACTGTATATTTGAAATGTGCAAAGAGCCTATTTTCATGAAAAACAGAAGTGGTCATGTTGACAAAACTGAAGTTTAAAAAGCTTGTTTTTCCAAAGGTAAAGAGTAGTTTTCAGACAGTTTTTTTCTTGTTTTCTCAAAATATTGATTTTGTTCTTACGACCTTCTAATTCTAAACCAGCTATGTATAAATGTCAAGGGTCTGTAAAGGGTAAGGGTGTGATCAGGGATTGTGTGAAAAAGTGCTTGAATTACTGTAAATCACATAACTTTTTTTTCGAAATTTTTGAGAAAATTTCTAGATTTTTTATCGTGAGATTGTTGAATTTGCCTCATTGAAAATGTCCAATTCGCAAATTTTATAGCGCCGAGACTCTTTATTTCTGCATAACAACCCTATATGCCTCAAGTGTTATATATACCTTCATCTGGAAATCTCAATTAACAGTGCATGGTGTCGTTTAAATAAGCTGACAAACCTATCAGTCGTCGTATAATCTGCCAATTAGCCATTATATCGAGTGACATTATTATCATCATTATTATGGCGTACCATTTGGGTCAAAAGTCTATACATGCATACGGTAAGCTATGATATATACATGCACGTATAAAATTATACGTGCACGTATAAAAATATACGTGCAGGTATAAAATTGTACGTGCACGTATAAATATTATATGTGCACGTATAAATATTATACGTGCACGTACAATTTTATATGTGCACGTACAAATTTCGCTTAATTATCCTTACACACATAAAATTGTACGTCCACGTATACATTTGTACGTCCACGTATAATTTTATACATGCACGTACATTATCGCTGACCCAAACGCTTATTTATGATCAACCAATCACAGCCGATCTTACATAGGATTCAATGACATTTTTTTAAATTTATAAAGATAGTGTATGTGAAGATGGTTGATCTATTTCACACCATTTACAACAGTATCTTAATCGAGTGTTAGTTAAGATACTATTGATTTAATAAGCCCCGGGCAATGTACAGGCTCCTTAGAACTGATCATAATAAATCGAATTAACATATTTTACAAGGCATAAGGGTAATAAATTTTGGCACATTGGGGATGCATTGTAGACCGCTTACTGTGATGAGGGACCGTCGTGTTACTGTGATATACAGGAAGGACAGGCATGTGTCACATGTCACCACTTTCATAAAATTGTACTTTTAATAAGAAACAGTACAACGGTCTATTTATATACTCGTATAATCATAATTAGTTAACTGGGTGTTATATGGGTCTTATTATAAGGTCCATGTATAGATATACATGTATATTTCATTCAGGAACCATATCTATTGAAGTGGGGTTAGTTTATAGATAGGATAAGAAAGGGTTTCCATATTATTTAATTGACTTTAATTGGAATTAATTTTATATACCAGCATTATTATATAATACATTATATCGCACAGTAAGTTTTCTTTATTTTATTTACGCAAATAATTAAAACAGTTAATCTAACAACACTGAACAGCATGTATTACTTATCATTTAATACATATATTCTCTCTATCTTAATAATTCTAATTAAATTAAAATTTGCGCAACAGTTATTTCAACAAATGCGCTTAATAATAAAGAAATTAAAAGGTAACATATGGTATTGATGCTTAAAATACTGCGATGAAACAGGCTTTTTCATTGGTCAGCATAGATTAATTATACGTGCACGAATAAATATATACGTGTACGTATAATTTATACCCGAAAATATACGTGCACGTACAATTATATACGTGCACGTATAAATTTATATGTGCACGTACAATTTTTATACGTGCACGTACATTTTATACGTGTACGTACAATTTCGCTTATATATACGTGCACGTATAAATTTGTACGAGCACGTATATTTTTATACGTGCACGTATATTATTGTACGTGCACGTACATATTATAGTTTACCGTAAGCATGAACAGACTTTTGACCCAAATGGTACGCCATACATTATTACATTATTACAAGTACATCTTTCTGTAAATGCTAAGTGCTTGCAAGGGAAACACAAGTTAGGAGTAAAGGGGGATGCCAAGAAAGATTTCTGATGAAGATTTTGGCGGGAGGATATTTGACCTACCTGTGCTCTCCTCCTGAGGTGTTGCATCTATTGCAAGGGAAACACAAGTTAGGAGTGAAGGGGGATGCCAAGAAAGATTTTTGATGAATATTTTGGCAGATGAATATTTGACCTACCTGTGCTCTCCTCCTGAGGTGTTGCATCTATTGCAAAGGAAACACAAGTTAGGAGTGAAGGGGGATGCCAAGAAAGATTTTTGATGAATATTTTGGCAGATGAATATTTGACCTACCTGCGCTCTCCTTTTGAGGGAGTTGCATCTATTGCAAGGGAAACGCAAGTGAGGAGTGGAGGGGGGGATGCAAAGAAAGATTTCTGATGAAGATTTTGGCAGAAGGATATTTGACCTACCACCGCTCTCCTCCTGAGGTGTTGCATCTATTGCCTGCCAACCATCAAATTTGACTCTTTCTTCTTCTTTCCATGGTATGTCATTTCTCTTCATCCACACTTCATTCCATACATGGTAATTCCTGAAATGTTCAAACTTTATCAGTAAAACACGGATCCAACTACTGTTAAATCATTATTTTTGAGGGAGTTGAATTTTTGTCGATTTTCAGGCCTGCCATAATAAAATCATGCAAAAGCCTGAGATTCTAGCAAACATTGAATTAAAGCGCGCAATGCTGGCAAATTCAATATTTTGTGCTTAGCGCGCGAACCGCTTTGTTCAAGCCGCTTAGCGTGCAAACCGCCTTGTTCAAGCCGTTTAGCGCGCAAACCGCCTAATTCAAATCGCTTAGCACGCGAACCCTCCAAGATCAAAAACCACTTCATTTAACTTGATATTTAAGCCATGCAAGTAGTTGTTCTGTAATATTTAGGTCTAAGAATAAATACCAAGGGAGAATTAAAGCTCTACATTTCTTGGTAGCCTTGTCCAGAGACTCATAATTATAAATCTATAGGTCTCTGCCTTGCCTAAGCAAATTTAAAAAAAAAGATATTTCCTCAATTCTAATAAATTAATTAGCAAAAATATTTAACTCATGTTGATCAAATATCGACAAGTTTTTCAATAATTTTCGATTATATACAGTAAACAATTTAGCTTAAAAAGCAAATTAATAATATAAAAATGCAGAAAAAATTTCTGTAAAAGACCGACTTTAAAGTCATCTATGTCAAAAATTCGTTTTATATATTGAAAATGAAAGCGTTCAAGTGAGACAGATCTAGTATATTAAATCTGAATCACATTTGGGGAACAATGGGAGGTGGTAAATTTTATGACACCCGCTTCCTGTTAATTGCTTTATCACCAATTACCGACTGTCAATATACACTATGAACCATGTACGCTACGATTTTATGAAAACGGTATACACTGTGGAGAACTATGTATGCTTTGATTTTCTCAAGATTGCCGGTAAATTGGACCTCAAAGCCGGTGAGCCTGTAGTCGCATCAGATTGCCGGTAATTACCGGCTCAATGCCTGAGAAATGGCAGGCCTGGATTTTATTGTTGCACTTGACCATGAAATCTAATCCCCACATCTAATCAACCTTTAAATATCGAACATGGGTTTATCCTTTCATATTTTGTAATCCACGACCCCACTAAAATGCATTTTATTAAAAACCATGCAATTTAATACCCATGAAAATAATTGCATTTACACTATTCTGGAACAAGTAATTAAGAATTGCAAGCAAAACAGAAGTCCCCTACCGGTTTGAGGCCATTTTCAATGTTTGTGTTGCCATAGCAACCGCAATTTTTGTCAGAATCAACACATTTTTAGACGTGCATTATCCCCTTATTGCCCCCTATCCACATACCAAGTTTCATAAGCCTAGCTTGGAAACTGTTTGAGTTATGTCAGGATTCAGATTGTTTGACGGACAGACGGACGGACAGACTGACTGACTGACTGACTGAAGGACGGAGGGCAAACATAAAGTCCCCTCTGGTCAAAAACCGGTAGGGGACTAATATTCCGGATTCCGGATTTTTTGCACTCAACCTTTTCTGCAGAAAATAAAAGTTATTTGATGAACAAATATTAACTTTTCACTAAGTTATGGTCCTTTGAAATATCATATGCTGAATTTTAACAACAGAACACTTTTTTAAACAGAGTCTTAGCATACCTGCCAAGTCCTCCACTTAAAAAGGAGTTGCTCCACTTTTATTTGAGATAAAATAACTGATTTTCCGATTTAACTCCTTTACTCTGGATTTCAGATAGTATTTTGTGGCCCTTTGTTGTTATTAGCAAATATACTACCAAATGAAACTAACTTGCACCTTTTGAAGTGTCACATTGTTTATTGTGGTCTTAATAAGTGTCACATTTCAGTTACCACTCCACTTTTGGATTTTGGAAACTTGGCAGGTATGGTCTTGGTGTAGGGATGTCTGCTAATGGCACTAGAAACAGACTTGCACAATATTTTCAGGATTGGGCATCATACCTGAGTAGAACACCTGGTAAATCCAACAAGCACACATCAAACGTATTACTGGAAGTTTAACAGTACCATACTGCCTCAGTACCCTAGTAGTAGAGTTGTGAGGTATTCAGTATTGATCTTACTTGACTTAAGGATAAGGACAAGCAATCATATCACACCATATTAAACTCTCGTTCAGTAACAGGCGAAATGATTTTTAAATTTTTAGTTACTCAGACATTTTTCAGAAAAAAGTCCACAGGAGGAGGGAAAAAAATAAAAATAAAAACTCCCAAAATATAGCATGCATGAGCTGCTGCTGGTAGAATAGTCAAACGGTCCTATTGAAAGCATTCAACACTCAAAAACAGTGTTAGTTTTCAAGAAAACAGCCAATTTATCTTAAGACTAGGACACTGTAGTGAAACACTAATATAATAAAACTTATTATTAACAAATTAATGAAATAATAATACAAGGCTGGTTCATTTATCATCAAAACATTATATGCAATTTTGTTTTTTTCCAGTTTTTCATTTTTTTTTTGAAAATGCCAAAAAATTGGACAGGAGGGTCAGAGTAACGAAAAATAAAAGAACTCTGGCCTTATTCTCAAATTAAATAAGATCACTATTGAATACCACCCCAAGGTTTGGAGTGAGGAAGGTTGTGTGTTAGATCCATGGCCACATACGAAGGCAGATTTAAGAAGGGGGGTGGGGGCAGAGGATGGCGCAAATACTCAGTTAAAATAATTTATCCAGTCACTTCCGGCAAAATCTGCCAGTTAACGGGGTGCCAATTAAACTTAGCTATAATCGGTCACCTGGTCAGGTCACTAGTAATAATCCGTCACCTTACCACGTGATCTGACAGACTTCTTCTTATATGAGAGTCGCCGGTTGCAATTCTGTGTCTGAGGGTGAGGTTTTCCTATCCTAAATGAGGTGGTGGTTGATCGGTTATTTCCTTCGAGTTACCTGCGTCTACACGAAGTCTTTCAAGATGTCCGACGTCGTTGTTTATCGTGACGTCACAGAACGAACGTGACGTTGCGAGCTATTTAATGAAAGAGTTACAATATAGTCCCGAGATTGATCCCCTTACTGAGCAGATTAAGCGACTGGATAAATAGAATAATACTTTATTAGGTTAGTGCCGTGAAGAAGTAAAAGTTTATCTGGCTCAGCTGCGGAAATTGTCGGATTCGCCTACGGCTCACCCGATAAATTCCTCCGCCTTGCCAGATAAACTTTTTCATCCACGGCACTAACCTACTATTCTCTATATAAAATAACTACATTTTTGCCAAAACATCCAGGAGGGGGGGGGGGCCTCTGGATCAGCACATGGGTCAAATATTGGAAACAAATTTTACCAGATAGAATCGCTGTAATCATCTTCTTCAAGCTCACCCTGATCATTCCTAGAGTGGTATTTATCAATGGTACAACTCTGGTCAGTATCGTGGGCAGATCCAAAATTTGTCACACTTCTTGCTGGAAGACCTAGTGCCCTGCAAACTGCACAAATATAACTGCATAACACAAGGAAGACCTAGTGCCCTGTAAACTGCATAAATAAAACTGCATAACACAAGGAAGACCTAGTGCTCAAAGAACACTGGAAACTGCGTAAAATACAAAATGTATGCGTTGAATTTCTTTTAGAAACTTTCACACTTTGTCGCATTTATTTCAGCTATCTAAAGTTCAGCAACTGGAAATGTCGAGCCATTAATGCCGAACATATTTTTCCAGATGCTCTTATGAAACAAGACTGTGTTCAATAAACGCTTATGCCCCCTGTGGAAGCCTTGTCCATAAATAAGTCTAAGTCCAAAATTAGGTCAAGGTGAAGGTCAAAATGGGGTCAGGTGATACAGGTGTGTGGAGAGTGTTCATATACAACATCCATGCAAGTTTGGAAGCTTTGTAGCAAGCCATAATGATGCTAGAAGAAACGGTCAATTTGGGTTAACCAGGACGGACGAACGGACGTACTCATGAGACGGTATTTGTGGGGTTTTCTTTTGTTCTTTCTTTTGTTTAGTTGCAACCCACAAGTAGCATTTTGCACCCCACAAGTGACGGAATGAATGGAATCTAAAAATAGCCTATTGTTCCACACCCCACAACTACCGTGTATTCGTACGGACGGATGGACGAACGGACAGACTCATGAGACGGTACTTGTGGGGCTTTCTTTTGTTCTTTCTTTTGTTTGGTTGCAACCCACAAGTAGCATTTTGCACCCCACAAGTGACGGAATGAATGGAATCTAAAAATAGCCTATTGTTCCACTCCCCACAACTACCGTGCATTCGTACGGACGGACGGACGAACGGACGAACGGACGGACAGGTGAATCACAATATGCCTCCCGATCTATCGATACGGGGGCATAAAAATCAACCCACTATGAAATTTAACTTACCAGTCGTGGTGACACCAGAGAATACCCAACATTGACCATATCTCACAGGATGATCGTCTTCAATGTATTGTCTCAAAATTCGTGGACTACCATACCAATCTAGCGGGCTGCAACATCCCTCCCCTTCATACTCTCCACTCCAGTTACCCCAAAGTACACCACTATCAGCATCATTACAATTCACCTGAGAAGAAGTAATATAGTCCAGTCAGGGTAAGAATCCGGTGTAAAAATCAAATATAAAGGCTTATTCACTTGTCAATGTTTCCCCCCAGACAAGGGGGGGGGGGGGGTTGTATAGGGGAGACATTTTTGGAAAGAAGTTGCCCCCCCCCCCCCCCCCCCCCGACATTTTCCCGCCTTTCACATTATCCTGGCCGCACTATAAGACCTTGTTTCACTATGGCCCTATAATAAATCTTGTATAGATATCATTTGAACCTCAACATAATTTACTGTTAAATCACATATTTTCGTGGGTATTAAATATCGCGGATTTCGATAAATGGCGATTACAAAACATGATATTTGAGAGGTCGATAAATCGTGGTCATTAGATTTTGTGATCGAGTTTAACAACGAAATCAACGAAAATTCGACTCCCTTGAAAAATTATGATTTTACAGTATACATTACCGGACTACTTCAGACTCACAACAACTTTCTATATTTAGATGGATTCATACTTACAACAGCTGCAATTTTTCGTGCAACGGTAACCGGATCACCCAACTTGTGTAGATTCTTCTTTCTGAAACATTTTTGAAGAAGAAGCAGCGCAGCGTCCACAACACCAGCTTCAAACTGAAAATCAAATGTATCCTCGAAAATACTAAAACTCAACCCTGACAGTCAGAACAATTGATAGGACAACTTGAAATTGGGAAATTCCATGAAGCAGAAAGGCCAAATAAAACAGAAAAAGAGATTACATGTGAATGTTTTCTGGTTTCTTTGAACTTTTATGCTTGACCTCTTGTCAAAAATGTTCATAACTTTATCATTTTATGTCTGATTTTGAAAATTATTTTTTTAAATTGTTTATTTGGAATTTCTCCATTCAAATTTGGGAAAATTATAGCCTATTTGCAATTGGGAAAGGGTCCGTTTACTGGACCCTAATAAAGAAGGAAAAAAATCACTGGCAGAGTGGATAGAGCACCCATATCATGTACATTTGATAGAGCACTTGTACAGTTAAAAGAGCACTTAGACAGTAAAAAGTAACCACATACAGGGTGATCCAAAAAACATGTCCCACAAACAAAGCGTAATAAAAAATTACTGTTTAAGATATTTAATTTTTACCTTGACACAATTAAAGCACATACATATAAGATTTTGTTAAACAAAACTTTCAACTATAACTTGAACCAAACAACTTTACAAGAGGTGCGCGAAGTGACCACCACATTTTTCCATACCAGTGTTAGACGACGTCAAAAGTTCTGAATGACGTCACTGTACATGCTCGTAGAATGATTCAAACCCATTGGTTCGCTAATTGATTCTTTAAAATCAAGTCAAGCGGTTGGTTTTAGATAACACACTTTCTCCTTTAAGGAACTCTATAAGAAGAAGTTCAATGGACTATGAGCAGGGGAATGTAGAGGCCATGCATGCGTTGTCTTAAGAGAAATCACCCGATCACCAAAATCGAATGTCCGTCATAAATTGTTCTGCATGACATTCACTGTGTTTGAAACCCTATTTGCATCATTCATCTTTTCATTTCAATACATTAGATCTGCTGTAGTGTTAGATATATCCTTCATAACATCTCTAACATAGCATTGAGGTTTCCTCTACGACTTGATGAATATGCTCAACATTCTCATCCATACGATCACTACGACGTCTACTGTTCCTCCAAGTTTTCATGTCCCTCACAGTCCATTGTGTCTCCAATTTTGACACTTGCTTTCTAATTTGATTCTTAAATGATACTGATGACTTTAGATTCAGAATTTCAAGTTTCCTTTACCAAATGCAGGCTATTTGCCTACTTTATAGTACAAATGTACAATTTCTGCGTTTTCAGCCATCTTGGAACTCTTAGAATATAATAACATCGCTGATGGCGTTACCATGGTTACTATGACATTATATGACGATCATCTTTATATTCAACAAAAACTTGATTCAATATCCTTTCTGTCAATACCAAAACAATAATTATACTACCAAAATTCTCAAAGTTATTAAGCATTGTTTGTGGGACATGTTTTTTGGATCACCCTGTATATAGTGGATAGAGCACCAATAACCCGGACGTTTGATAGAGCACTTGTACAGTTGAAAGAGCACCCAATAAGTCAATAGAGCAACTGTTTGTAACCCAAGCAATTCATGTTATAATAATTTGTTGGGCTAGTCAAACCAACCTATTGCTCAAAGAAAGCTGTGTTATGTTTTGACGGGTAAAAAAACACACCACAACAGTGCCCTGTAACATAGACTGATGGTAAGTGGAGATATAGTCTGGTTCCTAACGTACACGATGGTAAGGGTAGATATATATAGTCTGGTTTCTAACGTACACGATGGTAAGGGGAGATAGAGTCTGGTTCCTAACGTACACGATGGTAAGGGTAGATATATATAGTCTGGTTTCTAACGTACACGATGGTAAGGGGAGATAGAGTCTGGTTCCTAACGTACACGATGGTAAGGGGAGATATAGTGATTAGTCTGATTCCTAACGTACACGATGGTAAGGGGAGATATAGTCTGGTTCCTGACGTACACGATGGTAAGGGGAGATATAGTCTGGTTCCTGACGTACACGATGGTAAGGGGAGATATAGTCTGGTTCCTGACGTACACGATGGTAAGGGTAGATATATATAGTCTGGTTTCTAACGTACACGATGGTAAGGGGAGATATAGTCTGGTTCCTAACGTACACGATTATAGGGGGGTGGACAATTGGTCCAGTGGTTAAAGCTAGTCTGACTACTGATCTGAAGGTTGTGGTTCGATCCCTCCTCCAGACAGTCAAAAATAGAAATGCTTTTCAGTGTTTCCCACCCAACATAACTAAAATTACTAACAGTTTCGGACGAGACATTAAGCGAGGTCACACTAAAGATGCTTTACATCGGCATATAAAAGAACCAGGGATGATTCTGGAATTGAGGCAACTTTGGAATCATGCACTATCCCCCAAGAACTAAAGTAACTAACCTCTTCTGGGGGCCTCGCCCATATGGATTTCTGATGGTGAGGATAAATAAAAGCAAATAAAAATAAAAAAAACATGATTATAGTACTATCACGTAGTGTAAGGGACAAGTAATCCAGGCCAGGGAATATATACTAACCTGACCAAAGTTCCAATCCTTTCCCTGTTGCCACATAGCGCTACCTCTGTATACAGCTCCATGATCATTAAGCACATACTCGTCTAATTCTTCCACAACCGGATAATACGTCTCATCATCTACAGGGTGTTAAAAAAGTTTGTTATCAAAATTTAGATTCATATAAAGTTTTATTTGAGCTATGTATGCAGTAGACAATGTTAATTTCTTACTCTAATAGCTTCATTTAATGGCAGAAAGATTAGAACAATGGTAGAACCCTCTGGATTTCAACCTGGAAATTTTACAGTCTTCTGAAGTCAGAAAAATAAAATATTATAACAGCTAGAACAACATTATACATGAATATTAGAACAACAGACATATTTTAACAAATCGAAAATGATTATAACTATGGCTGTATCATACATCACAACCAAAGGGAAGCAACTTCAATGGCCTTATTATTTGGACAAAACAGAGTTCCTCCCCTTGGGTTGCATTCATAGTACAATTTCTGTTTTATTCGAAATACCACGGATACGAACTAGAATTCTTTGCAAAACAGCGTTAATAATAATATTTAATATGTAGTCTTCATACTAGATTTATCGACCATCATACCATTGATCTCTATCCATGTACCAAAATTTGGCAAAAGAATACAGTACTCAAATGATCTTTGACTTGACATTGGTCAGCTGTGAGTTATAACAAAATCCATGTAAACCAGGCACATATTTCAGGAGAAGACACACAACTATGAGTCAAAGGTATACTTACTTTTGTTCCATGGATTGAACAATACTAGGATGTCATCAGGGTGTTCGTACTTCAATTTCTTTACTTTCTTGTCCTTGACCTTTGTGTGAGTGATGACGTTGAAGGAGAAGTCCCCGATAGCACAATCACATGGTGTGTGGACCTTAATGTGTAAGGTCTTTCCCTCTCGCTTGATCAACTTGGCCTCCCATTCTTTATGAACCTTCTTGGATTTTTTGCTAGATTCATCCATCATGAAGCTTCCAAAAGTTGCATCACTTCTCTTAAACTTCTCATCACCTGTGGAGACAAGAGATCGTTTACGCTCTTGTTATCCAGATAAACCAACATGATTGGATAACCCAACATGATTGTTTAGGTATACCTCCCATTTTTGGCCTAAGTGTTTAACGTATTGTGTATCACATTAACAAAAATACAGTAAAATACTTTCAGTTTCATGAAAGCAACTTACCAGTATGTCTTCATGCAGCATCAGAAGGATATCAAAAAGATTATATGAAGTCAGACAGGGAAGGCAGCACTCAACCAACCAGTCGAGCACAGAACACATTAAAAACACATAAAGCACTGAAAACACGGCATCCCGTCCTGAAAGTCTGCCGCCCCAGTCAGTCAAACTTAAACGGAACAAGAGCCATGTGACGAGAAAACAACAACCGGACACCACACACCACAAGGAAAATCTACAACATACAGTGCCCACCAAAAATAAGTATACAGTAAATAATTGTTGCAAAATTAAACTTGGTTAAATTATTCAATATCTGATTATCAGACGGTCATAACTATACTAGTTTCTGAAACTACAGTTACTGAGTTCAAAAAGAGATAGAAATAAAAATGAAGATATTTGAAACTAAAATAACCATGTGATCAAAAAGGCTGAATTTTCCATCTTTTTGTGACAAAGTTACTATTCAAGAAGGACAAAAAAACTTTAGATTTTGCACCTAGGGTACCAATTCATGTATGTCCTTTCCATTTAATAAACACAGATATTCAGTTTCTTCAAATATATTGTTGCTTCCCTGTTCTGCAAATAGTATCATTACAGGCAAGTAAGTGGGCAAATAACATCTGTATACTTATTTTTGGTGGGCAGTGTATATATAGTGTACATGCAATTTTGAAAGGTACGAAGCAGCCTTGTGCTGGACAACGAAATTGCAGAATGGCACATACAAAATGAACAAATTGTTTCTTGATAATGAGTAAAAAAAAATATTTTTTTTTTATAAATTTTATGTAACCTTTAATTATGGAAAACAAAACGCACCTTAGTGACTGTCTGGTCAATTTCCCGTCAAGTAAATCTTTCTAAGATAACATGAATTTATAATTTTTTTTATTTATTTTACTCTTGATCAATGATACAATTACCTGTGCTAATAACATGGACAATTAATTAATAAAGCAACTAAAACAATGTCAGTACATGTGACATGACGAGATTTAGGACGGCTGTGGGATATCTGAGTATGGTTAAGAATTAAATCAATTCTGACACCAAAACAATGTATAAGAAATAAATGAATTCTGACACAAAAACACATTCTCGTTCACCAGAGTATTCTTAACCAGTGATATCTGGGAACTTTACTAACCTGTGAAGTATGGGGATGCAAAAACAATTATGTCACAAAACAATCAAGTTACCTGTTTTGAAAACAAACTTAAGGTCATCATTTTCGATGTTGTATTGGCGATCAAACGTTACAGACAGTCTGAAGTATTTTCCCCTTCTTACAACGAGGACCGGATCAACATCAGACTGGGTGCACTCGTACTTATCAGTGAAATGTTTTCCTGTATTTGCTTCGATGTTCAGTTGAACATCAGTCACGTGAATCACATCGTTAAGATCTTGCTGACTGGCTCGATTTTCTCCTAAAAACATAAACCCATATATATTTACTATAACTTTGGAAGTTTATTTTGTTTCGAGTTTTCATACACACTTTTATTCACTAATAACGTTGTAATTGTACGTGTTTCAATTTATACAGTATTATCAATAATTTTGACTTGACTCAGTCGACTATACATAATTATGTACATACATGTACGTTATTACTGTTGCCATTGACCATTTTATGTTTAAATTTGTATTGTAAATATTTGTAATGCTCATAGACTGTAAAGTCTTATGTATTGGAAAATAAACTATATATATCCATTCAGTGATTTTTTGGCTTTTTTAGTGCTGAATACAGACACTTTCCCTAGAGCAAAATAACCTCCACCCCCCCCCCCCAAGTCATAATTTCCCCCAAAAAAGAATGCCTATTTCCCACTATTGGTCTAGCTAGTTCAAAAGCAACTAACGATATGGCTATTTAAAGTCAAAACAATAGATTTTCAAACTTGCTAAGTCGTTCCTACATAAGAGTGTTTTCGGTAGAAAAACAACAAAATATGAACAATTTATAGCCAAAACAATCTTTTTTAATAATTCCCAATTTCGGGAATTTCCGCATTAATATTTCCCAATTTTATGGGCACAGGCTGTTGCATTTTATTCAAGAACAAATAATTGATTCTAGCTTTATACTAATACATTTCCTGAACATATCTTGCGCGTAAATCAGGTACGGACGCCGTGCGAGTTTGCGAAAATCAACTCGTACGGAGCGCCTAAGGAGCTCGTAGGGCAAATGTGACCTAAGCATTAGTCAAAACTAATACTTGCTTAGGCCTGTGATTTGTCCGACGCAAAATTTGTTTTACGACTAGAAGTGTTTTGATAAAAAAAACTTACTTCGCCCACAAAGGGCTATAACTCTGGGAAAAAAAGCTTTTTTTAATTTTCATTTAAGCAGACAAGCGCGGACAAATTTTGTGACATCCATCCATCCAGAATCAAAACAGACAGACGTCTAGCACATACTCAATCTGCCTACCCCATAATTATATTTTGGAGCACATGGTATTGACGTTTATCATTCGGTATAATTTTTATGACAAACAAATATATGAGCTGGAGGCTCATAATCACAGAGAGTAGATCGAAAAGGCAGACAAGTGCCTGAATTGTCTATTTCTTGACACACCATGTTTCTGATTTTTACACCGTCCGATCTTAAGGTCGTATTTCCGGCATTTTTAAGTTTGACTTTCTGGGGGTAAAGTGTAGACCGCTGCCTTCCTACATCGCCCGTAGAAGCTATACGCCCCATAAAGCTCTTTAACTCTACTTGGCATTGCATTTCAATGGGTGATTAACGCAGAACGTGGACGTATTTATAAACGTATCGAATAGCACCCGATGCGACCATAGGTGGCCGTATCTTTTTACTTAAGTAAAGATAATTATAAAGTGTTTTTTAATCCCATTCCACGAGTACCTCGTTTAAAAAACGAAAAATAGAATATGATTCCAAGCATTCAGCTGTCTGACAACTATATGTGTACACAGTCATAGAGGAATGGTGTTTGTGGTTCAAAGGTGAAAACCGCATAAAAATCGGTTGAATCATAAGCGAGAAATTGCATGTTTTACTTTGACTGTTACTAATATGTTTTAAGTGAACGGTCTTTGGCGTCACCGTGATGAAATATTGACTTGGATGCATTTGACTAAAAAAGTATCAAAACTGTCGTGGAACCCCATGGAAATCCACTTCTCGTCGATGGGACGCCGCGACGCTGGTATTGGTTGACAAAAGTAGTCTAAAGGCCCGGTCACACATTTTGGATGTCTAACAAATTCTGTCCGAACAAAATGTAATCGCAACGGACACAGACGCATGCATACGAACACCGCAACGATAAAGATCGTGCACATACAAGTTTAATATTATGAGAACGAATTTAGCAGACGTCATATTCGCCAGTTGACGCCGTGTGGTACTTTTGTTATTTGTAACCAAAGGTAACTGTATCATTAATAAAGAGTAAACAAAACAAAAACATTTTTTTTGTGAAATTCGTAATATCTAAGATATTATCAATTTTATAAAATAAATGTTTTGTTTCCTCTTTATTAATGATACAGTTACCTGTGTGTGTAACGGGGCCTTAAAACAAGTATTATCACATGAACGCACCTGGTTTATCCGGTTTTGGTTTATTGTCACCCGGTTTATTGCCCCCGGGTTTCTGGTTCGGTTTATTGTTTGGTTTTTCAGGTTTTGGTTTGCCTTGTTGTAATTTCTCCAATTTTTGTTTCTTTTCTTCAGCTTTCTTGTTTTTTGGAGGTCCATAAGCAAACAGCCATGCGAAGGAGTCGGAATAATCTTCCATCTTTCAGGTGTATGTTTTATATCTGAATAAAAATCAATGACATGTACACATGTATAACACATTATATATTTTTATTTAGTTTATTTAAAACCATATAGACCGCATCATTGTTAGGGCCATCTTCTGTAAATCCTCAGTAGTGTTGTTCAGTTTTTGGCCTGGTCTGTTTATTACCTGCGAGCCTTGGGCGAGCAGGTTTTTGGATAGCATAAAGTAAAAAGTCCATGGAGGGTCACGTGACCTGTTCTCGATGGTTTACGATTTCAAAAAAAAAATCCAAAAAAAAAGATGCATTTTGTAAGAATGTCGTGAACCAGACTAATTCCATTATTCCATGCGGATAACATCGGTCTTTGTCGCATTGCAATAGTTTATTTACCGAAGAAATCAGAACTGTCCGAAATTTCAATGAGCGCTAGGCAATATTGAGACCATGGATCTAAACAGCAGGTGACTGCAGCTGCATAAGCACAGCGCTTCCCAGTCAATTGTCATGGAATTATCGGAATTGGTTTATGATCTTTGATATTGTTGAACACTGAAAACATGTCTTATGAAAATACCTTTTAATGTACTGATACGAGGTTTTATTTATAAGCATATAAATATTATATGGAACAAGGGAGTCACAATATGCAATTAAGTGTCTTGAAAATTGGTTTGTTATACATGAAATTATTTAACAATTTGTTGATAAATTTCGTATGTCAGATTATCGTGCACATAGTTTTCCCAATATGAAAGCTACCGGCCTATCGCGCTTATTTTTTCTCACAATTTTGAGATTTTCATGCTTCATTTTATACACATCAGCTGTTGAATTATGCATATAGAAGGTCGAGGATCCTGTCAATTCTCTGTCAAATGAAGTCGGTACATCATTTGCTCGCAGGAACTATTTGACCTTTTTCTAGTATAGGAAGACTCAGTGTCTTTGTACCTTATGATGCTATGTGGTAAGATAATTCTGGATATCAAGACTGTAAAATCCGTTATTTATACCACATGGACTTGCTATGTCCATATAAGGCCCTAAACACTATTCAAGACTTCGTTACTGACTTTAATTTGCGTTTTTTGCGGTCGACTGAGACAGTCGTAACTTCCGTGACCGTACGTTTTTATCCCTGCCTAATTGGCCAATGACCCGCAGCTTCCAGTGACGATCATATAATAGAGAAAAAAATGAAGGTCAGTAGCGGTGCCTTAAATTTAAATAAGACAATGTACTGTTTGTCAACCAGTTCCGGTTAATTACCAGTTCGGATTAAATTTTACATTTTCCACTATGCAACAATAAAGACACAATAATATGTTTATAATGTACCCCATAAATAAAGAAATAATAATAATAGTTTTAGCAAAAACGCTGCTGTTTTATTCTTTCAGGGGCGATAAATGCCGAAAAAAGTTAACATGAATTGGTTGAATAACATAAGTATTGCAATGTCATTGGCTTTACTATTTTGAATATATTCAAATAAACTTTTTCAATATTGAAAACAAAGGCTATGACAATGTTTAGAAATATTTATTATTAGTTTTATGATTTTGCACATTTTTCCTAAGGATGGATTTTAATTAAAGAGATGTTCACCACAATACTGATAAGCCGTCTGGCTGGTACTGTTATCAAAGAAGTGAAATTGTACCCTTTTGTTTACATGTGCTCATATTGTCACTAAATTCCCAAAGGTAATATTCTAGTTAAAAGAGTATTTTTTTTCAATGGGTTAATCTAAACTGGTTAACTAACTGTACTGACGTCGACCTTTTATGAAAATCTGGGTGCTACGCATGTTGACTGAAATACGATCACTTGTATTTTGTAGATTTGTTATTGTTGTCAATGGCCTTGTGTGGGCGAATGCTATAGACGTACTCCTCATTAGGATAATAGTGTGCATTATGTTCAATTATGTACTTGAAATATGACACTTAAATCCGGGTACAGTACGGAGACTTTGACATGGCCTGACCTTTATGCATGCATATATTACCATGTTCTAGCGTTGAACATATCCATTTCCACGAGCAAATCACACTCTATCGGTCTTTTTAGAATTGTGTTGGTATTATACCCCGAGTGTCACCGTGATACTCCCTGCGGGTAATTTGACGTGATCCTGACCTTTATGCATGAATATATTACCAGGTTCTTGTGTTGGTGATATACAAATTTCCGCGAGCAAATCGTGCAATATCGGTCCTTTAGATGTGTGGTAATACAAATCGAGCGTCTTCATGATTCTCCCCGCGAATGAAAATATACAACCGATGTTATAAATATCGACAAGATATCAATTGTTAAATTATGCTAATAGAAGGTCGAGGATCGCGTCAAATTGTTATTCTATATCAAGCCATATTATGCTTTTTTCTACAGAACTCATAACTTGTTTGTACTTTTATCGTTGCATGGGGCACAACCACAGGTAACTGTATCATTGATAAAGAGTAATTCTTTATACAGAATAGAAGAAGAAGAATATGTTTTTTTAAAAAAAACACCTGCATTGGTGTCTTCCATACATAGCCGTAGGCTATTGTCGAGACAAATAAAATTATAAAATTTATGTTTTCTTTTTTAATCTTTATCAATGATACAGTTACCTGTGTGCATGTTTCAATAACAGCTTGTAAAAAGGTGCAGTCTATGGCCTTGGCAGGACGGAGATTATATTATAAATGTAATTCAGTAAGGCTGAATGCCAGATTGACATGCAGATCAAATTTCACAAGAACAATACATTGTCTGGGCTGTCACGTGATATATTTACAAGGTTAGATTTTAAAAGGGCGATGAACACAATGCCATGATACTACTTTTCTGCGACGCTTCAAACACACTGCAAAATAATCATTGAAAAACATTTTTGCAAGATTCAATTTCAACTTCTTATTGTACGCCTAGCATTTTAATGACTGAAAGAATATATATAGTTAAGAGTAAAGCTTTTACGATTAAATTTCCATTTAACCAGCGCAGATCGGCGTTTTCATTGGTTCAGAATGTAGGTTATATTCTAAAGTACATTAAAGTTGTGTATGTTATTGATATATATTTGTTGTTTTATGTAATGCTTTTCGGTGTCTTTGTTAGGTTGTTTCGGTGAGCAGACGCAAGGAACGCAATAGAAACGCATTGGGTAAGCGCAGACGAACTACCCACAACGTTCCAATAACTTAGAAGTTAGCCAAGATAGTACAACAGATCCTGACGTTAGTCAACTCGTTCGTCTAAGTCGGGCTAAGTTATGGGCCGCTGTACATACGCTTACCTGCGTTGGCAAGAGTTCATATACTCTGATTTGAAAAAAAAACTATGTAACACAGGCAAACATTGATAAGTTCGCAAAAGTTTACGTGCGTTAGATATTGTGAGCGAATGTAATTTCACCGACGTTTGGGCTCATTTTTTCAACTTTTGAAGCGCTGACCAACGCTGGTACAAAGGTTCATAGTGTGAACACACCTTGATAAGTTTCAACTAACGCGACATTCGTCAGCGTTCACCAGCGAGTATTAACATTTTCTATATACTTTTAGTTGGACGTTTGTCCAAACGCCGTAGTGTGAGCCCTGCTTAAAAAACATCGGTCCAACCCAGCTTTATTTGTAGTTTTGGTTTGAAACATGCAGCATGTAGAGTGCACGACATAATATTATGATGTATACTGTGTACACATCTTGTTTTACAATGACTAAAATATAAAAATATATTCAATATTGACATAGGGGCGTTAAAAGTTTCGTAAAGTATATTTGGGAGCATATCCAAACATTTTAAATATCGTTTATGTATCATGTTCCAAGTCAGGTATAAAAAATCATGTTTTACTTTCAACTATATTACCGGTGGTCGGCCTTGATGTTTAGTTTAAGCTTATACATAACGTATGAAATCGACCTTTTTGCAATTAAACGTAAGCAAGGAATAAAATAGTCTTTTCATTTTCGGCTATAAATACTCTTAGCTCTATCATATCGGTAATACGTTCACATTTTTCAGCATTTCCGGTAATTTTCGCAAAAATTGCTGTTTTGAATTAAACTTCTTGGTACTGTTTTACGAAAATCTTAAAGTTACGTCCAAATTAAAATTCTTTATAGTTTTTTTCTAAAAAACTGCAAATTGGTGAAGGATATGGTTTGTAGAAATGCATCACCTGAATTATAAGTAGTATTTCAGCTCCATTTACCACACTTTATAATTGTAAACGAATTATAAATTATAATTTGATCGTAAGTTTACGATTTCAGTAAGTGCTTTAATAAAACAGTACCTTGCTCTTTGTTCGAATGTTTTAAAACAAATTACATTGCAATATTTGTGTTATTTTCCACAATCCTTAAGAAATAAATAAAGACTTTTTTCCTTACAGCAAAATCAACTATAACCGACAGTAAGTTCGATTTGTTTCCTTTTATTCGCAAATCAAAAATATTTGTCTTAATTAAATACCGATGAAAAAATACGATAATTAAAGAGCACATGTTGCCTGAATCATAGTGACTCTCAACTTTTGACGTGCAATCACGTTCGGCGCGAACATGATTCTATATTATTCCAAGACGTTCCCGGAACTCTATCGTCATCTAAAAAACGATATGCGTATTTCTCACGGAATCACAGACGAACAACGATTAATCATTATAATTGCCGATATTTACTACAATAAAACCTGTACATGTTTTAGCATTATAATAATTATGACTCGCACCTCACTCGACTTTATTGGGTCCCGCCTCTGCCATAAGAGAATTGGATGCATGTTGGTTCAACACTTTCCATTGCCGGGTTCTTCATGCGACTTTCATGGACACTTGGCAGGCATCAAAATTAATGTGTGTGTTCATAAATGGGACTCTGGAATTAACCGTCAGAGATCGCAGAGTCCAACAGCACTATGTTAATGCAATAATTAAATCCCTTCGATACCGGATACTATCAGTTATAGTTAAGTATACTTAATTAATTATAAAGATTTTGCAAAATCGAAACAGTCGCTCAATATTATGCACATTATTAAAGACCATTTATAAATAGACATCCAAAATAGTAATTAATAATAGGTCTTACCTGATCACAAATGTATGTGTGCCTTGTATGGTATACCCAGATTGTCTCAGTGTACAATGTTGAAATGTTCAGTAGCTTATATATCGACCAATGTCTCTCTAATTGAGCACAGTATGGTGGCTGATTTATGCCATGTCGTTTTTCGCTCTTTCGCCACAACAAAGCGAAAATTTAATGCGAAATTGTAACAGTGCGAAAAATTCGACTTTGTCATGTTTTTGCATTGTTACATTTTCACTTTGTTGTGGCGACAAATCGAAAATGCGACAATGTGAAAATGTAACAGTGTAAAAATTCGACTTTGTCGTGTTTTCGCTTCGCCACGAGAAAGCGAGATACGACAGATATAAGGCGAAAACACGACACCTTTTTTGGTTTTTGGTGTCGTAATGTCGCCCTTCATCTGTCATATGTTCGCTTTTTCGCCACAACAATGCAAAAATTCAACAATGTAAAGATTCGACAAAATCGACTTTTTCGGATTGTTACATTTTCGCATTTTCGCTTTGCTGTGGCGAAAAAGCGAAACTACGACATGGCATAAATCAGCCACCATAGTACAGTCATCTACACTTGAATACAGTAGTTTTAAAATACATTTGTACTCTATAGAAATTGTTTACACTGTCTGGTCGCTATGGAACGAATTGTACTATTGAAATTAAACACACGTACTAATTGCGCTGTGGTTAAATGTACTGGTATTTAGATCCTGCAGACAGTCGCAACCACAGGGCCCAGTTTACAAGATTTTTTGTGACAAGGTATTTGTATACTACAAGGCGATATATTTTTTGTCGAGCCCACTTGTAGTGAGCGAGACTTAGTCGTGCGTGCGTGCGTGCGTGCGTGCGTGCGTGCGTGCGTGCGTGCGTGCGTGCGTGCGTGCGTGCGTGCGTGCGTGCGTGCGTGCGTGCGTGCGTGCGTGCGTGCGTGCGTGCGTGCGTGCGTGCGTGCGTGCGTGCGTGCGTGCGTGCGTGCGTGCGTGCGTGCGTGCGTGCGTGCGTGCGTGCGTGCGTGCGTGCGTGCGTGCCATAACTTTGTTATGCTTTGACCAATCTTGCTTATATTTGACATGTATGTTGACCTCCGTGAGGAGGAGTGTCATACCCAACACCCGTTCCTATTTCAAAGGTCAAGATCACAGTTTGTTATGCTGCGACCAATCTTGCTTGTCCTGACCATAGCTTTGTTATGCTGCGATCAATCTTGCTTATATTTGGCATGAATGTTCACCCCCATGAGGAGGAGTGTGATGCTCAACCCCCGGTTCCAATCTCAAAGGTCAAGGTCACAGTTGGAGGTCAAAGGTCAAATTGAAGCTTGTCCGGACCATAACTTTGTTATGCTTTGACCAATCTTGCTTATATTTGGCATGTATGTTTAACTCCATGCCAAACACTCATAATTTTGTGGTGCATTGACTAGTCTTGCTTATATTTGGTATGAATGTTAACCTACTTGAGACAGAGTGTCTTGTCCAACCTTCAGGTTCCTATCTTAAAGGATAAGGTCACAATTGGAGGTCAAATTGAAGCTTGTCAGGACCATAACTGTGTCATGCATTGATAGATCTTGCTTATATTTGGTGTGAATGTTAACCTTTTTGAGACAGAGTGACATGTCCAACCTATCTCAAAGGTCAAGGTAACAGTTGGAGGTTAAAGGTCAAGTTGAAGTTAGTCCAGACCATTACTTTGTCATGCATTTACCAATCTTGCTTATAATTAGTATGAATGTTATCCTCTATTAACCCAGGTTCCTTTCTCAAAGGTCAATGTCAGTGTTAGAGGTCAAAAGTCAAATTGAAGTTTATACATAGCATTTCTTCGTTATGCATAGTGGGATAAGATGTAACTTGGCACATTTGAGTTGGTGCTTTTTTTCAATGTGCGCCGAGACTCGACATAAGTTGCACGAGGGCATGGATTTCTAGTTAAAAACATCTGTCACATTGGTCCGTGGGTGTTACAATATAATTAATTGAAAACCAATCCAAAAAAATAAATAGAACTTGAATTAGCCGTACTAGAGTATGTGTGTTTAAAAAACCACAGGACACTTAAAATTCAGGAACTCCCACGTCTTTTGTTAACTATTTGAGTAATTAAGGTAGGTGATCATATAACAGAGAAAAAGATATGAAGGTCAGTAACGGTGCCTTAAATTTAAATAAGACAATTAAGGTACAGTTTGTCAACCAGTTCCGGTTAATCACCATTTCCGATTAAATTTTACTACAGTTTCCACTATGTAACAATAAAGACACAATAATATGTATATTTGTACGCCATAGAAAAAGAAATAATGCCACGAAGTTTTAGCAAGAAAGCTGCTGTTTTATTCTTTCAGGGCGATAAACGCCGAAAAAAGTTAACCTGAATTGGTTGAATAACTCAAGTATTGCAATGTCAATGGCTTTACTATTTTGAATATTTTCAAATAAACTTTTTCAATATTGAGAATAAAGGCTATGACAATGTTTAGAAATATTCATTATGTAAGTTTTATGATTTTACACAAATTTTCTAAGGGTGGATTTTAATTAAAGAGATGTTCACCACAATACTGATAAGCCGTCAGGCTGATATTGTTATCTTCATAAAAAGTGAAATTGTACCCTTTATTTTTACATGTGCTCATATTGTCACTAAATCCTGAAGGAAAATATTCTAGTTAAAAGAGTACATTTTTTTCAATGGGTTAATCTAAACTGGTTAACTAACTGTACTGACGTCGACCTTTTATGAAAATCTGGGTGCTACGCATGTTGACTGAAACACGAACACTTCTATTTTGTAGATTTGTTATTGTTGTCAATGGCCTTGTGCCGGTGAAGGCTATAGACGTACTCCTCATTAGGATAATAGTGTGCATTATGTTCAAAAATGTACTTGAAATATGACACTTAAATCCGGGTATAGTATGGAGATTTTGACATGATCCTGACCTTTATGCATGCATATATTACCAGGTTCTAGCGTTGAATATATCCACTTCCACGAGCAAATCACACTCTATCGGTCTTTTTAGAATTGTGTTGGTATTATACCCCGAGTGTCACCGTGATACTCCCTGCGGGTAATTTGACCTAATCCTGACCTTTATGCATGAATATATTACCAGGTTCTTGTGTTGGTGATATACAAATTTCCGCGAGCAAATCGTGCAATATCGGTCCTTTAGATGTGAGGTAATACAAATCGAGCGTCTTCAATTTTTTTTTTATACTAATTTATTTAAGGTCGCTTGTGAAACAAGTTTTTCCAACTTATATTAATCACTCTCGACACCTCATTCCTGATGTTATCCATCGCCACGAGGGTATGATAGAAGAGAAGCCAGTTTCCCTTTTATGCTGAGCGCCTAGCAAGGGAAATTTTGGTACCATTTTTATTTCGTCTTTGGTATGACGCGGCCAGGGATCGAACCCGAGACCTCCCGCACTCGAAGCGAACGCTCAACCACTAGGCTATCGAGGAGGCGGACTTCATGATTCTCCCCGCGAATGAAAATATACAACCGATGTTATAAATATCGACAAGATATCAATTGTTAAATTATGCTAATAGAAGGTCGAGGATCGCGTCAAATTCTTATACTATATCAAGCCACATTATGCTTTTTTTCTACAGAACTCATAACTTGTTTGTATTTTTATCGTTGCATGGGGCACAACCACAGGTAACTGTATCATTGATAAAGAGTAATTCTTTATACAGAATAGAAGAAGAAGAATTTGTTTATTTAAAAAAACCCACCTGCATTGGTGTCTTCCATACATAGCCGTATTGTCGAGACAAATACAATTATAAAATTCATGTTTTCTTTTTTAATCTTTATCAATGATACAGTTACCTGTGTGCATGTTTCAATAACAGCTTGTAAAAAGGTGCAGTCTATGGCCTTGGCAGGACGGAGATTATATTATAAATGTAATTCAGTAAGGCGGAATGCCAGATTGACATGCAGATCATATTTCACAAGAACAATACATTGTCTGGGTTGTCACGTGATATATATATACAAGGTTAGATTTTAATTGAACGAAGAACACAATGCCATGATACTACTTTTCTGCGACCCTTCAAACACACTGCAAAATAATCATTGGAAAACATTTTTGCAAGATTCAATTTAAACTTCTTATTGTACGCCTAGCATTTTATTGACTGAAAGAATATACACTGTTTATTCGTGAAATATTTGTCCCTAAATTGGACTTTATTCTGTGAAAGAATATAGTTAAGAGTAAAGCTTTTACGATTAAATTTCCATTTAACCAGCGCTGATCGGCGTTTTCATGGGTTCAGAATGTAGGTTATATTCTAAAGTACATTAAAGTTGTGTATGTTATTGATATATATTTGTTGTTTTATGTAATGCTTTTCGGTGTCTTTGTTAGGTGGTGTCGGTGAGCAGACGCAAGGAACGCAATAGAAACGCATTGTGTTAGCGCAGACGAACTACCCACAACGTTCCAATAACTTAGAAGTTAGCCAAGATAGTACAACAGATACTGACGTTAGTCAACTCGTTCGTCTAAGTCGGGCTAAGTTATGGACCGCTGTGCATACGCTTACCCGCGTTGGCAAGAGTTCATATACTCTGATTTGAAAAAAAAACTATGTAACACAGGCAAACATTGATAAGTTCGCAAAAGTTTACGTGCGTTAGATAGTGTGAGCGAATGTAATTTCATCGACGTTTGGGCTCATTTTTTGTTCAACGTTTGAAGCGCTGACCAACGCTGGTACAAAGGTTCATAGTGTGAACCTATCTTAAAAACGTTCGTCAGCGTTCACCAGCGAGCGTAAACTTTTCTAAACTTTTAGTTGGACGTTTGTCCAAACGGCGTAGTGTGAGCCCTGCTTAAAAAACATCGGTCCAACCCAGCTTTATTTGTAGTTTTGGTTTGAAACATGCAGCATGTAGAGTGCACGACATAATATTATGATGTATACTGTGTACACATCTTGTTTTACAATGAATAAAATATAAAAATATATTCAATATTGACATAGGGGCGTTAAAAGTTTCGTAAAGTATATTTGAGAGCATATCCAAACATTTTAAATATCGTTTATGTATCATGTTCCTAGCCAGGTATAAAAAATCATGTTTTACTTTCAACTACATGTATATTACCGGTGGTCGGCCTTGAAGTTTAGTTTAAGCTTATACATAACGTATGAAATCGACCTTTTTTTGCAATTAAACGTAAGCAAGGGATAAAATATTCTCCCACTTTAACTGGTGTAAGATAGGTTTTCAGCTCATGTAAGAAACTCCTATCTTCCATTAGCAACATCTTTCTTACATGAGCGACCAGCGCGTGATTTAATTCCGATCTTAGTTTCGGGCTTTACTTGTTCATGGCGATATAAAGCTAATAAAGACGAACGCCAATATGCTCTTTACCATTTAAAAAGCATATTTGAGCATAACACAACAGCGTACGCTTTATTTACGTTATTATATAGAGGATATTTGTTGATTTTGGTGTAAGATCGAATTTTATTTCACCGAGTAATCACAGAAAATCAATATTTTCACGAGTGGTGTAGCCACGAGTGAAAATGTAATTTTCTGTGATCACGAGTGAAATAAAATTGATCTTACACCAAAAATCAACAAATTTTCTGTTTATTATATGCCTCAATTCCTCTTAAATATGTGCCGTAATTGGCTTAATTGGAAAAATCACGTCGAAATTAGAACGTCACGACGTGATAATTATGACGTCATGATGACGTAACGCATATTTTAAAGCCCGGCGCCGTTGACGTTACGTTTCTTTTTCTGCATGATACTGGAACCAGCTTCTAAAACAGTGAAAATAACAAAGTGGTAATTTCACTGTTATTTTCACTGTTTATTTCACTGAAAAATCTCCATAATCCATTGAAAGCAAATAATAAAAATGATTGTTTTAACCCTTTCGCTGCCGACGTCGAAATGCCAAATTACGTCGACAGTGCCAAGCCTGTTTTGACGTAAACAAGTTGACGTCATTATTTCGACGTTCAAAAAACTGCGCGGTATGGCGCACGTTACAACGTAATTAGACGACAATTAAAGCGCCGAGTATGCATTCAAGATATGTATGTTTTAGTTTAAATATAAACACACAAACTGAACAAAATGACATAAGCCTGACTTAATTAAATCTTTCGAATATCCATATTTTAATGCAATATTTTATCCAAGGTAAGTTTTTTCAAAATAGTTTGTTCTAACGTTAGTAAAAAAAAACATGTTACTTCATGAATAGTTACACACAATATGAGCCCTCAAACCCTATAAATACTTCATCATAGATACCTTAACATGCGTTCGGATCATATATAGAACTATTTTTAATAGAATGATGTGCGAGTATGCAGTCGAAATTTTAAAATTCTTATAAATCTATTAAGTATTTAACATACATGTACCATCTTTCATGATATTCTGCTGAAAGCCGCAATGAACTGTTCGCCTAAATGTAATGTTCAGTTCAATCTAGAACGGAGTAAATAAGCTATGGCCCCTGGTTTAATGACTTTGTACTGCATATAATAATTGAACCAAAGGGTTGGGTACGATTACATATAACCACGGCCGTGGTTCAGTAGTTAAAGTGCGCTGCATTTGTAACCCCAACGATCCAGGTTTGATTCCCGGTCGTGGCAATTCATACCATTCCGTGAAACGTTGACTATTCATGTTGAGTTTCCTCCCCATGTTGAAATGTTGCTGGTTGCTTGTGGAATGGTAAGTTGGTATTTAGTACGTGTTAGGGTAGTTCGGGTGACAGTGTTAGAAAACTGGTTAGGTGAATTGGCCGCCGCATACAACATTTGTTATAAATCTCCTAACAGAATATCAACGGAATCATAGCACCTACAATTAATGAATATTTTCAAAATATTATTTTGACACACATTGGTACTGTGTTTCATGGGGAGTACAGTGGATGTTTACAAGGCAATCATATATACGAGAAGGGATGCGGGAGGTACTGTGCGCGCGAAAAATAGGTGTCTCATAAGTCAAATTGGGTGTCCCTTTCAATAGAGGTGACACTATAATAAACAAAAACTTTACATTAACTTTTTATATTACTCCACATAGTGTGACTTAGTTTACTTTTCAACGAGTGTGGTGTAATGTTCTCTACTCATTGGGCGACTTGTTTGAGTAAGCACTGCAACCCACTTCATTTCATTCAATTTATATTTTACCAATACATGTACAGATACATTCGTCAGTACATATGTACAAGTAAAGAACACAAAAATATGAATACATAAAACCGAATCAACACTATAAAGGGTTGTTGCAGCGTACATGTATATATTTAATTTTATTCATGGTTGGTGTTCTAGTTCTTGTCTTCTTCGTGTTTTGGTGATGCGATAAGCAATCCATCAGTATGGCGATAAAGTTTCACGGTGGTCGCTTGGGTATTGCTCTTGACTATGGATTGAGACGACACTGGTTCGAATCCCGGTCGTGGCACTTGGTCATTTCTTAAAGGCTGTTCAGTTTCCTATCCTATTGTATATAACTCACCTCGTGTGTATCTGTGATGTACACCGGGTACGTTGCTAAGTTGCTAACTAATTCCATACCGGATGGTTTCTTCCTTTAGCGACCACCCTAAGTTCGTAACATATCTAGCTATCATGGGAGAAAAAACGAAGCCCTCGAAAAAACAAGTCATACCGACTTCTATCCTCATCATTATATGGCTTATAAATATAGCTTTCATGCATTGTTAATCATTATAACTTACTGAAATAACTGAAAACGTGTTTGTGTGAAAAAAAATACTGAGCTTAAATTTAGAGTCAATATTTAAAAGTACACACAATCTTTACAAATCTCATTGAATAAGAGCTAAGAATACGCTAAAATGATAAACATTTATTTCTTAAAAATTGTTGTTTTTCCTTCTCAAGACGCCCAAACCTATCAGTCCGCGGTCGCTAAACGAAGAAACAATTTGGAATGGCCTAATGAGTCCATTCGAAAAGAGATAAGGTATTGAACCCTGGCTCACCACGCACTTACGACTGTGACGTGTCTCATAAATTATATCGAGGAATCGAACTTTGTATGTGTGACGATATAATTCAGCGATTGGGGAGTGAACTAATTTTGTATGTATGTAATGTTTTTATGTCGTAGGACGAGATAGTGATTTTCCAATTTGAGGTAATACGTTCAAAGCACAAAACCTTTTTAAGAAGAATGTTATATGCATTTCTGATACAAACGATTAATTTAAGAAGTAAATCGGCTCTTTGTGGCCTTCGTAATACCGGTAGCATCACCTAGCAATCTCGATTTAATTAAACGCGAAGCATGCAGGGAATCAAATTAGCTTCCCCAGTTTACATTTCCCGTACAATACCAATTCTTCAATGAACTGCTACTATATATACAATCTAGATTAAGGCCAGCAATTTGGTACGTATATAGCGACCATTGGACGTAGGTCTAAGATCGAGCCCAGGAATTAAGACCTACTCCACGGATAATTAGGCGTGACTTAGATATCCTCGTATAGACCCTATCCCTATGGTCAAACACTGACATTCATAAAATAAAGACCGAAAATACGCTAGTACTTCAAGACAATGCATATCGGAAAGCGCTGGTTGAAGATCTAAAGTTCGCTCAAATTTAATAAGGATCATCACCACCGAATCTAGAACGAATTCAAGTCAAGGGGGCACTGGATGCCTACTAAAGGGGTCGTTGACAAATAGCTAATGTATGTTGACCAACACAGGCTCATGTTAAAGTAATGTCTACTATTAGGCTTTATAACCAGTAGGTCTAGCACTTCCACTGGATAACAGACAAAGGTGAATGCGCTTTGGATCTGTCGCTGGGTTAAGACCGAACACTGTCTGTTTTATGGTTGAGCACAAGTCTAAGATCGAGTACAAACTTAGGACTAGAGTTGAAAGCCTATGGTTGTGCATCAAACAAACAAGTGGCACATAAAGTACTTTGGACATACAATGAAGTTCTATTGTTTTGTGCGTAAATGGATCACATATGTTTTTTTCAAATTTATTCCGAGGAAGTATCTCATCTATATACTGTCATTCATAATACAAATATGCTACTAAAAACATGTACATCCTACATAAACTGTTCAGTGGTTGGTTACTTATTTGGGACAGTCATAATATAGTCAATGGATTTAAAGTGCGTTTAAAAACATGGTATTCAGTGTGATAATAATCGTTTAATTAGTTTCGGGTCTCGTTTCAAAGACGTAGATCTATATGGGTGATGCACAATATATTTTGTTTTATTTATAATTGTTGAATTACATGTTCCACAATGAACTTCCAACCCGGTGCCTAAATTTTTGGAAGAAAATATGATGCAGAATGTGAAGACCGATATGATTGTTTTCATAAATGTACACAATTGTACTATTGATCCCCGGAAACGCCATGATTGGACCTTCCTGTGTGTTATTTTCCTGCGGGTCAAGTTCGTGATTAAGGGGTGCAATGTTATGTAGAACATGTATGATAGCAGGCAATTTACGACATTCGTTTCAACAATATCGAGCCCTATATATATCATTAATGATGTAGAGTTTGCTTCATTAATTATTGGTTTGACGTCATACAACGTTGCGTTGAAAATTAGCGCGTCTTGTGTGTATACAAGTATTACAAAATATACATTCATTTGTTAATTATTCAATGGAATTGTACAAACTTTCAGTAGTAGACGATTAAACTCTATAGATCATGATTTACCGATAGCCCGTGTCAACATGGAGTGAATATCACGCAAATTTCGTAGCATAATTACTGAATATCAAACGCGAATATTTAATTACTTTTGTAATCAGACAGAAGAGTTGTCATTTTTCAACTTTTGTAAGTAGTTTATTTTTGTGCAACCGTCTATTAACTGCATAATTTACCACTTTTCCGGTGGTCACTTTTGATGCGTGATCCGCGAAATGGCGCTAATATTAACGTCGTCAGACGCATGACGTCATGTCCGAATTCACCCGGAAATGACGTCATAATGTTTTGACCCCTACTTGTTTACATCTTAACCCTTTCGTACGTTGTTTAGATGTAACATTTCCAGGTTCCTTATGTGCATACAAAATAGGCCTAAAATAGGCCCGCGGCACTCAACGTAGTATAACAAAATAGGCCCAAAATAGGCCCGTGGCACTTGGGGGGTTAAATGAGAACGTCGGCAAACAGCACGTTATGATGACGTCATGTTGACGCCATGAAAGCTAAATAGTGTTCGAAAGTCCAATTTTCTCAAATTACGTCGGAGAAAAATAACCCATCATGAGACAGTCGATGTCAATCGGAACGGTCCGTACGGCATTTATCGCTACTGACGTTACGCCAGATAAATACCTCGGATATAAGTGTAGTGATAACCCAAAGTGACTCGTCCGGGACGAGTGACGCTTGTTGATAAACAACCCGATACAAAACATAGTCCCAATAGTAAATCGATAATCTGAAATGTATTGGTATTTTTACTGCTGTAGTAAATTCTAATAGAAAAGATGCAATTAATTTACAACCGTTGCCAATTCATTTCTAAGGAGTAATTGATATTTATTCTAACCCAGTATTTGTGTATTCTGTGACGTCACACACTTAGTCTAGTGTTACGTAGCGCGTGACGTCATACCGTTAGTCGGTGCTATACATGTACAGTAGAACTTCGTTAATACGGTCACTATAAGTAAAGTGGTAATTTATTTAGCAGACTGGTTTCATTAGCGATGAAACCCGCTTAGGGCATGTAAAAGTGGGTATGTGTGTCCTTATAATTACAAAATTAGTGCGTGGTGTTTAGTTTTGAGTAATTTGCATATTGTAGATCTAGATTACCCAATTAACAAAGGCCAAATAATAGTGCAGATCTGCACGATGAACATTGGTCCATTAAAAAATACCACTGTATATAAATGTACATAGAACCAGTTGGTTGATTAATATACAGATACTAATTTAATGCTAAACAGATTGTTAAAAGTAAGATTTCATAAAATCTGTAGGCCCTAGCTATTATAGATCTATCTAGATCTACTTATAATTGAAACAAGAATTTAGAATCTAGATGTATTCGTAGGTATACGTCTATAATATGTAACTATCATCTGGTGGTGTCATCATTGATTAAGACTAAAATAACAGATCTAATCCATTTTAACCTAACTGTGTTGTATTTTCTGATGTTCAGTAAGAATTCCATGTGGATCTATCATCAAAAAAATTGGTATGTTGATCCAGTAAACTTAACACCCAAACAGTATGTATGGTCATGATTAATATGACGATTCATGATCAGGGGCGTAGATAATTAGGACCAAGAGATATTTCAATATGTTATCGCTAGAACGTCGATCTCCAGTGCTTTCTGTCAATCTGACGAACTTTAAATTTATTGTTCAGTATTTAAATCGGAAAAAGCCCATGGAAATTCGTTCCACAGGATACTTTTTAATCCTATTTTGAGTACGTTTACTTATACTTCATGGGATCCAATATTAATAAACTGATACAATGCAAGGCCGTATCCACGCCGAGGCGTTTGCCTCGGTGAAAATTTGAGAAATTACAATGATTTGGAAGGAGAAATGCCTCTAATAGACGCTAGAAAATATTTGTCCCGATGCTTTTTTGTTCTCTGGATACGGCCCTGTCCACAGGTAAATGTATCATTGATGCACCTATCAATAGTTCCCCTCATGAGGGGGGGGGGGGGGGGGGCGGCGGGCATACACGGGACTTTTGACAGAATGCTGTTCCCGATAGATGGGAATTTGGCAGACAAAATGGTGCCGAGTCCCGGGAAATTTTGATCCCGGTGGTATGCAAAGCATCTCCCAGTGAGGGGATTTTGATTTTTGCTCTAGGGTGGGAATTTAGACTTTTACAGAAATTGATTTAGATCAAGATAAATCATTTTACAAAATCTTGTTTCATTGTTCAATGATACAGTTACCTGTGGTCCTGTCATGCATGACCATAACGAATTAGCTTAATGGGTATGGTCAGGGTCGTAGCCAGATTATCAAGGCCCTTACTGATGGCAGTTTTTGTGGTCTCCATGGCAAAAGGTATACTTACGAACTAAAGTGTTTTGAGGCTCCTTGGCAACTTTTCATCAACAATTTATCTAGTAAATCTACCATGATTGTAGAACAAGAACTTATAACAGTCTCCCATTCATTGATGAGGAGGTAAAACACAATGAACAACTAGGCCTTCTTGTTGCATATAATTATATGTACCAATTGAAAACATTACATTGTATAAACAACAGTTTACACCAAACATCTTGATATAACACGATTTTGTCCTTAGATCAGTCACAGGTCTGTGTTAAATAAAGATGTTTGGTGAAAACTTTGGTTGTATAATGAGGCTGATATACCCTTTGTAATGGCTGTGTACTGTGATATATGTTTTGTAAATTGTATAGTTTTATATATATGTAATTGTGGACGGACGGACAACAACAGAAGCTCATCTCTGAAGGGTAAGCTAAAACCAGTACAGATAAATGCAAAACCAACAAATGAAATGACTTTGTGGATGTTCTTCATACAAGTCTAGATGAACCTTTGTGGGTGAAAGTTCAGTTATTCAAAAGAATGAAACTGATATTCAAAATTCTGATGTCCATATATACTCATTTTTCATTATATTTAATGCAATTTTTCTCAAAATACACTATCAGTACAGTATTTGTACTGAGAACTCCCCAATAACAATCATTTTTAAATCACAGATAAAAATAAAACACAGTATTTTCATATTTTATTTTATTAGACATCTTTTGCTCACTGGTGGTCTTAAACACAGATTTGACTTTATGTAGTATAATCAGGCCTGGTAATTACAGGGTTCCCACAAATTTTCTAAGACAAAATTCCCTGACTTCCCTGACTGGTCACTGAGCAGTTTTTCCTGACTTTTTAGAGCAATCTAGCGACACAGTGTAATTTAAAGCAAAATATGGCAATAAAATAGAGAAAAGGGGGCTTTATTTTGCTTAACATGGAACAAAAAAGTTTAAGCTAGGCAGCAGTTTTTAAGGCTGTTGATTGACATAAGAATATAACGACTTAGAATTATTCTGAGCGAGCACAGTGAGTGAGAATTTTTCAGTCTAAGGTTTTTTCTTCATAGAAAATTACACTTATCAACAGCTTCAATGAAAAATTCCATGACTTTTGCTCAATTTCTAGATTTCCCTGACTAATTCCATGACTTTTCCCTGACCACGAAAAAATATGTTTTCTTCTGACTTTTCCCTGCCTGTGGAAATCCTGAATTAGCAATTATTCTCGGGCCTGAAAAAAACAGTTTCAAGGCCTAAACTCTATTTTTCAATATAAACCAAGAAAAAAAATCAGGATTCAAAAACCTAAAATCAGACATAGGTCTGAAAAATACCAGGCCTGATAATGTTTACCATTTCTTTAAACCATATTTTATACATGTACCTAAATCTGTAATTCAGTACCAGAACATATCACCATTCATACATAATGACTAAATGTCTTAAACTCCAGTGTATGCCTGATTTTCAAAACAAATAAGAAGTCAGAAAATCATAGTTGGTGTTTTTAAATTAATGATAATGGATTATTGTGAGTGAGTCATATTGAACCAAATATGTCATCTACAATAAGAAATTGGTTGCTATTATTAAATTATGATGTAAAACTAGACACTTTGTTATGCTTAATAATTTACACCACTAAGAGTCTTATACAGTGCATTCATGATCTGTTTAGCAATACATCTTTCAGCACATCTTTGTCTAGTTGTCATGTGTCTTCAGACCGGATGGAACTACATGTACAGCAGTCATGTAAACTGAAAAGAAAATCAGATTGTATTACAAAATAATTTAATACTATACTATTAACAGGACACCATACATCATAAATTGCAAATCAGTGTAATATCATATTATTAAGTCTATGGAGGTGAAAACAATTCCTGACAACAGTATGTATGACCCCTAACATGAACCAGCAAATCTTTGTGAAACAAACATTCTGACTTACTTTCTTGAAAATCTAGTGAAAAACACAGCCTCTGTATAGCATAATCAAGTCTTTTCTATGATTTGACTTAATGACCTAGTTTTTGACCCCATACAGGCCAATATCAAACTTGGCCTAGATATTTTAAGATTTATGACCAAATTTTAATTTATAATGATTACGCCAGAATTCTGAATTCTAGTGACTATACAAAGATGATTATATGATTTAAACCAGTGACCTAGTTTTTGACCTGGTGTCAAACTTAACCTAGACTACACAAGGTTTTTATAATTGGACATAGTGACCTAGTGTTGATCTTTACCTAGATTTTGTCGAGTGATCACTGTGATCAAGTTTCATGAAGATAACGCCAAAATTGTTACCCCTATAGTGACACAAGCTTTTTATTTTAATTTTTTTATTTGACCTAGTGACTACAGATGACCCAATATGACATACCGTAGATTTCATATTGATGGTCATTGTAACAAAGTTTCATGAAGATAGTGCCAAAAGTGTGAACTGTTGTGTATTTAGGATGACAGCCGTAGCCTCATAACAAAAACTCACCTAGTCATTATATGACAGGTGAGCTATAAAAAAAGAAGGTACAGTAAAACCTCAATAATAAGACCACCATTGCATAAAGTTTAAACTTGTCAAAATATTGAGCTTTAATTATGAGCAAAATGAATAAAAAACTGTGGTCTAAATTTTTAGGTGGTCTTTAAGCGAAGTACAGTAAAGTTCCGTCTAACGACCGGTCCGTTAATCCGACCGTTCGCGTAATACGACCACTTTTTCGTGGTCCCGACTATTTTGCTCTATATTTCAATGGTCGCAAGTCCCGATAATGCGACCGACTCGATATTACGTAATACGACCAGTATTTCGGGACCCAACGACCAATTTATTGCAGTTTTAGGTCTCGATAAACAGACCACATACCGCGCGTGTCATTTTGTATAATTAATTTTACGACACGAAGACTCGTTTACGGCAATCAGCGAGGTGTAAACAATAAACATGTATACTGATAAAGTGACACTTGTTGGTGTATACGCAGGGATTAAAACGAAATTCTATTGTTTATCAATGACAATAGATCGATTGAAACTATCGGCGACAATTAACTCAACCATAATTAAAGATTTGTGGAGAATAAAGACCGATGGCTGTTAGTCGCACGTTTTCGGATGATGCGTAATTTTGGACGTCGTTGTTAATTCATGTAAATAATTATTTTTAACTGTTAATTAGCCTAGCGCGTTTGTACATCAAATTACACAGCTACAAAATCATAACTTAATGTAGTTCTTATAAATAAGACATGACAAAAAAGACCCCGTATAAAGACCACACCACGTACGTACGTGGTCTTTATACAGATCAACTAGTTTGTTAAATAACGGTCAAACTAGTGCTGTATCGGTTGTACAGTGCAAATTAATAAATTTCAGAATAATTAAAAAAAGTATTGCAGCTTTTAATGGCCATGGGTATACATGCTTCATTTTTACAATATGCATTGTACATGTACATAGAGGTCACAGGTCAGGAAAAATGAAAACAACTGTTACAAATATTTATCATTTATTTAATATATATATATGAATCACATGACGTTTTCATTTTTACATGAATAATTAACAGTTAATAATCCTCAATCATTAATAAATGCAATATGCACTAAGATACATGTACATATGAATATTTAAAACGCGTCAACAAGAGTGCTGTCGGTATATTAGATGTATAGGAGTTCAATGTCTCAGCTATTTTGGTCGGTCTCGCTAATAAGACCGACTCTATAATAAGACCACTTTATGTCGGTCCCAGTGGTGGTCTTAATAGCGGAACTTTACTGTATTACTGTATTGACATCTGTAAGAATTATACCTTCTAATACTTTCGGGATATCACAACTGATGTACTATTATCTAGTTCTGAAACTGGCTATCCAAGATCATCGGCCTGACTTATTTATCTCAGAGAGTTGGAACTAATACACCCAAGAATCCTGAAACAGAATTTGCAATATTATTAGACTTAGTGAAAATAAATCTAGAGTACTTGAGTACTGAACTTAAAAAAATGAAACATTCATGCTGGCTGGTCAAGACTTAAAACTCTGAACATGTTTGCAAACAAAAATAAGAGTATTTAAAGCATGAAGTTACATTATTCTATATATATTTTACATCAAAATATATTTTGTGTACAACTAACTGAACCAAGTTATCATTACCTTTTCTCCAGGTACAGACTACAGTAGTCTGACTGAATGCAATCATTCATGTTTTTTATCATCATAGGACTTTTAGTAGCCTTTATTGAGATTTGTTGGTCTTCATGGTTTAAGGTCAAAATTGTGCTTTCTTATCTATGATCAGCATAATCTGAAATGAATAACCAAAATCATAAGAATATGGATACAATTACCAATGAAATGAAAATAAGTCAGCACTTATTAATTCTAAGCACTTGTTTATTTTTTATTGAATTTATTGATGTCTGGTTTCAACTTATATACAGCCTTCCAGTTAGCTCTGTTGGTGTAGTGCCATACTTAACTACCCGGTATTTAGTTGCTACATGATTACTTTTATGTGGTATTCAAACCCATAACATACACAACAAGAGGATCAAAGCTCCTGGGGCGCTCACCTGCTTAAAATGGCCAAACTTTGAACTTGACCATAAGGTCATCAAGATAAACATTTTGACTAAACTTGATGAAGGTTAAAGCAAAACTGAGGCCTCTGGAGTGTTAAAAAGGTTTTGCTATTATTTGACATATTGACCTAGTGTTTTACCCACATGACCAAACTTCAAACATGACCTTTAGGTCATCAAGATAAACATTTTGACCAAAGTTGATGAAGATTAAAGCAAACATATGGCCTCAAGAGTGTTAATAAGGTTTTTCTGTTATTTGACCTATTGACCTAGTTTTTGACCCCACATGAACCATGAAAAATGTGGCCTCCACATGACCCAACTATCTACTCAGATAGTCACCCATACTTTGTTAAATGAAAACTTCATGTTTCATGAATTTCTCAGAGCTAGCTCTGTAGGTGGCCAATTGGGATAATGGTCCAAAAAAAGCAAAAATGGCCCAAGAAAAATCAAATTGGCCCAAACCATTAAAAAGTATGACTTTACAAATATCATAAAATGTATGCTACTAAAAACCTGGCTGTACACACATCTTTTGACACCTCAGTACTATATACAACCATCAGTTGACACCAACTAACAAAAATTATAAACAAGCAATTTAAGCAGACAGCTAAAATTTCAAAGGTGTGATAAACCAGGTAAAACCTTCATGATGCTGACACCAGGGATATTTACCCCCAAATACCCATAAAATCCATGAAAATTGATGGGAATTTTATCCACCTTGAAATATCCTTGATGTGGATTTTGTCCATCTACATATTTGAAAATATCAGTGGGGATTTTGCACTGACACCCTGATCTGTTATATTGCCAGCTGGTGCCAACTTTCAAGCATATTATTTTTTAGTGATTGTACATGACAGACATAAAATTTTTAATTAAAAAAAGTTATTTGACCTTAGCCAACCCATATTTTCATATTAGGTAGGTAGGTAAGTCCAATTTTATTTTATTTATAGTAGATATTATTTGTGGTTGCTCGGTCAAATATATGCTTGTAATATTATATAAACCTTTAAAAATAAACACTTACAATAAAAATGTTCTGGCTTGTCAGATAAAAAATATTTTTCTCTGGAAAGCAATAATATAATTTTAATATTTGAATAGAGGGCATTTTTATTTGGTACAGTAGGTAGGCAAAGATCAAACAAACTTTATGCCTCGAGAACAATAAGTGCCTGTTACACAAGTTTGCCAATAAAAATAAAATAGTTATAATGAATAAGACTCATGCTTTCTATACTTGGATGGGTATATAAGGCTGAAAAAAAAGATGCTTCTGTCTCAGTTCACAGACATTTACCCTTCAACTTGTCACTAAGCTGCTGAGCTCCTCTTTAGGCTGTGAATTAAAAGAAATATTTTGTTTGGGGTTTAAATTAGTAAAAACCAAACTTATTACTCTTTTACTTTTCTATAAAATTATGGCTTACTATTACTCTTATTGAACTTAAATTAGACTGCTCAGCTGTGATGTTATATTGTATTTATTATATTGGATTAATATTGACACATTGAATCCTTACTTGAATTGGTTCTCTTTGCTTTGATTGTTGTAAATGATTATTATACAATGTAGTTGTAACCTGGGAAAACAGACACTCACTTGCAAATACACCTCAAGCGCAAGTGAGCCTGTTACAATTGTGTAAGTGTTGTAATCTGTGAGTCTCTCGATGGCAACTCAATTAGCTCAGTTGGTAGAGTGTCTCATTAGTGGGTAGGTTTGATACCACCATTTTCCTTTCGAGTAATTTTAGTCTTTTTGTCATGCGAACTAAAACAGCAAGACTGTTCTCTTAGTTTATACTAATTTATTAAAGGTTGATTGTGAAATAACTTATATTAATCATTCTCGACACCTCAATTTTGATGTTATCCATCACCATGAGGGTATGAGAGAAGAAAAGCCATTTTCCTTTAATGCAGAGTCTTGCAAGCAAATTTTTGGTACAATTTTTATTTCGTCATTGGTATGATGGGGCCCGAGACCTTCAGCAGTGAACAGGACCCTCTACCACTTGGCTAAAGAGTAGGCGATATTTCCCTTATTTAAATTAATATCAGGTAAATCACATATTGCTGTAATTATAAAGGCAGTACGATTAATAGGTGAGCCAGCCAGTTATGCACAGAATTTATTTTAGTATGAGTGCAACTGTTAAAGTGGTCGGGAAGCTCTGGCGGTAGAGCATTCGCAAGGATTATTGGTTATGATGTCTGGTTAGACGGCGGCACAGTCAGCTCAGTCGGTATAGGGCCCTTCAGGCTTAAAATGATTTAGGGAAGAGGGGTCGTGGGTTCGAACCACAAACCGGGTATATTTTTCCCCATCAATACAAGATAATCGAAGAAACCCATAGCATTCAGTCATTTCAGACTGAATTTAGTCACAAATTTGTGCATCATAAAAAACTGTCAAAAAGAAAATCATTGAAAATCATGAAAATCATGAAATGTCAATAATTGGCAGATTTTAATCAATCTTTTTAACCAATCTGAATGTTTCAAAATGGTTTCTATTGAAATAACATGTTATACCATCGATGCATGTGTATGTTGGCCGTCAGAATTTGGTGAAACATCGCAATTATCCTCGATCTTTCCGAAGCAACGGCAGCAAAACAGGCGACGGCCATCTTGGAACTACTTTCGTTCCTTATTATATCCGAGGTTATTTCCGTAGAAATGGCCGAGTAGTTCCGAGTGAGTCGATGTAGGATAAGGATATCTCACCCTTGGGGTCGGAATTTTAACCAGGAACTCGGCAAGCCTCGTCCCTGGTTAAAATCCGACCCCTCGGGTGAGATATCCTTATCCTACATAGAAGCTCATGATGGATTCTTATAGTCTTTTCATTTTCGGCTATAAATACTCTTAGCTCTTAGTTACGTCCAAATTAAATTTTTTTATAGTTTTTTTTTAAAAAACTGCAAATTGGTGAAGAATATGGGTTGTAGGAGTGCATCACCTGAATTATAAGTAGTATTTCAGCTCCATTTACCACACTTTATAATTGTAAACGAATTATAAATTATAATTTGATCGTAAGTTTACGATTTCAGTAAGTGCTTTGATAAAACAGTACCCTGTTCTTCTTTCGAATGTTTTATTACAAATAACATTGCAATATTTGTGTTATTTTCCACAATCCTTAAGAAATAAATTAAGACTTTTTTCCTTACAGCAAAATCAACTATAACCGACAGTAAGTTCGACTTGTTTCCTTTTATTCGCATAGCAAAATATTTGTCTTAATTGAATACCGATGAAAAAATACAATAATTAAAAGGCACATGTTGCCTGAATTCTGGTGACTCTCATTTTTTGACGTGCAATCACGTTCGGTGCGTACATGCTTCTATATATTCCAAGAAGTTCCCGGAACTCTATCGTCATCTAACAAGCGATATGCGTATTTCTCATGGAATCAAAGACAAACAACGATTAATCATTATAATTGGCGATATATACAACAATAAACAAGTCTGCGTTCAATAAACGCTTATGCCCCCTGTGGAAGCCTTGTCCATAAACAAGTCTAAGTCCAAAATTAGGTCAAGGTGAAGGTCAAAATGGGGTTAGGTGATACTGGCGTGTGGAGAGTGTTCATACACAACATCCATGCAAGTATGAAAGCTTTGTAGCAAGCCATATTAATGCTAGAAGAAACGGTCAATTTGGGTTAACCAGGACGGACGGACGAACGGACGGACGGACAGGTGAATCACTATATGCCTCCCCATCTATCGATAGGGGGGCATAAAAATGTACATGTTTTTTGCATTATAGGACGTCGCACCCCACTCGAATTAACTGGACACCGCCTCTGTCATAAGAAATTGGATGCATGTTGGTTCAACACTTTCCATGGCCGGGTTCTTCCTGCGACTTCCATAGACACTTGACAAGCATCAAATTTGTGTGTTACATAAATGGAACTCTGGAATTAACCGTCAGAGATCGCAGAGTCCAACAGCACTATGTTAATGCAATACTTAAATCCCTTCGATACTATCAGTTATAGTTAAGTATAATTAATTAATTATAAAGATTTTGCAAAATCGAAACAGTCGCTCAATACTTTGCACATTATTAATGACCATTTATAAATAGACATCCAAAATAGTAATTAATATTAGGTCTTACCTGATCACAAATGTATGTGTGCCTTGTATGGTATACCCAGATTGTCTCAGTGTACAATGTTGAAATGTTCAGTAGCTTATATATCGACCAATGTCTCTCTAATTGAGCACAGTATGGTGGCTGATTTATGCCATGTCGTTTTTCGCTCTTTCGCCACAACAAAGCGAAAAATTAATGCGAAATTGTAACAGTGCGAAAAATTCGACTTTGTCATGTTTTTGCATTGTTACATTTTCACTTTTTTGTGGCGACAAATCGAAAATGCGACAATGTGAAAATGTAACAGTGTAAAAATTCGACTTTGTCGTGTTTTCGCTTCGCCACGAGAAAGCGAGATACGACAGATGTAAGGCGAAAACACGACACTTTTTTTTGGTTTTTGGTGTCGTAATGTTGTGGCGAAAAAGCGAAACTACGACATGGCATAAATCAGCCACCATAGTACAGTCATCTACACTTGAATACAGTAGTTTTAAAATACATTTGTACTCTATAAATATTGTTTACACTGTCTGGTCGCTATGGAACGAATTGTACCATTGAAATTTAACACACGTAATAATTGCGCTGTGGTTAAATGTACATGTATTTAGATCCTGCAGACAGTCGCAACCACAGGGCCCAGTTTACAAGATTTTTTGTGACAAGGTATTTGTATACTACAAGGCGATATATTTTTTGTCTAGCCCACTTGTAGTGAGCGAGACTTAGTCGTCAGTGCGTGCGTGCGTCGAGACTCGACATAAGTTGCACGAGGGCATGAATTTCTAGTTAAAACATCTGTCACATTGGTCCGTGGGTGTTACAATATAATTAATTGAATACCAATCCAAAAAAATAAATAGAACTTGAATTAGCCGTACTAGAGTACGTGTGTTTAAAAAACCACAGGACACTTAAAATTCAGGAACTCCAACGATTGCCGGATGTGTCTTTTGTTTACTATTTGAGTAATTAAGGTAGGTGATACGCGCACCTTTGATCTAACGATCGAATTTTCCCCGAAACATCTTAAAATGACAGAACAATCTTCTAGAACAACACTGAAATCAAACAAATGATAGTAGACTAGTGGCCAAACCTCAAAAGGGGGCTTAAAAGTGGGTGCAACCCCTCCCCATGGTAGAACATTTCACAACCTATTTTTTATTGAAGAGGAAGGTCTTGGGAGTTGGAAAACGATGGTTGTGAATCTGAGATCAATGTAGGTCATTATGAAAATCGGCTATTTATGTGTGTTTTTTTAGTGTTTTGAGAGGCGATGCTACGACTTATTATTTCCATGTATAGAACAGGACAGCTTCCTTTTTATTAAGGTAAAACGATACTCAGACATTATATTTGTTGAATTATATCACATTATTGGTGTCTTATAACATACTAAAAAGCTAGTTCCATACTAGTTTGTGAAATCCTATTTTTTGGGTTAAAACATTAAAAAATATAAACGAAAAGTGCGAATTTTAGGAATCGGTGCACCACACTATCATTTATCAATTTATTTGAAATAAAATCACTTTAGTGGGTTAGTAGTAACCTGCAGTTTATATATCAAAAATCTAGCGACAGGCTATTGTCCAGAATGGGATATTTTGGGGGTAAAATTTTTGAAAAACATAAACGAAAAGTGTGATTTTTTGGAATCGGTCAACTACAATGCCATCTTTCATTTTATTTCATAATAAATCACTGTGATAGGTAGGTGGGAAGATCCGGTTTAAGACAACAAAATCCTCGTTCCAGGCTGTTGTGCACAATTCGCTAAATTTGGGGTAAAACTTCACAAAAATAAGAGAAAAGTGTGGATTTTTGGAATCGGTGGACTATAGTGTCATTGGTGATTTTATTTGATAACAAACCACCAAATTGCGTGCATATTAATATGCCGTTTAAGATATTAAAATATCTAAAACCAAACTATTGGGCAAAATGAGATATTTTGAGGTAAAACATTGCGAAATATAAACAAAAATTGTGAATTTTGAGAATCGGTCGACTTCAATGCCATTAATCATTTTATTTGATATTAAACAACTGTGGCATGTTTGAAGTAAGGTCTAGTTTAAAACTACAAAAATGTAGTATCTGGCTATTGTTTACAATTAGATATTTTGGGTCGAAACCTCCCAAAATATAACCAAAAAGTGTAATATTTGGGATCAGCAGAATACAAAAAATTAAATCATTTTGTTGATAGTAAATCATTCTGATTTGGACATAGTAACTTTCAGCTTAAGATATCTTGAACCAAGTTTCATGCTTTTGTAAAAATGAAATGTTGAGCGGTAAACCTCACAAAATATACGATGTACGACAGACGGAAGGCAATCAAATTAGCTCACCATGAGCATTTTGTGTCCAGATGAGCTCAAATATTACCGCAACATTTGATTTTCCCAAACATGTTTGATCATAACAGTGAACGTTCTGTTAATATGTAATAATTATTATATACAGGGTGTCCCAAAAAACGGGGACCTACCTAAATCCTTTATAACTTTTTTAATATTTAATGAATTTGACTGTTGTTTTGTGAGAGTGTTTAAAAGAAATTTCTACTTCTAAAATAGGTACTTGTTAATAGGTTTTGCTTTAAAACAGGAAGTGACGTCATCATTTTACATATGGTGTCATTTCCTGTTTTTATTTGCTGACTTGTCTTGAAAATGTCATCATTAGATAAGACATTGTTGTCGGAGTGTTCATTTTGAGAAAACAAGGTTTTAAAGTCAAAGAGGTGATGATAATGAAATAATGCAATGAAATAATGGAAGCGGGGGAGAAAGACTTAGTGGCGAGTTCACTAAATAAAAGGGAAGCAGACAACCTTGAAAGTATGCATTAACAATCACCAAAGAAGCAAAATGTAAATATATAGTTATTATTATTGAGAACAATCAACAAGAAAGCTTAGTAATCAGCAAAATGTAATTATGTGAACTTATATCCAAAACAACAGTTTATAGATCTATATCAGAACCATTTAGTATATCAGCATTTATAAGAAAGCAGAAACCACTTATTACAACCAATCAACAGCAAAATCATGATATATTCTATACCTGAGGGCAAGTTACCTAGATATTGCTCGGAGATGAGCCCTATGGTGGATCTGTTTGCCATACATGATGTACAAGTGTATACATATCCATTATCCTTGACCATGGGACACCTGAGATTACATTTGGGGTCAGCATGCAAATCTAATGATGAACACGCTGAAATTACCTATTCACGGTAGGCTAATATACAGAAACATGTGATTGAAAACAAGGGAGATAACTCTGGATATTTTGACTAAATGATGTTGGTATTTTGAACTGTATTCATCCCTTAATGTTTTGTCCTATTGGCAATGTGTTATTAATAAAATAGAAAAAGTTACGAATGTTTAACATAGGTCCCCGTTTTTTTGGGACACCCTGTACATACATGTATGTATACATGCGCATTGTGACTCCCATAACCCTAGCAGATTAAACTCAACCTAGCGAGAAAGGACACTATAATATATTGGATCCACCATCGAAAGATGCTTACCACCAAATACGTACATGTAAAGTCACCACAAGTACTCATCATAGCTCCATAAAGCCTCTATCAATTTAACCGAACATAATTATTCACGTTTTAGTAAAATATTAATAAACGGATTTGACTAAATGATTAAAGATGAATTAACATCACAACTCACAATCTTTACCACTGTGGATTTTAATATTACTCATAAGAGACATTAACAGATTTATAAGACAGGTAGGTAACTATTAATTGGGTTATTGGTCTTAACCCGCGCTTGTTCAGTTCCGAATCCAGTCATTCGCATGACTTTTGCTTGTACATATATACATGTATATACATGTACTAATCAATTTATTACTTGAGTATTGCTTGAAGTTAGAATGTTGAATTGTTTTGATGTTGTTATTCATTTCCCTTGAATATGACACCGATGGAACATGGGTGTTATAGTAGATCTGGAACAATCGAAATTGGTTCAAATGTGTTGTGGAGACATCTTCATATCGTGTTTCTAATGAACAAGTTCGCTAAACACTTCGTGATTTTACCCCAAAATGTCTGATTTTAAACAATAGAGAGATACTACATTTTTGTAGTTTTAAACTAGACCGTACTACAAACACGTCACAATTGTTTAATATCAAATAAAATGATTAATGACATTGAAGTCGTCCGATTCCCAAAATTCACTATTTTTGTTTATATTTCGCAATGTCTAACCCCAAAATATCTCATTTTGCCCAATAGTTTGGCTTTAGATATTTTGATATATTAAACGGCATATTAATATGCACGCATTTTGGTGGTTTGTTATCAAATAAAATCACCAATGACACTATAGTCCACCGATTCCAAAAATCCACACTTTTCTCTTATTTTTGTGAGGTTTTACCCCAAATTTAGCTAATTGTGCACAACAGCCTGGAACGAGGATTTTGCTGTCTTAAACCGGATCTTCCCACCTGCCTATCACACTGATTTATTATGAAATAAAATGAAAGATGGCATTGTATTTGACCGATTCCAAAAATTCGCACTTTTTGATTATGTTTTTTAACATTTTTACCCCCAAAATATTACATTTTGGACAATAGCCTGTCGCTAGATTTTTGATATATTAAACTTCAGGTTACTACTAACCCACTAAAGTGATTTTATTTCAAATAAATTGATAAATGATATTGTGGTGTACCGATTCCTAAAATTCGCACTTTTCGTTTTTATTTTTTAATGTTTTAACCCAAAAAATAGGATTTCACAAACTAGTATGGAACTAGATTTTTAGTATGTTATAAGACACCCATAATGTGATATTATTCAACAAATATTATGTCTGAGTATCGTTTTTAAAAGGTAGCTGTCCTGTTCTTTACATGGAAAAAAATTGTCGTAAAATTTCCTCTCAAAACACTAAAAAACACTCATAAAAAGCCGATTTTCATAATGACCTACATTGATCCATCGTTTTTCAACCCCCGAGACCTTCCTCTTCAATAAAGAATAGGTTGTGAAATGTTCTACCATGGGGAGGGGTGTCCGACCAAAAAGCACCCCTTGGCCACTAGCCTATAAGTCACCCGGCCCCTTTTTTGAGATACATGGCTTTCTAATGACCTACCATTGTATTTTGATCATTTATCTAATTCTTGCATATGTGACACCATCATGTTCATTTTAAGATTTTTAATATATCAAACCACTTTTAAAAAATGCATATCGATGGCATATATTTGGTCGTTTATCAAGAATTCATCGTCTTGGGTGGGAGATCAGGCAATTTGGAAATATGCAAGTTGTGACATCGTGGCCAGGTAATCAGCGAGACTAAAGCAGATTCGCACAAATGTTACATCACCGGAGCTGCGCAGTGATATACGGACTTGCCTCGGCTTGGTGTCATTTAACAAAAATAAAGAATCAACATATTTACCTTGAAAAACCACCGTTTATTTAAGCTGGGTTCACACTATGAACGTTTGTACACATTGATCAGCGTTTCAAAAGTCGGAAAAATGAGTCCAAACGTCAGGGAAATTACGTTTGCAAGGAAGAAATATTTTGGTTCACACTACGAGCGTTGTGAATCTGGCGCACGCAAACTTTTGCAAACGTTGCCCTGCGTTTGACGTTTGGCAGCGGTTACTCGCGCTTAACAACGTTTGCCAGCGTTGTAGCTATTTTCTATTAACGCATGTGAACGTTTGCCAGCGCAGCTAAGCGTATGTGTAGCGGTCCCTTACTTAGTCCGACTTAGACGAACGAGGTGCCAAACGCCAGGATCCGTTGATCAAAGTTTACCTAAGTTACAGAAACGTTATGGAAAGTTCGTCTGCGCTAACCACTTGCGTTGCTATCGCGTTCATTGTGTCTGATACCCGTTGGCCTGCGTTGGAAAAACGTTCATTTGCGCTGGGGAAAGTTCTCTTACGCCAGCCCTTGCGTTACTACCACGTTCATTACGCTGGATACCCGTTGGCCTCCGCTAGATAAACGTTCGACTAAATTTATTATCACCACCAGCGTTTCAGCAGACGTTTGCCAATGGAGTTTAACTTAAGCAAACTTTAATCAACTTAATCCAGCGTTCAGGAACGTTTAAAAACGGAGCACAACTTACACCAGCGTTTATTTCCAAACGTCGGCAAAGTTTTTGCATGTTAACAATTTTCAGACAAAGTTTAACAAAAAGGTACAATGGCGAAATATTTTTTTATTTTTACTATAAAGTGGACAATACATACATAGAGGAAGGTTAACTAAAGGGCTTCCGTCTTGGTACGGACAGCGACAAATGTCACTGGGGGCTTAAACGTTTTACAGTGCACCAAACCTCACACTTACCTAATATACAACCATATAGCACAGTACAGTGTAAATAAAAGATTCCCGCCACGTAATGCCCTCTAACAAAAAGGCAACAGTGACAGGTAATAAAAGAATGTAAAACATGAAACATTATATAAACAACGTCCATCGAGTAGCACAGAAAGTACTCAATAACCTATCAGAAGTCAGAGTAACAAGAGAGCAAAACATTGAAGGGTACGACAAGACAATGTAACAGACAGGTATCAATGTCAGCCGTCCAAAAAGGCTTGAGGTTAGGCATATCCTAGAGTCTGTATATGTCTGGTCATCGCACAATGTAATAGGAAGCATAATGGCGAGCTGTAAATGGACCCACCACTAAGCATGCAGTCCTTTGCAAAATTAAAGGGTCATATCCTCTACTCAGAAAACGTTTTATAATATTTTGATAAGTCACTGTGGTCAATGCAAGTTAACAGAGTTATATTGCCTGTATAAAGTAAGCGTGAATAAGCCACGCTATAGACCATAGTACTTTTCAATACACTACGAATACAAAAACATACGAAATAGCACCTAACTTTATGTGTTAAGATTACTATATTATGTCCACTAATATTCACTTGTTAACTTAGTGTGGATTTTTTAGAAACATTTGATTCGTTATTAAAGTAGGTCAATATTCATGCTAGACAGCTAACGCTGAAACAATAAGTAATCAATAAGAGAATTGAAAAGTACTCACTGTGACCGCGACCGTCAACAAACAAAAATATTAGTAATTAGTAATATGAGTATATAAATCAAAGCACTGAATGTACAGATGTGTGGCGTACAGATGCCATTAAAACTAATATCGATTAAGGTTGCATAAACATTTTATGTCCGAGTTCTGATAAGCCCAGCCTCACTCAAGCGTTTGTGCTGCTCAAGACACCAAGCTAACCAGCAGTTACCTGGAACGTACTTAGCGTTAGCAAGGGATATTTACAATGACTATTTTTAACGACTTGGAGAGTTTGAAACATCCGGTGTCATGAAAGTGACTGGGTAGTCTCTGCAGGACTGAATACAGTGGGAATTGCAACAGTACAAACAAATAGTACAGGAATATTGATTTCCTGGCCCTTTGAGTGATACTTAAACATTCTTTCTCATTAAATTTTACAAAACATGTCAGCCATCTTCAAAGACTGGAAGCATGCGGGGTAGACAAAAATGGCAACATCTCCATATAGATATATGAATATACGAGAGTTATATAATAAATTCGTGGACTTTTTTCTATTATTCTGTCGTTTTCTGTATGATCACTACGAAAGTTGTACAAACGGAAAAGAAAATTTGAAATCTTAAGTTTTATTTTTGAACTGTTAAACAATAATAAATTTGTATAAAAACATAGAATAACAAAGTGTGATTAAAAATGGTTAAAGAGCTGTCACTAGGCATATTAGTCAGTGAACGATTAGTTCAATTCAGTTAAAATGGGATTTAACTCCAAATATAATAATAACGGAGTAATAACGGAGTAATTGTCCTTTACTTGTTACATTGACTTATGAAGTTGAAACATCATTAGTCAATGTAACAAACTAGTAGGTGATATACGAGATCATAATTATATCTAAAGTATGCTTGACAATGATTATGTAAAGTTACAGTTACATTCAGCAAAAGTTTCCAAAAGAACATAAACCATGAAAATAACCAAACAAGTTGGCAACCAAAGGCATCATGGGCTTAGCCCTCGCACTCATTTTGTCTGCAATGATTTTGTAAAGTAACAGTAATACATGTACACATGTATATAAGCAGTACCAAACAAGAGGGCCCTTGGACCCTATAATATCACCTGTCGTATCTGAACTGGTGACCTAGTTCTTGACTCTGGACTTCCTGTATTCGAACTCATCCTTAATTTTATCTAGACAAACTAATCTATAAAAAGGCTCAAGACAAGACCCCGCATACTACCGGTCGGTCTCCCTCACAAGCGTATGCTGCAAGCTACTAGAACATGTTATCGTCAGTCAAACTATGAAACATCTGGACAAGCATAGTATCAGGCTTCACGACAGCAGTATCAGGCTTCACGACAGCCAACATGGATTTAGAGTGAAGAGGAGCTGCGAGAAACAACTTCTCACACTTACCCATAAGCTCGCAGCATCTCTCGACGAAAGGACCTTGACAGATATGATTACCATAGACTTCCGTAAAGCCTTCGACCGGGTGCAAAAGACTACTCAAGAAAGTACACCATTGCGGCGTTCGAGGCTCAGACTCTCCAGTGGATCAACTGATTCCTATATGGTCGTACACAGAGAGTCCTAGTTGAAGGCCAGTCATCAGAAGAATCCCAGCCCTCAAAGCTCAGTTTTAGGACCATTATTATTTATTTATATCTTTATAAATGATGACTACATTCTATACCGCCAAATCAAAGCCAAGGTAGACCAGCAATTGCTCCAGGCAGACTTAGATTCCCTCGCCAGATGGGAGAAACTATGGGCATGGATTTCCATCCACAAAAATGCAGCGAGTGACCAAAGCGAAACATCCAATCCGTACAACTACACCCTGAAAGGCATAACATTGGCAGAAGAAACATCGTCAAAATATCTGGATGTGGAGCTTCAATCAGACCTTAGCTGGAAAACATATCGACAGGATCACGAAAAAGCGAACAACGTGCTAGGATATCTAAAACGCAACCTGAGAAAAAACAAGCAAAGAAACGAAGACTAATGCGTACACATCCCTTGTCCGTTCCAACCTAGAATACTGATGCACCATTTGGAATCCCCAGCCTCTTGAAAATGAGATATTGGTCATTAAAAAGGATGACACACAGAACTTTTGACGCAAAATAACAGAGTCTGCTGCCTGCTATTTTGCATTTTCTCCCAGCTTTCAATTGAGTGACTAATCTGTGTGTTTAGATATTTGCCCAGATCCATCTCTCTGTGGAACAAGCTACCAGCGTCTATTGCTGAAGCGCATTCTTTGGCATCCTTTGAGAATAAGCTATCCAACATGACCTTCTAAGGGGACCCTCCTGCACAGTTACAAAGTACCGCCGAGCTATGCCAGCGGGGTATTGTACCCTGGTACCGCCACGGAAGCTGGTATGGTCGAAAGTAACATTGCATAACTGTGCATAACTTTTCCTAGCTATTACTTCATTTCTTTAACTGCAAATTTTTGACCGTGTCTATTCTTCTATACTTCCTATTTTTACTTCTCTTTCTCATATTTGCACACCGTTAAAGAAAGTTTATGACAGTTTAGATAACGTATAAATGTTGATCTAGATCTATGTAGATGTCATAAGTGCTAAAAATGTAAAAGTGTTCGAAATTCGATTAGATAAACTATGGGTAAATCACCCAATGATGTACAATTTCTCCTATAACGGAGATATATATACAACCGGAAGAAGATATTTACAATCAATAGAAGATACAGAGCCAAATATAGAGGAGCGAACTGATCTCCTGCGTTTGGAACAACTTAGGTAGACTTAGGTAGGTAGATGTACTGTAGAGTCCATGGGCGTGGTAATATTTGACACTAAACTTACGAATTTCGGTCGCATTATTGAGTTTTCTTAATATTGTGATTAACAGAGAAATCAACAGTGAAAATGGACCTGAATATGTGGTTTTAAGTTGAGGTGGTCTTATAAGTGCTTTTAATAGACCGTATGAGGTTTTACTGTATTTTATTTTAAAAACCGTACTACCGGTGTGTACCGGGAGGATAGACTTTTCCCAAACTATTCCACTTCCTGCGCATGCGCAAGTACACGACAAAGTGTCAGATGTGGAAATAATCATTTTTGTATTTTTCGACACCACCTTTTATAAATATATAACATAACAATGTCTAAATTGGAGCAGGTACTGCAAATTGAACCGTCAACAGAGCTTCTGTTTCGAGGTAATCTCCATTAACCTTAATACAAACACCCCTTCCACCGTTTACGGTTCCACGTTAGTCGATCATAAATTTAGACATTTTTGGGATTCCCTTTATCACGGTGATTTGGCATGCTTTTCCCAATCGTTGATCGTAGTTAATTTGTATCATTTCAATAATGACAGCCTTTCATTAGTCCAAAGCATTACGTGCTTGGAAAGTGTACTAAATGTTCAATATAGTTATTGCAATAGATCTGTTGAATAATTCAATAATCAATCTTCTCATCTTCCGTTAAATGGGTAGAAATCCTTCTGGAATGTCTAGTACCCAGCAATAAAAACTGTCATGCCCGACAAAACAGTTGTATATGTATTTACAGATTAAAACTATGTAGAAGGACTGGTGATCTAGTGGCCGACTGGTAGAGACATCACTGCAGCTCTGAATGTCTCTATGCCGGTACTGTCTGTGACCATCGCCGGGAGCTTGTTCCATTCCGATATCGTTCTTGGAAAGAATGATGTCCTGTATGCCGCCTCTGGCACTGTTAGCTGCTTAAAGCGGTTAACTCCCCTTGTGCGTGAGTCTGCCCGGTGGAGTGGCTGCTCTGGTACCTCGACTAGTCTGTTGTTGATTTTGAAAATCATGGTGATTCTGGCCAGGTATCTCCGGTGTTGCAGTGGTTGCCATCCAAGGTTGGCAAGCATTTGTGATACACAGCCGGGCGTACGGTCTGTATATTGCTGCGTGGTGAAGCATGCTGCCTTCCGCTGAACTTGTTCTAGGGTGTGGGCATCTTGGGCTGTAACTGGATCCCAAACGGTGGATGCATATTCTAGGATCGGCCTCACCATGGTGCTGTAAGCTGCAGCCTTGACCTTGGGTGTACGGTCTGTTAAGTTGCGTCTTATAAAGCCTAGTGTCTTGTTCCCCTTTGATGCTGTGTTGTTGATATGTTTCGTCCAGGTTAGATAATAGATTGTTGCTGATGGTAATTCCGAGATATTTACTGTCTTCTTCAGGTGTTAAAATGTGTCCATGGAGTTTGTATTGAGTGTTGATTAGGTATCTCTTGTTCTTACATATATGGATGACTGTACATTTTTCGGGGTGGAAGTTTTTTCTTGTCCTTTTGCAAAAATTATGAGTTATTTTTTTCCAATTCAAAGAAAACGCCCCTTCCCCAACTTTTGGAAAAAAACCCTGAGGACTTAATCTGCTTTTGTTGATAATTCATGGCATCAAAAGAGGAAGAGCATTGAAGTTTTTTAACTCAGCAGATTTAATACCTAAGAGTCTTGTGCAGCCTCTTGGGCATCTTCTATGCTGTGACATCAAGATTTTTTGGTGCTTTTGAAAAAGTTTCCAGCAGAGTTGATTGACCAATTCTACGACAGCCTCCTGTCAGCGTAATTGTTGTGACTTTGCCAAGACAGTTGTTATCTTTAACTTTATTAGAGTCCCCGGTAGCTGCATGTTTCACTGTGTCAGGTGGTATCATGGTCCATCTTGATGCCTGTGGGGAAAGGGGTCCGGGTCCATAGCTGGGAGAAATTTAGTGTGAATAAACCCCTGTGTCAAACTGTCAATCATCAACTCACCATGCTTAAGTTAAGATCACCCTGATCCCTGGCAAAAACGGATTGATTCACAATAGTGATATTTCACACATCAACTCATCTGCATAGGTGTGTATATATAAATTACCAAACACAGTACCATGCCAGTTTTAATTTTATCCGATCATGAATTAGGGAGGCAGAACCTACAGTTGTTTATCGTTGACAAGTAGGTATTGAAATGCTAATTTTGCATTTATATAAATAACATATGAAAATTGCTGGTCGGATGACTTAATTGGTCAGATGACTTTATTTTGATTTTCGGATGGCCAATATTTCAATACAGGGGTTAGAATCTTGGGTGATTCCACATTAATCAACAATTGGAATCCATGATTCTTAAAAATTTAATCCATTTGAGCTGTGAAAATCAGTAAAGTGGTCTTGGTGTATTACTGTAAAGATTTTTTATATTTACAGGTCCATTTAGTGAGGTTGTTACAGCTGATCTTAAATTGATCAATCCCTCCGATAAACGAGTATGCTTCAAGGTAAAAACTACAGCTCCAAAGAGATACTGTGTGCGGCCGAACAGTGGTGTTATAGACGCTAAGGGAACTGTTACTGTTGCAGGTAGGTGTTCTTTATATTGATACACTTTCTGCACTGTTTTTTCACTCTATACAAGGTGCCAGATATGGACTACATAACAATTCCGTGTCGGTCCCTTCACAATTGTCTATCAGCCTCTTTCAGCCTATAGTGAAGTTTGTACTTAAAGTAATTCAGGCCTCAATGAATCCACTCGTCCTGCATAATTTTTTCCTTATTTATTTATAGAGCAGGACAAGCAAGATTTTGGGGTTTTCTTCTTTGTCTTTATTGAAAGACGAGTGCTTTTAAAAATATTTGTTCAGGCCGGTACTATTTGTTGTTGACCCTGATGATGGCTTTGTTAAGTTGGTAAAAGCCTTTAGCGTTGGTCTACTGCAAAATCTTACAAACTTAAGCTGCTTTGATTGAGTGAATTGTTCAGTTCACTTTATTACACTTCAGTGTCTTAGTTGATAGCAACTTGTTTTAACTTAAATGTTGCTGCATTAACGTGTTAAACTCTGGACACCTTACCCTGTTGTTATGAGATACGTCCTCTTTTCATGTTGAGCATATTTTGAGGGTTAAATGACTCAAATGTATACTTGTGTATATTGTTTCATCACAGTTAGATGCCAATTTAATAGAGCAATACATAATAAGTCTGACTTTTACAGAAAATAGTGTTTTAATGTTCTAAACATCTAAAGCAAAAACTTAAGTCTGTTATAACAGGCTCAAGTATGACATTCTTTTTTATTAATTACTGTTGGATTTCCACGAGCATTTCATACAAAAATCACCTACTATATCATTATTTAGCAATAAATACACAGTTCCAGGTAGAAATCTACATCACAAGACTATAATTGTAGTCCTATAATAAATTCAAAATAGCAGTCTCAGCTAAGTAATTACTTAAGTTTTTTCGTGGTATTGGGGCCAGGCATGAGAAATTCTTTGACAATTTATATTTCATCGTTAGTATGATACTAACTCAAGATGCTCTATCACTTGGCAACCAAGGTGATTACTTGGCCCCGAGGCTGCAGATCTGTTGGAATGCATGAAGCAATTTGTCTATGGAGGAGCATGTGACAAAGCATCAATGTCGGATTGGCTAATGTCTCAGTCTGGCTTTCGACTTCAAGTTAAAAGAAGCATTGTAAAAAACACTACTAGGTACCAGTTTTCTTCTTATCTAGTGTATTTTTGGTCTATCTAGTATCTACCGTACACAAGTGACAAAAAAGTTTGTGGAAATGCAGTAAACTCTGTATCACCGTACATAATCTGTTACATACAGGTAGTTTCAAGTAGAGTTGGTTAGGTTAGATTAACAGGTACTTAAGTCTGTAAATACTGGTCGGTAAATTATCTGGTCACAGAAAACTATTTGACTTGTTATGTGTTAGGAGCCATGTGCAGTTAAATGAACCACAACACTCACTGATAGAATTATCTCCCTTTATTACATTTTCTTGTCAGAGAATAACTCCAAATATACTACCCATTTATATCTTCCTGACTGAATGTCTGACATTTTTTCAAAACACAGTATTTGTCCTTGGATAATAGCCAGATGTAGTCAGCTGGTTTTACCAACTGCTTCACATAGCAGTGTCATTGTTAATACTATGTTACTGTTGTTGGCACTAACTTACTATGATATTAATTCATATACAACTTATACAAATACTGATAGCTACATTCATATCCTGTAGATTCTAACGCTTTAATTGGATGCTATAAGCTGTTAATTTTTTTCATCATGAGCGTGACAGTTAAATGTTTTACTTAGAATACAATGTATAGATTACATACACGTATAATGGCATCAACTGGATCCCTTCCTGTATATTATAATAAAGTGACATGTTTATTATCCTGTGAGTTTAAAATAACTTTAATTCTTAATTACCTACTTTCGAAATTTGATGACTCATTTGATCAGAAATTGTATTTATCCAAGCACTTGTGGCAAAATCGACCAGATAACAGGATGCTGAATAAACTTTGCTTAATTGGTCACCTGATCATGTGACTTGTGATGCACCGTCAACTGACAAAGTGATCTGATGGACAACTTCTTATATGAGACTCCGGTTGAAATTCCATACCTGAGGATGAAGTTTTCCTCTGCAAAATAAACTGACGATTGATCGATTAATTTCTACGATTTACTGTGTATCCATCTAATCTATCAAGATGCCCAATGTCGTTGTTAGGGTCTTGATTGTGCATGTGTGGTGTACATGATGTGTATAGTTTAATACATGCAACCAGACCTGTCGATTTTGTTATAAAAAGAGTTTGTGAATGTTTTAGTACTTGGTATTATATATATTTAATTTACGCATAAAAATACTGGTAATGTGAAATTAATCATTTATTTTTTGCCTGTCTCCTTCCATAGCATTGCTTTAGCTGCTGTTGTTTGGCCTCTTCCCCAGATTCATGTGTGAGAATGGGGTTGGTGGCATTCACTCCTTTTCGGTGTCATATTGCCCTAACCCCTTGGAAAAAATCTTTAAAATCATGCATTTTTCCCCAAAAATGAAGTTTACCTGTAGGCCTACAAATTTAGCTCCCCATGTTACCAAAATAACAATGTGTTTCCCTGTATTAAGCCTAAGAGTAAGGTCTAAGGCCCCAGTCCAAGGTTAGAAGGTTAAAATCGTGCATTTTTCCCCAAAAATGAAGTTTACCTGTAGGCCTACAAATTTAGCTCCCCATGTTACCAAAATAACATCGTGTTTCCCTGTATTAAGCCTAAGAGTAAGGTCTAAGGCCCCAGTCCAAGGTTAGAAAAAGCCCTGCCACTCAATAAATCCAATAATGCTGAGACCTATCTCCCTCAAACTTAGCAGGTTTGTTGGTCATGACCTAAGGACGACTCCTAATTTTGAGGTCATTAGGTCAAAGGTGACATAGACTTTTCTTCGTAACTATTCAGTATTTTACAGCAAAATTATTTTGTTATCTTATTTAAAAATCAATCTGTCAATCTATCATTCTGTTGGTGCATTGTTAATGATGATGACTAATTAGTTATAAAGTTTAACAGATAGTTTATTGTAATGGTGATACATCAAATAACTACAGTACACTACAATGTTCACTTTATGTGCTCTTATCATATAATACAAAGTCCATCATTGTCACCCTAAGGCTAATGACTTAACACACATTCTACTGTAATATCGTATATGTATGTATACCAGTGAAAGTTGTCAACATAAGTTTCTACATCATGTTAACATAATCAAAGGACTTGCAAAATTTTATACTTCTTGTGCTCAAATTAAAATTCCTTATAAAATGCTTTTACAGTTACCGGTACCTTATCCCACCTATCGCTGAGTCCCACCATGGTACTCCTAGCAGAAAGTGTGATAAGTGCACTGGAATTATAACCTGGTGACCAAGGTTCGATTCCTAGTCACAGCAGAAAGATAATAGAAGAATGTCGGACGGGGAAGGTAGCACTTAACTTAAATAAACCAGCTGAAAACAGAAAACATAAAAATATCACATACCGGTACCTAAATTACACGGTACAATGACCAACACATAACAGAACTAGAAAATGAACTGCCCAAGTCCTAGCTGTCAAAAAGCTGAATGACCTTGCTGAATGACCCTTCCATGACTTCCACATGTGGAGAAGTTGCCGGTTTGTTGTGAAGGTGTTAGTTAGTACTGGTTTATATAATGTATTCCAGGAAAACTGGTTAGATTAATCGGTCCTGTTTATAACAAAAAAACTGCTGAGAAAGGGTGTTAAACCAGAAAAAAAACTACAGGGTGTTAAAAAAGTTTGTTCTCAAAATTTAAATTTTTGTAAAGTTTTATTTGAGCTATATTATATATACATAGCAGACAATGCTAATTTCTTACCCTAATAGTGTAATTTATTGCCAGAGACATTAGAACAATAGTAGAAACCTCTGGATTTCAATCTGAAAACTTTATAGTCTGTGAGGTCAGAAAAATATTGAAACTAAAACATTGAGAACAAACTTGTTTAACACCCTGTATACTGATAGGCTGCTCGGGATATGTTTGACCGTATTTCAGTTTCCCTGGAGTTGTTCTGTTTTCATATTGCCTAGCCTATGTTTGGTATGAAATATTGGCTAACGATAACCGTGAATACATTTTAATGAGGTTTATAGTTACACAGTAGGAAAACATTGTCAGATAAAAGATGAGTGTAAAGTGATATATCATATAATAAAAGCTTTAATCTTCAGCATGAGGAATATTTTGTAATACATTGTATTTTTTCACTACAATATCATAGTTAATAACACACTGACAGGATGGATTTGAAAAAATATGAAGTTAATGGGTTCCCTACATCCTCCTACATCAGTGGTTAGTCAAGTTCCCAGACTACCATATCACAGGTGAAGAATACTCTGGTGAACAAGAATGGGTTCCCTCAGGTGTTGTTTAAAACATTTGACCCTACAGCTATAAAATCCTGAGTGTCAAAATGTTACTTTTTTGAAATTTCATGTGTCAAAGTGTCAAATCAAGGATAAAATGAAACCCTGGCATGTTACAGTTTAAATCAGGTATAATAGTAACCCATGACAGTCTAAACTCTTCTATAAAAAATTTCCTCCACATGTGGAGAAGTTGCTGGTCCCTTGTGGAAGGGTATGTTAGTACTGCCTTCTGGCATATAGGATACAGTTCAGGAAAACTTAAGGCCCACATGAAAGAATGGGAAACCAAATGTGTAGCCTCGTTAAATAAAGTCTTTATTTACTTACTTACTTACTAAAGCTGGTTGATGTACATCAGTGATTTTTTATGCCCCCCTATCGATAGATGGGGAGGCATATAGTGATTCACCTGTCCGTCCGTCTGTTCGTCCGTCCGTCCTGGTTAACCCAAATTGACCGTTTCTTCTAGCATCATTATGGCTTGCTACAAAGCTTCCAAACTTGCATGGATGTTGTATATGAACACTCTCCACACACCTGTATCACCTGACCCCATTTTGACCTTCACCTTGACCTAATTTTGGACTTAGACTTATTTATGGACAAGGCTTCCACAGGGGGCATAAGCGTTTATTGAACGCAGTCTTGTTTCCCTCTTTATTAGGGTCCGGAAAACGGACCCTTTCCCAATTGCAAATAGGCTATAATTTTCCCAAATTTGAATGGAGAAATTCCCAATAAACAAATTAAAAAAATAATTATCAAAATCGGACATAAAATGATAAAGTTATGAAAATTTTTGACAAGAGGTCAAGCATAAAAGCTCAAAGAAACCAGTAAACATTCACGTGTAATCTCTTTTTCTGTTTTATTTGGCCTTTCTGCTTCGTGGAAATTCCCAATTTCAAGTTGTCACGACGCGAAAATTCCCAAAGAGGCAAAAAAATCACTGTACATGTAGATGAATCTGCTGCGCTGCGTAACTGAAACATTGATTTAAACCCAAATAACAAACAAAACAAGCAATGATTTTCAGCTTGTCTTGTTTTGTCAAGGGGCAAGGTCACAACAAATAGCTGCAATGCGGACATACATCTTTTGTTCTATTATCATTTTACTATGCAAATGATCGTCTCCCACTTTATCATTTCGTTTTCTTGGGTCATACTGAGGTACTGAGATATACATGTAAGCAGCAAATATATATCTAAAAAGCTCATGGTTCTCAGAGCAACAGATAAGGTTTTAGGCAATTGGGTATTTTACCCCCAAGTTTCAATTTTATTTGGGTTTTGACAAATTTAAATTGGGTATTTAATAAAACTTATTGGGTAATTGGTCTTTTATGTACTATTTTTCACTATAACACCATTTTTATGCCCCCCTATCGATAGATGGGGAGGCATATAGTGATTCACCTGTCCATCCGTTCGTCTGTTCGTCCGTTCGTCCGTCCGTCCTGGTTAACCCAAATTGACCGTTTCTTCTAGCATTAATATGGCTTGCTACAGTAAAGTTCCGCTATTAAGACCACCGACCGTTCTGACAAAAAGTGGTCTTAATAGCGAGTCGGTCTTAATAGTGAGTCTGTGTGTATGTATCTTGAAGAAGCTAGTACTGGTTGTTATATACTGGTGAACATTGTCTTTGAAGCTAATATACATATATAAATATAATAAAAACAAAAACAATGTACAGCATACACATTTAATTAATACAATATAATATATATATATTAATTAAAACTGCATAATTAGGCAGCAATAATGCTTATATTCTCTGAAGCACAATTTATTCGAATTTTGAAGTTGTCCGAATACTATGCAAGTTACAATAACAGACCGTGATTTGAATCGTTCTTGAGAATAAAATGGTGACTTCTTTGTTATGATTTGACCCAAAATATATTTAAGGAAGATTTATTGATTAATATAAACTACATTAATGCTCTTCGTTATTATTAACAAAGTTCTGAACGATCTACGTTGGTAACAAAATTCCGTGACGCCGTATTGTACCTGACTTTAAACCGTACCGTAATGGAAGACAATTTATTTTTATCGTCGGCAAATTCAACAAGTTTTTCACAACTTTAGTGACATTTAATTGATGCTAATCAGTGTCTTAAATTGGTTAATCTGCTTGTTGCCAGTCATGCATGCTGCCCCAGGCAATTATCGATGGTTTATACATGTATAATCTAATTGACATTTAATTGGCTGTCATAAATGAACACACAAGTTTCAATACCACGTCTTCGATCTCAAGCGCCCCGCGACCTTGATCAAGGTGCAAGATGATTTTCAAGCGCCCCAGAGATACGCGTAGGTGTGAATAAAGTTGTTTACACAAAATTATACATGACATATAATTGGTCGTATTAGCGAGACCAAACACAGTGGGAATTGACACAATGGGACTGGTTAAATTGGTCGTAATACGGAATAGCGGACCGGTCGCATTATAGGACCTTAATTTAATTGAATATAGAACAAAAATATTTGGTTCTTTTAAAAATCGGTCGTAATAGCGGGACGGTCGCATTATCGGACCGGTCGTTAGGTGGAACTTTACTGTACAAAGCTTTCATACTTGCATGGATGTTGTGTATGAACACTCTCCACACGCCAGTATCACCTAACCCCATTTTGACCTTCACCTTGACCTTATTTTGGACTTAGACTTATTTATGGACAAGGCTTCCACAGGGGGCATAAGCGTTTATTGAACGCAGTCTTGTCTATTTGCTTTTTCTTACTCCCTCCTCTCAAAATCTATTGGGTTTTTAAGAAAATTAATTAGGTAATTACCCCAATACGCAGCTTATCTGTAGCTCTGGTTCTGTTGATAGCATAATAGGCTGAATTTATGAAACATTAAAAAATGTAAAGCATATTCCTTTCTATTTCGGTTTGAAAACAGTTACAAATGTAGTCGTGGGAATAAATTCCTGTAAATTAGCCATGTTTTGTACAGGTTGCTCATGTTTTCATATAATTGATGTTGCCAATGTTGTACATCTAAATGTACTTGTTGTAATGCTCTTGCTACTGTTCATAATTAGCTGTTTACTCAGTTATGTTACCTGGAAAGTAAATCAAAAGGAGCTACCTGACTCCTGAGAGCTGATGAGCATTGTGAGGGATTATAGACACGCTATAATACAGGTACTCTTACGCTTCAACAATGCCAGGAGCAATTTCTAAGTATAACTTCAGCATGATTAGCTGCAATACAAAAAATAAACACAAAACTTATCATATTTTCCATTTCCCAATCCTGCATGGTATTGGTCTTGACTGTGGGTTGAGAGATCTCGGAAGGGAGAACTTTTTTTTTTTGGAGGTTTTGGTATATTTTATTTGTATAACTCATTTTCATATTAACAAACAAGCTCAATGGTTTAACCGTTTTTCAAAGACTGTGCTAACAGAGTTTAAAACTACCTACTATTCAATTTACAAAATGGAAGGGAGAACTTAGTAATTTTTGAAACCCAGAAGTAGCCTAGTGCACCTTAAAGAACCAAGGAGTCAATTTACTAGGGTATCCGTACCGGATTCCTTATACATATAACCGTCCCTTCTTTCATAGTCTTAGGTCGTTGGCCAATCTGGCCGCGAAAAAAAGAAATAACCAGGCACTTACGACTGTCTCAGAATAAAACAAACTATCAACAAATATGTCCCGACCCTAATCAAACTTGGTGTAGTATAATGTTGTTCTGTATATTTGAAAACGTTCATGGGCCGTCAATCCTGAAGTCCTTGATTTTAATCCATGTAACAAAAACATATTACAATGGCTATCATCATCTCAGAAGAACAACAGAATTTAAGTCTTGATTTAAGACTCTGGTTTGAGCAAAATCTCAATATGAGATTTGGGCAAGTCTATCTGTGCACAGCCTTGAGTGTATATATAGGTATAACTGTTTATTTGTTAGGTAATCCTTTGGAATCCACATTATTATGTTTTGTTTGTCATTTTCTTTGCATCAATTTTGTATTCTCAGAAGGAACTGGGGGGGGGGGGGGCTCTCTTGCAATTCTGTTAGATTAATGACTTACATTTGTGTTACATGTGGTAGTAAGTGAACAGGTATTCTGATGGGTGATGTACGTGTGCTCACTGACTGATGTATGTGTGCTCACCGACTCACTCACTCAATCACACTGTTATACAAGATATTATAGATACCAACATTCATTACATACCTATAACAATGCTTATATAACTATCATTCTCCTCCAATGAAAAACTTGAATTACATAAATGTCATAAATTATTTTGAATCAAGTCTTAGTATTTTTCAGGCCTGAGCCCTATTTTAGATTTTTGAATCTTGAATCAGTGCCCCAGCTAGACGTTAATAGCAGGGCGCAACGCCCTGCTGCCCTTTTCCTGCGCCCTGCTGTGCCCTTTTGTTGTCAAATCCGCCCTGCCCTTTTTAATATCTTATGTGTGTAAAAAACTGGGTCAATCGAGTAATAAACAACGTGACAAGTTGTATATTAATCAGATATGTCAATCATCCATAAAACACTCTTAAATTGATAACATCGGAGGCGGGGCTTGTCATCTGCAACGGCTATCAACCAATGAGATCGTGTCTCACGTTCACGCATAATCAACGTGTGAATAGCCTATTGGCATTTATCCGAGTGAATTAGATCACAGATTGTCCGTGGATTTGACCAAGTCAGGTAAAAAACTTAGAGGGCTCTTGTCAATTTCAACAGAAATATTTAACATAAGTTACAGTACTGATGAATTCATTCTTAAATTTCGAAGTTTTAATAACGCACATTTTTTCTCAGGATCTTGCGGGGAAATAATTTATTTATTTATTTACCAATGTAACCCGTTGACTAGCATGTTTAATCCTCAATAAAAAATATGTCGTGAATCCAAAAAGAATTTTAAAGCACAGAGCACTATTAAAGTCCTCGACGCATCGCCATATAGGCCCTAAGGCGTTAATTCACCAGAGAAACGTGTAAACTCAGTGAGTTACATAGTGACGTCATACGGTGTGTAAAACTCACGCGTGTAGAGACTTGGGCGTAGGCCTACTGTAAAGCATCACAGTGTACACGTTATATTTTTTGATGATGTTTAATGAATTAAATCGCTCCTTAGTCTTTGACCATTGGAAAGTTATTGACGTGGATTTTCACGAGATTCACTCTAATAATGAGGATCCACCAGCGTTGACAATTCTCGCGTAAGTTCTAAAGTTGGATAATTTCCAATCTCGTTCTTTATGTAAGATTATAGATCTAATTTTTTTACGCGAAAAGTCTTATTTCCGCAAGTCTATACTACCTTGATATCAAATACAGATCAATGTAGAAAATAGATAGAAATCTATGAAGATTCACGGGCCGGGATTTAAAATTTCTTATTACCCACGTCGATTAATTGCCGTACGCGCAAGTTGGCCGAATTTCGATCTCATTGAGTAGGATCTAAAAACTTTTTTCGCATTCTTATTCTTTTCCCTTCTTTAAATCGGTGATTCCGTGATATGATACTAATATCGCACGGAAATTACTTTCGTTTTCGGTTAGTGATAAAACTCGCGCACCGTCCGTACCGTTGTGCAAGAGAAATTTGATGAGAAAATCGTATTTTTTATGTTTAAACAGTTAATGAATGCTGTCAAAAGAATAAACATTAACTACTATGATGTTTGGGAATTGAAAGAACATTGAAAGAACAATCAGAGTTGATTATATAAGTGTTGATTATACATACAAGTAGATCAATACTTTGGCATAGAGCATTTGTCTGTTTAAATGTTTTGTGATCATTTAGAAATCTATGCTTCATTTTTTTTACAAAATATTTTTTTCCTTTTAATGAAAATGTATATTTGCTTACTGGAGAAACACCACAATTTCTGTCAGGAAACACAGGAGATGCCATAAGCAGACACTAAAACTTCAAAATTTTCTTGGGGGAGGACCCCCAATCCCCCCTCATCCGGGCGGGTGACACCTCCTCCCCAACCCTCCCCAAAGTGCCCTTTTCACAAAGTTGCACCCTGCCCTTTTCAAATCCTAGCTGGAGCACTGTGAATAATATTATGATGGGTAACTTAATAATAGATTATTGCAATGTATTTTAGCTCACCAAAACAAAGTTACACCAAGTCACTTGTGATTCATTGAAAAGCAGGCTTGGTATTTTTCAGGCATAGGCCTGATTTCAGGTTTTTGAATCCTGAATAGTCCTTCCTTGTGTATATTGAAAAATAGAATTTCAGGCTTTGAAACTGGGATTTTCAGGCCTAAGAACAATTGCTAATTACCAGACCTGAAAGGTCATTTGAAATACTGTCAAACCTGCCTCAAGGGATGCACAATGGTGACTTGGAATGTCGATTTTCCTCCACATCATCATGTACTGGTTGTTTAATACAGGTATAATTAAATGATAAAGAACATCCAGTGTGGATTAAATTAATATTATTTGCTAACCACACAGGGGTTCCATTTGACTATTGAGTAGGGGGTTTGACCATAAATATTATTTGCTTACCACACAGGGGTTCCATTTGACTATTAAGTAGGGGGTTTGACCCTTGAAATATCCAAGAAGCTACATTTTTACCCTCAAGATTCTGGGTTGAAGAGTCATTTTCTCTTAAAATCATGGGTAATTGGCCCATAAAATGGTAAAATTTGTCAAAAGTATCAAAATGGCCCATAAAAATGGTAAACTTTTGTCAAAAGTATTAAAATGACCCTTCAGATTCAGAAGCTAGTGGAATCTCTTACTACAGACGGCTTCTTAAAGCAGGTATCAACTAGCATATAACACAAATCCGGCTTCAGTTGATTATCATTTGGTATTTTTTTCTATTTCAGTAATGCTTCAGCCCTTTGATTATGATCCCAATGAAAAAAACAAGCACAAGTTTATGGTACAAACTATGTTTGCTCCTGATGCAAAAATTGACAACCAGGAACAATTGGTAAGTATAAAACACTCAATGCTTGTCCTAATTAGTGTCTACTCAATGACGGTGCCAAGTGGAGTAAAGCTCAATGCAGACTACTGACTTAGTGAGTCAGTATTGAATATGATTGAGGGTTGATTTCAATAAGCTTAATGCTGGGGATCAAATCAAATTGTCGGTTTGAAAATATGTACTGGAAATATTTTTGAAATAAAAAAGTTGAAACTTTTGCTGTGAACTCATAATTATTTGTGGGAGTTAAATTTTGATCAATTGATCATATTAATTTATACATTGCAAAAGGTGATAGAATTTATAATGTACATGTTTTGTATTGAAAAGAAACTTATAATGTACATGTTTTGTATTTGAAAGAAATCTGACTACAAAGAAAGAACTTTAATTTCAAAATATAATATGTGAGAAACGTTTTCATACCTGATGATGTTTTTCCAGAAATGATGTCATATTGTCTGACCAGCGCCAGACTGCTCTGTTGTGACCCATGCCCGATCACTACAGTCTAAATTATTGTTTCTACAATGCCAACATGTTGGCAGCACATGGTATATACTGAATGTACAGCAGTGGATCTTGTCTTAGTACAGGGTACTGGTAACCACATGTGTGAGTTTGTCAGACTTTGTGCCAGTCATAAATCTATTCTTTGATGCCTGACATGTTTATACGGTAGCCACATGAGTCAGACTTTGTGTCCCTCATTAATCTGTTGTTTGGTGGTATTAATATATTTATTATGTTTTCAGTGGAAAGATGTTTCTCCTGACCAGTTAATGGATTCAAAATTGAAATGTGTGTTGGATCCTAGTGGTAATTCTTCAGTAAGTATTTCTAGGTATTCCTTTGTATATCCTTCACTTCTGACACCAGTGGAAACGGCTCAGTATATCTTATTCACCCCAAGTATTGCTCTCAGCTGTGTATTGGACGCAGGAATATACATGATAACCATAACAAGTACTGTATTCACCCCAAGTATTGCTCTCAGCTGTGTATTGGACGCAGGTAGATACATGATAACCATAACAAGTACCATATTCACCCACGTATTGCTCTCAGCTGTCTATTGGACACAGGTAAAAATGGGTGAAATTTTAAGGATGATAGCTATTTTTAAAACACCGCAAACATTATGGCCACCCAAGATTTGACCATTGGAGACTTGAAAATTTCAAAAGCTGTGAAATGGACGTATCCTATTTTTGGTTAAGATTATGGGTTAATAAAAGTGTAGGTACTACTTTGAGGAATACGGTATATCTATTTTAAGCTTACTTGTACATAGTTCAAGGGTCAGGTATAGTGGTGAGCTGTAGCGATTTCTGCTTTTTGGACTTCCAAGCTTTGAAACAAAACTGTTCCTATGCAGTCTTAACCACTCAAAAATGATGTTTTGGAAAGGAGAAAAGGATAGAGCATTCAGCTTCTCAGTCATTTGAAATTTCATAGCTGAATTTTGATAATAGAACATTGTTTGAAACATATTTTGGCGAATGGGGTGTGTGCTAATGGCACCCGAAACAGACTATCCTATTTTCTGACCCCTAAACAAAATCAATGTAGATTGATATGATATGTTCTCATAGGAAAGATATGCTTAAGGACTACATGTACATCATAACATGTATTATTTAGTTCAGCAGTAATAAGTGTTTTTGCAATTGCACCGTAAACCTGATGGTTTCGGTGGATAAGCACAGAATATATTCACTGAGTCACAGTTCAATAACTTTTGTGTTTGTCAATATTTGCAATATTGTTTGCTCATGCATACTTATTATTAATTTCTTATACACACTGCATGCATATCTTGTTATGTGGTACGGTGAGCATTTTGTTCTTTCTTCATTCTTCTTAATGTTACTGTTTAGCAGTATCACATCAGTTTCTTTTGCCTGATCAGGCAATTTCCGCAATAAAATTGTCCGATCGGGCAAGTAAATAGGGGAATCTCCGACTTGCCCGATCAGGCAATTTCCTCCACTGTAAGAAAATAAATAAAATTAAATAAAAAAAGCCGAGCATAGCCTTTATTTGCCAGTCAGTTTTCTGCTGAAATATGGCAGGCATGTATATGTGACGGCAAGCGTGCAAACCACTGAGCTACGATGGTGTGTCTCAAACATGTATCTGTTGTTGACCAGATTTTCCATCTTTATGTTGTGAAATGAACGTTGTGTTTTGTACTGAAGATTGATAGTCATTTTCTTCCATTCTATGCTTGATTTGATCTGTATTTACGTATTCTGCTTGTGCAAATAATAAAAGTGCATATGCATAATGTTAACTTTATACTAGAACTGTAAGGATAGGTCAAATTCACTATCAAAATCATCTTAATTATTATGCCCCCATCTTTATTGCTTTGCTCATGTTGGTCGGTAGGCCGGTTGGTCAGTCGGTAGACCAAATGGTTTCCGTTCAATAACTCGAGAACGTTTTGGCATAGGATCTTCAAGCTTTACATGGAGGTTGGTCATCAATAGTAGATGACCCCTATTGATTTTGAAGTCAGTAGGGTAAAGATCAAGGTCACTAGTGGGCTGCTATGGGGACATATTACAAACATCTCTTGCCACACTCCAGAAAGTATTCAGGCTACCAGATAGGGGGTTTATCCATTGGAGTATACTATCATGAGCAATATGTTCAAGTTTTATAATAAAAATCAAAACATTTCATTGGTTGAAGCTAAATTCTCGATTTATGTACATTGGTATAGATTAAACTTCTGCCGTAAGGTCAATTTTTAACTGATTCAGAAAAAATCAGATATCGAAACTTCAGATTGATTAGTGAACCTACTGTTACATCTCTAGTATATCAAAAACATACTTATACTCTCACATGTACTCACTATTATATAACTCAGGATCGCTTTGATTGTTTTCAGTCACAGAGTTCTGGTGTCCAAGAAGAAAAGGTAAAACCTGTTAGAAATGACCCAGCACAATTAATGCCCGAACCCCCAATAACTAGGGCAGAGGCCTCTTCAACCCAAAAAGTAAGGTGTTATTTATCAGAGTTTATAATCTGTCTAAGTCATTTAACCAGAGACTTAGAACTTAACACCCTGTTTCTATCACATGGCAGCCTTCTTATGCACATTTATGTAATCACTTTGGCTTACTGGCATCTGATATCAGGTTTTACTGTATATAGTGTGAACTTGTTGGGCTTTCAGAGAATACTGTCCATTTAAAAAATCTTTTTAGTCCCCTACCGGCTTTTGACCGGAGGGGACTATAGGTTTGCCCTCCGTCCGTCCGTCAGTCAGTCCGTCCGTCCGTCAAAAAATCTGGATCCTGACATAACTCAAACAGTTTCCAAGCTAGGTTTATGAAACTTGGTATGTGGATAGGGGGCAATAAGGGGATTATGCACATCTAAAAATATTTTGATTCTGACAACAATTGTGGTTGCTATGGCAACAGAAACATTGAAAATAGCTTCAAACCGGCAGGGGACTTCTGTATTGCTTGCAATTCTCAATTACTTGTTTGTTTAAGTAGTTAAGTTAGCTACATGAAAATATTGGCAAATTTTGAGAAATTTACAAAAATCTCAAACATTTCCGCTGACGTTAAATTAACATCAACTTAATGTTGGCCTATAAAAAATGCTACTAAGAAATTTTTACAAATCACTGATATTTCCTCCCGCTAAATGTTTGAAATTTATATTTCGCCAAATTTTAAACCCTCAGAAGTATCTACTGATATTTATCATCTGAGATTTATTTCAATTTAAAGATGTATATTTCTACTGGTTATAAAGTTTTCTAAATTTAAGACAGTAGTATTTTTTATTTAATAAAAAGAAAACTTGTGATTTAATGTTTCAAACTTTTTGTTGATTTAAATTAACCCTTTACTGCATACATACAGGGAGTCCATTATCAATTATTTTGCAGTAATGAGTAATAAGGGTAGACAATCAAATTTACAGATGGAATTAACAAAATACCTTAACAAGGGAGATAATTCATGATATTTGTCACAAAAAGCAGCATAAGAGGACTTGACAAAATACCTGTTTGCGGTATTATGGTGGTTAGTTATCGCTTCTCGGACTTTTCGCTCTAAAAAGGGATGGACGCACTAAGATAATTTAAAGTTGTTCACTGTATACAGTAAAATATGGTATGTTTAAAATTATAATACAGTCATGTCCGTTCGGACTAGTTTACAATTAATTGGGGGTCTCGGTTTGGTACAAGAGAAAATTAACTCCTAACAAAGTAAAATACATGTACATGTACATATATCTGGTAAATTATGCCTACACTTTGGTCAAAATGGAAAATCCAGAAAATCAAGAACGTTCTGTTTGAGTGTTGTTTGAATTATCTCGAGTTGCATGAGTTGTGCATGCTTTGTTATAGATTTAAAATCCTAACATAAGTGACTGTAGTCTCGCAGCTAGGAACCAGGCATCACACACTCACAGCAAGCGAACTAGATTTTTGCACTCTTCACTTACTGTTAATGTTGAACTATTGTACACAGGGTAGTCAATATCATTTCTAAAAGAGCAATGGCTTCTGACCAAAGTAAAAGTTATTTGATGAAACTATCTCAAGTAATGGCAAAGTTATGGTAATTAATCTGCTCTGAAGGATTTTCTTTAATACAAACTGGGTTAATTATTATATGGAAACAATGTCATGGAAAGCCTCTAGTTTGGCAAAAATGTTCGACCGCATACAATTTTCAGTATTTTTTTTATTTGACCCTGTTGACACCCCTGTTTACATAAGGACTAGTAATATAATAAGAATGATGTTCTAATTCTCAAATATGTCTTGCAATGAGTGTGTGATGCTTGGCAACCCTTTTCTACAGAAATGTTTGCAAATTTTCTTCACATGGAAAGACAACTCATTGTAATATACATCACAATTTTTTATTGGTTTTGTGGTTGAACTTGACCATGAAATATAACCCCTTGATTGATCAGCCCTCAAGTACGGAACAAGGGTTTCCCTTCCATGTTCCTCAAATTTACTTCCCAATGAAATTACATTTTACTTAAATCCACAAAATGCAATGCCAACAAAAAAAGAAGATTTTACAATAATTTTGCTTATGGATGTTACAATCGTACATGAACTTGTATTGATGAATTTTGAAATTCAAATTATTTTTTAAAATAATGATTTATGTATATCATATGTATACATGAGTTGTATTTTCAAGTCTTTCTATTTCACCTTCGTAATTTGCTAATACTGCATAATTATAGCCTGTTCTTGCATGGTTATAGCCTGTTCTGTTCTCTGTGATGTGCACGTGTTTACTTCTTTCTTACTTCTTTTATAAAATGTAATTATGTCACCCACATATCTTAGGGGAGACAAACTGATTTGTGCTGGATGGACATTTAAAGTTAAACAGTTAAACTGAGTTTATCAGTGTTAGTTCTCTTTAACTATTGGTCAGATTTCAATGAAACTTCACACAAATGCTTAATTGGCACCAAGACTAGTTGAGCATATTGTCTGGAGTTATGCCAGAGTTATGGCACATTGTGTGTGACAAATGTTTTTGTGTGAAAAACCATTTAGTTTCTGGCTTATGTTATTTGATATTTGGACAGTTTTAGTTTCAGTTAGCTGTTTATTTGTTTTCCCATTTATCTAATATCTTTGCATAGCACACAATACCTTGTCTCTCCTCTTTTGGTTTGAACTTTTATGTAAATTTACATTAGTCATAGTAAGTACATTCTGCTGTTCTTCTTTTGCCCTATTAAATCAGGGGTGTCAATTTTCCTGATTTATCCGGAAATCCGGATTTATCATTCCTGCAGGGGTGTCAATATTCCTGTGAAATCCTGAAAGAGCTATGATTTCTGACCAAAAATAAAAGTTATTTGATGAAAATATCTCAAGAAATGGCTAAGTTATTGTCAATTTAATCTTCTCTAAAGGATATTATCCAATGAAAACTGAGTAAAATTTGGAAACAATGTGGTTGAAGGCCTCTTGTTTGGAAAAAATGGTCCGCTGCATATGATTTTCAGGATTTTTAATTTGGCTCTGTTGACACCCCTGTTCCTGAAAGAACAATGGTTTTTTACCAAAAAACTGCTCTGAAGGGTTTTCTTTTATACAAACTGAGTTATTATGGAAACAATGTCATTGAATGCCTCCTGGTTTGCAAAAATGGTCGTCCGCATATGATTTTCCTGATTTTTAATTTGGCCCTGTTGACACCCCTATTAACATATTTAAAATAATTAATCATAGTATGCATGTTCCGTTGTTCTTTAAATTCTTTAGTCCTTATATATAGGTAAATAAAGATCAGAGCTGGTATTCACAAAGCATCTTAAGAGAAAACTTAAATATTTTTACTCAAGTTAAATATATATTTCCCTACAAACTAAAAATAACTCATGTTTTCTTTGAGATTATTGTAGCTCATTACATGATGCTTCTTAACAATGTAAAAAAATGAAAATCTTTATTTTCCTGTTTAGCTGATCAATACATTGAAGTTTTCTCTTAAGATGCCTTGTGATTACCTCCCTTGCATTATACACATGTAAATAAAGTGCTGAGTTATATAACAAATTTCTTATTTATTTCATGTTATCGAATGTCACATTCACTTTATATCTTTGTTCGAAGTATTGCTTGATTTCTGATATTATATTGTTCACTGTTGCCTAGCAACATGTTAATACAGGGGCCTTTTCACCAAACTTTGTACAATGTATAAACATTATTTTCTCAACTCTCTCCATATAACTAACTAACAAAGAAGTGTGAAAAAATTGACATTATGCCAGAGCTGAAATCCCTCTGTCGTATGGTTTGTTGAAGGTTTCAAAGCAAATTACTGTAAAATCATTAATATTCATGTGGGATTAAATTTGTGAATGGTCTAAAGCACAAAATTAAATCCCCAATGAATAATTGTACCAATAAAAATGTTTATTTGCTTTCAAGGTCAGTCAAGTATAGACTGTGTTTTTTTGGAAGTTTACTTGCATGTATCAACATGTAATTAAACGATTATTATAAAATTATAAAGAATGATTTCTGATAATTTGTGTGAATTTTGACCTTGCCATTTTTCATGAAATCCGAAATCCTTGAAATTACATTCCCACAACATGGTCGTTTTCACCTAAACCACGAAATTGTCCCATTGAAATTCAATGATTTTACAATAATTGGTCAATGAGCTTATTAGTTACCATTAAATAATAATAAATGTAATTTAAAAAGGGTATTTGATTGGCAACTGACACAATGTCAATTCTTTCTACAGGGGTGTCAATATTTCTGATTAATCCGGAATGCCGGATAAGTTATTTGATGAAAATATCTCAAGAAATGGCAAAGTTATGGTCAATTTAATTTTCTCTGAAGGATATTTTCCAATAAAAACTGAGTAAAATATGGAAACAATGTGGTTGAAGGCTTCTTGTTTAAAAAAAATAGTCTGACATATATGATTTTCAGGATTTTTAATTTGATACCCCTGTTTCTATGAATGAAATAACCCCCAGGCTTATATTGCTGTGCCATGATTTGACATTTTGAACAGTTACTGTAATGTTTAATTCCATTTTCAGACTCCCGCTCCGGTAGGTGCAGATGCCCAGAAAAGACAAGATGATGAAATTAGACGATTGAAAGAACAAATTAATCAATTGAAACAGGAAAACTCAAATATCAAAGTATGAATTTCACGTCAGCTATTTCACATTGTCTGCATTGTAACTTGCATTTATCACGGTATGAATTCTGATACACCGCTTTTCAGTTCCGTGGGAGAATTACTCTATTATCATAGGGCTCTGATGGAGCTGCAAACAAATGTAACACTCAGGATACATGAAATCTGAGTTCCAAGTGTTACATTGGGTTTCAGTTCCGTCAGAGCTATATGAAAACAGAACAATGGAATTATTCTCTCACTGAAATGAAAAGCGGTGTATCAGGATTCATACCGTGTTTATAGACTGTAAACAATTGCTTACCATTGACTTGATTTGTGTGAGTTAGCAATAACTCATTTCAGAATTTATGAAACAAATATTATAAGCTTAAAATTACTGTGAATAAGTCTGCGAAATTAGCACTTTTCCAGTTATCAGGACTAGTAATTATTGATTCAGACAAGTAACTTCTGCAGCAATTTATACAAGAATATAAAGGAAAACTATTCACTTTTGCTGATTCATTCAAGCAGTTTTAAAGTTTTTAATTCACAGACTGTACTCATTGAACTGTTCGTACTACTAGTATAGAATATTACTGAAACATTATTATGGACTGTGATGTGGATATCAAAGATGATATTAGTTGTATAAGGAATTGATTGATGTGGACTGCAGTGTTTTACAGTGTTCATGGGGATTATCTCCCTTGCTAGACGGAAGGCAAATGAGTAGGTTCTTTAATTGAAAAATTCAAACTCATTATCAGACCGAATGAAAAACAGATGAGGTCAAACGACAGGGCTGTTTCTCCTCTAATCTTGTGTCTAATTTGTCCCTTCATGGAGTAAGGGTTGCATAGAGAACGAGTTACGAAGGGAGGCTGTTTTCAAGGATGTCCCAAGGCATAGTAAGTTCCAGGTATCGGCTGGTTTGCCTAGTGTCAGAATAATAAGTGGGTAGTTTTTATGCCCCCGTATCGATAGATTGGGAGGCATATAGTGATGCACCTGTCCGTCCGTTCGTCAGTCCGTCCTGGTTAACCCAAATTGACCGTTTCTTCTAGCATTAATATGGCTTGCTACAAAGCTTTTATACTTGCATGGATGTTGTATATGAACACTCTCCACACATCTGTATCACCTAACCCCATTTTGACCTTCACCTTGACCTAATTTTGGACTTATTTATAGACAAGGCTTCCACAGGGGGCATAAGCGTTTATTGAACGCAGTCTTGTTCTTTGACTGAAATAGGATAATGTGATTTGGTAGTCTACATATGACTAAAATAGTGTTGACTAGGGGGACTTACAATGATATTGATATTGTTTATTACAGGCTGAGGAAGTACGGTTGAGGAAGGTAGCTATGTCTGATACAGTAACCTCTACCCCACCACCATCACAGCGAGTTGAAGCCCCGGCACAGACTGGCCCAGTTCTTCCACCCTATGTCTACCTTATACTTGCTGTTATAATTGGCATCCTATTAGGCAAGATCTTACTGTAGTGCCAGCTTCACGATACACACCATTTTACAAGGGCTGGACTTATTTATTTTAAAGCACAAACTAAGCGTTGTAGCAATGGGGCCATAAGCAGTTTATATGGGGATGGATCAGTTTTCAACACCATGGATCGAGGACAGGAATGAAGAGTTCATTTCTCGAGTTTATATCCATATACTGATGGACAAACATTGATCGTCACGGAACATCACAGACAATTTATGAAGTTCCTGTTAGTATACATAGATAACTAATGAAACAATTTGTGATTTTTTTTGTCATTTGTTGCTTATGTGTGAACTTGTTTTGTTGAAAATCATGCGCAACTTTAATAATTATTATCTTGATTTTTATATAGCATGTCATGGATTGGGTAAATTAATTCATTTGAATTTACCTGTGTTGTACAGTAACTTTATTGGTGAATGAGAGACATTAGTGAGTAATCTCCCCTTTCTACTCTCTTTATAGTGAGTAGTCTCCCCTAGCTACTCTCTAGATAGTGAGTGGTCTCCCCTAGCTACCATCTGAATAGTAAGTGGTCTCCCCTTGCTACTCTCTAGATAGTGAGTGGTCTCCCCTTACTGCTCTCTGAATAGTGAGTGGTCTCCCCTTGCTACTCTCTAAATAGTGAGTGGTCTCCCCTTTTGACTATGAATAGTGAGTGGTCTCCCCTTGCCACTCTCTAAATAGTGAATGGTCTCCCCTTGCTACTCTCTAAATAGTGAGTGGTCTCCCCTTGCTACTCTCTAAATAGTGAGTGGTCTCCCTTGCTACTCTCTAAATAGTGAGTGGTCTCCCCTTGCTACTCTCTAAATAGTGAGTGGTCTCCCCTTGCTACTCTCTAAATAGTAAGTGGTTTCCCTGTGTACTCTTTAAAACTATTGGTCCAATCATTCTCTGCTTTTATCCCTGTTTTGTTTGTTGTACATGGTAGTAATTAGACTGAAATATGTACATCTATTACAATCAGATAAAAAAGTAAGTTCAGCTAGCCTACATAATCTACAGTATATAATTATGTTATGCAAGCCCTATCATTTTCTGTATCACAAAAATGAGAAATGTCACATCTAAAATAGGGATATCTCATTGAAAAACACTGATAAAGTCAGTGCCACTAATGTCTCTCATTGAATCTAAACAATTTACCTTTATTGAAACAATATGTAAGGTAAATTGAATCATGTAGATTTGCCTATATTGTACAGTATTGAACATTAGCGATGTAGATACCTTAACCGTATCCCTCTTAACTAGATCTTATCATCGGTCATATTATATATTAATCAATTAATATGGTAGCATTAGAAGTTTCATCCTTTTTTGCGGAGAAAAACTATTGACGCTTGAATGAATGATTGTACAGTGTAGTTTACTAAAGGAATATATATATAGGAAAGTGTGGCTCCAAATTTTACCATGTGTGAAAATGTCTTATTATTTTTGTTGTTGATTTTTTTTACGCATGAATTGAAATTGTCATGTTTATTCTTCAGTCATGCCAACTCGTGTTCATAGCAACGTGCAAAATCTGACCAGATTTATTCAATTGTCATCGAATCGGTTGAACTGTGAGATGGCTGATTTTGTGATTCATTTTCTTGTTACATGCTGTCAGATGAAACTGTGTAATGACATTATGTACAACGTTTAGCATCGTAAGAACTTTACCTGTCACATATTTAGGTCAACCGTGCGGTGCGACCTCTCTGGAGCAACATTTATATAACAAGGCATTAGATTTTAACAGTTGTTGAGAGGTTGTTACTCAAAGGAGCTTCAAGTGATAATTGCTTCAGCAGAAAAACTATTGATACAATTGTTGACAGGTTGTTGTTGTTGCTCAAGTTAGGGTCGCACTAGGGAGGTTATTCTGTACTCAGCATCCTAACTTGCTACAGTATGTAGAAAGCCACATCATTCAATATCAATCTGTAATGAAAACTTTTCTTAATTTTTGGGTGCTTTAGAACGGCAGTGCTTATTATGTGTTTGTGACATTCAGTTATTTCAAAGATATTTCTCTAAAACTACTGGGTCTCATCTGTGTCACTCCAGAATTGCATGCTCGTGGAGTTTCTATGGAAGTCAAAGAAGTTGATGCCTGTTGAGTCAAACACCCATCTCAACAGGCATCAAATTCTTCCGGTGACTTCCATAGGGACTCAACAGGTATCTAATTGTCATGTGACGGAGAAAGGACCCCGTGACAACAAGGATCAGCCTTTATTATATGCCAGGTTACATGTATGTGTTTAAAAAATGTTGTTTATAAAAACAGAAAACCCATTATTATATCCGGTATGTTGAAAAAAAACCTGAAAATAATTGTGGAATTGTTATTTGATGTTTCTTTGTTATTCCATTTTTACACAATTTTTTTATCATCAGGAACTTCTTAAATCCATAATAAATGTGTGAGTACATCAATAGTGTTTCAACTTCTTCATTGCACAAAGTATTTTAGAATTAGATTCAAGAAATTTCACCATTTAAAAATGAAGCCTTTTACTGCACTTCCTTCATCCTTCTTGTGACTAAATTGTGTGACACACCTCTAAATATAGTGTTTACTGATTGGTCAATAGGGACATGCCTCTAAATATGGCGTTTACTGATTGGTCAATTGTCACACCTCCAGATAGAGTGTTTTCTGATTGATTGATAGAAACACACCTCTAAATATAACGTTATCTCATAGGTCGAAAGTGACACACCTCTAAATACAGTGTTTACTGATTGATCGATCAATAGCGACAAACCTCTAAATATAGTGTTTATTGATTGGTTGATAGTGACGCACCTCTATGAAAATATTGGCAACGGTGTTGGTTTTCCTCTAGATGTGGATAAATTTGCCTGTTCCTTGTCAAAAAGAAAGTTAATACTGGTAAGGATACCATTCTGGAAACCTGGTAAGGGGAATTGGCCCCCGTTGATGACTGAAAAATTGTTGAGAAATAGCATTAAACCCCCCCCCCCCCCACTTAAATAAACGAACAGTGATGTCCCAGATTAACTGATTTTATTTTATGTGATTTCTCTCATTTAAAATCTCATTACATCCATAGCATGCTGTGTTTATTAGAACCATCCATGCTTGTTGGATTATTGTGTATTTTACACCCTTATATCACAGGGGTGTCAATATTCCTGATTGATCCGGAATTCTTCATTTATCTTTTCCGAAAGAGCTATAATTTCTGGCCAAAATAAAAGTTATTTGATGCAAATATCTCAAGAAATGGCAAACTTATGATCTAATTTTATTCAATACAAACTGAGTTAAAGATGGAAACAATGTGGTTATAGTGATATGAAGGCCTCTTGTTTGACAAAAATGGTCAGCCGCAAATGATTTCAGGATTTTAAATTTGGCTCTGTTGACACTGCATGTATCTGATTCTGCTATATTCATGGTTATAATCAAATATTGTGGGTGTAATCAAACGTGTTAATACCCATTAGCGTAGTACATTTTGATTTATTTTAGTTTCAAGTGAGCCATTTCAATAGCCACGGAATTTAATAATATTGCTTACTGCACACATGCTTTGAGTTTGTAGCATATTAGGCATTGCATTGATTTGACTTATCCATGTAAACTGTATAATATGCAATAGGTCTATGTGTCATATTTCCATCACTTTAAGTGTAATTCACTGGTAAAATTATTGAAACTTATAATCACATTTTTCATCTGTGTGGCTGTCATTTTGGAATGATTCAAACACATTATGTTAAAACTAAGATTGTTTATCTATATAACTGCTGCAATGAATAACGTATATCCTTTTTAGCTCACCTGTCACAAAGTGACAGAGTGAGCTTTTGTGATCACTCTTCGTCCGTCGTCCGTCGTCCGTCCGTCGTCCGTCCGTCAACAATTGGCTTGTGTAGACACTAGAGGTCACAATTTCAGCCTTATCTTTATGAAACTTGGTCACAATGATCATCTCAACAAAATCTAGGCCAAGTTCGATATTGGGTCATCCGGGGTCAAAAACTAGGTCACTAGGTCAAATCATAGAAAAACCTTGTGTAGTCACTAGAGGTCACAATTTTGACTTAATCTTTATGAAACTTGGTCACAATGATCATCTCAATAAAATCTAGGTCAAGTTCGATAGTGGGTCATCTGGGGTCAAAAACTAGGTCACTAGGTCAAATCATAGAAAAACCTTGTGTAGTCACTAGAGGTCACAATTTTGACTTAATCTTTATGAAACTTGGTCACAACGATCATCTCGACAAAATCTAGGTCAAGTTCGATATTGGGTCATCCGGGGTCAAATACTAGGTCACAAGGTCAAATCATAGAAAAACCTTGTGTAGTCACTAGAGGTCATAATTTTGACTTAATCTTTATGAAACTTTGTCACAATGATCATCTCGACAAAATCTAGGTCAAGTTCGATATTGGGTCATCAGGGGTCAAAAACTAGGTCACAAGGTCAAATCATAGAAAAACCTTGTGTAGTCACTAGAGGTCACAATTTTGACTTAATCTTTATGAAACTTTGTCACAATGATCATCTCGACAAAATCTAGGCCAAGTTCGATATTGGTTTATCTGGGGTCAAAAACTAGGTCATTAAGTCAAATCATATTAAAACCTTGTGTAGTCACTAGAGGTCACAATATTGGCCTTATCTGTATGAAACTTGGTCACAATGATCATCTCTACAAAATCTAGGTCAAGTTCGACAGGTGAGCGACCTAGGGCCCTTTGGGCCCTCTTGTTGAAGCAAACATTTATTACGTATATAGCATATATTGATATTGCATTTAGATTTCCAATAAGTGATGTAATGGCCGTGATAGTTCTATGGTTTTATCGAATTTAACCCTTTATTCCATATAGCCTACACACACTTTTCAAGAGATCACCATCTCCATACACATTATTAGTCCTCTATAATTGTCTTGTCTGTCTGTCAAAACATCTGGATCCTGACATAATTCAAACAGTTTCCTAGCTAGGTTTATGAACTTGTTATGTGGATAGGAGGCAATAGGGGGATAATGTACGTCTAAAATATTAAATATAAATTATTTTGATTCTAATAAGAATTGTGGTTGCTATGGCAACAGAAACTTTGAAAATAATTTAAAGGTCATGACTTCAAATCGGTAGGGGACTTCTGTATTGCTTGCAATTCTTAGTGTTGTTGAACAATAATTTGTGATTGTATGTGTGGTCATGATTTGGCTTACTTTGTACACATGTCTATACACCTTATTGGTAAATAATCGACGATGAACATGTGATTGTGAACTTCGTATCTATGGAGTAAAGGGTTAATGTACTAATATTTGTTTGAATATTTCTGTGTGTATTTTTACTAAGAAGTTCTTTTCTGCTATATGTATATATTTAACTTCACATACATTTTCTTATCCATGTACGTTTGCATTATTAGTCCCCTACCAGTTTTTGACCGGAGGGGACTAGAGGTTTGCCGTCTGTCCGTCAAAAAATCTGGATCCTGACATTACTCAAACAGTTTTCAAGCTAGGTTTATGAAACTTGGTATGTGGATAGGGGGCAATAAGGGGATAATGCACATCCAAAAATATTGTGGTTGCTATGGCAACAGAAACATTGAAAATGGTTTAAAACCAGTAGGGGACTTCTGTATTGATTGCAATACTTAATGACTTGTTAATATGAGAGTTATATCTTAATATAGATATATTTATAATGTAAGTCATTGAGCTTTTTTATAGTTCCAAAACTTGAAAATGTAGCTAAGCAGTCAGTCAGTATAACTGAAGGTTTATTTCATGTTGTGTTCCATTCTATGAATATTTGTCAAGGCAAAGTTTGTAAGAAGTATGTATGGAGATATAGTGCGCCCAGGATAATGTGAAAGGCGGGAAAATTTGGTATATTCCACAAAAATGGATAACAAGAATGTGCACGATAATCAGTGATGTTTTAAGTACAATACTGACCTTATCTGTTTATTTAAGTGATTGGTAAAACCAATTTTGCCACAGTTGACCAAACCTATAAATGTTTGTAAATATCACATTATCCTGGACGGACTATAGTCAGCCATTGTATGAACAGCATGATACGTGTTGTTGCTATTCCTGTGTTATGTGTGTGTGTATATATGATGACAAAAAACTTAGGGAATTGAAACGAAAAACTCAGATATAGTATGAATGTTTTGACATATCATGATATCAGTGGTATGTGATTCGTCAGGTTAATAAGTATAGATAAACGTCAAATTTCAAACAAAATCTTACATGAAAATGTTATGTCAGTAGCCCGTGTTCAAATAAAAAAATTGAACTTCATTTGCTTAATGAAAAATTTAGCCCTTTACTCTATACATCCTACACTATTCTGATAAGAGATGAGCAAGGAAATGTGAACACAACTCATGTGCAGCTTTTTGGGACAAATATCAAGAATTGCCTCCCTTGGTATGATTTTTATTTTTAAGGTCATTTTATTAATTTGATTGTCTCCCCTCTATATTCATTATTGGTAAATAATTTGATAAACATGGAGTATATGGGGCATGAATTGACATATCCATGGAGTAAAGGGGTTTAAGATGCAAAATATGATAACAAATTTCAATTATAAGGATGTGTGACTTACACAAGGCATGCGATAGGTGTTTGAATTATGTGGCCAACTTGTCCTTGTAAATATATAAAAAAAACTGCTGTGCGTGCAAGAGATGTGTGGATTTTTTTCACTTTTTTTGTTTTTGTTTTTTTATAGACATGCAAACACAGGTAACTGTATCATTGATAAATAGTAAACAAACATTTCTTTTAATAAAATTTATCTTATCTTAGATATTATTAATTTTATAAAAAAAAAATTGTTTGTTTACTCTTTATTAATGATACAGTTACCTGTGCATGCAAATTGCAAAAATTGAAAAAAAATACAAGTGCATGTAAGTGGGGACTGGGGACAGGGGACTAAACTTGTACATGTTTTCTTTACATGACTGCTTGATGTTTATACATATGTAACATTTATATTATATTCACATAGTTAGTGTCCACCATTCTCATTGTTTTTCTCCATTGCAAGTTGGAAACTGTTTAATATTAGATAAACACCATTTGTGTGTATAGCAAAAAAATGCTTGTTTATTAGTCTTTGTTAGACCCCTACCGGTTTTTGACCGGAGGGGACTATAGGTTTGCCCTCCGTCCGTCAGTCTGTTTATGTCTGTCCGTAAAAAAATCTGGATCCTGAAATAAATGAAACAGTTTCCAAGCTAGGTTTATGAAACTTCAAATGTGGATAGAGGGCAATAAGGGGATTATGCACGTCTAAAAAATTGTGTTTGCTATGGCAACAGAAACATTGAAAATGGCTTCAAACGGGTAGGGGACTTCTGTATTGCTTGCAATTCTTATTGACTTGTTTAAAATGATATACAGTTAAACCTGCCTGAAGCTGTAATTCAAACTGGTATACAGTCGGGCCTGTCTTAAAGAGCCAATCAAGGGGTATAACAAATATGACTATAAACAGGTGTGTCATTATTCCTGATTTATACGGAATTCTGGATTTATCTATCCATAAAAACATCTGATTTCTGACCAAAATAAAAGTCATTTGATAAATAATATCTAAAAAAAATGTCAAAGTTTGGTTAGGTCAATTGTGTCTGCTCAGAAGGATTTTCTTTACTACAAACTGAGTTATTTATAAAAACAATGAAGATTGAACGTCTCTAGTTTGGCAAAAATGGTCTGCCGCATGTGACTTTTAGCTCACCTGCCACAAAGTGGCAAGGAGAGCTTTTGTGATTGTTTTGTGTCTGTCGTCCGTCCGTTAGCTTTTTCACCATTAACACTCTAGCACCCCCATTTTTGTATCTCAATGAAATATAGGTCAAGTTCGAATCTGGGTCATGTGGGGTCAAAAACTAGGTCAAAAGGTCAAATAATAGGAAAACCTTGTTAACACTCTAGAGGCCATATTTTTGCTTCAATCTTCATCAACTTTGGTCAAAATGTATATCTTGATGACCTTAAGGTCACGTTTAAAATTTGGCCATGTTTAGCAGGTGAGCGCCCCAGGATCTATGATCCTCTTGTTAGGATTTTTAATTTGGTCTTATTGACAACCCTGCATAAAGTAGATGGTGCGCTTACTATTAAAATTGCCTAAGAGGTTATTACATTAGATATATAAGACAGGTGGCTGTTAAATTTTGGTGATCACTTACACAGGTTTTGACTGTATATCGCTCAATATATAAATCACTCAATGTTGGAAAATAACACTGAATTCCTGTAGTTGTATCTCTATTTTTTTCTGTAAGACGTGTTGTTACTATTTTGATATAGTATTCGGTATACAAGGTGTGGTCCTTTGGCGTGGTCTATTTAGTTTGTAGCATTATGTTGGTTCTCGAATTAGCATAATTCAGGGGTGTCAATATTCCTGATTAATCCGGAATTCCGAATTTATCTATCCTGAAAAAGCTATGATTTCTGACCAAATTAAAAGTTATTTGATGAAAATATCTCAAGAAATGGCAAAGTTATAGTCAGTTCAATCTACTCTGAAGGATTTTATTAATGACAACTGAGTTAAATGTGGAAACAAGGTGGTTGAAAGCGTCTTGTTTGGCAAAAATAGTCAGCCCCTTTTGATTTTCAGGATTTTTAATTTGGCTCTGTTGACACCCCTGATAATTATAAAAACAGGCATTTGTTCCAATGTTGAGTCTGTTCTCTGGAGGAACCAAGTCAATAGTTTCCATCGTGCTTTGAGTATCTGTTCTCTGGAGGAACCAAGTTTATAGTTTCCATCGTGCTTTGAGTATCTGTTCTCTGGAGGAACCAAGTTTATAGTTTCCATCGTGCATTGAGTATCTGTTCTCTGGAGGAACCAAGTTAATAGTTTCCATCGTGCTTTGAGTATCTGTTCTCTGGAGGAACCAAGTTAATAGTTTCCATCGTGCTTTGAGTATCTGTTCTCTGGAGGAACCAAGTTAATAGTTTCCATCGTGCATTGAGTATCTGTTCTCTGGAAGAACCAAGTTAATAGTTTCCATCGTGCTTTGAGTATCTGTTCTCTGGAGGAACCAAGTTAATAGTTTCCATCGTGCTTTGAGTATCTGTTCTCTGGAGGAACCAAGTTTATAGTTTCCATGGTGCTTTGAGTATCTGTTCTCTGGAGGAACCAAGTTAATAGTTTCCATCGTGCTTTGAGTATCTGTTCTCTGGAGGAACCAAGTTAATAGTTTCCATCGTGCTTTGAGTATCGGGTGTACATGTTTGTAAAGGATTGTGTACCTATGTGTTATTGTCTGTTGTTATGTTTTCCATAGCTTGTAAACATTTTGAATTATTCTGTACTTAATCCACTATTTGCATTGCACATCTTTAGTCCCTCAGTATCTCTGTAAGTGAATTGTTATGTTTTGCTTTACAAGGTTCGGCAAGATGTGTACTTAGTCATTGTTGGAATGCTGTAACTTTACCTAGCTTCTTGTTTTATTGTGACCAACTATTCCCACTTGACTGCAATAAAGACATTTATGTTAAATGAAATGTTTGTTGTTTATTTAAGACTAGAGAGAGACAGGAGTGTTGTTTCTTCAAATCAGGATGTTTTCTTTGCATTCATAAGGCCGAACTGAAAATATTCTTGGTTTCCCCTTCCCGACCCTAGCAGATATAGAATGGGTAGGTAGGTAGGGTAAATATTTTTTTTGGATTAAATGTTTCAGTATGATAGTTTAACTTAACCAATAACTGTCATACTGAAACAATTCCAAAAAAAATACAAATAATGAAATTTAGAATTGACTCTAAAGTGAAAACCAACAGTCTTAAATTTAATGGTAAAAAAACAAAAAAAACAAAATTTTCACTTCCAATTTTTAATAAAAAAATATTATTTCAATTTGGGCAATAAATGGTTCATCGTGTTTGTGCATAATTCTCATAAATACAGGAACACCAGTTAAATTATCTGACTGTCATACATTGCTAATGAGAGACATAAGTAACATATAAATTATCTCCCTTGTAAGATAAAGCCCGAGGTAGACCAATTAGCATACAGGTCCTAACTAGTTGAGATCCTCGGACTTTATCCTTGTTTTTAACTGAAATATCATTGATTTTAGATATGAAATTTCTCACTTCTGTATTACCTAATATGTTAGGGCCATAAAAATTTATATACCATGGTGTGTAAACAACATGTAGCCAAATTTATTATTTGATCTGATAATTAATGTTGCAAATATTTCAGCCTAATTACTACCATGTGCAATAAACAAAACAGGGATAAAAACAGAGTAATCCGCATGATAGGACCGGTGGAGTTTTAGAGAGTAGTAAGGGGGGATAATTTACTATTTTTCCCCATTGAATTATGACAGAAAATTGAAAACAATAAAGATCTGAGTGGAACTAGCGACTTATGATAGAAAATATTAAGAGGAAAAGTGCTGTGAGAAGATATGTTTTACTGGGTGATCTATTCCGATTATTGGGTATTAAGCATCTCTGATTATGCTGTCTGTCCACAATTAGCTTATGTGTATGTTAACATCGCCTTTTCTAGACCAAATTTTGGTACAATGTATTTCTGACTAATACCATACTGTTTGTATTTGCCCTAAATACTTGGCAAAGTTTGAAAAAGGACAGAGTCTGTCTGTATAAATAACTATGGCCCTTGATTTATTAAAAATAACATGTTAAAATCATGTTTATACTTTAGATCCCACATTATAAGAGAGCATGACCCTCGAAAGTCTGATCTACACTCTACAACTTGCCTAGTTCACTCGGCTATTAACCCAGGTTAGCCAGTTCTTAACTTGACCTTTTCTACCAACAGCAAACAAGCATATAACTGTCTAATCACAGCTCCTTGAAGAGGTAGATATCTTCACATATTTAGGAAGTGAGTTAGACAGTATTGGTTGGACAGAAAGTGACATCCAACAAAGAATTGACAAGGCAAGATCAATATTTAGCTTGTTAGGAATCATCTGGAGAGCTACAAACATTACACTTGCAACAAAACTAAAACTTTAATTCCAACAATAACAATGCATGTACATGTAATACTTTAAGGACCTGAGACCTGTACAAAACAAAATTCCTTCACAAATAGCATCAATTAAAGTCATTAATGATTATAAACAATTGCCTCAGACTTATCCTACACATTAGTCATGGCCCAACAAAATCAGAATTGAAGACCTCTAAAAAAGAACATACAAGCTATAAGTACCTATAGAGAAAGAAAATAAGAAGATGAAACGGAGACAGATTGGCAACCCTGTGAAAACTGAGAAACTTCATCATTTGCCAGGCACTGCAGTGGAATCCTCAAGGAAAAAAAGAGTTGGGCATTCAGGTAACATGTTGAGACAAAATGTAACAACAGAACTTTGGAAAAATCTGGAGGGAAAAACATAGGATTAGTTTGAGATGGAGGAATATCATCAATGGCTTATGTTCCATTATATTTCATAAAACAAGTTTCAGCAAGCCTGATTATAGACTAAGTTTGGAATTGGTTATAATTATTATTATACCATATTTAAACAGCCCTTTCATGTATATACATATTCAAAAATGCTGTACAGGTCACGGGGTCAAATCATATTACAACTACATGTTAAAGATAAGAAGAGCATATCGGCCATACTACACTGGCTAGATTTGTAACCTGGAGGTCCATGTTCGATTCCCAGTCGCAGAGGGTCATTTTCCCAATTTAAAATTATTTGTTCAAACTTGGTATGTGAACAGTGAATCATATAAGAAGCTGAAAAATGCAAAAATAATCATATGTAACACACCATGCTTGTGTATGAGTTATCTGCTGATGAATGCGCAAGTTTGGAGGAAAACACGAATTTCCAGGGTAGTTTCTTGCATGATAGCTAGCGTTCATACACAAAGTTTGAACAAATTCTATTATTGGGAATGTTTTGCCCCAACAATCATACAAGAAACTGGAGCAAACGCCTTTAAGTAGGACCTAGACTGGATACACACTTGATCATAATATATTTTATCTTGGCAACATCTTGAGCCTGTTGCCTAACTAAGGCGATACTGAGCACTTTTTGGTAGCACTTTACTATGTCTATGCAACAACACGCTACCAGCGAGCAGTGTTTGCAAATAACATACCGTTCTCAGCACTTTACTAGGCAAGCACTACAGAGCGTCTTCTCATGCAACAGACCACTCCGGTAGTGCTCAGTAGCACTTTGCTGTGCAACGGTCTGCTTTCGGCGAGCACTCGTCGGTAGCATATAAATTTTTCGTTTTTTTTGGAGCTAGCCGGTTCCTAGCATAGCGCTATCGAAAGCTCGGTAGTGGTTTGGTTAAGCAACGGGCTTCTTTACTTTTTTCATCCTTTGCTTTAGGGTACAAAGGGAGCTAATTTCTTGAGAACAGAGTAAGTTCAAGAGTTGTCTCCTATAAACATAGGGACTGTAAATAGGATCATACATAACATTTTCACCTTGTAAATGTTTCTGTTATGTCTGCCATGCAAAAGAACTTTGATAAAAGTTAAACAAGTTGCATGTATAGACATAAAGTCTAACATACTACACTATCCTTCTGTCTCATATATACCTGTGCTTCTTAACAGTTTCATCAGCGCATGTACACTCGCGCATCTAGGTCGGAAAATGTCTGCACTTTTTTTCAGAAGAAAAATTGTTAACTTAACTACATTTATAATATAGGTCTATAGTCAAGGGAGGATTTATTTTTATGATTGCTTGTTTAATCAAATTTATTCGTCCAAATTCATCATACAAATTAAGTTATTTAAGTAATACCTCTTCCTTATACAGTATTCTAGTTTGCTTTTTTTGATCTCCTTTATCTACGCAAGCATGGGCTTATAAGATCTTAGGAGTTATCTTTTAGTGTATGTTGACCGCCCTAAAATATTTAGATGTGTCTAACCGTCTGCACCGGAAGCGCTCATTCTGATAAAGTACCCGGATAAAACTAATTTGCTTTGTGTCGAAGGCGAAGATATCTACGCAAATATTTACTCGTTGTTGACTATTCACATGATTTAGAAAGGAAGAACATACCCAACTGAAACCCAGTGATCTGAAGGTAAATCGAGTTATAAATTTTCTTTTCCATTTTCTCCAATATTGTTGCTTGAAGAATTTTTTCGGCGAGATTTTTTGGTTTGCTGTCAGGCATGACCGATAGGTTGAGGCGGATACGGTTCATGGCTTTTAGTTGATGACACAGAATGAATGTGCCACATTATTTGTAATACATTTTACACATTTTTATCCGCGACCTGTTGGCTGATTTTTAATTTCTGGCTGTCCAGCCTCGGAAACAGGCCAAAATATGTCAAATCATGTAGGAAGTTGCGATCCAATACCAATCCTGACTTGAAAAGATTAATGAAAACATCTAAAGATCATTAGATATAGAGTTACACAGTATTCACCATTACTGGTTAAAACCCGTTTGCCGGGATTACGGAATTAATTGAGCGGCAATGTGCGAGATATTACGAATATATGTCAGGGTGATTAATAGTCCCAACAGAGACCAAACGTATCATTTCATTTCATTGCACTACGTTATGTCTCACCGGGTCGCAAGTACATGTATGTAGCAGTTTGCGACACGATTCTTTGTCGCTGTTTGGTGACCGATTATGAGCCATAAAAAGCAATACAAAGTGAAGGCAAACCGTGCATGGCTTCATTAATGCCTTTTCTATCATTGAAACCGAATGATTGCAAGAACACTAACGGTAACCTCATTGATACATAAATGATTTCTGTTTCATTTCACTTCCAAATTTACTGAAATGTCCTTATTTACGCCATTGAAGCCGTCCAACAGAGAGGATGTATTCCGAATGTTGTTGTTCTGACATTTGTACGAATTTTGATTAGACGAAAATGGCTATAACTAAAACCGGGTATCCGGACTAAAAATAGGCCTACATTATACTCCGTACCGAATAATTATTTCGTCTAAGACGAATTTGTCAACTGTAGATAACTTTCGTTTTTAAAACGGGAGTGAATCGCGACAGATGTCAGACAAACATTTCATCTGATAAGTGATATTGATTGTGTAAAGGTTTGTTTAACGCTGTTTTTTGTACTTTATGATTGAAATAAGCTTTACTATGGTCGATTCAACTGTTAAGTCCCGAATAAGTCGTTCAATTCGGAAATAAAATTTTGCTAAAGACAGCTAAGTTCAAAACTATGAGACTCTATAGTACTGTGGAACGTACGTAGAGTATTATTTATGGGACTAGGTGATTAAAGCATAAAGCGTATAGAGCAACCAGATACATTAATCGCGATTATTTTAACCAAATGTTGAAATGATAAGAATTTGTAAAAAGTCTTACTTGAACACAATGATAACACTATTTGACGATCTCGCTGACAATATTTTTGCCTAAATAATATGTTTTAACTTGAAAAATGCGTATATTTTCTTGTCATCGGTATCAAGCTACGGAAGCGGCAATGATGATTCTACCTAATTGTACAAGGTGCTCCGAATGGCTCCCCCCCTGACTGTGAAATTTCGAATCCGGAGAAACAGGTTTTATCCTGTAATGTCGATATCGAGAATAGCATGGCCATGGAGAAGAATCCTTTTTCTCGCAATATGCACCAAAAATGTCAGTTAATTGAAACCCACTCAACCCCGGGTAATGGCGGTGTTTTTTATTTTTGCTTTTTCAAAGCCCTGGTAAAAAAATGTTGTGAACTCCCAAAAGATAACAAGTGGAAGAGTTCTGACAAGGGTTTCATAATCGTACCAGAAACTCAATCGTTTATCGAAATTTATTGTGCAGGTCATTTCGATCAAATAGTATCCATGGTGCCCATAGAGCAGGAAATGTATTAACTGTACAATCGAAGAACAACAGCAGAAATGATGCCATCAGTTTGCAGATGGTTTTCAAAGGGACAACATCAATCTTTTTCAGAGTGGCAATAACAAATAAATTTTGTTGCGAAATACACTTTATATGCAACATTGAAGTCATGAAGGAGGTGTACATGTATGTGCCCCCAGCCACCATTTGCATGCACTTCACTAGTTCAGTATAGGTTGATTAATTGTGCAGTTCTATGATCTCAATGTCATTTGATTGTGTTGTCAAGTTGATCCCAAAAATCAACAAATATGAATGTTTTACAATATTTTCAATTTTTGTGTAAAAATATAATTTTATCAGAAATACAGTGTAACAATACCAAGTGAGTGACATCTAAATGGCATTGATCAGTTCAATGATGAAATTTGTCAACATTTGCTCTGCTTAGAAAATGAAAATAGCTGTAAGTATTTAATTTCTATGGAATATACGCCTGTCTAAGGGGAAAATATAAGCTTTCCATGAAATGTAGGATCCCTATCGTTGCTTACATTTTCCCTTAGACTGGCGTATATTTCCTAGAAATCGGTTTTGCTTGGATTTGATGCCTTTTGTGACCTCATAGTCACATGGTATTGCTACATTGACAGTAGTGCAATGATTATGTACCTATGATATAAAACAAGAGTACACATTGCTTGTACATTAATAACTTAATTTTATGACACTGTTACTGGAGGGCATTAACTCGTTAGTTTTGTAGTCGGAAACAGATACACAACTTGAGAATCCTACATTACAGTCTCCCATAACCAAGTTATTGAGGCAACATCCTTTAAAGCATGGGTTTGCAGTTAGGTTTGAAACCTGGTGGTGCTAAAACTAAATCATTCGAAAATGGCTGGTTTGTAATTTCCTAGTCCTCATTTATACAGTATACAGCGATTTTTTTTGTCTGTTTGGGAAAGGGTCCGGGTCCGTTCAGATTGGGAATTTTAGCGTCGTGTTAACTTGAAATTGGGAAATTCCATGAAGCAGAAAGGCCAAATAAAACAGAAAAAGAGATTACATGTGAATGTCATGTGAATGTTTACTGTTTTTTTTTAACTTTTATGCTTGACCTCTTGTCAAAAATGTTCATAACTTTATCAGTTTATGGCCAATTTTTAAAATTATTTTTTTAAATTGTTCATTGGGAATTTCTCCATTCAAATTTGGGAATATTATAGCCTATTTGCAATCGGGAAAGGGTCCGTTTACCGGACCCTAATAAAGAAGGAAAAAAATCACGGGTATACATATACAATATATTCCCATTGATCATAAAGACTGTGGTGTAAATATGTATCTTGAAAGTTCATTTCCATTTCTGATCAATTAAAAGATGTGTCGTAGATTATATATGATAAAATCTATAAATAAACACGGTCTGATTGGTCAACTTAAAAATGTTTTCCAGTCGGTGAAATATGATATTCCGTTTTCTCTGGTATTCACTGGGTGAGTGGGTTATTAAATTATTAATGAGGTAATATGAATATATCCGGTACTAATGTCTATATACATAATCAATGGATGTAATGTCACGGCACCCTGGTGCTTTGGGAGCATGCCAAAAACATTCATTATTAATTTACAACAATCCTTTCGAAATTGTAACACTGTGTGGGCAGGGTTTAATATTTCCTTTAACTTACAGCAGGCCCACAATAAATGTTCCGGTAAATATCAGTACACAGTACCAGGAAAGATTTCTTTTGATTTGAAGTCTTTCGCAAAATTTTATTGATGAAGTTTACCAAAAGCAACAAAATCAGGTCCCCATGCAATCCCTATGTTATCAATCATGCCGATAATTTGTCCCCAAATTAAGACTACATGTAATGCCTCATCTTAAAGGTTGCAAGTGTCCTGTAGCACTGACAACTTTTATGAGGACCATTCAGTTTTTGTGGATATGAATTATTATGGTAAACCTTTGCTTTTGAAACGGTCAATACAGGAAAAATATTTACCGAAACAAACTGATTTAAGTTTGACTACGACAAATAGAGGTATGTGAAACAAACAATTGACTAAAAATATCACAACAGCTGTGTTTATCTACTTTATTTTTGACATCATTTCATCCTAATCATATACATGTACCTTTATCAGGCTTATATCATGTAACATACAGCATTGTTGTTAAAAACTGGAAGTCCATGTTGATAATCACAAATGTCATGTTGATAGTGTGGTAATGATGACTTCAGTTCTAAAAAATGATGTGATTGAATTCAATATTTTGAGTATTATCAGTTAGAAGTTGAACAAATACTGTATTGTAAATCGAGGGCTCGGTGCAAAACTATTGTAACTACATCAATTTATATTGGCATGTACATGTACAATAGTTTTGCACTGAGCCCTCCAACTGCTTTAGATCATGATGTATATATACAGTGCCCACCAAAAATAAGTATACAGTAAATAATTGTAAATTAAACTTGGTTAAATTATTCAATATCTGTTTTATCAGACGGACACAATTATATTAGTTTCTGAAACAATAGTTACTAAATGAGTCAAAATAGAGATAGAAATAAAGATGAAGATGTTCTGAAATAAAATAACCATGCAATCAAAAAAGCTGATTTTTTTTATCTTTTTGTGACAAAGTTACCATTCAAGAGGGACAAAGAAACTTTAGATTTTGTACCTAGGGTACCATATAAGGTATGGCCTTTCCATATAATAAACAAAAAATATTCCTTTTCTTCAAATATATTGTTGCTTCACTGTTCTGCAAATAGTATTATTACAGGCAAGTGGGCAAATAACATTTGTATACTTATTTTTGGTGGGCAGTGTATATCTGTCCCTCGTTTAATTGTTCTTCTAATTTGTCTGAAATATGTAAGCTTGTATGAGATTAGGTTTGTTGGGCCTAAAATAAAATATTGTTTGTTTCCCCATCCCCTACCTACCCGATTAAAAAGGGCCCTACCCAAAATATTTTATTGCCCATATTGAAATAATATTTTTTTTATTAAAAATTAGAGGTGAAAAATAATTTGTTTTGTTTACTGGCATCTTAAATCTTAACATTAAATTTAAGACTGTTGGTTTTCACCTTAGAGTTAATTCTAAATTTCATTATTGTTGGTTTTCACCTTAGGGTTATTTTTAAATTTCATTATTTGTATGTCTTAACCAATAACTATCATACTGAAATAGTAAAAAAAAAATATTTACCCTACCTACCTACCCATTCTAAATCTGCTAGGGTCGGGATGGGGAAACCAAGAATATTTTAAGTTCGGTCTTGGTGTTGTAACATGTTAATGTTTACAACATTTTCCAACGAATTAGCAGGCATAATGCACCGGTCAATATTATGCCAGCCCGGGGGCGGTGGGGATACAGGGGAATTAGACAGACAAATCTTCCTGACAGGCGGGAATTAGATGGCCTTATCGACTCCAAGTCCCGGGGAATAGACTTTCGTCCGGGAATTTCGACACCGCGAAAGACAACTGTAATTCTTTTATTCGTGTTTTTATTTAAGTACCCGTATGATAAAATATGCCCCACGGTTGGGATTTAGATAATAAGCATTGTCTCCTGGGTGAGGATTTAGACATCAAAAGAGTGAAAATGTGCCACTGGGTCGCCCATTAAAGCTAACTTTTTTCAACCAAAACCACTTATTTCATAATGGTTATTGGTATGAAGTGCTTGGATTTCAGAATGAAATGACTTGACAATTATGTGGGAATGTGTTCAAATTGTTGTGCTTTTGAAGTGAAATAGCTATTACAATGCACTGTATCTGTGTGAAAATTCTTCAAATCAATAATAGTCTTTTTTCTCTTTTGTCTGTAAATATTATTATAAATATTTCAATCAAAGGTACTACACTTCGTAGGATTACCCTGAACAAAGACACTTGGTAGACTATTGATGTATTTAATGATTTTTGCTGAAATTTCAATGTTATAATTACAAGGTACCAGTATATGTTGTCCTCTTTTCAATCTGGTAAATTACTTATTCACATCTCGGTATTGACATTGTTATGTTTGCCAATGTACTTGTAACCTGAGTACTATATTCTCTTATCTGGGCTTGAACGGTAGTGAAGATGAACTGATCTATATGTGTGTATTCGCTACTGTGTAGAGTAAACCTACCTTCCATTAGTCAGACAGACAGTGTATGTACTTTATTCATCTGAAAACTATCTAGGGAAATATTTGTATCTATTTCAGGTCGAGTTTACATACTCTGTCGTAGTCTCTTGTGTCCTTGTCTGTTGAATGCAGGCATCCAAGGTAAGTAAACGGTGTAAATTTACGGGTAGGTTTTTGTTATTTTTTTTAATGAATATTAAATGAAATTAATGAATATTCATGAAGATCTGATGGTAATTTTTTACTTTTGAATAAGTTTCAGTCTAGTCAACAGTAGGTTTGTGCAAGCAGAGTGTGTCAGTTCGTTATTCTGTTCATGAATTTTGAATCTATCCTCGAGGTTATTACTTGATTCATAATAAACTAGTGACACACTTATTTTATGTAATTAATAGAGCTTTATATAGAAATGCTTTTTGTCAAGATAATTACGTCAAATTTACATATTTTTCTACATGTATAATAACTGTATATAATGACCAGAAATGGTATTTATAGTTTGCTTGAGAACTGTTACATAATTTGCAAGTTTCTACAAAGCTCAACTTCACGTTTCCCTCACTCCACAGAAATAATTAGCTTTCATGTATGACCAAAAATAATACTCTGTATTGGTTGAACACTCCCCTGAAGTCATGTATGAATTAATTTATTGATTTATTGATATTCTTGTTTGTTTCTTTCTCGTCTAGCATCTGATGTTAGTGTTTTACATGGCTCGGTTTTTGTAGAGAACTTGATTTTAATGTTTAAATAATAGTACACAACTAGAAATACAATCTCAGTTTTATAAAATTTAATGAACATCTTCTCACGGTTTAAGGAATGAGATGACTTATGAGTGTTTAATATGAGTACCGGTAGTAGATTTTGTTTCAAAATTAACTCCAAAAATCTCTTAAATCATAATGATTAAAAATTTCAAAGTATCTACCACTATGCTTTGGTACATATTATATACGCACCAGTACATACGCACTTAACCATGTTTTATGTGCATTTGTGTGTGGAATACTGGGTTCGTTAAAACCAATATGTATTAAGCTTGTTTATTGAATATAATAGTTGGTAACTCTTTACCCAGTACACAATTGACACACCTCCATATCATGCGTTGGGAAAAAGTTGATAATGGATAAATTATACAGGTGTGTAAATTAGCATATCTAATAGGTAAAGGGTCGATAATATACCGTTAAATCGCATTTATACAAATTAGAACATTTACAGACGACTTATAATTAATAATAGTCAATAATGAACTGTATTATTTCTATAAATAATATTTACAAAAATTACAATTATTCCTGAAATGTATACGGCGGTATGAAGGCCTTGTAGACTCCTATCGAATCAAGTGGAGTTTTTCTCCTATCATATCGAACCCAAAAATAATTTTTCTGTGACTAATTACAAGTCAATAATTGGCTGCATTATTTCTGGCATGAAGAAACATGAAGTTGAGTTTAACTTGTGTGCTGTGGATTGTGGTGATCACTGTAACATAGTCGGTGGAGCACTTGAATATGGTTTTATCTTATATTTGTTCACAAGTATTTTTTCTTGTATCTTGTACTTGTATTAGAGAGGGTCACTGGATAAAGCAATCTGGATCATTTTCTAAATTTTTTTTTGCGTTCATTCAACTGAGACTGTCGTAAGTGCGAGACCATCCGGTACCATCCGGTTTAGTCCCTACATAATTGACCAATGACCTCTGGCTTCGAGGGAAGAGACAGAAAGGAATCTTGGAGTGCTGCACTAGCTTTTTCCTAATAGACTCCTTGGTTCTTAAACGTGCCCATTGCAGTGAATAGCACCGATACACTTGGGGGTTATATTTTCTGGCACTTTCTCTACCTGAGCTGAGTTTGTTAGCTACTAAGCTAGCTACTGACACGGTGTATTGTTTTAGCTGTTATCAGTATCCCTGTATTATTGCAGATAGAGATACCTGTACTTCTCTACATGATAAAACATTAACGATGAAAGGTTTTGTGAAATTCAGAGAATACAGGACTCCAATAAGAATGCTGAAAATGTCAGTAGGTCTGTTGTTACTCTGGAAATAGAAGATAATGAACGTGTCAGGCATGTAGCAACTTGAAAATAAATAGAGGCAGGCAGTAGCTTTCTGTCAGAATATTTTTCCCTGGTTTCGAAAATAATGCACAAAAAATGGCTACCTGTAGTTATGCCTGCAGGCTTTTTGGGTGGTAGGTAAGTTATAAATTGAGTACCCACTCAGACACTGTACGAAATTGTAACTTTCAGCCTATGGCCTGTTTATTTGCATAAAAACTGGAGAAACTCATGAAGGGTTGGGGTTTTTGATAAAGGATATGTTCAAATTATATCAGAAATTTTAAAATATAACAAATTAAACGATTTGATCCAGATTGCTTAAGATTTTTGTCATGCATTCAATGTTTACATTGTAACATTAAAAGTTGCAACAATTCATTGCATGATACATCCATTAAATCATATATAATTCTATCTGACCCCATGAAATCACCGCATTTAGTCGGATATATATCTACGTATCCTCTGCCGCATTCGCAAGATTACAAAAATAATTGATGTCTCGCATAAATCTAGAGACACTATAACTGCATCATGCAGTAACTTCCTGATCTGGTTCTAATTACGTTTCATTGTTCGGTTGATTAGTATCTATGATTAAAATGTACCAAACCATGAAATTACCCTCCTACTTGTAAATCATCTACCTGTTGTAGAGAAATGTACTTGCTACCTCAGAGTTCAAATGTACCATACTACATACAGTCTCAGTATCTCAGTAAATGAAATATAGGATTACAGCTCTAAATAACTTTATGTTCTTGACTGATTATATCCGCTGAATAAGGTCTTCATGTAGCCAGGCATTTATAGCTTGAACATTTACGATCAAAGTATAAGAATTCTTTGAAGTCTAGCTCTGAAGGATATATACATGTATCTCTATGTATGTATTTACTTCAACATCAGTTAGTGTTCTCACATTGAACTTTGAAAGAGGGATCAGTATTTTTGAATAAATTGTTTCTCTTATTTGAAATCCGGGGAGTTTCTTTTACTTGACGTCATGGATGTTCAGGCTTAGATGTATAGTGCAACTTTCTACAGTGATAACACAAGTTTATGCTCATTTCTCATTGAAATTGATTAGATCTGAGTTTACAGTAATTCAAACATTCATCTCTTACTTGGTGATACATACATTTACATGTATATAGTGTTTCACTCACATTACATGTACATGTGATTTATGAAAGCTAACATCATATCCTTTTGTTAAGAATCTAAATAACGATTAATGAAATACAATATTCATAAATGTAATATGCTTGTCTGTAGAAAGGTGTACAATTTCTTATGGAGATCAAATTCTACCTTTGTGTATAGACAAGAATTTGATCTTTATGAGAAAACTTTGTGTTCAAATAATCCGCAATTTCTTCATGTAATTACTTTCCTTTACTGCTACCTTTCTCTGCCAAATGCTTTTTTTTTCATGAAAATATATTAACAGCATACCATAGCAATGCTTACAAGCTGTTTACAAGTTTCACTTTAAACCTTACTGTACTTGCAAGGTCTGTTATATCCGGTCTATATAGATTGAAATACAGAAATTTAAAACAAGTTCATTTGCATCTTTTAAAAAGACACATACAAATAATGCAATGTTTGAACTGGTGATAATAAGTACAGAATTGTAGTTTTAAGATATTGCTGATATTATGTCAAATTTGTGTCAATAATTAAAATTTACAGACATTACAAAAATTAATTTTATACAATTAGTTAACATAAGATAGTTAAATATTTAATATAAAAAATAAGTCTTAATGTATAGGTGTTTTATTTTGAAGTTTAAAATCTTGATAAGCAAATAGAAAAATGTACAAAATTTTAGTTGACATACATTTAAATCTGTGTCATCAACAAGTAGGTGTAGTCAGTTGGGTTTCTTTTCACAATTTTCTGCTTGCTTTCCAGTTTCCATGTTTCTCTATTTTGTTTATTAGTTAAGATAGTGTCTGCATTTGGAAGCATTTACCAGCGTGTGGTATAGATTAGAATTAGTGATTCTATCACAAAGATGTAGATTTTTTCACCAGTTTAGTGTAATTTTCTAGCAAGATGCATTTTCCCTCCATTTTCCAAAACTACATTAATTTTGTATTTGAAATTTATTTATTATAAGTCTGTATCATACTATGGAAATAAATGCTTCTTAGCTGCGGAAGAAAAACTGCTTCCGGAATTTTAAATACCGGTATACGTACTGTCATACATGTTCTTCACCATCTAAATATTCTAAACCGACTTCTGATGTTAGACCCGAAAATAATCTAGACATTTTGAATTAATTAATGACTTTATTCTTGTATTACCAAAACAAAAGCGGAAAATGTCCAATTAAATGGGAACATTTCAATAAGAAAATAGTAGAAAATTTTGAATTACGGAAAATTTTCGAATTACGGAAAATTTCCACTTAATGGAGGAGCAGTTTTTCTTATGATACGGAGCGACGTCTCATGTTTGCATCATACATTATATATATTTACCCTAGATGTATGTATTATATATACATAAAATTTTACATTGCATGTTTTATAGATTATGGATAAGGTAAAATAACACACTGCAATCATAAAATGAACATCATTCCCAATTTTTTTATTCGGTTGTAAGATTTTAATTATTTTGTCATAAATTTACTGATAAAATCAAATTTACAACTTAATTTTCGAAATTGGCTAAATAGTACCCGTTACTGTGCATATTTCATCACACTGATGACTTTTAGTATGTGATTACACAATTAACAACCAGTAAATAAATCAAATTTTATGAATGCAGTGTGTTGTTGGTTAGTTTGTAAGTATGTTTAATTGGGTCATGAAAATGTACCATGATTTTATTCCAATCATCCAGGCAATATAGTGCAAACACATCTGAGATAACCAAAGCCAAGAAGAAACCAGTTGCGATGTCGTATCCAAGGCAAGTTATGACCCACCCGTTTAAAAAATGAGTTGCCTATTGCGCAATCTTGACTCAAGTCGTCTGCCATAATATTTCTTCATGCTACCTGATCATTTGTGAAACAATGCCTTCCTTGTTAGAGCTATCTCTGATGAGAAAGGTACATGTATATTGTGACCGCTTTTTGTCCGGTTCAAATTAACAAGCTATTCAAGCACATGTATTGTATCAGTCCAAACAACTGTGGAAACTTTTAGTTGCCACAGCAACAGTCAGGTCTGTTATGAAGAAATTTTAAATGTTTACAAGCTCACTGTACAGTTCTATGCCTCTTAAACCAGACCTTCAGATGCTGGTATCTGAGCATCAGACTGATGACCTTTGCCCTGTGATCTATTCATATTAAGAGGGGGCCACAAATGACCTTTGATTCTATAATCACAAATGACCTTAATCCTGTGGCTATTTATGCTGAGTGAGTCATAAATGATCTTGACCTTTAGCATGCCCAGGGAATCAAAAAGAACCTTGACCCTGTGACATATTCATGGTCTGAGTCGTTAAATTTAATGACCTTGACCCTTTAATTTATTTATGCTCAGAGAGTCACGAATGTTGTATACTGTGTGACATATTTATGATCTGGAAGTCACAAATGACCTTGACCCTTTGACCTATTAATGCTCTGGAGCCGGACTTTCTGTGACTGTGCAGTAGCACAAATGTCAAGGTTAAATGTTTGAAAACATTCTAGAACAAACTGTGTTACGTCTAGGTAACTTGCCCGATACATAGGTGAGCTATTTACCAATCAAGACTTAATTAAATACTGGTATAACCATGCGGGAAATCACTGGTTGGTAGGTAAGTATACTTTCGAAATTCAAGTGATTTTCTTAAAGGATTAAACAACCAAGTAAACTAATATTTCCACATAACTCAGTACGATTCAGTAAAACTTATACCAATATCACATGATCTTGCTTGTCACATGATAAGGAGGTCACATGACTTTTCTGTAAACTGTGTACATTATTATCAGTATAACCTATATCAGTGTCGGACTTTTAACTTCATTGTTAGAATTTGAATGTGTTTTTGAGTGAAACGTGTGTTTAAGTATGTTTATATTTATTGAGACTCTGTATGCTGTTAGTTTTAAATGTATTATTTGCTTATTTGTACAATATTTTATTTTACAAAAAGTATACCCTTCAATACAAAACTGTCTTTCAAGTAAAAAAAAACAGTCAAACAATTTTATCACATAAGTTAAGACATACATTTCTACATGACCCAAATGCTATTTGAAATTATTACCATTGCTATGGAAATAGAAGGTTTGAGGGAATACTTCTGTAGTTGCTGTAGTATTTATGCTTTCCGTTGATTATTCTGCACTTTTTGTCCATTGTGTACCCAATTTTTACTAACTCTTACGATAAGATTATTGCCCATATTCTGAATTAATCCATGTGTAATACAGACCTTTCATTATTTAAAAAAAACTTCTCTTGTTATATCATACATAAGTTGATATTTTATTGAAATTTGAATAAATCTACCCCGGTATTGTATACCCCGGTACACATATTAATTAAATATTGCGATGCATTGAAACTTAAGAAATGATGAATGATGTAAGCAGTATAGAAAGGTCTGTGTTTTACGTGTGTGTGTATTTTTTTATCAATCCACCTTACCGTCACCTCATTCTCATCATACATTTACACTAGAACTCACTCTCTGTGTATAGTCATGCCTGTATCCAGGGGTATTATTCCACGCAATTCAACCTAGTAAATTTTTGTGAAAAAATTCGTGAAAAATTTCATGAAAAAAGTTCAAAAACTGCCGTGTTAATGGTTGTATGAAGCTGATTAGCCGATTGTTACGTCTTTATATTCATTATTATATTGAACTGTGTTGAGAAGTTGAGATATGCTACCCAAGTTCTCTCACAGCGTCCCTATCTGATACGTTTAGCCTTTGAGTTTCAGCCTGTGGAATAAGACCCGTGTTTATAATCATGTATAGTATTGATGTAGTCTTGTAGCCGTGTCTTGTTCTCCCCCCATCCATGTTGCTGGAGATTCTCGCGTGCTTCACACATAAGCTCACTGCCGCGTTACCATGGAAACAATGACAATATGTGATGACGTCATACAAGATGTTATTACATCGATAATGTCATATAAGATGTTATTACATCGCTATCTTAGAAATTATTGCATATTAAATTTTGTTCATCATAATTTCATAGGATTTCACAACAAAGGATGTGAATTTTAATGAGTGTTTTATGAAAACTAAATGCTAATAATTACTGACATTTTACGTGATGAAAACCGTCTAGGTGCTGTGAAAGAATTAATTTACAAATAAAAGGAAAAAATAAATATAGGTGAGGAAAGTGACTGATACTATTTAGAAATGATAAAATATACACAAAATGCTAGAAGCAAGTGTACGGAGTATTGCGTGAGTTTATGGGTGAACTTTTGTATAACTTGTTGGAATACATCACATTCTAGCAGGTCGTACCGTAGTTTGGGTGTTGGTGTGCTTTTTATGCATGCTTTATACAGCTTCAGTATGCATGAAAATGTATCTTCTTTGTATTTTCTTTAATAATCAGTGTATTAGAAAATGTAAACTGCATAATTTTATGTATACTCAAGGTATTGTTAAAACATAGCAGCTTCCCTAATTGTGAATGCGTTCTCAATGTGTGATTTTGACACCATTTTTCCTGACCTCTCACTCCTATATATTATGTATTGTTTTACAGGACTGTGATTCACATAACTACCATGTATTGATTGATTGATTATTGATTATTTCAGCCAACACAGACTGCCTTATGGCATGACCACCGTACAGCCTATTCCTGGTGTTCCAGGCATGGCTGGCGTCTCAATGCCTGGCGTGCCAGGTATGACTCCTGTACAGGTTGCAGGCGTGCCAAGGGTCCCAAATGGTATGAGCGGCATGTATCAAACTGAGAAACCAGCTGGGCTCTATCCTGGTGGCGCACCAACTTACCAAGGTCTTGCCCAGCCTAGTTACCTGGCACAGGCCTCTCTAGGACAGCCTGGTACCGCAGCGTTCTACGGAGCCTCGTCACATCCGACATATTTACCAGTAACCAGTCCATCTTCTCAGCAACGTTATATGGTATCAGCTGGTTACCCAGGCGCTGGATCTCTCGTCTCTTCACCATCATTGATACCTGGTATGTTCATAACTATATTCTAAATACAGTACAACCTCTTAATCAGGAGTCCTACTATTCCGGAATAATCCAGAAATCCGGATTTGTTGCACTAGAAAGAATAAAGTTTTTTGCTGATAAAAAAAGTTATTTGATGAAAAGTACCAAATATTGACCGAGTAATGGTCATTTGAACTTTTATATGCTGAATTTTAACAATAGAATAATGTTTGAAACAGAGTTATTGTGTAGGCATGCATTTTAATTGCACCCGAATCAGGCTTGCTTCATATTTTCATGATTGGGTATTACGCCCCAGTAGGCCCGTATAGCAACACCCTTCAGGAGCTACAAATATTTACTGTTGTTTCGAGGTTGTTAATTTTATGGTAAATATCCACTTACAGAAATTTGAAGGTGTTGTAAGTTATAGAGAAGTTATTGCTCTACAGAGGACTGCTCTAGGAAGGTTGTAATGTAGCTTACCGGGTAATTCTAAGCAATGCAAATGAATATAGGTGCACATGTTATTTAACTTATCCATTAAACTTCAGATCAATTAGTTTTTCTTAAGAGACACTTTCTGTTTAATGGCCGAGTGTTTAATTCACTGAGTATGTAAATAGTTTAGATAAAATTCAAATTCAGTCTGCCTTGAGGCTTTTGATAATTAGTGAAGTTGGGAATTATAATTATCACAGTTTGTTGAGAACTAGTTTAGTTTTGAGGTATGTTGTGTTAATTACATGCCTCAGTAGCCTAGTGAGGTCTCAGGTTCGATCTCGGGCAGAGATGTACCAAAGGCGTTAAATATGATACTGGTATGATCTCCCTTGCTGGATCCTAAGAATAGTTCGTTCCAGGTGGGTATGGTGTCATGATCATGTAACGGGGGATGGTCTCTGTATAACTGACACACAGTTGATCAGTGGCCTTAAAACAAAATTTTAAGAAAGATGATTTTCTTGGGATATGAATCATGTCATCTTAGTCTCTAGAGTGCTGGTTCAAACCTGTATAGTCAGGATCACACTTTAACTTATAGGTCAAAGCCTACAGGTGAGGCATCAATGTCTAATAAATGCTAAAAATAAAAAAGCGTTTATGATTTTGTCCTTCATGATTATAACTAGTGAAATTATGGCTATGGAACTGTAAAATCTAGTAGATTAGTGTGAAATTCCCATTGAAATCTGCACCAAGTAAAATCTAGTACATTAGTGTGAAATTCCCATTGAAATCTGCACCAAGTAAAATCTAGTACAATAGTGTGAAAATTCCCATTGAAATCTGCACCAAGTAAAATCTAGTACATTAGTGTGAAAATTCCTATTGTAATCTGCACCAAGTAAAATCCTTTATGGGTAAAGTCATTGTGTCTGTGACAGGGGTGTCAATTTTCCTGATTTATCCGGAATTCCGGATTTATCATTCCTGAAAGAGCAATGTCTTCTGATCAAAATAAAAGTTATTTGATGAAAATATCTCAAGATATGGCAAAGTTATGGTAAATTCAATCTGCCAGGGGCGTCTTTTTTCCTGATTAATCCGGATTTCTGGATTTAACATTCCTGGAAGAGCAATGGCTTCTGATCGAAATAAAAGTTATTTGATGAAAACATCTCAAGAAATGGCAATGTTACGGTGAATTTAATTTGCTCTGAAGAGTTTTCTTTAAAAAAACTGAGTAAATTATGGAAACAATGTCATTGAAGGTCTCTTGTTTGACAAAAATGGTCGGCCACATGATTTTCCTGATTTTCAATTTTGCCCTGATGACACCCCTGCTGTGAACAGTGTTGATTTATTGATTGATGTTGTTATACAGGTGCTGCAGCCGCTGGTTATCCTCTGACCGCCGGAGCGGGATACTCCCTGTCCACACAGCAAGGTTCACTGGGCCAACCTGTCCCTGTGGCCGCTACATCTCTGTCTTCACACGCCCAGTCACAGTATCCAACATATATTGGATCACAGTTTACACCACTACAGATTAGTCCTTCACAGAGTCCGTACGCTGCGTCGGCTACCGGTCATCCACTGTATCCAGGATCTACGTACGCTGGACTTCAGATGAGTGGTGCACAGGTTTGTAAATTAGACAATTATAGGTGAACGATCATGAAATTGATAACAAATTCAAATGAAACTTTTCAATATGAAAGCCTTCCGTATATTGTAGTGTCACACTTAACACTAACCGCGGCCTTGGCTGAATTGTTAGGGCTTCTGCTTTGAAAACAGGAGATCAAAGGTTCAAATCCTGTCGAAAGCTGGGTTAGAACAGATGCGGTCAGTTGGTGAGCTGCCAGATAAATTAAGAATGGATACTGTTAGCCAATCTGTGCTAGACACCTGGTAATAAGAGAACTTAGAAGGGGTTCAGGAGATACTGTGCACACTAAAAAAAGGTGTCTTGTTACTCAAATTCGGCTAGCCCGTTTAATAGGGGTGACACTATACTAGTAATCAACACAAACTTTCACTTTACCTCTTATTTAATGGGTCCGCCAGTTTAGCTTATCATTATGAGGCAGCTGCTGCATCGTACACACATCTAACTATATCAGATACCTTACCTGCTTGGTGACAGAGATGATGTGTGTTACGTCATGCACATCATGGTATATCTTTATGGTCTGTCTATGAATGGTAGATATCAGTGGAGTCACATAGTCAGATGGATTCGCACTGCAGTGAATCACAAATGTTTGATGGAACCACATTACTGATGAATCTTCCTATGATTAACATAGTTTCAATATACCAGCTTTAATAAGTCCCCTACCAGTTTTCGACTGGAGGGTACTATAGGTTTGCCCTCTGTGCATTCATCCGTCAGTCAGTCCGTCCGTCCGTCATTCCGTTAGAATGCATTCCGTCAAAAAATCTGGATCCTGACATAACTCAGTTTCCAAGCTAGGTTTATGAAACTTGGTATGTGGATATGGGGCAATAAGGGGATAATGCACGTCCACAAATATTTTGATTCCGACTAAAATTGTGGTTGCTTTGGCAACAGAAACATTGAAAATGGCTTAAAACCAGTAGGGGACTTCTGTATTGCTTGCAATTCTTAATTACTTGTTCATCAAAATATTACATTGCTGCAAGTAACATGAGTGTTTTCGAGTAATGCAGAATGCTTCATGTATTGTCACATTATTGTGCTCTGACAGACATATATTTCGTGTAAGATTGTTCCTTCCTATGTAACATTAGGTCTCAACTGACATGTAGAAATGTAAATCATTTATCATGTATTTATCACATTTTCCAGGTTCCATCTGCACAGATGAGTCGTACAGCCGGTGCTGGACTTCCAATTGGTTACACCGCCTCTCAGCTAGGCTCTGCAGGCTTCTATCCAGCTCCCTGAGGGAGAGAGAATGCACGTTATATCTCCTTACCTGTGTTATAGTGGTTGAAGAGAGATCTAGAACTTATATCATTGTCATACTGGCCCTTTGTATGCGAACAGTCAATGACGCCTTCATACTATATGGCTACACTTTTACATAACTGTATTATTTTGTTTCAATGTCAATGTAAAAACTTTTCTTGAGGTATTTCAAAGGGTAATGATCTATATTGTTTCTGGTGGACATTCTTTTACGATCATGTCAACACACCGTGTTACTGTGTTGTTTTATTAACCTGTCAAAAAATACATAACTACATGGTATCATGTACACGTCAATATAGATAAGTCATCTTCAAAAAGGTGAGCATTACTAATCTACATGGTTGCAAGTTTTCAGGTTTTTACCTGATTTCAGGTTTTTGAGTGTACCAAAAAGTATATATAAATTGACAATTTTTCAGGATTTCAGGTTTTTCAGAAATGTTTACTTTCACCAATGAATCTATAGAGTGCATCTATTATGTAATAATGTAAATTTTGACTGGTAAAAAATTGCGCAATAACATATTCAGTTATTATTTACTTTTAATTTAAAAATCAAATATTTGTATTGGATAATGATGATTCATTTGGTGCATCAAACATTTTATTATACACAAATCTACTCTGACATCATCTTAACATACATGTATAGTCCCAAGGGATTCCAGCAATGTATCTTTATCTGTAACAATTTGTCTCTAGCAGGGCCAGTAGAATACCAGTTATCAACTGTCAGCAAGTGACCAGTTCCGAGTTGATGATCAAAGATTCAGATGATTAATTATCAAATTCTAATTTCTATTTCATTTGTAAATTATACATTTGTAGCTATTAAGCAAACAGTTGCGTAATCCTATTTAAATTCACTTGAAACCCGACTATAACGAACAAACTTTGACAAATAAGTAGGGATAACTATACAGAGACTGGTCCATTATATGTTAATGTCTACATGTTGGACTGTGAATGATGTATTATCACATGCTATGTATAGTACAAAGTTATGAACAAAATGTAGGACAATACTGTATAATCTGAAAATGTTCACTTGGGTTTAATTTTTGTGAGTTCAATTAATTTGCTAAGAAGTATGCTCATAAACTTTACTTTTACGGAAGTTCAAAGTTGCGTGAAATTTTTTCCTTGCGAAATTATTACCTCACGAAAATTGCACTGCGAGACTATTTTTCGGAAGTTTAAAGTTGCATGAAATTTATTCCTTGCAAAATTATAACCTTAAGAAAATTTATGATTTTACGGTACAGTGTTGGAGATAAATGTGTCGTGTATTGTTCCGATATTTGGTGTTAGATCGTACCATGTATACATGTGAAAACAATCTGTGTCCGTACTGTGTCAGTTATCATGTAACTCCTGTATTTATCGTCATAGTGTCTGAATCGTCTTGTGTGTTGTACAAAATTATTTACTCCGAACTCATTTATTCTTGTGTGTATTCGTTAATCTTCCGTGAGACTGTTTTGACTTGTTAACATAACAAATCTGATTGGACGACGAAGAAACATGGAATATTCATGAGTCGGGTGAATAATTTCGCCAAATACATGTACACCCTCCCTCACACATCAATTTATTGATTAAGTTGGGAGTTTATATAAGTCTACTAGGACTACAATTATCTGCTACATTAAATGTGGCATGTATTCTTACACCTCGCTGTATTTTAAATAATGTGATGTACAGGACATACAGCTGTTACCAGATTCATTAGGTTACTCGTAAATATAAGTTAGATCTCGTTAACGTTAAGCTCAAAGGCAGGTGCTTGAAGCTAAATGATCATGTTCATGCTTGGTTTCTTTGTAATGATACAGAGAGCCTACGTGTGTAACTGACTGACTTCAGAATGAAAAGTTCAGTTAATTTGTCAATAAAACTGTGTTCAGTACTCATTGGTCATTCTGTGTACAGTTCGGGTTGTCTGGGGTTATTTCCCTTTGGTCAATAAGTTTTTTGTTCAAATAAATACATGGAATTTCTGTATAGGGTTTCTCAATTCTTTATGAAATCTTTTGTTCATTTTCATTGTGTTCTTAGATTTGATTTTTTATTGGTTATTTGGTTTGCAATCTGTTGTCATACACAGTAAATGCATTTATTATGGATTATGGTGCTTTAAAAAGCATTTTGAATTATGGCCAAGCATTTATGATGTACTTGTTAGTCTTGTCTGTATACTTTGTCCAGGAATGTGATGTATACACTAAAGTCGTGTGTGGCAGTTTTTACACACCCTAAAATTTGATTTAGCATGGATATATGATGCATTGGAGAAACGTGGATGTTTTACATGTAGATGTATAAACAAGTGAACAAATTTAAAGAATATGTAGAATGTTGATTTTGCCTATCATATGTTGGATTTATTTTGTGTGTCTCTAATTTGTGAAATCCCACTTTTGTACTCGTTCCCGTATCAAAACTTCGCAAAATAATGGATTCATTAAAAAATTTATAAGATGGTTTCACAGCAAAATATTTATCCGGATATTCTGGTAAATGTATTGTGACAAAAAGGGGACTAGGTTTATATGCATCTGACTGTTGGGTGCCTTTTAGTTCAAAGCATTTGTAAATTTGGAAGCTAACTAATGATTGTCATAAATTTTATATTACTATGGTTACTAGTTGATGATTTAAGCCTGTCTTAGTTGCTTATTGTTATCATAGGAAAAATGTGTTGTTGTATCTTGCTGAGTTTCAGGTAGTTGATCTGCTTGCGTTAGGTTTCTTATTGATACTGATTCAACTTGCGCTCAGGCTGATCCAGAGAGGGGGGTGTGGTGTTCCCAGACTCCATGGAACTTCGGCAAAATTGTGGTTATCTTATATGTGTACTTCAGTTTGACAGAGCTTCGAATCTGATCAGGACAACCCCCTGAAAAAATAGCTGGTTGAAGTCCTTCCTGATAAAAATTATTTGGGGCAGACCTTCCTGATAAAAACTATTTGGGGCCGACCCCCCTTGAGAAAATTATCTTGATCTGCGCATGAAAAACATACACAGACTAGAAACAATTTCCCATTGTCTGTTTGTGTCGGATCAGCTGTTTTATTTACACATTTTGAACAAGATTATGGCTCCAATTACTTCATAGATCTGATATTTTGCAAAATATACTGTAAAACACTTTCTGATTTGTGAGAATTTAATTTCAATAATAATTTCAAACTTCGTCATCAGCTAATTCAAAATGATTTTTAAAAGTTTGTGTATGCTAAATATTTGATGACATTAGAAACGTTTGTAAAATTGTTTTAGCGCAAATGTAGACAATAAATAACACAGTTACTGTGTGCAGGATTAGTATAAAGAAAGACAATTTAAATGATAGCATGATAAGCTTGTATAAATTAATATACTACTAGTAAGTTATTTGTTTCAAATCAGTGTGAAATTTCTACATTTTAGAAATGTTAAAACTGAAAATTGCTGGAAAATTGTGAAATTATTTTTTACAGATTTTAGGTGTATTACAGTATTTCAATGTTGAAATAGTGATTAACTTTGAATCAGTCATTAACATTACTGTGTAGTTTGAATGGTTGTTGGATGTTTATAAATATGACTCATGAATTAGATCTGTTATGTGTGCCAGTATATTTGTTTAAGGTACAGGTTCATCTATGTTTCGTGCCATTCACAAAACTGTAGTTTGAAATATCTGTACGCTTTTGTAATAAATTGTCTAGCAGACGATAATTCTAGCCTTGTATATAAACAAAAATGGATAACATCAACACTGTATGGTCAACTGGTGGTTTGTACAAGTGTTGATTGAAAGAGTATAATTATGCTTTAAAAGTGAATTTTACTTGAGATCTAACAAAAAAACCGTGTTTGGAAATGTATAATGTCAAATTTTGTTTGTAAACAAGGCCATTGTTATCGTTGGCAGACTATACTTGTAATTTGATGTGTATCAGAAAAGGCATGTATGAGTAAGTCTGTATTCTCTTGACGATTATCATTTAATTACTGATGCATTAATTATTTCAACACCGAATTTTGACTAACAATGAAATTTCACATATTATTGATTTGAACATTTCAGTGTTAGATTTCCACTTCTGTCTTTAATTTGTCTGTATTTATTTGTGGGTCGTCAAATATCATAGGTTCTATTATTAATACTGATACAAACGATACACACCAAAGTTCTCTTGCAGAAGTTATAACATGTATTAGCAGTTGTACCTATCAACATGTATTCTTCAAATTCATTTCAAAAATTGTTTACATAAATTTACAAGTTAACTCATTATGCATGTTTGAAACTGCTTCTTGAGCCTTCATGTACTCACGAAGCCGGAGAATTTTCTAAATATCTTGGTGTATTGATGGAAAGACCTTAATACCTTGGTACATTGTTAAGATTGTATTTTAAGTTGGGTCTTAGATTCACGTGCAAGACCATGCACACAAAAACTTACCAAATAATGCTGGTTAAATATATAATTATGCAGGGTTAGAAATAAAAAGTTCCAAATGTTTTAATACAGTCAGTTCATACCAGGTCTGTGATTCTTTCTCATCCTTTTTGTCTCAAAATCTTTGAAACAAAAGGGTCCTGCTTCAGTCTGACCTACTCCAAAAATGATGTTGAAGGAAAGGTAGGGGTAGGGGTTTTTAGCCGTTTTGCTCTTTGAGCAATCACAGGCCTGTCATGCACAGATGACTACGCATTTTTGGAACCATGACGTTCCGCCTTATGCAATTTGTTTAACATTTATCGAGGCCATAATCGCAGTTTTTTTGAAGATATGAAATCCGTGTGAAATATTTTGTACTCATGTGTTCACTGTCATACGGTACAACTTCAAACATTTGTTATTTTTGTTGCATAGACATTTTTTGATATCTACACTATTTGTCAATATTTTGACAACCTTGTTTTTGTATTTTTGCTTGGAATAAATCATTTTCTATGACATTCAGTCAGTGTTGTTCTCAATACTTTTACATTCTCTTAAAAGTACATGAATGGCCATTGGCCGTGGTAAATGTGCTGGATCAGTATTCCTGGCTTCGATCTCCCGAAGCATCTCAAGTAGAAATATCAACTCAAATTGAGATTTTGCTTAAATCAGAGTCCTTATTTTAAATAGATCCGATTTTCGAACTCTTGAAGTTTTCTGTAATAAATAATGTTTGTGTCGTGATGCCAATTTTGAGTCGAAGCCTCTCATGAAAATATCCTCAAAGACACGTGACGATATTTGAGATGAGATTTAGCTCAATTTGAGATGCTTCGGGAGTTCGGAGCCAGGTTGTGGCTGGTCATTTCCTTCCATGAAATTTTGACAACATATCAATTTTCCTGCAGATATGGAGAAATTGCCAGTACCTTGTTGAAGGGTGCTGATGAGGATACTGTCCAGGAAATTGGCCACCACAAATAATGGAAAAATGGTTTTAATACCCTATAGAATTTTGGATGTAAAAATAGGGTATCTTACACTTAAGAACTGGCGCCAGTTCTTAAGATCTGGCGTCAGTTCTTAAGACCTGACGCTTGCGTTAATAACTGGCCCTATAACTCAAAAACCAAATACAAATATGAAGTTTTTTGCTTTAAAATTATAAATAATAGTATTTCGGATTTATTGTGTGAATTCCAGTACAATTGGATCAATAAAACATAACTTTTGGGATAAATACATGGATTACCTCCCTTTCATTAACAATTTTCATGTGTACCGATTCTTATTGAAAGGGAGGTTATTTATGTATTTCCAAAATTGGTCATAAGTTATGTTTCATCATTCCAATTGTACTGAAATTTACATAATAAACCCGAAATACTTTACATCATCTTATGTATGCCTTTTTATTGAGTTATAGCGCCAGTTCTCTTCGTATCTATCGATTGTTAAGCACCACGAGACTACATCTGTGTTTCCAACCAGTTCATCTCTAGTTGTAAAAGCATTTCAGAAATGATCAAGTGCACCGGCCGAGATTCGAACCAGGGACCCTCGTTCAGTAGTCCAGCGTGTTGCCACTCGACCACTGCGCAACCTGTACTGTAGTAAGCACAATGTCCTTATTAACCCCCTTCTCGTAGACTTCATGCAACCACGAAGAAGAGAAATAAGGTTAATTAATATGTTTGGTGCAACTCTTATTTTTTTGTGGTTAATCACAATAGCATCATACTAGTATTTATATAATTGGTTTTAACAGATATCTATAGTCTCTTGTTACAATTGTATATGTGCAGAGACTATATCTGGTAGACCTACATTTATTTGTGGCACCCAAAATGTCATTCATGATTCAACTGTTCAATATAATTTATAACTGATGATTTATATCGCATTGCCAGTGCCAATCAGTTTAAAGCTAAAGGACAGGTACTTGCTACCATGACCGTCGACACGCTACAAGAACTCTGTTGTGAGACTGCGCACGACAAAGTTCTTGGCTCGCTCTAATGAGCACCTCGACATCTTGAAGTCAGTGAACCATCTTTTCCCCGCCGACGGAAGATGCCAAAGAGATTCGAGGTTTGTAATGCACTAGACCAGGGCATGCACTAGACCAGGGCTGGTATTCACAAACCTTCTTAGATAAAAATATATCTTAAATATCCTATAAATTTCTTAGTTATGATAAAATTTGTCTTAAGTTTAATTTATTTCTAAGTAGCTATTCACAACATATCTTAAACTTAAGATCTTCTTAAATAGCCAATTTTTGTCATAAATATCCATTTTCAACTAAGAAATGTGCCTATATTTAAGATACGTACATAGGTATCTTATGACTATTTAAGAAATTTCTAAGATGAAAATAGGAGTTTTTATTATGTGTTTAAAACCGGTTTTATAGCTTGGAAATCATCAAGCAATGGGTAACAATGAAGAACCGCCCTAATATACGTATTAAATCAATCTTTTAGACCAAAAAATAACAATTGATCAAAACGTCATGCAAACGCCCAGTTCAAGGGAAATAACCCGGTGTCGCATCCGCCTAAAGCGAAAGTAGAAGGTTAGGTGGAAACTCCGGACACAGGGTTTCGGAATTCGGGATTATTGATGCATACATGTTGAATCATGTATAGTCTCAAATATCACCATTTTGCATTTATAACACACCGTTAATCAGAAATAAATATGTTGCTAAATTCATCGTGCATTTTATGTAATTTACAAAGTAACGGAAATACATTATATATAATACATTAGACGGAAAAGCAACTCATTCGACTCCCACTATTTTTTCTATATAGGCCGCCATATTGGAATGAAATATCGCGATCGGCTTACTTATACGAGAATTTGCGAGACTTGACGAGATTCTCAAGTTGGCGCTATTTTTCCCGCTAGCCACCGCCATCTTGGATTATTACACAAATTCAGCCTGATTTGTCACGGATATACACTAATGTATTTCCGTGGATTTGTCAATGAGATATTTGTTTTCATTTAAAGCAACTCTTCGTCAAAATTAGCAAAGATGGGAATTTATTTGTTCCGTTATGTGTTTGGAAAGTTTTTGTATAGATAGGTTGGACGATTCATCTGTCAATTGTGACATAGACCACATTTTCTGTGACCTATCCTGATCGATAAATTTACAATCGACGGGTTTTTGATTGCTTCCGATATTTACTTTTTTAAATCCCTAAGGAAACTTATTTACGACTGTTTTTCTTATAAATCAATATTTTTTGTGATCTTTGGGGTGTCCTCTATTTGTTGAAAATGATCAAACCACTTAGTTTTGTGGCTTTGACACGAAAAAAAGATTTCTTTTGGATAAGTCATGTTCACAATTATCGTGCTTACCGAAGCGCGCAATGCATTAGGGTAGTCAGGTCATAACTAGGCTACTAGAGTATTTTTAGACCTGCGTATCCGTTCTGTGTATATTCTGTGTATATCCGTGACAAAGTGTAAATAAGTATATAAGAATAATCACGATACACTAATAACTGGCTAACACAAAGTAGGCCTATAGTAGATCTATAACATTAATGTTTTATTACGCAATATCTTTCGTTGAATTATATTATCAAACATGTCAAGTTTGTCAGCATACGCTTATACCTGGGTCACATTTATGCTACGAGATATACACGAGCTGACTTTTGCTACCTAGTAGGCCTAAGACGTCCATAAGCCAATGTGGATATGGGTATCTTTACTACCGATCATCTTACAGTTTTCTTAATTCGTATATCCTTTCCGCTACCACGATTTTTTGGGGGTTTATGCAATAGCAGAATGTATGGGGTTTGATAAATAGGCAGTGAAACTGTATACTTTCTTTTTGGACACAGTTTACATTGCACTCAGCAGATAAGAAAATATACATGTTCTAATTGTCTGCAGGTATTTATTCAGATACAATGCATTATTCAAATTGATGGTATCAGATACACGGAAATACATTAGTTTTGTGGTTTTGACACAAAAAAAAGATTTCTTTCAATCTTTGGGATAAGTCATGTTCACAATTATCGTGCTTACCGAAGCGCGCAATGCATTATGGGTAGTCAGGTCATAACTAGGCTATTTTTAGACCTGCCTATCCGTTCTGTGTATATCCGTGTCAGATCATGTTAACATTCGGTGGATCGAGTATGTAGGTTTGGAGGCGCCAATACGTATCTGTACATAATTATTACGTTTTTTGAACATTGCAGTAATTGCATCCATCTTGCATGGCAATGTTTTACTCACATAGTATATAAACATTGCCTATTTTAAAAGGACTATTAATGCTATATTGTTGTAGATCATTACACGTATGTTGTTTGCTGTTTAATAAATAACGATAATGCTATGCCTATTGTATGTTTAATTCTTTAAATGTATAAAGAACATTTCTTCTGCTGTATGCCACATTTTAAAAATATGTTATGATCTCCTATTCTGAGGATCACAAGCAATCTATCAAATTCTGTGAAGCATACTTATATAGAGTCGATTATATATTATATTTCAAACCCACCATCGCCTCCCAATCTACCCTGAGTACGCTGCTGTGTGCGTTTCTATTATGGGACTGCTTGTTGGTTACGCCCACTTTCGTTTTGGATTTGTGTGTTTTTTCTACATTATCCGAGTAAATGATGGATCTAATTAGACTTAATCAGGAAAGAAGAAACTATGAATCGATTTCTGTTGGACTGGCGTTTGTCGGTGAGAAGTTACAAGGCTATACGGAATACAAATTAGATGAAACGTACAAAGATATTTACAAAACACTAGCCGGGAAACCACCTTGCCATCAACAATGTAGTAAAGTATACAACAACAGGATCGCGCAGTAAGTTACATTGACTTTAATTGATTACATGCATTGACTTTTCCTAAGTTACGCGTATGACTAGACATGATTGTGTCACCTACTTAAATTATGTATGTTTATATAATTAGTCGGGACCACCTACAAAATAGTATAAAAGTGTATATACATTATTTCTGTTACAGTGTATGTTATGTTTTTAGGTTCTTTTCACCTAAAGTTTGCCGGGTACCGTCTATACTTGTCATGATGCTAGCTATATGATAGCTATTTTAAAACGTATAAGGGACTTCTTATTCTTAATAAGGAGACGTTTTTACACAGTAAATCTGTTGCACTTATTTCTTTCAAACGCATGCCGTTTATCCAATCTAGGGTATGTCAACATTGAAAAGTTTATAGAACATCTGTGCACATATTGATTATATTACACTAACTCTATGCAGAACACACTCACTATATTAACTACAAATTTTCCTTGTGCAGACGCGCGTTAAGAATTATTTTAAAATACTGACAAGCACTTGTATTGTACATTTGACTTCTTATTAAAGTCATTAATCGTGGCATTATACGTATTGTCCTAACAATTACAATGTTACCTAAACATCTACATGCGGATCGGTTGGTGGCAGATAAAATAGTAATGCACGTGAAGAAAAAATATGTGCCTGATTGCTTCAACATTTCTTAGTGTTTTATATTTTGAACTGTACAAGTTGTATCAATGGGGCCGATTTGTCTCAGGGTAGTGCTTTCTAGATAATTTTCTATTCCCAACGGTCCAAGAAATTGCAATTGTTATTCAATACAAACTATGCTAAGTATGACTGCCAAGCTACCCTAATCGACATTGTTACTATTATATGAAATGTAACGATGGAGGAATAAAAATATAGAGCAAGTACAATCTGAAAATGATCAAGGGTTAACCATGGATATTGATAAGATAGAGAATTTTGATATGCGCGTACAAATCAAATTAGCAAGTGGAACATTGTGCCGGGTTATGATAGGTTATATATATATGTCAAAACAAATGTTTTTAACCTATTACAAATCAGTCAGTATACCTCATTTAGAATACTAGTATGCTTCACCCGTGATGTAATCAAGTACAAAGTGACCAACGAAGGGCAACTAGAATGTTAAATGTAAATAAATTGTTAAATAAAAATAGTTTTACAATAAAATAAGAATGCTAACACTGAAATAAAGATGTACTTTTAACAATCAGACCTAGTACAAGTTTATAAAAAACTGAATGAAATAGATACTGTTGAAAAGGACGAAATTTTTATAAAGCAAAACAATTGAAATACTAGACTTGATTTTAAAAACTTTTCCAAAACAGAGCCCGGTCAAAACATCATTTTATTTAACATAAAAATAGTGGCGTTTATTTTATGTAAATGGCGTATCGTCATGTTACTTTGGCATCGACTTCGGCCTGCTCACGTTACATTAATTAAATTTTATCAAAATGCTATATTAGAATCCTTTGTCGAAAACTACACTTTTTATTCGAATAAAAGGAATGGTGTGAATGTACAGTACTGTTTAAACTAAACTTGACACCCTTGTGCACATGGAGTGCACTAGGTTTAAACATCATGTGCACTACTAGTGTATAATATTATATGCCGTTCTCCAGGAAAACCTGGTTTAGTGACATTATAAAGTAATTATGTAATTATGTTCAGAAAAACATCTTAAATGACAAAAAGTCATGCTCTCTGATTTGATTTTAAGTTCCTGGATAATATACTACTATATCTTAGGTTCATTTATTCTCATGAATTATGTTAAAATATCTTCTGTCGATGCTATGGTGACCATTTTCTGATGAGTACCCATGTCGAGAAAACGAGGGGTTAGTGGTTAAATACACTAGCTACATTTCTATAAAAGCAGAAATTCCTGAGTTTGATAAGTTTTATTAAAATGAGAATATAATTCGAAAATGTGATACCATTTAGTAAAATGTACTTCAACAACTTATCAAATACTGGAACTGTGAAGTTTTGCTCCGTAACGTTAAATAACGTTTGAATGACGTTTGCGACGTCACTCACAAAGTAGGCGGGAGTGGTTGGTTTTAAAAGTCTGTATTGTTGTAATTTGATGTTATATTTTGCTCAAATTATCGGAAACTGTTCAAAAGAGTCTTGTCATTCTAATGCTTTACTTTCATAATTTTCAAAATTTTATCACTAAGCCTGGTTTTCCTGGAGCACGGCTCATATATGAATTTGATACTAATATATATTTCAAAGAATACATGATCTTTGTATATTCTTAAAACCAATCGGATTAAAACGATCTCCTCAACAAATGATTCACATGAAGAACATTTACGTCAGAGTACCTTAAAGTATAGGCAATGATTTGGAACTTTTTACTTAAAATACTAAATGAAGCAAGTTATCGCTGATATATTTTATTAAATTTAGTTTTAGTTTAGCATTTTAACTAATTGCAATCAAATTAATTAATACAATCATTATTTAGATATTAATTATTATGTGAAACAGAACATAAACTTCAATCTATCATATTATGGTAAATGTGTAATACATGTATTCATCAATGATCATTTTGATTATATGAAAACATATATATTTTTTCTTCAATAATTATGCATGTATTAAGTTGTAACTTTAGTACTTTAGTATTATAATAATAATAATAGTAAAGACTTTATTTTACGAGGAAACTCATTTGACAATTAAATTAAATGGCAATCTTCCATGAGACCCTCAACAATAAACAGTTGAACAAGAACACTAGTACATAAAATGAAAAAAAGCATAATGGCAATTTGGCCCATATGACGTCCACAATATCATAATTTTATATATAATTGGGGAATTTCATAAAAGAGTTTCAGTGAAAGGATGTGCGAAACCGATATGTATGGAATCTACAATAAAAGGAAGGTATAAATCAAAATTCTAATCAATTAAATTTATAATTAATCACTATAAAGCTTAATTAGATATAGGGACATCATAAGAGCCAGCATATCATATAACAACATGTAAATTAAAACAATGACATTTATAAAAGCATGATACGGACTTGAAATATAAAACACACTGCATGCCATTCTGCAGACATATATATATATATATGGCTATACATGTGTATTGAAGTAATGATTATGACTAGCCAGTCATTAGATATTTAAGTAGCAGAAACATGGGGTGTTTCAAAATAAGACGGCTTCACCCAGCGTAGATATAATGTTTTAAACTGTTGAAAAGATGAAGAATTTTTGATATTATGAGGAATAGAATTCCATATTGAGGTACCAGAGAAAGCAAAAGTGTGGCGAAATAACTCGGAATTGGGTTTAGGACTATATAATTGGTATGTAGAAGATGAGCGTTACAGTCGTGAATGGATATCTGCAGTAAATTTAAATGCAGATTTAAGATAGTCTGGTGCATCACCTCTGTGAGACATTTGAATAGCTTTCTGATAAATAACACGTTCATGAAATGTCATCCATTTGAGTTTTGTAAATAGAATACTTGAAGGAGTTGAATAATCACAATCAAGAATTACTCTAGCTGCTCTTTTCTGAAATTTTATAAGTTTATCTTCAAGACTGCTGGTACAATTTCCCCATACAACACAGCAAAAGTCAAAATGTGGAAGAATATATGCGTTATAAAAGCGCTTCTGAGTTTCAATGGAAAGAAAATATTTAATTCTAGATAAGAGGTGCAAATAGGAATTACATTTCTTTATCACATTATTGATATGGTCTTCCCAAGATAAGCTATCATTAATTGTGATACCTAATAACTTTGCTGTTGAAGTAACTTCAATAGAATTATCATGAAAAGGAATGTTGAGATTGGATCCAACAATATGATGTTTATTACGTTTACTTGTTATAAATAAAGACTTGGATTTTTCAGAATTAATGGCCATTTGATTTAGTTTACACCATTGATCAGCATGCAATAAATCTCTTGTAAGTGAAAAAACAACATCATCTAATGTCTTGCTGTGGGTTGATAATGTGGTATCGTCAGCAAATATGTCAGCAATGGAATGTGAAAGAGAAATAGGCAAGTCATTAATAAATATTAAAAATAATAATGGACCGAGAACTGAGCCCTGTGGAACACCTGCTAGAACTTTGCCAGGACAAGAATATTTACCAGATATAAATGTTTTTTTTTGAGTTCTTGAATTGAGATAGGACTTAAACCAATTTAGTGTTGTAAAATGCATACCATATAGTGACAGCTTTTGTAATAAAATATCATGGTTTACTAAGTCAAATGCTTTACTTAAATCAATGAACAATGTACCAACTATTTCATTATTATCAACAGCTGATATCCAGTCATCAAGCCTTTTAATTAAAGCTTTTTGACAAGAGTGATTTTTACGGAATCCTGATTGTCTGTCATATAGAAGTTTGTTGTCAGAAAGATAAGACTTTAAGCACTTACTAACATGTATTTCAAGAATTAAGGAAATAACTGGTAAAATGGAAATAGGTCTATAATTATTTTTATCATGTCTATCACCCTTCTTGAAGATTGGAATGACTTTTGCTGTTTTGAATGCGAATGGGAATTGGTTTGATTTTATACTACAATTAAATACAGATGTTAAAGCTGGTGCTATCACTGAAGCTGATAATTTTAGATATTTGGCATTGATATTATCAGTACCTGTCGATTTAGTGGGATCAAGGGATTTTAATTGGGTTTCAACAAAGCCACTAGTCAATAGTGGAATGGTAAATTTATCAGAATTAACTAACTTAGATTTGTTCAATGTTTTTAATAAATCAGGAGGTTTGTATTTACCACTAGATTTATCAACAGGAACAGTTTTTTGAATGTTACAAAAACGGTCATTAAATAAATGTGCAACTGAAGTTGGATCTGATATGAAATTTCTCTCAACATTATGAAGACATGGAGATTGAGTTTTGGTACTTTCCAAACCAGACAACTCTCGGAGACCTTTCCATAACAGTTTTGGATTGTGTTTATTTGAGTTTATTTGGTCATTATAATGATTATATTTTGCCCTGTGGACGAGTGATTTTACTTTTGATCTGAACAATTTGTAATTACATATGTCTTGTTTTTTATGATAGTAATTTCTTTGTCTAATAGCAAGACGTATTTCAGAGTTGAACCAGTCTGGTTGCGTTAATTTCTTTACCCTTTTATGTCTGAGAGGAGTATGCTGTTGTAAAACTGACCCTAACAGTTCTATAAATAAATCAGCACACTCATCAGGATCATCAACATTTTTTAATGTAAACCAGGCTTGTGTGGTTAGATCATTGAGAAAATCTGTTTCATTGAAGTTTTTGACAGATCTGTATAAAATATAATCATGGCAAGATTTTGTAGCTATGTTGTGATTACATTTCCTTGTAATAGCAACTGGTCTATTAAAGTTACCGAACTATTTGTCCTTCTAGTTGGAGATTTTACAAGCTGGGTGAAATTCATATTCTCCATTGTTTGCATACAAGATTTTGAAGTTGTTTAAGTAAGTCATAGTTTAAATCTCCAATGATGATAGTTTCCTTTGTTTCATTGAATGATTTGTCTAGGCTGTCAGTGAAATGATTTAGCCATTCCACTCTAGATAAGGGTGGTCTATAAACATAACATAGAAGGAATGTCTTAGAATTAGTGAATTTAAACTCTAACCAGAGGGATTTAACTGAATGAGACTCAAGATCAATTCTATGAAAACAACAAATATGCTCCTTAATATAAATAAGAAGTCCTCCACCATTATAAAATAAAATCTAGCACTGCAGAAAATAAATTCAATACAGTAATAAATGATCTAATTTATAAACCCTCTTTACACCAATATACAAAATAAACATATGCCCTATAGCCTGCGTATCAGACAGAAGTGCACACCATGTTAAAACCTAGTGCACACCATATGCACTTCGTGTCCAGTTTAGTTAGTACTGTATTACTGCGCGTGCATACTTGTATGACGCGAATTTACCCGTGCAATAATATTAAGTCATATTTAACGAAGGGCCTAAATGATTATTGTACAGACTGAAGTTTAAATACATTCGCGTATTGAATATTGAATATTATTCGAGTATTGAATAATAATACAATTGAAAAATAATATGCGTCAATACTAGTACCCTATGAGATTTTGTCAAGATTGGTTATCTTACGAGAATTTTGCGCATTCTTGGAGGTTTTCGCAGATTATTATATATTATCTCACTTATGTTATATGCTATGCTGTGATATGCTGCGTACTACTTGACATAAATGTAAAGTGATTGTTACTCTAATTGTGATTTAAGATGGTGTGACACGTGCAGCAGCTGGAAAAGAGAGTTGTGTAAAACTCGGCTACGTCACCGGAATATTGATTGGAGCAGAATGGACTCGTCGAATTGGTCAGCTAGTTACGAACACATTGCCCAAGTGTATCTTCCAAGTTCATGGAATGATCTAGATTTTCTAGATGTTAGCACAGCATGTCACATTTGGACAAACCTCAAAACGTGCAATATTAACGATTTGACGATTGCAAGAATCAAACAAATCAGAAATGTTAATGCACACAATGCTAGACGAAGTTCAACGGATCGGGATAAAGTGAACGCATTCGATGCTTTTAGAGATTTATTAAATGATGCAGACTTGAATGGGTACATAGACAGTCGTGAATGCATCGACGAACTGTTTAGGTTAAAAGATGCAAAGGACAGAGAGATTGCTAATATCGAGGCACAATTAGTGGAAATAAGAAAATGGCAGATGGCATGGATCTTGTACGGTCTATATAATAAAATAATGATATTCCTTCAATGGATAGTCAAAAGAATCACATTTGATTGGAAGACATTTAAGAAATATTACATACTGATATTTCTGCTTCTGACACTTCTGCTTGCTCCATCATTGTTTCCTTCGAACAAAATTCAACCAAAAGGTAAGCAACATAATTATCTATTGAATAATTTAGAACTCGTCACGAATACTTGCAAAATCGTTTCACGTTTTAAACACCTTGCAGCATAACAGAATAGTAAGAAATACTAACCTCGTTAGTGATAGGTCATTAAATAAAGACATTTTACGAATGACAATGCGTCATTGTATTCCAGTATGAAAAGGTTCAGAATAACTCACACGACTAAAAATACAAGTATTTGCATATTTATGTAGACATGAAATGTAATATTTTTTCTGCAAATGTACTTGTGGCGTTATAATGTATGTACAATAGAATATACAACTTTGTGGTAGACCTATGTTTGTATGATAATATATAAATATGTCTGTGGTAAAATAAAAAAGAGGGTCATGATGGCCCTGAATCGCTCACCTGAATCACCTTGCTCATGATATTTTTATTTATTATACCTCACGTGACCTCTCAATGTATTTTCCCCATAGACCTTCCGTGTGATATTTTGTTCGATCACTATGTGATATTTTATTCGATTACTACTAAAAAAATCGAGGCTGGGTTATTTATAGAAATTTGTACTATTTGAGTCCGGAAAACACCATCCGTATGCTATTTATATGTTTGGGTATATTTAACATGCTATTTTTAGTAAATCTTGTCGATTTCAACCGTTGAAACTGACAAGATTTACTAAAAATAACACAAAATCATTAGAAACTGATACGGACTGAGATTGTACATGTAAAATTATCATAACGGCAATCTGAATTCTGCTTCGCCTCGGGTGATATAACTATTCTCGGGTTGGTATTATTTACTATCACCCTCGCAGCCATGTGTTATTTATATAATATGAAACTGTAGCATCTTAAAGAAGACAAGTGCCCTAAATTTGAGAAAGGACCTTATTAGGATGATACATACCAAATTTTATGAAGATCCATTAAGCGGTTCAAGAGAAGAAGTCTGTTAAAAGAAATTCTATACACCTCTTATGTAAAATTAAGGGAGGCACGGGGCCGGGCCAATATTGTCCCAGGGGCCATGATTTAAGCAATCTCGGTAAAGGTTCACTAGACAATGCTACTAGCAAAATATCTAAGCTCTATGCCTTGTGGTTCTAGAGAAGAATATTTTTTAAGTTTTCCTATATTTTTCTTATAAAAAATTATGAGATGTCTGGGGTGGGGCCAATATTGACCCGGGGGTCACAATTTGAGCAATCTTGGAAGAGGTCCACTAGACTACATGCTAAATATCTAAGCTCTATCCCTTGTGGTTCCAGAGAAGAAGATTTTTTAAAGTTTTTTTCTATATATCTTATATATATGTATAATATATGAGCCAGTCTCCAGGAAAACCTGCTATTTTGACAAAAAATGAGTTTGAAACTTTTGATTTCTTGGAAGCGTAATCTCAACGAAGCAAAATGCAAAAGAAATTTTGTTAGTATCTTGATTTTTCAAGGAATTACAGCTGTTTTGTAGAGGCCCCATTTAGAGCCTTTTGAGTGACGTCGCGAACGTCATTTAAACGTTATTCGACGTCGTTGTAATAAGTATTTTATAAAAACAGCATTCGATCAATTCGTGACATAAACTGTTAAGAATGGTATCACATTTTAGAATGATGTTTTAAGTTTTAAAATATATATCCTAATTGTAAATGTTCATACCTAGAGAAAGGCTACTTCTGTTTTAAACAACAAACTCCTCGTTTTTCTCAATCAGAGTACTTTTCTTAAATTGGTCACCATAGCAACGAAGTAAGTGATTCGACATAATTCATAAGAAATTTTAAAACTCAGATATAGTTATATATGGATGAATTACTTAAAATTGAATCTGTAGATAAGTCAGTTTTTCTTATTTTAAAGTTTTTTTAAAATCTTGTTAAATGCAGTAAATACACCATGTTATTATAGCAGGTTTTCCAGGAGACTAGCTCATATATATATATATATATATATATATATATATATATATATATATATATATATATATATATATATATATATATATACAAAATTAAGGGACCCCCGGGACGGGGCCAATATTGACCCGGGGTCATGATTTGAGCAATCTTGGTACAGGTCCACTACGCAATGATTTGTGCTAAATATCTAAGCTCTATGCCTTGTGGTTTCTAAGAAGAAGATTTTTAAAGATTTTGTTACCTGGTTGCCATGGCAACCAGGGTTCTAGATGAATCAACTTTATTTAAATCCTCCTATGTCATGAACATCCAGGCAAAATTCATCAATATTGGTCAAACGTTTCAGAGGAGATGTCATTTGAAAGTGTGGACGTCCGGACGTTGCGTGATCACAAAAGCTCACCTTGAGCACTTCGTGCTCAGGTGAGCTAAAAATATGTGGTAAAAATTTAAATGTATATTTAAACGTAATAAATATGAGCCAAGATCTGAGAAAAGAACCCGTAATATTTTTTTCGGAGTTTTATTTGTTTGACACTCAATATATTACACTACATTTATAATGTTTTATTGTAGAATGCTTATCTGAAGATTACAAGTATCCCTTCAAGCAAGACATGCCCTTGTTAGGATATTTCAGCGAACACAGTTCGTTGATTGGACGTGAATGGCTTTTTGAAGAAATTATAGAGAGCATGTTGAAAAAATCTAGTAACGATCGAAAGAGTATCATAGCACTTGTTGCTGAAATGGGCTATGGTAAGTCAGCTCTTGTTGCACATATGCTATGTCCAAACTCCAACAGTCGAGCTAAAATTATACGGAAGCATATAGTAGGGTTTCATATATGTAAATTTGATGTCAGCAGGACACATGAGCCCGCACGTTTCATAAGACGACTTGTCGGATTTTTCGCGCTTAGATGTGCTGAATACGGTCATAAAATAGCGATGCTGCAGAAAAGTTCTATTCTGTACAATTTGGATGAATGTTCGAGGGATTTTGTTGCTTGCTTTGATCAAGGGGTCACAATTCCTTTGAAGCAAATTCAAGAAGTTGAAAACGCACCATGGATTATTGTTATAGATGCTCTTGACGAGTGCGAAACATTTGGACAGAATAATATTCTTGAGTTATTGTTAAACCGTGCTATACATTTACCAAAGTTCGTAAAGTTTTTAGTAACATCAAGAAACACATCATTATTGACTCATTTTAAAAGATTAGAACGATTAGAAATCAACCATTATTTGGCCAACGATACAAGAAATATTAAAGATATTACAGACTACATCATTCAACACTTGGGATATTCGGATCTGGTAGACAAACTCGTAGATTATAGCGATGGTAATTTTGTGTATGTTGTTCAAGCGATTAAATCGACTATTGCGAATAAAAATATTAATCAAATTCCACAGTTGCCTGTCGGTTTAGAGGATGTGTACGCAATCAACTTTGACAGAATATACAAAGACGATATGTCATATGCTATTCCTAAAATGATTTTGGAAATTGTAAGTTCCGCAGCAAATCCTATTGGAAAGTATTACATATTTCAAGTCTTAAGCAAAAACAATGTCACCCAGAATACAACTGAATATGACAAACATTTTCGATCTCTATCGTTTTTCCTTAATGGCGATGACATTGTGAGACTGACTCACCAGGCTCTGTTTCATTGGCTAGTCAACGAAAGAAACTTGAAGTACAGAATATCGTTAGAGAGGGGACATGCTCTTACATCTCATTATCTATTAGGGTTGGTACCCATTTTGGATCTAGTTGAATTGGCAATTCATGTCAGTAACTCGGAGGATCAAACACTTAACGATTTATTCAAGCGCTCTAACTTCAGTAGTAGTAATATTGATGGGAATTTTCTTTTGCATAAATTGATATGGAAAACCGAAGATGAACGCCCATTGAAATTACTGTTGGAACACGCAAAATCAATTGACGGATTTAACAACGGTAATATCACCCCTATTTTTGTTGCAGCATCTAAGGGACATATATTTCAGTTAAAACTTCTGCATAAAATGGGGGCAAATCTTAACTTTCAAGTAAGTAGTGATATTTTAATTTACGACATAGACGTTGAGTCTAAAATCTATTGGCTTAAACATGTTCTACATTCAGGTTACTCGCTGCTGCACATAGCATCTCAAAATGGTCATACTGATATCGCACAATACCTCATACAGCAAAATAAGAGCTTGCTGTATGTGAAGAATGCACTGGGGCTACATCCTGGTTTAGTCGCCTGTGAAAATGGTTTTCTTGATATTATAAAAGAAATGTATTATACTAATCGGACTCTTTTTAGAAATGAATGTTTGTATTATGCCTCTAAACACAATCATCTGCAAATAGTTAAATGGCTCGCGTCACAAAGAGTTCAATTTATGTGCATCTCTGATGACTCGTCTCGAACTGCATTGAACGAAATAACATCAGTAAACGAAGGCTCTTTCAAGGTTGCCTTATCAATGTTTCCATACGATCGTACTATGCGTTTTTTAATCAACCCTCTTGATATTTGGTGGCAGGTTTTTAAGTTTGATCCTTTGATGGTTGCAATAAGAAATGGATCTATCCAAGCAGCACAGTATTTGATTGAAACATTTCCTGAAGCTCTGGGTTGCTCAGACGTTTTTGGATTCACTCCTGCTCTAGCAGTTGTTGCATTTAATCAATGGAAACTTCTACCAGTCGTTGCTAATATTATAACCACTGATAAATGTCAAGCCGTGCCATTATACATGCGTCAAACTTCTCTGACTTTCGTTCAAGATTTATTATCACGCTACGAATGTCCAGATGGTGCAGGACTAGCTCACATGTTAGCATTGTATGACAATCCTAATATATTTTCTTATGTTATCCAACATGATCTCGTAAAGGACTGGAACGAAGCTGACGAAGACGGCTACTTACCAGTACATTACGCTTCAAGGGTGCCTAATATAAAAATCATGAAGCATTATAAAGACATTGGGAATTTATATGAAAATGCAAAAAGTTCTCAAGATGTAACCATATATCATATAACTGCCACTAATGACGTCCTTGCCTCTCTAACCCTTTACAACAATAATTTATTAGAACCAATACCCGATTTAAGAGATATGAATAATAAAAATGTTCTGCACTACCTAGTATTAAGGAAATGTGAGATTGAAATCGTTGAAGCTGATAATGACAAATCTTACTACGTACATGATATTTACACAGAACTGTTTGTCCATTTAATAAACGCACACAGGCATGATTTTATGTTGCGTGATGTCGTAGGTAGAAACATTCTTCATTTTGCTTTGTTCAATGGTCATTTTAAAATTGTTCAATATTTAGCTCAGTTGAAAAATTCTCCAATCAGGAAAATGTTATTTCAACAAGATCTCTATGGTGATCACCCTGTAGCGTATTCATTACAGTGGTATAATTCGCATAATATTAAATTACCAGGTTGCCTTGTCTGTATTAATTTTGAGATTGTTGAAATGGAATCGGTAATGGATTTCATGTCTGCCTGGGAACTTTCCCTTCTACAAATAATTAAGCGAATGAAAAAATATGAATTCAAAACATTGTTAGAACCATATTTATCCCATATTTGGTCAAAGAGTGTTTACCTCTTTGTTGCAGTGATACATAATCATAAACAATATGTTGACTTGCATTTGATGCGTAACCTACTTTTACATCACCACGATTCAATACTAGCCGGATATAACCAGTTAGTATTAGCCCATTTTTTACCATCTGTTTTTCGTTACTGCATGTCCAAAAATATGCCAATAGATTCTCCGTTGTTGTATGTTGTTCGCAATTTTGATTTTGATCAAACATTTTTTAGTCTATATTACAAATATGGAGAGTTTATGTATAAAACACTTATTAAGTCTAAGCATAGACCAAAAATATGCACGGATACATACGGATATAATATAGTCTATCATGCAATAAAAACAGGAAATATTCAAACTGCACTGATCCTTATAAGAAATGGTATATCAGTCACAAGTCCTGCTATTGGTGTTAAAGGGATATTTCATGCAGCTTTAACATCCCGACGTAGGAATGACAATACCAATTTCTATGGATGTATTACACCATTTACCCGTGGTTCTCAATTAGCATGCGTTGATAAATTGTTGGTGGAAGTATTGAATCGAAATTCTGAAAAATTGAAAGCTGCCGACTTCTGCAGGAATAGTAGTGTTAATTTATCCCTTATCCATATTTTGTCAGCTAATGGTATGTTCCTGACCTTGAAGCGATTAGTCGGTATGTTTTCGTCTCAAATTTTAGAATGTTATAATAAAGATGGCTTTACGCCACTGTATTTAGCGCAAATGTTCAACGAGGCTTCAGTGACATCGTTCATATCAAGCAAAAGTGCAATGTTTTTGCCGAATAGGTATGCTGAAAAATATCTTATTATATCCTTACTACAAGCTTTTCCTCTTAATAATTGCTCGTCTTGTTTGCAAATAGATGAATTTGATAGAAGACAATTTGGACGTTGGTACTATTGTGTTTTTACCATCATCCGGCAACTGTCCCTTTCAAAAGAATATTATTTGCAAAAGGCATCTGGTATTTTACAACACGTTGGTAAGAACGTGCAAAGTTTGGTGACATGTGCTGACTATTTTGTTTATCATTCCAGATTTAGTATCTTGCCAGAATGTGGAAGTTTTGTACAAAGGTGCTTCATATGTTACGGCAATGTTATGAGATTGCAAAATAGTATCCGTGATTTTTTTGTCTTGAAAGCAATCGGACAGTTTCCAAAAGTAGCAAATTATGCAAAACTTGAACTACTTATTAAATTATCTATGAAACGATTGCTTATCGCAGCCGACCAAACATTCTGTTCATATTATAACAAAGGGGTTTTCGACATTTTAAAGATGACAATCACTAAGACAGTATATAATGGGCGGATCGCGATAAGAGATTTGGCGTTGGGCTATTTTTTACGCTTCAATGAATCCAATGCAGGTTATGCACCACATGCCTATAGTTTCCTACAGTCAAGACGAGCTGTTTACGGTTTGCAATCAATCAACACAGAAGCTGATTTTGCCCTCAATGTCCATAAGTTATATTACCTTGACGTATTAAGTAAAACACTGTCGTTTAATAGTATTAAAGATGCGTTACAAAAAGATGTCACCGCGGTTGCTATTTATAAGCCACTGTCTAAATCGTTTAAAGTAACGCAAGTTAGACTAACCGATCCATTTGCAGATTTGCATTGACACAATTTTCTCTTGTTCAAACATCTTGCAAACAGTTGTGTTTGTGGTATTTCAAAATAAGCATGATGTAGTGAAAGAAGATTGTGAGTTCATAACCAGTTTGATAAAGCATATTAAAGAAAGAACAGTAACCCGAATATACTTTCTTTTATGTTTAAGGCCCCAATTCAGTAACCCCGTTTATTTCTATATTATAAGTATTAAATTACGGAATCCTGTTAGTGCCATTTTAAATATCGTGTATCGCGCTCCAAGGGCGAGACACGAGAATTGCGCGAGGCACACAACGAGACACGAGAATTAAAAATTGAATTCTCGCGTTTTCAATCTCGCACTAGACCCACAACTTTTACAAGTTAATATCTAGTATCGTGTCATTCTCGTGTATCGTGCAAAGGATAATAATAATAAAGACATTATTTATAGAGGGAACATACTTAACATAATTGTCAATCAGTCGTAAGGCCCTCAACAGTAAAACATTGAAACAACAGAAACATGACATCAATAAATCTAATATCAAATGCACAAAATATCAAGCGTACGAATATGTAATGAAATCATAAATCATAATTTTCGTGTCTCGACCGGTGATTGGGATAAGAAATTTTAACTGAAACACCGGTCGAGACACGAGAATTAAGCGACAGCATTGTCGTGTCTCGTGGGGAGACTCGATAATTGGGCGTCTCGTTCCTCGCGTTCAATTCTCGTGTCTCGTTTGAATTCTCGTGTCTCGTGGACCAAATAGAAACGCGAGGCAAAAGAAGTGCGCGATATTTGCACGATAGTATTATCGTGTATCGCGTTGATTCTCGAGCCTCGCGCTTGAAGTCGAGACACGAGATTAAGACGCGATATTTAAACCGAGGCACGAGAATCATCTGCGAGGCACGATGCGCGAGAATTACACAATATCTACTTGCAAAAGTTGTGGGTCTAGGGCTAGATTTAAAACGCAATAATTCATTTTTTAGTTCTCGTGTATCGTTTCAAATATCGCGTCTAATTCTCGTGTCTCGTTTCGTGCCTGTCTCGCCCTTGGAGCACGATACACGATATTTAAAATGGCACTAACAGGATTTCGTAATTAAATGGCATTGTACAAATATAATACAAACAGTCATAATGCGACAACATGTAAGTTGTAATATAATTTACTAGTAGTTTAATAAAATGTATGATGAATAGGGTTGCCCAAATTTGACACTTTTTGTGTGCAACTTTTTAAATTAGATGTTACAAAGTAATGGTTAACACTATGTTATTTAAAAAGTGTCTATTATCATTTTCCGTTTAGGTGTGTGAATGTGTGTGTAAGTGTACACGTATATTTTTAGTACCGCAAAAATGAGATACAAGTAGGTGAGACAAGAGAATGATAGTAGAACAGAGATAAATAAAGAGAGGGGTGTTTACCTGAACATTCATGTTTCACTGATGTTTATGCTTATTAAACTTCATTTCTTATTGTGTGATGGTAGTTTTCCTTTCATGAGAACTTAAATATTTTTCAGTATTTTTGCGACCTTGTATATACTGAATGTCCTAGTTTGCATTTGAATAATAATATTGGATTTTTAAAAATACTATTTAAGAAAAAGTTCACATCACTGAGGGCCCTATGGCATTATATGGACTGGCTAGTCAGCCCAAGTTGTGTATATGGACCGAAGCGAAGCTGAGGCCCATACTTATACACAACGCGGACTGACTAGCCAGTCTATATAATAGATTATAATGTCATTGGGCCCGAAGTTATGTGAACTATTTCATATTATACCGAACATTCAATTTCGATATTACTAGTATATTTTTCTGACGAGAACACATTAAATACATTAGGTTTAATTCGTAAAATACAGGTCATTATAGGGGACCTAACATCTATGTTTGGTCTTCCTGCGTATTCACAAAATAACCCAGAAATGTGAAAAATGTTTTTTTAGAATTTTTATACACAACGTACATAAACTCCTAGGAAATGATCTAACCAAGAAAATGAATACCCACATGCGATGTTTCGGTTCTATAAAAAAAGTTACAGCAGTTTTTGTAACTTGGAATTGTGTAAATTTTGTTCTAAAATAGAGCGTTCTATGCCACTACCATAGTTACCTGCCGGTCCATATATTTTTTATGGACCGTCTGCTGTATTTGGAACATGCAAACCAGTCAGTCTATCGCTGTATATATTGACTGATTGGAATAACAAAGACACAGTTGAATGAAATTAGGGTGAGGTATAATATTAATATTTGAAAGTTCATTATATTCTAGTGATATTATTTGGTGATTTATACGTACATTTATATATCATTTTGCTGCAGAAACAAAAGCATCTATTCCAAAATGCTTGGACTTCGTGACATTACCGGAATAATTGCTTAACTGTTTTAACAAACATGTTACAAAATGAACATGTACTTGATGCCACATCACCACCTTAAAGAAGGAATTGATTTGTTGGTACAATATTTTTTAGATATTTATACTGGAATTCTAATAGTTGATCTAATTGGTATTATACCGGTATATGTATATTTTCAGTCATTTTTTCAAAGTTCATGTTCCAGTTTAGTTCAGCGTTGTCCGTCTTATTTTGTTGATCGTACCTCAAACATGCATTATATATTAATCGAGTGCGCTTTTTGCAAGTACAAAATCTATTTTCCTATCTTTTGTATACTAGTACATGCTTTAAATATTTAAACCCATTTCTGTACCGAATATACTTCCTTGTTTGATCAACAAAATTAGCCTTACTGGTGTATTCTTTGTTATTATTTAACATTACTTGTTGATGATACTAAGACTAGTGTAAAGAAAGTTCGTTCCAGCTTTTGAAAAACTTTTGTACACAAAACAAATAAGAAAATTTTGCATCCAATCTCCTGGTACAATGACATCATTATGTGTAACAGTTATAACTGATCTGAATGCCAATATTTTTTCAAACGCAATAAATAATATTTGTTGATAATTCAGTCTTTTTACTCAATATTTCGACCTACAGGGTCTTCTTCAGGAAAATGCAACACTTACATTTCTTTACATTGTTTAGCTGTATTGGTAGCATGAATGCATAGCTTATTTGCTGATGACGTAAACGACGTCGTGGCCGGGTAAAGTTCGAAATACTCCTTTTGTTGTCCTCTAACTGTATCATTTTGTTTGTTTTAAAGTTGTAATGAACTAAACAAATAGTTAACCTTATATAAAAGCAAAACATCATCCAAGTTATGAGGCTGTAAGAGTTTTCGTTCTGCAAATAAATGACTTTTGTTTTTTCATATACGTGTTTTTGTAAATGGCGTGTTTTTGTTTATCCAGACGTTTCTTTACTTTTGGAGTTATTTAGTTACGTTTTACTTGAAAAATGAGGCATGTGTTCGCCAATGCCTTTAAATGTTCGTAGAAGTTGTTCCTGTAATTTTCTGCCGTTATTTTTTACACAGTCGGTCATTTTCTTTACCCTACTCTCAATTTTCGCTTGACGTTTACGCCACGTCCGGTTCGACGAAATCGATACTATGGACTTGCAAAGTCATAGTTATCAAACGATATTCTAGCCTTGTATATAAACAAAAATGGATAACATCAACTCTGTATGGTCCACTGGTGGCGTGTTTATTGAAAGAGTATAATTATGCATTAAAAGTGAATTTTACTTGAGATCGAACGAAAAAACGTGTTTGGAAAAGTATAATGTCAAATTTTGTTTGTAAACAAGGCCATTGTTATTGTTAGCAGACTATACTTGTAATTTGATGTGTATCAGAAAAGGCATGTATGAGTAAGTCTGTATTCTCTTGACGCTTATCATTTAATTACTGATGCATTAATTAATCCAACACTGAATTTTGACTAACAATGAAATTTCACATATTATTGATTTGAACATTTCAGTGTTAGATTTCCACTTCTGTCTTTAATTTGTCTGTATTTATTTGTGGGTCGTCAAATATCATGGGTTCTATTATTAATACTGATACATACGATACACACCAAAGTTCTCTTGCAGAAGTTATAACATGTATTAGCAGTTGTACCTATCAACATGTATTCTTCAAATTCATTTCAAAATTGTTTACATAAATTTACGAGTTAACTCATTATGCATGTTTGATACGGCTTCTTGAGTCTTCCTGTATTCATGAAGCTGGAGAAATTTCTAAATGTCTTGGTGTATTGATGGAAAGACCTTAATACCTTGGTACATTGTTAAGATTGTATTTTAAGTTGGGTCTTAGATTCATGTGCAAGAACATGCACACAAAACTTACCAAATAATGCTGGTTAAATATATAATTATGCAGGGTTAGAAATAAAAAGTTCCCAAATTTTTTAATACAGTCAGTTCATACCAGGTCTGTGATTCTTCCTCATCCTTTTTGTCTCAAAATCTTTGAAACAAAAGGGTCCTGCTTCAGCCTGACCTATTACAAAAATGATGTTGAAGGAAAGGTAGGGGTAGGTTTTTTTAGCCATTTTGCTCTTTGAGCAATCATGAGCAATCACAGGCCTGTCATGCACAGATGACTACGCAGTTTTGGAACCATGACGTTCCACCTTATGCAATTTGTTTAACATTTATCGAGGCCATAATCGCAGTTTTTTTGAAGATATGAAATCCGTGTGAAATATTTTGTACTCATGTGTTCACTGTCATACGGTACAACTTCAAACATTTGTTATTTTTGTTGCATAGACATTTTTTGATATCTACACTATTTGTCAATATTTTGACAACCTTGTTTTTGTATTTTTGCTTGGAATAAATCATTTTCTATGACATTCATTCTGTGTTGTTCTCAGTATTTTTACATTCTTCTAAAGTACATGAATGGCCATTGGCCGTGATAAGTGTGCTGGATCAGTATTCCTGGCTCGAATCTCCCAAAGCATCTCAAATAGAATGATGTTATGCATTTTGAGTCAACCCTCTCATGAAAAATTACCTCAAAGACATATGACGATATTTGAGATGAGATTTAGCTCAAGTTGAGATGCTTCGGGAGTTCAGGGCCAGGTTGCGGTTGGTCATTCTTTCCCATGAAATTTTGACAAAATATCCATTTCCTCTGCATGTTGAGAAATTGCCAGTACCTTGTTGAAGGGTGCTGATGAGGATACTGTCCATGAAATTGGCCACCACATATAATGGAAAAAATGTTTAGAATGGTGGTAAAGCGAAGGAACAAACATGAATTGCCAAAGTTGGTAGATTGCAGTGAGAACAAACCTGATTTTAATTAGCAAGTTGGATATTTATTTTCTATGACACTGTCGGGTCCTCCACATGTGGAGAAAATATCATTTGCGTGTGGAAGTGCATAATAGTACTTGTTCATTAATTCCAGGAGAACTGATTGGGTTAACTGTCTGATGAATATGACTGAACAATGTTGTAAAAAATCAAAACACGGAAACAAATGTGCATGTAAGATATTATCACGACAGCATGTGTTTATGTGTTTGCTGTGTGGTGGCTGTAAAAAGTCTCTCCGTACTTCACTTCATTGTAGTTATCATTCATAACTAACTCCCTTTACTGTTATTTATGCATAGAGTTTGAAGTCCACAGTGTGTCACCCATTGCGGGGTGAGTATATAGGCTTGCTTGAACTATTTATTTTTTGGGGTTATGGATAGTTTGTTCTATGTCTGACTCTTGTGTGGATGGCTAGGCGCTGTCATCGTTTCTGTGTGGCTTTGGATTGTCAGTGCACTACAGTTTTTATTTATATGTCGACACGAAGTTAGCAAAGCCCAATAAACATTCTCCAATTTGGTATCTCTGCAAGTTTGATATCTTCCCAGTTTGATTTGTATATGTGAAGTTCTGCCATAAAAAAAGCTTCAAACAAGCTCATGCACAAGTGAAACTATTGAGAATTTTTGCACACCCTGGTGTAAGATGCTGTTTTGGTTGAATTTGTTTGGCTACTAATCATATTTCAGTTATTGTATGCTTGCCAGCTGAAAACATTTTGGTTAAAACTACATTCAGGTTGCTATCCCTGACATTTTGATTTAAGCTGAATTATAGCAGATATTTTACCTCTTTTCATTGTGATCTTTCTCATTTTGTGAGAATTTTGAATTGTCAGCCATTTTGATAGGCAAATCTTGTAAGTGATTATAAAGATAATTTATGACCAGGTGCCACTTCCTGTTGTGCAAGTGGCCTTTTTGTCTGGAATCCATTGACATTTCTTCGTTTAGTAACCTCTTATTTATATTATTCCTCTGCACATTTTAGAACTTTGCCAATCAAAATGGCTGACAATAGAAAATAAGGGAGGAAACTGTTGTTATTATGAAAACAATATTGTTATTATGAAAACAATAGTTTAGAGATTGGGACCTTGGCACAAAACACCTCAGTAGAAAATTTAAATATTTCGACTAAAGTTAAAAATTGTGCTACTTAATATCACCCCTGGCTCCGATCTCCCGAAGCATCTCGAGTAAATATCTCAACTCAAATTGAGATTTTTCTCAAATCAGAGTAATACTTTTAGATAAATCTGATTTTCGAGCTCTTGAAATTTTACTGTAATAAACTCAAAATGATGTTTCTGTGTTGTGAGGCCAATTTTGAGCCCAGTCTCGTGTGGAAATTACACAAATGACACATGACATTATTTGAGATGAAATTTAGCTCAAGTTGAGATGCTTCGGGAGATCGGGGCCTGGTTTAAAGATGGTGAAGTACTGTACTGCTAATCAGACATGGTTACTCTGTATTGTCTGTTCCATATTTAGAGACACATGGTTTCAGCCATGGGTTTACCCTGTATATATATAGAGAAGGTTGAACAGCGGCCATGTTTAGCCCTAACGGACATGACGTTACATGAACTGTTGTCCGTGTTTGCTGTGACAACTGGGTACCAGCGTTCGTAACGTCATATTCGCTATGGGTTAACATGGGCGCTGCACAACCTTCTATATAATAGCGTACACTCAAATAGTACACTCAGACTATTTGAAACCATGTGCCTATGGTATGTTCATCTTTTCTCAACCCACTTACAGAAAATAGATGGAACAGAACACATTACATGTATCAAGGTTGATCACTCTGAATATTTGTTCCTAAAAGCTGGGCAAGTGTTTCTATGATTACCCAACGGAACGAACTCGCCAGTTCTTGTTTGCTACATATAATAACAACGTGATATTGTATGGAAAATAATTTAATTATATAAAATACACATATAGAATTAACAAACAATTCATAAAGTGAAAATAAATAAATTAATTATTATTTGGACAAACAGATCTGTCTTGATATTTGAAATTTGATACATCGATGCCGAATGCTTTAGCTTCATTAAATAGTTTGTTTTTAACAGCGTCTGTAATGATGGGTTGTCTGGCCAGTATCCAAGCAAACTCGTAATGTGTGACACCCAGTACCCCGCTACATGAGTAGATGAACGTATAGTCGGTATAGTCTGTGTCCAGTACCCAGTAGTTACCGTATGGTGCCACTGAAAAGGTCATAATAGAAACTCATAAACTTGTTGTACATGTACATCAAAAATTCACATATCAAATAAATTAACTCTGACGGTACTGAAAATTGATGTAGGCTCTGACGCTCTGACGGAACTCAGGATACATGACGAATATGACATCGGTTTTTAGTTCCGTCAGAGCCGTACGAAAACAGTACGATTCTTTGACGGAACTGAGAAGCGATGTATCGGGATTCATACCGTGTTTAAGGCGCATCGACAGTTAGAATCATCTAGCGTGCATTAACAGTCCAACCACAGCCGACTAACCCCACATGCATATATAGTCACATGTAATCTAATTCGTTACAGACCAAATAATCTACCGAAACAGTTAAAATGCTTTAATGATATCTTAGGAAAACAAGTTCCCATATAAAATGTATTTGTATATGCGTAAAGGATAATTCAATGTCGTCATTTTGATACCAATCTTAATAAAATCTAATGAGTATTAACTAAATTATCGCACGAATAAGACATTGGTCCAGAAAACACAAGTAACTGTTTAGTTACAGTTTCACTCAAAATAATGTTTGACAGACCGTTTGCATACGTTTGATATATCTTCTAGTTATAATATGTATTTTCTCTTTAACCTTTACTCTCTTTTTTTCCAATATTAATAACGTCAAATTAATCCTATCTCCCATCATTTTATAATTACGGCTTTTCAAGTGCATGAAGGGAGGTAGGATTCTTTAGACCTCTAGCCTTATTTATTTGTGTTACCAAATCAAAATCAAGCCTTATTTACTTTTGAAATTATTTGTTATGTTTATTTGTTTCAACCCATTTTGTTTTATCTGTGATTCATATGTCATGTTATATGACCCTTGATTGGAAATAAACTTTATCTTATCTTATCTGTTTATCGGCGCATTGGTTTTATCGTTAAAGATGACTAGCCTGCATAACAGATCGAATATTTACGTAAGGCTAGTCGAACTTCTATATACAAATTCAAAATTAAATTGAATATAATAAATGCCATATCCAACTTTTATTTAAAATGTGTCTATATGACACGGAAACATTGCTGCAGGAAACATGCACCGTTGTCTCATATTTTATGGTCAAGGGGAGGTAACCCTGTAAGAAATTTTGGTCAGAGTGCGACTTGTTTTCTGGATCAACGTATTGATTGTACTATATATTTGTTAATACTCATCTCATTTTTGTCATCTTAGTACCAACATGACGCTAATACATTTACCTTTATTCTGAACTATTCCAATACCGGCATAAACTTGAAATGTTTGCTTTTAAACAACATACCCCAGTGTCGCGTTTTTAAATCCGTTAAGTATATATTCAGCATCCCAATGACAGTAGGTGTAAGCAATACAACCAACCTTTGTAATGTTAAATACAAATGAACTTACATGACGAGAACCTCAGTTTGAGTTTAGCTGGGTTATTGGTGGGGTCGGGAATGTAAGCGTCTCCTATAGCTTCGATAGATTTGTTATCTCTGTAAAATAAAAAATAAAATATTAAGATCTATCAAAATTTCCGAGTATATAAACATACCAATTTAGCATTATCACTAAGTTATGCTCTCCAATGATTGTCGTTATTTAGATCTAATGAATGCATTTCCATATTAGAGGTAGATTCGAGTTCTGAGCTTTTATAAAAGTATTCGATCGTTGTCCGTGTACGGACCCAGATTGACACTTAATTGGTTTGATTTTATAATCACATTAATTTGTGAAAGACAATGCTATGTCTATGAGACGGCCTCAATTATAGTTGTTTCTGAAACTACAGTTACTAAAGGAGTCCAAAAAGTGATAGAAATAAAGATGAAGGTGTTTTGAATTAAAATAACCATGTGGTCCAAAAGGCTGAATTTCCCATTTTTTGTGACAAAGTTACCATTCAAGAGGGACAAAGAAACTGTATATTTTGAACCTAGGGTATCAATAAATGCATAGTCTAAACATTTCATAAACAAAAATATTCATTTTCTTCAAAAATATTGTTGTTTCACTGTTTTGCAAATAGTGTTATTACAGACAAGTAAATGGGGGGGAATAACATCTGTATACTTATTTTTGGTAGGCACTGTACGTATATATAGACCACCTACTTGAATCCTGAGTTGACAATTTTGATATGACCGTCCGGTTTTAGTTCATAATGAGCCTTTGCACAAGACTGTCCACCCTCAAAAACAGCGTAGAATTTGTAGACTTCATACCAGTCGCCCAAATACTGAAATATCAAGTAACTTACTTTGAGACTTTCGAATATTTACATAATATATAAAGTTTTGTCAGTACAGTATTTATATTTGTGACCGGGAAATAAAAATCCGCAGAAGGGTTATCCCTTAATTGTTGTATTGCCCTTTATCAGTGTAATCCTGTCTGGTCACTGTATATCGATCTAATTAAACAATAGGGCCATACATTCTATCGATTTATATACAGTATACTGATCACTGGAGATGTTTATCGATTTTTCTGGTGTAAAGGGAAACAACTCGTACAAAAACACAGGTACACCATGACTATGGACAGAGTTGTCTTTTCCTTAAGAATTACGATGAAAGTTCAACATGGTACAAATCCTATTTTCTGAAGCTTTCTGCAGGCATGTCCCTCTCTAAAATTACTGTGATAGAATCCCTCTCTAAATTTACTGTGATAGAATCCCTCTCTAAAATAACTGTGATAGAATCCCTCTCTAAAATTACTGTGATAGAATCCCTCTCTAAAATTTCTGTGATAGAATCATTTCTAATGTTCAATAAACTGACGATGTACAATGGAATTTAAATGAATGTTAAATTTTACTCGAAGTATAATCTAAATTTTTACATAATTAATTTTCTTGAATAATTAAATTAATGAAATAGCTCGTGCAGCACAGCCATAAGGTGTGTTTCATTGACTACTAGATACTGGCCTACAGATGGTGCTTAAAAATCTCTTTTAAAAATTTCATATCAAATGCTTCTAGGAGTCAATGCCATTTAAACGCCATGTATACATTACAGGTTGTTAAAAAGTTCGTTCTCAGTGTGTATGTTGTAAATAAGATATGTAATGTTCTATCATGATTTTATATATGTCTTAACATTTACCTTCAGAAAATAAAGATTTTATTATTATTATTGCTATGATGTTTCAGTCTCAATAGTTTATTTTTCTGATGTCAGAAGAATGTATTCAATTTTCAGTTTAAATTCCTGAGGGTTCTACCCTTGTTCTAATATTTCTGGCATAAAATGATGCTATTAGGGTAAGAAATAAAAATCATAGTGTATAAACGAGTCAACTTCCGGTTATCGCAAAAATGAATACACGTTGAATTGTATAGTATTGCAATAATGAGTACAGTGATGGAAAATCACCGGATGTTTCAATCACTGACATTAATGAATACACGTTGAATTATATAGTATCACAATAACGAGTACGGTGATTTTGTTTATACGCGGTGAAAATTGTACAAAGCATAAATAACTGAGATAAAATTAAGTATGAATTTAAATTTTGAGAACAAACTTTTTTAACACTCTGTACTTTAACAACAAGTAGTAATATGCTTGTACATTTCGTATATCGAGCGAAATTGAAGTGGAAAATCCGAGGCTTAAATTCCATGATAAGGTGCTTACTGTAACACGTTGCACGTAACCTAACATATTCAAAGAGTACCATGATCTTTGACTTAACATATTGCGACAAACATTTCAACGATAAATAAATTAATAACATACGTTTTGCAATCGTTTTGAATATTAATTTAACTTAAATCGCCTCCTCGATAGCCTAGTGATTGAGCGTTCGCTTCGAGTGCGGGGTTCGATCCCTGGCCGCGTCATACCAAAGACGAAACAAATGGTACCAGAAATTCCCTTGCTAGACGCTCAGCATAAAAGGGAAACTGGCTTCTCTTCTCTCATACCCTCGTGGCGATGGATGACATCAGGAATGAGGTGTCGAGAGTGATTAATATAAGTTGGAAAAAAAACTTGTTTCACAATCGACCTTACATAAATTAACTAGTATAAACTAACTTAAACAATTTTCAAATCATTTGCATATTTTGATGACCAACAAATCGGCAGCTGTAAAGAAAACATAAAGTATTTGGTTAATACAAATAAAATAAAACTCACTTCGGTCAAATTGAACGTAGATTGAGCTTGCGCATTAGGACACCCTCCGGACGAGAATACCTGGGCACTTGCGACCCCGACACACACACAAGCACACAGCAGATGTATAGCGTTCATGGTTTCTGCAGAATTTGTGAAGGAATAATGAAATTGGGACTTTTATAGTTTCTAACGGGTCGATGTTGTATAACAACCGAATATGTCACATTTTCATGAGTATGATTACTTAGGTAATCGCTTCTTGTAATAGAGCATCATTTTGTTATTGAAAGAATCTAGAACACACATGGCCGGCCGAGTGAGAGATAAGACACTAAGACCTAAACATGACCGTCACAGATAACGGACCTTAGTCACTGAAAAATGTCAACTTTTGTCCGCTCTTGACCCACGCCGTTCAACCCGATATCGCGTAATCGGTTGGTATCACACTGTTCTTCAAAGGTCATAGTTTTTGCCCGAAATTCCTCATCTCATATCAATTGCGCGGACAAATACACATTTGCAACCCGGGTGTAATTATTCCTTTGTTATTGCGTTTCATAAACGGTTGGATTAGAATTTACTACGTCTGATTACGTTGTTACCATCTCAACCGTTCTTCCTGATTACGAGGTGTTTTTTTTCATCTTCAACTTAATACGAGGTTATCCAAAATATTGCACCATGTCAAGTTTATACTCGAATATCTCAGCGAAAAAGAGGAATACAATGGTGGTATTTTGCATATTGACGGGGAATGAATTCATTTTTGTTATGGACTAAGTAAAGGGGTTCGGTTTTGTTTAAAAATACCTTTTTGGGGGTCGAAGTTTCAAACTACGCGTTTTTCTTGAAAAATCGCACACGTTTTCCGTGATTTCTCCCTCAATATCACACGGTTTTGCTCAGAATTTTGTGTACTGATACTTCTTTCAAAGGCGATGTGCACACTTTGTTTTGTTCGAACCATCCAAAATGAATATAAAAACAAGCAATACTTACTTCCGCCTATAAGTCGCGCGACGTTCGCTGCCAGCTGATTACGTGATACCAACCGATTACGAGATATCGGGTTAAACGGTGCGTTGACCGTTATGGAATTGTTTGAAACAAATTAAGGAACATACCCATGGCAAGGAATGTGACAACCAATAGGTCCTAATCTAGGACAAACACCTAGATATGACCTCTCTTATCACGCGCGGATCCTGCTATTTTTCTCAGAGGTTTCGGTCAGCTAATATTTCTCAGGAAGGAAGGGGTCTGACCAGCTATTTTTCTCAGGAGGTCTAACAAGTTAGTTTTCTAATAGGGTTGTCCTGATCTGACATCCAGCGCTGAAAAACTCGTGTAAATACATGTATACATCAAGATGACCGCATCTTTGCCAAAATTCGTAGGGGTCTGGACGGCCGCCCTATCTAGAGCCACGCATGCTAAACATGCCAACATCAGCTGTTGTCACTAAGTATGTGTGTATGACCAAACTTATTTAAGTCTAAGTCAGATGTTCAGCACTGAGATAAAGCCATAGCTGAAGTAACTACACAGATTGAAAGATGTTGGTACACGTTCTAGCGACCCTTGTCCTCGCTGTTGTCTGTCAGGCACAAGTTCCACATTTGGGAAAATGTCCACAAGTAACGGTCAAACAGAACTTGGACGTGAGCAAGGTAATAAAACGCTTCCATTCTTTCTTATACGTGTATGCTTATACAATGTATGTATTCGGTGTTTTTTTCGCACTCCTGAAAAGTGACCATTTTTGGATACGAGGTTTGCGCATAACAACGACGATGTCCTGTACAATACTTTTTTTGTTTCAATCGATGTCAGCAAAAGGTTATGTTTTAGAAGTACGCGATGAGCTGGTCAATTAAATCTGGTTACCAGGTACAATATTCTAACAAGCAAATAATGATTAATACTGCAATTTCATATAATATTTTACATGGTAACTGGCTTTAATTGACCAGCTCATCGCGTACTTCTAAAACACAAGATCATTCGTCGACGAAAGTTCATTAAATTTTGTTTCTAGAAATGGTGATATGAAAAAAAAATTAAATGCAATAATCAGCAGGATGAGGTTTTGATTGTTTGAAGGCCATTTAGAGTATGACATATTGGCTAGAAAAGAGACATAGATAGAGGCCAGAGTGTGTTGATTTTTTCAAACTCATACTATATTTTACCACACGAACATTAATACGGACGAATATAGTCCTGTTAGGATATTGTGACAGTGACGTTGCAGTTTATGTGTACGCAAAAAATCATTACCATTGTCTAAACAGGTAGAGCGAAGTTTAGTATGTTAGTTTAGTATTGCAATTATAGTTGTTTGTACAGTATAAGTCTTTATAATTGGTTTTACACCGTTATAGTGGACTCGACCGCTGCGTCACTGGATTTTTATCCTGACTGGGCTATACCTTTGAGTTATTTTATATAATTATATATATTTCAGTACCTTGGTGACTGGTATGAGATTGAGAAATTCTTTTTTCTCATAGAAGGAGCCGAGACATGTATTCGTGCAAACTACAGTATAAAAGCTGACGGACATATACAGGTCTTCAACCGTGGAATAGGGTAAGTTGTTCTGGTGTGTTATTCGTGTACCTGTACTAGTGAATAGTTGTGTTCGATGCCTGCGCAAGCCTGTCAACCGGGACAAGTATGGCCTGTCTCATTCTAGGGGTTCCAGGTTGTACTCCCTAATAATTTGGTGTGGAATCTGTCAAGTGTCAGCTATGCACAATCTTAGGTCCTTGTCAGTTGCTTAAGGATGCAAACAACTGTTCATGCATAAATACGTGCTCAGTACCAATTTCGTATAAAATGACGGCCGTATTGAACGCCATCTTGGATTCTGAAGTGTTGCAGATCCATTTTTGCAGTTGTAAACTAATTATACGGACTTTAAATTTGAAAGTAAAGTTGTGATTTTCGTAAGTGGTTTGATAAAACAGTCCCCCAATGTCTTATCTACGGGTAACATGATTACAACCTCCTCGATAGCCTAGTGGTTGGGCGTTCGCTTGGTGTGCGGGAGGTCTCGGTTCGATCCCTGGCCGCGTCATACCAAAGACGAAACAAAAATGGTACCAAAATTTCCCTTGCTAGACGCTCAGCATAAAAGGGAAACTGGCTTCTCTTCTCTCATACCCTCGTGGCGATGGATAACATTAGGAATGAGGTGTCGAGAGTGATTAATATAAGTTGGAAAACATTGTTTCACAATCGACCTTAAATAAATTAGTATAAATTAACCTACGATGTGTTTGTCGTGTCATCAAGTTGATTTGAGGAATATATATCTGCTATATTTCAGAACTAATGGGACAGAAATAACAGCTACTGGCGATGGTTATCCACCAGATTCTAGCGTAGCTGCTAAACTGGCTGTCGAATTTAACGGTAAGCTCAACTCGGCATATTTGTGGTACATAAAACACAGATAATTTGACCTGATCCTGACCTTTATGCATGAATAAATTACAAGATTCTTGCGTTGAATATATAAATTTCCGCGAGCAAATCGTGCAATATCAGTGCTTTAGATTTGTGTTGGTATTACACATTGAGCGTCTTCTTATGAAAACACCCAACCGGGTTATAAATGTAGACATTATATCAGCTGTTAAATTATGCTAACTGAAGGTCGAGAGTCGTGTCAAATTCTCTGGACTATAACATATAGTAAAACAACGTATTTAGTACTCTGGATTCTGAGATATAATATTGGTGTAAACTCGCTCCTGGTGTTGACTGTTATCTCCTGGTTACTTGTTCCAAGTTTCCAGGTTACTTCTTACCAATACTTGCTCCAAGCTCCCTGACCACTAAACCTAGCCCAAAGCTCCCTTATTACTTGCCCCAAGTTTCCAGGTTACTACTTACCAATACTAGCTCCAAACTCAATGGCCACTAAACCTAGCCCAAAGCTCCCTGGTTAATTGCTTCAAATTTCGAGGTTACTACGCACCAATACTTGCTCCAAGCTCCCTGGCCACTAAACCTAGCCCAAAGCTCCCTGGTTACTTGCTTCAAGTTTCCAGGTTACTACTTACCAATACTTGCTCCAAGCTCCCTGGCCACTAAACCGGACCCAAAGCTCACTGGTTACTTGCTCAAAGTTTCTAGGTTACTACTTACCAATACTTGCTCCAAGCTCCCTGGCCACTAAACCTAGCACAAAGCTCCCTGGTTACTTGCTTCAAGTTTCCAGGTTACTACTTACCAATACGTGCTCCAAGCTCCCTGGCCACTAAACCTGGTCCAAAGCTCCCTGATTACCAATACTTCCCAACTTCGTGGTTACTAATACTTGCCCCAATACTAATTGCCACTAATACTCGCTCAAATCATCATGGATACCAATAATTGCTCTAAGCTTGCTGCCTGCTTACAGTAACGACCATGGGGGAGAAGCGTTATCCGACTACCTTATAGATGAGCTCCACTTGTTTCAAATAAAGGGTGTACGTAAAGTTCGTTTCGGTCAGAAAACATGGCTATCGGATATTATCCTTTAAACATTAGGCCTTTTCGACTGGGCTGTTTCGTGAAGACAGTTTTAGCCTGGTTCCCGTCCCCACAATTACAGCACTACTTCAGTAATACAACTATAAAATTAGAACGGGAACCAGACGGCAACCTGCTCCACGAAACAACCCAGTCGAAAAGGCCTAGTATTTATTATGCTATATTAATCGTTTGCAAAACATGATTTCATTGGCTAAACTACTGTACTTTCAGGTTCACCACGTGTTCCATATTGGATTGTTGACACAGACTATGATCAGTATTCCCTTGTATGGTCATGTACTGACATTCTCGGGTTTGCTCAAACAGATTTTGCCTGGATACTCAGCAGAACAAAGACCCTGGACGCAACCATTGTTGCCTCTCTTAAAAAGCAACTAGCCGCTTTTGGTATTGAAGTAAGCAGTTTTATGCCAACTGTTCAGGAGAAATGTCCATATTGAGACATGAGATACGATTGACTAATGAACAATAGCGTGTCTATTGTGGAGCCAGTGTGTGTATGTGTGTGTGTTTTATTGGCGCTTCTGGCAAAATTGACGAAATTTAACCTTTTTTTTATTTGAAAAAAAAATATCCTCCAACTACACAAAATAACGCTTATTCAAATATATCTGTGTCTGGAAAGATGCTGAGTGTCAAATATATGTAAAACGGCTCTTTCATGAAATTTTCTAGATGACGTCATAAATGTGATTTATATAAAATGCCAGCAGCTCAGACCACAGTGTCTTTGATTGTTTATTTGTATGTTTTATACGAGAATTGTGCCAACTGTACAATGGTGTTATATTTATTTCGATCGTTCAAGTTTTTCGAATGTTCATTAGTCCACATATAATGAATATATATTAAAACGATTATAAATACATGTATTTATTATCTATCTATCTTCTTGATAATGTCAACACCAATTTCTGGTATTATAGACATGGAACAAATTAAGAGGCCAATTATGTACAAGAAAAGACATTGATTAGAGTATTGATTGATAGACCATAACTGAGAGTTCCAATCCCAGTTAAGGATAAAACAGTATAATTAACAGTCAATATAACTTCAGTTAGAAGGAGAGAATAAAATATAAGGATAAAACAAACCAAAAATAAACAAACAACATTGCTAAACGATTGATTAGTAGTGCATGTCAGCCACAGCTATCCTGAAAACATGGCTTGGTAAACTATTTCATAGCACAATTGAGTGGGGAAAGAAGGAACATTTCTGATAATCTGATTTGCCTTGTATTTGTCTTAAACTGAATGGATGCATATTTCTAATTAATTTACTTGGTTTTTGAATGTATGGTGGGAAGTCGATGGCTATTTGGTGGTGATAGATTTTGAAAAACATTATAAGGCGGACACCAAGTCGCCTGTCATGGAGTGAGCGCCAACCAAGTCTATTTTGCATGGCTATGACACTAGAGTGAGGAGAGTAATCATTGCAAACACATCTCAGGGCACGTCGGTGTACCATTTCAATTTTATTGTTGTTAATTTTGTATGAGGATGCCATATGGAAGAAGCATATTCAACTTGGGGACGAACAAGTGTCTTATATGCCAAGGTTTTTACATTAGCATTTGAAGTATTAATGTTTCTCCTTACAAAGCCCAGAGTTTTATTTGCATGTGTTGTAATTCTTTTGATATGTGTATTCCAATTTAAGTCAGATTTGATGTCAAGACCCAGGTATTTTGCACTTTCAACAGATTGCAGAACTTGTCCATGGAAAAAATATTGAAATTTAACCACTTCTTTACTTGTAGAAAGATGAATGACTTGACACTTGCTTGGGTTGAATTCCATGTCCCAATTACTTTCCCATTGCTCCAATTGATTAAGGTCATTTTGTAAGGTATTGTTGTCATTTGAGGAATTGATAGTGAGATACACAACAGTATCATCAGCAAATAGACGCACTTGAGATTTTAAGGATGTTGGTAGATCATTTATGTAAATTAGAAATAACAGCGGACCGAGGACCGAACCCTGAGGGACGCCCGAAGTTACAGGAACTTCTTCAGAATTTTCACCTTCCAGTATGACAGTTTGAGATCTATTTAAGAGGAATGGAATGCTTCTGACCATTTTAGAAATTGAGTTGATATACCATAGTCCTGAAGTTGTAGTAGAAGTTTGGAGTGATTGACTTTATCAAATGCCTTACTGAAATCTTATAATATTAAGTCTGTCTGCTTACGATTAACAGCATTATTTATCAATTCATCAGTTAATTGTATGAGTTGGGTTTCACATGATCTCTTTTCACGGAATCCATGCAGGAGGCCATATAGTATGTTATTTTTAGTAAGACGAGACGAAATATTGGAGGCTACAATATGTTCAAGTGTTTTACATAGTATGCATGTTAAAGATATCGGGCGATAATTTGCCGGGTTGCTTGTATCCCCTTTTTTGAAAATTGGACATACAAATGCCTTTTCCAGTCGTCAAGGATGGTCCCTGAGGAAATGGATTTTTCAAACAGATAAACAATGATTTCATGAATTTCGTATCGGAGCCCCTTAAGAACGATAGGTTTTATATAATCTGGACCTGCTGCTTTTCCTGGCTTTAACTGTGCCAATAGTTTTAATACTACTTTTATGCGGTAATATTTGGCCACATCATTTGTTTTAAATTGTCAATGTTATCTAACCATTTTAGTAACGCGTTCTGAATGTGAGTCTTTAAACTCTTTTACTAGCCATGGGCTACTAGATATTATTCGTATATAATTCTCATTAAAATGTCTACGTTAAAGCAGGATGCGTGAGATAGCATCTTAACTGATTGTTATCCGATACATTAAAGTCAACCTCATTATTGCATAATTACTTCAAAAACAAAGGGTTTACCAATATTGAAATTATGACAACATGAGGTTGACTTTAATGTATCGGATAACAATCAGTTAAGATGCTATCTCACGCATCCTGAAGCTTTTGACCAATCAAATTACACGTTACAAAATACTTAAAACGTTCTTAGCCAATCAAATGTCATGTTATATAATTTGTAAGCCAATTAAAACGTGGCTACAACATTATTGCATAATTACTTCAAAAACAAAGGGTTTACCAATATTGAAATTATGACAACATGAGGTTGACTTTAATGTATCGGATAACAATCAGTTAAGATGCTATCTCACGCATCCTGCTTTAACGTAGACATTTTAATGAGAATTATATACGAATAATATCTAGTAGCCCATGGCTAGTAAAAGAGTTTAAAGACTCACATTCAGAACGCGTTACTAAAATGGTTAGATAACATTGACAATTTAAAACAAATGATGTGGCCAAATATTACCGCATAAAACTACATTTGAGCTGATTGATACATCCTCCATTATGGGTAATTACAATATTGTGAAAGCAGGATACCTTTGAGTGTTTGGAGACAGTTTTGTTTAAGAGAAAGAGGTGACCTGTCAGAAAATACTGACAGAAATTGTTTGTTTAATATATTTGCTTTCTCACAGTTGTCAGTTTTTAAGCTACCTGTCACTTGGTCTTTGAGGGGTGAGACATTTTGAGAATCCTGTTTTGAATTTTTTAACAGTGAGTAGACTTTCTTTGTTGCAAATTTATTTTGCCCCAAACATTCATTCTCATTAGCTATTTTGAGGATACTTTCTAAGTATGTAACATGGGATTTCTGAATGCCTTTTCTTATAAGTAATTTCCGACTCAAAATTGGTATCATACGATGGAATCAGTATATTACAAGCAAACTTCAAGAGCAAGATTTGTCTACACTTACACTTTAATTTTTACAGTGGCTGATTCACGCCATCGTATTTTCGCTTTTTCGCCACAACGAAGCAACAATGCGACATGGCGTATACCAACTACAATGTGTTTGAGCAGGATTCTGATTTTGAGCTGAAAATATTCATTGAGATGCTTTTGGAGATCGAGGCCTGCTGAATTACAGTAAAACCTCGGTAATACGAGCAGCTATTATTCGAGCAACCGGCCTAATTCGAACAAAGTCCCGACGAATTTGCTCTATGTTTACTGCTAATTGGAATACAATTGTATATTCAGTCTTTATTCGTTGTCGTTAACATATCTGATACATGTATGTCGTGGTTAGCATGTCGTGTGTGTACCGGTATGTCCAGAAATATGTCGAAAAACTTGCCCTCTTATAAAACGATACGACAAATTTGAATATACATTGTACTTTTGGTTTAGTCATATAAAGGGGCTATTTTCGGTGTACGGTGTTTACCAGTGTCACTATTCTACCAGGCCAAGTGATTATAGAGTATACTTATTTAAGAAATAAAATATGAAAACCATGGTATACCGACTGTCATACAACGGTTTGAAATTCTTATTTTGTATACTGCGGCTTTTGAATATATTATATCTAGTTTAAAACTCTAGAAGTTTGAGCACATACTCGGGTTTAGTAATCAGTGAGACCGAAACCAACAGATTAAATGCACTTAACAATTTGGGGGGGGGGGGGGCTTGCACGAGCGAATTGAGAAGGTATGGAGAAAATATTTAAATATTGGCGAAGACATGCATTTTGTTATCTCTCAAAACAAGACAATGACATTGTTATTCAAGCAAGCAGCCACGCAGAAAAAGATGTGAAGAGAAGGTTTGAACTATAGATAGCACAACTGCCATTAGCAGTTCTCCTTCTTACAAAAACATGGTCCCCGGCTTGTAGATGTACAGCAATTGTCATGGAGCCAGACGGATGACTGCTGACATCTTCTGAATCAGCTAGTGTTACTCCTAGAATGTTACTATTAGAGACGATTTGTACACTGACCCAACGGTATTCGTTAGCTCCGAGTTGAACGGATATAATGTATGTGCCCGTTACGGGAACATCAAATATTCCATCATGTACGTTGTAGCTTCCGCTGATATCTGTCACCTGTATAAATAAAGATCGCGAGCTCATTATCATTACTGTGTAAGTGTTTCCAAGCGCTGCTTAGTTGTTTATTGCTCATTGATAGCATAAACGTTCAAAAAATCTTAGCAGGTACTTAGGGCATATGCAGACAAAGGCGAACACGTAGTTACCTGAGGGTGGGATGGGCCGGTAGAAAGACATTCACGTTTTGTGCAGCTACATATTGACTTCGTGAAATTGTAAGATGCATACATGTATTCAGTATATTTATAAACAAACTTTCCTTTATTACACCATTTACTGAATTTCTATAATAGTAGATTACCTCTGTATCAAACACAATTGTTTCATAATCATGGTAGCATTTTGAGCCGCTAAGATAGGCATAGAATGCAACTGTTCCTGCAGATGCCCTGGGTGCTTCACCTACAATAGAGATATAAATATATGAATGAAATACTCGTAGTGTATTATAGTGCGCCTAGGATAACATGAAAGGCGGGAAATTTAGGTATAATCCATTTAGGTGGATTAATCAGGTGTGAATGATTTATCCGTTATGTTTTTAGGACAAAACTGACATTATCTGTTTTCTTTAGTAATGTGGAAAACCAACTTTCCACTATAGTTCGATTTCGAGCATTGAGCCGTGACTGCACTTTTCAGGTTTTAACCACTAATCGATATAGGTTGGTGTAGGTTTGATCAGTACGATAAGTAATACAATTAAGGCCAAATATTTCAAGTGTCTGGTTGGTCGTGGCGGTAAAGCGCTTGATACATTGTAAAATATTTTTTGTCCGATCAGGGCGAGTTCGAATCCCACCAAAATAGTTTTTCATTTTTATTATATTTTTTAAATGCACACAACTTGTAAAATCCGTGTAATGCTAGTATAAATTATGTGACAAACCATATTTGTTACATGTATTTGTAGAACGTTATGAAGGCTAATCAACCGAATATAGGATGTCAGTAAGCTCGAAATACACCAACGACCGAAATGAGTGAAAATTATAAATATATTGAATCGACACCTTTCAATGGATAAATTAAAAATATAAACAAAATCTTTAACATACAATCTCTTCAAATAACATAAAACAACGAATTAAAAAAATGAGCGAATCAGGGAATTGAACCACCGACTTCTGGGTTAGAAATTCTGAACGTTGCCGACTGCACTAAACTGTAATCTAATTATAAACAGATATCTGTAAGAATCATATCATTAAAAAATGCGCTCCGAGCGTAATAAATGATAGTCTACCCGCCCAAATGGACTAGTCGGATAGGTCATGGCTCAGAGTTCAAAATTGAACTATAGTTGACAAAACCGATTCATGTTTGTAAACATCACGTTATCCTGGGCGCACTATATCAAGAACTTTCAGTCTTACTCAGTATAACAAACACACACATGCACAAAGTTGTGTGAGAAACGATATAATCAACATAAATGTATTATGTGTTTTACATTTTCTGTGTACGCTTGGTTTAGTTGGGGATTGTGCTTTGTGTGTGTTTTTAATGTCTTCTGTGCTCGGCTGGTTAAGTTCAATACTGCCTCCTACCCTGTCTGACTAAAGGAGGTTCGAGCTGCCTTGTGCGCATGCGCGAAATTTCAAAATCGTATTAGATAAAAACAAACATGAGTTTTAGTTTCAACGATCGTATATGAATGTTGATTAATGACAATAAACATACTACTATTGCACAAAATAGATTTTTTTAACTTTTTATTTTTTGCATGTGTGAAAAGTGGGTGGGGAACGGCAAAATTGCGAATAATATGAGTTCACAATAAGTCCCTACAATTGTTCAAATGCACTTGCTTATATATAAAATGTAATGCATGGTTTAGTTATATGAAGTAGCCACACTTTAAAATATTTTTGATTTAATTTTTTTCATTGCAATATGCAAATAAGGTTAATTGTTATGCACATTTATTCATAATTAGTACTTTTTGATGAATAGCTCCCAAAAAAGGCTGGTGACCCTATTTTTTATTTGACTAAACTGGTGTTCTATTTGATACTCAACTTATGGCCAATTTTAAATAAATTTCGATCGTTATATATTTTTTGACGTTCATTGGAAAATCACACTTTTTTGCAAGTGGGTGGGGTAACTATTTGTCATGTTCAAATACTGAATTTGTTCACCAGGCAGTCGGAATTGTGACTAATGTCAAAAGGAATGACCATTAAACACATAACATATCATGCATTGCTTAAAAGTGGTTTCATATAGTAAAACTCTTAAAAATAAGATAATGGTGCCATAAATGCAGGAAATAGTTAGAATGAACAAAATACAATAGTAGGTCATTAGAAAGTCATGTATGTCGAAAACGAGCCTGGTGACATATCATTTTTATGATTTAAATGTTGTTCTAGAAGATTATTATGTTATTTTAAGATGTTTCAAGAAAAATTCGATCGTTAGATCAAAGGTGCGCGTACCTCCTTAATAGGATTTTTATAACACTTGAATATACCCCAGTATATTATAAATTGTGATTTAACACTTACTTTGGGTAACACTTGCAATGACATCATTGACAATAGGGTCATCATCTTCATTGTGTGCACTTCTATGGGTAGAAGAATCCATCGTGGAATTGTTGGTGTTCCCTCCGTCTGTATTGAATTCCCTCAGTGTTTGGAACATCCCCTTTCGAGCAATTGCTTCCACCATACTCGTAAGCCTTTTAATTTCATTATCTTTTTCAACAAGTTTTTCTTCTAGTTTATTTAAGCGATCTTCAACACTAAGAGTACTACCACTCCCAAAGGAGAGTGTGGTCAGTATAAATGTAAAACTTCCCAACATTCAATACATTTTCATGGTTTATTTAAAAGTAAGAATATGATGAAGTAATATTGGCTACCTTTAGCTAAACATGAAACCTTACGGTGTTATAATGTTTATTTTGATGTGCTTATTCATCATTGACTCATTGAAATACTTCTCTAACCAAGCAACGTTAATACCAAATATATCGGAATTAGGATAGCACACCCCTTATACAATGCATTTCAAACATACATCGGACTATTATATTCATTACCTGTATTACATTTGTATATTTAAATGATTACATGACAAAAGATAAAGAAGATGCACCTACAGTTAATCCATTGTTCACGTCTTAACCCGATGTTTTCGTTAAACTTATTTAGCCATTGGGTTGAAAAAAGTTCTATGTCCTCTTTTATTTTTTTAAAATGTTGAATTAAAGTATGTATCTTAATACCAATGCGGAACTAGTTATGAAAATAACTCAATGTAGGCTGAAATGCTGGCAAAACCCGTTCTAACACATTTAGCAGGAACGTAATGTAAATCCTGGACAAAGTAAAAGCTGTTGCAGAGAAAATACAATATATGTTTATATCTATTTTATACCCCTTTCCGAAGAATAAGTTTTTCTCCGACATTACTACACTTACTAGTGAGGTAAATGCATTTACTCAGTTGCATAATTGCTCCAAATATTATTGGTACCAATACTCAAAGTTACGTGGGTACCAATACTCAAAGTTTCGTGGGTACCAATACTTGCTCAAAGTTTCGTGGGTACTAATACAAGTTTCCTCCAAACATGTTTTCATTGGCTGACCTCGTATATTCCAGGGTTCACAACGTGTTCCATACTTGGTTGTGGATATTGGCTATGATCAATATTCCCTTGTATGGTCATGTAATGAAATACTTGGGTTTACCTTGATACTCAGCCGAACGAAGACTCTGGACGCAACCATTGTCACCACTATTAAAAACAAACTAGCCACTTTTGGTATTGACATAAAAAGCTTTATGCCAACTGTTCAAGATAAATGTCAATATTAAAACATTGAAAACATTCTCAAATGAACAACAGTTCACCTATATTTAAGCAACTGTCTGTGTTTTATTGGCAAAGTTGACGGAAGTTTTCTTTCTGTTATTATTTGAAAATAAAATGACACATCCTCCGACTTCACAAAATAACGTTCTGATATTTGAGCCATGTTAATATATAAAATAGATCTTCCTTGAGCCGTACATGTATTAGGCGCTAACATCTCAGACTGTGGTGTCTTTAATTATTCATTTGTGTGTTTCAAACTTTACGTATGTGCTAACTGTGCAATGTTGTCGTCCATCTTAACTTTTCGAATGTTCATTATTGCCCATGTATATTTGAATGCAGACTTGTTTTTTATGCGCATATTAAAACGATCCATGTATTTATTGATATACTATTACTAGATATTTTAATTAGGACATGATCTCTCAAAACATATCACAATTTATGCCAAACCACAGCTCATATGTTGTTGTTCACACTATCCGTTGGATTTATTCCCAAGATCGGACTCAAAACTGGTATCATAATAAGGAGACATTGTGCGGAGTATGTTACGACAAAACTTCACGAGCTCTATCTGAAGATTTCTCTTAAGGATGTTTGAGCGTTTTGTATCCCTCATTAAGAATTGGTTCAAATTTTGCCAGGAAGTAGAGAAATCTATACTGACACAAAATATGATGAAAAAACACTAAGTCGTGGAACTCGTTTTCCGAATAATCAGCCCTGTTTGAAGCGTGTATGAATTGTTTTTTTATAATTACATTGAAATTGGTAAATTGGTGGTGGTGTTCAAATTTGACATTTTTGTTTGATGTCTGTCATCTAAAATAACATTTTTATATAATATTTTTCTAATAATATCATAGGCCTATATTGCTGTTTTACCCCACCACTTCATATTGAATGCAGCAAAATAGCACCCAGTTAAAATCCTTATAACTTTTTTTCCGCATTAAGCTTTTTTTTAATATTTTGTTGAATAAGTCTAGTGATATAGATCTTCAAAATTATGCAATAAAATGTATGTGTCATCGATGTATCTTCTTCGCCAATTTTGGTTAAATGTGGCGAAAATGCACAGAAAATCAATGAAAACACTTAAAATAAAATTTATTGAACATATGAATATCGCGAAAACACATAAACACACAATAAACAAACATTACCAAACAAATCTGACACCACAAAAAGTCATTGGGCATAAATAGCAATACAATGTATTTTTATTTTTACCCCACCCAGCTATTTTGTAATGTAATATTTTTTTCAGATGGTCAACCGACATTTCGATTAGTATTTCCTAATTTTATTGCATATTACTTATCAAAACTGTTCAATTTGATTTATCTATTTTGACACATTTTTACATTTATAAGGCACATAACGTACTATGACAAATGACGCATGCGCACTAAACCGATCCAGCATCCTTAAACTTACATTCTGATTTGAGCAAATTTCTCAATTTGAGCTGAAATATTTCCTTGAGATGCTTCTAGAGATAGGGGGCTGTCAGGGTACACTTACGAAACTCTTGCAGTTACGCACAAGTCATATTCAGTAAATTCTTAATGTTTTTAAACAAATTCAAATTTGGGTAATGATATGTTCAACAATTAACATTGTTTCATTTAATGAACCCCTACACACTGAAAATGACCCCTATTTGTAGCTGTAAAAGCATTATCAGGGATCGGCTTTTGAGCGTAAGTCTAAGATATGCGTTTACAAGTGCTTTGATAAAACAGTGAATTATAAGTGCTAATTTGACTACAAGTACATGTATATGCTTATCCTGTCTTTATTCTTTGTCCTTAGCAGCATTGATACTGATACAACGATATGTGCATGCTGTGTGCGCATGTCCATAACTGAAGCGGTGTTTGCAAGAGTATTGTCCCTTGATTATTATGTCAGATTGTTTAAATATATTACTTCCCTTAACACCAACAGTTGACATTACTAATGCACTGCAACGATTGTCTCCCGTAGCTGAAAAGAAGGCATCACATGTCGGAGCAGGAGATGCAAAAATCATATCATATAATATTATAGTGGAATAAACTCTCGGTGAATCCCGTCTACTCTAATAACCAATCACACAGTGTTATAAATTCACATTCCTGTTTATCAGAGATTTTACAATTTTGAACTATTCACTTTCTGTGAGCGTATAATATCTCGAACAATCTGTGCTGCCTCCAGTGATGTTCCCCAACTTAAAGCTACACCGTTGGCGCCATGTCCATAATTGTGAACAACCTGCAATCAGACATTGAACATTGTATACTTACTTCACTGAAACTTAGAGCTTTAATTTATTTGAACCATGACAAAAACAGATATAGAATTGCAAATGTATATTGCAAAAATAATCTTAACCACTTTCAGTACAAAACATTTACGTTATATCATATAAACAAATATACGTAAACATCACTACTCCGATGTGCAAAGAACATGTAAGTTCCGTATGATATAGACTTCGCTCTCCAGAGCTACCCCAAAAATATTATATTGAGTCAGACAGGGACGACAGCACTCAACTTAACCAGCCGAGCACAGAAAACATTAAAAACCCACAATGCGCAACTGAAAACACGGCATCCCGGCACGAAAGTCTGTCGTCTCAGTCAGTCAAACTAAAACGGAACGAGAGCCAGGTGACGAAACAATAACAACTGGACATTACACATCACAAGGACAATCTACAACATATATATAGTGTACATGCAATTTTGAAAGATACGAAGCAGCCTTGTGCTGGACAACGAAATTGCAGAATGGCACATACAAAATGAACAAAGCTTAACAAAAAGTCACAATGTCGAAATATGTTTGTATTTTTGTATTTTTACTATAATGTGGACAATACATACACAGAGGAAGGTTACAATACAAGACAAGGACAATTTAGGATATGAGGCTGAGAGGTATGCTTAGTGACAGCTTGTACATTACGCTGTTTAACCTTTGTTAGTGCCACAAGCTTACATTGAAGCTTCAGTGGACGAATGTGTTGAATGTTGATGAAAGAAATGTTGTTGTTCTAGAGAAGCCAATCAATGGAGTCAACTTTATCAAGGGGAATTATTCTTGATACGTGTTCCAAAAGTGTGCACTCGGGAAGATTGTTGCACAAGATAGGGCCGATTGGAATAGTTGTTCAACACAAATACGTTAAAAGGGGAGTCGTAATGGTGTTTGACTACTTTGCGTAGGCATATGTACTCCTTACATTTTTAGTGATGAGGAAATATTATGCAACTAACATGATGAGTATCATGTGAGACGTATACTATATATGGTACATAACAATGATTAACACATGTTATTCTTGAGGTACATAACACTGCCTAGAACAGCTTTTCCGGGTTCTATATAGTATACCACACAGCCTGACTCTATGCGTACCTACACTGCCGGTGTAACAAACAGATGTTGGCTCAACAATGAAATCTAGCATTTTACAGTGAAACATGTAAATGTGAATACATGTGTTTGAAAGAGGTAGTTATAATAGATACATGCAATTCAATAACACCATATGTTATACAGAAAATTGTATGAATTAATGTCACCTCGGACATCATGGACATGCATAAAATTGTCATAAAAACGGAGAGAAGAAATATCAAATTTTCTTCTATTTTGTCCTTTGACCTTGAAATGACCTTGACCTTGGTCTCAAATTGGTCAGTGTTGTAAGTCCATTGCGTGCACCCCATCAAATGCATACTATGAATGCAAACATTTACGATTACATTCATTATAACTTCCTCACTGGAACATAAAGTATGTATGAATTTGTAATAAATGGCTGCCATCTTGGAAAATGCTCAAGGGTGACAAGTTGTTATACAACATATTCTGAGAGTGGACATCCTCCTGAACATTTTGTTACCAAAGCTTGTCTTGTACATAATCCAAAGTTAGGTTAATTACGAATACTGAATCAGAAATTTTACAAAGAATGTCATCACGGACATCATGGACAAGAATAAAATGGTTATTTTCACAAAGATATAGTACGCTGAAGTAAAAACAGTTCTTGGAATAGGAGATAAATGTTCTTACCAAAACTTCTATCACTTTTCTATCCCAATTAAATGATTCAATATACACACAAAATATATTTTAGTACAAAGGTAGAGCAAAATATCACATTTACAGCTATTTTTGTACTTTGACCTTGACCTTGGCCTCGTAGTGGTCAGTGTAGTATGTCCATTTAAAACACACCATCAAATGAATACTATGTTATAGTTAGAACTCGCTCCGTCCTTTTTAATCATTAAAATTTACTTAATATGTTCTAACTAACTTAGAATATAACATTCTGCATTCTGATTGGCCGATAGAAATTAGCGCCAACGCAAGACGTCAAGTCTGTTAAGAGAAAATTTTAATGATTAAATTTTCATTTAACCGCGAAAATGCGGCGTTTTCATTGGCTCATAATGTAGGTTATATTCTAAGAATGAAAACATGTAGCATTACATTCATTTATAACTTCCTCATCGAAACATAATATTGTGTATAAATTGGAAATTTATGGTGGCCATCTTGGTGGCCATCTTGGAAAATGCTTGGGGGTGACAATGTGTCATACAACAGATTCTGAGAGGGGACATCATCCTGAACATTTTGGTACCAAAACATTTTGTGCATAGGTTACCCCCTCTGGCACCTGGACTACTAGTATAAAGAAACTACAATACCTGTAGTTGTGTTCCATTTACATTGATACTTTCCTGTTCTACTCTGAGTTGTTTGGCTGTGAATGGTCTTAAGCCTACCCATTTATTAACGATTTCTGCGTTCTGTAAGAATATAAAAACGTAAATTAATGACCGGTTTATTAAATCTTTCTTAATTTTAACTAATCGATGAAATGTCATTTAGCACCTGAGTGAAATTTGTACCAGCATATAAGACCTGATGTTGAAAATGCTCTAAAAGTCTTTTCTTCGAATACTAAATTCTTTGAACAATGACGAAAGTGGATGTTCATCTATAAACCTACATGTATTGTAATACAAAATGTACCATCGGGTTTATTATAAAAATGGTTCCAAAGTTCAGCTAGAAAAAAGTTTGAACTTTTGAGAAAAATGGTAAGTTGTTGCGATAGGAAGCAGTTCTTCTTGTATATCGAGGACATATCGCTCTACGTCGGACAAATGATGCATCTGTGATAATAATACCCTATTTATACATTTCTCTGTGAACATCACTGATGGGAATACACTAAGAGGTTAATAAATAATTAATCTAAGCACTAGGAATACCTAAATAGGCACGTGCATTTGTCTATTATTGAATCCCGCGGCCACCATAGGCGATGCTGAATCTTGACATTCACAATTCCTGATAAAGGTACTACGTTTTGTAAGTAACGAAGAAAAGAGAGTCATAGAAAATGACAAATGTAATACATGTCTATATATTCAATATTTTGCACATACATGTATACTGAGATTCTGACATATACCATAAGGTGCCATCGAGCAATGTGGTTGCAGTTATCACAACTACCCCATCAGTTGTATAAAGTTATAATTACTAGATACGCAATCAATATAATATAAAACCATGTACTTTAATAATAGAGGTCAATGATCTAGGACGAGACACAGTACCTTTATACCAGGTTGCAACCTTTCACATCTGTCTAGGATAGCATCAAACCAGGGACCAGTCACTGACGTGTCATATTCACCTTTCTGTCTTGTGCCTCCAAGGACAACCGTATCCTGTCTAGTACATGGGACAATTACACGTTTTAATTTAAAGTTATGGGTAAATGATATATTTTATAAGCAGCACGTGTATATGTCTGACAAAATACCACAATTATTATGTTGTTGTCAATATGATTTATATTGCGTCATAACAAGCAACGTAGCGTAACGTCATTATTTGCCAACGTCTGTGGTAGCTTTAGTGCACACCGCAAAGAATGACCGTCGGAATGCACGTTTTGTTTACATATGATATATTTGTAAATGAAATAAACGTATCGCCTTTGTAAACAAATCAATGTTCCACAGTCGTATAGATGGTACTTTAACTGCATTTTTATGAATTTCTTAACTTTTGATATAATTTCCAGATTTCAGTTCTTTCTAACTATGAATACTGCCTAATAACACGCTCCTCGAGTATTATTTCACGTCATACAAAGATTCCAGTATTGCTTTCTTAAAACACACATTATTTAATACAATAATTAAATCCATATAGATTGTAAAATAGTCACCCTGGGTAAATGTAGGCGCCCGCTGTCACCACAAAATGTTTGACCCAAGGTGCTTTAACCTGTAGATATATACATCACATGATTCAAGTTGTATTATATCTTAATAATGGCAATCGTATACTGAGTCATAGAGATATAATACATATACTAGCATTCACCATGAAACATCGGCTATTTCTGTTTTCTTTGGTAAATGAACTATTGCATTGCGACCAAGGCCGTGGTTATCCACATGAGAACTCATTTTCATGCTATTTTTAGAATTTTATCTATGAGGAATTGACCTTTTTCCACAACTGGTATGCTTTGCTATAACATGATGTTCAGTAACTGTATATGCTCGCATTAACCTAAACACGAAGTTTCATTAACGTGCGTGGCCTAAATATGGCCTTTAGTACCAGTACTTGATGATGACAAAAACTGCAATTATGCACCATTCCCCGAGACTCGGAGTCGATAAGGTCGTCTAATTCCCGCCTGTCGGGAAGATTCGTCTGTCTAATTCCCCCTGTACCCCCCCCCTCCGGCGGGCATAATATTGACTGGTGCATTAGTGCATGCGATGTCTGGTTCTGAATGGTCAGCGATGTCTGTTTGGTTCCATTTTCGACACTAACATGATTACATTCAACTCGGCACTATGTCAGGTTATTTTATTAGCTGGTTCGTTTTGGGCAATTATAAGCCTTGAGAATCAAGAGTTGCAGTCAAATTCGTTCGATTGGGCATATTCTGTAGTTAGAAGCTCGTCCATCTCTACCACTCTACATTTGGAAGAACAAAACATAATTATACTGCAAAACAAAATGGCGACGTCCAGTGAAGAAAGTGTGCATTCGTTTGTCGACCCTTGCGTTCGCTTCTGGAAATACTCTTCACTGGTCGATAAAGACCGTACAAACCGACCGTATGCTTTAGGCCTTTTACTGCACATTACTGGAGTACACGTCGCCTTACAGATTGAACCGGATCAATGGCTGCAGCTGAATACTTACCCGTAACACGTGCCCTCTCACCGGATATACACCTCTGTCATTGAAAAGCTTGCCAGAACCGAGACCAGAACAGTTAACTAACACAGAACAATTCCCTGCAAACTGAAATTGATTACACCCGTCAAAAATAGTTTTAATAAACACTTATTGCATGAAATATGTTTTGCAAAACAGAATGAAAATGAGAGCTCGATTGTCGCGACCCAGGAACCGAACATGATTTCTCCTTTGGTTTCTCGTGCACTTTAATACTTGGGTTGAACTTTTGTACAGACAACACTTCAAAGTCCCTTGATATAACTTTTTATCATATTAAAAACTTTCTTCGTATGTCGTATGTTATACATGTACTTTTTTTAGAAAGTCTTATGCCTCTATAAATGTAACTTATGTGCAACATTATCATTATTTGCTCCCTTAGGCTACATGAAGGAAACGTTTAATAATAAGCTTTAGTTATTCTCTCTGCGGACACACAGTGATAAATCACAATTAAAGACGTTTTCTTACAAATGAACACCACAAACATGATTCAAATTCATATAAGAAACACGACCTTGGTGCCGCTAAAAGACCGGCTATATTCACCCACCGGAAGTTAGTGAAATATTCATCTGATTATTTCCCGAACCTTCGGTCCGGTGTGCACTTATTAATCCACTCACCTCGGATATGTTTGTGACTGTTTTCTTCACAATACGTCCACCATTAGACAGAAAACTGCAATATTTAGAATTATTAACGTTTATCGCATCATTTTCATTTTCGCAACTTTTGTTTGCTCCGTTCGACACTTAAAATGAATCAGTTAGATGTTATTGCGGCACAAAGGGGCGACCAAACCGTCTGGTCGTTGGGTGCCATTTTTACCAGGTGACCAACACACTATTTATTAACTAACAAGCAATGCTATCGCATACCGTTTTGTAAGCCAGGGTAGATATTTTCTACCCTCCACCATCAATGTTGAATACATCCACCCAAACCTGTAAATACATGTACACAGGTTTTTTAAAAATATCTCAAAAGTAAGGAATATGCAAAAAAGCGATTAATACCACTATCACACGAGTGTTTGAAAGAGTCGGAATGCCGTAGGAATAGTAATTCGAGGTACGTTCTTGAATGTTCGAAATGTATTCTGTCTGCGTTCCGAATGCATTCCAAATATACTGGTCATTTCGATTGTGATTAATTCGATCACGAGACACCTACATTTTACGCACATTTGGTTCCTGGCTCATATTCTATTTAATACCAGGTACCAGACTAACCAGAGGATACTGCACATAGGCAACCATGTGACAACCATTATTCAGCCACATGTATTTGAAATTCTATTTATTAAATAGCATACTAGTTGGTCCATTCAAAATCGCTATGTACATGTACATATTTAATTATAATAGACAGGAGAGCAATGCGCACACCCCGTACAGAATGGAATCAAGGAGCCAGTGCTAACACAATAAAAGATAAACGTCATTATGTTAGTTCTTTTGTCAAAGAAAAAATTATTGTATTCCATTCAATCGATGTACTTCATGTTATGTATTCGTCATTTATTTCAAAAAGTTCAATATCTAGTGCATTGTCGGCTCCATGCTGGGCGTAACGAAACCATAATTATGTTTGAAGTACATTGTAACATGCTAATGGGAGAACAAATGAAACAAAACGTAGGTCAGTTATAACGTTACTTGTGGTTTCCTGGAAAGCTCCGAAGTTCCTTTTCCGTGAGATCTCGGAAATTGTAACATATATCGTGATGAAAAGCTGGCTGAAAAAATATGTATGTAAAAAAAGATATCCATATAACATACGCCAGTATAGGACATAGGGGCCCGTCTTGTCTTTCATTAAAGCCTATGTCCCACTGAGCATTGTTTGCCTCGGCGATGTACTCCCGATTAAAATTAATGAGCTATCAGGACATCGGGAACATGTTCCTCGTGGTCTAGGGGAAGCTTAGAGGAAGTCATCAGCCAGTTTGTGATATCGTGAGAAATTGTGATGAATCGGGTGATATCGGAAGAAATCGGGAGAACATCGCCGATGTGGAATTTCTCAGTGGGACCTAGGCTTAATCGTCTCATTAACAAGGGAGACAATCCTGACGCCTTTGGTGTGGGTGGCATCTATGGAATCTTCATACAAAACGCATTCACGTGAGAATGCAAACTTAACATCTCCACATTGTATTACACATATTCACTTTAATATAATAAATTCATTTACATATGACGAAGAAGGATTATCTTTAAATAAATTGTCAACCAGTACTAACTTATTAATATTTCACATTTACCGAACAACATCTCCGTGATGTCTAGGCAAACCATTACCTCTTGTACCTAAATGTAACCCAAATTACCAAAGGATTAAAATACCAATAGTTCGTATCGTAGGACCTAGCTACGAACCAACCCGTCATAGAAAATCACTTTGAACGGTTTAATTAGTTTTATATTGATGGGTGGGGTAAAGAACATTACCTCTCGTTCTGTTTCATTGAACTGGTAACCAGAAAGTCTCTGTATTCCTGTCACTGAAGGATCATATTCATAAAATAAATCATGGTACCATTTGAAGGAATCCATCAGCCATTTCCTAAAACAAGATGTTATTATATTATCGGGTGTACGTTTTCCAGCTGTATGGAACGCCACAGCTGTCTTATGTCGCTGTGCTTTATTAACCTTGTCCACGAAGCGTCACGATTTGTTGTCAAATAGCTATGTCCAAAAGATAAAAAAGTGTATATTATACGAATATATTACCTGATAACGTGAATAGTCCAAGCTTTTCCGTTGTAAAACCAGGTTTGTTATTTTAGCAAGTTTGAACCACGGGTAACTGTATAATTGATAAAGAGTAAAAAGCATACATTTTTTACGGATTTTGTATGGAGGTAGTTCTAACAATATTATGTACGAATCTAATTACTTTATGAAGATATCGAAAGCAAATTCTTGTTTTGATAGTATTAGGATTTGACCATTTTAATATAGTACAAATGCACCTTTCTAAGAAAACAAATTTTGTATAAAAAAATATTTTTTACTCTTCACCAATGATACGGTTACCTGTGGTTTGAATATTCTCGTGGTATGAAATAATGAAAACGATAAAATGATAAAATAACATGGGATTCACACAATAACCAAGTACAAATGTAATATTATTTGCACTGTACCAAGTCACATAATCAGCCAACAGGACAACAACTATTTTAATATAACGACATGTGGCCATTTGCCATAATAAGCCACTTTACAAACAGAACAAAGGGAAATAAATACACAAGACAACTATGACGTTCCATACAGTTGACTGGAAAGGTATGGTGTACGATCAGGGTCACAACTAATATAAACTGTCTGAGACACTTTATAAACTGTCTGAGACAATTTGTAAACTGCCTGAGACACTTTATAAACTGTCTCAGACAGTTTTCATAGTTATGACCCTTGAAAGGCACATTGCGTTCGTGTTCTCGTTGAAATATTTACGTACTTAGAATGCACACGGACTAACTTCTTATACTGTGGCAATGATTTGGCCACCGACGTATCCGAGTATCCAATTATTCCCGCAGCACCATCGCTTGTTGTTTCTGTGATGAATTTGTCCGCTATAATAACCACGTGTCTGTCCGGTACGTAACTCAGTATGTTGACGTTACTTACCATTATTCACTAAAAAGCGTTCCTTGTGTTTTGTTTGATAATATTTTAAAATAGCCTCTTTACGAGACCAGCTGTTCAAAAATGGATTTACCTAAGCTCATTGAAAATGTATCCTTGATAGATTTTAATAAACATACTGTGCATACACTACAAAAGGTTCAAACCGAGATATTAACGTTAGTGATACTTTTTACGACAATTCGTCGTTATAAGATATGGGTTTGGAAATCACAAGGGTCAAGATTGGGCAAATAGGGATGGAAACGCTCAATAACCTTTTCCCTTTTCCCAGAAAATCGCATTTAACGAAGTATTTTTTCATTCGGTGAAATAATTTGCTTATTTACGCATTTTCTTATTCTATACATCATTTTTAATGGTAGTACATTGCTTTATATAGGAAATGGCATGCATTGCGAGCATGGTGCGTTTTGCAGTGCAAAATGTTATTCTGTCTTTGCTAGCCCAAATTGGTTACCTTTGGCACCTCATAGACGGTCATTACATTTGTAATAATATACACTTAAACAAATCTTATAAGTGTGCATGTATATATTTACCCATAACTCGGTCAATACGTGTTTGATCCTTTTGAAATTTGAAACATATGCAGCTTTTGTCGTGTGTTCATCGGGTGTTTTGTCAGGTTGGTAATACAGCTATGTGTCCTCTTTCCTAATCAAGTTTGTGTCCAAGTGTATGTACTTATCACGGAGAAATAAAGAAACAAATGATAAGAGTAAAGCCCAATCTAAGTTTATAATAACTCACTTTTTGGATTAAAATGCAATTTTGGAAGAGTTACCTCCCTTTGACCAGAAAATTCAAATTGTATTTTTAAATGTCCAAAATCAAGATGTTGTTGGGTGAAAAATCGCAGAATATTGTGTTATAATGTTACGATATATCTAAAATTCTAATTGACCATAAATAAAAATAATTTGCACCTACGCGTATTCTCATGCATTTTACGTATTTTGATGAGTCATGGTTCAGTGATTCGCTGTATTTAATTTTGAGGAAAAAACTTCATTAATCTCATCGTGTGTTCATCAAAAGCATATACACCAAACTCCATGCAGAAATATTAATAAATAAAAAAGTTATACGGTAAAAACATGTGCACACTAATAAGATTTGTTAAGTGTATATCGACTTTTGTATATAGAACATTGTTCCTTGATTTGTTTCCTGTGGGTTGATGGGGTCTTCAAACTGCACTTCTTCTTCGTCCGATTGATTTGCAGGGCCTACTCTGGAGCCTTATCATCCTTCTTATCTTTGTTTTGCGACTGAGAGTTGTATGAAAAGCTCCAAATGATATGCCCACTCATTGAGCTACTGACCTAATTTACAATCAGTTCCCAAAATTTAATGGTTTTTTGCAACCATCTTGACGATGTTGCAATACACATGTATTTTATGATGACGTGCACATGATACACTTTCGAACGAAGTAACACAACTTTTAGAGTTCTTAAATCATCAAGCCAAGTGATTAGTTTGAGCAATTTTGTAATTTTAGCATCTATATACACAAACAGATAGTACCAATCGACCTAGCTAGTCTGAATTAACGGATTTAACCTTGTGCGGTATCAATTTAAATCTATATTTGCAGTTCATTCACTCATGATTTTGTAAATCCTACGTCGGAAATATACCCAACATGCATTTAAATGTGAACATTTCGCGTATCGTTAGCAACGCATACCCCGAAAGAAAAATAGGTCAGATCATGACAAGTGTTTATCACACGCACACGCACAGCACACACACACGTACACTTTTCTACTGTGCAGTAAAATAGCTTATTGCATATTCATAATGGACAGTTATGGAAAGCCGTGACTGCCTTAGCGGATTGGTGGTATATGAATGATTGTTTCAACAAGCTAATGATCAAGTTATCGACGATACCAATGTACATATCAAACTGATTAATCTCTATACAGATAGATGGCTATACAAAATGTATATGTATATGATATGTATCATGCCGAATAAAGTTATGTTATGTTATGATTAATCTCTATACAGATAGATGTGTTACTATGTATCACACCAACTTACATATTATCAATTGATATCCATGTACTAGTACATTTATTGTAAGTCATAGATATACAACCACACGAAGCCTTATACTAGTAATTGTAACCATACATGTGTCCCGAAACATACTTTTTCATTATATTTATGTTACAGGGGCCCATCCGGGCTCCACAAGTAACGTAATGCACACAGCACTGATTCATGATCGGACGGAAGTGACGTAGGAGTAATATACGACAATCACACAGTTTCTTTTAACGATGACGATTTTTAATGTTCAGTAAATAATAAATGTCCACAGAGTATCATGCAGTATATAAAGTCACAAAGTTCTATATCACAAAGTTAAGTTATAATAAGTCACAATATTCAGTTTCACAAAGTTATGTAACGTAGTAATGTAACGTAGTCACTAAGACTTATATCAACAAGAACTTTTCACTTAGAGTATGTCACAAAGACTTATATCAACAAGAACTTTTCACTAAGAGTATGTCACAAAGACTTATATCAACAAGAACTTTTCACTAAGAGTATGTCACAAAGACTGCCTTGACCTAATTCACAATTTACTTTCAGTGAATACTTCTGAGTAATCGCGTGATTTTAATTAACCAATGTAATAGAATATTTAACGATAAAAGCTAGGTAGGCGGGGTTTCATATATCAGCGGGTCATTCAGATTTTTATCAAATTTATGAAAGCTTTGCATATTACATAACACATTCGATTGTCATACGGCCTGGCTTTAATGTTGGCCCTGCAGCAATGAAATCATATTAGAATAACATTTATTACCTTAGGTGTCAAACAAAATGACCAAAAACGCTAGACCAGAGACAGAATTATAAAACACAAAAAATGTCAAATTTCTCGTTGTAATATTTACACTGAACAATCAATTGGATTATTTTGGTATAGTGAGCCCAGGATAATGTGATGTTTATAAACATGAACCGGTTTGGTCAACTGCTGCAAAATCGGTTCTAAAAATTTCTAAAGTAAACATATATGGTCAGTTTTGTACTAAAAACATCACTGCACGTCTGATTAATCAACCTTTGTGGAATATAGCAAATTTTCCCGCCTTTCACAGTATCATGGGCGCACTATATCTATCTATAGAATGTACTTACTTATATTGTGGCAATGATTTGGCCACCGATGTATCCGAGGAAGCAAATATCCCCGCAGCGCCATTACTTGTTGTTTCTGTGGTAAATTTGTCCGCTATGATAACCACTTTTCTGTCCGGCAAACATGTCTGTATGTTGACAGCTGTTGACAGCCCGACAACCCCAGCACCCAGTACCACTATATCATACATCGTCCAGAAATGTCGACAAATTCTTCTAAACTTATTTCACATATTCACTTAACATTAAATAATGTTTTAACACGGCCTTTTTATCTTTAGCAACATCCACCGTGTACAATCGTCCCAAAGCAACCTAGTAGGTCAAGGTTTGTCTCCGGTAAATAATTCAATGCATACAGGCCGAGGTGATCAGAATGGTATTCATTCGAACAACTGATGCCTTTCAGCGCTTTGATTTTATATGAAATGTTATTGATAACAACTACATTTGTACATCCTAAATCTAATTATACATGTACATAAAGAATTTACGCGTACTTGCGTCTCGTCTTATTGGTATTATGCTAGGCCTGGTTGCATAATTATCTGTGGTCCGGAAGACGTAAGATGATGTCATTAAGACCAAACAACTTTTTTTTTTACATTTAAATCCACCTCGGATACGTATGATCATTTTGTTTCTTTTCGTATTAACCACTATTGATGTGCAAATTGGACATATATACTAAAAACATGTACTATAATTAAGATATTGCAATAAAAAGAAGTTCAACATAAAATTATGTTGTGTCTCCCAATCTTAATATATCATGTAAGCTGAATTGTCTATTTAGATTAAACCTCTTTTGTTCGTGCTTCTAAACAGCAGCAAAACAATCAGAAATCCGATCTTTGCTAATTGTAACTATAACAAAAGAAAACCGTGATAACACACTACATAATTATCGTCGTTTTAATCACTTTAAAATGGTTGTACAATTGTTTAAGAAATATTTGCCTATTATGAAATAATGGTTAGCTTAAACTTCGTCGTTTTTATTTTTTGAGGTTGAGTGATTGTTTATTGTCCTCGTCAATAGGTGTGCCTGGGTCGAGGGTATCCCAGTACACACCTTACAAATTCTGAATTAGTGTATATGTATAAATGTGAATTAGTAAAAAAGGTAAGATATAATATATAGCACAGCTTGCAATGATAACCATGTAGTTATAATATTTAGAATACATTTAGAAGACCAAACAACTTAGCATGTAATAATATGTTACATGATATACGTGATGCTACATGAGCACGTATTGCCGAACTGTTTTAAGCAGCCCATAAATAGATGTTATACCGTATACTCTATGACTGTTTAAATAACCTAACTGTTTTATTTATAAAATACAGGTAATGTTAATCAACATTGTATGCTTAGAAGATTAATACCAAGATCATATGTTCGACTGCACATGTATAGTAATGTATCGGGGCATTACAATGTTTAACGACATCATGTCTTATGTTCGTCGTGTGAGTTATTCACGAAAAATAGTCAAATAAAATTTGTAACATACAAATAACATACATTTTTGTACAAACAAAACAATGAATTAAGTTCCCTGTCAAGTAATTTGAATTGCTGCGTTTCGACCTTACATATTCTATAGAATGCTAAACACTGTTCGTTTCTCAACTTCATGATAATAAACGGAGTGCTTATTGCCCCCACCCCCAACACACCAGTTCGTCATTTACAGACATAAAGGGCCACTCGCAACCGATAATTGCCAGCGTCAGCGATCACCAGGTATATAATATATGCGGTTAATCAACTTGATGAAAATAACCACTAAACACTCGTTATTCTTGGTTAAATTGGCAGTGCAATACAGCCTAACATGAATGTGGGTTATATTTATAACATATAAATCGTACAAAGGAGTTTTATGGCCCTGTCAAGTAATTATAATTTCTGTCTTAGTCGTTAGCATAAGTCTCTTATCTCTGCCTTTGCGTTAGCATTAATATTCAACGCTCTGCCTTTGTCGTTATCATTCGAAAAACAGAACTGTCTATTTCGTTAGCATTTTTTTGTACCTCGTTCAATTTAAACCTCTGTATCTTCACAGACAATGTACATTTTCCAAAACGGAAACGACAGATATATTGAGGAAGGATTGAAGTTTGTATTCAATGTTTTAGAATTGTTCCAAACCACGAATTAAGTTAAGAATGTAATGTCAAAGGCGAAAGTTTCGAAATTTTGGCAAACATCGCATACATAAAAACTGTTTACTCGATTAATATGGGAGTTGTGGGCACATAAATTGTATTTACTTATTGTTCATTCATCACGTCATCGATATATGTAAGTGATCACTCTCAAAAGCAACGCAAAGCACATATTAAATTACAAATACTTACCACACTCTCGTGGTGCAAAACGCGTGTGTCTCTGCCTTCAACATACAGAACTGCCTTACACACAGCAAGTTGTACGGTGTGAATACAGGAGACCGTTAACATGGTTAACATGGGCGAGCGCTACGTAGCGCTTTCCACGGGAGGTAATCCTTGCCTTCTGTATTTAATCGAACGGGAGGTTACTGAATAAGCACTCGGTAGCGCTTTGCTTAGGCAACGGAACCCTGGTATCGTCACAGTCTCATTTTTTCTTGTTCATTTTCTAATTGTGCATGTGGTGTTTTCCTTTGTTGTGTTCTTCCACGGCCCTGCTATCAAAGTATTGTTGACGGTGTCGGAAAATTGGACAAGTGGTAGCAGTCTAAATTCTAACGTGGAAACATTACCCATTCCTAAATTGACTGTCCAACATGTAAGTGGGGCGTTCGTCTAAAAATTTTTTATTAAAGTAAACAGGGAGTCCCGTAATATACTGTAAAATCATTATTTTTCGAGGGAGCTGAATTTTCGTTTGTTTACGATCCAACGAAACGGTTTTATGACCATCAACGAATTTATTTTAATACCAACGAAAATATGTGCTTTTACAGTATGTGCTTGGTTTATTGTGTATAATTTATTCATTGATTAAAGCATGCTTATACCCACACCTGGTTGATATAATGTTTGTTCAGAATGTAGCAACATTATTATAAAAATACAAATACATGTACACGCCATTACTTTAACATAAATTATAATTATTTTTTACAAGACGCAAAAAGCCGTAACAACAATTGTGTCTTTTTTGCGTATATTTTATTAAATTTATCTACAATAAGCATAATGCATACAGCCATACGATGGCGTAGATAACATACATATACACCATTTCACATCCCAGTCCCATGTACATCGACATTTATTTTCCAAAAATGAGTATGCAGACCAAGGGAGAGTATCGAGTTTATAGAAAGGGGTATCTTATCAAGGGAGATCATTCTTGATTTTTGACCTAAAAAGCTTCAGCTGCGCACTCACTCTAGCTTATCTCTCATCAGAATAGTGATGGGTATATAGAGGAAAGGACTAAACAAAAATAATTAAACAGTTTGACAAAGTTTATAAAATATTATCATAGTTTGGACGGTGTAGATTTGTTCGATATAACGTCTTTGACTATCTGCGCGGCTTCTATACTTGTTCCCCAACTCAGACAAACCCCGTATGCCCCACGACCGTAATTATAAACTACCTGAAATGATAAAATAAATTATAGGGCTACACGGTTTATTAGAAGATCCCCAACATTCAAGAAGGTATTCAAGAAGGTATTCAAGAAGGTATTCAAGAAGGTATTCAAGAAGGTACACATTTGGCGCATTGAATAGTGCATATTACCTGATATATTTACATTGTTGTACATGGTGGATAAACTTCTGCGATTATTTCTATTATTTTGATATTTGATACATACTTGTTAAACGGTCACCCACCTTCTTTAAGCAAACTAGTTTGATAAACCCTTGGCTGGCTGACTGACTAAAAACATGCACAAAAGTTGGTCATACGACCAAACATTAAAAAATCCATTTCTTTCAAATTTCCCCTTTCACAACGTTTCAGAATCAAAGATGGCGTCCAATATGGCCGCCATTTTTATACGGTACTGAAAACTTCTTTATGCTTGAAATGTACAGTTTTCTCACAAGTATGTACCTGGAGACGTTTCCCTCCGAACGTCATTGTTTCTGGTTCTACTCGGATAAAGCTTCGATGGGGACGTAAACCCACCCATTTCCTTTCAATAACCGCGGCCTAAAATAAATAAATAAACACGAGTGTTATCTATGTTATTATTTGCTATAAAAGGTCACCAGGGGCATGTTATCTATCCTTACCAGGACGTCTATACTATACCCGGTAATTAACGTGTATTTATACACCGACATGAAACATGCTGATCTGCTTAATAGCTGGTGTGTCCCTAAATGAGGACACAAACATGTTTGCTTAGTGTCAGTTACGGATGCACCCCGTGTGTAATGCCCCATCCTAGAATGTACTCCCAACCACCCAAACTGTAAACCCTTCATTTTATGTTTTTTATAAAGAGCACAACAAATATGAAAGGTTGCATAGTTCGGTTAAGTAGGAGGTACATTGACAGGCCAAGAAGCCGGGTCCATGTGGCCAGTTTATCAATTAAAGAACACGATCATACGAGGGTCGTTCATTTAATACCCGGACGATCGCCATTGCACTTGATTGAAACATGCAATTGTAATAGGCTTTCGTTTAATAAGACGTACTCACCAACTTGATAATTCGACAAAACTTGGTATAATTTTATCCAACCGAACACAAACTGTGGTTACTATAGTAACCCAACTAAGTGCTACCCGGCCAACACAAGTTTTCAGTGAAATATAGAGTGTTGATATGACAGGGTACTTTTTTCAACGGAAAACATCATAGAACGTTATGGCTAAATCTACGTTATGATGTATAACATTTGATTTCATTTCTGTACTGTTATTGTGCATGAAGCGCTGTTTAGTGACAACGGGCGTTAATATCGCAATGAAATCCAGGGAAAAAACGATTATGATACAATTTCGTAAAAGTATCAGTCATACACCTATAACAACATTTAACATCACTAGTCGGGAGTCCATACGGAGAAAATATGACGAGCCATGGCATCGGAGAGTAGAATGTGGCATCCATGCTATATGTTATCTTTGATATGTGTGTAGTCTGAAACGGCCGGATGCCATCCGTGATTTTGCCTCGTTTTCTCAGAATTAGGTCAAAGGTCAAATGAGTGCATTTTTTATATATCTCACTCGAAATATCATTATATTTCTGTCAGTTTTCGGTCAAACTTTTTACAAATGGTATCAAAATGAAGCTAATGCACTGGGCTATTAATAAAAATAACTTATTATAAATTCATGCATTTGTATACTCATGAATATTGATGAGAACGCCTAAAATTAGCAATATTTTTCATAAAAATTCGACGTGTATGAACCATATATTTGTTATAATGTCGTCATTTTTGCTATTTGAAAGCCTAAATGATTCTTATTTAATGGTGAGATACTAAGCTTTTGATATGTTAACTTGTCACTTACCTTCTCATTGATTTAAGGGCACACGTTTGCTTAAAGTGGGTGGGGGTAAAATGACACATGAACCCAAACTAACATAATAGCGTCAAAAGTATTATAAATAAGTACTATTATGTTTGCATTGATGTAAATGGGATTACAAGTAACAACTATTATATTGGTTTTGAAATGTACCATTTCATTTAAAATATGTCAACATTCGTTTAAGGAGGAATGAGCTACCTACACGTAGGCATACACGTGAGCTGCAAATAGTACTTTCGAGTTTAGTATGGTAAATAAGAACAAACATAAAATTAGGTTCAAATTATGCTATAGGAATATAAAAAGATGATGATAATCAAAATGATATTGCAAATTGTTCATACACTTTAACTTGTTCCTTTGTATAAGCTCAAAAAAGGTGGGGAATGGTTAATTGTAAAGCATGAATACTGTAACATAATAATATATTTCCATACAGCACCAGATTGATATTTTAATTCATGTCTTGTTTAAATTAGAATGAATATAGAGTAAAAGCATGCTTTTAATGTTATAACATCTACATAGTACCGAGAAACAGCAGGAACCAATGCCCGTCCGTGGGAGCTTTGATCATTAAACACAAGGTGCATACACCCCCTTAAGTGCTTAAGACAATAACGTTCTTGGCAATTTTAAACTATAAATCTATACAGAAAACGCCACAAATCATGCATGAAATAACAGTGTATATATGTACAAATAAGACAAGTTACAATGTCGCTGTTTAGTTTGTGATTGATTGTGAACATTTGCTGTGGATATATTTGCACGTGAATTTACAAACACCTTCTCAGTTCGATGCAAGCAGTATGAAGAATTAGTTGATCACGTCTTGATTTCTGTATTCATTATGGATGCATCGGCTTGTATCCGTATACAAGTGCCTGGTTGGTAGTTTGCTCTTGCTGTGTGCAGTTCGAGCGCATCACTTCGCATCACTGGGGGAGCAGTGACCTAGAGGTAGGGAGGCGCTCTTCGGGTCGAAAGGTCCCGGGTTCAATCCCCGTCTCGACCACTGCTCAAATTCCTCTGAGCAAGAATAACACATATGCTCCACTGAACCAAGGTGTGAATTGGTGCCTGTTGGAGCGATGTCTGTACACGTTCGATAGTTCTGGGCGCCGTAGATAGATGTTGGCTGCACACTCACCAGGAGAGAAGTAGTCTCCCCAGGGAAACTCGAACACAGGGTTCCTTAGATAGTCCAATGAGTTATAATGTCAAAGGATGGCTGAACAGCTGAACTGCTGAAAACAGCCCCCTTCTTTTTTTAACTTCGTGGCGGAAGTATTTCAAGCCTTGTGTTATAGAGCTTTAACAAAAAGGAGTCATTAACATGTTTGTACAACTATCTGTCTCATCTGAATGTACGTCTCTTCTAATATCCAACAGAAGAGCAGAAGAATAGTTTCACATCCCGTCAAAGAGTGGAACCACACAATGATACGATAGTCGTTTGGGGGCATGTTCTGAGAATTATATGTACTGTACACAGTAGTTTTCTTTGATGGCACAACTTTCATACAGACTTGAATATTTGAATGTCCCAGATGGTGATTCTATATACATCTATATTATGCCATTCGATAATTATTTTAATACCCTTCATACTCTTCTTTAGCAAGTATGCAAACTAGGTTTGACTACAAATCAACATCAAAGAGACACAAGTCATACTTCAAACATTTGCTGAAGACTTAGACATTGATTAGGTTGACAGCATTATTACACTTAATAGACACACATAGTGAAACTTTTTTGGTCAGCATTATATAGATTACGTCAAATTTGGAAAATCTAAACAGTACAACCAAACACCTAAGTTCCGAATCTGCGAATCTATCAAGCAAATTTAAGCTAACATGAAGATACTCATGAGCTGTCAAGTTTCCACAACGGCTACCTACGACAAATCTGAAAAAATATTTTGGCCCAAATATTTTTAACATATTTTATCTTGACAAATTCTACCTGTCTCATTCAACTATTATCAGACGTAGGCTTCCGGTAACTGGGACGATTCCCCAGAACATATTCGGGGCTATGCCAAGGTACACGATGCGAACTAATCAGCGACAAGGAATTACTTATTCGTTTATGTCTTTTGATAACATTGATCTTCTTGCAGAACCTGAGCCCAACACCTCCCTAAGTCCAGTATTTCCATCGGGAGTAAATCATGACCACATTAGGACCACATCGGGAGTCATCCGATGTCTACCGATACCCCACCCGATTACTCGCGATGACCCAAAATGTCTCATGACTTTCCCGAAGTTTCCCTTCAGAATTGCAATCCCAAGACCGCGAATGTGTCCCCAAATTATCACTGGGATGCCTAGCGCATAAGTTTACATGGTTACTGGTATTCCCGAGTCTCTGGTGCGCTTCTGGGATGCCTTCCCAGGTTATTCCCGACATGACAGCGCGAATACATCGGGTAAAAATATGCATGCATTGAATTTCCCTGACGTATGTACATGTACTCGAGTTTTCACAAGATGTCTCAAGATTCCCCAAAACGTTCATGAAGCTTACCCGAGAAACCGGGTGACTTCTCTGAGATAAATGGGATCATAGACGCCTGCTAAGCTCTTAAATCTATCGGAAGTACATCCCCTAACGCATAACGTCTGGAGCACATCGAGAGTTTTTGCAATGCATCCCGATACTCCTTGATCATCAGGATTCCTTCTGATGTAACAACTTGTCTGATGACCTCCCCAATACTTCCCCTAGACCACGACTCGCGGCAACCTGTTTACGATGTCTCCCGAATCTCTATTGGGAGTTCATCCCCTAGACAAAGACATATGCAGTGGGAAATGTATACGTTTCAAGCGTCTCAATTGATACCTCGTGGCATTAAGAGACCAAGAACAAGACTGAAAACCGCAAGGCGAAGAACATTAGAGGCCGAACCTGAGGAAAAACGGAACCAATGAAGAGAACTGAATGATAAATAAATAAGACATCCTTCGCTTGAAGCACCCAACGCATAAAAATTACCCTCGCATCTTTTGATGACATTTGGCATGCTTCGCATCTTTTCGTTGTCTTCTGTACATTGTGGTAGCTTTCTCTTACAACAAGCTCGTTCTTTCTTAGTAATGTCTCTAACCTTGTTCGCAAATTTAAGAAAAGTAACTTGGCCAGTATCGACTTTGGTTTTACTCATTAGCAAGATGTAATCGTTTGATTGTGGCATGGGCATACCAGTATCAGAACCAGATATAATTCGACAATAGAAACGTTCAAAAAGGAAATTACGCGTATGTGCATTCAATACCGTCCTAATCACCATAACTTACTACACATTGCTACTGATTAAAATAGCAACAAACTGTATTAACTAAGGCTTTATAAATATTATGAACGTACGGACAAGTCAGGGTACGAAAGAAATGAACTGCAATTGGCCAAGAATAACGTTTTCTTGTTCTCAAATACAACTCTATACATGCAACTAAAATAAAATACGTATACCTGGTAGTTTGTTAACAAATACCGACTTATTTATTAAGAGGTTAATATACCAGGCGACATTTTACGTTGACGGCACTACATGTTTTCTTTGATTGGAATTGGTATAATTTGCATAAAAACGGTAGAAACCACTGTGGTTTGCCGATGATTATAAGAATAAATAATACAGTTCTAAACGTCATGTACAAACATATATTGTGTAATGAGACATATGTATTTCATTTTGTATAATCATTAGCATAATATTCAAGTATGTCAAAATCAATTTCCACAAATAAAACATATTTGGATATAAGGAATATGCTTAATGAGCGTTTAATGTTGATTCTGACTGTATTGAGATTTTTACGTTCTGGTTTAAATTTACCCCCACCCACCTTTGGCGGTTATTCTCGGTGGAATTAAATTATATTTATCTATAAAAATATACATCTAACGAAAGCCCTATGTCTTCTCATGATTTTGGTACAATTTGGATCTTTAAATAATATAAATAAGGAAGATATAGCATACATTGTCAACTATGCTAGTAGATTTTTAACGAAAATTTACCAATTTTTGACTTCCTCATTAATATCCATGAGTATGCAAATGTCATAATTTGTATAAAATCATTGCAAATGAAGAACCAATTCATTAGCTTCATTTTGATACCATTTTGACCATTCTACCTGTAGAATTAGTCAAGATATGGTGCAATTTCAAGTTGATGTATGCACTTAATTGACCTTTGACCTCATTTATGACCTTCACAGAGGGTTTTGCGCTTGGCAATCGCCAAAACCATATACAACTGGTATTGGGCAATTCAAATATGGTATTGAAACACTTCTACTAAAAAATGCCATGGACCATGAAAAATAAGCGACTCTTGTGCTGATGGACTCCCAACTACACTACCGAACATCTTAAAATTGTAAATGTGTGTGCTCGCGTGACTTTATGGCTCCAAAACGTTGATCAAATAGAGACAATGTGTCACGTTTTAGAAGCGAAAATGGCGTAACGTCACAATATTCGGACGTCGACTTTGGCCGACTCGCGTTACATGTACTTATTTAAACACCAATATTATGTAAACCTTTCGTCGTAAGAAGTTGAAATTTTGTATGTGAATTCAGGAATGATGTGAATGTATTCCTGTACGTTTTCATCAATACCGGTCCACTAGTTTTCCAGCAATATCGATCGTCCGGGAATTAAATGAACAACCCTCGTAGTGTCCGTTCATGAATACAGGAATATGTTAACAAAGTATTCATAAATGACTACAATAACATGTCCACCTAATGTCCACAAATGAGTACATGAAAATGTTCACATAGTGTCCGTTAATGGATACAAGAACATGTTCACATAGTGTCCGTTAATGAATACAAGAACACGTTTGCTTGTGTCCGTTAATGAATACAAGAACACGTTTGCTAGTGTCCGTTAATGCAGACAAGAACATGTTTGCTAGTGTCCGTTAATGAAGACAAGAACACGTTTCTAGTGTCCGTTAATGAAGACAAGAACATGTTTGCTAGGGTCCGTTAATGAAGACAAGAACACGTTTGCTAGTGTCCGTTAATGAAGACAAGAATATGTTCACATAGTATCCGTTAATGAATACAAAAACATGTTTGCATAGTGTCCGTTAATGCATACAAGAACATGTTCACATAGTGTCCGTTAATGAATACAAGAACCCGTTTGCAAGTGTCCGTTAATGAAGACACGCTGAGATCAAGAAATAAATTATGTCACGTGCTAGCGGTTTTCTTATTGTCTACCGACAATATATTGGTAGCGTGTGCTGTTGCACGGACAAGTAACAATAAAATAAAATGGACTCTGGTTATATTCGCATCCGTCTCTAGATGATACATGTACTTCCATTGTCTGTTTATCCTATCCACTTGATGAAGTATAGCTTGGTTCTTCCGTATCTTTCTAGTCAAGAGTTGACATTCTAATTCTTTCTTGAGGCGGGTGTCGATCACTGAATCTTTACTGTAAGTGTCGAAGATTCCACCTGGCTGCCACCATACGTGGGTACCAATACTTGCTCCAAGTTACGTGGGTACCAATACTCAAAGTTACGTGGGTACCAATACTTGCTCCAAGTTTCGTGGGTACCAATACTCAAAGTTACGTGGGTACTAATACTCAAAGTTTCGTGGGTACCAATACTTGCTCAAAGTTTCGTGGGTACTAATACAAGTTTCCTCCAAACATGTTTTCATTGGCTGACCTCGTATATTCAAGGGTTCTCAACGTGTTCCATACTTGGTTGTGGATATTGGCTATGATCAATATTCCCTTGTATGGTCATGTAATGAAATACTTGGGTTTACCTTGATACTCAGCCGAACGAAGACTCTGGACGCAACCATTGTCACCACTCTTAAAAACAAACTAGCCACTTTTGGTATTGACATAAAAAGCTTTATGCCAACTGTTCAAGATAAATGTCAATATTAAAACATTGAAAACATTCTCTAATGAACAACAGTTCACCTATATTTGAGCAACTGTCTGTGTTTTATTGGCAAAGTTGACGAAAGTTTTCTTTCTGTTATTATTTGAAAATAAAATGACACATCCTCCGACTTCACAAAATAACGTTCTGATATTTGAGCCATGTTAATATATAAAATAGATCTTCCTTGAGCCGTACATGTATTAAGCGCTAACATCTCAGACTGTGGTGTCTTTAATTATTCATTTGTGTGTTTCAAACTTTACGTATGTGCTAACTGTGCAATGTTGTCGTCTATCTTAACTTTTCGAATGTTCATTATTGCCCATGTATATTTTAATGCAGACTTGTTTTTTATGCGCATATTAAAACGATCCATGTATTTATTGATATACTATTACTAGATATTTTAATTAGGACATGATCTCTCAAAACATATCACAATTTATGCCAAACCACAGCTCATATGTTGTTGTTCACACTATCCGTTGAATTTATTCCCAAGATCGGACTCAAAACTGGTATCATAATAAGGAGACATTGTGCGGAGTATGTTACGACAAAACTTCACGAGCTCTATCTGAAGATTTCTCTTAAGGATGTTGGAGCGTTTTGGATCCCTCATTAAGATTTGGTTCAAATTTTGCCAGGAAGTAGAGAAATCTATACTGACACAAAATATGATGAAAAAAACACTAAGTCGTGGAACTCGTTTTCCGAATAATCAGCCCTGTTTGAAGCGTGTATGAATTGTTTTTTTATAATTACATTGAAATTGGTAAATTGGTGGTGGTGTTCAAATTTGACATTTTTGTTTGATGTCTGTCATCTAAAATAACAAAATATTTTTCTAATAATATCATAGGCCTATATTGCTGTTTTACCCCACCACTTCATATTGAATGCAGCAAAATAGCCCAGTTAAAATCCTTATAACTTTTTTTTCCGCATTAAGCTTTTTTTTGATATTTTGTTAAATAAGTCTAGTGATATAGATCTTCAAAATTATGCAATAAAATGTATGTGTCATCGATGTACCTTCTTCGCCAATTTTGGTTAAATGTGGCGAAAATGCACAGAAAATCAATGAAAACACTTAAAATAAAATTTATTGAACATATGAATATCGCGAAAACACATAAACACACAATAAACAAACATTACCAAACAAATCTGACACCACAAAAAGTCATTGGGCATAAATAGCAATACAATGTATTTTTATTTTTACCCCACCCAGCTATTTTGTAATGTAATATTTTTTTCAGATGGTCAACCGTCATTTCGATTAGTATTTCCTAATTTTACTGCATATTACTTATCAAAACTGTTCAATTTGATTTATCTATTTTGACACATTTTTACATTTATAAGGCACATAACGTACTATGACAAATGACGCATGCGCACTAAACCGATCCAGCATCCTTAAACTTACATTCTGATTTGAGCAAATTTCTCAATTTGAGCTGAAATATTTCCTTGAGATGCTTCTAGAGATAGGGGGCTGTCAGGGTACACTTACGAAACTCTTGCAGTTACGCACAAGTCATATTCAGTAAATTCTTAATGTTTTTAAACAAATTCAAATTTGGGTAATGATATGTTCAACAATTAACATTGTTTCATTTAATGAACCCCTACACACTGAAAATGTCCCCTATTTGTAGCTGTAAAAGCATTATCAGGGATCGGCTTTTGAGCGTAAGTCTAAGATATGCGTTTACAAGTGCTTTGATAAAACAGTGAATTATAAGTGCTAATTTGACTACAAGTACATGTATATGCTTATCCTGTCTTTATTATTTGTCCTTAACAGCATTGATACTGATACAACGATATGTGCATGCTGTGTGCGCATGTCCATAACTGAAGCGGTGTTTGCAAGAGTATTGTCCCTTGATTATTATGTCAGATTGTTTAAATATATTCCTTCCCTTAACACCAACAGTTGACATTACTAATGCACTGCAACGATTGTCTCCCGTAGCTGAAAAGAAGGCATCAAATGTCGGAGCAGGAGATGCAAAAATCATATAATATTATAGTGGAATAAACTCTCGGTGAATCACGTCTACTCTAATTACCAATCACACAGTGTTATAAATTCACATTCCTGTTTATCAGAGATTTTACAATTTTGAACTATTCACTTTCTGTGAGCGTATAATATCTCGAACAATCTGTGCTGCCTCCAGTGATGTTCCCCAACTTAAAGCTACACCGTTGGCGCCATGTCCATAATTGTGAACAACCTGCAATCAGACATTGAACATTGTATACTTACTTCACTGAAACTTAGAGCTTTAATTTATTTGAACCATGACAAAAACAGATCTAGAATTGCAAATGTATATTGCAAAAATAATCTTAACCACTTTCAGTACAAAACATTTACGTTATGTCATATAAACAAATATACGTAAACATCACTACTCCGATGTGCAAAGAAAATGTAAGTTCAGTATGATATAGACTTCGCTCTCCAGAGCTACCCCAAAAATATAATATTGAGTCAGACAGGGACGGCAGCACTCAACTTAACCAGCCGAGCACAGAAAACATTAAAAACACACAATGCGCAACTGAAAACACGGCATCCCGTCACGAAAGTCTGTCGTCTCAGTCAGTCAAACTAAAACGGAACGAGAGCCAGGTGACGAAAAAATAACAACTGGACATTACAAATCACAAGGACAATCTACAACATATATATAGTGTACATGCAATTTTGAAAGATACGAAGCAGCCTTGTGCTGGACAACGAAATTGCAGAATGGCACATACAAAATGAACAAAGCTTAACAAAAAGTCACAATGGCGAAATATGTTTGTATTTTTGTATTTTTTCTATAATGTGGACAATACATACATAGAGGAAGGTTACAATACAAGACAAGGACAATTTAGGATATGAGGCTGAGAGGTATGCTTAGTGACAGCTTGTACATTACGCTGTTTAACCTTTGTTAGTGCCACAAGCTTACATTGAAGCTTCAGTAGACGCATATGTTGAATGTTGGTGATAGAAATGTTGTTGTTCTAGAGAAGCCAATCAATGGCGTCAACTTTATCAAGGGAGGTTATTCTGGATACGTGTTCCAAAAGTGTGCACTCGGAAAGATTGTTGCTCAAGATAGGGCCGATTGGAATAGTTGTTCAATACAAATATGTTAACCATGGAGTAGTAATGGTGTTTGACTACTTTGTGTATAGGCATACGTACTCCTTACATCTATAGTAATGAGGACATATTATGCAACTGTGTTATATAAAATAATAAATGATTACCAATCTAACACATTTATTATAAAAAATAGTTTTATGTTATAACTTTCCAAGTTCCTCACAATCTCGTCACGGAATTTGCACAACCCGAGACGATATAGTCACGGAACATATTTATCAATTATAACAAACGTTCATGTTGTCATTTTCTCGTCACAAAAAGCATAAAACCCGTGACGATATTGTCTCAGAACAAATAGAGAAGTACAAGTAAAACAAAGTTTCGTCACGGAAATTGCAAAACCCGTGACGATTTTCATATTTGTCACGAGACATTAATCCATCAGGGATTTTAGGCCTTTCATTTATTTGAAAACGTCCCGGGTTTTGTATCGTCGCGGGTTTTAGTAGATCCCAACTAAATGACACTCGGAACTACTTCGCCATTTCTACGGATAAATTCCGTACGGACCGTTCCGATTGACAAGATGAGTATCATGTTAGATGTATACTAGTATAAAGAAACTACAGTACCTGAAGTTGTGTTCCATTTACATGGATACTTTCCTGTTCTACTCTGAGTTGTTTGGCTGTGAATGGTCTTAGGCCGACCCATTTATTAACGATTTCTGCCTTCTGTAAGAATAAAGTAAATTAATGACCGGTTTATTCAATCTTGATTTAAACTAATCGATGAAATGTCATTTAGCACCTGAGTGAAATTTGTTCCAGCATAAGACGTGTTGTTGAAAATGCTCCAAAGGCTTTTCTTCGAATACATCAAACTATAACAAAAGTGGATTTTAAACATTTCAACAGAGAATAAGGCAGTGAAAACCAATACCTAATTCACTAAGCTTCATACTAATACGCAATATACATTTGTATATAATGAAATAAGACATTAATAAAAGTAATTGCAATGTTTATGTACATACCGTTATGTAAACAAGTGACTGACCTGAATAATCGATATATACCCCCATCAGTTGTAACCACTTAAAATGCAATCAATGTAATATAAAAATACCTACATTAGGCCATTTATTTTGTTACTCTGACTTTCTTCAGCAAAACGTCCGCAGGAGGAGGGAAAAAAACTCTAGCTATGATACTGTTGGTGATGGACCTTAACGTCAATAAGTCAATGACGGTCCACAACAGGTATATTTTTTTAATGCCGAAAAATTGGACAGGAGGGTCCGAGTAACGAAAAATAAAAGAAATCCAATCTAAATAAAAATTGACAATGATCTAGGACGATAAACAGTACCTTTATACCAGGTTGCAACCTTTCACATCTGTCTAGGATACCATCAAACCAGGGACCAGTAACTGACGTGTCATATTCACCTTTCTGTCTTGTGCCTCCAAGGACAACCGTATCCTGTCTAGTACATGGGACAATTACACGTTTCAATTTAAAGTTATGGGTAAATGATATATTTTATAAGCAGCACGTGTATATGTCTGACAAAATACTACAATCATTATGTTGTTGTCAATATGATTTATATTGCGTCATAACAAGCAACGTAGCGTTACGTCATTATTTGCCAACGTCTGTGGTAGCTTTGGTGCCCGTTTTGTTTACATATGATATATTTGTAAATGAAATAAACGTATCGCCTTTGTAAACAAATCAATGTTCCACAGTCGTATAGATGGTACTTTAACTGCATTTTTATGAATTTCTTAACTTTTGATATAATTTCCAGATTTTAGTTCTTTCTAACTATGAATGCTGCCTAAATACACGCCCCTCGAGTATTATTTCACGTCATACAAATACAGTGTAGCAATACCACGTGACTTTTGGCTACAGTTACAAGAAGAAATTTGTAAACATTGGAAAATAAAATAGCCATAAGTATTTTATTTCTTCATCGATTTCTATGAAATATACGCCACGCTAAGGCGGACATTATTTGCTTTCCATAAAAGATAAGATATTTTTCAGCAGCTTTACCGATTCTTCAATTACCCTGTGAAACCTACACGTTCCACGGTTTCACAGGGTAATGTACAAAACGGCACATCCGCTGAAAAAGACTTTATATTTCATTGAAAGCAAATAATGTTCCCCTTAGCGTGGCGTATATTTCATAGAAATTGATGAAGAAATAAACTACTTATGGCTACATTTGCTTTCCAATGTTTACACATTTCCTCTTGGAACTGTAGTCAAAAACCACGTGGTATTGCTACACTGAAATATTCCAGTATTGTTTACTTAAAACACACATTATTTAATACAATAATTAATTCCATATAGATTGTAAAATAGTCACCCTGGGTAAATGTAGGCGCCCGCTGTCACCACAAAATGTTTGACCCAAGGTGCTTTAACCTGTAGATATATACATCACATGATATATCTTAATAATGGCAATCGTATACTGAGTCATAGAGATATAATACATATACTAGAATTCACCATGAAACATCGGCTATTTCTGTTTTCTTCGGTAAATGAACTATTGCATTGCGATCAAGGCCGATGTTATCCGCATGAGAACGCCACTTTCATGCTATTTTTAGAATTTTATCTACCAGGAATCGACCTTCTTCCATAACTGGTATGCTTTGCTATGAACATGATGCAAGCAATCCTGTTCAGTAACTATATGCTCGCATTAGCCTAAACACGAAGTTTAATTAACGTGCGTGGCCTAAATATGGCCTTTAGTACCAGTACATGATGATGAAAAAAACTGCAATTATGCACCACTCAACATTTTGCCTGCCCGGGGAGGGGGGGGGGTATCGTCCCAGGGGGAATTAGACATTTTCAATTTTTTATGTCTAAATCCCCACCAAGGAGACAATGCTGACTGTTTATATCCCCATCGTGGGGCATAGTTTTTCATCCGGGTACTTTATTAAAAACACGAATAAAAGTATCACTGTCGCCTCTCGCGGTCTTCCCCGGGACTCGGGGTCGATAAGGTCGTCTAACTCCCGCCTGTCGGGAAGGTTCGTCTGTCTAATTCCCCCTGTATCCCCCTTCGGGCGGGCATAATATTGACTGGTGCATTAGTGCATGCGATGTCTAGTTCTGAATGGCCAGCGGTGCTTGTTTGGTTCCATTTTCGACACTAACATGATTACATTCAACTCGGCACTATGCATATACTAGTATGCCATTCTGAACAATATCATAATTTCTGATAAATGTCAGGTTATTTTATTAGCTGGTTCGTTTTGGGCAAACATAAGCCTTGAGAATCAAGAGTTGCAGTCAAATTCGTTCGATTTGGAATATTCTGTAGTTAGAAGCTCGTACATCTCTACCACTCTACATTTGGAAGAACAAAGCACAATTATATTGCAAAACAAAATGGCGACGTCCAGTGAAGAAAGTGTGCATTCGTTTGTCGACCATTCCGTTTGCTTCTGGAAATAATATCTCCACTGGTCGTTAAAGACCGAACCGAAACCTGCCGTACGTTTAAGACCTTTTACCGCATACGACTGGAGTACCCGCCGTAACAGACAGAACCGGACCAATGGCTGCAGCTGAATACATACCCGTAACACGTGCCCTCTCACCGGATATACATCTGTGTCATTGAAAAGCTTGCCAGAACCAAGACCAGAACAGTTAATTAACACAGAACAATTCCCTGCAAACTGAAATTGATTACACGCGTCAAAAATAGTTTTAATAAACTCTAGCATGGAAATTATTTTACATAACATTATGAAAATGAAAGTCCGTATTGGTTCACTAGTAAATGGATTGAACTTTTGTACAGACCACTTCAAAGTACCCTGAAGTTGCTTTTTATAATATTAATTTTTACTTCGTATGTCGTAAGCTTATAATTTTTTCTACAAAAACCGTCAGACTTATTCCCCCATAAATGTAAAACATAGACAGACTCAAATATGGCGACATTGACGCTATTTGCTCCCTTAGGAGAAAAACTTACAATAATACGATTTAGTTGTTCCCTTTGGGGAGCAGTATTATTCACACAGTGATAAAGCACTATAAAAGACGTTTTCTTAGACTTGAACACTACAAACAGGATTCAAATTCAGATAAGAAACAAGAACTTGGTGCCGCTAAAAGGCCGGCTAATTTCACCCACCGGAAGTTAGTATTCATCAGAGTTAAATCCCGAACTTTCGGTCCGGTGAGCACTTATATATCCACTCACCTCGGATATGTTTGTGACTGTTTTCTTCACAATCCGTCCACCATTAGACAGAAAACTGCAATATTTAGAATTATTAACGTTTATCGCATCATTTTCATTTTCGCAACTTTTGCTTGCTCCGTTCGACACTTAAAAATTAATGAATCAGTTAGATGTTATCGCTGCACACAGGGGCGACCACACCGTCTGGTCGTTGGGCGCCATTTTTACTAGGTGACCAACACAATATTAATAAACTAACAAGTAATGCTATCGCATACCGTTTTGTAAGCCAGGGTAGATATTTCCTACCCTCCACCATCAATGTCGTATACATCCACCCAAACCTGTAAATACACATGTACACAGGTTTCTTAAAAATATCTCAAAACTAAGGAACATGCAAGAAAGTGTTTCTCTTGTTTAATACCCCTATGACAAAGTGTCAAAAAGAGCCGGAATGCCGTAGGAATAGCAATTCTAGGTACGTTCTTGAATGTTCGAAATTGTATTTTGTCTGCATTTCGAATGCACGAAGGCAATCAGGTGGTAACCATTCTTCAACCACAGTAAGTTGAAATTTTTAGCCATTAAATAACATACTTTATCCATCAAAATTGCTCGGTACATACATGTGTATAACTGTAATAGACAGGAGTGCAAAGCGTACACCCCGTCCAGAATGGAATCCAGGAGCCAGTGCTAACACAATAAAATACATAAACGTCATTATGTTAGTTCTTTTGACGAAGAACAATTTATTGTATTCCATTCAATCGATGTACTTCATGTTATGTATTCGTCATTTACTTCAAAAAGTTCAATATCTAGTACATCGTCGGTTCCATGCTGGGCGTAACGAACCCATAATTATGTTTGAAGTATATTGTAAAATGCTAATGGGAGAACAAATAAAACAAAACGTAGGTCAATTATAACGTTACTTATGATTTCCTGGAAAGCTCTGAAGTTCCTTTTCCGTGAGATCTCGGAAATTGTAGCATATATCGTGATGAAAAGCTGGCTGAAAAAAATATTTATGTAAAAAAAGATATCCATATAACATACGTCAGTATAGAACGTAGAGGTCGGCCTTGTCTTTCATTAAAGCCTAGGTCCCACTGAGCATTGTTTGCCTCTGCGATGTACTCCCGATCGAAATTAATGAGCTATTAGGACATTCGGGAACATATTCCTCGTGGCCTAGTGGAAGCTTCGGGGAAGTCATGAGACAGTTGGTGATATCGTAAGAAATTGTGATGAATCGGTGGTATCGGAAGAAATCGAGTGAACATCGCCGATATGGAATTCCTCAGTGGGACCTAGGCTTACTCGTCTCATTAACAAGGGAGACAATACTGACGCCTTTGGTGTGGGTGGCATCTATGGAATCTCCATTCAAAACGCATTCACGTGAGCGTGCAAACTTAACACCTCCCCTTTGTATTACATGTATTCATTTATATATGCCGAGAAAAGATTATTCTTAAAAATAAATTGTCAACCAGTACTAACTTGTTGGTTCACATTCAGCTAACAACCTCTCCGTATGTCTAAGCAGGCAATTACCTCTTGTTCCTTAATGTAACCCAAATTACCAAATGATTAATATACCAATAATTCGTATCGTAGGACCTAGCTACGAACCAACCCGTCATAGAAAATCAGTTTGAACGGTTTAACTAGTTTTATATTGATGGGTAGGGTAAAGAACAGTACCTCTCGTTCTGTTTCATTGAACTGGTAACCAGAAAGTCTCTGTATTCCTGTCACTGAAGGATCATATTCATAAAATAAATCATGGTACCATTTGAAGGAATCCATCAGCCATTTCCTAAAACAAGATGCTATCATATTATCGTGTGTACGCTCTCCAGCTGTATAGAACGCCATAGCTGTCTTATGTCGCTGTGCTTTATTACCTTGTCCACGAAGCGTCACGATTTGTTGTCAAATAGCTATGTCCAAAAGATAAAAAAAGTGTATATTATACGAAACTATTTACCTGATAACGTGAATAGTCCAAGCTTTTCCGTTGTAAAACCAGTTTTGTTATTTTAGAAAGTTTGAACCACGGGTAACTGTACAATTGATAAAGAGTAAAAAGCATACATTTTTTACGGATTTTGTATGGAGGTAGTTCTAACAATATTATGTACGAATCTAATTACTTTATGAAGATATCGAAAGCAAATTCTTGTTTTGATAGTATTATAATTTGACCACTTTAATATAGTACAAATACATGTACACCTTTCTAAGAAAACATAAATTTTGTATAAAAAAATTATTTTTACTCTTCACCAATGATACACCAATGATACAGTTACCTGTGGTTTGAATATTCTCGTGGTATGAAATAATGAAAACGATAAAATGATAAAATAACATGGGATTCACACAATAACCAAGTACAAATGTAATATTATTTGCACTGTACCAAGTCACATAATCAGCAAACAGGACAACACCTATTTTAATATAACGAGATGTGGCCATTTGCCATAATAAGCCACTTTCGTGACAAACAGAACAAAGGGAAATAAATACACAAGACAACTATGGCGTTCCATACAGTTGACTGGAAAGGTATGGTGTACGATCAGGGTCACAACTAATATAAACTGTCTGTGACACTTTATAAACTGTCTGAGACAATTTGTAAACTGCCTGAGACACTTTATAAACTGTCTCAGACAGTTTTCATAGTTATGACCCTTAAAAGGCACATTGCGTTCGTGTTCTCGTTGAAATATTTACGTACTTAGAATGCACACGGACTAAATTCTTATACTGTGGCAATGATTTGGCCACCGACGTATCCGAGTATCCAATTATTCCCGCAGCACCATCGCTTGTTGTTTCTGTGCTGAATTTGTCCGCTATAATAACCACGTGTCTGTCCGGTACGTAACTCAGTATGTTGACGTTACTTACCATTATTCACTAAAAAGCGTTCCTTGTGTTTTGTTTGATAATATTTTAAAATAGTCTCTTTACGAGACCAGCTGTTCAAAAATGGATTTACCTAAGCTCATTGAAAATGTATCCTTGATAGATTTTAATAAACATACTGTGCATACACTACAAAAGGTTCAAACCGAGATATTAACGTTAGTGATACTTTTTACGACAATTCGTCGTTATAAGATATGGGTTTGGAAATCACAAGGGTCAAGATTGGGCAAATAGGGATGGAAACGCTCAATAACCTTTTCCCTTTTCCCAGAAAATCGCATTTAACGAAGTATTTTTTCATTCGGTGAAATAATTTGCTTATTTACGCATTTTCTTATTCTATACATCATTTTTAATGGTAGTACATTGCTTTATATAGGAAATGGCATGCATTGCGAGCATGGTGCGTTTTGCAATGCAAAATGTTACTTGTCTTTGCTAGCCCAAATTGGTTACCTTTGGCACCTCATAGACGGTCATTACATTTGTAATAATATACACTTAAACAAATCTTATAAGTGTGCATGTATATATTTACCCATAACTCGGTCAATACGTGTTTGATCCTTTTGAAATTTGAAACATATGCAGCTTTTGTCGTGTGTTCATCGGGTGTTTTGTCAGGTTGGTAATACAGCTATGTGTCCTCTTTCCTAATCAAGTTTGTGTCCAAGTGTATGTACTTATCACGGAGAAATAAAGAAACAAAAAATGATAAGAGTAAAGCCCAATCTAAGTTTATAATAACTCACTTTTTGGATTAAAATGCAATTTTGGAAGAGTTACCTCCCTTTGACCAGAAAATTCAAATTGTATTTTTTAAATGTCCAAAATCAAGATGTTGTTGGGTGAAAAATCGCAGAATATTGTGTTATAATGTTACGATATATCTAAAATTCTAATTGACCATAAATAAAAATAATTTGCACCTACGCGTATTCTCATGCATTTTACGTGTTTTGATTAGTCATGGTTCAGTGATTCGCTGTATTTAATTTTGAGGAAAAAACTTCATTAATCTCATCGTGTGTTCATCAAAAGCATATACACCAAACTCCATGCAGAAATATTAATAAATAAAAAAGTTATACGGTAAAAACATGTGCACACTAATAAGATTTGTTAAGTGTATATCGACTTTTGTATATAGAACATTGTTCCTTGATATGTTTCCTGTGGGTTGATGGGGTCTTCAAACTGCACTTCTTCTTCGTCCGATTGATTTGCAGGGCCTACTCTGGAGCCTTATCATCCTTCTTATCTTTGTTTTGCGATTGAGAGTTGTATGAAAAGCTCCAAATGATATGCCCACTCATTGAGCTACTGACCTAATTTACAATCAGTTCCCAAAATTTAATGGTTTTTTGCAACCATCTTGACGATGTTGCAATACACATGTATTTTATGACGACGTGCACATGATACACTTTCGAACGAAGTAACACAACTTTTAGAGTTCTTAAATCATCAAGCCAAGTGATTAGTTTGAGCAATTTTGTAATTTTAGCATCTATATACACAAACAGATAGTACCAATCGACCTAGCTAGTCTGAATTAACGGATTTAACCTTGTGCGGTATCAATTTAAATCTATATTTGCAGTTCATTCACTCATGATTTTGTAAATCCTACGTCGGAAATATACCCAACATGCATTTAAATGTGAACATTCCGCGTATCGTTAGCATCGCATACCCCGAAAGAAAAATAGGTCAGATCATGACAAGTGTTTATCACACGCACACGCACAGCACACACACACGTACACTTTTCTACTGTGCAGTAAAATAGCTTATTGCATATTCATAATGGACAGTTATGGAAAGCCGTGACTGCCTTAGCGGATTGGTGGTATATGAATGATTGTTTCAACAAGCTAATGATCAAGTTATCGACGATACCAATGTACATATCAAACTGATTAATCTCTATACAGATAGATGGCTATACAAAATGTATATGTATATGATATGTATCATGCCGAATAAAGTTATGTTATGTTATGATTAATCTCTATACAGATAGATGTGTTACTATGTATCACACCAACTTACATATTATCAATTGATATCCATGTACTAGTACATTAATTGTAAGTCATAGATATACAACCACACGAAGCCTTATACTAGTAATTGTAACCATACATGTGTCCCGAAACATACTTTTTCATTATATTTATGTTACAGGGGCCCATCCGGGCTCCACAAGTAACGTAATGCACACAGCACTGATTCATGATCGGACGGAAGTGACGTAGGAGTAATATACGACAATCACACAGTTTCTTTTAACGATGACGATTTTTAATGTTCAGTAAATAATAAATGTCCACAGAGTATCATGCAGTATATAAAGTCACAAAGTTCTATATCACAAAGTTAAGTTATAATAAGTCACAATATTCAGTTTCACAAAGTTATGTAACGTAGTAATGTAACGTAGTCACTAAGACTTATATCAACAAGAACTTTTCACTTAGAGTATGTCACAAATACTTATATCAACAAGAACTTTTCACTAAGAGTATGTCACAAAGACTTATATCAACAAGAACTTTTCACTAAGAGTATGTCACAAAGACTGCCTTGACCTAATTATCAATTTACTTTCAGTAAATACTTCTGAGTAATCGCGTGATTTTAATTAACCAATGTAATAGAATATTTAACGATAAAAGCTAGGTAGGCGGGGTTTCATATATCAGCGGGTCATTCAGATTTTTATCAAATTTATGAAAGCTTTGCATATTACATAACACATTCGATTGTCATACGGCCTGGCTTTAATGTTGGCCCTGCAGCAATGAAATCATATTAGAATAACATTTATTACCTTAGGTGTCAAACAAAATGACCAAAAACGCTAGACCAGAGACAGAATTATAAAACACAAAAAATGTCAAATTTCTCGTTGTAATATTTACACTGAACAATCAATTGGATTATTTTGGTATAGTGAGCCCAGGATAATGTGATGTTTATAAACATGAACCGGTTTGGTCGACTGCTGCAAAACCGGTTATAAAAATTTCTAAAGTAAACATATATGGTCAGTTTTGTACTAAAAACATCACTGCACGTCTGATTAATCAACCTTTGTGGAATATAGCAAATTTTCCCGCCTTTCACAGTATCATGGGCGCACTATATCTATCTATAGAATGTACTTACTTATATTGTGGCAATGATTTGGCCACCGATGTATCCGAGGAAGCAAATATCCCCGCAGCGCCATTACTTGTTGTTTCTGTGGTAAATTTGTCCGCTATGATAACCACTTTTCTGTCCGGCAAACATGTCTGTATGTTGACAGCTGTTGACAGCCCGACAACCCCAGCACCCAGTACCACTATATCATACATCGTCCAGAAATGTCGACAAATTCTTCTAAACTTATTTCACATATTCACTTAACATTAAATAATGTTTTAACACGGCCTTTTTATCTTTAGCAACATCCACCGTGTACAATCGTCCCAAAGCAACCTAGTAGGTCAAGGTTTGTCTCCGGTAAATAATTCAATGCATACAGGCCGAGGTGATCAGAATGGTATTCATTCGAACAACTGATGCCTTTCAGCGCTTTGATTTTATATGAAATGTTATTGATAACAACTACATTTGTACATCCTAAATCTAATTATACATGTACATAAAAAATTTACGCGTACTTGCGTCTCGTCTTATTGGTATTATGCTAGGCCTGGTTGCATAATTATCTGTGGTCCGGAAGACGTAAGATGATGTCATTAAGACCAAACAACTTTTTTTTTACATTTAAATCCACCTCGGATATGTATGATCATTTTGTTTCTTTTCGTATTAACCACTATTGATGTGCAAATTGGACATATATACTAAAAACATGTACTATAATTAAGATATTGCAATAAAAAGAAGTTCAACATAAAATTATGTTGTGTCTCCCAATCTTAATATATCATGTAAGCTGAATTGTCTATTTAGATTAAACCTCTTTTGTTCGTGCTTCTAAACAGCAGCAAAACAATCAGAAATCCGATCTTTGCTAATTGTAACTATAACAAAAGAAAACCGTGATAACACACTACATAATTATCGTCGTTTTAATCACTTTAAAATGGTTGTACAATTGTTTAAGAAATATTTGCCTATTATGAAATAATGGTTAGCTTAAACTTCGTCGTTTTTATTTTTTGAGGTTGAGTGATTGTTTATTGTCCTCGTCAATAGGTGTGCCTGGGTCGAGGGTATCCCAGTACACACCTTACAAATTCTGAATTAGTGTATATGTATAAATGTGAATTAGTAAAAAAGGTAAGATATAATATATAGCACAGCTTGCAATGATAACCATGTAGTTATAATATTTAGAATACATTTAGAAGACCAAACAACTTAGCATGTAATAATATGTTACATGATATACGTGATGCTACATGAGCACGTATTGCCGAACTGTTTTAAGCAGCCCATAAATAGATGTTATACCGTATACTCTATGACTGTTTAAATAACCTAACTGTTTTATTTATAAAATACAGGTAATGTTAACATTGAATGCTTAGAAGATTAATACCAAGATCATATGTTCGACTGCACATGTATAGTAATGTATCGGGGCATTACAATGTTTAACGACATCATGTCTTATGTTCGTCGTGTGAGTTATTCACGAAAAATAGTCAAATAAAATTTGTAACATACAAATAGCATACATTTTTGTACAAACAAAACAGTGAATTAAGTTCCCTGTCAAGTAATTTGAATTGCTGCGTTTCGACCTTACATATTCTATAGAATGCTAAAAACTATTCGTTTCTCAACTTCATGATAATAAACGGAGTGCTTATTGCCCCCCACCCCCAACACACCAGTTCGTCATTTACAGACATAAAGGGCCACTCGCAACCGATAATTGCCAGCGTCAGCGATCACCAGGTATATAATATATGCCGTTAATCAACTTGATGAAAATAACCACTAAACACTCGTTATTCTTGGTTAAATTGGCAGTGCAATACAGCCTAACATGAATGTGGGTTATATTTATAACATATAAATCGTACAAAGGAGTTTTATGGCCCTGTCAAGTAATTATAATTTCTGCCTTAGTCGTTAGCATAAGTCTCTTATCTCTGCCTTTGCGTTAGCATTAATATTCAATGCTCTGCCTTTGTCGTTATCATTCGAAAAACAGAACTGCCTATTTCGTTAGCATTTTTTTGTACCTCGTTCAATTTAAACCTCTGTATCTTCACAGACAATGTACATTTTCCAAAACGGAAACGACAGATATTTTGAGGAAGGATTGAAGTTTGTATTCAATGTTTTAGAATTGTTCCAAACCACGAATTAAGTTAAGAATGTAATGTCAAAGGCGAAAGTTTCGAAATTTTGGCAAACATCGCATACATAAAAACTGTTTACTCGATTAATATGGGATTTGTGGGCACATAAATTGTATTTACTTATTGTTCATTCATCACGTCATCGATATATGTAAGTGATCACTCTCAAAAGCAACGCAAAGCACATATTAAATTACAAATACTTACCACAATCTCGTGGTGCAAAACGCGTGTGTCTCTGCCTTCAACATACAGAACTGCCTTACACACAGCAAGTTGTACGGTGTGAATACAGGAGACCGTTAACATGGTTAACATGGGCGAGCGCTACGTAGCGCTTTCCACGGGAGGTAATCCTTGCCTTCTGTATTTAATCGAACGGGAGGTAACTGAATAAGCACTCGGTAGCGCTTTGCTTAGGCAACGGAACCCTGGTTTCGTCATAGTCTCATTTTTCTTGTTCATTTTCTAATTGTGCATGTGGTGTTTTCCTTTGTTGTGTTCTTCCACGGCCCTGCTATCAAAGTATTGTTGACGGTGTCGGAAAATTGGACAAGTGGTAAGCAGTCTAAATTCTAACGTGGAAACATTACCCATTCCTAAATTGACTGTCCAACATGTAAGTGGGGCGTTCGTCTAAAAAAATTTTATTAAAGTAAACAGGGAGTCCCGTAATATACTGTAAAATCATTATTTTTCGAGGGAGCTGAATTTTCGTTTGTTTACGATCCAACGAAACGGTTTTATGACCATCCACGAATTTATTTTAATACCAACGAAAATATGTGCTTTTACAGTATGTGCTTGGTTTATTGTGTATAATTTATTCATTGATTAAAGCAAGCTTATACCCACACCTGGTTGATATAATGTTTGTTCAGAATGTAGCAACATTATTATAAAAATACAAATACATGTACACGCCATTACTTTAACATAAATTATAATTATTTTTTACAAGACGCAAAAAGCCGTAACAACAATTGTGTCTTTTTTGCCTATATTTTATTAAATTTATCTACAATAAGCATAATGCATACAGCCATACGATGGCGTAGATAACATACATATACACCATTTCACATCCCAGTCCCATGTACATCGACATTTATTTTCCAAAAATGAGTATGCAGACCAAGGGAGAGTATCGAGTTTATAGAAAGGGGTATCTTATCAAGGGAGATCATTCTTGATTTTTGACCTAAAAAGCTTCAGCACATTTAAAAGATGCGCACTCACTCTAGCTTATCTCTCATCAGAATAGTGATGGGTATATAGAGGAAAGGACTAAACAAAAATAATTAAACAGTTTGACAAAGTTTATAAAATATTATCATAGTTTGGACGGTGTAGATTTGTTCGATATAACGTCTTTGACTATCTGCGCGGCTTCTATACTTGTTCCCCAACTCAGACAAACCCCGTATGCCCCACGACCGTAATTATAAACTACCTGAAATGATAAAATAAATTATAGGGCTACACGGTTTATTAGAAGATCCCCAACATTCAAGAAGGTATTCAAGAAGGTATTCAAGAAGGTATTCAAGAAGGTATTCAAGAAGGTATTCAAGAAGGTACATATTTGGCGCATTGAATAGTGCATATTACCTGGCCCCAATTCCACGAAAAAACTTAAGTTATTGCTCAGCTGAGACTGCTATTTTAAAAACATATTTTGTTGGGTAAGTGACGTTTATGTATACTTTTATACATTGTTACATCACAGTTAGATGCAAATTTAATTGAGCAATACAAAATAAGTCCGATTTTTACAGAAAATAGTACTTTAAAGTTATAAAAATAAAAATAAAAAACTTAAGTCTGTTATAGCAAGCTCAAGTACACAGTTTTAAATTGTTCATTACAGTTGGATTTACATGAGCATTGTTTACAAAAATCACCTACTAAATCATTATTTAGCAATAAATACACAGTTTCTGGTAGCAATCTGCATCACAAGACTATAATTGGAGTCACATAATGAATTTAAAATAACAGTCTCAGCTGAGCAATAACTTAAGTTATTCGTGGAATTGGGGCCTGATATATTTACATTGTTGTACATGGTGGATAAACTTCTGCGATTATTTCTATTATTTTGATATTTGATACATACTTGTTAAACGGTCACCCACCTTCTTTAAGCAAACTAGTTTGATAAACCCTTGGCTGGCTGACTGACTAAAAACATGCACAAAAGTTGGTCATACGACCAAACATTAAAAAATCCATTTCTTTCAAATTTCCCCTTTCACAACGTTTCAGAATCCAAGATGGCGTCCAATATGGCCGCCATTTTTATACGGTACTGAAAACTTCTTTATGCTTGAAATGTACAGTTTTCTCACAAGTATGTACCTGGAGACGTTTCCATCCGAACGTCATTGTTTCTGGTTCTACTCGGATAAAGCTTCGATGGGGACGTAAACCCACCCATTTCCTTTCAATAACCGCGGCCTAAAATAAATAAATAAACACGAGTGTTATCTATGTTATTATTTGCTATAAAAGGTCACCAGGGGCATGTTATCTATCCTTACCAGGACGTCTATACTATACCCGGTAATTAACGTGTATTTATACACCGACATGAAACATGCTGATCTGCTTAATAGCTGGTGTGTCCCTAAATGAGGACACAAACATGTTTGCTTAGTGTCAGTTACGGATGCACCCCGCGTGTAATGCCCCATCCTAGAATGTACTCCCAACCACCCAAACTGTAAACCCTTCATTTTATGTTTTTTATAAAGAGCACAACAAATATGAAAGGTTGCATAGTTCGGTTAAGTAGGAGGTACATTGACAGGCCAAGATGCCGGGTCCATGTGGCCAGTTTATCAATTAAAGAACACGATCATACGAGGGTCGTTCATTTAATACCCGGACGATCGCCATTGCACTTGATTGAAACATGCAATTGTAATAGGCTTTCGTTTAATAAGACGTACTCACCAACTTGATAATTCGACAAAACTTGGTATAATTTTATCCAACCGAACACAAACTGTGGTTACTATAGTAACCCAACTAAGTGCTACCCGGCCCAACACAAGTTTTCAGTGAAATATAGAGTGTTGATATGACAGGGTACGTGGTATAGTTGCCTTTTTTCAACGGAAAACATCATAGAACGTTATGGCTAAATCTACGTTATGATGTATAACATTTGATTTCATTTCTGTACTGTTATTGTGCATGAAGCGCTGTTTAGTGACAACGGGCGTTAATATCGCAATGAAATCCAGGGGAAAAAACGATTATGATACAATTTCGTAAAAGTATCAGTCATACACCTATAACAACATTTAACATCACTAGTCGGGAGTCCATACGGAGAAAATATGACGAGCCATGGCATCGGAGAGTAGAATGTGGCATCCATGCTATATGTTATCTTTGATATGTGTGTAGTCTGAAACGGCCGGATGCCATCCGTGATTTTGCCTCGTTTTCTCAGAATTAGGTCAAAGGTCAAATGAGTGCATTTTTTATATATCTCACTCGAAATATCATTATATTTCTGTCAGTTTTCGGTCAAACTTTTTACAAATGGTATCAAAATGAAGCTAATGCACTGGGCTATTAATAAATATAACTTATTATAAATTCATGCATTTGTATACTCATGAATATTGATGAGAACGCCTAAAATTAGCAATATTTTTCATAAAAATTCGACGTGTATGAACCATATATTTGTTATAATGTCGTCATTTTTGCTATTTGAAAGCCTAAATGATTCTTATTTAATGGTGAGATACTAAGCTTTTGATATGTTAACTTGTCACTTACCTTCTCATTGATTTAAGGGCACACGTTTGCTTAAAGTGGGTGGGGGTAAAATGACACATGAACCCAAACTAACATAATAGCGTCAAAAGTATTATAAATAAGTACTATTATGTTTGCATTGATGTAAATGGGATTACAAGTAACAACTATTATATTGGTTTTGAAATGTACCATTTCATTTAAAATATGTCAACATTCGTTTAAGGAGGAATGAGCTACCTACACGTAGGCATACACGTGAGCTGCAAATAGTACTTTCGAGTTTAGTATGGTAAATAAGAACAAACATAAAATTAGGTTCAAATTATGCTATAGGAATATAAAAAGATGATGATAATCAAAATGATATTGCAAATTGTTCATACACTTTAACTTGTTCCTTTGTATAAGCTCAAAAAAGGTGGGGAATGGTTAATTGTAAAGCATGAATACTGTAACATAATAATATATTTCCATACAGCACCAGATTGATATTTTAATTCATGTCTTGTTTAAATTAGAATGAATATAGAGTAAAAGCATGCTTTTAATGTTATAACATCTACATAGTACCGAGAAACAGCAGGAACCAATGCCCGTCCGTGGGAGCTTTGATCATTAAACACAAGGTGCATACACCCCCTTAAGTGCTTAAGACAATAACGTTCTTGGCAATTTTAAACTATAAATCTATACAGAAAACGCCACAAATCATGCATGAAATAACAGTGTATATATGTACAAATAAGACAAGTTACAATGTCGCTGTTTAGTTTGTGATTGATTGTGAACATTTGCTGTGGATATATTTGCACGTGAATTTACAAACACCTTCTCAGTTCGATGCAAGCAGTATGAAGAATTAGTTGATCACGTCTTGATTTCTGTATTCATTATGGATGCATCGGCTTGTATCCGTATACAAGTGCCTGGTTGGTAGTTTGCTCTTGCTGTGTGCAGTTCGAGCGCATCACTTCGCATCACTGGGGGAGCAGTGACCTAGAGGTAGGGAGGCGCTCTTCGGGTCGAAAGGTCCCGGGTTCAATCCCCGTCTCGACCACTGCTCAAATTCCTCTGAGCAAGAATAACACATATGCTCCACTGAACCAAGGTGTGAATTGGTGCCTGTTGGAGCGATGTCTGTACACGTTCGATAGTTCTGGGCGCCGTAGATAGATGTTGGCTGCACACTCACCAGGAGAGAAGTAGTCTCCCCAGGGAAACTCGAACACAGGGTTCCTTAGATAGTCCAATGAGTTATAATGTCAAAGGATGGCTGAACAGCTGAACTGCTGAAAGCAGCCCCCTTCTTTTTTTAACTTCGTGGCGGAAGTATTTCAAGCCTTGTGTTATAGAGCTTTAACAAAAAGGAGTCATTAACATGTTTGTACAACTATCTGTCTCATCTGAATGTACGTCTCTTCTAATATCCAACAGAAGAGCAGAAGAATAGTTTCACATCCCGTCAAAGAGTGGAACCACACAATGATACGATAGTCGTTTGGGGGCATGTTCTGAGAATTATATGTACTGTACACAGTAGTTTTCTTTGATGGCACAACTTTCATACAGACTTGAATATTTGAATGTCCCAGATGGTGATTCTATATACATCTATATTATGCCATTCGATAATTATTTTAATACCCTTCATACTCTTCTTTAGCAAGTATGCAAACTAGGTTTGACTACAAATCAACATCAAAGAGACACAGGTCATACTTCAAACATTTGCTGAAGACTTAGACATTGATCAGGTTGACAGCATTATTACACTTAATAGACACACATAGTGAACCTTTTTTGGTCAGCATTATATAGATTACGTCAAATTTGGAAAATCTAAACAGTACAACCAAACACCTAAGTTCCGAATCTGCGAATCTATCAAGCAAATTTAAGCTAACATGAAGATACTCATGAGCTGTCAAGTTTCCACAACGGCTACCTACGACAAATCTGAAAAATATTTTGGCCCAAATATTTTTAACATATTTTATCTTGACAAATTCTACCTGTCTCATTCAACTATTATCAGACGTAGGCTTCCGGTAACTGGGACGATTCCCCAGAACATATGTCGGGGCTATGCCAAGGTACACGATGCGAACTAATCAGCGACAAGGAATTACTTATTCGTTTATGTCTTTTGATAACATTGATCTTCTTGCAGAACCTGAGCCCAACACCTCCCTAAGTCCATTATTTCCATCGGGAGTAAATCATGACCACATTAGGACCACATCGGGAGTCATCCGATGTCTACCGATACCCCACCCGATTACTCGCGATGACCCAAAATGTCTCATGACTTTCCCGAAGTTTCCCTTCAGAATTGCAATCCCAAGACCGCGAATGTGTCCCCAAATTATCACTGGGATGCCTAGCGCATAAGTTTACATGGTTACTGGTATTCCCGAGTCTCTGGTGCGCTTCTGGGATGCCTTCCCAGGTTATTCCCGACATGACAGCGCGAATACATCGGGTAAAAATATGCATGCATTGAATTTCCCTGACGTATGTACATGTACTCGAGTTTTCACAAGATGTCTCAAGATTCCCCAAAACGTTCATGAAGCTTACCCGAGAAACCGGGTGACTTCTCTGAGATAAATGGGATCATAGACGCCTGCTAAGCTCTTAAATCTATCGGAAGTACATCCCCTAACGCATAACGTCTGGAGCACATTGAGAGTTTTTGCAATGCATCCCGATACTCCTTGATCATCAGGATTCCTTCTGATGTAACAACTTGTCTGATGACCTCCCCAATACTTCCCCTAGACCACGACTCGCGGCAACCTGTTTACGATGTCTCCCGAATCTCTATTGGGAGTTCATCCCCTAGACAAAGACATATGCAGTGGGAAATGTATACGTTTCAAGCGTCTCAATTGATACCTCGTGGCATTAAGAGACCAAGAACAAGACTGAAAACCGCAAGGCGAAGAACAGTAGAGGCGGAACCTGAGGAAAAACGGAATCAATGAAGAGAACTGAATGATAAATAAATAAGACATCCTTCGCTTGAAGCACCCAACGCATAAAAATTACCCTCGCATCTTTTGATGACATTTGGCATGCTTCGCATCTTTTCGTTGTCTTCTGTACATTGTGGTAGCTTTCTCTTACAACAAGCTCGTTCTTTCTTAGTAATGTCTCTAACCTTGTTCGCAAATTTAAGAAAAGTAACTTGGCCAGTATCGACTTTGGTTTTACTCATTAGCAAGATGTAATCGTTTGATTGTGGCATGGGCATACCAGTATCAGAACCAGATATAATTCGACGCATCGGACAACTTTTTCTACCGCGTTTGAATCTAAGTTGTGTAGTCTTTATTGATAAGCTTATGATTTGTAAAGTCACAATAGAAACGTTCAAAAAGGAAATTACGCGTATGTGCATTCAATACCGTCATAATCACCATAACTTAATACACATTGCTACTGATTAAAATAGCAACAAACTGTATTAACTAAGGCTTTATAAATATTATGAACGTACGGACAAGTCAGGGTACGAAAGAAATGAACTGCAATTGGCCAAGAATAACGTTTTCTTGTTCTCAAATACAACTCTATACATGCAACTAAAATAAAATACGTATACCTGGTAGTTTGTTAACAAATACCGACTTATTTATTAAGAGGTTAATATACCAGGCGACATTTTACGTTGACGGCACTACATGTTTTCTTTGATTGGAATTGGTATAATTTGTATAATAACGGTAGAAACCACTGTGGTTTGCCGATGATTATAAGAATAAATAATACAGTTCTAAACGTCATGTACAAACATATATTGTGTAATGAGACATATGTATTTCATTTTGTATAATCATTAGCATAATATTCAAGTATGTCAAACTCAATTTCCACAAATAAAACATATTTGGATATAAGGAATATGCTTAATGAGCGTTTAATGTTGATTCTGACTGTATTGAGATTTTTACGTTCTGGTTTAAATTTACCCCCACCCACCTTTGGCGGTTATTCTCGGTGGAATTAAATTATATTTATCTATAAAAATATACATCTAACGAAAGCCCTATGTCTTCTCATGATTTTGGTACAATTTGGATCTTTAAATAATATAAATAAGGAAGATATAGCATACATTGTCAACTATGCTAGTAGATTTTTAACGAAAATTTACCAATTTTTGACTTCCTCATTAATATCCATGAGTATGCAAATGTCATAATTTGTATAAAATCATTGCAAATGAAGAACCAATTCATTAGCTTCATTTTGATACCATTTTGACCATTCTACCTGTAGAATTAGTCAAGATATGGTGCAATTTCAAGTTGATGTATGCTATATGCACTTAATTGACCTTTGACCTCATTTATGACCTTCACAGAGGGTTTTGCGCTTGGCAATCGCCAAAACCATATACAACTGGTATTGGGCAATTCAAATATGGTATTGAAACACTTCTACTAAAAAATGCCATGGACCATGAAAAATAAGCGACTTTTGTGCTGATGGACTCCCAACTACACTACCGAACATCTTAAAATTGTAAATGTGTGTGCTCGCGTGACTTTATGGCTCCAAAACGTTGATCAAATAGAGACAATGTGTCACGTTTTAGAAGCGAAAATGGCGTAACGTCACAATATTCGGACGTCGACTTTGGCCGACTCGCGTTACATGTACTTATTTAAACACCAATATTATGTAAACCTTTCGTCGTAAGAAGTTGAAATTTTGTATGTGAATTCAGGAATGATGTGAATGTATTCCTGTACGTTTTCATCAATACCGGTCCACTAGTTTTCCAGCAATATCGATCGTCCGGGAATTAAATGAACAACCCTCGTAGTGTCCGTTCATGAATACAGGAATATGTTAACAAAGTATTCATAAATGACTACAATAACATGTCCACCTAATGTCCACAAATGAGTACATGAAAATGTTCACATAGTGTCCGTTAATGGATACAAGAACATGTTCACATAGTGTCCGTTAATGAATACAAGAACACGTTTGCTTGTGTCCGTTAATGAATACAAGAACACGTTTGCTAGTGTCCGTTAATGAAGACAAGAACATGTTTGCTAGTGTCCGTTAATGAAGACAAGAACACGTTTGCTAGTGTCCGTTAATGAAGACAAGAATATGTTCACATAGTATCCGTTAATGAATACAAAAATATGTTCACATAGTGTCCGTTAATGAATACAAGAACCCGTTTGCAAGTGTCCGTTAATGAAGACACGCTGAGATCAAGAAATAAATTATGTCACGTGCTAGCGGTTTTCTTATTGTCTACCGACAATATATTGGTAGCGTGTGCTGTTGCACGGACAAGTAACAATAAAATAAAATGGACTCTGGTTATATTCGCATCCGTCTCTAGATGATACATGTACTTCCATTGTCTGTTTATCCTGTCCACTTGATGAAGTATAGCTTGGTTCTTCCGTATCTTTCTAGTCAAGAGTTGACATTCTAATTCTTTCTTGAGGCGGGTGTCGATCACTGAATCTTTACTGTAAGTGTCGAAGATTCCACCTGGCTGCCACCATACGTGGGTACCAATACTTGCTCCAAGTTACGTGGGTACCAATACTCAAAGTTACGTGGGTACCAATACTTGCTCCAAGTTTCGTGGGTACCAATACTCAAAGTTACGTGGGTACTAATACTCAAAGTTTCGTGGGTACCAATACTTGCTCAAAGTTTCGTGGGTACTAATACAAGTTTCCTCCAAACATGTTTTCATTGGCTGACCTCGTATATTCAAGGGTTCTCAACGTGTTCCATACTTGGTTGTGGATATTGGCTATGATCAATATTCCCTTGTATGGTCATGTAATGAAATACTTGGGTTTACCTTGATACTCAGCCGAACGAAGACTCTGGACGCAACCATTGTCACCACTCTTAAAAACAAACTAGCCACTTTTGGTATTGACATAAAAAGCTTTATGCCAACTGTTCAAGATAAATGTCAATATTAAAACATTGAAAACATTCTCTAATGAACAACAGTTCACCTATATTTGAGCAACTGTCTGTGTTTTATTGGCAAAGTTGACGAAAGTTTTCTTTCTGTTATTATTTGAAAATAAAATGACACATCCTCCGACTTCACAAAATAACGTTCTGATATTTGAGCCATGTTAATATATAAAATAGATCTTCCTTGAGCCGTACATGTATTAAGCGCTAACATCTCAGACTGTGGTGTCTTTAATTATTCATTTGTGTGTTTCAAACTTTACGTATGTGCTAACTGTGCAATGTTGTCGTCTATCTTAACTTTTCGAATGTTCATTATTGCCCATGTATATTTGAATGCAGACTTGTTTTTTATGCGCATATTAAAACGATCCATGTATTTATTGATATACTATTACTAGATATTTTAATTAGGACATGATCTCTCAAAACATATCACAATTTATGCCAAACCACAGCTCATATGTTGTTGTTCACACTATCCGTTGAATTTATTCCCAAGATCGGACTCAAAACTGGTATCATAATAAGGAGACATTGTGCGGAGTATGTTACGACAAAACTTCACGAGCTCTATCTGAAGATTTCTCTTAAGGATGTTGGAGCGTTTTGGATCCCTCATTAAGATTTGGTTCAAATTTTGCCAGGAAGTAGAGAAATCTATACTGACACAAAATATGATGAAAAAAACACTAAGTCGTGGAACTCGTTTTCCGAATAATCAGCCCTGTTTGAAGCGTGTATGAATTGTTTTTTTATAATTACATTGAAATTGGTAAATTGGTGGTGGTGTTCAAATTTGACATTTTTGTTTGATGTCTGTCATCTAAAATAACAAAATATTTTTCTAATAATATCATAGGCCTATATTGCTGTTTTACCCCACCACTTCATATTGAATGCAGCAAAATAGCACCCAGTTAAAATCCTTATAACTTTTTTTTCCGCATTAAGCTTTTTTTAATATTTTGTTGAATAAGTCTAGTGATATAGATCTTCAAAATTATGCAATAAAATGTATGTGTCATCGATGTATCTTCTTCGCCAATTTTGGTTAAATGTGGCGAAAATGCACAGAAAATCAATGAAAACACTTAAAATAAAATTTATTGAACATATGAATATCGCGAAAACACATAAACACACAATAAACAAACATTACCAAACAAATCTGACACCACAAAAAGTCATTGGGCATAAATAGCAATACAATGTATTTTTATTTTTACCCCACCCAGCTATTTTGTAATGTAATATTTTTTTCAGATGGTCAACCGTCATTTCGATTAGTATTTCCTAATTTTATTGCATATTACTTATCAAAACTTTTCAATTTGATTTATCTATTTTGACACATTTTTACATTTATAAGGCACATAACGTACTATGACAAATGACGCATGCGCACTAAACCAATCCAGCATCCTTAAACTTACATTCTGATTTGAGCAAATTTCTCAATTTGATCTGAAATATTTCCTTGATATGCTTCTAGAGATAGGGGGCTGTCAGGGTACACTTACGAAACTCTTGCAGTTACGCACAAGTCATATTCAGTAAATTCTTAATGTTTTTAAACAAATTCAAATTTGGGTAATGATATGTTCAACAATTAACATTGTTTCATTTAATGAACCCCTACACACTGAAAATGTCCCCTATTTGTAGCTGTAAAAGCATTATCAAGGATCGGCTTTTGAGCGTAAGTCTAAGATATGCGTTTACAAGTGCTTTGATAAAACAGTGAATTATAAGTGCTAATTTGACTACAAGTACATGTATATGCTTATCCTGTCTTTATTCTTTGTCCTTAACAGCATTGATACTGATACAACGATATGTGCATGCTGTGTGCGCATGTCCATAACTGAAGCGGTGTTTGCAAGAGTATTGTCCCTTGATTATTATGTCAGATTGTTTAAATATATTACTTCCCTTAACACCAACAGTTGACATTACTAATGCACTGCAACGATTGTCTCCCGTAGCTGAAAAGAAGGCATCAAATGTCGGAGCAGGAGATGCAAAAATCATATAATATTATAGTGGAATAAACTCTCGGTGAATCACGTCTACTCTAATAACCAATCACACAGTGTTATAAATTCACATTCCTGTTTATCAGAGATTTTACAATTTTGAACTATTCACTTTCTGTGAGCGTATAATATCTCGAACAATCTGTGCTGCCTCCAGTGATGTTCCCCAACTTAAAGCTACACCGTTGGCGCCATGTCCATAATTGTGAACAACCTGAAATCAGACATTGAACATTGTATACTTACTTCACTGAAACTTAGAGCTTTAATTTATTTGAACCATGACAAAAACAGATCTAGAATTGCAAATGTATATTGCAAAAATAATCTTAACCACTTTCAGTACAAAACATTTACGTTATATCATATAAACAAATATACGTAAACATCACTACTCCGATGTGCAAAGAACATGTAAGTTCAGTATGATATAGACTTCGCTCTCCAGAGCTACCCCAAAAATATTATATTGAGTCAGACAGGGACGGCAGCACTCAACTTAACCAGCCGAGCACAGAAAACATTAAAAACACACAATGCGCAACTGAAAACACGGCATCCCGTCACGAAAGTCTGTCGTCTCAGTCAGTCAAACTAAAACGGAACGAGAGCCAGGTGACGAAAAAATAACAACTGGACATTACACATCACAAGGACAATCTACAACATATATATAGTGTACATGCAATTTTGAAAGATACGAAGCAGCCTTGTGCTGGACAACGAAATTGCAGAATGGCACATACAAAATGAACAAAGCTTAACAAAAAGTCACAATGGCGAAATATGTTTGTATTTTTGTATTTTTACTATAATGTGGACAATACATACACAGAGGAAGGTTACAATACAAGACAAGGACAATTTAGGATATGAGGCTGAGAGGTATGCTTAGTGACAGCTTGTACATTACGCTGTTTAACATTTGTTAGTGCCACAAGCTTACATTGAAGCTTCAGTAGACGAATGTGTTGAATGTTGATGAAAGAAATGTTGTTGTTCTAGAGAAGCCAATCAATGGAGTCAACTTTATCAAGGGGGATTATTCTTGATACGTGTTCCAAAAGTGTGCACTCGGAAAGATTGTTGCACAAGATAGGGCCGATTGGAATAGTTGTTCAACACAAATATGTTAAAAGTGGAGTCGTTATGGTGTTTGACTACTTTGCGTAGGCATATGTACTCCTTACATTTTTAGTGATGAGGAAATATTATGCAACTAACAAGATGAGTATCATGTGAGACGTATACTATATATGGTACATAACAATGATTAACACAGTTATTCTTGAGGTACATAACACTGCCTAGAGCAGCTTTTCCGGGTTCTATAGAGTATACCACACAGCCTGGCTCTATGCGTACCTACACTGCCGGTGTAACAAACAGATGTTGGCTCAACATTGAAATCTAGCATTTTACAGTGAAACATGTAAATGTGAATACATGTGTTTGAAAGAGGTAGTTATAATGGATACATGCAATTCAATAACACCATATGTTATACAGAAAATTGTATGAATTAATGTCACCTCGGACATCATGGACATGCATAAAATTGTCATAAAAACGGAGAGAAGAAATATCAAATTTTCTTCTATTTTGTCCTTTGACCTTTAAATGACCTTGACCTTGGTCTCAAATTGGTCAGTGTAGTAAGTCCATTGCGTACACCCCATCAAATGCATACTATGGATGCAAACATTTACGATTACATTCATTATAACTTCCTCACTGGAACATAAAGTATGTACGAATTTGTAATAAATGGCTGCCATCTTGGAAAATGCTCAAGGGTGACAAGTTGTTATACAACATATTCTGAGAGTGGACATCCTCCTGAACATTTTGGTACCAAAGCTTGTCTTGTACATAATCCAAAGTTAGGTTAATTACGAATACTGAATCAGAAATTTTACAAAGAATGTCATCACGGACATCATGGACAAGATTAAAATGGTTATTTTCACAAAGATTTAGTACGCTGAAGTAAAAACAGTTCTTTGAATAGGAGATAAATGTTCTTACCAAAACTTCTATCACTTTTCTATTCCAATTAAATGATTCAATATACACACAAAATATATGTTAGTACAAAGGTAGAGCAAGATAACACATTTACAGCTATTTTTGTACTTTGACCTTGACCTTGGCCTCGTAGTGGTCAGTGTAGTATGTCCATTTAAAACACACCATCAAATGAATACTATGAATGCAAACATGTAGCATTACATTCATTCATAACTTCCTCATTGAAACATAATATTGTGTATAAATTGGAAATTTATGGTGGCCATCTTGGCGGCCATCTTGGAAAATGCTTGAGGGTGACAATGTGTCATACAACAGATTCTGAGAGGGGACATCATCCTGAACATTTTGGTACCAAAACATTTTGTGCATAGGTTACCCCCTCTGGCACCTGGACTACTAGTATAAAGAAACTACAATACCTGTAGTTGTGTTCCATTTACATTGATACTTTCCTGTTCTACTCTGAGTTGTTTGGCTGTGAATGGTCTTAAGCCTACCCATTTATCAACGATTTCTGCGTTCTGTAATAATATAAAAACGTAAATTAATGACCGTTTTATTAAATCTTTCTTAATTTTTACTAATCAATGAAATGTCATTTAGCACCTGAGTGAAATTTGTACCAGCATATAAGACCTGATGTTGAAAATGCTCTAAAAGGCTTTTCTTCGAATACTTAATTCTTTGAACAATGACGAAAGTGGATGTTCATCTATAAACCTACATGTATTGTAATACAAAATGTACCATCGGGTTTATTATAAAAATGGTTCCAAAGTTCAGCTAGAAAAAAAGTTTGAACTTTTGATAAAAAATGGTAAGTTGTTGCAATAGGAAGCAGTTCTTCTTGTATATCGAGGACCTGTCGCTGTACGTCGGACAAATGATGCATCTGTGATAATTATACCCTATTTATACATTTCTCTGTGATCATCACTGATGGGAATACACTAAGAGGTTAATAAATAATTAATCTAAGCACTAGGAATACCTAAATAGGCACGTGCATTTGTCTATTATTGAATCCCGCGGCCACCATAGGCGATGCTGATTCTTGACATTCACAATTCCTGATAAAGGTACTACGTTTTGTAAGTAACGAAGAAAAGAGAGTCATAGAAAATGACAAATGTAATACATGTCTATATATTAAATATTTTGCACATACATGTATTCTGTGATTCTGACATATACCATAAGGTGCCATCGAGCAATGTGGTTGCAGTTATCACAACTACCCCATCAGTTGTATAAGTTATAATTACTAGATACGCAATCAATATAATATAAAACCATGTACTTTAATAATAGATGGCAATAATCTAGGTCGAGACACAGTACCTTTATACCAGGTTGCAACCTTTCGCATCTGTCTAGGATAGCCTCAAACCAGGGACCAGTAACTGACGTGTCATATTCACCTTTCTGTCTTGTGCCTCCAAGGACAACCGTATCCTGTCTAGTACATGGGACAATTACACGTTTCAATTTAAAGTTATGGGTAAATTATATATTTTATAAGCAGCACGTGTATATGTCTGACAAAATACTACAATCATTATGTTGTTGTCGATATGACTTATATTGCGTCATAACAAGCAACGTAGGCTTACGTAGCGTTACGTCATTATTTGCCGTCGTCTGTGGTAGCTTTGGTGCAAACCGCAAAGAATGACCGTTGGAATGCACGTTTTGTTTACATATGATATATTTGTAAATGAAATAAACGTATCGCCTTTGTAAACAAATCAATGTTCCACAGTCGTATAGATGGTACTTTAACTGCATTTTTATGAATTTCTTAACTTTTGATATAATTTCCAGATTTCAGTTCTTTCTAGCTATGAATACTGCCTAAATACACGCTCCTCGAGTATTATTTCACGTCATACAAATATTCCAGTATTGTTTTCTTAAAACACACATTATTTAATACAATAATTAAATCCATATAGATTGTAAAATAGTCACCCTGGGTAAATGTATGCGTCTTCTGTCACCATAAAATGTTTGACCCAAGGTGCTTTAACCTGTAGATATATACATCACATGATTCAAGTTATATTATATCTTAATAATGGCAATCGTATACTGTGTCATAGAGATGTAATACATATACTAACATTCACCATGAAACATCGACTATTTATGTTTTCTCCGGTAAATGAACTATTGCAGCGCGATCAAGGCCAATGTTATTCGCATTAGAAAGCCACTTTATGCTATTTTTAGAATTTTATCTACGAGGAATCGACCTTCTTTCAAAAATGATATGCATTGCTCTGAACAGGGGATTCAAATAACCATGTTAAATAACTAAATAACGAAAACAAAAAACGAAAAAAGTGCATGCGATGTATACTACTGAATGGTCAGCGATGCCTGTTTGGTTCCTTGTTCGACACTGAGGTACATTCAACCCGACACTACACTAGTATACTTTTCAGGACAAGATCATAATTTCTAACATAATGTCAGATCACTTTTATAGCCGGTTCGTTTTGAGCAAATATAAGAGAATCAAGAGTTCATGGAGTTGTAGTCAAATTCGTTCGATTGGGCATCTTCTGTAGTTAGAAGCTCGTCCATCTCTACCACTCGACATTTGGAAGAACAAAACATAATTATACTGCAAAACAAAATGGCGACGTTCAGTAAAGAAGGTGTGCATTCGTTTGTCGACCCTTCCGTTTGCTTCTGGAAATACTCTTCACTGGTCGATAAAGACCGGACAAACCGACCGTATGCTTTAGGCCTTTTACTGCACATTACTGGAGTACACGTCGCCTTACAGATTGAACCGGATCAATGGCTGCAGCTGAATACTTGCCCGTAACACGTGCCCTCTCACCGGATATACATCTCTGTCATTGAAAAGCTTGCCAGAACCGAGACCAGAACAGTTAACTAACACAGAACAATTTCCTGCAAACTGAAATTGATTACACGCGTCAAAAATAGTTTTAACAAGTAATTGAGAATTGCAAGCAATACAGATGTCCCCTACCGGTTTGAGGCCATTCACAATTTTTGTCAGAATCAAAATATTTTTAGACGTGCATAATCCCCTTATTGCCCCCTATTCACATATCAAGTTTCATAAACCTAGCTTGGAAACTGTTTGAGTAATGTCAGGATCCAGATTGTTTGACGGACGGACGGACGGACGACCTATAGTCCCCTCCGGTCAAAAACCGGTAGGGGACTAATAAACACTTCTTGCATGAAATATGTTTTGCAAAACAGAATGAAAATGAGAGCTCGTTTGTCGCGACCCAGGAACAGAACATGATCTCTCCTTTGGTTTCTCGTGCACTTTAATACTTAGGTTGAACATTTGTACAAACAACACTTCAAAGTCCCTTGATATAACTTTTTATCATATTAAAAATTTTCTTCGTATGTCGTATGTTATACATGTACTTATTTTAGAAAGTCTTATGCCTCTATAAATGTAAAACTTAGACTTAACTTATGGGCAACATTATCATTATTTGCTCCCTTAGGCTACATGAAGGAAACGTTTAATAATAAGCTTTAGTTATTCTCTCTGCGGACACACAGTGATAAAGCACAATTAAAGACGTTTTCTTACAAATTGACACTACAAACATGATTCAAATTCACATAAGAAACACGAACTTGGTGCCGCTAAAAGGCCGGCTATTTTCACCCACCGGAAGTTAGTGAAATATTCATCAGATTAATTCCCGAACTTTCGGTCCGGTGTACACTTATATATCCACTCACCTCGGATATGTTTGTGACTGTTTTCTTCACAATCCGTCCACCATTAGACAGAAAACTGCAATATTTAGAATTATTAACGTTTATCGCATCATTTTCATTTTCGCAACTTTCGTTTGCTCCGTTCGACACTTAAAAATGAATTAGTTAGATGTTATTGCGGCACAAAGGGGCGACCACACCGTCTGATCGTTGGGTGCCATTTTTACCAGGTGACCAACACAATATTTATTAACTAACAAGTAATGCTATCGCATACCGTTTTGTAAGCCATGGTAGATATTTTCTACCCTCCACCATCAATGTTGTATACATCCACCCAAACCTGTAAATACATGTACACAGGTTTCTTAAAAATATCTCAAAACTAAGGAAAATGCAAGAAAGTGTTACTCTTGTTTAATACCCCTATGACAAAGTGTCAAAAAGAGCCGGAATGCCGTAGGAATAGCAATTCGAGGTACGTTCTTGAATGTTCGAAATTGTATTTTGTCTGCATTTCGAATGCACGAAGGCAATCAGGTGGTAACCATTCTTCAACCACAGTAAGTTGAAATTTTAGCCATTAAATAACATACTTTATCCATTCAAAATTGCTCGGTACATACATGTATGTAACTGTAATAGACAGGAGTGCAAAGCGCACCCCCCCCCCCCCCCGTACAGAATTGAATCCAGGAGCCAGTGCTAACACAATAAAAGACATAAACGTCATTATGTTAGTTCTTTTGACAAAGAACAATTTATTGTATTCCATTTAATCGATGTACTTCATGTTATGTATTCGTCATTTACTTAAAAAAGTTCAATATCTAGTACATCGTCGGTTCCATGCTGGGCGTAACGAACCCATAATTATGTTTGAAGTATATTGTAAAATGCTAATGGGAGAACAAATAAAACAAAACGTAGGTCAATTATAACGTTACTTATGATTTCCTGGAAAGCTCTGAAGTTCCTTTTCCGTGAGATCTCGGAAATTGTAGCATATATCGTGATGAAAAGCTGGCTGAAAAAAAAAATTATGTAAAAAAAGATATCCATATATAACATACGTCAGTATAGAACGTAGAGGTCGGCCTTGTCTTTCATTAAAGTCCCACTGAGCATTGTTTGCCTCTGCGATGTACTCCCGATAGAAATTAATTAGCTATTAGGACATTCGGGAACATATTCCTCGTGGCCTAGTGGAAGCTTCGGGGAAGTCATGAGACAGTTGGTGATATCGTAAGAAATTGTGATGAATCGGGTGGTATCGGAAGAAATCGAGTGAACATCGCCGATATGGAATTCCTCAGTGGGACCTAGGCTTAATCGTCTCATTAACAAGGGAGACAATACTGACGCCTTTGGTGTGGGTGGCATCTATGGAATCTCCATTCAAAACGCATTCACGTGAGCGTGCAAACTTAACACCTCCCCTTTGTTTTACATGTATTCATTTATATATGCCGAGAAAAGATTATTCTTAAAAATAAATTGTCAACCAGTACTAACTTGTTGGTTCACATTCAGCTAACAACCTCTCCGTATGTCTAAGCAGGCAATTACCTCTTGTTCCTTAATGTAACCCAAATTACCAAATGATTAAAATACCAATAATTCGTATCGTAGGACCTAGCTAAGAACCAACCCGTCATAGAAAATCACTTTGAACGGTTTAATTAGTTTTATATGGATGGGTGGGGTAAAGAACAGTACCTCTCGTTCTGTTTCGTTTAACTGGTAACCAGAAAGTCTCTGTATTCCCGTCACTGAAGGATCATATTCATAAAATAAATCATGGTACCATTTGAAGGAATCCATCAGCCATTTCCTAAAACAAGATGTTATCATATTATCGGATGTACGCTTTCCAGCTGTATGGAACGCCACATTATTAAGTGCTTTATTAGCCTTGTCCACGAAGCGTCCCGATTATGTTGTCAAATAGCTAAGTCCAAAAGATAAAAAAGTGTATATTATACGAAATTATTTACCTGATAACGTGAATAGTCCAAGCTTTTCCGTTGTAAAACCAGGTTTGTTATTTTAGCAAGTTTGAACCACGGGTAACTGTATAATTGATAAAGAGTAAAAAGCATACATTTTTTACGGATTTTGTATGGAGTTAGCTATCCTAACAATATTATGTACGAATCTAATTACTTTATGAAGATATCGAAAGCAAATTCTTGTTTTGATAGTATTAGAATTTGACCATTTTAATATAGTACAAATGCACCTTTCTAAGAAAACAAATTTTGTATAAAAAAAATATTTTTACTCTTTACCAATGATACAGTTACCTGTGGTTTGAACATTCTCATGGTAGGCAATAACAAAAACGATAAAATGACAACATTAGTTAAATAACATGAATAATTCACACAATAACCAAGTACAAATGTAATATTATTTGCACTGTACCAAGTCACATAATCAGCAAACAGGACAACAACTATTTTAATATAACGACATGTGGCCATTTGCCATAATAAGCCACTTTACAAACAGAACAAAGGGAAATAAATACACAAGACAACTATGACGTTCCATACAGTTTACTGGAAAGGCACATTGCATTCGTGTTCTCGTTGAAATATTTACGTATTTAGAATGCACACGGACTTACTTATACTGTGGCAATGATTTGGCAACCGACGTATCCGAGTATCCAATTATTCCCGCAGCACCATCGCTTGTTGTTTCTGTGGTGAATTTGTCCGCTATAATAACCACATGTCTGTCCGGTACGTAACTCAGTATGTTGACAGCTGTTGACAGACCGACAGCCCCAGCACCTAATACCACTATGTCACACATCGTCTAGAATCGCTTACCGAATTTAGAATTTCTCAGTATGTCACCAAGTCCTACCAATATTCACGTCCCATGTGTTTTGTTTGATAATATTTTAACATGGCCTCTTTACGTGACCTGTTTAGATATGAACGCACCTAAGCACATACAAATGTATCTTTGATAGATTTCAATAAAAAAAATACTGTGCATACGCTGCAAAAAGGACAAACCGAGATCTTAACGTGGTGATACTTTTTATGACAATGAATTATAAGAAACGGTTCAGGGAACAGTAGGTTCTACAACGTAGATATAACCACAGGGTTCTATTAAGGCATAATGTCCAATCCTGAAAAAACGCTAGTCTGTTTTGCATGCCATTATCACATACCATACACTAAAATTGTTCCTTACATTTTTCGTATTGTCAAAATTTAACGTCTGAAATTTCAAATTACCATAACCCAGTCAATACGTTGTATTTTTTTTCATCAAATAACTTTTATTTTCTGTCGAATAAAACTCCAACTTTATGCCATGCTATATTTTGATAATATTTTATATGTGTTATTACTTTGAATCATTTCCAACCAACTTGGTGTCATGTAATTTGTTTGTTACATGTCATAAATATAACTACATTCACTTAACAAATCTTATAAGCGTGCACATGTTTTTACCGTATAACTTTTTTATTGATGAATATTTCTGCATGAAAGTTTGTGTATATATGATTGAATAACACACGATGAGATTATTAATGTTGTTTCTTCAAAATTAGTTACAGCGAATCAGCGAATCACTGAACCATGAATCATCAAAACACGTAAAATGAATGAGAAATTTACGCGTAGGTTTAAATTATTATTATTTATGGTGAATTTCAATTTTAGATATATCGTTACATTAAAAAACACACACAAAATTTTGCGATTTTTCACTCAACAACATGTTGATTTTTAAGTTTTAAAAATACAGTTTGAATTTTCTGGTCAAAGGGAGGTAACTCTTCCAAAAAGTGAGTTACTATAAACTTAAATTGTGCTTTATTCTTATCATTGGTTTCTTTATTTCTGTCTCCGTGGTAAGAACATACAATTGAATACTAACTTGACTAGGTAAGAGGATACATAGCTGCATTAACAACCTGATAAACACCCGATGGACACACGACAAAACGTGTGACATTAGCTTTTACTAATGTCATCGTTTGTTCATTATGTTTGTAATAATTGTTATCCGATGGTAATAAAATCAATTAAATTGTAATTCCACATATCCAAGCTGCATATGTAGAAAATTTCAACAAGATCAAAAACATATTGACCGAGTTATTGGTAAATATATACATGCACACTTATAAGATTTGTTAAGTGTATACTTGGAGACGCTAATATAATGTTCCTTCTGTCTTGTGCAGCAAATCCGGAATTGTAGGACCCCTGATATCCATTCATATTTGAACATTCCACGTGTCTTTAGCAACGCTTACCCCCGCAAGAAAAATAGGTCCGATCATGATAAGGTTTTATGCACAAACGTGCACTTTTCTACTGCGCAATAAAATATCATATTGCACATTCACATATTGGACAGTTATGGGAAGCCGTGACTCTCTTTGATTGGCGTTATATAAAATACTGTTTCAACAATTAGGCTTATGTTCGACACCAACTTACAGTATAAATGTATCAAGTTATCAACCATAATCATGTATATTATACTGATTCATCTCGAGCCTATACGTCTTCGTTATACAATGTATCACGTCAACTTACATATTATCAATTGATGTACATGTATAACTCTAACGCGATAAATTGCTGTACAAAAAAAACCACAAAATTGCAAATATTTTTGTTATGGATTAAAATCAAGGACCGTAACATTTGCCTATGAAAGCATTCAAACATTTCGCACAACATATAAAGTTTGCATGCTCCTAAATATTCAGAAACGATAAATATAGCGGATTTTGTGTTTGTTTTTGTATTGCAATTTATCGCGTTTAACTTATACTATAGGGCGCCCAGGATAATGTGATATTTACAAACATTAATCGGTTTGGTCAACTTTTGCAAAATTGGTTTCACAAATCACTAACTGAGTGAACAGATAAGGTCAGTATTGTCCTCAAAACATCACTATGATTAATCGTTCACATCTGATTAATCCACCTTTGAGGATTATACCAAAATTTCCCCTCTTTCTCATTATCCTGGTCGCAGTATAGTATTGTTAGTCATAGATAAACAATCACACGAAGCTTTATACATGTACTTGTAACCATACATGTGATAAGAAACACACTTTTCTTGAGATTTTCACAAAAAAATTAATAGAACTATTTGGGTATATAGAACTATCTATCTATAGAATGTACTTACTTATACTGTGGCAATGATTTGGCCACCGATGTATCCGAGGGAGCAAAAATGCCCGCAGCGCCATTACTTGTTGTTTCTGTGGTGAATTTGTCCGCTATAATAACCACTTTTCTGTCCGGCAAACATGTCTGTATGTTGACAGCTGTTGACAGCCCGACAACCCCGGCACCCAGTACCACTATATCATACATCGTCCAGAAATGTCGAATAATTCTTCTCAACTTATTTCACATATTCACTTAATATTAAATAATGTTTTAACACGGCCTCTTTATCTTCAGCAAGATCCACCGTGTACAATCGTGCCAAAGCAACCTAGTAGGTCAAGGTTAGGATTTATCACACACTCGTGTACCTTTCTACAGTGTATTTAAATATTGTAAAGCACACTCATAATGAGTGTTCATATAAATAGAATTTGCTAAGGACGTCAGGCTATGTTATAACTTATCAAGAACTTTAGTAACGTTAGCGCCATCTAACTCCCGAGCTCTAATCCTACAAGTGACGACTCATCGCCATAATCTGATGACACGGTAGGTTGTGTACATACCGTAACAATTAAGTTATGTTTAGACATCGACAAGTGGTACCAGTCTAAATTCCAACATGGAAAAACTACCCATTCCTAAATAGACTGTCCAACATGTAAGTGGGGCGTTCGTCTAAAAAAAAATATTAAAGTAAACAGGGAGTCCCGTAATATACTGTAAAATCATTATTTTTCGAGGGAGCTGAATTTTCGTTTGTTTACGATCCAACGAAACGGTTTTATCACCATCCACGAATTTATTTTAATACCAACGAAAATTCGTGCTTTTACAGTATGTGCTTGGTTTATGATGTATAATTTATTCATTGATTAAAGCATGCTTATACGTACACCAGGCCCCAATCTCCCAAAGCATCTCAAGTAGAAATCTCAACTCAAATTGAGATTTTGCTTAAATCAGAGTCAGAATTTGAGATACATTTGAAGTTTGAGCTCTTTAAATTTTACAGTAATGAACTAAGAATAAGATGTTCTGTTTTGTGATGCCAATTTTTAAACCAGTCTCAGATGAATATTATCTTAAAGACACATGACAATATTTGAGATGAGATTTAGTTCAAAATTAGATGTTTCGGGAGATCGGGCCCCGGTTGATATAATGTTTGCTCAGAATGTAGCAACATTATTATAAAAATACAAATACATGTACACGCCATTACTTTAACATAAATTATTATTATTTTTTACAAGACGCAAAAAGCCGTAACAACAATGGTTTTTTTCATATATTTTATTAAATTTAACTACAATAAGCATAATGCATACAACCATACGATGGCGTAGATAACATACACCATTTCACATCCCAGTCCCATGACATCGACATTTATTTTCCAAAAAAAATATGCATACCAAGGGAGAGTATCCAGTTTATAGAAAGGGGTATCTTATCAAGGGAGATCATTCTTGATTTTTGACCTAAAAAGCTGCAGCACATTTATAAGATGCGCACACATTCTAGCTTATCTCTCATCAGAATAGTGATGTGTATATAGATGAATGGACTAAAGAAAAATAATGAAATCATTATTATGAGTTTAACAAAATTGATTAATAAATATTATCATAATTTGGACGGTGTAGATTTGTTCGATATAACGTCTTTGACTATCTGCGCGGCTTCTATACTTGTTCCCCAACTCAGACAAACCCCGTTTGCCCCATGTCCGTAATTATGAACTACCTGAAATGATAAAATAAATTATAGGGCTACACGGTTTATTAGAAGATCCCCAACATTCAAGAAGGTATTCAAGAAGGTATTCAAGAAGGTATTCAAGAAGGTATTCAAGAAGGTATTCAAGAAGGTATGCAAGAAGGTACATATTTGGCGCATTGAATAGTGCATATTACCTGATATATTTACATTGTTGTACATGGTGGATAAACTTCTGCGATTATTTCTATTATCTTGATATTTGATACATACTTGTTAAACGGTCACCCACCTTCTTTAAGCAAACTAGTTTGATAAAACCTTGGCTGGCTGACTAAAAACTTGCACAAAAGTTGGTCATACGACCGAACATTTAAAATATCCATTTCTTTTAAATTTTCCCTTTCACTACGTTTCAGAATCCAAGATGGCGTCCAATATGGCCGCCATTTTTATACGGTACTGAAAACATCTTTATGCTTGAAATGTACAGTTTTCTCACAAGTATGTACCTGGAGACGTTTCCCTCCGAACGTCATTGTTTCTGGTTCTACTCGGATAAAGCTTCGATGGGGACGTAAACCCACCCATTTCCTTTCAATAACCGCGGCCTAAAATAAATAAATAAACACGAGTGTTATCTATGTTCTTATTCGCTATAAAAGGTCACCAGGGACATGTTATCTATCCTTACCAGGACGTCTATACTATACCCGGTAATTAACGTGTATTTATACACCGACATGAAACATGCTGATCTGCTTAATAGCTGGTGTGTCCGTAAATGAGGACACAGACATGTTTGCAAGTGTCAGTTACGGATGCACCCCGTGTGTTATGCCCCATCATAGAATAGCAATACTACTAATGTACTCCCAACCACCCAAACTGCAAACCCTTCATATTATGTTTTTATAAAGAGCACAACACATATGAAAGGTTGCATAGTTCGGTTAAGTAGGAGGTACATTGACAAGCCAAGATGGGAGCATAACAAGCCGGGTCCATGTGGCCAGTTAATCAATTAAAGAACACGATCACATACGAGGGTCGTTCATTTAATACCCGGACGATCGCCATTGCGCTTGATTGAAGCATGCAGTTGTAATAAACTTTCGTTTAATAAGAAGTACTCACCAACTTGATAATTCGACCAAACTTGGTATAATTTTATCCAACCGAACAAAAACTCTGGTTACTATAGTAACCCAATTAAGTGCTTCCCGGCCCAACACAAGTTTTCAGTGAAATATAGAGTGTTGATATGAAAGGCTACATCTACGTTATGTTGTATAACATTTGATTTCATTACTGTACTGTTATTGTGCATGAAGCGCTGTTTAGTGACAACGGGCGTTAATATCGCAATGAAATCGAATTTGTTAGGGAAAAAAACAATTATGATACAATTTCGTAAAAGTATTAGTCATACACCTATTACACTAAATAATCTACTTTAAAGAAGCCTTTTGGGAATATTTGTATAGGTGGATTTCTGCTTATATAGAGGATATTACATGAGTGTCTTTCCATATTGAATTTATTAAACGAGTTGAATAAAATAATAAAAAGCGAAGTTCTGCCGAGCATTTTATCGATTTTTTCAAAGAGTTTAATAAATTCAATGTGGAAAGTCACAAATTTAATGTTCTTTTTATCACATGTTAGCCTTTTCCGGTCGAAACATAAAAAAGCTACTTATTTTTCACTATAATAAACGCGCAACTTTGACGACGTCGCCTATTCTTTGAATGACGTCGCGTGATAGCTTTATTACACTAGTGTATTATCAAAAATAAATAATGGCTTTATTACGCTACCGCGACGTCAAACATGTGATAAAAAATGTTCTTTGATGACAAGGGTCACCTCGCGATGATCCGAGGACGGGCCAATCTAACGTCAGAAACAGGAAAGTGTCGTCGGTTAAACACCTGTGGAGGAGTAAACACTATTTGACTATTACGGAACCATGCAAAACTGTCCTGGATACAACATTTAACATCACTACCGAACATCTTAAAATTGTAAATGTGTGTGCTCGCGTGACTTGATGGCTCCAAAACGTTGATCAAATAGAGACAATGTGTCACGTTTTAGAAGCGAAAATGGCATAACGTCACAATATTTGGACGTCGACTTGGGCCGACTCGCGTTACATGTACTTATTAAAACACCAATATTATGTAAACCTTCCGTCGTAACAAGTTGAAATTTCGTATGTGAATTCAGGAATGATGTGAATGTATTCCTGTACGTTTTCATCAATACCGGTCCCCTAGTTTTCCAGCAATATCGATCGTCCGGGTATTAAATGAACATACCTCGTAGTGTCAGTTCATGAATACAGGAATATGTTAACAAAGTATTTATAAATGACTACAATAACATGTCCACCTAATGTCCACACATGAGTACATGGAAATGTTCACATAGTGTCCGTTAATGAATACAAGAACATGTTCACATAGTGTCCGTTAATGAATACAAGAACACGTTTGTTAGTGTCCGTTAATGAATACAAGAACACGTTTGCTAGTGTAGGTTAATGAAAACAAGAACACGTTTGCTTGTGTCCGTTAATGAAGACAAGAACACGTTTACTAGTGTCCGTTAATGAAGACAAGAATATGTTCACATAGTATCCGTTAATGAATACAAGAACACGTTTGCTAGTGTCCGTTAATGAATACAAGAACATGTTCACATAGTGTCCGTTAATGAATAAAAGAACATGTTCACATAGTGTCCGTTAATGAATACAAGAACATGTTCACATAGTTACCGTTAATGAATAAAAGAACATGTTCACATAGTGTCCGTTAATGAATACAAGAACATGTTCACATAGTTACCGTTAATGAATACAAGAACACGTTTGCTAGTGTCCGTTAATGAATACAAGAACATGCTCACATAGTTACCGTTAATGAATACAAGAACACGTTTGCTAGTGTCCGTTAATGAAGACAAGAACATGTTCACATAGTGTCAGTGAATGAAGACAATAACATGTTCACGTAGTGTCCGTTAATGAATACAAGAACATGTCCGCAAAGTGTCTGTTAATGAATACAAGAACATTTTTACATAGTGTCCGTTAATGAATACAAGAACATGTCCACATAGAGGACAAGGACATGTTTGCAGCTTAGTGTCCGTTAATGAATACAAGAACGCGTTTTCATAGTGTCCGTTAATGAAGACAAGAACATGTCCAAATAGTGTCCGATAATGAATACAAGAATACGTTTGCTAGTGTCCGTCAATGAATACATGAACATGTTTGCATAGTGTCCGTTTATGAATACAATAACACGTTTGCATAGTGTCCGTTTATGAATACATTGTACATGAACATGTTCACATAGTGTCCGTTAATGAATACAAGAACATGTTCACATAGTGTCCGTTAATGAATACAAGAACATGTCCACATAGTGTCCGTTAATGAATACAAAAGCATGTTTGCTAGTGTCCGTTAATGAATACAAGAACATGTTCACATAGTGTCCGTTAATGAATACAAGAACATGTTCACATAGTGTCCGTTAATGAATACAAGAACATGACCACATAGTGTCCGTTAAGGAATACAAAAACATGTTTGCTAGAGTCTGTTAATGAATACAAGAACATACGAGTACTAGTGCACCAATAAATCTGTTTGAAAATTCTGTTTTGCTATTGATAAGGAATAGTTCAAACCTTTACTCCTGGCAGTAACTTCTCACATTTAGTTAGAATATCATCGTACCAGCGTTCAGGATGTGAGGTATCGTACTCTCCTATATGTCTTGTACCTCCTAACACTACATTGTCCTGTCTGTAAACACGTCACATTGAATTATATGGAGCATGATCATACATATAGTGTCAAAGTTTGAACAAACAACATAATTATCTCAAAAAAAATAATTTTGCAACCGACCACCCTTTATTACCTGAAAACGGTTTTTGTGTGATGGATGTGGCTTTTTAGTGGTTGGTCAGTTCCGCATGCGATATATCAATATCATATTATCATAAAAAATACAGACGGGTGTGTATAATAACTGCATCATAAATTTCGCCAGATACACGCGTTGTCAGTGATTTTTTTATAATATAATACTGACGTGCCATGTATGGAAGGCCAGAGTTCACCTTTTCAAAGTTCGCTGTATAATCTATAGGAAATTCATTTTTAAGGCTGTTCGCCAGTTCGGAACGTCGACACTTGGGCATTTCGCCACTTTGACAGTTGGTAACTTTGATAGATCGACAGTTCGGAACTTCGGATGTTCAATACTTTCAAGTTTCAAAGTGGCGAACTGCCTATTTAAATTCTGACAGTTCGCTAGTTCGACCGTTCAATACTTTCAAAGCCTTTAAGTGCCGAACCCGCCAACCCACGAACCTGCCAAATTAAAATCTGCATAATTTATTTGGACCACAAGTGCGAATAAGTAAAGTCACACTGCAGATACTGGTTATTTGCGCAACTCGTTTTGTGGTTGTTTTGATAGTCTGGTTATCAGTGTAGCAATACCACGTGACTTTTGGCTACAGTTACAAGAAGAAATTTGTAAACATTGGAACACAAATATAGCCATAAGTATTTTTAAATTATTTCTTCATCGATTTATATGAAATATATCGCACGCTAAGGAGACAATTATTTGCTTTCCATAAAATATAAAATCTTTTTCAGCTGATGTGCCGCTTTGTCCATTACTTTGTGAAACCGTGGAACGTTTAGGTTTCACAGGGTTATGGAAAAATCGGTAATACTGCTGAAAAAGATATTATATTTCATGGAAAGCAAATACTTATCCTCTTAGCGTGGCGTTTATTTTATAGAAATCGATGAAGAAATAAAATACTTATGGCTATATTTGTGTTCCAATGTTTACAGATTTCTACTTGTAACTGTAGCAAAAAGCCACATGGTATTGTTACACTGGTTATGGTCTAATGCATTCGTACTTGGCATTGCTCTAGGCGATGCGACCGTACAGTATAGGTTCGAATCCAAAGTACTACATGTACAAACTATTCGGCGCTCTGTCATGTACACGCAACAAGGTGTACCAAGGATATACTCGGGATATTAAAATTATATCAATGCATATATGTACATTTACGTGTATATATGGTTAACGGATTTAAAAATGCGACACTTGGATATGTTGGTATATTTAAAGAAAACAAATTCCCATATAAAATATTTTGTATATTTGTAAAGGCTAATTCAATGTCGTCATTTTGATACCAAACTTAATAAAATCCAACGAGTATTAACTAAATTATCGCACGAATAAGACATCGGTCCAGAAAACGATTTATTCAAAATTGGAGCCCATCTCTTAAACTTGCACCACAGTTGGACATATGACCGAACATTAAGAAAATCCATTTCTTACAAATTTCCTCTTTCACAACCGCTCAGCATCCAAGATGGCGTCCAAGATGGCCGCCAATTTTACGCGAAAATGGTACTGAACGCTTATTTGTGCATGAAATGAATTGTTTTCTCACAAATATGTTTCAAAATGTACTTATAAGTTGAAAAATGAGTGGAAGACACACTTTTATCTGTTTTGATAGTAAATTTTGACATTTTGGAAAAGTTATGACCCATATAGAGGCCCAAAATTGGCTATTTTAGGGTATTTTTCTTAATTTTGTATTGCCAATATCTTAAAAGTACATTTGTGACTTTTAATTTTACATTTAAATGATTTTATTTATTTTGTAATTTTAGTGTGAAGAACATGAGAGTGTAAGATTTACAACTTTTTTAGTTGTATGCTATCGTTAAGGGTTTGAAGTGGGTGGGGTAAATATACCCCAAAGTGAAAAAAATAAGAAATTACATAATTTTGACTACCTTAATGTATCTAGAGCATCATGGGTTGACTTGTTGTACAATGTGCATGGAATGGTGTGTTTTTGAAATTAGTTTTGTTTGCTCTTGCTCTTTTTTACGAAGTGGGTGAGGTAAAATTTCACAAATAATAAAAAAACTAAACAACATGATTAACCGATGGTTGTTTAAACTCTGACCTCTGTTTTTCTTCTTACCTATGATAAACTATTCTGAAATGTTCAATAAGTTTCTTTTGTAGATAATAGATGATAGATGAGAGTTTTTAAAAATAAGCATGTTACATGACTTTGCCTGTTGAAAGTGGGTGGGGTAAAAAGCTGCAAAAATGAGGATAATGGATATTTGCAGAAATTGCATTATTGTGTATTATTTTGCTCAATATAAACAGTACCCAACTCTTTCTTTATAAAATACTTATTTGTTGTGACCTATTGTTTTCAAACTAGATGTGTATCGATCGTGCTTAGTTTATGGGGTGGGTGGGGTAAACTATCTGATAATAGGAGCGTTTATATAGTGTGGAGACTTTATAGGCTAAAACCAATGGATAGGCAAACATAAGAGTAAAACTAGCGTTTTTATTAGGGATGCAACTATTCGGTCAATTTGCTAACCGGTTAACCGTTCAATCTTCCGAACGGTTAACCGGTTAACCGATTAACGCTAGTCTAACTTCTATAAACAAATTCTAAATTAAATTGAATATAATACATGATTTACACAACTTTTATTTAAAATGTGTCTATATGACACGGAAACATTGTTGCAGGAAACATACACCGTTGTCTCATAGACCTGCATAATGTTTTTATGGTCAAGGGGAGGTAACCCTGTAAGAAATTTTGGTCAGAATGCGACCTTTGTTTTCTGGATCGACGTATTGATTGTACAATATATTTGTTAATACTCATTTCAATTTTATTATCTTAGTACCAAAATGACGCCAATACATTTACCTTTAATCTGCACACTTTTCCAATGCCAGCATAAACTTGTGTCTGCTATAAAACAACATACCCCAGTGTCGCGTTTTTAAAAAAAAAAATAAATAAATAAACAAACGCGTTTTTTAATCCGTTTAGTATATAAGCAGTGAGAGATAGTAGCAGTAACCTTACCCCGGATACACATAATTGTTACCACCATTCCATACATACAGGTGTTTTATCCACGGCGCTTTTATCTGTAATTTAAAAATTAAATATTTGACCGAAAAAAACACGAATTATCCGAATCACTCATGGCCAGAAATTAAACGCGATTTTCAAATGTTCTCTACCTTTGTATCGATCCTGACAATCAAATTGGATTGTCTCCCTTTACCCCATGAGATATTCAAATAAAGATAAAACTCGAAATATTCGAAACATGTTTACATGTCCTTGTAAGCAAATGCTTAGGTCACGGCGTGTTCTCTCAGTTTTCGTTTATACTATTTCCTTTTCTTTGTTTATTGGAGTATATCTTTATAATTGCAACAACAAAAAGGGAGGTAATTCGCGAAGAGGTAAAAGGGAGACAATTTGCTATGGTAAGATAAAATAAAATTCATGTCAAGTCCTTTACACAAACGAAATAAGAATTCACTAGCTCTCCAAGAGAAAACGAATACAACCGATGTTTTACGATTGCATATATTGAAAACGGAACCAGCCGATGTTTCACGATTGCATTTTAGTGAAAACGGAAACAGCCGATGTATCACGATTGCATATAGTGAAAACGGAAACACCCGATGTTTCACGATAGCATATAGTGAAAACGGAAACACTCGATGTTTCACGATTGCATTATAGTGAAAACGGAAACAGCCGATGTTTCACGATTGCATATAGTGAAAACGGAAACAGCCGATGTATCACGATAGCATATAGTGAAAACGGAAACACCCGATGTTTCACGATTGCATTATAGTGAAAACGGAAACAGCCGATGTTTCACGATTGCATATAGTGAAAACGGAAACAGCCGATGTATCACGATAGCACATAGTGAAAACGGAAACAGCCGATGTTTCACGATTGCATATAGTGATTAACAAGGGGAGGTAATTTATTGTAAAAATGTAAAATGGATGTAACATTGTTAACATACCCGGACTAAATGTCCTCTTACGGGGAACATTTCTTTGTCATTCAATAGTTGTACCGCATTGAGACCACAGCATGTCACCAGCACCGAACAATTACCTGCAAACTGGAGTATAATCATCGGCGTAAATGTACGTTTAAAATCATGCTTGGTATTTCTATATTGGTTATTTTATAGATAAAATTTAGATAAAAATGTTTTGTATTCATTAAACTGGCAAAATGTCATAATGTCAATAAAGACGAAACAAAGTAGTTAGAACAGAAAATAACAGAACTATTTAACATCCCAGGTACGTAGTACCACAGGGAACTGTTTCATTGATAACAAGTAAAAAAAGTGTTTTAATAAAATTTATATTATCTTAGAAAGGTGGATTTGTACTTAAGTGGTCAGATTTTCATGGTATCAAAAACAAGAATAGGCTTTCGATATCTTCATAAAGTAATTTCATTAATAGACAACATCGTTAGAACTACATCAATGCAAAATTCCATTGAAATTGATCAACTAGTTAAAAAGTTCTACCATGAAATGAATACTACCACGGTGTCCAGTCAGTCACTAAGGTGCATTCAATAGAAATGACAATGCTATTCCGAACTAGAAAAAAGAAAGTGATTCCATGCCCCATGGGTTTATTTTCTTATTTATGGACGGATTTTTAAAATATTGATATCAAATTAACGAGGAAGCTCTCTAGTTTCTGATTATGTAAATACATTTAAAATGACACATGTACTAATGAAAAGTTAATTAAAAACAAACTGCACCTCAGTGACTGTGTGGTCAATTTCCAGTGTTATGAACCCAAAGATAAATTTTAAAAAAAATGTTTTATTTGTTTACTTTTTATTAATGATACAGTAACCTGTGCGCAGTACAGTATAGAGATAAGTTGTATCAGTGCAAAGACAAAAGTGAGGTTGTGATACAGTGCATTTCGTCACCTATTTGTGTGTAGTTTCTACAAGTAAAGAGCACGTGGCAGACTTGTAGAGGTGTGTATACCTCGACACACGTATGCGGGGAAAATGTATCAACCATGGAGCCCGTTGCCTAACCAAAGCGCTGTCAAGTAGCGCTATCGATCATTTGTAAAACATGTTTTTAATGGCTGATCACCCCAAACTTGGCAGACAACCACTCAGAAGTAAAAGAAAAATACAAACGTTTATGCATTGGTACCCTTTAAAACTGGTGTTTCTTGTTTTGTGATGTTAATATATGAACTTTTTAATTATTGAAGGCTTGTTGTAAATAAGATATGTATTGTTCTATCATATATATATCTTAACAACATGCTACCTTCAGAAAATAAAGATTTTATTATTATTAAAACTAGATAACAGTTATGCTTAAATACTTCTACAGATCAATTAGGGAATAGTACTGGTGCCTGATAAACGTAATAAGTCAACTTTACTCTGTTACGACGGAATATTTGACAAATCAGACCTCTTCAATAGTAGAAACCGTTCTATTCTCAATTCTTCCTCCACGTGATATAAATCTGAAACCAACGCCAATCATAAAAAGTGCGCTATTGCCGTCTGCTTCGTTGATAGCAAACACAATTTAAAAGACAGTATAAATAATAACGACTCTTTGTTCAAATTTCCGAGCTCATTTATATTGTACAATACTACTTTCCTATAATAGTGAGAGACAAGAAATAGCAAGTTAGAGGCAGTTACACCATATCATCAGAGAATTTTTTTTTATGGCAAAATCATAATGATTACAGCTGGAATAAAACAACATATAATGCTCACATATTGTCCAAGCTAACTTATGTGAAAAGGTGATATACTGTCAGTTTGTCACCCGAGATGTCCGGATCAGATAACTAACCGGTTCGATTTTGGTTTAGACTTTTTACGCTTTTCCATAATGTTGGCCACGGAAGAAAAGTTATCAGATGTTTACGGTGTCCCGTTAGGGCCATCGCTGCATAGAAGTAAGTCGAAACACGAAACAACGAAAGTACGATGGTGAAAAGTCGAAACAACGATGGTGAAAACACGAAACAACGAAAGTACGATAGTGAAAAGTCGATATTATTTCGTGTTAAAACCATCGTTGTTGCGACTTTTCACCATCGTTGTTTCGACTTTTCACCATCGTACTTTCGTTGTTTCGTTGTTTCGACTTTTCATCATCGTAGTTTCGTTGTTTCGACTTTTCACCATCGTACTTTCGTTGTTTCGACTTTTCACCATCGTACTTTCGTTGTTTCGTTGTTTCGACTTTTCATCATCGTAGTATCGCCTTCCTGTTGATCATGCGCACTCCGTCGTGAATAGCAAACATGTCTTCAGACCCTGAGGAAGGTAAAATTGCAAAGCAAAAACAAACTTACCTGATGCTAACCTCATGCTTCACAGCCAGTAAGGATATAATATCTCTTTGTACGTGAATCCTTGATAAAAATTATCCTTATGTCGTCATCCATGTTTTGGTCAACGTGCGCATGCCTAACAGGAAGGCGATAACACGATAGTGAAAAGTCGAAACTACGATGATGAAAAGTCGAAACCACGATGATGAAAAGTCGAAACCACGATGATGAAAAGTCGAAAATACGATAGTGAAAAGTCGAAACTACGATGATGAAAAGTCGAAACCACGATGATGAAAAGTCGAAAATACGAAACAACGAAAGTACGATGGTGAAAAGTCGAAAGAACGATGGTGAAAAGTCGAAAAAACGATGGTTTTAACACGAAATAATATCGACTTTTCACTATCGTACTTTCGTTGTTTCGTGTTTTCACCATCGTTGTTTCGACTTTTCACCATCGTACTTTCGTTGTTTCGTACTTTCGACTTTTCACTATCGTATTTTACACTTTTCACTATCGTATTTTCGACTTTTCATCATCGTAGTTTCGACTTTTCACTATCGTATTATCGACCTCTTATAGCTATGCAGCGATGGCCCTAACGGGACACCGTAGATGTTTGATGGTCAGCGCATTACATGTAGTACCGGCTGGGTTGTGGCGCTAACTATCGTTACCATAGTTCAACTAGAGACTGCGAAACACTTCAGTGTTTCAATTATGGTAGAACTATCGCTATTTCGCTTTTATTCCTGTTTCATCTGCGCCATCTTGAAACTACCCGAACGTAAATATGGGGTTTGGTGCGTAGAGAAACCCGACATGTGCAGATAATCGAACCAGACTAGAATACAGTTAACGCCGAAACCCAGCCACTGATAGAGGATATGATTGACTGCTCTTACCCATTGACATTACACACGTTGTCAATCAATTACCTTAAATTCATTTTAACGGTAATTTATAATCACATTGTCCAATGGATTGGCTTGAAAGCCTTCGACAAACACCATCGACAAGCAATAAAGGCGGAGCGACCTTTGTTCTAGCGTAATGTCAAGTGTCAGTTGTACTGATGTGTAAATCTAAAGTGTAATCTGAAAAAAAACCGGGTCCGGGAAACCGGAAATATGTCCAAACCGAACAAACGTTTTGGTTCCGAAATTTATAAAAAAAACGTACAAAAACAAATAAAAACAAATCATGTGTGATCGTAATTTGTATGGCTCGCGTTTTAACAAATCATAAAACAAAAGATGGCAATTTTAATGTCGTTTTAAGTCCCTAAGGCCAATGGTATTTTAGTCGTATGAAGGCTACCCAGTGACATTTAAATTTAATTTATCCTGACACTTAGCGAACCTGCAGTTACCTGGAACTACCGTCATATGCTGAGCGTCTTGAGCAAGAGAGATACACGAGTAACAATTGAACGATTCAAGCTTGTATGTCGTGACCTGGGATCTAACCCACAACCTTCCGTTCCCGAAGTGAACGCTCTGATCCCTCACCCACATTGAAGGGTTGTGTCCCATTGGGCATACATATCAACATGACTTGGATCATTTTTAAAAAAACTTACAGTTGCGTCAACCAGGGCAAATATCGCCTGCTTTCAATCATTAACGTTGAATACATCCAACCATGTCTGCAACAACAAGTAATTTATGATGTATTATTAAAATGCCATTGATAAAAAATATACATACTCCCACACATTACTACATGTATAACATACGTTCAGGCTAGGTTCAACTTTATGAACATGTGATTTTATCAACCGAGAATAATGCAAGGTGACTGAAGAAAATTGTTTCAAACAGCATAGAAATTTACAGAAAATGTTACGATAGTTTGTTTTAACCCAAACGAGTTTGACCATCGAACAGTATTGGTTTCTATGACAACGCAAATCAAACGATTTCTAGACTTTTTCTGTCAAGAAATAAAACTACTAATAAATTGGCTCCCATTTGACCTTTCATTCATGAATGTCTCTGTCTTTGGTGACCATAGTGTTGATCCCAATATTTAATATGCTACAATATATATGAGCCGTTCTCCAGGAAAACCGGGCTTAGTGACATTATAATAGGAATTATGTAATAAGATACAGAAAATGCTCTGAAATGAGAAAAAAGTCATGATCGTTGATTCAACTTTAAGTAATTAGATAGCCTAGTACTATATCTTAGATTTATTTTTTCTCATGCATTATGTTAAAATAACTTCTGTCGTTGATATGGTGACCCATTTCTTAAAGTACAAATATTAAGAAAAAAGAGGGGTTAGTGGTTTGAATCAGTAGCTATTTTTCTCTAAAAGCAAATATTCATGTTTTTGATATATCATATTAAACTAAGAATATAATTCTAAATTGTGATACTATTTTGAAACGTTTACGTCAAAAATTTATGAAATACTGACTTTCTGAAGCGCGTATTAACAAATTTTCAGAAACTGTTCATAAAAGTCTTGTCTTTCTAACGCCATATTATCATGATGTTCATAATTTTGTCACTAAGTCCGGTTTTCCTGGAGAACGGCTCATATGCTTTGAGACAACCCTCAAGAATATCCTTACTAAGAAACACTTGAACAAGAAGAAATAATTTAACGCCAAAAATTTTGCCCATATGACATCTCATAATATCATTTGAGACTTTCATAAAAAAAGATTCAGCGTATATGAGGCTGGGGGAGCGGGCGAACTTGGAGTAAGAAGCCGAATGTCAGCCAGCTTACCCTGGAGCGGGCCCTCAAATACCCCCTAACAATATAATAGGTAGATACATAAACACTGCGTACTTGTTATCGTGTCCACTGGGAAAACTCTTCAGTTCTCTGTCTGTGAGGTCCCGGAAGTTGTAGCAGATATCATGATGAAACGGTGGCTGAAACAGTCAAATGCTCGTAGTTCATGCAAACAGATAATGTCGACAAACCGGAACGTACACTCTGATATAAATAATACAAATAAATAATTGATAACGAAAGGACCATAACTATGTGAAAATCATCCAACTGGCACGCCATAAGCGATATGCGCGCACATCTCCTAGTGAATTTTTGAAACCGTTTGGCCAGAGTTTCATAAAAGTTGCTGAAAAAGACAGACCAACCGACGTAGTTATTTCCCCAAGTTTCCCGACTCTACCATCGCAATAAAGATAAACGTTCGGAATAATATTAGTATGCATTTATCTAGGGTGAATACATGAAACATGTACATGTAGTTACAGATGTAGAAAATTTCATTACAAATATCATGAAATACAAACAATTGTCCCGAAACGAAACGTATACATCTACAAATTATGATTTATAGAGGAATATAATAACCGACTGGGGTAGATATTAACTGAGTGAACAATGTATGTATATACTAAATAATAAATATGTATGCGATCATGCAAAAGAAAATTTATTTCCACATATACGCACATAGTAAAAGTTACGCCTTATCTAGCCAGTCATGCATTGTAACCGTTTCACTTTATTTCTTGTGAGAACACTTACATAAAATGAAACCTAACATAAAACCTCAATAATAAGACCACCCTATGACACTGGAGAACTGCAGGTCTCAGCTTATTGTGTCGGTCTTAATAGTTGGTGTTTTTTAACATTACAACAGCTTTAAGTGAATTTTAAATACATACCTTAAGTTTTGTATCAGTAAATTGGTACCCGGTTATACGTTGAATTCCCGTCTTCGCTGGATCATTGCCCGTGTTCAGATGATGGTACCAGTCGAAGGAATCCGTGCACCACTTCCTGTGTATGAGACATGATAATATATAATAGATCGAAAACGAGTATTGAGCCCATAGGCACACCGTTTCAAATTATCTGAGAGTACCCTATAGTTTCTAATTACCTGAGTGTACCCTATAGAGACAGCAGATATGACGTAAGGAAAGCTGGTATCCAGTTAGTTACAGCAAACACGGATGCAAGTTTCTGTGACGGCATATCCGTGACGGCATATCCGTTGCGGATAAAACATGGCCGCTGCCCAACCTTCTCTCTATGTAAGGAACACTCAGATAATTTGAAACTATAGGGTACATTCAGATAATTTGAAACGATAGGGTACACTCTGATTATTGGAAACCGTTTGCCAGCGATTTAGCCGTGACTGCACTTTAAGCAATAGCTTAACATTTCTATAATGGTATCAATCGGCGAAGAAATGAAATCGAATATTTCAGTATATTGTATACCTATTATGTAACAAGGATTCTGATTTGCTTAGACGGCCTGCACGAGAGGTCTATATATTTTAATATACACCTCCTGAAACCGAGGCTGGGGTGGATATAACTTTTTATGACGTGACGTCATTTCCAGCGACATAACAACGTTATTTCCCGAATTATTTGGCCTACAGCTACAGAGCTTGCCTGCTCATACATATTTACAGGTTGTTACCTTCTAGCCATTAAAGGGACTGCCTCATGTTTTTGTGTATTGTAAAAATAAAATTGTCAAATATTCGCGTTATTTTGTTACAGTTGCCTGTATATGCCATAAACAACCACACTGACATCTAAAATAACTTGCGAAACACCGGCATTTTGTATGTAATTCAGTATTTTTACATCAAAAATTCTAAAGGGTATTAATACCCTATAGAATTAACACTACTATTACTTAAATTGCCTGAAAATTGTTCGCATTTGATGAAAACGAACGGAAAAACGAACCAAATACCTCATTGATGTTTATGCTGTAGTTTGTTGATGTTACAGTTCGATCACATATGAATTACATTATTCACAAAGCATGTTGGAAGAAAACTTAGCGCTTTTTCCAAGAAAAAAATACTCAGTGGTTGATATCGAGAGTGGTTAAAATTGCTTATTTGCACCAAATCTTCCATAAAGCAACAGTCAGTGGCTTTCTATTACATCAATACTACGTTAGGTTGGAAAATCACGATATACAAAAATTTTAGCAAAATCTGTGAGGCAGCACCTTTAATGATAAATGCCGCTATTAAATACGTCAATACTCTCTCATACATATATATAAGGAGAGCATTGTTAGTTAGAACATTTCAAGAGTCGTCTTTTGTTTCTATTGCATACACTTTCCTGAAGAGAGACTGAAGTTATTATAATTTAAAAAGAGTCAATAGGTTTTATTTTCTTGACTTATGGTATGGTATACAATATAACAGTTGTCGACTTATGTTTCGATGAATATGATGTTTAGTTGACCTTCAAAAAGTGATATTGACCTCTGACTTCGACTTTTCAGGTCAACAAAACATAAGTCAATAGCAGTATAATGTATTTCAGTATATCGAGTGTATCGATTTGAAACATTAGCAGCATGTTCTTACTACTTATACATTTATAAATATACATGAGTATAGATTACGTACGGGGGTAAAATATATATTGAAGACATTAAACCCCACTTCATTATAAAATTACATATAACGTCCACTTCACAAATCGCACCGAGGTCAAAGAACTAAGGGCGAAATTGTTCCAAATTAACAAAATGGCGGAAAGCATCCTAAAGCTGGATGTTTTTCATTTAAAGTAAATACTCAAGATTTAAACAAGCATGTAAAAATGAAGATTCACAACTCTCAATAACTTCACACAAAAATTGTCAGGGCCGTCTCTCTTTTTTGAGGGACCTGGACCAGCGCCTTTGGAAATGTAATTTCGCGTCGTTTAAAGGCCTATGGAAGAATTGTGATAAAACTAGTACTGTTAAGTTTTCATCATGCAATATTATTGTAAAGGCTGTTTTCAGTTAGCATTAGTATATACATCTAGAAAACATGTCGATGGTTGGGATATAGATCTACATTATGTAATTGTTGTGCGAGAATATTTTTTAGAAAGTGGGAAAATATATAATTTTGAATAGGGGAATGGGGCCGAATTTCGGCCCTGTAATAGCGAAAACATGATATATTTTTTCGCCATTTTGCAACTGTAGAGCAAACCACATATTTTACATGTTTACAACTAAACTTCATATTAAAACAAACTAGTTAGAAACCAAAACCGGTTTGCTGCCAATAAATTCGCCCTAACTAACTATCAACGAGGCTATCTAGCAAAAACTCAGATTGTCTATACAACATTGAAATAATCCTTGTATACCTAAATTGTTCTGTTGATTTCGCTGGTGTTTTCTCCAGTGTTGGTCTGAATATTCCCGCAGCACCATCACTTGTTGTTTCTGTGGTGAATTTGTCCGCTATGATAACCACTTTTCTGTCCGGCAAACATGTCTGTATGTTGACAGCTGTTGACAGCCCGACAGCCCCAGCACCTAGTACCACTATATCATACTTCATCGTGTGAAGAGTCAAACACGAGCCCTGAATTCTACCAACAACGATTATTATACAGTTAAACCTATGTTAAAGATCACATGTGAACAAAGACCACTACCACTTAATCTGTCAATAAAGGTCACCAATTGTACCTCCCACCAGACTATTTTCAAAGTACAAAATGCATTCAACACGCTAAGAGAGACCAGTTGTCAATAAAGACCGCGATTTGTTGCGAACAAGTTTGACTGTATAGCCTTATACTTACCCGACAATAATCCAACCTTTACAACACAACACACAATATACAACTAATAGATATAATCTATGCGCGCTGTATTTACTACTGTGTGTATGTACTATCAGTACAACATAATTATCCGTATCATAACCAAGTCAATCACCATCTCAAAACATATATGCTTATTTACCCCACAACCATAATACATGTAGTATTCTTTTAGTAAAACAGCTTTACATGTTTAGTAACATGTACACTGTTGATATTCCACAGTGATTGTTTCTTTTCATAACTGTTTATAACTAGATAAACTCTATATAGTGAACCATTTAGTGTACGCAGTATAAGTTAAGCAGTAGTGGTGTTGGTATCAGCTGCTATGTATATATCCCTACAACTTGCTTGCTTGCTTGCTCGCTCGCTCGCTCGATCGGTCGATCGGTCGAATGATTGATTCATTCATTCATTCATTCATTCATTCATTCATTCATTTCATTTCATTGATTTATTAATTTCATCGATTGATTCAATTGATTTCATTGATTGATTTCATTTGATTGCATTTGAATTCATTTGATTTCATTTAAGTTTAGAAATACGAAATAAGATAAGTGTATGTCTTTATAATTAAGAAAGTTATAAAACATGTTTTACAAGTTTGTTTTATTCAGGCAAGGTTCTGTTTATAAAGTTGAATCAAAAAGACAAATAAAGCTAGACTACCTTCAGTTGCACAGAAAACTCCACACATTCAAAATAATTTGAAATTCATTAAACGAATGTATATTTATTCGCGACAATTCGACGTGGCAGAAGTTAGCACTGTCTCAATTATAAATTACATCCCGAGACACTCGGCGTTCTTTTACATGTGCGTTGAGATGTTTTCACATGTCCTGATAGTTGACCTTCACGAAGCTAATAACGATAAGCTAATGCTAATACAATTTAGAATATAACCTACATTATGAGCCAATGAAAACGCCGAATTTTGGCGGTTAAATGAAAATTTAATCATCAAAATTTTCTCTTCACAGACTTGACGTCATGCGTTGGCGCTACTTTCTATCGGCCAATCATAATGTAGAATGTTATATTCTAAGTTAGTTAGAACATATTAAGTAAATTTTAATGACTAAAAAGGACTCGCTTCACTTCGTTCGCTCCGCCCTTTTTAATCATTAAAATTTTCTTAATATGTTCTAACTATAACGTAAATGTACTTTAGCATAAACCTTTAAATTATAAATGTTGTGGACAGTATGACAGCTATTCAGGCCATACTTAATAATATTGGTTTGTTGCATTTCGGCATCATCCGGTGTACTTTTGATACCAACCCAACAACAATGTTTGGGGATACCGCCCTGCGTAATTTTGATATGACTCCTGAAGGAATGCTCAAGGTGCCTGTGCCATTTTTTTTGGATATGCACCAGGCACCCTGTCTACATAGGAAGATGGTAACATAGCTCTTTCCATGGGAAGTAATCCATGCCTTCTATATTCATTTGAACGCGAGTTAACTGAATAAAGGCGCTCGGTAGCGCCTTGCTTAGGCAACAAACCCCTGATATGGTACCTGCTCAAACGTTTGGTGTCTAAATCACCCAGTTTGCTTTCATATGGTCCCTGTTCAAACGTTTTTGTGTGTATCCCTGTTCCAACGTTTGGTGTCTGTATCAACCTGCCTACTTTTGAATTGGTCCCTTTTCAAATGGTTGGGGTCTACTTTTGATATGGTCTCTGTTCATATGGTCGCTGTGTGCTTCGCCCTGTCTACATCACGGTCCATTTTCAAAGTTTAGAGTCTAAATCACGCTGTTAACTTTTGATATGGCCCCTTTTCACATGTTTGTTGTGTACATCACCCTGTCTACACATGATATGGTCCCTGTTTTATATGTTTGGTGAGTACATCACCATTTCTACACTTGATATGGTCCCTGTTTTATATGTTTGGTGTGTGCATCACCCCGTCTGCTTTTCATATGGTCCCTGTTTTATATGTTTTGGTGTGTACATCACCATGTCTACACATGATATGGTCCCTCTTTAACATGTTTTGTGTGTGCATCACCCTGTCTAAAGTTGATATGATCCCTGCTTTATATGTTTGGTGTGTGCACCACCCTGTCTGCTTTTCATATTGTCCCTGTTTTATATGTTGGGTGTGTGCATCACCCTGTCTACACTTGATATGGTCCCTGTTTTATATGTTGGGTGAGTGCACCACTCTGTCTGCTTTTGATATGGTCCCTGCTTTATATGTTTGGTGTGTGCATCACCCTGTCTGCTTTTCATATGGTCCCTGTTTTATATGTTTAATGTGTACATGGCCATGTCTACACATGATATGGTCTCTGTTTAACATGTTGGGTGTGTGTATCACCCTGTCTAAAGTTGATATGGTCACTGCTTTATATGTTTGGTGTGTGTATCACCATGTCTGCTTTTGATATGGTCCCTGCTTTATATGTTTGGTGTGTGCATCACTCTGTCTGCTTTTGATATGGTCCCTGCTTTATATGTTTGGTGTGTGCATCACCATGTCTGCTTTGATATGGTCCCTGCTTTATATGTTTGGTGTGTGTATCACCCTGTCTGCTTTTGATATGGTCCCTGTTTTATATGTTTGGTGTGTGCATCACCCCGTCTGCTTTTGATATGGTCCCTGCTTTATATGTTTGGTGTGTGCATCACCCTGTCTGCTTTTGATATGGTCCCTGCTTTATATGTTTGGTGTGTGCATCACCCCGTCTGCTTTTGATATGGTCCCTGCTTTATATGTTTGGTGTGTGCATCACCCTGTCTGCTTTTGATATGGTCCCTGTTTTATATGTTTGGTGTGTGTATCACCCTGTCTGCTTTTGATATGGTCCCTGCTTTATATGTTTGGTGTGTGCATCACCCTGTCTGCTTTTGATATGGTCCCTGCTTTATATGTTTGGTGTGTGCATCACCCTGTCTGCTTTTGATATGGTCCCTGCTTTATATGTTTGGTGTGTGTATCACCCTGTCTGCTTTTGATATGGTCCCTGCTTTATATGTTTGGTGTGTGCATCACCCCGTCTGCTTTTGATATGGTCCCTGCTTTATATGTTTGGTGTGTGCATCACCCTGTCTACACTTGATATGGTCCCTGTTTTATATGTTGGGTGTGTGCATCATACTGTCTGCTTTTGATATGGTCCCTGTTTTATATGTTTGGTGTGTGCATCACACTGTCTGCTTTTGATATGACCGCAAAGTTCATACCCGTCAATGGAACTACAACAATGCCGATTTTTCTCCATATGTGGAGATGTTACTGGTTCCTTGTGTAAGGGTAGGTTAGTAATGGCTACAGTCCAGTTAACGATGAATTGGCTGCAGTATGAAAAGGAAAGATTGTTTTCCTGAGGAACATGTAAATTATAATATAGTATACGCATGACATAATTTAAAAAGATAATAGAAAATCGGACAGGGAAGGCAGACTTTAACCAGCCGAGCACAGAAAACATAATAACACCACATACTATAATTACACGGCACAATGCCCAACACACAACACATAATTGAACGAGAAAATGAACATAATATAACGTTCCGGCTGTCAAAAAGTTGAATGACCTAGTTTCAGATATGAAAAAAAACCGAATCTCTTATATCCACCAATAAAAAAAGCTGAATGACCTAGTTTCAAATATAAAAAGCTGAATCTCTTAGATCCACCAATAAAAAAAGCTGAATGACCTAGTTTCAAATATAAAAAGCTGAATCTCTTAGATCCACCAATAAAAAAGCCGAATGACCTAGTTTCAAATATAAAAAGCTGAATCTCTTAGATCTAGCAATAAAAAAGCCGAGTGACCTAGTTTCAGCAATAAAAAGGCAAAGGCATCGCGTGCTTGAATGAATTAAGAAGGCTAATTAACCCTGAACTTGTTATTATTATAATATTTTAAACTGTAAAATTGCACAGACACGAACTATATGTGTCCAACAATGTCATGTCGGATATGTTGTATATACATGTATCCTATTATGTTGCTCAGTATAATGTAATGTATACAGTTTAACCGTGTTAAGCAACCCGTACAATGAACTAATATTTTATCACTTACAGTAAGTGACTGTTAAATACGGGTGTATTTGATATAGAAATAACAAGTAGTTTAATTTTAGTCCTATTTGCTGCATCATTTGTTCAATGCGGATCACCACTGATATATATTCCATTACACAGTAAATTTTCAGATATAAATGCGATCTCAATAATATGACAATTAAGTCAACACGTTTAAGGTTAATTTTTACTATTTTAAGCTCTATATTTAACCTTAATATTAATACCAACTCAATCATGAGACCAGGCCCCGATCTCCCAAAGCATCTCAAGTAGAAATCTCACCTCAAATTGAGATTTAGCTCAAGTCAGGAGTATAAATTTGAGATCATTCTTAAGTTTGTGCTCGAAATATTTTACTGTAATAAACTCAGAACTATGCGTCTGCTTTGTGGTGCAAACTTTCAGAGTATGGCCTCCCATGGAAATTATCTCAAAGACACATGCCAATATTTGAGAATAATGTCGACTCAGATTGAGCTGCTTCAGGAGATCGGGGCCTGTTTTCAAGGGTCCAAAGGATGGTCTTATTATTGAGGTTTAACTACAAAGCAGTAAACGTATCTAACAGGCATTATCAGCAGTTTAAATCAGCTACATCAACCAGACATGGTAGTGTTAACTTGGTCTTGTCAGTTATATAGTCTATAGCGTCTTTACGTCCTTGCAGTGTGCTCATGAAGAAACTTGCGGACACACCCTGTACAAACTGATGGTATTCTCCCAACCTTGTGTTGTTTGTTGTTTTACAGAAATGGGACACGTGACACACTGAAAAGAAGTAAAACAAGTTGAGAAATCATTTACAGTATGAGTAGGCTTACACTTTAGAGCACTTTGTTACGTTGTATCGCAAATGGACCGCAAAGGTCTTACTCGTCCACGAAAATTTGACAACAATTTCGATTTCCTCCACATGGGGAGAAGTTGCTGGTTCCTTGAAGAAGGATAAGTCAGTACTGGCTACAGTCCATTAAATGATGAATCGGCTGCTGTATATAAAAATGAAAAATTGTTGAGAAACGGTGATAACCCCGAAAAAAACATATGGACAACAAAAATGCATGTTGCACCTAGGATGGTAGTATCATTCAAGTTCAGGATTTATGATTATATGGTATGGGGAAATATAAGTAGAGATAAAACATGTACCTTCCCAACCCACAGGATCTAGGGAATCACAGTGTCCGAAACCCTGAAATTATATAACAAACATATAAGAAACATACGCATTTAGTCTCCGTATAACAAATGGACAAGAAGTTTTACGGAAACTTAAATACGCATTGTCATAGGTGCGTTTTATTATTGTAAATTTGTACCATATTGCAATTATCATCTCCTCTGAAATATATATATATGAGCCAGTCTCCATGAAAACCTGCTATATTGACATTATGTAATTATTATTATGTAACAAGTTTTATTAGAGCTCTAAAATAAGAAAAAATACAAATCTATTGATTCTACTTTAAGTAATTTACCCATCTAGTACTATATGTTAGCTTTAAAATTTCTCAAGAATTATGTCCAAATTGCATACTTCGTTGCTATGGTGACCAATGCCGAAAATGTACTCCGATTGAGAAAAAACGAGGAGTTAGTTGTTTAAAACAGTAGTAGCCTTTCTCTGAATGCAAACACTTCTGATTTTGATATGTATTTTAAAAATTAAAACATAATTCTAGCACATGATACTACTTTGAACAATTTATGTCAAGAATTGATCAAATGGTGTAATTATGAAATTCTTGTTACATTGACGTCGAATAACGTTCCAATGACGTTTGCGACGCCACACAAAAAGCACCAAATAAGGACTCTACAAAAATAGCTGTAACTTTCTTAAAATTCAAGATATAAACGAAATTTCTTTTGCATTTTGCTTCATTAACATTGTCCTCAAAATCAATTTTTTTGTCAAAATAGCAGGTTTTCCTGGAGACTGGCTCATATATATACCGTAGTTGGGATACAGTTCCCCCCTTATACTATTTTCGCTTATATTCAACCTGTTGATATAGAGAATATTTCAACAAAAAACAGGTTTGTCTGTATTATAAAAGTAATAGTGTTGGTATAGTTACCGCAACTTCTAAGGCAACTCGGGGACATTTCCATTGTTTGTAGAACTGCTGGAATCCATAGCCATGTACATTACAAGCTGGAAACTGGTACGCTAATTCTGTTCCGTACATCAAAGCCGGTATGGTATAATTGATCGGTTTCCGTACCAGCTGACTATACGGCTCCAGAAAGGCTGCAGCCTACAAAACAATAACGTTATACATGTACCACCAACTTCTATTATACATGTTAATATAGGCGACGTTTCCCATCGCGCAAGAAGTCGGTGGTGTAGTATGACCACAATGACCACAAGTGAGCATGTATGACGTCATGTGATTCTGTGACGTCATGTTTTGGCTAGATTCTACCACCAAAAAAACCACAATTTGTTTCACAAATCTCTGCACCTTGATTTGTCGTAAGTCTATTACTTTTGTGGATTTTTTCATTTTTAACCAATCTGCTTATGGTAGCAAATGTAGATGATCGAAAAACGACGTCATCACACCACTTGTACAGCCAAACAACAGCAGGACGGTAGAAAATGACGTCACATGTCACGTGGTATAGACACGTGGTTAAACAAGACACGTGACAGTAGTTTGGTACCGCTTGTCTCATTTTACGACACCGTCTACACTAATATTTTATAGTAAGGCAATGGTACCAGTCTAAGTGTCAGACTAGCAACAGGACTTACCTTAAACGACACTTTGTTCATTTCCACCATGCGAAGCGTTATATCACAACCGGCTGAGTGACACATCACACCCATATCGTCCCAGTCCGGTGTTCCTACTGTCCTATTTACCATATATTTCTGTAACTGAAACAAATAATGATATATTGCAATCAAAGCTATCTAACGAAGCGGCCAGACAAAATATATATACGAGTGGTGTTATAAACTAATGGCGATCTACCAATAAGTTTAAATGAGCGCTGCTGTGGGATTTCCAACCTGAGATCAAAATTTCAACTCTTTATATTTTGATAGAATAGTGTAGTTTAATGTTTAAGGTTTCCAAAAAGTTATACCTTTTCAAAATGGTCCAACTTAATGACATGCTATGACATGATGAAAACTAGACATGACGATTGAAATGACGTTATTGACGTCGCGTAAATACAATAATTATGATGACGTCATTTAATTAGCACAGGTCCCCTTGTAAGTGCTACTTTTACTTAAAGGGAAATAAAATACACAGAAAACAAATTTGTTGGATCATGTAGTGTTATGGATGTCTTGTAAAATACTGAAATCAAGTTCCATAAGGTGCAGTATTTATTTTATGGGGTAAAAATTACAAAATAATCAACCGATTCCCAAAATTCACACTTTTCGTTTATATTTTGTAATATTTTACCCCCAAAAGACTCATTTAGCGCAAAATTTTGGCAATTTATTTTTGATGCATTAAACTACAAGGCACTATGTACCTATCACAGTGATTTTTTATCAAATAAATTTATTAATAACTTTGTATTCAACCAATTCCTAAAACTCACAGTTTTGTTTATATTTTTAAAGGTTTGCCCCAAAATATCGCATTTTGCGCACTAAAAAACGATGTTTGATATCTTAAACTACAAGTAACAACCTACCTATCACAAAATATTATTATCAAATACATCCATTAATGACAAAGTGATCCACAGATTCCAACTATGCTTTTATAATTTGCAAGGTTTTACCCCAAAAAAGTCGACTTTCACTAACAAGTATAGACCTAGATTTTTAGTATGTTACAAAATACACATTATGCGACATGATCCTAGAAAAATACTTGTTTTGCATTTTTTCCATTAAAAATATCTGCTCTGAACTAAATGTGGTTTTCTCCAATTGTATTATTTTTTGAAGAGGTTGGAAATCGCACAGCGGAGCTCAAATGAAGAATGGGTTTGAACACCCTGGTCGGCATATTCAAAAAGTAAAAGACAATACGCTGTATTAAAACAATTGTGACTAAATTGGTATTTTGTAAAATAATATATTCTAATATGTACGTATTCTAACTCCAAGAAGTATTTGTCTATATCTTGTCCATAACTCTGTTGAGTGACGTCATCAGAGGTTCCGTCAATGGGCCAATCGTAGTCAACGCCAAACACAAAGAATCCATGTGATGCGACCTTTGTGAGAATAATACTATAGAACTCAGCTGGTACTAACGTCGATAATCCGCCCAGATAGTAAATAACCGAATAGTTTCCTTCTTGTAATGGAAAGTACACTGAAAGAACAACATGAATGTCTCGTGCAACAACATCAACACCATAATGTCTCGTACAATAACATTATAATGTCTCGTGCAACAACATGAATGTCTCCTGCAATAACATTATAATGTCTCGTGCAATAACATTATAATGTCTCGTGCAATCACACCATAATGCCTCGTGCAATAACATTATAATGACTTTTGCAACAACATTATAATGTCTCTTGCAATAACATGAATGTCTCGTGCAACAACAAGAATATCTCGAGCAACAACATGAATATCTTGGCAACAACATGAATGTCTCGTGCAACAACATTAATGCCTCGTGCAATATAGCGCTTCATAATACCACATGTCATGTTTATGTTAAGAGTTGTGCTGCCTTAATCTACGAATACAAAGAAACTCAATTTGAATTCTAGTTGCATGTTTTTCATTCAAATTTGCATGACCCCGAAACAGGGGTATAACTCTAGCGCGATAAATTGCAATACAAAAACAGACACAAATTCCGCTTTATTTATCATTTCTGAATATTTAGGAGCATGCAAACTCTATTATGTTGTGCCAAATATTTGAATGCTTTTATAGGCAAATGTTACTGTCTTTTATTTTAATACATAACTGAAATATAGGCAATATTGTGCTTGTTTTGTACTGAAATGTATCGCGTTAGAGTTATACTGAACAAATTTCATTGTAGCATCATCAGGTTACCAAACTATTTCATTAATTCATTTTGTATGTTTTTTTAAATATTAAGAGAGGATGGCCCTTAGGGAGATACACCTTGACTTACTGGGGATTTCACCATAAATATAGTTATTATAATTACTTGGGATATTTACAACACAGCTATCGAATAGAAGCACACATTCAAATTTCAAAACTCAAAAATGACACCGTTTTCTAAAGGCAATGCTGACCAGCTACCAGAGTTAAATCTACAAATACCTTTAACATGTTTTGGACTCCGGTTTACAGTCACATCAACTGTTAGTTCGCCTGTCCTTAAAGGCCCGTCCTTGTATGGGACACCAGGATCAACAAAAACACACTGACCTTTAAGCAAAATGATACTAGTAGTTGTTACACGTTGAAATAAACCAACATCATAATTAAGTACAATGGTAAATTAAATCTTAAGCACATTGGATATGTCCATTTCAAGTTCTTCCGGTGGCTTATATACCATTACATATACGAACTTGGGGCCCATGGCAAACAACATTCGTGTTTTCATAGTAAATGTATTAACACCTGTTCACAAGTTGTTTATCACAAAATTATAATGTAACCTTGCAGAAAACATTAATCGTCCCCATGGTCGTGTGGTTAAGTCGTCCGCCTTGTGGGTGGAAGTCGAAGGTTGTAATCCCCATAGGAGTCCGCCATATGGTCGATTGTTTGAGTAGCTGGCGGGTTAAATAATCGATACCATCTACATTTGGCATTAAATATTATGATTGCTTCGTTAAGGTGTCCAGAATGTGCATGTCGATGATGCACGAGTTTCAGCTCATTACAATAGAGATTTTACAATATGACACCACTGATTTAGAAAAATACATAAATTTACAACAACAAAAAAACACTTGTAATATCGATTACAAAAAATGGTGTAATATTATACATTTTAATCTTTATAGCTGAGTACCACACAATCAATGGTGTGTACATAATACTAACAAACGGTTTGTAAACAAGTTTTTTAAATAGAACCAACATCGTACATGAACCTTCCCCGTGGCGGTATCGGGTCAGATTGGTCTACTTCACAGAACGGCCTAGAATAATTCCACCAGAAAGGCCCAGGCCCCGTGTTCACAAAGAATCAGTTTTCAGGATCAGGCTTAAGCTCCATTCTGTTTTTGCTAATTCTTTTAAATAATACGTACAGTTATGCATGTTCCTTAGCATTTACAGAATACCAAAACAGTTTCTAGATAACAGATTACGACCCTTGAAAACGTTCAATTTCTTACAAAAAGGGATTAATTGTACTTGAGACCAAAACTGATCTGAGACTTTCAGGATCAAGCTCGAAAACCCAGCTTCAATATATTAACCACAATATTTCTAAAACTTTTCATTAAAACTTATTTATTTGTCTTTGAAATCAAAGGAAATACCAATATTGTTTCCTCTGCTTAAAAGAAACAATCTTTCTATCAACATATGTTCTGTATTTAAAATAAAATAAAATGGAGCTTGAGCCTGATCCTGATAACCATTTATTTGTGAACACGGGGCCAGTAATTACACTGATTCTCCAAGGCTGGGGTTCTAATCCTGATAGGCGTCCGCTCTGGTATAAGCGGTTGGTGATGCGGCAAGTTAAAAATTCGCTACCGTTTACCATCCACCCAGTACAAGGATAATATACTGAAAAAAAAGTTAATTATCTCATAGTAAAATCGGTGGTTAAAAATGCAAGCTTATTAAAATAAAGAAAATATGAGACTTACCACTGATTCCTAAATAAAGGAAAATTAAAACACTTGCTGTAACTCTGTATGCATCCATTTTGCTAGTTAGGCTATAAACACCACAGGTAACTGTATCACAAATAAAGAGTAAACAAAACAAAACAAAATTTTTATAAATTTTATAATATCTTAGAAAGGTTTATAACACGGGAAATTGACCACACAGTCACTGAGGTGCAGTTTGGTTTTAATTAACATTTCATTAATACTGGTGTTGTTTTAAATATATTTACATAATAAAAAACTAGAGAGCTTCGTCTTTAATTTGATATCCATATTTTAAAAATCTGTCCGTAACTTAGAAAATAAACCCATAGGGCGTGAAATCACTTTCTTTTTCTTGTTTAGAATAGCATTGGCGTTTCTATTGAATGCACCTCAGTGACTGTCTTGACACCGTGGTATACATTCATGGTATAACTTTTTAACTACATTTTGTGTAGTTGATCAATTCCAATGAGATTTTGCATAGAGGCAGTTCTAACGATGTTGTCTATGAATGAAATTAATATATGAAGATATCGAAAGCCAATTCTTGTTTTTGATACCATGAAGATCTGACCACTTAAGTACAAATGCACCTTTCTAAGATAAGTTAATTTTATAAAAGATTTTATTTTATTCTATCAATGATACAGCTACCTGTGATATACACATGTACGAATTCAAACTTCATTTGTATTCAGATAGTGATTACTTCAATTTAATCTGTCGTGTCATCAACTTGAGATACCTAGTGGTCAAGAGGTGAATCATAGTATAATTATGACAACAAAAGATAAAAAAAATAACAATGGCATGGGACTGCCTCACATATTGGTGTATTGCAAAAATGAAATAAAATTGTCAAATATTCGCGTAATTTTGGTATAGTTGCCTGTATATGCCATAAACAACCACACTGACATCTAAAATAACTTGAGAAACTTTGGCATTTTGTAGTTATTTAGTATTTTACGTCAAAAATTCTATAGGGTATTAATACCCTATAGAATTAACACTACTCTTACTTAAATTGCCTGAAATTTGTTCGGATTTGATGAAAACGAAGTGAAAACGAACCAAATACCTCACTGGTGTTTACGCTGTTATTTGTTGATGTTACAGTTCGATCACGTGTGAATTACACAATTCACAAAGCATGTTGGAAGGACAATTAGCGCTTTTTTTCAAGAAAAGATACTCAGTGGGCAATATCGAGAGTGGTTAAAATTGCTTATTTGCACCAAATCTTTCATAAAGCACCCGTCACTGGCTTTCTATTACATCAATACTTGGTAAGATTGGAAAATCACGATATACAAAAATGTTAGCCCAATCTGTGAGGCAGCACCTTTATAATGTATATGCTTGATGTATGACTACTTCATTTGACATGTTTTAAAATACACCAATTTTCGTCCATGCCTGTCATGAGCTTAAGTTTCTACGAGAGGTGTTCAACTTATATTTGAACAGAATTGAACATCCAGAATTTTCATTAATTTCACAATGAAATCAAAGTTTGTCTACTCTATCGTGGATAGTAATGTGTCAAGTGATATAACCAACCATTGTAGATTGGATATGTAATCTCCTTAGAACAAAATCAACTGTTATGTAGATGGTGTTGATTTTGTATTTTTGAAGACCAAAACCTCCAAGTGCAATTTCCTTCTCTGATCGACGTTTCAATACTCTCCCATGATGCTTCATCGGGAGACTTCGATGTCCACTGTTTCGGTATGATATACTCCCTAGTCTAATTCGTAAGGTACTTCATGACATGCTTTATAGAGCGATAGGAAGTTCAGTATGGGTAAAACACACTGTCATTTTGGCATTTCACCAGGAGAAGGATGTGTCACATTTTTGTCGAAAACGGCCGCGAACACACCAAGCTTAATTAACTTACTCCACGACGTCGACGTCTCTTACAGCGAGGATTGAAACTATAGTGGCACGTGTGCTTGTAAATGCAGTTTTTATCATACATGTACAAGGTATTTACTTCAAATTTGGGGACAAACGTCAAGAATAATTCATTTCAAGTCTTGGGAAAATGACGTTATTTACAAAAGAGATACGGTGACTGAATGATGACAAACGTAATGCATACGTAACCGTGATTTGCTGTAAACTTTGGACTGCTCCGTAGCGCTTTACATATACTTTCGTATATCGTTATGTTAGTTTTGCATCACTACTTGGTCATACTCAATTTTTTAAGATGATATTCTACATATGGTAGTTGTTTTAAGACTGTAGTTATTGCATAATTTATTGTTTTGTGGGTTGGCCATGAACTTTACGGATGGCCCTCAGTTATTGATTAACGGACATCGGGTAGATATCACCGAACCCGCATGATGATTATTATTTTTTTCAATTCATATGAAACTCAAACGAAAACCTGGATCACCATCGCAAGCCCAATTTAGACTTAAGCGTTTCTGCTGCTGTCCCAGAATCCTTATCATTAGAAACAGCATCAATAAACCAAGATGGTAAAGCCGCCACACTCGCATTACCAGCGGGCGTTATCCCCGTGCTGTAAGAACTGGACTGGGAAACTTTAGAAACTAGACGTACTAAACTACAACACTATGCAAAACATGTTTAGTAGGACTTTTTGACACCTGGGACTAGGGCGGATCATTTTCTCGTTCGACTGTGTGTTGGGAATTGTGGCTTGTATATTTTTTATGTTTTCTGTGCTGGGCTGGTCTAGTTAAGTGCTGCCATCCCTGTCTGACTTGATATTATTGTTTTGTTCACTTCGTGCTCACTTTGTGTGTGTCATTGTGGTAAACATGTGCTTGTGATTAGTACGTTTCTGCTCTTTGCGTCTTTTTTACCTTTCTTGTTCAGTTGTTTCTGTTGAGTGACGCCTTCCCTGTCAGACTTGTTATTATCTTGTATATATGCTTTTCAAAATCCCCCGGATTCTAAATCATAGCTGATTGGTAGAACTACTACTTTTCTTTCTAAATACCTTCCATACTACTGATATACAACACTTATTTTTACATGAATTTTGTAATAGTTTGGTACTTATTATAAACGTCGTTGTCTCATAGACCTGCATAATGTTTTCATGGTCAAGGGGAGGTAATCCTGTAAGAAAGTTTGGTCAGAATGCGATTTTTGTTTTCTGGATCAAGGTATTGATTGTACTATATATTTGTTAATACTGATCTCATTTTTATCATCTTAGTCCAAAATGACGCCAATACATTTACCTTTAATCTGACCTCTTCCAATACCGACATAAACTTGAAATGTCTGCTATAACATACCCCAGTGTCGCGTTTTTAAATCCGTTAAGTATGTATCAGCACTAGTAACCATAAACACAACAAATTCACAGGATGTACCCAAAGGTTGTTATTTTGCTCCAGTTATTGCAATATCCGTGAACGCATTGTCATTTGCCGCTTACAGCAATTAGCTGTTAAATACATGTGTATTTAATATAAAATAGGAACAATTCAACAACAATACATAATTATGTTCGTATGTTTTATCTATACATGCTTCGGCATAACGCCTTCATCGTATTATACAAACATGTAATGGGTATATCATCGGAAAATAAAGTTATTATTATGATTATTATTAACATGACAATTTGTGACAGCCTCATTTGAGTATCTCAAACGTGTGCAGCGATTGCAATAACTTTTTCTGTATTTAATATAAAAACTACATATTGACTAATCATATTTGCTACATCAGTTGTTTAATTTAAATGGCCCACAAACACATGTTTCATAGTACATATAAACAATTACACAACTTTGACCACGAGCATGATTTCTTGTTATAAAATCATTAAAATATCTCAAATAGGGGACGACAATAACATATAATTTAATTCCGTTACTAAACCACTCTTAATCTCAATATTTCGAGCCTATTTTGTCTTTTTCAAGAGACGAAACATGATCAACATATGACTGGCTAACACACTTTATTTAATGCTAGCTGATGAGATATGGAGTTTTATCAGTGAAATAAAACCTATATCAGTCACTGGTTATCACCTACAATGGGACTGATATAAGCTCCGCCCCCTCACAGGGACTACTTTACTTTTACCAAAAACTCTACACTAAACTGTCCGTAACATTTTTATTACTGAACGGAAACATGACATGTGGGGGTTCATATTCTTAGTTGGATCATTTCCTACAAGATGGTGTATGAGTTGATGCAAAATTCTCAAAAAAGGCGTTTTCACATATTCACCATAATCCAAGAGGGCGGATTTTGAATTGAAAAATACGAATGGAATAACATATTCATACGCAGCCTAACCACAGTGGCATAAATAGTTCCAGTTTTTACACCACATCAGCATTAAATAAATAGAATATTTGTTTGTTTTTATTTAATATGGTTTATATCTCATCGTGTAGTGATAAAATTCAATATTTTTAAGAGCGCGAGATATAAACGATATTCAATCAAAACAAACAAATATCCTTTATTTATCAGCAGTTTATGTCAGGGACATCAACCAGACATGGCATTGTTAACTTGGTCTTGTCAGTGATATAGTCTATAGCATCTTTACGTCCTTGCAGTGTGCTCATGAAGAAACTTGCGGACACACCCTGTACAAACTGTCGATATTCAACCGCTCTTGTGTCGTTCGTTGTCTTACAGAAACCAGACAAATGACATACTGAAAAAAGAGTACAAAATGTTGAAAAAATAGAACGAATATACTCATACAACGGTGGTTAGTAAAGTACTTAAAAACCACATTGGTTCTGATGTCAGAAGAATGCGCTGGAGGACGAGAATGATGTTAAGTTAAGTTATAAATTTTCGAGAAAACCTGCGTTCGAGTCTCCCTGTGGAGACTATTTCTCTCCTGGTGGGTGTGCAGCCAACATCGATCTGCGGCGCCCAGGACTATCGAACATGTTCCGACACAGCCCTCACAGATATCAATATACACCTTGGTCGAGTGGAACATGATGGTTAATCTTGCTCAGACAAATAAAGCAGTGGTCCAGACGGGGGTTGCACGCGGGACATCTCGATCCCGCGTCTTGATCCCGCGTGCACCCTACCTCTAGGCCACTGCTCCCATGATGTTGTAGCTTTTACCAGTTTCTTATGCAGCAGAAACATTAGCTGTCTTTGTGACATGTAGCGCAAACATGGAACTGGTACAAAACACACACGGAGCTATATGAACTGATACTCAAACTATACAAACAAGTTCAAATATCGGACTTTTATAAACCGACCGATTTAAAGCTTCTACGCCAGGAATTAAGAATAACTGGGAGATTTTATAAAGGCAACTTTTATTGGTCGCAAATTATCTCAAGCAAATGGCGAACAACAATATAAAGGGGAAGTAACTCAGTCATCACTAAAGTCCGTACTCAACCGTACTGGCGCTACTTCATATCAAACAATGCATCCATAACAATAAAGTATGCTGCTAGGTTACTTTTACTGTGTAAGTTGTACGAGTAAGTTCAGGATTTACGGTTTGATGGTATGATCAACTGTTACTTTTACTGTGTAAGTTGTACGAGTAAGTTCAGGATTTACGGTTTGATGGTATGATCAACTGTTACTTTTACTGTGTAAGTTGTACGAGTAAGTTCAGGATTTACGGTTTGATGGTATGATCAACTGTTACTGCTAGGTTACTTTCACTGTTTACGGTTTGATGGTATGATCAACTGTTACTGCTAGGTTACTTTCACTGTGTAAGATGTACGAGTAAGTTCAGGATTTACGGTTTGATGGTATGATCAACTGTTTCTGCTAGGTTACTTTCACTGTGTAAGATGTACGAGAAAGTTCAGGATTTACGGTTTGATGGTATGATCAACTGTTACTGCTAGGTTACTTTCACTGTTTACGGGTTGATGGTATGATCAACTGTTACTGCTAGGTTACTTTCACTGCGTATAATATACGAGTAAGTTCAGGATTTACGGTTTGATGGTATGATCAACTGTTACTGCTAGGTTACTTTCAATACGTAAGATGTACGAGTAAGTTCAGGATTTACGGTTTGATGGTATGATCAACTGTTACTTTTACTGTGTAAGATGTACGAGTAAGTTCAGGATTTACGGTTTGATGGTATGATCAACTGTTACTTTTACTGTGTAAGATGTACGAGTAAGTTCAGGATTTACGGTTTGATGGTATGATCAACTGTTACTGCTAGGTTACTTTCACTGTGTAAGATCTACGAGTAAGTTCAGGATTTACGGTTTGATGGTATGATCAACTGTACTTAAAAAGACTACATATACCTTCCCAGCCTACTGGATCAAGGAAATCACAGTGTCCGAAACCCTGAAATATAACATAACCAACTTAATGCACATGATTGTAGTTATGTGGAGAATTCGCGTGCAGAAGCGAGAGAAAAGATTTGGATAATTTCGTAAATACTCAATGTACAATTTACTCAAGTATTGTAACATATTCCACGTTTAACTTGACAACAAACATCTTGTCGTTGCTCGTTAGAGGCTTCGTCGACGCCAATTAGGACCTTACACCAATTCTACGCAAATCCCCTGCAAACAAAGACCGCTACAACAAAAAGTGTCTGCAAAGACCTTTGATTTCATCTCTCATCAAACCATGTTTTAATTATATTTAACCTGTAAGAGAGACTCCCTCGTCTCTGAGACGATCTGTCAACAAAGACCAGGGATAGCCAATCATATCGCCTGTTACTGACCAAGAGTTTGATATGGTGTGATCTGATAGGTTGTCCTTATCCTTAAGTCAAGTAAGATCAATATTTAATACCACCCCTGGTTTCATTGTACATGTTTATAGAGGTAGATAGAATTACACGTATTGGTATAGTTACCGCAACTTCTAAAGCTATTCGGGGACATTTCCATTGTTTGTAGAACTGCTGGAATCCATAGCCATGTATGTTACACGGTGGAAACTCGTATGCTAATTGTGCTGCGTACATCAGAGCCGGTATGGTATAATTGAGTGGTTCCTGTGCCAGGCTACTAAACGGCTCCATGAAGGCACCAGCCTAAATAACAAATGTACAAAATGTACGTTCTGATTAAGCAATTTATATTGTTTTCATTAGGTTACATGCTAGTATGCAGTTTTTAACCATTTTAAATAGTTATGTATGGTGGACTGTTGACAACCGGAACTCACTTGTTCATCCGCGAGCGACTAGACCTGTGTGTAACAACCACTCCACATGTGGAAAACATGACCAGCCAAACCTGGTGATCCAGTCCAGATGCTCCGAGAAAACATTATACAAGCAACACACGTAATGACGTCACAATCATGTACCCCGTATCATACAGATCACGGACATGCCAAAAGTCGTCGGTTGCTCTCGTATCAAGAATTTAAAGTAACGTCACTCAAAAGAGTTGTTTTATGTATGTGCATCGGTTTCAAATGATGCCCCTTGATTAGTTCTATCGAAAAAATATAAATGTACACGTACATCCAATGGCCGAAGAGTGTATTTGTAACGAGACGACGTAGCAATAAGACCACATGATGGTCTGTGACCTCATGTTTGGCGAACACGAAAAACACAGTAATTATTCTTTAGATTTGACAAAAACGATTGTTGTAAGTATCTTGCTGTTCGTGTCTTTTTTATTATTAATTCCTGGTTTTTCTGATGGTTGAAACATCTAGATCTAAAATATGGCGTCATGTGGTTTAACGTGGTTTAACGTGGTTTAACGAGACAAATGACTGCCTAACAACAGGACTTACCTTAAACGAGAATTTGTTCTTCATTTCAATCATGTGTAGCGCTATATCACATCCGGCAGAGTGACACATCACTCCCATATCGTCCCAGTCCGGTGTCCCTACTGTCCTATTTACCATATATTTCTGTAACTGTACAATCTAAACTCTCTAAACTGCCACTCAAACGATACATCAAATGTGACCTTATAAACAATGCATTGTGTTCAAGTTTCATAATAATAAATAGATTATATTTAAAAGAAAAAGGCCGCTAGGCGGCCGCCAACTTCACGCTGCTTGGCTGCTAGGCCGCCAACTTCACGCTGCTAGGCTGCTAGGCCGCTAGGCCGCCAACTTCACGCTGCTATGCCGCTAGACCGCTAGGCCGCTAGCCTGCAAACTTCGCGAACATGAAAAGGTCTACTGTAAAACTATTAATATTCGCGGCGGATTAATTTTCGTTTATTTCGCGAATGGACTAGATAGCGAAAGTAAATCCCCGAGAAAATAATTGACCTAAAATACGTAACAAACATCACATTTGCGATAAATACAAATGCCATTCAGTCAAGCATTGAGCCGTGGCTCTGCACTTTAACGTTTGCATTAATATTCCGATCTGGGAGATAACAAATGTCCTTAACGCTCTTTGTGGACGTGATTAGTCTCCCTTGATTTTACCATTTTTTGAAACATTCTTCATTAAATCGCCACGAGTTATATCAATAATTGTACATTACGTAACCGTGTATACATGTATATAGAAATTATGGAAAAGTAAAATAGTTACGAATTCTAATTCCAGGATGTACGGTTCGATATCTCGTCCATATTTCTGCTCAGTGACGTCATCAGAGGTTCCATCAGCGGGCCAATCGCCGTCAACGCCAAACACGAAGAATCCATGTGACGCCACTTTGGTTAGAACAATACTATATAACTCAGCAGGTACTAATGTGCCCATCCCACCAAGGAAATATATAACCGAATAATCTCCTTCTGGCAATGGATAGTACACTGAAAGAACAAATTATGAATGACTCGGACCATTCGGAACACCTCGTACAATTCACTTTTAGAATTGCTGAAGAGTTCCAAATGGAACACGTCAAATAGTTTTCCGCGGCCAGATAATTTACCGACCAGTATTATTGACTTTATAACCGGGTCTACTTACCTAATCAACGTGTATCACTCTATAGTAACAGTAATGAAGCAGACCCTAGCGTGATTCCGAATAAGCGAGATCGGTTTACCTAACAGTCCAAGCAACAGACTAACGCCGTTCATTCAAAAAAGCAAAATTGATCACGTGACTCTTTGCAGACGGACACATTAGCCAATCAGGCATTGATACTTGGTCACATGCTCCTCAATAGCAATGTCCTTTAATGCATCCAATAATACCCACGGACTCCAGTACTTTTCATGTCGTATTTTTATTAGTTTTACGCTGTTTGTAAACCGTTTTCTGTCATATACGTGAACAATCGTAACTGCTCTGGTATCTCCGTCGATGCCGATTAGCAGTTGTGTCCGAGGCGTCCCGATGGATAAACGGACAGTTAAGCTCACCCGTGTCCATGAAGTTATTAATCAACAGCATGAACGTGTTCTTCCACATGCAACTAACAACTTCTCCATTTTGTGGAGTAAACGATCGTTGCCAGTGTAACGGAAAAACCCGACATGCCCAACGGAGGGATCGAACCCAGACGATGTATCAACTGCTCAAACCAAACGGGCACTTCATGACGTAATATTTCATGACGTCACAAACAAGTAACGTAGAGAATCTTCTTGTATAATTTATCAACAAGCAAATATAATTACGCTTATAAGGAATATACGTTGTACGACATGTAAGATTTAAAACAGATTTATTTATCAAACGACAAAAATGAAATAAAATCACATATTAGAGGTGGTTTTAAAGATAATACTGTTAACTACTATTAGGTATATTAAACATACATGTTTTTACCTTTTGCATGTCTTGGGCTCTTGGTGGTTGTGACCTGTACAGTCAATTCTCCAGTCGTTAAAGGTCCATCCTTATAGGGGACACCGGGGTCAACAAAAACACCCTGACCTTGTGGAAAAATAACATAAAATTGTACGACAATACAAATGTAATTTTAAAAGAATACAAATTTCTAGCTATGCACAATGTGGCTCCGGTAAAATTGACGATTGAATAACGAGATTTGGTGACTTTTGATTGATTGCTGAAGTTTGAAAATTATTACTGTTGGCGGTTTTGGGGGGTTATAATCGGATCTAGGACCACTTCCAGGTATGTTGAACTGCGAAACTAGGGTTATGAGAAAGAGAAACAGGTTTCGGCAGAAACAGCGGGCCACAAAAGGCACAAAAACAAGACACGCGGAAAAGAAAAGGCACCGACCATATTATCTATGTGATGGAAATATGAACAATTTTGATTAGACTTTTAATTCATGCAAATTATTATGTGCCCAGCGTGAAGACGAGAATATAACGTGATGCTGCTCGACGAGCACTTTAGTCAGTGTAGCAATATCACGTGGTTTTTACTACAGTTCCAAGTAGAAATTTGTAAACATTGGAACACAAATGTAGCCATAAGTATTTTATTTCTTCATCGATTACTATGAAATCTACGCCACGCTAAGGGGAATATTATTTGCTTTCCGTGAAATATAAAATCTTTTTCAGCGGATGTGCCGTTTTGTCCATTACCCTGAGAAACCGTGGAACGTGTAGGTTTCACAGGGTAATGGAAAAATCGGTAAAGCTGCTGAAAAAAATCTTATATTTCATGGGAAGCAAATAATTCCCCCCTTAGCGTGGCGTATATTTCATAGAAATCGATGAAGAAATAAAATACTTATGGCTATTTTATTTTCCAATGTTTGCAAATTTCTTCTTGTAACTCTATTCAAAAGTCACGTGATATTGCTACACTGTGAGTAGGCCTACTGTTTTTGCTGTACATTTTGTGCGGTATATTTAAATAATGCATTATAGAATATACCGCACCAATGTACTACCAGTTCAACAGTGTCTTAAGAAAGATAATACAATTATGGAACTTACCGATGCTGGCCGAAATTAAGAAAATTAAAACACTTGTTATGATATTTGCATCCATGTTGTTAGGTGTTCAAATAAAATATGGTAGTGTACGATTTTAAGTGAACTAATATGAAGCAATCTGTAATCAGTCATAATGTCGCGTGAGCAACGATATAATATCACAAAGCAGATACTAGCATTGTTGTTTGTGTCTGTATAAGTATGTGTCATCTAGAACCCCCCGGTAATCAAATACAGTACAACCTCTGTAGAGCAACACCCTTTGAGAGCTGTATATATTGGACGTCGCATTGAGGTTGTTACTCTCCAGATATTAAATGCATGCATATTAGATATCATCTTAGGGAGATATTAAATGTGTTGTTACAGAGAGGTGGTTGCTATACAGATGGTCGCTCTGGAGAGATTGTACTGTACGACATAACAGTATTATGTTTCTGGGAGTTTTTGTAAATCTTCCATCAAATGCACATGCACCGTTGGTCCTAAAAGTGCTCTACGAGTCATTGGCATCTGCATAATAGAACCAACGACGTTAGCTCGTAGACTCTACTAGACAACCTAGTATGATGAATATGAGTGTTTCGGTCAATCAATTAACAAGTACCAAGTGTCAATTAGATAATAATGTAGCCTTTACGGTTAATTTCATCCTTGGCCGATAAAGCTTTAACGAGATATCACCTATCACCTATGAAACCATTGTCCGCCGTTTGTTTGCTGCTCCAATTTGTAGCCAACATTTCAGCTATAAAGTTATAGCCGAAATGTTTGGCCTGCGATCGCCACCCTGCCGATTCGACTTATAAGCCATCTAAGTTATGGGTATACTACACCCCCCACCCACCCGATTGTTAAATGTCAGGCAAAGTAGCACACAATTACCATTACTCGAATTTAACCTTATGGGTGATACGGTGGAAGAGTGGTTAACGTCCTCGACTACCAATCCGGAGGTCCCTGGTTCGAATATCGACCGGGGCACTGGAAATTTCAGAAACGCTTTCAGTGTTTCCCATCCAACTAGAGATGAACTGGTTGGTAACCTAGAGTTAGTATCACGCGTATCGGGCACGTTAAAGAACCAATGAGTATGTTCGGATACAGCTAGGGTGTCCAACCCAGATTCCTTGTATCAAACCACTGTCTCTTCTTGCTGTCTTTTTACCAAAACTCCGAAATAGGTACTAGCACTTCTATGGGTTATCCTTGACCGAAAGGTTTTAAAATATTAGAGAGGTTGCGATTCGAACGTGTACGACTACGTGTACGTGTAGCTACCCGTACATGTATACGTACGCGTTGCAATTGAAATTGGCTTGCGAAACACAACGTGGGCGTGTAACATCACAAGGCAGTTGTAACATAATTTCTTCGTGAATCGATAATGAGTGTTTATATAAACTCACTGAGACTACCGGCGAAAATATTGGGTTTCCCGTGCATACGCATACCTATGTGACGTAGTACCCATTATATTTTCGTCTGTCACACGTCCGTTACTTGTAGAAACTACACATAACTGGATGACGAAATACCCAAAAATTGTATTCATGTACACGTACACGTTACACGTTGCCTTTCGCAACCTCTCTAATAACACATACTCACCAAACGCGCCATCAGAACGTGTCTCCATTGAATTCGTACCTTACACCTTCCGCTATCAATGAGGACACCTTAAAACTCGGACAATGGACACCTCAAAATCTTGATCAAGATAGACGAAACAAATAAGTTTAATCAAATGCCAATTGATAGCAATGTTTTATTTTATCAACTTGATAAACAGAATAAAAAAAATAATCTTCGTCAAATTAATCGTAACATTCCGTGAAAAGCTGCGGATTGGATTTTTTTATTGCAAGTTTTATCGCTATGATATTGATGCACGTGAGAATAACGTCGCATAGCTAAAGCCTGTGTCGTATCACGTCCGAAATAAAATAACATTCTGACTGCACATCCAGACAGATCGCAGTCTTCGAAACTGTAGGTGACTGGTTTAAGCCATGTCGTATTTTCACTTGTTCGAGTTGTTGTCGCGAAAATACGTCATGGCGTAAATCAGCCACCATACATTTCGTCATTTCGATGATAGAAGAAACACATCTTTTAAAAATGGTTCCATGCATCAAATATGTGTAAATATATGACAAACGGACACATTTGGAGTCCAAATGCCTTATCTTTCAATTCCATGACGTGTGGTAATCAGGGACGGTTTTAGATAAACTGGTGTCATTTTAACATTGTTCCGTGTTGATACACACTTAAACTGTGATAGTCAGAAAATAAGGATGAATATAAATATGTTTCGAGGGAATCCCAGTCATGTCCGGGGTGGATTATTCTACTTAGTGATATGTTTGATTAAACAAAATATCGCAGACAATCAAATGGAGGAAGTGTTCGATGAAATAACTGATATTAGAATTACTCAAAAAGCAATCGTAGATCAAGTCAACATCATGAAGGACAGCTTTAGAACGATTGAACAGATGAGCATGGAATTCGATTCATTGATGTCATTACGTTATGATATTGAAGAGTTAAAAGAAGCGGTTGAAACGATCGCGAATCAAATGAAATATAAAGCTACGGGTAGGCCTAAGAATGTAACAGCAATCCATGATACAGTGAAAGTTGCTGACATCGACGAGCAATCAGAGGTGGACCGTCTACGAGAAGAGATTGAAGTGTTGAAGGAAGAATTAAGGATTTGTAAAGAAGACCAAATGAATAGAGAAACATTAAAAGGTGTTAAAGGTGACGGATCAAAGTACAGATCAGGCGGTTCAGCAGAGGTTCAAGATTCGTGTGAAAGAAACTGAAAATTTTGAACATTGACTTGGACAGATAATAAATGAACTGACATCCCTGTCTCAAATGACAGGTTTATGGACCAAACTTTCTTTTGTGCTTCTTCCCGATTGGGGCATATTTGCAGTACCGGTAAACGGAATTGTGTCAGCTCCTCTGACATGCACTTGAATATGGTTACAAAATCCAATGAATTCACTTGGATTGGATTGTGGCTGGTAAATTCTGGATAAAGAGGCTGTACTTATTTGGAGGGCATACGAGGATAACTTGAAGTGCTGAAAATAGAAGGCAATGAACAGTGTGTGTTTGTGGGAATTGAAATTGTGCAATCCATACAATGTATGTTGGTGTTTTATTTGTCTTTGGAGAAGCGGGTACTTAAATGTATGAATGGAATTATATGCCTGCTCTCCATCTGATCGGAGATTTTAAATAAGATGTAGGGTGAATGATGTATATTATATAAAGTAAATTAAAATTGTGTAAACTAATGTTTGTATAAGTATATATATATATACCAATTCACGCATTTGCTGGTTCATATAAAAGCCTGGGTAAATGGCCTTATTTCTAAATACTAGTACCTAAACACATTATCCACCCATTTGATTGAAGAGCTTATACGTGTTTGAACTTTTAAATACGGATAGGTGCCGCCATTTCAAAGCAACAGCGTACCACTGCTGTGTATAGTGAAGTTTAAATCAGTTATAATACGGACTCCTTGCAATGAGTTTAATGTTCGTTTTAGTAAAGAGTAGTACAGTGTACATGTTTGTGATCTGGCCCAAATCTCCCGAAGCATCTCAAGTAGAAATCTCAACTCAAATTGAGATTTTGCTCAAGTCAAGAGTATAAATATGAGATCATTCGTAAGTTTTATGCTCAAAATATTTGCTGTAATAAACTCAGAACAATGTATATGTTTTGTGGTGCCAACTTTCAGAATCTTGTCTCCCATGGACATTATCTCAAAGACACATGACAGTATTTGAGATTTATCTCAACACAGATTTAGATGCTTCGGGAGATCGGGGCCTGAACTCATGGTTATTGTCAATAGCACACAGAAAATAACTCTAGAATTGTCAATAAACAAACATTGATAATATAAACACTACACGATATCGTTGTAGATTGAAAAAGTATATGCATCAAAAGTGATAACAAAAATGGACATAGCCTGAAAATACAGTTTTTTTTCAATTGTATTTATAAATAAGGGCTAGTGTTATCATCGACAGACTTTTCACGATGTACACTTCTAAATGTTTGAGTCACGTCATTATCAAACGTATTTAAACAGAATATAATGATCTTCTTGTTTGTCAGCCGCGGTCTTTGTCTAGTGGTTAGTGCGCTGGATTTGAAACCCGGCGATACAATTTGGATTCCCGGTCACGGCAGATCATATCATTCGGTCCCTTGCTCTATCAGTGTAGCAATACCACGCGACATTGGCTACAGTTACAAGAAAAAAGTGTGTAAACATTGAAAAATAAAATAGCAATCTTATATTTCATGGAAAGCAAATAATTCCCCCTTAGCGTGGCGTATATTTCATAGAAATCGATGAAGAAATAAAATACTTATGGCTATATTTGTGCTCCAATGTTTGCAAATTTCTATTTGGAACTGTTGTCAAAAACCACGTGGTATTGCTACACTGTCTATGGAGGGCCTCTCCATTAGGGGTGAGGGTGAGGTTACACTACATGTATGAAGGCAACTACTAGATTGTTAAACAATATTTAATTCCAATAAACCCGCTATATATTGTGCAATAAATAAAATAAAATCACACACATTCAGTCAATAACGTACATAGACAATAATTTTATATGTACACATTTACACATAATACTAGAGATATACACGACAATACGATAATACTGTAACAGAGACTAATCACTATTCAGCAACTTAGGAGAATAAAATAATATAATACTTATAAATGATATACTAGTACACTCACTATTTAACAGCTCAACAGAAGATAATTATATGCTGAGTAACCATGCCACATTATCTATATATACGAGATAACGTACACACAACGTATTTTAAAATATGAAGACAAACTTGCCATACGGTTGTTCTATTTATAATCCAGTTAGGATATGGTGACAGTGACGTAGCCGTTTATGTGTACACAGAATATTACAACCATTGTCTGAATAGGTAGTGCGACTATAGTTTGTTAGTTTAGCATGGAAATCATGACAGTCTGCTTAAACCTTTATAATTGGTTAAACACCGTAATAGTGGACCCGACCGCTACGTCACTGTCACTGTATTCTTACCCTGACTGGACTATAATATCGTCTGATATCACTCCATTACGGATCCGAGGGAATACCAAAACGTCCAGAAAAAAACTTATATTAAGTGTATACTAAGTGTACTAACTAGTTCAACAAAGTTGCAAGACTTACTCGACCAGAATGTCACGAGGAAATGATAGGTGAGATTATCAGTGTGGGCAAGGTCGAATGTTCTTCACTGGTACATTACCAACAGTACTTTGATTTCACTAATTTGAAGATATTTTGTTGATCGGGATCTCACGTGTATGGGTGTTGCAACACAGAAACCATGACAACACAGCGTTCGAAAACAAGCAAAAAAGGACGGAAATGTTTTATGTGACTGTCAGAGGAATAGCTTCAACCAAACACACATTTAATCACAAATAGTCCTAACATAAGACGTTCTACGATATTGCTTCGTTTGGCCAGTTAAGCTGACGGACTAAACCTCCTTTAGGGTTTGCATATTTTCCATATTTGTCTAAAGCTAACTCCACGTGTGAAGATCTCCATCCGATGTTCTGCGCAGTAGTTTTGGGGTATGGTTTTGGAGAGGGATCAACTTTGATGTATTTCTCTATTGGTGTAACAGGATGAATTTCGATTGGTTCAACATCTTTGTGTCTTTTTTCTCGCTTGGGTAGGTCGTCTTTCACCAGCTGAAGAAAAAAGGCAGAAATAAAACATTTGTATGGATATTGAATACGGTTTGGACTCAGATAGAAAGATAACAATTCCTTAAGTAAAATAAATATAATGTTCTCTTGTGTGTGGTTTTATACAAAAAATGAACTTTGAACAAATCACAAATGTTCTTGGTTTCGGTGAAGGAGACTCTCTATCAATTAAATATCTTTCTATGGGAGAGCTTTTCCTCACATCTAATTGAGTATATGAGTGCAATATGCGCTCAGAGTTTCCAAACAAAAACAATGTACTTTTTGCGCTTTTATAGCAAAATCGGACAAAATTCACGTTTTGTTTGTACTGTATACTGAAAAGAGATGTTTCGCCGAGCAGCAAAAATATTTAGTATTTGCTCAAATGTTTCAACTAAACGATGGGCTCGATTAGTGTCGTCTAATTCATGAAGACTGTTATTATAACCAAGAGGTAAGTTGAAGCCGTTGTGCAATGTGCTAGACTATGCATATCAATGCAAATGACGTGGTTTGATGAAATAGAAAGGTAGAATAAAAGTCGAATATAATTTATTTTTGGTTCCTTAGGATGGTTATTCATGAACAATTGTTCCCATAACAAACTTTAACCTATAGATTTAAGTGAAAACACATTAAAACAAATATTGACGTCATTCCGGATGACGTTTAACGCAAGTTTTGTGTGACAAGAATCACAATGTGTTTTATGGGTTTTACAATCGAGTGCCACGAAATGAAATGGTCGGTTTATGGGACTATTTGGTGTGAGATCAATGGATCGGTAGATGTTCAACGGTGTACTTCACAAGACTTGTCACTTGTAAAGTCCTTATCGAAGCTGAAATCTTCCCTTACATCGATCTAGGCAGTGTTCAAAGCAAATCCTATCCTTACTTTTGTTTAACTATTTAACGACGGAAATAAACATTCGTTCAAACAAGGCATATGAGGCAAGACTCGGCTCAATATTTGTTTTATAATTGAAAGACTTAGAGTTTAATCTATAAAGTGGTATGGTGTATTTTTTTTACAAAAGTGTTTTTTCCAAAAAAAATAAACTTGTTGAATACAATAAGCATTGTATCTATAGTAAAAAACCTGTCTGCAAAAAACACCAATTGTATATATCATATGAAACCATTTCTGAAACGATTTTAGTATGTTCCACCCAACTACATGTAGAATAATCCAGAGGTAGGTGTAAAGGTGCGTTACACCGCAACCAATGCGTCTACATGTATTGGCAAATAGCTAGGGTAGCTCATCCGAATGTGTATCACACAAACTTTCTGTCTCTTCCCTCGAAGCCGGATGTCACTGAACAATAAGATAGGGATAAACCGGACGTTCACTCACCACTTTCTCAATCTAACGCAAACAAACAAGATCATCTAAATACCGATTTGTCAGTGCTGGGGGTATTTTAAACGCAACCAAAATTGTGGTAAGGATATCGCATGTACAACAATAAGCAAAGCTACAATTCACACCCTAAGGTATATGTACATGGGATGGCTACAAACAAGGATGCTTACAAAAATCAAAGTCGCGTTGCATAATTTGCATTGAGTGCGGAAATTATGTACGCTTTTGACTGGAAAGCAACCTTCCCCCCAATTCATTCATTCATTTATATTAGCTCGGACATCGTGCAAAGTACACCATAACTAGGGGTTGAATACGTTTTTAACAATCATGGAAATACAAATATTGCCGTTTTGAGATTTATTATTGCATATTTAAAACTAAGGATGGCAATCTGTATTAACGTTGGTACATTCTTCTGATCTAGTACTTAAATTCACTAACGACAGCAAACGGCATAAATTGGCATAAATGGTGGCGAGCCGAGAAATCCAAGATGGCGTCCAAGATGGCCGCCTTCTGGACAGTTCTAGCCTATTATCAATGTTATGAAAAAATAGCAGGTCTGAAAGGTGGTGGTCTCTGTTGACAGGTTTTTTATAGTGGTCTCTGTGCAGGTTTGACTGTAATTAGATTTACTGTATAAGCATTGATTTTCGTCGGGATTAAATTTCCTTAGATTTCGTGGGGGAATTTGACCACGAAATCTAACCCCAACAGTTAATCGACCTATCAAATATTGCACAAAGGTTTAATCGTCCATGTTTTGCAATCCACCTATTTAGCCCCCAACGAAAGTGCATTGATATCGCGTTTTTGGCAACATCCTTGAAACGTAATGCTCACGAAAATAAGTGATTTGACAGTATTAGATACAATAATAAAAGCTTACATCTTCGTATTTTGTTGTGAGGAACTCCCAGTTGTTGGGCCAATATCTTGCTGCAGTTTCTTCTAATTTTACGTGATCTTTCCTGAAAACACAGTATGACATATCACCATTATATACAGTGCCCACCAAAAATAAGTATACAGTAAATAATTGTTGCAAAATTAAACTTGGCTAAATTATTAAATATCTGTTTATCAGACGGTCACAATTTTACTAGTTTCTAAAACTACAGTTACTTAATGAGTCAAAATAGAGATAGAAATAATGATGATGATTTTCGAAACTAAAATAACCATGTGATCAAAAAGGCTGATTTTTTCATCTTTTTGTGACAAAGTTACCATTCAAGAGGGACAAAGAAACTTTAGATTTTGCACCTAGGGTACCAATTAATGTATGGCGTTTCCATTTAACAAAAAAAAATCCTTTTCTTCAAATATATTGTTGCTTCACTGTTCTGCAAATATTATTATTACAGGCAAGTAATTGGGCAAATAACATCTGTATACTTATTTTTGGTGGGCAGTGTATATGATAGAATAGGTAGTAAACATATGTTAGGAATCACCAAAAAGGCAATGCTTGAACCGCTGCTTGACATCATACCACGATGTTCCCCATTGTTTTATGTTTGTTATTTTTCTAAATGAATAGCCATGTCCAACTACATGTATATGTACTACATCTATATTTCATGTGCGATATTTCAATTGTCTTTAATTATATAGACTTGTTGCAATGTCATGTTTGGTGTTCGAAAGTCTTCAGTTCTGCAGTCAGCACCATACACGATCTTATTACGTGGATCATGCAATCTGTAAACAATCTGTACATACTCGGTTTCAATCAGCTAGATAAATTATATCACGGTCACATTTATTCGTAATGAGATCTCCAATAGTAGACCATTTAAACTATTCATTTTGATTTGATTTTACCTACACATTGATAATCAAATTCTAGCTTTATGTCAATGAAAAGCTATTATTTTCTTTCAACATTCTCGTTTTAAATTGATTCTCTTTGGCACTTGTGACCCGACTGAAAAATTGGTATTTTATTTAACCCTGTACATGTGCTTATATGCCAACTACATGTATAATGAATGATAAAATTGAATCTACCTGAAAAGTTAATGACAGTAATCAACTTTGACCATTAGTTTATTGTATAGTGACCCTTTAAAACGCTTAAATGTATGACACGCCAAACTTGTCAATGTCTACACAACACTTTAAAGTACAAAATCCTTGGTTTTTCTCATGTGTAGATTTATTTTGACAAATATCACGAATAATCATTTTTCATAATTGGATTGCCTCCCTTCTTGGCCCATTGAAAGAAACAAATACAAATGTAATCGACAAGAGATAATGCCGTGAATTGACGTATCTATGGAGAAAATAGGTTTTTGAACTTGTGGTTGAACCTTTTTTGTTAAAATATAATTAAACTAAGCGAATAATGTGGCGTGCCATACTTGTGTAACAAGCGATACTTGCATTTGTATAATAATGTAAATGATCGATCAACGATTTTATTTGTGAGTCTGGTCTACCAATGGTACGTTTTGGCGTGCCATACTAGGCCTGTCTAGTGCGAAAGTATTGGTCATGTCAGGATTACGTACAACTGTGAACAACCTGTACATAATCGGTTTAAACCCTGTTCAATTTATTCATATCTTATTACATTACTTCACAGTGAGACATGTAGTCTCAAAGTAGACCGTTTAAACTATTCATTTTGTCACTTTTCCTGCTTAACGTCAATTCAGGTCGATGTACGTGTTTTGAAGTGATTTGATTTTTAACTAGACCTTGATAATAAAATTGTAATTTTTGTCAATAGAGAGCTCACGTACCGCCAAATTTGAAGCACTTGGAATAAAACTACTATTTCAATTTATGGCATGCAAAAACATGAAATGTCGTCTGATGTTGATAATGAACATTTTAAGTACATACAAGTGCTTGTTATGGTATATGAATGGGCGGGAAGCTACAATTCACCAACACCATGGGTAAATCTTTGTCGTTACCCGGACTTACAAAACAAATCGTATTTATGTAAACTCAAAAGTTTGTAAATCTAAAAGATGAATGTTCTCATTTATCAAACCTTGCATTTTCAATATGGCAACAACAAAGGAGCATGCGTTACATTAATCATGGCGCGACACTTCTGTCTGAAATAATCGACCAACAAACAATAGTCAATGCAGTACCATTTGATTACATATCATGTGACTATTTAAATGGCGAATATGAAAAAGGATGAGTTTATAATCATATTTCGTGAATATGGTATAGAATCTTAATTTCAAAAGGAACAAAAAGTGAGTCCCGGGAACCAAGTTAGTGAGAAATTAATGCACGACAATAGTGTCATTTATAAGGATATAAATATCCTTAAGAATGTCTTAAAAATATACAAGAGCGTTAGAAGTTCCGTTAAGTATATACGTATATATCAATGCTTGGATTTGTCGAGCTACAAATTCCAAAACTTAATTCCGGCCCCTCCTTGAGCATGATTGTTCATATACTTGAACATGTAAACCACAGGAATTAGGCGCCTGCTCAAGAAGAGAGAAACATCATAGTCTACCATTAAATACTATATAGGCTTTAAAGGTGCTGCCTCACAGATTGGGCTAAAATTTGTGCATGCCATAAGTTACCTACCTTACCAAGTATTTATGTAATAGAAAGCCACTGACGGTTGCTTTATGAACGATTTGTGGCAAATAAGCAATATAAACCACTCTAGATATCGCGCACTCGTTAGTTTTCTTTTAAAAATAACACAGATTCTCCTTCCAACATGCTTTGTGAATTATGTAATTCACATGAGATCGAACTGTAACATCAACAAATTACAGGGTAAACATCAGTGAGATGTTAAGTTCGTTTTGCAATTCGTTTTCATCGAATGCAATAGAATTTCAGACAATTTAAGTGATATAAGTGATAATTCTAAATGGGTATTAATACCCTATAGAATTTTGAATGTAAAAATATTAATACGTGTAAATGAAAAATGCCGATGTTTCGCATGTTATTTTCAATGTCAGTGTGGTTGCTTATGGCTTATACAGGTTACTATACCAAATTTACGCGAATGTTTGACAATTTTATTTTATTTTTGCAATACACCAATATGTGAGGCAGCACCTTTAATATTGAAAGGAGAAATTGTGAATATCATACGACGATTGCCTGAGATGTAAACGACTTTCACTTTCTGAAGTCTTTAAAAAAACTGGGCATTTAAAGTATTCACAAACAAAGTATTCAAACGTACGTGACGCCTGCCATTGTATTCCTACAACGTTTGCCATTTAACAAAACGCGTACATTGAATACCATCTATAAGAAATTAACGTTTTATCGGATAAGTCGTTAAGTCTAATCCGTATTGTAAATCATACATAAATGGATAGGTAAATAGATCATAAACTTTTATAAGAGTGTAGTTTAAATAACCGCCCTATATTCACAGGTCAAAGTTTGTTTGCTTTTCTGTGGTTGTCGCCCCCACCCGTACACATTAAGGTAGGACTCGTGTTGACAGAACGTTGACCAGTTCATTATAGTGTGGGTTGCCATACTTGCAAAGTAATAAGGAAATACATTTTTATATATGTTTCGACACAAAAATAGAATATTTTTTATAACTAACCGTGCAAACATTTGTATTTTGGGGAAACCTATGTTTGGTACAAGTTATTTCAGGAATAATATTGTTAACACTGCTGCTACATGTACCTGTTGTCCAACAAATTCTCTGACTGTTAAACTACCTTAAACTCTGACTGTTAAACAACCTTAAACTCTGATTGTTCAACTCCCTTAAACCCGTCTATTATAAGCTTCAAAAGCGATGTAGCAACATTTGGAATCTAACTTAGAACACTCTCAGAGCTGATGGTGGGATGCAGGCAGTCTAGAACTACAGGGTATGAATCCGATACACCGCTTCACAGTTCCGTCTTTTCCTATGGAAAATACTAACGATACTAGAGAGAATTAAATGATGTCGTAAGGATAAATTCGTAAGGATTAGAAGATATTCGTTGAAGACGAAGTGCCTCTGAGATTAAAGAGGGAAACTACCAAGATACAGATACAGATATAGCTCTGACGGACTGAAAACCGTTGTAACGCTGTGACGAAACTCAAGGTACATGACATCTGAGTATCGTCAAAGCGATGCATCGGGTTTCAGTCCCGTCAGCACGGTATGAATCCCGATACACCGCTTTTCAGTTCCGTGAGAGAAGTGTTCTGTTTTCATAGGTTCTAACTGAACTGAAAACCAATGTAACACTCGGGATACATGAAATCTGAGTTCCGTCCGAGCGTAACATCGGTTTCAGTCCCATCAGAGTCATATGAAAATAGAACAATTCTCTGACGGAACTGAGAAGCGATGTATCGGGATTTCTACCGTGGCACTATGTCAAAATACACGTACACGTATATTGTAGGTTGTTCGACTGAGACTGTCCCTAACAGATTGGTCAATGACCTACGGCATCGAGAGAATTTTGTAGAACATTATTTATTTTATCCAGAATCATTTGAATGAAAATAGCCTTATATGTACCGAGACCATGGTAACATTAGTGTACCTATCATGTGAATATATTTTGAGCACAATATATTATTACCAATTGTTTGCATGTCTTACTTTACTTTACTTTACTTTACTCTACTCTACTCTACTCTACTCTACTCTACTCTACTCTACTCTACTCTACTCTACTCTACTCTACTCTACTCTACTCTACTCTACTCTACTCTACTCTACTCTACTCTACTCTACTCTACTCTACTCTACTCTACTCTACTCTACTCTACTCTACTCTACTCTACTTTACTTTACCGTTACCTTACACTTTACACTTTACACTTTACACTTTACACTTTACACTTTGCTTTACACTTTAATTTACACTTTACTTTACTTAACACTTTACTTTACTTTACACTTTACTTTACTTACACTTTACTTACACTTTACTTTACTTTACTTTACTTTACTTTACTTTACTTTACTTTACTTTACTTTACTTTACTTTACTTTACTTTACTTTACTTTACTTTACTTTACTTTACTTTACTTTACTTTACTTTACTTTACTTTACTTTACTTTACTTTACTTTACTTTACTTTACTTTACTTTACTTTACTTTACTTTACTTTACTTTACATTTACTTTCCTTTACTTTACTTTACTTTACGTTACACTTTACTTTACTTTACACTTTTCCTTTACTTTACGTTACACTTTACTTTACGTTACACTTTACTTTAACTTTACTTTACTTTACTTTACTTTACGTTACACTTTACTTTACGTTACACTTTACTTTAACTTTACTTTACTTTAACTTTACTTTACTTTACTTTACTTTACTTTACTTTACTTTACTTTACTTTACTTTACTTTACTTTACTTTACTTTACTTTACTTTACTTTACTTTACTTTACTTTACTTTACTTTACTTTACTTTACTTTACTTTACTTTACTTTACTTTCCTTTCCTTTCCTTTCCTTTCCTTTCCTTTCCTTTACTTTACTTTACTTTACTTTACTTTACTTTACGTTACACTTTACTTTACTTTACACTTTTCCTTTACTTTACGTTACACTTTACTTTACGTTACACTTTACTTTAACTTTAACTTTACTTTACTTTACTTTACGTTACACTTTACTTTAACTTTACTTTACTTTACTTTACTTTACTTTACTTTACTTTACTTTACTTTACTTTACTTTACTTTACTTTACTTTACGTTCCCTTCCCTTCCTTCCTTACTTACTGTGTGGTATGTAATCTAGCAAAACCCAATAGGCTTGAATAACGACACATAATAAACATACATATTGGTTTACGATACTTTTATTATTAACAATTCTATAATAAGTGGACGCCAATATTAATTTGTCGCCGGCATTGATTTCTCTATTGTGTGTTTAAGCTACAGAGTCCGTTGACAACATGTATTAATTAGAGCACCATTGATTATTGCTGTCCACCAGATCAAAAAAAGACAATTGTCGTGCATTTTTCATGATGTTGTCAAAGCTACGGCTACGTCACTACGTACGTCCAATTAGCAACATGCTGTCACGTAAATTTCTATAGCTAAAACAAATCATTGTCTACACAAGTACACAAAGACAAATCCATATCATATTATTTATAAATACAGTGTTTTATGTAATACATGTACTATATACATGTAAATGTACACAAAGGTCTCACTTAAACAACACCTTAATTTTAAGACAACCTCAAAATTAAGAAGTCACTCTTCAAGAAAATAACGTGTTAAGGTGTTTTATTAGTTAGCTCTGAGTAACAAATATACCCAGACGGTATTAGTTTATCATAATAAATCCCCCCCCCCCCCCCCCCCCTACCGATATAAACACATACAATGTATATTATACATGTATAGCCATTCATACATTTATTTATCTTCTTTTATGTCAATCCAAAATAAATATTTTGTTTTTCAGTCTCGACATTTGTCAACAATACGAACTTATTCGCAACCCACTCCGATCACCTGCCGACTCAGTCCGCCAAACAAATCAAAGTACAAAGTTATTAAACGATTGATACGTACCATATCTGATCCTGAGCCACAAAGTTACATTTCGAGGCAGCAGACGCCCCACCTGTTGATGGTCCTTTCGCTGGAGCCGCCATTTTTAAAACAGTTTATTTGTCCAACTGATATACAGAATCGAACACTGATTTTATATCATTTACAGAATTTATTTTTTAAAATCCAACGAACACACAAACAATCTACTCTTCCGTCATTAATGTGTTTATGTCTTTCTTATTCTTAATCTAATCCGTATACAGTAGAGAAGGTTAGTATTGACGGACTAGCCTAGCAACCGGCTCTTTACGACAGCAAATAAATATACTTTACAGGCGAACTGAACGTGTGACACTTTCCATTTCCTATTAAATATGTAGTGTATACTTAAATCATTCAGTATTTTACAAGCCCGGGTTTAAGAGTGTAGCGTAAACATAATATATAATTGCACCATTCGATCTAAAAGATCGATATAAACATATGGCATTGTTTGAAAGACCACTTCGCATTGAAATATCTAACGCACAAAAAGTCATTGAACATAAACCTAACGTATACACTATAAAACAAAGTAAATTTTAATTGAAAGAATTTATAAAATATATCGATGTAAAAGATACGTGAAAAACTGCCAACTAGACGTTTTTAAACTATCTTAGCTGCCAATATGAATATATTTCTTAATTAGTATTAATATAAAGTCTCAATTATTTTGGCAATCAGTCGAATGTATAAATGTTAATTAGTCCAGGAGCCAGATTTCAAAAGAGGCTTAAAATGGATTTTCATTTACCCCATCTGGTAGAAAAAGTCTGTTGGTATTTTCGAATAATATAGACATTCAGGCTTTAGAAAAAGGTGGATGCCAGATCTGAAAGTGGTGCAGATTTTTTTAACAGGGGCAACAACTCTTGCTATCCAAGAAATTTACGAAACTACCCGGTAACCTATGTTCTAGTGTGGAGTTTTTGTTTATATATGTATTGCCATATATTTGCATGGATATTGTTTATTTGATAATGTGCATCAAAAGTATATACAACAAGGACTAGTTTGAGGTCAAGGTCAAGGTCAGTGTAAGGTCAAAGTGAGAAAAATAGCTAAAAATGAATATTTGCACTATATTTTTCTTCGTATAACATGTGTTTTCAATTCAATTTGGTTATACATATGATGGTTATGTTCGTTAGTACATATTCTGTCATTATAGGCCATTTGTTTGATTCAAAATATAAAAATATTGTCAAACAGCCATTTTATGCAAATGCATGTTGGCCGAAATGGCAATCTTACGAAGACCCCTGGCATTATATGATCTTATGTAATTTTTTTGTTTACGTATGTAGTGTCTTATATTTACATTTATATTATTCATATGGTTATATGCATCAAATGGACATACACCTAAGACAAATGTAAGTTCAAGGTCAAGGTCATTTCAAGGTCAAAGTGAACAAAATAGCTGAAAAAAGTAAAAATGAGATGTCCTCTCTATTTTTCTTAGAATAATATGTGTTTTGAATTAAATTTAGGTTATTAAATGATAGTTGTGTTGGTAAGTAAATATTCTCTAATGATAAGCCATTTGATTAATTTAAAATGTATCATTTTTTATAAAAACCCAGTCATTTTATGCTTTCCGAGATGGCATTCATACGAAAACCCCTGGCATATTATGAACCTGTGTGATTAGTTTGTTTACGTATGTTGTGTCTCATATTTGCATGGCTATTAATAATTTGATTAAATCCACCAAATAGACACACACTTAGACCAATTTGAGGTCAAGGTCAATGTCATATCAAGGTCAATGTGAAAGAATTATCTTAAAAAGTACAAATTGATATTTCCGCTCTTCTTTCCTTATTCTCGCGTATGTTTAATTCATTTTTGGTTATGAAAGTGATAGATGTAGTGGTTAGCACATATTTTCTCATTATAAGTTATTTGTTTAAAAAATATATGTTAAAAATTGGTCAAACTGCCCTTTAACGCAAATGCATGCTGACCGAGATGGCATTCTTTAATTGATAGCTGCTTTCAAATATACTTGTATTCAAATATGATTTTTATTTCTGTCAGTATTATTGAATATTAGTATGAACATTGTTACATTACTCAATGTCTTACACTTAAGTGGATATAAAATACTGACCACTTCTAGGTCAAGGCCAATGTCATTTCAAGGACAAATTACAAATGCTTGAACAATTCAAGTTTTGTCTCATTTTTTCGTTACATAAAATATGAAGCACTTTGTACACTTTATTTTGTTTCTAGTTTGTATATTTAGGTGTGTAATTATTTTAGCTGGGAACATTATGTCACCATCTTTGATGAGGGAGTATACTGCTTTACACACGTCGGTCGGTCGGTCGGTCGGTCGGTCTGTATGTCAGTTATGAAGATCACACGGTTTCTGAGTAATACCCTTCCAATCCTTGGTACTAGGATCCTCGCCCATGACACTCAGGTTTTTCTGGACCTAAGATCTTCACATTTTATAGAACAGTAGATGTATTTCATTGGTTATGAGGTCAGTAAGTCGAAGTAATGGTCTCTGAACCTCTTAAGGTCTGATATGAATGTGTCGGTACTAGATGCTGGTATGTATCCGATGGGCCTTGACTGACTTACACGATGGTGTTGAATATCTCACAGGGCCTGGAATATCTGCATTTAGCGGCGATTGGTAACCCAAATGATCTGGTATATTTGGCTGCACTAGGTGGTGATGTAGCGTAATATGGCTAAAGTAATCACTTAACAGTATAGCAGTTTCAACGTTTTATTCAATACATACGCTCCGGTCTGACTGACCAATAATCAAATACATGGCATTTATATAAGCAATTTAAGCGACACAATACATAACATTATACTTATGTAAACATAATAAATCGGTGTGTTCCGGGTAATTATAACCCCAATTATAAACCCCTTTCCCTAACGCTTGTCAAAATTATCAACCTTAAAGTTTAACAGCTGTCAACCCGGGGTTAACTCATGAACTGTCAACATTGGTACAATGTTATACCTATTGTTCTTACTAAAAAAAAATAATTAAAAAAAAAAACTACTAAACTTATAATTACTTAATACTCAATTTAATTAGCCCAAACTTATAATTACTTAATACTCAATTTAATTAGCCCAAACTTATAATTACTTAATACTCAATTTAATCGGCCCAATTTTAAATTTTTCCCGGTATATACTTATAATTAATTACTCCAGAACTCCGATTATTATTGTTTACACCTTATATTTGAGATGACAATTGACACGGAGTATTTCTCCATATAATTATCACCTCTGACAACCTTGATCACATATAAATATTACAGCTGCAATGGAAAAAATACATTCAAGTCACGGTGATCAAGGTACAACAATATATTTTAATTTCAATTTCTTATTATATTTATGACTGTCAATTTTAACTTTTTTTTAAATTTTTCACACATAATCACAAAATTGTCTGTATCGTTGTAAAAACACATTTTAATTCACGACATTTTATAATTTCACACGGAACGTCTTTGAACACTGGAAGATATTAGTTGTACTCTTGTATTTTAGGTATATCCTCCAGCTCATTGACGTTTGGCTTTTACGTAACAAAATATGACAGCTACTATCCCCACTGCCGCTATAGCTATCATAATGAAAACCCAGTATGGCAATTCAAATGAAGAATCATGGATTTCGATCGAACGTAAGTTTTTCAATTGATTTATTAGTTTATTCATTGGAATTTTCTCTAATTCTCGCATATGCTCAGGAAGACTTATATTGAAATTATTTCCGAATACTTCTTTAAATGGTGACCATATGTTGAAACTTGAAATATTGGGAAAGTTATTGAAATCTTTAGCTACTACAATAGTTTCTGTACTATGGTTCTCAAAATACGAGCCTAAGGTGATATAATCATTAAATGCTTTACAGTTCATGTCTAACTGTATGAATTGCATAGGTGGCTGAACTATTATTTCATATTTCTGTCGGTTATGTACATGACATATTACCATGAAACGTAACTTGATATTTGTTGTAATAACCCAGTGGCCGTTGAACAAATATTCCGCCACCGGCAGTTTGGTATTCGGACTGACATTAATGTGACAAAACTTCGATATTTTGTCATCGTTCTTAGTAAATAATGCAATTGAACATCGTTGAGATAGAGCAACATGGTACATGGGAGATTCAATTTGGCAGAACTTTTTTATAGGATTACTACATCTAGTTAACTCTTCTGAATTCAAAATTCCAAAAATTGTACGTTGAACATTTACCACTATACCAACCGTATCTAAATCATATTTAGCAGTCATTGCCAAGTGCTTGTTTGGCGAATTTGTTGCGTTAGTTACGTATGGAACATTTAAGTTATGAATTTTATAAACGTTAAGTTTTCCGTCTAAGTCTAACAACGGTATATGTACTAATATCGCTATTTGATCATCGTACAGGAACGTATCGCATTCTAAAATTTTATACAAGTCCCATAAATTTGTCTCCATATTAACTGGTAAGATATATGAAGGAGGTACTTGTGCCATTATGTCATTAAGTAATGCCTTTAAATTAGCTGGAGTAATTAAAGAGGGTGATAATCTAGACAGAGCTAGCATGTTAATTTGTCTTTCGAAATGGTTCAAATATACCTGAGCATGTCTAGTTAGATCTCTTACTTGATTGATAATTACTTGTAAATTATTGAACATTAAGGTGTACTGTTCCAAATTATGAATTTGTTTTTCCATCTTGCCCGTTATTTTCTGCATTTTCTCATCTACTTCTTGGATTGCAGTTATAATACTATTGATTGACTTCCTATTTTGACTGATGTCATTTCTGGAGATGTTTAGTATACTTAAATTTGATTCCAAAACATGTAATATTGATCTCTGCGTAGTTGCTAATTTCTTTACATTATGTTTCAGGGCTGATAAGTCTTCATCTTTAGCAGTACCAAACAAGAATTTGAATAATCCCGAAAAAGGTAATAAAGAACGCTGCGTTCTACCATGTAAAACCTTATACCCCATATAACTTTCTATGATTTGTTGATGTGTTGCCCTAAGAAACTGAATTTCTTGTTTTATGTTAGACAGTGAATTTACAAAAACGTTATTATCGAGACTATTAATTTGACTCTGACTTTGCGAGCTCCCAATATTCTGATGTATTATACTGTCATTATAACTGGTCAACATTCGGACAGACACGTTTTCGGCTAATGCTATATCTGTCTCTAATTTATCAAGAGCATTCTGAAATACAGACACATCCATTATCAATGCCATTTTCCATTGCGATTTTGTAGTAGTAATTTCATTAGTTTTTTCGAAAATAACCCCCTCGTGTATTTCAAACCCACTTATTACACTCAACAAGCAAAAGAACACCAGCCGCTCCATACTGAAAAAAAACAAAAAAAACACCCGTAATAATGGAATTATTGATTTCTATTTGGCGGTACCTACTATTTATCAATATACTTCTTAACACAATAACACGTGTTATTTACAATGTTCAAGATTTAACAGTTATTTACAAATTCCTAACATATTTACATTTCTTAATAGTGTTTACTATACACTCATATACGCACAGTCGTTTTAATATTATTGAATATAACATATTCATCAGCCTGTATTTCGTACTAATATTGGCCATCAACTCATTAATGCATATTTATCTACTGCTTCCACGACTAATTATGTTTACATAATATTTATCGTTAACTACCACCACCCCTAGCGGTAATCGTTCATGTTTAATCGGACATTATGTAACTGTCCTTACTTACAAAGTGAATTCTCTCAACATCATAACATTTTAATATTTGTACAATTATTTATTTACACATTGAAGTCTATATATTGTTGACAATATTAATTTATAATTATTTACAACATGCTTTATATAAATTTGTTGACATTATCACATTGGGTTTCTCTACTAATGCAGATTTACCTGCCTTCGTCACGTAATATTCTTGTTTATATTACATCAATTTGTCAAGCATATTTTTCATGATTACATTATTGCTTTGTGTAGCTTTATCCATGTGATCTAAGATCATTTGTAAACAGTTTTGTTTACTATCTATGCCCTGTTTCTCGACATTGTCCTTATTGGACCCTGTGGGCATTTGACTCACTCTCATATTATCCTGATTAACTGAGCTTATAATCATGCTTTCTTGATTACTATCATCAGGCACTGAACTATACTCCGACTCTACGCTACCCATCTCCTGATTACTGACTACTTTATTGTACTCATCATCCTCTGTATTTGAAGCAGTATAATTTTTATTCTGCTGGTTATTTAATTGATCATCTAACCTACTATTTGTCTCATCCTCAATGTGCATGGTATCAGAATGAATGGAAGCATTATTATCTTGTTCTCTAACCTCTTGATCCTGATAGTCTTGCCTCAACTGTTTCCTAAGTTGTGCTAACGGAATATAATCCTCAGACGACGAGTCTTCGCGCTCTTGTCTTATTCTATGGCTATTATCATGATTATTACCATTTTGATTTGCAATTTCAGTAACTGAACTACCTGACTCATCATCACTACTGGAACTCTCAGGAGGAACTACATAATTTGCTTTTCGCTTAGGATAACCTGGAAGTACCTTGGGTTTCGGCCATTCTGCAAGATTAGCAAGCCTTATCTGATCAGCATGCACCTGATTGACAGAGTTGTTAAGTTGATTTTTAATTAAATACGTAATATCCGGTAATGCGATTTCCATCTATCCTCTAGTTTATTTTTACGCTGAAAATTCTTGTAATACACTGGATCATTTACCTCAAATTTAATATCCTGAGCCTTTTTATCAATGTGTTTCTTATTCCTGCGCTTAGATTGTTTTAAATGCTTATATGCTAATAAAAATGAACGATGTTGTTCTTGTAATGCTAATCTATGATATTCGTCACCTTGATATTTTGCCCTCGGGCGCAATAAATTATCTATAGGCAGTATGGGATCTCTATTGTACAAAAGATAAAACGGTGAGAATTTTGTGCTTGATGATACATTGTGACGTATGCCTGCTAATGCCATATTTAAATGAACGTCCCAATCCCTAGTATTACCTTGTACTCTTTTTGCTAATATATCATGCAATACTCTGTGCATGCGTTCCTGCTTTGAATTACTTTCAGGATGATACGCCGTACATGCTACATTATCTATATTTAATTCTTTCAGCACTTCCCTAAATGCGTGACTCATAAATTCTGCCCCACGATCGTGGATAATCTGGATTGGACACGAAAATCTAGGATAGATCTCATTTAACAGTAAGTCAATAACAGTATTTGTGGTTTTATCTGGTGCCGGAAATGCTTCTGGATATCCGCTGAACATATCAATGAAACATATTATGTATTTGTTATTGCTAACGGTACGTTTATACGGTCCGCATATATCAATTGACATCACTGCAAATGGAAACGGCGCTGTATTAGTTTCTTTTAACGGTGCCTTAATTTTTACTAAGTTACGAGACTGACATTCGACGCATGATGACACATAGGAATAAATATCCTTAAACATATTCAACCAAAAGTACTTAGTTTTTATAGTAGAAAACATGAACTGTCAACATTGGTACAATGTTATAGTGATCCTAGAATAACTGTACAATGTATTAGTGAACACCCAATAGGGCATGGGATAGCTCTACACAGTGATAGTGAGTATCCTCATAGGTCATAAGTACCTGTACTTTGCCGTTGCGCATCTCCAATAAGGCCAGATGTATGGCTGTACTAATTGGTTGTGAGTATCTCATTTGGCATTCTATAGCTGAACTCTGTGGTGGAACGTAAAATCCAGAATGACTGGTGATAGGTAGGTACCCCACTAAGTAAAGTTTTCATTGTGATAGGAGAACATATGAATTTCATAAATAGGTAGAGAAACTGTTAACTTACTTTTTACACCCTGTTTATACCAGGCTTTGTTAACTTTTACACAGTATCAAACAATTTTAGTCTCTAATGTAATGAATGGCAATACCAGTCAATGTAAAGCACTCAACATGACTTTGAATAGCTGTACTTGCCAATGGTGAGTACCAAACATGACGTGTGATTGACTCTACTCCAATGTTTGGACCACTCCTTACGGCATGGTATAGTCGCAAATGTGCGGTATCTATTGCACAGGGCCTTGTGTGTCTACCCTGTGGTGGCGAATACCTTTAAGGGTCTGTGATGGCTGCACTTGGTTGTGATTAGTATCCTGTAGGACCAGGTACGACATAATTATCTGATGATGTGTACAATACTTTCGCTGTTTGATGGCTTCTAGAGTATTATATCGTGGTGTATACCAAAATACAGCCTTAAATGCTTATACTCAGCGTTGGTACTACTTAGTCTGGGATGACTACATGTATTTACAGTGGTTAGTAGTGGTTAGGAACTGGGTTAGCACGAGTATATTCCTTATGACCCGGTTTGTCAGTACTTGGTGGGGATGAGTACCACAAAAATTCGGTGCGGTTGTATTCAGAGGTAGTGAGAACAGTGTAGTCTATATGGCTGTTGTGTGTTCATGATTTCATTGTATACATCTATGCATGTTTATACTCTGTTCTGTTGGTTACCAAACAGTGACTTATAATTAAAGACGCATTCACTGTCAAAATTACTGCTTTATGTAGTATGTATCCGATTGGCATGTGATAGCTGCAATCAGTGATGGTTATGTGTCCGACATGAGATAGATACATTATTTAGTGGTGAGTATCTCATAGGCATGGAATGGATATAATTAGTTGTTTTGAACATAAGTATCTAATTTTTCCTTCGGTGTCTTTACAATATAGTAATATGTTGTATGTAACAGATATGGTCTAGCTGTATTCTTAGGTATTATTGAGTACATTACGGTCTGGGATGATTATATTCTCATGTGGTAAATGCCTTCTTTAGTATAAGATGTCTGTACATTACAGTGGTCGCGAGTGGCCGCGAGTGGCATATGACCATGAGATGCATATTCCTTGCAGTGATATGTACCCACATTGTGCTTCTGATGCCTGTACCTTGTAATGATGCGTACCACATAGTGTCTTTGATGTATGTACCCTGCATTGGTGTTTACCACATAGGCCCTAAGATCTCTGTACCAGTGATTTGTACCGCATAGGGTCTAAGATGCATGTACTTGGCATTGATGCTTATCTCATGGGACATATGACTTGTATACTTATCAGTGATACCCTGTAAGGCATGGATGGCTGAATTATGTTGTGGTGAGTATCACATCAGGCCTGATATTTCTGCACATTGCAGCTGTGAATATACCATTGTCCAACGGGATAGTTGTATTATGTGCTGGTACGCACGCCGTTGTGTCTGCGTGAATGTTTCTAATAGTAACAGTGTTCTAGATAGCTTCGAATAGAATATGATATTGGGTTTTCTCAAGGGTCTGGGAATCCTATATATACCTAGGTTTATTGATACATATAATTTGCATCATTAAGTATGAGACCCCCTCTGAGTCTGAGTCAATGGTGTATATAAAGGATTAACGGCTGTTACGAAAACAGATAACTGGTTGTTTTAACATTAATGAGTAGTTTATACATGCGTGGACTTCATCACCTGGTCGTTTAGTCAGGTAAATGTAAAGCCAATTGCAATTTCATACAAAGTGAGGCAAATCAAAATTGCATGTGCAATAAAATGTACTGTTGACCTAAGATGACATTGATCATGTCAATACTATCTATACAAATATATGATAACATCATTATAAATATACATGTATGTCAATTTTGAATGAAAACGACTAGTACTATGAATGCAACTTTTATTAAACAAATAACTTTTACTTATAATGAAAGGAGAATATGTTCTAACCCACATATTTATTACTTCCATAACCAAACTTTATTCAAAACATATGCAAGAATAAGAAAAATAGAGAGGAAATATCAATGTTGGTCTCAAATTGGTCTAAGGTGTATGTCCATTTGATGAATTTAACCAAATTAATTATATACATGCAAATATGAGACACTACATACGTAAACAAACTAATCACATAAGGCCATAATGCCGGGGATTTTCGTATGAATGCCATATCTGAAAGCATAAAATGACTGGGTTTTTATCAAAAATGATTCATTTTGAATTAATCAAATGGCTTATCATTAGAGAATATTTATTTACCAACACAACTATCATTTTAATAACCTAAATTTAATACAAAACACATGTTATATTAAGAAAATAGAGAGAAAATCTCATTTTTTACTTTTTTAGCTATTTTGTTCACTTTGACCTTGAAATGACCTTGACCTTGACCTCACATTTGTCTTAGGTGTATGTCCATTTGATGCATATAACCGTATGAATAATATAAATGTAAATATAAGACATTACATACGTAAACAAAAAAATCACATAAGATCATAGAATGCCAGGGGTCTTCGTAAGATTGTCATTTCGGCCAACATGCATTTGCATAAAATGGCTGTTTTGACAATATTTTTATATTTTGAATCAAACAAATGGCCTATAATGACAGAATATGTACTAACAAACATAACTATCATTTTTATAACCAAATTGAATTAAAAACACATGTTATACGAAGAAAAATATAGTGCAAATATTCATTTTTAGCTATTTTTCTCACTTTGACCTTACACTGACCTTGACCTTGACCTCAAACTGGTCCGTGTTGTATGTACTTTTGATGCACATTATCAAATAAACAACATCCATGCAAATATATGGCAATACATATATAAACAAAAACTCCACACTAGAACATAGGTTACCGGGTAGTTTCGTAAATTTCTTGGATAGCAAGAGTTGTTGCCCCTGTTAAAAAAATCTGCACCACTTTCAGATCTGGCATCCACCTTTTTCTAAAGCCTGAATGTCTATATTATTCGAAAATACCAACAGACTTTTTCTACCAGATGGGGTAAATGAAAATTGAAATTCTCGTCACCAGCTCCTAGACTGGTAATGAATCACTTAAGTATTCGATTTAAAAGATTGTTGAAACACAGATATTGAGATAAGTTGGTGTAGCGAGGTGTTATTTACACCATAGCCCTAAAAATACACAGATTGGACACTTAATTGAAAACTCAGAGAAATTGAAAAATAGCATGCAGCAAATTCTGTTACATGTATTTAGCATAAAACCTTTTGTTTGTCATCCTTTTTAATGATCCATGACTCATTTTGAAGAGCTAAGTTTCTTCTACTGCATGATGTTTTTATCTTCCTCTTATAGAATTCTGAAAAATATATTTTAATGAGGCAAATCAGGTATTTTCTGATAAACTTGTAATTTCCATTAAAATGAGAGTAGATCTGGTATCATTCCTTGACTGATTTCAATAAATGAGGTATCATTTTTAAGCTGAATAATAAATCTATTGCATAAACTTATTAGTGTTTGCCTTTGTGCATTATAACAGGAGATATAAGGTATTAAAAACGAAGAGCTTTCGCGAGATTTCAATAAACTGCCGCGAGATTTGGTACCGTGATTTTTCCAATCTTTGTATTTTTAGATCTTTGTTTACACATAGGGACGTCACGCATAGTGTTGCCACCATTTTCTGTAACATGACGTTGACGTTATTTTAGTACAAAATGTACGTTTTTTCACACACATTACTAGACGTTGTAGATTTAGACTGATTATATTAATTAGTTAAACTCATTATCATTAAATGATAAAAGGTACATGTGTATTAATTTTAAAATTTCATGGACAAATTTGCGATTGCATTGTCCATAACATTGCAGTCTAAACGAAAGAAAATATGAATAATGATGTAAACAGGCCCCAATCTCCAGAAGCATCTCAAGTAGAAATCTCAACTCAAATTGAGATTTTGCTCAAGTCAAGAGTATAAATATGAGATCATTCTTAAGTTTTATGCTCAAAATATTTACTGTAATAAACTCAGAACAATGTATCTTTTTTAAGGCGCCAACTTTCAGAGTCTTGTCTCCCATGGAAATTATCTCAAAGACACATGACATTATTTGAGATTTATCTCAACTCAGATGAGATGCTTCGGGAGATCGGGGCCTGGTATTTTGCGTTATAGTCATCTTACTTTATTATTTGCATATAAATTTAATTGATTAAGTATTTAGATTAATTCCTTCCTTTAATTGTAGATCCCATACATATCTATTTCGAACATCCTTTCACTGAAACTCCTTTTATGAAATTCCCCAATTGTATATAAAATTATGATATTGTGGACGTCATATGGGCCAAATTGCCATTTTACTCTTTTCTGATTTGTTTGCTGTGCATGATTGTAATTAGGCTAAAATATTTACATTCGTATTTATCAGATAAAATGCGGCAAGTACATTGGATATGTTTTCTATATTGTCCTTCTTAAGATGTATCACTCATTTTGAGGCTGTCCAGTTACATTATCCTGACACCCAATTATATATAAAATTATGATACATGTATTGCGGACGTCATATGGGCCAAATTGCCATTATGCTTTTTTCATTTTATGTACTAGTGTTCTTGTTCAACTGTTTATTGTTGAGGATCTCATGGAAGATTGCCATTTAATATAATTGTCAAATGGGTTTCCTCGTAAAATAGAGTCTTCATTATTATTATTATTACGTTTCTTTATACTATCTTTTTCGTTTAATTTTTCATTGTATTCTTGCATTTTATCTGCCCATGTACTATAAAACTATTTAAAAATTGATAAATTTACTAGTTTTATTGATTATATTGCTACGAATTCATAAAACGCTAGTGCGCATTATAATGTAATTTATCGCGATTTAAGTCAGTTTCGCGTTATGGCTAGTATACCTAGCTAAATAACCATTAACTCTTATAGTGTTGCATGTATCACAACGAAAATTAGTGCAAAAGAACCTCTGATAAGTGAGTCACACATTTATCGGGTATCAATTTCATACGTACATCGAAATTGCATTTTATTTGCTTGGAAAATACACAAATTTATTGATAACAATGCAATTCATACAAATATTTCGCCGTGGCTAGACTTTTTCAAACAAATATATCACTATGCTTTACGTGTATATTTCTTTTGAATGTGATACTAAAGCAATCGTAATCAAATGAGATTTAATTAGGTACCAAATATATTGTCTTTCTCTGTCGTGGTTTTTTTCTGAAACAATTTCTTGCACAACAAGTCGGTCTTTTTTCTTACGAAAATATCAAATGGGACAATCGATCCATCTTCAAACACATGCTTACATCTGGAAAACACCCGACGTTACGACACCTCCGTTTTCAATATATATAACGTCACTTCCCACCAACACTATGGCACAATTTTGGTGAATTTGGCGGAAACCTTGAAAAGATCATACATGTACAATATTTAGTAAAGTGCGCGGGAAATCGTGTTACGTTGAGACATCAAATGTTAGCACTCGCGCGTCAACTATAAACATTAGCATTACGGACAGTGTCATTAATTCATCACATATGAAAACTTGAATTTTGTTACGTTTTTGAATAGTTTGATATCTTATTTATTGATGTGTCTTAAAAAATAAGGGCACTACTAGATATTATACCTGCACAATTCACGAAAGACGACAGTGATACTATTATTCGTGTTTTTATTAAAGTACTCGAATGAAAAACTATGCCCAACGGTTGGGATTTAAACAGTAAGCATTTCTCCTGGGTGGGGATTTAGACATCAAAACATTAAAAATATCTAATTCCCCCGGGTCGCCCGCCGCCCCCCCCCCCCCCACCCCGGGCGGGCAAAATATTGACTGGTTCAAAACGCTTGACGCATTCAGTACCAGTAAGTATTGTACTCGACATTCAGCAAAATTCAGCACACTACACCGTTTAGCAATACACAATAAGAGTAATGAACAAAACGATATAATTGATTAGCAATTAGCAGAACAGCGCTTTATCAACTCTCGTTCAGCAGATAACAGCAATACCACAGCGTATAAATCAAACAACTGTATGACTTATTGGGAGACTATACAATTCAATGTGTATTTCTTATTGCGAACAAATCACTTGTAACTTCCGGTAATTGTATGACTTATTGTGAGACTATACAATTCAACGTGTATTTCTTTTTGCGAACAAATTCACCTGTAACTTACGGTCACTGTATGACTTATTGGACTTGACTATACAATTTAACGTGTACATTTTGTATATCTTATTGCGAACAAATTCACCTGTAACTTCCGGTCATTGTATGACTTATTGGACTTGACTATACAATTCAATGTGTATTTCTTATTGCGAACAAATTCACCTGTAACTTCCGGTCATTGTATGACTTATTGGACTTGAATATACAATTCAACGTGTATGACTTATTGTGATAACAGGAAGTTGACTCGTTTATACACTGTGAATTCAACGCATAACACAATTTATCATGTTTTATGTGTTACATGCATTGTTTTTATTTTTTAAGTATAATTGTATTTTTGCAATTTAATGTTAATAAAATATGTGTTGTGTTAATTTAATTCAACAGAGCCTGACATGGTATAATAATGTGAAGAACATTTTTGTATATATAAATAATTATGTGGCCTTTAGATTTTAATAATACCCAATACTGTAGACATGATGTGTACGCTCTTACTAAGCAATAAGCAATAGACACTCAGCACATACATTTAATATCAATAATTAAAATTGATGTATTCAAATAATTGTCTCCAATGAAATTTTAAGATAAGCGATGTAGATTTTTGTGAAATGAAACTATTTCAAGGGAGATAACACTCGACCGATACCCACTAAGATTGCCTGTATTGTTATCTCCCTTGACATTCTTAAAATTTATTCCGCTTTCGGTTTCGTAATACTAAAACATGTCTCTGAAATAGTGTACAGTCAACCCCCTCCTGAATAACGTCTTAATATTAAGATCACCTAAAAACTAAGACCAGCTGATCGCAAACTGATTAACGTTATATGAGTACGGTACTATTTTATCAAATCATTTACGGAAATCGTAAATTTACGTTTAAATTTGAATTCTTTATAATTATTTAACTGCTCCAAATTGAAGTAAAGGGATATATACAATATTAACAATGATTCATTTGATGATCTTCTTCAAACAATATATGTCCCCTATTTGAAGAAGTAAAAGCATTATACGGAATTTAAATGTTCGTAAGTGCTTTGATAAAACAGTTATCTAGATGTAGTGAGTACTGAGTTATTTTTGTGTAATGCCAGTGTCTAGTAACGGCTTACAATGTTAAAATACCAAACTGAAAATATATTAATTGTGTAGTGAATGTTATTAAGAACAGAATAAGTTTGTAGACCGTGCTGTTCAGATAAGCAATGCATTTTACTAGCTCGGTTCACTCGCACAATCACCACAATGATACTTTAATGTGTTTGTGGGATACGTAACTATACTACAAAATTTGATACTATGGGACCAAGTTTATTCAATACTTCAAACTCTTCTCGTAAATCTAAATTGCATCTTTCCACAAATTTTCCATCTTTATGCCTTTTCAAATATCAATATATTGTAAAGCATAAACCATGAATGTATATATACTATATTTTTAAATAAACGGGGTTACTCAATAAATTTCCCTTGTGAATATTTTGAAAACTAAATGATGTAATGTTCATATAACATTATGTTACATCTGTAATATTGTAAGCAAACAAAGATTGCGACAATTTTTGATGTCTAAGTGCTGATAAGCCCGACCTCACTAAACGTTCATGTTACTTTCAAGCCTCTGTGATAATAGAATGTGGTCCTTTTTGGAATATTTTGGATCTTACACAATGTTAGAATAGAAAAGGGACAAACATGTCTATGTTATTCTTGATAAATTGGTCCCAGTCGATAGGGCTTATCAGATACCAAAAAAAAGATGACGTTACCTCAAAACAGGTTGTCCAAAAAGAAATTACATGTATACAGTTTCAGTGTCTATTTATCAAATCCCTACAATCTGCTATCGCAACGAAAATGTGCACATGTATAGACAAAAAAATCAAGTTTATTCTGTTACCAATATTAAGATTATAACCCGGATAATTTTTAGAAAAATGTTTCTAAAATTACCTTATTTTGTCCGTGACGTCATTTTGTATTAATTAACGACGTTTTCACGATGCATGTCGATTTCTTACATTTCCCTTCGTTCACTCGTTCTTTGATACTATCCTTTACATTTGCACATGTGTCTTACCTGATCATCTAACCTTCATTTTTGATGTTCCTCAGCAGCATAGCTGTGTCCGTTGTCTTTAGATTGTACACTAGCGATTCAGATAGCACAATAGAAAGAAATAAACTAAACCTGTTACTTGTCTTTGTTAAACCAGCTCATTCATAAACACCGCAGGTGATTTGTTGTTTTGAATGCAAGATGTGTCAGGGCCACACATTGTACATAAGGTGTTGAGTAAATTCCTTGTACATATCAAATGCATAACATAAGAGATAACTTTTGTGAAATTCTGCTCATATAAACGATGCATTTTTCTTCGTTCGTCGTCTGTCTATAGTTTGCTTGTGTAGACAAGAAAAATGTGAATGGCAGATCATGAGACTTTCTATATGTAAGGGCTACCGGTCGCGGCATGTCCTCTGTGCTACAGAGTTCCCTCAACTGATTTCCAGGGAAAATCACTCTTACCGACTTGAAATTAGTCAAGGAAAATTCCCTCCCCTGATTTCCAGAAGTCACTCTTACCAACTTAAAATTAGTCAGTCAAGTTTACCTCCCCTGATTTCCAGGGGAAGTCACTCGTACCGACCTAAAATTAGTCTAACCGAGTTCCCTCCCTTGATTTCAAGGGAATTAACTCTTACCAACTTAATCAAGGAGAGTACCCTCCCATGATTTCCAGTGGAAGTCACTCTTGACAACTTAAAATTAGTCAAGCAGAGTTACCTCTCTAATTTCAAGTGAAGTTACTCTTGCACTACAGAGTTCCCTCTCCTGACTTTTCAGGGGAAGTCACTCTTATTTACAATGTACTTAAAATTAGCCAAACAGAGTTCTCTCACCTGATGTTCAGGGGTAGTCACTCCTACCGACTTCAAAATAGTCAAACAGAGTTCCCTCGAGAAAACCGATTTAACTCAGAAACAGTGTATCGGGATTCATACTGTGCTGTAGCCATGTCCGGAGAGTAGACCGTCGATTCATCCCGAGCTGGTTGCTGTCGTAAAATAATGATGTGTGCTTGAATCATCAATTTCAGGTGTTACCCTTTCTCAGTCGACACCATTCAGTTTGGCTGGTGTGTCGTGCAATGAAACCACAGTCATGTAGGCACTGGTGATGGGTATCCCACCATGGTGGTGTTCCCGGTTGACCGCTTGTCCTTTCCGTCGGAGAATGCTACTGTTTTTATACCAGGTATGGCCGGAACTAAGGATACACGACATCTGAGTTCCGTCCGAGCGTTACATCGGTTTTCAGTTCCTTCATAGCTATTATAAGAACAGTACAATTTACCGGCGGAATTAACAAGTTGTATATCGGGAATATTGCCTTGCATACCTGTTTGCTGATAAGTGTGTATACATGTGAAGTCGCCTTATTGTAGTCAACCAACATCTCGTTAACAGTACTTAACCCCCGCGGTAGTTTCTAATCGAAATAGTAATTGAACGGGTATATAGAAGAGCTCAGATAGAGACAATAGCCTTTGTAATGCAAAAGATAATACGACTGGCCTAGAGCGTTCGCTTTGAGTGCAAGAGGTCTCGGGTTCGATTCTAGATCGCACCACGCCGAAGTCATGAAAATGTATCATGCGTCATTCGTCATAGTTAGTTCCTACTGGCCATGATAATGTGACCGGGACTTAAAACAGCATTCAATAAGATAAAAGAGGAAATTTATACGTGATACAATCAGGTTATGTACATGCGGCTTCAAACACTAGCACGCTCTGAAAATTCGACCTAGACAATGTAAACCTTCATTTAAATGATCAAGTTGGATAGTTTTTGTAAATAAATGCTATACAAACAAAGAAGATACCAGGTGAAAACGCGTTTTAAGCCATTTCTACATTGATTTTACCTGTAAATGACCTTGACATTGACCTTTGAAGATTCTAAGAATGTTTTAGTTAAAAAAGTTTTGCTGTGTCTATAACAATTAAACAAAGTTATTTCAAAAAGTTGCATCATATTCCTGATATTTTCATAACATTAATATTAACTTATTAAGCTAATACTGTCAAAGAGGCGGCCATCTTGGATGCCATCTTGGATTTCTTGGAACCACTTTTGTCAATTTATGCCGGCAGTCTCAGATACTACAGACTTTCCCGAACTTTTTGGTATATGACATGTCTTGTAAACAGAGAGGTCCTACCCCAACTTTTTTTCTTGAGATTGTCACCCTACCACAAGTGCAATAGACTAATGCAATACGCAATATACCAGGTGAAAATCCCCTAGCATTTCAAAGACAAGTTATATATGAGTATATCAGTTATGTTAAAAAATGCGTGACCGCAAGTTGCTTGAATCGCCTACATGTTATGACTGAATTATTGATGCGGTACATTTGTACTAGTATTTTTGAGATCAGTTAAGGTAATTGCCAACTCTAAAAAATTTCTGTACAAGAGGCATCAGTAACCTGATTTTTTATGGCAATTAGTTAACTTTATTTTTTTAGTCAGTAACCAATCTCCGGGACATTCAGCTACATACACGCTACGAATACTGGACTTTGAGCAAACATTACTGCCAAAAAACAAATTACGCTTGAAATAATGACGTAATATTTTCACAGGACATTGGGCAATGTCAAATGAGTAGAAAATGATACGGAAATGTGAGTGTTGTTGGTTTAGCAACGGACTTATCCGATCAACTTTCTATACATCATACCTCTCCAGAGTGGTCTACTGTAGAGCAACAACTTCGCTATAACAACACCTTAAAGATTCCCTAAACTGATAATCTATTTACTATAAATTTAACCTAGAGTAACAACCTCTAAACGACGGTTAATATGTGTAGCTTCCAAAGGGCGTTGATCTATTAACAGACCATAGGCGGATCCAAGGGGGGGCGGACCCGGCGTACGCCCCCCCCCCCCCTAAAATCGCCGGAGCCTAGGTAATTTAATCATAGATTGGATGTAAGAACAATATTGATATGCAATTTTTTTTCGTTCGCTTCGCTCGCGTCAATAACAAAATAATAAATCAATGGATTTTTAAGTGAACTTAATGCTCTATGCAAAAAACAAAATACGGGACTGATTGGTAGCATAATGCCAAACATCGGCTACAGAATTGCCGAGATTCTTGCACATTAAAAATGTCCGACAAGTCAGTAATACAGTTGGCTTGATTTTCTTATAAACCTGTCATTTTCATTAAATAATAAGATATCTCAAAATGCAGCTGACGAATTCCGTGGTTATATTTAAAAAGTCACGAGGCAGAAAGCCACTGGTCTCCCTAGTCGCTGGATCCCAAGTATTTCACATTTCTTCTTAAACAAAACTGAAGCCCTGGAGTTCGTAGAGTATGCTGCTCAGATAGACATTGCATTTTTTCTTCGTGACGAATTTACAGAAGTTATATATATATATCAGTGAATATTATCCAGTCGATAATCGTTAGTCCTGGCTATGCTGCTCATATAAACAACGAATTTTCTTGCTCGCTTCGCTCGCTGTAGAACTACGTAAATTCAATGAAAGCCGCCAAGTTTTGATTTACCAATGAGTTGGTTGGGTATGCTGCTCAGATAAGCACTGATTTTTTTCTAATTATTACAATTACTACATCAGTGAATATAACCAAGTAATAAGGATGTGGTGTTTGCTGCTGAAATAGATAATTGCAATTTTTCTTCCTCGCTGCGCTCGCACAACCACTATCAGTTAATTTTGTCAAGTAGTGAATGAGTATGAGGGATATGCTGCTCAAATAATTAATTCATATATTCTTGCTCGCCTTGCTCTCACATTAACTTTATCAATGAATATTTTAAGATAAAGAACGAAATTGTGTGGAATGCTTCTCAGAGATACAGTTTTGTCTTGCTCGCTTCGCTCGCGCATTTTCTTTGGGGGGGGGGGGGTATCAATACATGAATGTACGCCCCCCTAACGCCAAATCCTGGATCCGCCACTGCAGACGTTGTACTGTAGTTAAGCTTACGTCGAATTTTCATATGACAAAAATAAAAGTAGTCATTGGCTTCGTAAATACTTGTTCAGAATCTCATAATCATAAAATATGGGTTATAGGTGTATTTCTAGGTTATGCATGTTTATGTACTTTAACCATAGAGTTTATACAGTTAATCCCCCCGTTTAGCTACCCAAGTTGGAAATTTACCTATACCATTTCAACTGAATGTTATGGGAAAAGCTTAAACAATAGAAATAAACAAAGAGAAGTATGTTGTAGATTGTCCTTGTGGTGTGTGGTGTCCGGTTGTTTTTGTCCTGTCACATGGCTCTCGTTCCGTTTTAGTTTGACTGACTGAGCCGGCAGACTTTCAGGACGGGATGCCGTGTTTTCAGTGCTATGTGTGTTTTTAATGTTTTATGTGCTCGGCTGGTTAAGTTGAGTGCTGCCTTCCCTGTCTGACTTAATATAATCTTTTCGCTAACACCAATGTAGTCAATGCTGACCTGGGATGGTATTCAATACTGATCTTATTTAATTGGAGAATAAGGATAGTCAATCATATCGCCTGTTACTGACCAAGAGTTTAATATGGTGTGATCGGATTGGTTGTCCTTATCCTTAAGTCAAGTAAGATCAATATTGAATACCACCCCTGAACCCGAAGATTTGGTCAACTATGATTACCTGCACTTTTAAAATGGTACATGTAACACATTTCGCTTGACAACAGTTCGAGGGAAAACTGAATCTGCAGTGATAGATGGCCAGTACGTGAAACGTCAGATGATGACGTCACTCTCTCATATACATACAAGTACGGTGTAAGGTATGGTTTGCCATTGTGGTGTAAGGCCTACGTCTACTGAAGTGATTGTAGACGTACCCAATGTAAAACATTTCACAACCTATTTTTATTGAAGGGGAATATCTGCAAAGATGTATGTTTTAGATCTTTGGGAGTTGGAAAACAATTTCGCACAAAAGCTTGGAAATAGAATCAAACGACCGTCTGAAACCGGAACTTCCTACCTACATATCACAGTGGTTTATTATCAAAGTATGACCGTGTTGTGTTTATTTATAATACAAATGTAGGCCTGCATTATTCATTTGTAATTGAAAAATATTTCACAAAGTAGCATTCTAGTGGGGACCTAAGCAGCGGCACATGGTTTCAGTGTTTGCCAAGTCCTTATTGTTACACCTTGAAGTACTAAATACAAGAAAAGGTAGTGCAGCGGCCATTTTAGCCGCAACGGAAATGGCGTTACGAAAGCTGGTTCCCAATTTTTCTATAGTTGTCTCGGCAAACACGGATACCCCGTTCCTGTGACTTCATATCTGTTGCGATCAAACTTGGCCACTGCACTACCTTCTCTTTATAGGGTACACTTAGATAATTTGAAACCAGGTGCCTATGGACACAAGAAGAAATGAACGCTCCTGGATACGGTATTTAAAGTCAGTTGATTGTCGTTTTTTACATGTTTAGCAAGTGATATTCGTCAAATTACGCAAATCCTGAAACACTCGACGCAAAGCAACTTATGATTTTTCACATGACAAAATGTAGTCCTTGAACAACAAGAATGCCGTCATATTTATATGCCTACAATAGAAATAATAACCACAGAGAAATTCTCTGCCATGTGATGTGAACTTCAAAACAGCCAATCAGTGTCGACATGAACTCGAAAATTGAGTCAACCATGATTGTTACTGGACACATTTCGTCGGACAACAGTCCGAATATCGTCGGAACCCATGGTATCAATTGATTTCGTTCTACTACAAATTTAACCAGTAGCGAAGTGCAGACCGATCAAATGTTGGGTCCGACGATTCAGTCCAAGGGAAATCAATACAAGGTATGAATCCCGATACACCGCTTCTCAGTTCCGTGAGAGAATTGTTCTATTTTCATATGGCTCTGACGGAACTGAAAACCGATGTAACGCTCGGACGGAACTTAGATGTCATGTGTCCTGAGTGTTACATTGATTTTCAGTTCCGTCAGAGCCATATGAAATTAGAACAATTCTCTCACGGAACCCGAAAAGAGGTGTATCGGGATTCAAACCGTGAAAATGCTAATGCAGTTGTTGATGGTATAATGATATATGTGTTAACGTTTCGTCAAATACCATTTGAATGACGTTTGTGATGTCAATAAAAATAAGCAAGTGTTAGTTAAGTTTTATAAGTCTGTAACTTCGTAATTAGATGAACGTATGTTGCTCAAATGTTTAAGAAACTGTGCATGAATATTAGTAGGCCTATTGTCTTTCTGATGCTAATATTGTCGTGATTTTCATCAATTTTTTCCCTAAGCCCGTTTTCCTGGAGAACGCGTCTCATACTAGTATACACTGCTCAAAAGTTCTAACCCGCCACCATAAGTATGTGTTATAATTTTGTTAATACTGCACGTACTCTCATGAAAGTTTGCATACCGATACTTGAATAATACGTGCATTTAATTATTGATTAATTTTGGCAGATAAACGGTCATGTTACTCGTTACAGGCGCGTTACGTAATGAAGTCGATTTTACAAAGTCACAACATATTTCACCCACATTGTTCATGAATACGTGCATATTGCAACGCAACAAACACGTATTCATTAACATTTAGCACAACCGATGTCTGCCCTCTCAGAAAAACACGTAACATGCCCAGATTGACTCAAAACGAACCTGGATGAAGTGTAATAGTCTATAAGAATCTAACAACACAATTTCACAAAGGCTATTTCAATGAAATGTCAATTTTGCAAATTTTGCTTGAGTGTTGATTTCAAAAGTTGAAGGTTCCTGTGAATGAAAAAACGAAAATAATCATTAAAATAACAATTACAAACGAAATAGAAAATCATTTTTGTAATAAAAAGCAAAACTAAGGGCCGCAACTTATCCAAACTGATGACATCCCGACAGGTCAACCGCGTTCTGTTCATGCCAAATTCAACATGTTACGTGTTTTTCGCGTAGGATAATCTTCACTAACATCAGAACCGTACATAAACACGTGCTTTTCGACACGCATGTATTAAACGTGTAAATTATGCTAGATTACGTAACAAGTCTAAAACGGTGAATTAGACCGTTAGTAGGCCAAAATAAACAAATAGTTGGCTTCATTGGATATTCATATGTCATTATGTGAAAGTTCGTGTTCATAAATGCATTATTAAAAAAATATTATTAATAAAATAAAACAAGAGGGCCCAAAGGGCCATAGGTCGCTCACCTGTCCTAGTAGTTCATACACCCCTAATGGTAGCCTCTATTGCATGTACAAGGTTTTCATATTGTCTTATGCTTTTTATTTACATCACATTTAGACCCAATGACATATTGAAGTGATTTGACCTTGTGACCTAGTTTTTGACCCCGGATGACCCAATATTGAACTTGATCTAGATTTTGTTGGGATGATCATTGTGACCAAGTTTCATAAAGATTAGGCCAAGAGTGTGACCTCTACTGACTACACAAGATTTTTCTATGATTTGACCTTGTAACCTAGTTTTTGACCCTGGATGACCCAATATCGAACTTGACCTAGATTTTGTTGAGATGATCATTGTGACCAAGTTTCATAAAGATTAGACCAAAATTATGACCTCTAGCGACTACACAAGATTTTTCTATTATCTGACCTTGTGACCTAGTTTTTGACCTCGGATGACCCGATATCGAACTTGACGTAGATTTTGTTGATATGATCATTGTGACCAAGTTTCATAAAGATTAAGTTAAAATTGTGACCTCTAGTGACTACACAAGGGTTTTCTATGATTTGACCTTGTGAGCTAGTTTTTTACCCCGGATGACCCAATATCAAACTTGACCTAGATTTTGTTGAGATGATCATTGTGACCAAGTTTCATAAAGATTAGGCCAAAATTGTGACCTCTACTGACTACACAAGGTTTTTCTATGACTTGACCTTGTGTCCTAGCTTTTGACACCCGGATGACCCAATATCAAACTTGACCTAGATTTTGTTGAGATGGTCATTGTGACCAAGTTTCATAAAGATTAGGCCAAAATTGTGACCACTAGCGACTACACAAGGTTTTTCTTCTATCTGACCTTGTGACCTAGTTTTTGACCCCGGGTGACCCGATATCGAACTTGACCTAGATTTTGTTGATATGACCATTGTGACCAAGTTTCATAATGATTAAGCTAAAACTGTGACCTCTAGTGTCTACACAAGTAATTGTGGACGGACGGACGACGGACGAAGAGTGATCACAAAAGCTCACTCTGTCACTTTGTGACAGGTGAGCTAAAAAGGGGGATAATTTGGACAAATTATGCAGGACCATTACCTACTCATGTGTAGGTCCTTTTGGTCATGAAGGTAAACAAATAAGCATTTCTTAGTCCAAAAAAGGCATAATTTCAACAAAATGCTAAATATTATCTTCTCCTGTGTAGGGGTTGGGGTCATGATGGTGAACAAGTATGCAAAGTATCAAAGCAACATATCAATGCACTTTGAACATATTAGAGGTTAACAAGACTGCGTTCAATAAACGCTTATGCCCCCGGGAAGTCTAGTCCATAACAAGAATAAAGTATATAGTTATATTGGATATCTTCCAAGGGGCACAACTGTGTGAATTATCAGCGAACCGGAACGTGCCAACGATATGCGCATCTCCACTTGGTAGTGAAGCTATCCATGAAGTTTTGTTAAAATCTGAGCAGTTGTTCTTGAGAAATAGCCCGGACAAGAATTAAGTATAGTTATAGTGCGATCTTCCAAGGAGCATAACTGTGTGAATAATCAGCGAACCGGAACGTGCCGACGATATGCGCATCTCCACTTGGTAGTGAAGCTATCCATGAAGTTTTGTTAAAATCTGAGCAGTTGTTCTTGAGAAATAGCCCGGACAAGAATTTAGTATATAGTTATAGTGCGATCTTCCAAGGGGCATAACTGTGTGAATTATCAGCGAACCGGAACGTGCCGACGATTTGCGCATCTCCACTTGGTAGTCAAGCTATCCATGAAGTTTTGTTAAAATCTGAGCAGTGGTTCTTGAGAAATAGCCCAGACAAGAATTGGACGGATGGACAGGTGAATCACTATATGCCTCCCGATCTATCGATACGTGGGCATAAAAACCTGTACCTAAACTTTAACATTTGCATTTCCAAGTCCAAAAGGGGGCATAATTTCAACAAAATGCTCGATAGAGTTACCCACCCCTGTGTAAGGGTTGGGTCATAATGGAGAACAAGTATGCAAAGCAATATGTGAATGCACTTTGAAAATATTTGAGGTAAAAAAAACCTGTACCTTAACTTTAACATTTGCACTAAGTTGAAAAAGGGGGCATAACTTCACCAAAATGCTTAATAGAGTTACCTACCCCTGTGTATGGGTTGGGGTCATGATGGTGAACAAGTATGCAAAGTATTAAAGCAATATGTCAATGCACTATGAAGATATTAGAGGTTAAAAAACCTGTACCTAAACTTTAACATTTGCACTATTTGCACTAAGTAGAAAAAATTAATAATTTCAACAAAATGCCTGATACAGTTACCTACTCCTGCATATGGGTTGGGGTCATGATGGTGAACAAGTATGCACAGTATGAAAGCAATATCTTAAAAGACTTAGAGAATATAAGAGGTTAAAAAACCTGTACCTAAACTTTAACAAAAGTGTTACGCCGACGCTCGGGTGACTGCAATAGCTCCCCTTATTCTAAGAATAGTGGAGCTAAAAACACAACTATAAAACCTGATCAGCTGGTTAAGTTGAGTGCTGCCTTCCCTGTCTGACTTAATATAATATTTTATTGTATTTAACGCAAAATTATCAATATCAGTGAAATCATATCTTTTCGCTCCTGCTAATCGCATTATCGTTTATTTTTTTACCCCCGGTCTGCGTCACATCCGGTAAGGGAGGTTACTCTGCACACACTATAATCGCTTAATTGAAAGGGTGTATAGCTGTGATTTTTCCGATACCAATTCAAAGATCTCTAATAGAGATTTCTAGAACAGTTTTCCTTTTTCAGATATCACAAAAAATAAAAAAAGTTATGACATTTTAAAGTCGGAATAAATCGTTCAAAATCTGGAAAAAAATCTCTATGTAATTAGATCTACATGTTAAGCGTATATTAACATAAATTTACGAAGTAGTGGAAAGTCTAAGGTGCATGAAAGAACATTAATTAAGCATGAGAACACTTTGGGCAAGATGTTTCTTAAAGTTTCATAAATATGATGGAGAGGCAAATACAGTAGAAATTTTAGCAAAGCAATCTACAGGCAGGCTCGGCCCAACTAAAAAAATAACTAACATGTGTTAAACTTAAAGAAAGCACCAACTGAACGTGCTCCTTTATAAACAATTATTTCCTGACATTGAAACAAACAGTGAAAAAGTTTTAAAACGCAACCATGAAATTGTGAGTCAGGTCAGAAAATCAAAATGCTGCCACGATGCAGACAAACGAAAAATTTAATGACTAATAACTATACCGTCAACGCTTGTTGATACAATGATAGCTGACTGTTATGCACCTGTCAATTGAAACCACGGCCCCCAACCCCCGGGAATAGCGGGATTTTTACTTTTGCTTTTTTCAAACCCCGGGTAAAATCCCTGCCTCCCAAGGGCCATACATAGGGTAAAATCCTCACAAATTGTCACGCCCTATACCTCCCGGCTATATTTCCCAGGGTAAAATCCTCACAAATTGTCACACCCTATACCTCCCGGCTATATTTCCCGCTAGTTCAGCGTGAAACAAACGCCCCACACTTACCGACAGTGCGGGGACATCGGAAAGGTAAAATAACGGGACTGTTTCCCCGCTATCCCCACCCCCAGGGTTGGGGGGGGGGGCCTAATGTTTCAATTGAATGGTGCATTACACAGCAAACCGCTAAAGCATTAAGTTTAACAAAGTGCAAACAGGAGGCCATTGCCAAACTAAAGGGCAACTGAGCGCTCGATAGCACTATGCAAGGAACCGACTTGCTTCAAAAGTGTTACGAAACGAAGAAACGAAAAGATAATATGCTACCGGTAAGCACTCGAGGATACATGTAGCAGACCATTCCGCAGCTACATTTTGTAACAGCAAATGCTATTGACAACTGATTGAAGTGGTCTTTAACTCTTTTGCACAAGAAAGCGCTTAGTAGTGCTCATCTAGCAAAATGCTGAGGAGCGGTATAAGTTATCAGCAAACACTGCTTGCTGGTAGCAAAATGTTGTACAGACATAGTAAAGCGCTCACTAACGTTACATTTTGTAGCGTTTTGTTTAGGCAGTATACTAACAAGCGCCAGGTTTCACAAACATGCTGCATATTTGCAGACTAAATCTATTCCGTAGGAGGCTTTTATATTCTTGATTTTTTTTCAGAACACGGTCAAATTAAACAGAACACTTTGAAAGTTGCAATCAGGTCAAGTTATACAAGAGATTTTGACCAAAATTTCTTCAAAATTATGACAAAATCTTGACTTAAATCTACCATAGAAGTCACAAGTTTTTATTTTGCCAAAGTCGCACGCGCTTAATTGATTCATAACATTTGATAAAACTTCACTCACCTGATTTTGCATAGAACCAAACAGAGCGCAGGAAGACAAAGCGATATTCCGTCTTGATTTTGTTCCAATTATTGTCCCGAAAAACATAACAACATTGAATTACCTCCCTTGCATAATGAACTTGAGGAACGGTCTAAACCGCTGATAAAATTAAAGCAAACACCATCAGATAGAGGATAATTGTTGATTTTGGTGCAAGATCGAATTCTATTTTACCGAGTGGTCAAAGGAAATCAACATCTATTTTTTTAGCACGAGTCGGAATGAAAAAATAAAAATCTTGCACAAAATTCAACAAATTTTCTGTTTATGATAGATCTATCAAAGACCTAAATATACAAAGACGGGACACTTAATTGAAAACGGAGAGAAAAGGCAAAATAGCACGCAGCAGATTCTGATACAAATGTATTTTGCATGAACGCTTTTGTTTGTCATCCTTTTTTTAATAACCAATATCTCATTTTAAAGAGTTAAGTTTCTTCTACTGCATGATGTAACTTATTTCTCTCTCTCTCTCTCTCTCTCTCTCTCTCTCTCTCTCTCTCTCTCTCTCTCTCTCTCTCTCTCTCTCTCTCTCTCTCTCTCTCTTAAGAAAAAATTATTATTTGAATGAGGCAAATTAGGTGTTGTCTGTTAAAATTGGAATTTCTATTAAAATGGGAGTAGGTCTGGCTCTTTGAGGTCTATTGTTTTATTCCTTGACTAATTTCAATAAATTAGGTATCATTTTAAAGCAGAATAATAAATCTATTGCATAAACTTATTAGTTTTTTCCTATTAATATTATTATTATACCATATTCATATAGCCCTTTTTTCATGTATACACACGTTCAAAAGTGCTGTACAATCACGATTAAGACATACGGTAGTTAAAACAATATAAATAAATTATACATCTATGGACAAATTTATAAATCAACACTATGTATATTAAAACAGGAGATATAAGGTATTAAAAACAAACGAGATTTCATGAGATTTCAGAAGACTGCCGCGAGATATTGTGAGATTTGGTAGATTTTCCAATCTGTGTATATTTAGGTCTTTGGATCTATGCTTTAATTGCTCTTAAAATGGTACGGTAATGAGCTTAATTGGAAAAATCACGTATAAATTGTCAGAACGTGACAATTATGACACCAGAATGACGTAACGCACCTTTATAAGCCCGGTGTCGAAGACAAAGTTTTTGAAGTATGTTCTTGGTTTACATATAAAAGCGACAAATGATGCAATAATTTGGGGAACTTGGAAGATATCCGCTATACATTGAAGTTATTTATATATAATTGCATAATTGCGTTTAAAGATATTTAAGGTTTGTGGGGGTCCAGCCTGGTTGCTAACGGGTTATACCTAAATCCATTCAGCACTACGTTAATCAAAAGGTGTGATAATCCTTTCAATTAATTATAAAATACCCACACTATTTAAAGCATCACAATTAAGGGTGTTACAGCGGGCTACTTCTTATCTCGCCGAGATACAAATTATTAAATATAATTACATTAATTTTACACGGCGTGTCAAATAATTAATTTAGGGTAGAATTAAGAGTCTACATGGTCTAAAACAAAATAACAATGCATTATGTACAATATACAGTAACATCTATCTATACTGGTCAAACATGTGTGTGTATTTGTTTAACATGTTGTATAGTCAATCAGTTTATTACATGTATACTTACTATTATGACTATTATAATCGAAATACTGCTGTAATTGATAACTCGAACTCTGAAGAACGTTTGCAGTTAAGGGGAGATAATCCCAAAAATGCGGTCTTACGACCATACAAACAAACGGATGCTTCTGACGAATCCTCATCTAGTAATGCTGACGATTCTTCAGCTAGTTATGCTGACTTTAAAATGCTCACGCTAAATGTATGTGGCTTAAAGTCAAAGCTACATAGGCCTGAATTTATTGAGTTGATCAACCAATATTGTATAATTGGCTTGCAAGAAACTAAATGTGATGATTTAGACTCTGTAAATGTTCCAGGTTTTGATATTTTCATGAAAAATAGGAAATCCATTAGTAAAAGGAAATCTGGAGGTTTAGCTATACTTATAAGAAAAAATATCACAAAGTATGTGTCTGTTAATGAAACTGATAACAAATTGGTTTTGTGGTTTACAATAGATAAGTATCTGTTTAATATTGATAAAGATGTATTATGTGGTGTTATCTACATACCACCTGAATATTCCGAATATGCTGTAGAAGATCCTTTTCTAGAAATACAAAATGATTTGAACTCATTTTCACAGAAATATGACAATTTTTGTTTATTTGGTGATTTTAATTCGAGAACCAAATGCTTACAAGATCATATTGTGCTTGACAGTGATTTCTTTGAAATTCAAAACTTAGATGACATTTTGTCAGAATATTACCTGGAAGCTAGTATGCTAGACAAGTTCCCCAATATAAACAGAACTCGTCTAAACGGAGACAAATCTGTAAACAATTATGGCTATCAATTTATTGATTTTTTAAAACTGAATTGTATGTATATCTTAAACGGTAGAACAAAGTCCGATATTCCTGGACTAGAAACATGCAAAGGGACTAGTGTTGTAGATTATTTTATTTGTAATTCAGCACTTTTTAAATATGTACTCTCTTTGAAAGTATTAGACTTCTGCGAAATGCTGTCTGATGTACATAACCCGATTGAACTTAACTTAGGATTCAAAATACGTAACAGTAACCAAGAACAAAATAATGACCAACCAACAATTAAATTATGGAATAGATCGAAAGCAAGTAACTTTGTTAATAATATTGACATGAATAAAGTACAACATATACATGATATGCTTACCAACATATCTTCAAAAAATGAAACTAACCTACATAATATAAACGAAATAGTAAATGATATATCATCATTATATCTCGATACTTCTCGTGAAACCTTCGGTTATTCAAAACCAGCCGCTTCTAAACATTCTCAGAGAAAACATGAGACGAACACGTGGTTTGGATCAAAATGTAGAATAGCTAGGAAAAGATTTCATAGAGCGAAGCATCTTTATAAACTAAGAAAAAATAGTAATACAAAACAAAATATGAAAAGAAACGCAAACAATTATAAAAATATAATGAATCATTTTCATAACGAAAACAAACGCCAACACATAAATAAAATTAGAAATATTAAAACTAAAGATCCTCGACAATATTGGAAACTTTAAATGGCAGATCTTCAGAAACAAATGAAGCAGACATAACAGATCTTTATAACTACTTTAAAAATGTTAATTATAATGAAAATGAAAATTATATACAAGAAGGCGAAAACCAAGAAATAGAAATAAATGAGGAAATAAATATACATATAACTTATAAAGAAATCGAGAAAGCAATAAAAACACTGAAACATAATAAATCTAGTGGATATGATAATATAGTCAACGAACAAATAAAAGCTTCTTTACCGCTAATGAATATTTTTGTTAAACTTTTTAATATAGTATTTGACACCGGAATTATCCCTGATATGTGGACAATAGGTATAATAAATCCTATATACAAAAATAAAGGAGACATCACTAAACCGGAAAATTATCGCCCCATTACTTTACTCAGCTGCTTAGGTAAAGTATTTACATGTGTTCTCAATAATAGAATAACTAATTATGTTGAGTCAAACAATCTGTTAAATAATACTCAAGCGGGTTTCAGGAAAGGCTTCTCGACCTCGGATAATCTATTTATTTTACACAATATAATTCAGTATCTTAACAATAATAAAAAGAAACTGTTTTGTAGACCTTAAACAAGCCTTCGACACCGTGTGGAGACAAGGATTATGGGGAAAATTACTGAATACTCGTATTAATGGCAAATGCCTTCAAGTTATAAAAAATATGTACAATAATATAAAATCCTGTGTAAAAGTAAACTCAAATCTATCTAACTTCTTTTCCTGTAATACAGGAGTTCGACAAGGCGAAAATTTGTCACCCATGCTTTTTTCGTTATTTTTAAATGACCTCCATGATTTTTTTCAAAACAATAGTGATATACAAGGAATTACTATGCAAAATGATCAAAATGTGAATAACTTATTTAATCTTCTGAAAATCTTTATTTTACTATATGCAGACGATACCGTTATCGTCGCTGAGTCAGCATCCGAATGCAGGCAGCTCTGAATACATATGAAGCATACTGTGACACATGGAAACTAAAAGTAAACATATCCAAATCAAAGATTGTAGTTTTTTCCAAAGGGAGACAACCAGTTTATAATTTTAAATTTAAAAATGAAAATCTAGAAGTTGTAACTGAATATAAATATCTAGGCATTTATTTTAGTAAAAGTGGGTCCTTTGTGAACTGCAAAAAACATATATCAGAACAAGCATCCAGAGCAATGTACAGTCTTATAAAAAATAGTAATCGACTAAATTTACCTATCGATCTACAGATTGACCTCTTTAATAAGACAATAAAGCCAATATTACTTTACGGTGCTGAGATATGGGGTTTCGGCAACAATCAAATTATAGAAAGGGTACTGTTAAAGTTTCTAAAATATATTCTAAAACTTAAAAGATCAACGCCCAATTACTTTGTTTATGGTGAAACAGGATGTATGCCTTTATCAGTAGACATTGAAGAAAAAATTATTTCATTTTGGTCAAGACTCATTACAAATGAAAATAATGGAACTGAAAAACTATCAACAACCGTCTACAAACATATTTTACAATCATCTATAGGATTAAATGATGAAACTTTAAAGAGAAGATTCCCATGGTTATACAATGTTAAGAATATTTTGATTAAATGTGGATATATAAACGTGTGGACACATAATGCGTTCCCAAACCCAAAATGGTTAAAACTAGCAGTGAAACAAAGATTAAAAGATATTTTTCTTACTGATTGATACTCTAAAATTGACAATGCAAGCAATAGTACATTTTATAGAATTTTTAAAAAGTCATTTGGTATTGAATCTTATTTGTCTGGCTTACAGACCCCGTTGTTATATTACTTTATCAAATTCAGAACCAGAAATCATCATTTACCTGTAGAAACCGGGAACTGGTTACGTATACCTACTAACCAAAGACACTGTAATTTTTGCCAAAATATGATTGGAGATGAATTTCATTATTTGTTTGAATGTAACCGATTTAATAATGATAGAAAACAGTATTTGAAACCAAAATATTACAGGCGACCAAATATGTTTAAATTAGAAAATCTTATGTGTACCAGCAACAAAGATGAATGTTTGAAATTACTTAAATTTGTTAAAATTATATTGATAACGATAAGACCATAATTATATTGTTTGGTACAAGTGTTAATGATGAAATGTATGTATGTATCACTTAAGTATGTCATATTATACCATGTCACAATTTCCATTAATAATAATCATGATATGTGTTGCAATTTAATATGTGTGTAGCCTCATCTGTATGTATTGAATGTCATTCACCTCATATTTACATGTAAATGTATTGAGTGTAATAAAGGTATTGTATTGTATTGTATTGTATTGTAAAATGTCCATACACTATACAGTAACACGCGATCTGCTGCACATTATACCGTTACACGCGACATGATACATACTAGTAGCATGTGGTATGTACAATATATACAGTAGCATACGGTTTGTACAATATACAGCAGCGTGTGGTGTATACAATATACAGTAGCATGCGGTATGTACAATATACAGTAGCGTGTGGTATATACAATAGCATGTGGTATGTACAATATACAGTAGCGTGTGGTATATACAATAGCATGTGGTATGTACAATATACAGTAGCATGCAGTATGTACAATATACAGTAGCGTGTGGTATATACAATAGCATGTGGTATGTACAATGTACAGTAGCATGCAGTATGTACAATATACAGTAGCGTGTGGTATATACAATATACAGTAGCGTGTGGTATATACAATATACAGTAACTACACTATGCGGTATAAACAATATACAGTAGCGTGTGGTATATACAATAGCATGTGGTATGTACAATATACAGTAGCGTGTGGTATATACAATATACAGTAGCGTATGGTATATACAATATACAGTAGCATGCGGTATGTACAATATACAGTAGCGTGTGGTATATACAATAGCATGTGGTATGTACAATATAGTAGCGTGTGGTATATACAATAGCATGCGGTATATACAATATAGAGTAGCGTGTGGTATACTAGTATACAATATACAGTAGCATGCGGTATGTACAATATACAGTAGCGTGTGGTATATACGATATACAATAGCATGCGGTATAAACAATATACAGTAGTATGCGGTATGTGCAATTTATACAGTTACTACAGTCGATACCAAGAACTGATACTACAGATATACGTCATAGGCGGATCCAAGGGGGGGCGGGCCCGGCGTACGCCCCCCCTAAAATCGTCGGAGCCTAGGTAATTTATCATATTTTGGATGTAAGAACAATATTGATATGCAATTTTTTTTCGCTCGCTTCGCTCGCGTCAATAAAACAATAATCAAGTTATTGATTTTAAAGTAGCTTAATGCTGTATGCAAGCAACACGATATGGCTGATTGGTAGCATGGTGCCAAACATCGGCTACAGAGATTCTTGCACATTAAAAATGTCTGACAAGTCATAAAATATTAATACAGTTGGCTTGATTTTCTAATAAACCTGTCCTTTTCATTAACAAAAAGATATCTCAGAATGCAGCTGACGAATTCCGTGGTTCTTTTTAGAACGTCACGAGGCAGAAATCAACTGGACCCCCTAGTAGCTGGATCCCAAGTATTTCACATTTCCACTTGAACAAAAGTGAAGCCCTGGAGTTTACAGGGTATGCTGCTCAGATAGACAGTGCATTTTTTCTTCGTGACGTATTCACAGTAGCTATATATCAGTGAATATTATCCAGTCAATTATCGTTAGTCCTGGCTATATAAACAACGATTTTTCTTGCTCGTTTCGCTCGCTGTAGATCTACGCAAATTCAATGAAAGTTTTCGATTTATCAATGAGTTTGTTGGGTATGCTGCTCAGATAAACACTGAATTTTTTCAATTCTTACAATGACTAAATCGGTGAATATTACCAAGTGATAAGTGTGTGGTGTATGCTTCTGAAATAGATGCTTGCATTTTTTTTCTTGCTCGCTCCGCTCGCACAACCGCTATCAGTTAAGTTTGTCAAGTAGGGAATGAGTATGCGGGCTATGCTGCTCAAATAATTAATGCTTATATTCTTGCTCGCCTTACTCTCACATTAACTTTATCAATGAATATTATAAGATGAAGAACGAAATTGTGTGGAATGCTTCTCAGAGATACATTTTTTCTTGCTCGCTTCGCTCGTACATTTCTTTGAGGGGGTGGGGGGTCAATACATGAGTGTACGCCCCGCCTAACGCCAAATCCTGGATCCGCCCCTGTACGTAATTTAATAAATATATCATGTATATGTATATATTCATTTCATATGCATTTAAGACATTAATTAATCAATCATTTTTAACTTCTTATCCCACCTTACCCTACTGGACCACAGCTTTCAGAGCTACCTTAAGTGGCATGTTTTACATGAAATGAATATGCATAATAAAGTCTAGAGATGTGCTAATCAACCTAATTGTTTAATTTGTGGAATATACGCCAGCTTACTCCACTTTACGCCACTTTACGCCACTTTACGTATTTTAGGTACACGCATAAAAAATTAACCATAACGGGACTTCTCAGGTGGTAACTTTTGTTATTTTATACTTTAAAGACTTTATTCCTACAAAATCCAGTTATTTTATATATAATATATTTGACAATGAAAAAAAAGATACATGCAAGTATAGCATTTGTGGTGTCCGGTACCGGTGTAGTTTGGGTTGGTCGGGATTGGTTTGTCTCGTGACTATTACCACCAACATGTGCGCGGAAAATGGTTAGTTTTAGCCCCTTCCTTTATGGTTTCTGACTGATTTTGTGAGTTTAGTTATGTGACGGTTGTATTTCACTATCCATGCTGACTTAAACATAGAAAACACCCATAATTAACCTTAGAGTGTGAATGACAAGCATAACACGAGAAAATAACTCCGCACGATTGCTGTTTGGTATGAAGGTCATCAACTGAGTATACAAGTAAGTGGATTTCGGATACTTTCGGATGTATTGTCAAACTTGATCAGCTGGGTACTGTTTTACTAACATTGCGTAAATGTCACATAAAGCTACATATATAGAGGTCTCGCATACGAGTGCTCATTACATACGAGTTTTATTTAAACGAGTGGACAAAAACTTAAATTATATAATATGATACAAAGAAGAAGGCAGTGGCTAGACGTCCGGCACCGGACGACTAGACAGCGAAATTAGACTAGCAAACGCTACATGCATTGGCTAGGGAACTGTCATTATATTTCTATGCATTAGGCATCCAGAATTTCAGTTATTTTCTTGTGATAAGCAGACATTATGAAAGTTGGCAAAAACGATCGGACATTTGGTGCGACAATGTCTTGCAAACTGCCAGACCAAAAGCAAAGGCAGTGGCTAGCCGTCCGGCACCGGACGACTAGACAGCGAAATTAGTCGTCCGTCAGACAACTACTAGCAAACGCTACGTGCATTGGCTAGATAACCGTCATTCTATTTCTACGCATTTTGCATCTACCTTATAATAAAGATTATATAATAAACTAAGAATATAGGCAAGACATGTCAATGCCTTATCTGCAACTATTTTGTGACCTCCCGTATATCTCCGTATATTGTCCGCCATATTAGAATGGTATAAACTGGCACGAAGGAATGCGGACATCGCTGTCTGCATGAGATCTATATATAGTGCAAAAATATCCAAGTTGATTGAAATGGTAATGCTGTGTAAAAGTGACATACAGTAGCATTATGCTATGCTCATTATGATAAGTAGTAGGTAATAGAGATGTAGAAGAAATGGTGTCACAAACAAAGCTAATGTGGCAATTTATTTTTTCATTCGCCGTTTTAATGACACATATATACAAAACAATACAATTTACAATTGAAATTTTTATTTGTACAACAACAATATACAATAGGGTCTACCATGATAACATTTATAAACGGCAACCTTGTTTTCACACTATTATATAACCAGTGACATTCCGAACTGCCAATTACCTTACACAACAACTTTATTTTTTCAGCATGAAGTAAAATACTTCCACAATCCTCATAATACTGTAATTGAAACATCCTTTGTTCCCTTACTACTTCTAGCTCTATTTCTAATGCCATTTCTAATACACAGCTGCACCATTGCTATTTGTCGCGCTTTATAAAACCCGACAGCGATTTCCGCATTCATTCGTGCCAGTTTATACCATTCCAATATGGCGGACAAAATACGGAGGTACACGGGAGGTCACAAAATGGTTGCAGATAAGGCATTGACATGTCTGGCCTATATTCGTAGTTTATTATAACCTTTATTATAAGGTAGATGCCTAATGCGTTAAAAAAGAATGACGGTTCTCTAGCCAATGCACGTAGCGTTTGCTAGTACTTCACTGTCGGACGACTAATTTCGCTGTCTAGTCGACTAATTTCGCTGTCTAGTCGTCCGGTGCCGGACGGCTAGCCACTGCCAAAAGCAAAACTGCTGGACAAAAAAAATTGCTAAAAAAATATTTTTTTGGAACTCAAAAATATATGTGTTTTAACACGCAATTTTCGTCTAATTTAACTAACCAGCTATGATATATCATCCATTTTTCATGGAAATTATTTTTTTTCTTGTTTCTTTCTACTCTGTGCAGACGGCCGCACTTAAATAAATCGTTTTACATGCCCCTGCATCGTCTTCGTCGTTTATCGACGCCATTTTTGTTTTGACAGTTGTGGATAAAGGCCGGTCAGTCGGACCGGTTCCGGAATGAAAAACAGCGGACCGTATCAAAATTTGCCGGACTTGTCCGTCGGACCGGCGACTTTCAGAATGACTGGATAAGTATCACGTATGTTTCTACCTTGTAATAAACTGCGAGTTCGGCAAGACACGTTAGTTCATTTATCTGCATCCATTTTGTGACCGGCCGTGTATCTCCGTTTATTGTCCGCCATATTGGAAAACAAATTATGCACTTTAATTTGCCAAGGTGTCACAAACAAAGCTAATATGGCAATTTCCATTCGCAGTTTTGATGGCACATATATACAAAACAATACAATTTACAATATTATTGTAATTTTTATCTTTTTATTTTAAATACAATATACAATAGGGCCTACCATGATACGATTCATAAACGGCAACATTGTTTTCACGCTATTATAACCAGTGACATTTCAAACTGTCAGTTACCTAACACAGCAATTTCATTTTTTCAGCATGAAGTAATTAATTTCTCCATCCTCATAATACAGTAATTGAAACACTCTATGTTCCCTTACTACTTCTAGCTTCGATTTCCGCGTTCATTCGTACCAGTTTATACCATCCAATATGGCGGACAATATACGGAGACACACGGCTGGTCACAAAATGGATGCAGATAAACACAGACATTCATTTAAAGGTAGAAACATACGTGATACTTATCACAAGAAAATAACTAAATTCCGAATGCCTACCGGTAATGTATAGAAATAGAATGACGGTTCCCTAGTCGTTGTCTAGTCGTCCGGTGCCGGACAGCTAGCCACTGCCAAAGAAGAAACAAGAGGGGAAAAACCAGCCTCGGGGCTTAATCCAGACCTAGACTTTGGCCACTGGTCTGACAGGGCAAAAGAGCCCAATTTGTAAATAGGACAGTTACTGGTCCTCCAGAATTTTCACTGGTCTCGGACCAGCGGACCAGTGTTAGTGTCGAGCCCTGTTAATCTGTTAATGATTTTCCAGCTACAACAAGGTACGAGGCTTTGCCGAGGGGTGTCATATTGTCTTTGTCGACAAGTCAAATAAAATCGAACACAAATGTACGATTCTATTTATCACATAACAGTTATAGGACGCTCCTTTTTCTTACAAAATGATTATCTGTATTTTGCATGTTTAACGTGACAAAAAGCGCGATATGTTGACGACGTTAGTATTATCCTGACATCATGGACCGATCAAATTTAAATATTTATTGCACACTCTGGGAGTGCTGCAAGATATTTACGGCACAGCTTTACGGCACTGCTGGACCGCAGGTTATGTGATAAACATATCATAATTGCTCTTACGCAAATTCCTGTAAGTGCGTTTTACTAATCGATCGCGAGTTGTTACATACATTTACAAAAATATATTGGATATTGTACGTAGGCCAGACCACATTACAGTCATGGACTCGGTAGTACATTCAGTCTGACAGGCTTACAGGATCTGTCAGAACGAATAAGAATCGGTTCAACCGAAAAAAATCTAGGAAAAATCAAATACATGTACCTATATTTTTATCTTTGGTAAAATAGTGACAAAAGGATGGTTTTTAAAACAATATTCTTTTAAGACACTCTAAAGCCTTTTAAACGTTCTTACATCACTGGCTTAATTCCTTATAATCAAGCAGAGGGTTTATAAGACCTCTTCTCCAAGGAAAATGAATTTTACCATACCGTTCCGGACAATAAACAAAATTTATTGTCAAGACTTTTTGGACGCTAGTTGGCTTTGTCTGATGGCTTTCGCCATGACTGAAAATATTATCAACATATAGGGAACCAGAATGAATAAATATAAATAAATGTTCGATAAGTTTTGATGATTAAACAGGTTTTCATTTCTATTTAGTGTCTATAAAAACAAGTGACAGTCCAAAATCAACAGTGCATGGCAAAACTCCTCACTTAATTCATATTTGCTATTAACTGTTACTCTGACCTTGCGTAGCAATATGCCATAATTAAGACAGAAAAAATATATTAGTAAAACGCATTTGCGCATAAATTATCGACATACGCAATATTTTATACGAAAAACTTAAGAGTTACGCGTACGTAAATACTTTGAAAAACAGTACCCTGGTGTGAAAGGTTTGATTGTGATTACATAATTACATGGATTAAACTATTTTGGCTATTCTTTACAGTTTAAACTAAATTGAAAATGGTATATTTATAAAATATTTCAGACAGTTTCCACTGCATAGTTTATATACAGGGTGTTAAAAAGTTTGTTCTCAAAATTTAAATTCATACTTAATTTTATCTGAGCTATGGTATGTGCGCAATGTACACTTTCTTTGTCTTACTATAATGGCTTTATTCAATACCAGTGAGATTAGAACAATGGTAGAACAATCTGAAATTTAACCTGAAAGTGTACATTCTTCTGGTGTCAGAAAAATAAAATATTGGAACTTTTTTAACACCCTGTATACAAACATGTAATTTATATCAAAATTTAAAAGCAATTTTAATGCAATACAATAACAAAGTAATTGTAATTAAATGCATTACTCGACATGTAAAATCAAATGTTATTGTAATTTAATGCACTATTTCGTCAATGTAATTGTAACGTAATATTTTATGGTCACATGATTAAATTTATCAAAATTTAAAAGTAATTATAATTTAATGCATGTCTCATGTAAAATTTAAGTAATTGTAATTTAATGCATTTCTCATTTAAAATTTAAGTAATTGTAATTTAATGCATTTCTCATGTAAAATTTAAGTAATTGTAATTTAATGCACTATTTGGCCAATGTAATTATGATGTAATGCATTACATGTTCAAGTAATTTTCCCTATGTCTGATTATTGATTGTCCATGTATTTCAGAGTCATACCTCAACAAGGAAAAATGTCAGCTTTTGGAAAATTGAGTCATGCGATTGGAAGAAGTGGCAAGCACAGATTGGCAGCTATATTACTAGATGGTCAGTGTGGAGGACAACTAGTATCAAGTGGTCATCTAGTAAGATTTCAACCATCCCATTGGTTGCATCATGAAGCCGCAGGCAGCGCTCTGTTGAAACCAATTGTGCTACAAAATAATCAAGTCAGGGGATTTTTCAGGAAGAATAGTGATGTAGAAATTGATCCAGTCAGTAGGTTACCTTTAACTCACCCGACTAAAGGTGTTTTAATGTACCATGGCAAATGGGCTATGTTATTAAAACATCTCAAATTATGTGCTTTCGCTACGAGCACGATTACAGTACTTTCACAGCCATTGTTAATGCCCGCAGTGACGGATGAAAACATGATGAAAATAAGCGTTCTTGCGTCGTTGAGTACAATTTTCTTCCTGACTCCCTTACCTTTACATTTTGCCTTGAAGAAGTACGTCACTGATATATACTACAACGATGACACCAAAATATTCACATTGGCTACCAGAAGTTTCTTCTGTCGAAGGAAAGAATTTCAATATAAAGCTGTTGATGTTGATTTTCAATTTCTCTAAGTGTGTATGTTACTCATCTAATCAAGGGACGATCCTTCTTCATCACGGAGGAAGATTTCCGAGATATCGAAGTATACAAACATATGGTCGGCTATGATAAACCGTTTGTATTGAATAAAGGACAGAAAAAGTCGTTCGGACTGTTTGATGATGAAAAAGATAAAAAAGTGGCAGCCAAACCTGCGCCTTATGTACCCACGTGGAACACGCTTTACGACGATGATGACGATGAAATTCAGAGGATAAAGGAACAGCAAGAACAGGCACAGGAAAAACAACAGAATAAAGTTGGTTCAAAGTAGTTTCATGCGTCGGTATGATATTTTAAGCATGCAGAATTTCCGCGCACTAGACCTTTAAAGTTCTCAAAATCGTGAAATTCTGGTCGCAATTTATTGGTTAAATTAAGTGGTATAATGTCGGTACATGTATAATAATTAAGTATTCAGAATGTCAACATACAAGACCTTTAAACTCAGAAGCGTGAAATTATTGGTAGAAATTTACGGTTTAATTGTTGAAGTGGTAGAATGATTTTAATACTTGAAGAGCAGAAATAAATAAATATCCTTCTGTAGATGTTTATTGTAAACAGACCTTAGTTAATTGAGATGACACACATGACAGTGTAACTGTCCTGTCAAGTTTTCCTCCTGCGATGGATGTGACAAAATCTTTTCGATTTCTTACATTTCGAGACATAGTGAAATTGATTGAAACATGTTTTTTGCTATATATAGATTGCAATGAAATTAAAATGTACTTCGGTTGGGTCAGTTTAATAATCAGTTTGGATATGACATAATGACACAGGCTGTCCAGATTTCATTGTGCGATGGATGTGACTAAATCTGTGTCATTCTTAAATTTCGAGTCATCGAAACATTGTGAAATGGATTGAAACATATTGCAATGAAATTTAAATGTGCTTGGGTCGGGTCAGTTTAAAATCAGGTTGGATATGAAACATCAACACAGGGTGTGGCATGCGGAGTTTGTGAGAGTTCAAGATCATCTTGCTCTCTTGGTTTGTTCATACTTACCGGAGTAATTGATCTTTTCTGGTACCAAATTAAGCATGTAGTTCATTATGGTTTGTGTTTTAGCGATGATGCATTAAAATTTGTTGATCTATAATGACATGTTTGTTCTTTTGATGAGACAATGAATCATTGATGTAAAATCTGTGGGTTGAATGGATGGGCAGACAGTAGCATTGCTCATCCATTAGGCCTACAAATGTATAGTAGGTAGAATTTGACATGATCCTGACCTTTATGCATGAATATAAGGTTCTTGTTTTGAATAAATTTCTGCAGAAAAAACTTGCAATATCAGTCCTTTAGATTTGTGTTGGTATTACAGTGTCTTCCTGATACTATCCGCTTATAAAGGACGAGAATCGCGTCAAATTCTTCACACTTATAACTGCAACATTCGATATTGACCTGATCCTAACCTTTTATGCGTGAATATATTACTGCAGCTGGCTTTGAATATTTTAATGTCTGCAAGCAAATCTTACAATATCAGTCCTTTACCTAGAGCGTCTTCATAATACCAGTACTCCCCGCTTATGAAAACATACACCCGGGGTTATAAATATAGACAATATAACAGCTGTATATCACCAATAGTAGGTTGAGGTTTAAGTTAAAATCTCTGACTATAACAAGGATATCAGTTGGCAATACCTACCTACCATATCCTCTTTGGGCGGTTTTGCCCCTAAGGCCATCACCAAAGAATGCCAATGTTTCCGATCTGCAGCTAATTGGTCCACTTGGCCCCAGGTCCATCCATTTGCTGTCAGTTCACAGATTGTGGATCATCGCCAAGTTTCCTTTGGTCTTCCCCTATTTTTAGCTCACCTGTCACAAAGTGACAGAGTGAGCTTTTGTGATTACTCTTCGTCCGTCGTCCGTCCGTCAACAATTTGCTTGTGTAGACACTAGAGGTCACAATTTTGGCCTAATCACAATGATCATCTCAACAAAATCTAGGTTAAGTTCGATATTGGGTCATCTGGGGTCAAAAACTAGGTCACAATGTCAAATCATAGAAAAACCTTGTGTAGTCACTAGAGGTCACAATTTTGACCTAATCATTATGAAACTTGGTCACAATGATCATCTCAACAAAATCTAGGCCAAGTTCGATATTGGGTCATCCGGGGTCAAAACTAGGTCACATTATAGAAAAACCTTGTGTAGTCACTAGAGGTCACAATTTTGACCTAATCTTTATGAAACTTGGTCACAATGATCATTTCAACAAAATCTAGGTCAAGTTCGATATGGGGTCATCGTGGGTCAAAACCTAGGTCACAAGGTCAAATCATAGAAAAACCTTGTGTAGTCACTAGAGGTCTCAATTTTGACCTAATCTTTATGAAACTTGGGTCACAATGATCATATCAACAAAATCTAGGTCATGTTCGATATTGTGTCATCTAGGGTCAAATCACAGGTCTTGCAAGTACTGCTACAACAGGTGAGCGACCTAGGGCCCTCTTGTTCTTTCCAGTTGGTGTCCATTTCATAGCTACCCTTGGGATCGAATCTAGTTTCATTCTGTGTACGTGGCCTCTCCATCTACGTCTCAGGATTTCGGTAGAGATGGGAATTGTGTTTGTACACTGGTAACTCAGTTGGCAATAACACTGTACAAAATACATTAATCTTGCATATCTTCACTTTATAGGGAAACTTTCACGTCGGGTTTGGTTATATTCCATTCAGTAGTTGCTGAGAACTAACATGGATAACAAGAATACACACAGAATGACAAAGCAGGAATTGCAATTAATGCTCCTTTGAAATTTTTCAGAAAAATTAAAACACTTTTCGTCCCAGTTTTCTCAAAATAACGAGTACAAGCTCTGATGTGTTCATGAGAAGTAGGGTCGCCATAGAAACAAACACAGGTCTCAGTGTTAAGTAAACATTTTATTCTCCAAAATTATATAAAAGATGAACAAAATGACAATCTTTAATGAATAATTTTATGTATTTAGTGATGAAAATGGATGAAAAAATAATGTGAACACTCATTCAAAACCCAAGTATTCATTGTCTCTTTATGTACACAATTCATGCATCTCGCATAAATAGCATGGAATGGTTACAATGTAATATTATGTCATAAATTATACTAACTACTTTAATATAAAGCATTATAATATGAAATAAGCCTAGAGCAAACACATTTCTGAGACAAATATAACAATATTAAACATTACAAAAAATTCCAGGTTTAACATGATTCCCACAAAAATTAATGCTAACCTAACCTTTCTTAGTCTACCCTCTTGTACCTTTACTTCAAATTTAATTGATTAATCTGAACATGCTTAAACGCTGTAGCAGCACATCTCAACAAGTACAGGGTCATAAAATTTCTGTCACCTTAGAATGAAAAGAGTGTACATTGTATCTGCATTTAAATGAAGCGGCACATTGGCTCTTATCATTCTAAGTTGACGAAATATGACTAAAAATTGAATTTGCCTTTGCACGATATGACGCCTATATATCTCATTTCTAATTTGATCAATTAAAAGATGAACACTAATCAAACTAGTAT